>OZ053299.1:13530772-15930772 GCA_964056655.1 Arabis hirsuta
AGAATCTGAGGACTGTAATTTGCACAAAATCCCCCGATGACTTTGTATGAAAAGGACACCACCATCCACACAAAGAGACAGTAACAGCAAGTGGTACATGTGAGTGATTGCATAACATCATCAAATTGAAATGGGGTAGTTTTTATAATTGTTGGGGAAAGGTTTTATTTTATACGATTTTGTTTCAGTTGATGTACACAGTTCTCTAACTGGAATTTTAGGTCATTAAATTTTTATACCGAAATGCAAACTTGTATTTTACAATTCTACTGTTTATGTGTTTTTTTTTTTGTGTGAATATCATAGTCCTTCGGAATTGAATTATTTATAAAAAAAAAGGTTAAAAAAAAGAGAGGGTCAGGTGGTATAACCAAATTTTTTTTTTTATCTAATAATCTTACTAAAAACCCTAACTTTACTGATTAGGATTTGGCCACATAAGTGCAATTTTAATAGATTATTAGATATAGTATTTTTTTATAGTTATCCATGCTAGTTTCCCTAAAAATAAATTCTGTTTACGGTTTAGTCCGTCGATAAATTTTTATAAAGTGAATCTATCAAAACCAAATTTTACATTATTGAGAATGTTCATATTAAAACTCTATTAAATCAGAATAAGAAAGTTAAGCTGGATCAAATGTAATGCACAGATGCACAACTTTGTGTAGCGGAGGTCGATGTCATTTCAGGGACAGATTCCTAAATAATGAATATGCCACCGAATCATTGTCGATGTCAAGTGGATGGATCCTGGAAGGACACAGACGTAACCTCATGGTTAGGTTGGGTATGTTTTCAAGGTGACCTTCCTGTTTTCTTCGGGACAAAATGACTGAGACACAGGAGGTCGCCGCTTCACTCGGAGATGGAAGCTCTTCTCTGGGCGATGACATGTATATTGGAGAGTGGAATGGAATGCCATGTTTTTGAGTCTGATTGCTCTGATCTGGTGGATATCATCAAGAATCCAACCGAGTGTCCAACATTCTCGATCCTGTCAAACAAACTCTGGAGGCTCCAAGATCGTCTTCCGAATTTCTCTTTATCTTTTGTTTCCCACTCTAGTAATTTAAAGGCGGACTGTTTAGCCCGTTCTGCACGTACTCGAGCTTTTGATTTTTCGTATGTAAGTAACTTGCTGCCGAATTAGATTACCAATTCAGGTAGCGCTTTTTAATTAATGTTTGGTTGACAAAAAAAAAGTTAAGTCGGATACAAATAAATAAAAATGGATAAATTGTAAAAATAAACTTTTAGTGTGTCAATTTTCAAAAATATCATTATACCACCACGAATTACTCATTTTCAAAACATTACTAATTACAAATTTTTTTAAATCCTAAAATCTTAAACCTTAAAAAGTTTTTGACCTTTAACAAATTCTAAATCCCAAATAAATGATATTTTGATTAAATGATATAATTTAGTAATATTTTTGAAAAGATTTTTAGAAAAGTGTTATTTCAAAAAGTGGTATTTTTAAAAAATTTCCATGATAAATGAATATATTTAGTTTATGGAAATTACTAGAAGAACAAAATAATTTTAAATTTGTTCAATCTTTTTATTCTAGCTTTACAATTGAGAATTTTAACATTTTTTCTTGTTGTTGTTTGTGTATATATATTCTTTTTTTTTGGTCAACATTGTATATATCTACGAGTTTGAATTTTGATGATGATAAAAATCATCACAAACACTAGTTTGCATGTTTTCTTTTTCTTTCTCCACGAATTTAATTGTGATTATTTTGTTTGTATACAAAAAAATCATTAGTTCCAATCTTATTTTTCTAAAGACGCAATCAATTGCATCGTACATGTAACATGATCATAAATTCATAGGATTTTCTCTTTTATTATTAGTTGATGGACAATTTGTTTTACCAATTAGCTGATCGCAATCTGACCGGCTTGTTGAAATAGATTTGCTCCGTAGTTTATTCAATGAGAAAATTATGTGTGTGATCAATCGATGACATTTTTATAGCACAATCTGGGCCAACATTTCATTCGTGCGTATGCAATTGAACAAGAAATATATCATACCGATAAAAAGATGATTGGTTCTCTCGCTATCATCCATAAACGCTGCATTTGTGGATGATATAAGTTGTTGGCGATTGACGATAATCATGGAATATGCTTTTATAGTTTATACTGTTTCTTGCTGCTCTAAAACTTCAAAATATCAAAATTTGTTTTTCCGAGCGTTAGCGGTTACAAATAATTTTTTATATTTAAAATTAGAATATATAGTGGAAGTCCCTTTGATCCAATGGTTTGACCAAAGGTTCATTAATGCTTTTACACCACGAGGTTTGGGTTTCAAATCCCAGAAAATGCGATTTATTATCATTAATGCAGATTAATGGAGACAAGCTTACATGAGGTTTTCAGCGTGGGACAAGATATAATCATTTGGCGTAGATCAAAGCGGAAGACTTGTCCGTTGTAGAATCGTCGATTTAACAGTTCTCATAATTTGTAACAGAATAATAATAAATCCAGACGATTAAAAAAAATTAGAATATATATAAAAATTTAAAAATAAAGATTTGGATATTATAATTATAAAATATATGTATAAGTTGACACTTTCTAATTAATAGTCAATAATGTATCATAATCTTACATTTACAAAATTTTCAAACCAAAATTCTCTCGATAGATTTTTCCTTGATCACTACTCCCTCCGTTTTATAATAGTTGTCATTCTAGGTTGTTTCACACATATTAAGAAAACGTATAAAAAATCTGTTTTACCCCTAATTAATACAATGTTTTATTTGATAGGAGTAATTAATAAACTTAAAAGTAGAGATAAAAATAAAAAAAATGGTTATAAATGTGCATTGAAATTGCAGAATGACAAGTAATGAAACAAAAAATTAAAGATAGAATGAGTACTAATATGAAATGGAGGGAGTATAATTCTAACAAACTAAATTTCTAAATCTAACATTATCCTCTATGAAAAACTATTTTTCCACTAAATCATAACTTTCATCCAAACTTTAAAAAGTAAAACTAATAAATATTATACTCATCATGGTTCTGCGTTACTAATTTTATTCGAATAATTTTATATTTTGTTATAATAATATGGTTTTTGATGTTTTTAATAATTATATAATGTGTTTGTATCAATAATTTATTGTTTAACCGGTACCACATCTGTCAGTCGATCAGTATTCATAAATAACTAAATATTTTGCAAACACACCTATTTTCAGTCGCTGCGTCAGTTTTATAAATTACTTAATAATGTTTGAAACCGTAACCGCCCATTTCCGTAAAATTTCACACTCGCAACAGCAACTTTTAAGGTTAAACCAATTAGATCCTACTCCTACGTATGATTAGAGATTGGTTTCGGAAATGTGTGGGCTTTTTGGTATAATTGGGCTTGGTTTTAATATTTTAAGTCAAGATTTCAGGTTTCGATGATGCCCTAGTACATTTTTCTTCCCCATTAACATAAACAATTGCCCAACTTTCAAACATCTACGAGTAATTTAAGGGGGAGGACTTATGTAAAATTATATGTTTTTTTTGCTAAAAGTAAAATTATATGTTGGACATCATGATTGTCAAAACTACTAACTCAGTACATTATTTGTTTTGTTTACAGGAATTATTAAGTTTCAGATGGAAAATAGCTACCCGAGGAACTTTTATCGAAGAAAGTATTTTAATCAATTAAAAAAATTTAAACAAATTGTGTGTTATTCAATCAGTAATTTTAAGATCTTTGTCGAAAGAGGAGTTATTTAAGCTATGATTTAGGATCGTAAACAAAATATGTTGTTTGACCAAAATAAAAACCAAAATATGTTGTTATTCAATCAATGATTCAGAAATACAAATTATAGATTTTTGAAAAAAAAAAAACTCATGTTTACTTTGTTAGTCAAAAATATAAAGAGATTAATCTTAGATATATCCTCCTTATTTTGAAATCTATATTGAAATCACATAAATTCATATTGATTAAAAAAATACATTTTAAAACAAATCGATATTGATCAAAAAAACAAAAAAGAACCCAAATCGATATGGATTTCAATTTACAAACGTTGAACCCTCCGAAATATATCATTTACTTTATTACCAAATGTGGTATATGCGATACAAAGAACTTGTAAACAATTCATAATGGTTGGCTAAACATATAGTCTAATGTTTATGATAGTACAATCGTTGTGTCACTATCCACATACTGCATGTTAACAATTTTTGTTCTTTCTAATAATGATTTCCTTACAAAAGATATTATGCAGAGATACAACTAAATGTATACAATTTGATTTCATACCAATGAACCCATTCGGCCCAATTAAAATCACAATGCCTTGTTCTTCTTTTTCTTGACTAGTCATTAATAAATCTTACATCTTCATGTTTTTCTACTTCCTTCGAACAAAACAATCCCATTCGGAATCTTCCAAACACAGTGGAAACAAAATTTGGAAAGTAATGAAATTGATGTGATTAGGGGCGGGCATTCGGGTATCCATTCGGGTTCGGATCGGGTATTTTGGATCTTCGGATTTAGAGATATAATATCCATTCGGGTATTAGAAAACTTTGGGTCGGGTTTGGATAATCCGAAATAATAAAAAAATTGTAGAAAATATTCAAAAATTATCCGAAAGATTTATAATTATCTCACTTTTTTTTTATTTGGTTCAATTTAATTATTTGTTATTCGAATTATCCAAAAATACCAGGAACAAAATAACAAAAAAAAATTGTATTTTTTTTTTCACAAAAAAAAAAAAAAAACTAAGATCTATTAGAATTGTAATAGTTCAAATAATAACATAAATTGGTTATTTTCGCCGAAATGTATCCACAATATTAGAATTGATCAACAAAGTGAAGAAAAAACTAAGATCTATTCAGATATTTTTAGAAAATCGGTTTGAGTTCGGTTCGGTAATTCGGTTTCGGATTTTTTGCCCACCTCACATCATGTGATGAACAGAAATCGAATACATTTGTTTCAGTTATAGATACTGACAATTATAAACACTTCGATGAGGATGTACAAGAAGCACCAGTGGTCTAGTGGTAGAATAGTACCCTGCCACGGTACAGACCCGGGTTCGATTCCCGGCTGGTGCATATAATTTTTGTTTTAACTTACAATTTGTTTTCTTTTTAATCCAAGTTTAACTGTAGTTTTTTTAAAGTCAACAACAATGTATCAGTCGCTGTCAAATTTATGCACTTGAAATGGAAAATCGAATAGCTTAACTCAATTAAGATTAATCACAGTCAAGTCAATGATTACCAACAAAATGAACCACCTCCATCTCTTCCTCCTTTTCCTCTCCGCCGCCACCACAACACGACCAGAGAAACCTCAGGCATTAATCCAAACGGTTATCAAAGAACCAATCACAAATCTCTATTACACAACAATCGACATAGGAACCAACATCACCGTCTCCCCCAGCTTCCTTATCGACCTCGCCGGACCTTACACCTGGTACGACTACTTCTCAGGCTACTCTTCCTCTTCTTATACTCCCATCGATTTCGATTCCCCCAAATGCAAACTTCTCAACCTCACAAATCCTTACAATGTACCCAAACCAGGTCAGATCCTCTTATAACCCGATCTAACTTTAGAAAACAGAGGACTTGCTTAAAAAGATCCCTTTTATTTTCTTACAGATTGGTGGGTCTGCTCCGGCGCCGGAGAGAAAGTCAAACCCGGTTGCTCCGACCATCCTTGTGAGATAAAACCGTACAATCCGGTGGATAAGACTTTACGTGATGGAACCTTGAGTGAAGATAGAACTTTTTTTTTACTCTATACCCGACGGCTTAAGCTTCGGATCTCGATTCATCTCTCCGCCGGTGATATTCGCCTGCGTCAGCCGGAGAAGCTACGATGGTTTACCGGCAGAAGCTCAGGGATTGCTTAGTCTGTCTAAAAACGCATTTCTCTCCCTTGGCAACTCTCTTCAAAATTCCCGCCAATATTCGCACTCTGTCTTCCTTCTAAAACAGAGGAATCAGGTTTCGGAGACCTTTTCATCGGCGGAGGTCCATACTTCCAACCACCGTACCGTTACGATGCTTCTCGGCTCTTCACCACCGTCTCTTTAATCACCGATGAAGCCTCCGATGAATACTTCTTCCAAGTCGAATCAATCGAAATCGGAGGAAAGGTGATTCCTTTGGAGAATTCGATGCTCTCTAAGCTCAGCACGACGACTCCTTTCACCGTTGTGCATCATTCGGTTTACGAAGCTTTCGTTAAAGAGTTCAAAGCCAAGGCTGCATCGAAGAAGATGGTCGAAGCAGAGACGGTGGTGTCTCCTTTCGAGGTATGTTATAGATTGAACAAGAGCTTTCAAGTGGAAGATGTTCCGTTGATTGACCTGACGGTGGGGAGTGGTGGTAGGAGATGGAGAATCTACGGCTGGAATTCGATGGTGGTTGTGAAGAAAGGAGTGATGTTTTGGCTTTTGTGAAAGGAGAAGAGATGGTGATTGGAGGGTATCAAATGGAGGATAATTTGGTGGAGATTGATCTTCGATTGTCCAAGCTTAGTTTCACTTCTTCTCTTCTTCGATATATGAGTTCATTGTTAAATTGTTGTGGTTTTACTTACCCTCTTTAATCTGCCTGAGAAGAAAACTAAGGGTCAAGTTGATGAACTTTACAAATCTAATACAAGCCCAAATGGATACAAGTTGATCATGGACGATTTTTTGTTTTGAATGAAATTATTTATGATAACATTGTGTGATATTTAAGCCTAGTCACTTATATAGACACATGCTTTACGGTACTTTGCTCTTTGGTTGAAAATTTATCAAATTATAATGTACAATGTTATTTTTTTCTTTTCATTATTATGATCTACTAGATTGTCATGTGTGTCGATCGACACAGCCACGAAAACTTGACTCCGGCTTGATCATTTTGGCTCTTCTTTCCTCGATGCTCAAAAATGCTCCATAAGCTCCCATTAAGCTCCAATCAACTATTAACCTACAAAGACTCAAAACAACTCGAAAAATACCAAAAAGACTCTATGAAAAGGACCTATATCATGGTCAAAAACGGGTAAAAACCATGATATATCAACTCTCCCAGAATTAGCTTTTGCTTGCCCTCAAGCAAACATAAACTAAGAATGTGAAAGAGGTTTGAAAACGCAGAAACTTACCTTCCCTTGGAGCACCAGACCAACCTTTTCAACTAGTAAGCCACATACTGCATAACCAACTCAAAATCAGACCACTATGTACTTCTCCATAGACATTTGCAGCCTCCCAAATTCATCCACGACTTCTCAACATAACCCGCTAGTCTTCATTGCTGAGTCTCGTTCCAGATCTCAATGCCAAGAACCTTCTAGACTCATTCCCATACTATACCATGACTAGTGAACCATACAACCTTTGGTACTCTTCCTCTCCCCCAGACTTATTTGATTCTTTACATTTTTTTTTAGACTGCTGAGACCCAAAAGCAGTGCTTTCACTACTGTTGTTCCTTGTGAGGAGACATTGTCATGAGATCGCTCGTCCTCTACATCTGTTCTAAGGGACTCAGATTGCTGCTTTTGAGCTCCGGGTGATCATTTCTTGAGTACTGACTCACTGGAATTTTATTTCCTCATCGTATACTCAAGAACTATCATATCACCCCAATCGTGTATATATATATATATATATTTTTTTTTTTTTGTGAACAAGGGAGAGGAGTACCATTACTTTCACTAAAAGTTGCACTTGTCAGGTATGAATGAGGAGTCAAGCTCTATGAATATCAATCACCGAGGAGACCGCATAATTAGCTCGAACCCTGGGCGGATTATGTTGGAAGTAACATATGTCTCTAGTTAACTGGTCAGCCTTAGGATTTTCCATTAAATTATGCTAAGTAAATATATATGAATGAAATAAAAATAGCAAAAACAATTAGATGGTGATAAAGGTTCTTAAAATTCATATAGACAAAAGGTTAGACTATGGATAATTCGGAGGAATGAATCGAAATATGATCGTGTCGATCGACACAGAGAACCGTGTCGATCGACACAGAGATAAAAACGGTTAGGATTTTATTAAGAGCAGTTCTAGAACTCAAACACGAATATAAAACCAATCAACTTTCGTTGCAGAGATTATCTATGACTAAATCCCTAAATTCTAAATTTCTTTGCAAACTTAGTGAATAAAATCAAGCATTAAGTTCAGGTTCAATTGTTTACAAAATTACTAAGCCAAATTTCTTTGCGAATAGACAATTTTGCGCATCTATTAAAACAACCTAGGATTTCCAATTTCAGTTGATCAATCCTAAAATCAAAGTTAAAGCAATCTAGATGAAGAACAAAAAGATAAATCCTAACAATATTCAATCATATCAATTTCTCATCAAACCCTTGAATAATCCTAAACCTAACAAACAAACTACTCAGATATGGTGATTGAAACATACATCATGAGATAAATAATTTGCATAAAAAGATAGAGTTAGAGATACAAAAGGGTTTGAAATCTGAAAGTCAGAAGTCTGAAATTTCTCCCAAAAGCTCTCCAAATCTCTAAATCTCTAAGTCTTAATTAAAAACTCGATCCAAACATGAAAACCTAAGGAAAAACTATATATATTGTCTAAAAATCGGATTGGATTTTGTTGTAAACTTCTGGGCTTTTTGGGCAAAACCGGAATTTCTTCAAAACTTGTAATCCTTTCGCAGCAGACATGTGTGTCGATCGATACACAGGGTTGTGTCGATCGACACAGCCATGAAAACTCGATTCCGGCTTGATCACTTTGGCTCTTTTTTCCTCGATGCTCCAAAATGCTCCAAAAGCTCTTATTAAGCTCCAATCGCCCATTAACCTACAAAGACTCAAAACGACTCGAAAAATACCAAAAAGACACTATGAAAAGGACCTATATCATGGTAAAAAACGGGTAAAAACCATGATATATCACTCTTGAATATGCATGAGAAGAAAACTAAGGGTCAAGTTGATGGACTTTGCAAATCTAATACAAGCCCAAATGGATACAAGTTGATCATGGACGATTTTTTGTTTTAAATGAAATTATTTATAATAACATTGTGTGATATTGAAGCCTACTCACTTATATAGACACATGCTTTACGGTACTTTGCTCTTTGGTTGAAAAATTTATCAAATTGTGTACAATGTTACTTTTTTCTTTTCATTATTATGATCTACTAGATTGTCAATATGTAAAGATGCTACAAAAATATGTAGGACTAGGAACCCATACGAGACTTAAAAATACAGAAAAGCATGTGTTTATGAATGCAATGATATGGAGCACATGCTTGTAATCTTTCCTCGATCTCTTGAAAGCATTTTTTTTTTTCGGTAATGTGGGCCACAACGGACCGGCCCACTAACCCAATCCTCACACAGGACGAACAGGGGTCGAATCTCTGAGGGGAAAGTGCCAAGAGAGTGAAGTAACCACTAGCCTACAAGGGTCTCGGCCTATTGGAAGCACTAAAGCTGATATATTTGCAAATCCATATATTTATATTGTCGTGACTCGGATACCTTGTGGAATAGTTAAACAATTTCGCACTTAGACATGCATGGTTTAAAATTTAATGACCCATTGACACTTTCTTAGTCAAAATACTAATCAATATCCTATTCTATTTTTTTGAAACATTCAATATCGTACTTTATACTCTTGGTTTTCTTTTTTTTTAATTTTATTGGCAATTTGGTACTACTATAATAAGCATAGTCATACGACTCATACCGAGGACATTGTTTGGTTACTTGGTTTACGATGACCGATCCTATTGAAAATTAAGAAAACGAAAAAAAATCCGAAGAATCTGTCTTGGTTAGAAGAAATATATATGAATACAAGAAGAGAAATATTTCTATATAAAGAAATTTTTTGCGAATTTGACGAAAAAACGAACTTAGACCATCTCCAATGAGAGGTTCTCATTAGAAATTCTACAATAAAATATTAATATAAAATAAAATGAATATCTCAAATAGCTGAGAACTTCATTAAAGTATCTTAATTGAGAAATTTTTGGATGGATTTTTCTACATTTTAAAATACTCATCTAATAAAATATTATTATTTTTGTTTTTTTTGGTTTTGAGAAACTTACGGTGAGAGACTAGCAATGAGGTTGCTCTTAGGTTTACGCTATATGTCGACAAGTTAACGGCTTAACGTCTTCTATTTTGATTCTTTTTTTTTTTCAACTATCTTCTGATTCATTAATTTATATTTTTAGGTATTTTAGAATATTTTCCTACGCTGCCTTCTTACCTATCCTTAAATCTTGCATCGTTCTAGCATGTAACTGAGATGACCTGACAGCTTGGTTCATTAAATTTGCAGATTAACATCGAATCATCAACAAGCAGGAGATGGTTTACCGTTGTACTATTTATTTATTTATTTATTTTTTTGAAAAAGGACATTCTATTTAAATTGCAAAGAAAAGAAATTACAAGGCAATGACTTAATAGCCAGAGTTCAAGAGAGTAGTTTGAGAGACAAATGCTTATGCATACAAATGCTTTTATGTTTACGACATCAAAAACTTAAAACTAGAAGAAGAGCTAGGAAAATAATAGCTCACTTGAGATCCTTAGAATTATGGACCACGACCGCGACCACCATGACCGGACTTTTACGTCCAACATCAATCCATTGCATTTCTTGGACTTTTTGAGTTGGCTTCATGTGCCTACCTCCACGAGTGCTCTGAGTTATTTCATAACCAGATTCAAAACCTGAAAAAACTCCACTTTCAAGAGCAGTAAAAGGATTACCACGTTTGGAGTTCCATCTGCCATATAAGTTGGTGTTGTTGTTCTGTATAGGTTCCTAAGAGATGGGTTCATCTTTGCAGCCCATGGAAAATGCAAACTTCCATCTTCCTTACCAGCCGGAGGATAGAGTTCTTCAATAGATTGCTTGGATACAAACACAGCTTTGCTTTTATTGGTCTTCCGGTTGTCTCTGCTTCTGACTTCACCATGTCTTGCTGCAAGAGATGGAGTACCAATTCATCTGAACATGTTAATATAAGCCAAAAAAAAAATCCCTAAGCAGAAGATAAAGAGATATGACGACAATGAGTCTTCTTGACATAATAATTCATCTCCACCATTCCCAAATAACATAATTCATCAGTTAACTTAAATTGGGTTCTTTAAAAACAAAAAAAAAATCACAATTCTTAGTAACAAAGGAAAATCATTTATAATAAATGCTATAAAAGGAAACAAATTCGACCTAACTTTAAAACCGGACTTTAACAAAAAAAAGCCTTAAAAATTGTATTAATCTTTATAATTTTGAAATATTGTATTTGAGTAAAAAATATCAAATATTAAGTATGCAACCACTGTAATAATATCGTTTTAAGACAATGATTGCCGGTTATTTCTCAAAGTTACTAAAAAAGTTGTCTAGGAAAGAAATGCAATGGGATCGCCGACAAAAAGAAAAGATAAAGGATCAAACCATGTTAAATTTAGGGAGTTTGGTGGACGATGATAGACTTTTAAACTTTTTAGATTTTACTGTTATTGGTTTGTGTTTTCTTTAATATATTTTTGGTAAAATTAGTGTTATTGGTTGATAGCTTTTAAATTTTATCCAAAATATATTGTTCTTTGAAAATTTAATTGTTCTTTGTTCAAATTTATAAAACCCAGTGTTATTTAATATCTAGTCTTATTAAGGGGCAATATCTATTAAATTCTAGTGGTATTGGGATAAATTTTTGTTTACAAATCTATCAAACAAAAAAAATTAGAATAGTAGATCAATTCTATGTACGTAAATCTAACTTCTACTAATAGCATCATTATCAATGATACTCTTGAGTATTATCTGATTAAACAAATATTATTATTTATGATACTCAGCTGATTTATCTTCAAAAGTTTCAGTTGGCTGAGACTTTAAAGGAGTATCATAGCACGTGGCGCAATACAATTGGTCTGAATTTTTTTTTTTTTTTTTTGCTGAATAATGAATATTAATGATACTCAGATGAGTTTTATGGATAAAGATGTCTAAACCTTCCTTATTTCTTTTCAAACTTCGTATCTCGTGTTGGAACACAAGATCTGGTGTAACTTCTTGTAAAGTTCAATCTATTTATACTAGATCTCTTTTATTTATGTTTGTGGTCTTCAGGTTAATAATATAGTGAACTAAAATCTAAACTGCACATGGAAAATTGGTTGGTCTTTCACAGTTTTTGAGCTTACAAAACAGAGTAAATGGTGGATGCGGTGAGATCTCGTTTACTTTAATTTATTTAAAAGAAAAATGATATGCTTTCATACCATCTATGATCGATCATGTGCAGCATTACATACCAAAGAATCTATCAACTGAGCAAGAAGTGTTGTGAAGCAACAAAGAAGAAGAGAAAGAAAATTTGGAAGCTTTAAGATCGAACTCCACCAAGTTATCTTCCAACTGAAAACCTCCGATCAGTATCAGGTTCTTTGGATTCAAACCTCCATCGACGAACCCTAAACAAACCACATCTTTATTCACTTTGACAAGCGAATTCCACCCGTGGATCCTCCACTTTGCCCCTCCCCTCAGCACCAACTCGATCACGGGAACTCCACGTCCTCCATTGGAGCGGAAGCAAGAACCAAAAGGCTTCACCGCGGGAGCTTGAACCATCTTCGCTTTTCCGGCGAAGGTTGCGACCAGAGCCTTGTAAATGGAAGTGTGCAATACGGTATAAGGAGCCAAAGTGCAGATCTTTGTGGTTCCACGGAGAATAGGAATAGTCTTTCCACCTATTTGGATGGACTTCACATCGATTAAGTACTCACCTGACTTGTTATTACCGATCAGAGGCGTGGAGGAAAAGCTCTTAGAGACATCTTTAAGGTAAGGAAGATAGTAAAAAGGGCCACCACCAATCCAAAGGTTTCCAGAATAAATCTTCGATTTTTCGGTAGAAGGTAAACAAAGAGAAATCTTTAGAGGAAATTTGTACATGGAGGCGAGCTGAGAGGGGATCGAGAAGTAGGTGTTAGCGAGACCTATGGCTCCATTGAAAAGTTTAGGGAGAGGTTTCAAGGCAGTAGCATCGTCGGCGCAAGTCAAAGTCAACGTAGAGATCTTTTCGGAGTCCATATGGTATACTCCATTAGGGGTGTATAGCAAGGCGAAGGTGTCTCGGAGGAGGTTGACATTGATGGGTTTGTCCGAGAACGAAGTTGAGACGTATTTCCGACACGTGGGCTTCTTGGTGGTGTTGTTCGGACAGGAGAAGTTGGGGTTTGCGTAATTGCATCTTGTGGAACCGCATTTGATGGAGTGGTAAGAGGTGGACTTGGCGGCTGTGGCGCAGGGAATCGATAACGGTGCGGCTCCGTTGAGGTCAATGACGAGATTGAGTCCGGCGAGATTCGTCCCGATGGATAAAGGGATGTAATAGCTATTTGTGGCCACGTCTTTACGAATAGGGTGTAGAAATGCCTGAACTTTTGGTTCTCTGAAAGAGTGTGATGTGTTTGAGAGGTAGAAAAAGATAAGTGACAGGAATAAGAAGATCACACGAGGAGTCATTTTTTTGTCTTTATTTGGACTTTGTTACTTGTGTTTGTGATGTGAATTACTAGGACTAACCATCATGTGTGTATTTATAGAATGGCATGGGATCCCCTTCGCTTTTTTTTTTTTTTTTGTTAATTCATAAACCGTGAGAATACCAAACATTTGGTTCGCCACTGTTAGTTTTTTTTTTATATCTCTTGTGTTACTAATAGGCAGTCACCACTGTTCGTCTTTTTTTGAAATTTAGTTTTAAACATTCTAGTAAGTTTTTTGTCATTTGATGTGGGATATTTTTCATAGGTATGGATACAGCCCAGAAACATCTTACTGCGTGCTCTTATTAAACATCTAAATAATTAATTAAATCAGATCTCAAATAATTAAAATATACTGATACAAGCTTTCTTACCGAAGATTTACGTTTCCCGGAACATATCAAACGGTTAACAAAGCACCCAGTATTTGATCAAACTAGCCAGATGATGGGGACGCTTCAAATCCTCGAGATGCTTATTTGTGAGAGATATTTCATTTGGATATAATATATTCTATACACTCCTTTTCTTTATCGAATCTCTCGTGGGGTGTATAATTAGATTTGAGATGAATTCTTTTTTATATAATAGTAAGAGATATTTTGATTAAGAAAAGGGAGAAAATTATAATAAGGTTTTTAAATTTTATGATTTATTCTCTAGATATTAAAAGAGAAACATTCTTCTCATTTTGTTTAAGTGTCAATCTCTCAAATTTTCTCAAATTTTTTTTTTTCAATTTTTCTATATTTATTACCAAATAAATTTTATTCCAAATAATTTATTCTGTGACTTTATTTAGACTTTGTTACTTGTGTTTGTGATGTGAATTAATAGGACTAGCCATCATGTGTAATTTATAGAATAATATGAAATAATTTTTTTTTTTAATAAATCGTGAAAGTATCAAATATTTGGCTCATAACTTCTTGCGACTATCTCTTCGTTTCTTTAGGTAATTTAGTTTTAAACATTGGAGTAAGTTGTTTTAATCATTTGGTAAGCATCTGACTGCGTGGTCATATTAAACATCTAAATAATTAATTGAAACAGATCAATTAACTAAAATATCTTTCTTGTTATAAAAAGAAAAGGGATAATTTATCATTTCGGTAAATATAATAAAGAAGAAATTTTTATACCCGTGGGAATAGTACGAGAATATCAGAGAAGGATCGATAAAGAGATATTATTATTGTTGATTGTTGTTTCTGAATTATGATTTCAATCGATCGGTAATGCCTCTATTTATAGGCGTACAAAAGTAAGTTACTGTGCATGCATAGTAACAGTGGAGTCCACTTAAATAATAGACAACCGTAATACTTGAATGTTGCAGCAGCAGCCTCAATTATAAGCAGCCTCAGTTGTAGACTTTTGTAACACTCCCCCTTGGAGACTAGTGTCACTATGTTCTTTGCGTCGAATCTTCTGTTGTCTTGTTAAAAATCTTTCTAGGAAAACCCAGTGGGAAAAACCATAGAAGGATAAAAAGAGTGCAACTACGCAAGCTCCCCTTCGAATGATCAAGTTTATAGATCTCGTTGATGGCGCATTCCAATGTCATAGACATGCTTCTTGAACACCGAGGTAGGTAGTGATTTTGTGAAAAGATCTGAAGCATTGTCGCATGATCGGACATATTTCACTTCAATGTCTTTATTCTTCTCGAGCTCTTGGGTGTACAAGAAGAGCTTTGGAGGGATATGTTTGGTTCTATCACTTTTGATATATCCTTCCTTTGTTTGTGCGACACATGCAGCATTATCTTCATATAAGATTGTCGGCTCCATGTTTACGAGTAATCCACTGCAGGATCGAATGTGTTGATATATTGATCTTAGCCATACACATTCTCTACTTGCTTCATGAAGTGCGATCAGCTCAGCATGATTTGAGGAAGTAGCTACAAGTGTTTGCTTCTGAGAACGCCAGGATATAGCGGTGCCTCCGACCGTGAAAACATATCCTGTTTGTGATCTCGCTTTGTGCGAATCTGACAAATATCCTGCATCTGTAAAACCAACCATTTGACTTTTTGAATTTTTAGGATAGAACAATCTTAAATCAATCGTTCCTTGAAGATATCGGAAAATATGTTTAATTCCATTCCAATGTCTTCATGTAGGAGACGAGCTGAATCTTGCTAAAAGATTAACAGCAAATGATATATCCGGCCGAGTACAATTTGCAAGATACATGAGGGCTCCGATTGCACTTAGATACGGTACTTCAGGACCAAGTATCTCCTCATTTTCCTCATGTGGTCGAAATGGATCATTTTTTACTTGGAGTGATGTAACGACCATAGGAGTACTCAATGGATTTGCCTTATCCATGTTGAATCGTTTTAGCACTCTTTTGGGATATGTAGATTAGTGTACAAATATACCCTTTTGAGAATGCTTAATTTGTAAACCAAGACAAAACTTTGTTTGTCCGAGATCTTTCATCTCAAATTCCCCTTTTAAATATTCGGATGCTTTCTGTATTTCTTCCTGAGTTCCAATCATATTTAGATCATCAATATAGACCGCAATAATCACAAATCCAGATGTCGTTTTCTTGATGAAAACACACAGACATATTGGATTATTCACGTAACCTTCCTTGGTTAAATGCTCACTTAGGCGATTATACCACATACGCCCAGATTGCTTTAGTCCATATAATGATCTTTGCAATTTGATTGCACATAACCCTTTGGGTTTGGAATTTAATGCTTCTGGCATTTTAAATCCATCAGGAATTCTCATATAGATATCCGTATCTAATGATCCATACAGATAAGCAGTAACAACATCCATGAGACACATCTCTAGATTTTCGTAAGCCGCTAGACTCATCAGGAATCTAAACGTTATTGCATCCATGATGGGAGAATAGGTTTCCTCATAATCTATCCCAGGTCTTTGAGAAAAACCTTGAGCCACAAGACGAGCTTTGTATCTCGTAATTTCATTTTCCTCATTTCGTTTCTGAACGAAAACCCATTTATATCCAACCGGTCTTACATCTACAGGTGTAAGTACAATCGGTTCGAATACACTTCATTTGTTTAACGAATCAAGTTCGGTTTGGATGACTTCTTTCCATTTTCTCCAGTCATCCCTCTTTTTACATTCATATACGGACTGAGGTTTTGGATCTTCGTTTTCTTCATTTATCTCTTTTGACACAAGATATGAGAAAACGTCATCCACAACAACCATCTCATTTCTATTCCAAACTTTTCCGTTATGAATGTAGTTGATAGAAATCTCAAGATTTTCTCTAGGTTCATGATGTTCAATATCATCATTTGTTTCATGATGTGATTCTTCCAAAATATTTTCTGCTATTTTGGGAACATCAACCTTTTCAATTTCCCTTCGCTTTCTAGGGTTTCTATCCTCAGAGCCAACAAGTTTTCCACGCTTCAGGCGTGTTCTAGACTCACGTGTATCTTCTGCTCTTCTAGATTTGTAACGCCCGCGAACCAAAAAGTGGATTTTTGGTGTGTGTCGATCGACACAGGGTGGTGTGTCGATCGACACGTGTGTTTTGGACTTAGGAGAAGTTGGGTTTTGGGCGTTATGTCGATCGACACGGGTGGTGTATGTCGATCGACACGAGTTAAATCAGACTGTCGGGTTCGATTTAATTGTCCGGTTTGGTGGGCCGGTTTAGGGAACCCTAGGGTTCGGGTATTTAAAGGATCATACGGGTTTGTCTTTCTTTTTGGCCGTTTCAGAAAGAAAAACAGAGAGAGAGGAGAGAGAATCAGAAATCTTAGGGTTTAAGTGATTGTTGGGAGATTTCTTGAGGAGAATTGCGTGTGAGGCTTTTGGGAACGAGGAAGGATTCATTGCTGGGTTGATTCGGGTCTAGGAAGGATGAATCAGAGGCTGGTTCAGTTTGTTCTTCGCGTCTTCGTTCGTTCTTCGTCTTTTATCCGGAATCGAGGTGAGTGCGTGACTGTGGGCTTGTATAAGTATAGAGAATTGATAAAATGCGATTGCTTATGGTTTTTGTGTGCTTTGTGAATGGAATTGTGCAGGAAACTCGATGACTCGCGACAGATTCGAGTCGTGTGAGAACAGACTCGTTTCTGGGTTCTGCGATGTCGTGTCGATCGACACCAGGGTGGTGTGTCGATCGACACGAGGCATCATGTCGATCGATACCATGGTGGTGTGTCGATCGACACAGTGCAGCTGTTGATCGACACCTAGAGGTTGTGTCGATCGACACAGTGCTTCTGTGTGGGTTCGTGATGTTTGTGCCGTGTATGCTTGTTTCTGTGATCATCCTGGTATTGTATCTTTTATTTATACTTGTGCTTAATTAGCCTGTAGACGGGATAACCGCGTCGCTGAGTATTTATGATAATACTCAAGCAACTCTTTTTGCCATGTGTTGTAGGTAAAGAGAAAATGTGATCGTGGAATTGTGGCGAGGAAGAAGAGATAATTTAGGGTCTCGTTGTGTGTTGTCGTTTATGGAGTTGCTAAGTTGTTAGTTATTGGATATTGGTTGATTGGTTGAACGGTTTTGATATTTAATAAAGTATGGGATTGTTAAATTGAGATCTGTTGTTGATGGTTTATTATTCCGCGTTGCTTGTTTGTTGACCCATTGAGGATTAGTATCTGTGATGATAGTAATCTGGAGGAAAAATTTTAATTTTGGGTCGGGTCGTTTCAGTTTGGTATCAGAGCCCTAACGGTTCTAGGGCAGTCCTTATGGTTCTAGGGCGGGTGCAATTGATTGATTGAGTGATAGTTGATTGATTGTTGTGTGGGTATGGAGTCCTAGATCATCTCTTCCGAGCCTTCAACGAGATTCCACGGTATGTGTTTGTTGATTTTCTGTTGTTCTAGTACTTAGTAATCTGCTGGTGAGTGCAGAGTTATGGCTAGAGGTGCTAGAGGCAGAGGTCGTAGGGGCCGTGGTGGTCGTGGTGGTCATGGTGGGCGTGGGCGAGGACTTCAGAGTGAGTCAGATGCCGTGAGTGTGGCCCAGGAGACCACGCAGGAGCAGGTGGCAGACTCGCATGCGTTTCAGGAGGGGTTTGTGGGTGTGACTGCTACGAGTGCCAGTGTGAGGGCTGGTGGGGCTAGTGTGGGTCCCGAGGTAGCTGTTGGTGTGGGGGGCCCGGGTGGGGGTGCTCCCGTAGGTGTGGCCCAAGACCGAGATGATCGTCTGGCGGGTTTGCTGCAGTTGATTCTGGAGCGGTTAGGTACCGGCTCCGGATCAGGCTCCGGGAATTCAGCCAGGTGGGGCTGGTGTGCAGCTAGTGGTGGCTGGGGTTCAGCCGGTAGTGGCTGGTGTGCAGTCGGGTGTGGCGGTTGCGGAGGAGCTTCCATCCTACCTGATAATGATGGAGCAGATGCAGAGGATTGGCACCGGGTTTTTCTCGGGTGGTGCCAAGCCTGAGGAGGCCGATGAGTGGCGGCGGAGATTGGAGCGTAATTTCCGCTTGATCAGGTGTCCTGAGGGATACAGAGTGGACCTGGCGGTTCACTATCTGGATGGTGACGCGCATCTCTGGTGGAGAGGCGTTGAGGCCAGGCGAGTGCAGGCCGAGATGGTCTGGGAGGATTTCTTGGCTGAGTTTAATGCCAAGTATTTCCCGCAGGAGGCTGTGGACCGGATGGAGTCGAGGTTTTAAAACCTGACTCAGGGGGATCAGACTGTGAGGGAGTTTGATTTGGAGTTCAGCCGACTCCTGGTACATGCTGGTAGGGGCATGGAGGGCGAGCAGGCCCAGATGAGGAGGTTCCTCGGGGGACTTCGAGCTGAGTTGAGGACTCGCTGCAGAGCGAGTAAGTTCGCCACGAGGGCGGAGCTGGTTGAGACTGCTGCGGCGATTGAGGAGGACCTCAGAGAGTAGGCTGTGGTGGTTAGTCCACCGGTGTAGTAGCAGCAGCAGAGGAGAGTGCAGCAGCATGCGGTTTCAGGCCGAGGCGGCAAGCCTGCGCAGGGTCAGAAGAGGAAGTGGGAGAGCACTTCAGGAACCAGCCAGAGAGGTCAGGGTGGTTCGGGATGCTTCGGGTGCGGTGGCATGGGCCACAAGGTGGCGGATTGTCTAAAGAGGAGAGAGGAGCGGGCGGCTCAGGTGTGCTATCACTGCAGGGAGCCGGGGCATATCAAGCCCAAGTGCCCCAAGTTGCAGCAGATGGCAGTAGCAGCAGTGCAGCCATTGGCGGTCTAGCCTTTGGCACAGATTGCAGCAGCGCCGCGAGTGTACACGTCGGCAGAGGCGGGCGCCTCTAGCGCCAGACCGATCACATGTATATTTCAGACTTGTTCTTTTTAAATTCTTGTGGTGATTGAATTTAGGCTATTTGGAATTGTGAGTCTGCGTTAGAGTGTCGGGTCTTAAAGCACATGGGATTTGTGCAGGGACCTTAGTTGTGGGTAGATGTGAGTCCCACGTGTTATTTGATTCGGGAGTTATGAATAGCTTCGTTACTCCATAGTGTGCGGAGGGCAGTGGGATCCGGAGTGATTCCGGGGAGCAGACGGGAGTAGTTAAGGTTGCTGGTGGCAGGACGTTAGCTACTTCCGGGCGGGCTCGTGGTGTGGACGTTCTGGTGGCGGGAGAGTCGATGCCAGCAGACCTGATCATTAGTCCGGTGGAACTGTACGATGTTATCTTGGGTATGGATTGGTTGGATCGGTACAGGGTCCATCTGGATTGTCATTGGGGACGTGTTGTGTTCGAGTAGGAGACAGGAAGATTGGTGTTTCAGGGTGTGAGACCGACTTCTGGGAGTCTCGTGATTTCAGCGATACAGGCCGAGCAGTTGATTGAGAAGGGCTGTGAGGCGTATCTGGCGACGATAGTGATGCCGAAAACTGTTGGAGAGGTTGCAGTTGGAGATATTCGGGTTGTTCGGGAATTCCAGGATGTTTTTCAGTCGTTGTTGGGATTGCCACCGTCGCGGTCAGATCCATTCACGATTGAGTTGGAGCCTGGAACGACTCCTATATCTAAGGCGCCTTACCGTATGGCTCCAGCAGAGATGGCAGAGCTGAAGAAGCAGCTGGATGATCTGTTGGGGAAGGGTTTCATCCGGCATAGTGTTTCACAGTGGGGAGCGCCGGTGTTATTCATGAAGAAGAAGGATGGGAGTTTCCGGTTGTGTATCGATTACCAGGGACTTAACCGAGTCACTGTGAAGAACAGGTAGCCTCTGCCGCGCATTGATGAGTTGTTGGATCAGTTGCGAGGGGCTACCTGGTTTTCCAAGATTGACTTGGCGTCGGGTTACCATCAGATTCCGATTGATGAGGCGGACGTCAGGAAGACGGCCTTTCGGGACGAGGTACGGGCATTATGAGTTTGTGGTGATGCCTTTTGGGTTGACGAATGCCCCAGCAGCGTTCATGCGGTTGATGAACGGGGTGTTCCAGGAGTATCTAGACGTGTACGTGATCATCTTCATAGATGATATCCTAGTATATTCGAGGAGTCCGGAAGAGCACGAGGTGCATTTGAGGTTGGTTTTGGAGAAGCTGCGGGAGCAGAAGCTGTATGCGAAGTTGAGTAAGTGCAGTTTCTGGCAGCGAGAGATGAGCTTTCTTGGCCATGTTGTGTCAGCAGAGGGGGTTTCTGTAGACTCGGCTAAGATTGAGGCTATCAGAGGTTAGCCTAGACCGAGGAGTGCCACCGAGATCAGGAGTTTTCTCGGGTTGGCGGGTTATTACCGGAGGTTCGTCAAGGGGTTTGCGAGTATGGCGCAGTCGATGACGAAGCTGATAGGGAAGGATGTTCCGTTTGTGTGGTCTTTAGCTTGCGAGGAAAGTTTCGGGAAGCTGAAGGAGATGCTGACTAGTATACCGGTTTTGGCGTTACCCGAGCCGGGTGAGCCGTATGTGGTGTATACAGATGCTTCAGGAGTTGGTCTGGGATGTGTGTTGATGCAGCAGGGGAAGGTTATTGCGTATGTTTCGAAGCAGTTGAGGAAGCATGAGTGCAATTACCCTACCCACGATTTGGAGTTGGCTGCAGTTATCTTTGCACTTAAGATTTGGAGCTCTTATCTGTATGGCGGGAAGGTGTAGGTATTCACAGACCACAAGAGTTTGAAGTATTTCTTCACTCAGCCGGAGCTGAACCAGAGACAGAGGCGCTGGATGGAGTTAGTTGTAGACTATGACCTGGAGATTGGGTACCATCCGGGTAAGGCTAATCTGGTTGCAAATGCGTTGAGTCGGAAGAGAGTAGCTTCAGATCAGGAGCGAGATATGGAGGCTCTGGTGGGCGAGATCATCACGTTGAGGTTGTGTGTGATTTCACAGGAGCCATTGGGGTTAGAGACAACTAACCAGGCAGATTTGTTAAGCAGGATTCGAGTTGCTCAGGAGAAGGATCAGGGATTGATTGATGCTTCTAAGGCAGCCGGTTCAGAGTATGTGGTCTCAGCGAGTGGGATGATACTGGTGAACGGGCGGGTTTGTGTACCCAAGGATGTGGATCTGAGGCAGGAGATCCTGAGGGAGGCTCATTCGAGCATATTATCGATTCATCCGGGAGCGACCAAGATGTACCGCGACTTGAAACGGTATTATCACTGGGTCGGGATGAAGAGGGATGTAGCCAGCTGGGTTGCAGCGTGCAATGTGTGTCAGCTGGTGAAGGCTGAGCATCAAGTTCCGAGCGGGTTATTGCAGAGTTTGCCTATCCCGGAGTGGAAGTGGGATATGATAACGATGGATTTCGTGACGGGATTGCCAGTGTCACGGACCTATGATGCGATATGGGTTATCGTGGATCGTCTGACAAAGTCAGCACATTTTATGGCCATCAAGAAGACCGACGGAGCGGTGGTGTTGGCTAGGAAGTATGTGCGTGAGATAGTGAGGCTGCACGGGGTGCCAGCAAGTATTGTGTTAGACAGGGATCCGAGGTTTACTTTAGAGTTCTGGAGAGCATTTCAGGCTGAGATGGGCACTAAGGTGCATATGAGTACCGCGTATCATCCTCAGACGGAAGGGCAGTCTGAGAGGACGATTCAGACATTGGAGGATTTGCTGAGGATGTGTCAACTGGATTATGGAGGTCATTGGGCGGATCATCTGAACCTGGTAGAGTTTACTTATAACAACAGCTATCAGGCGAGTATTAGAATGGCTCCATATGAGGCTCTGTATGGGAGGTCGTGTAGGACACCATTATGCTGGACTCAAGTGGGGGAGAGGAGCATGTTTGGTGCAGACTTTTTTCAGGAGACGACGGAGAAGATCCGTGTCTTGAGGCTGAACATGAGAGAGGCTCAGGATCGGCAGAAGAGTTACGCCGATAGGAGATGGAAGGAGCTGGAGTTTGAGCTGGTGTATCTCAAGGCAGCGATGTTGAGGGGTCCTAACAGATCCATTTCAGAGAATAAGCTGAGTCCGAGGTTTATGGGTCCGTTCAGGGTTGTGGAGCGGGTCGGACCGGTGGCTTATCGGTTGGAGTAACCTCAGAGTATGAAGGCTTTTCACAAAGTCTTCCATGTTTTGATGCTGTGTAAGTGTCTGCATGAGTCTGAGGAGGTGTTGGCTAGGATCCTGGAGGATCTTCAGCCCAATATGACGTTGGCGGCGAGACCTGTGAGGATTCTCGAGAGGAGGGTCAAGGTTCTACGCCGGAAGAGTATACCGTTGGTGAGAGTCATGTGGGACTGTGACGGTATTGAGGAGAAGACTTGGGAACCAGAGGCGTCGATGAAGAGGAAGTTCTCGAAGTGGTTCGAGAAGCAAGCGGTGGCTTGAGTTCTTTTTCTGGTTTTCAGAGTCTGTATTAGCATGTTGCTATGATTGAGATATTTGTATTTCGTTGTGGATGTTACGAGTTTACATTTTGAAATTTAATAAGATGAGTTTGCCCTATTAAATTTATGGTTAAGACGTGTGTTCTTATGGGATGACTAGTGATGTCATGGTTTGTGATGACTGGTAGGTCATGAGGAGGTCTAGCGGTAGAAGTTCTATGTGAGTTAGAGCTTGCCTATCAGCTAGGATGGCTAAGAATAGAAGTTTTACGCGGCTTAGAGCTCGCTCATGTTCCAGGAGTGGCTGGAAATGAGATTGTTCATGTTCAAGGAGTGGCTAGAAACGGGCTTGTTCATGTTCTAGGAGTGGCTAGAAATGAGATCGTTCATATTCCAGGAGTGGCTGGAAATGTAAGATCGTTCATGTTCCAGGAGTGGCTGGAAATGAGATTGTACATGTTCCAGGAGTGGCTGGAAATGTAAGCTCTATGCGCGTTAGAACTTGTCTATTTCTTAGGGAGAGTCTGGAAAAGAGGTTTTATGTGAGTTAGAATTGTCTTTTCCAGGGACTCTGCGAAACACCCTGGTGATTGGGTTGTTTCGGATGACCACGAGAGGTGATTTCAGTCGACAGGTGCCTAAGATGCATGTTACAGAGTGATTGCCCAGGGGATGGTGGTTCTCCTGGGTATACTTGAGGGGACAGTGATGTTCTCTCCAGGGGAAAGTGGTTCCCTTGCATATACTTTGAGGGGTGAAGCCTCTCCAGGGGATGTGTGATTCCTCTGCAGCCGAGCTTGATGGACTGTGTGTCCTGAGAGTGAAAGGGGCTGGAGCATACCGAGAGCTGGATGGACGGCGGTCCTGAAGGTGGAGGGGTATGATATACTTCGAGAGCTCAAAGGGTGACGATCTTGAGAGCAGAGTGTGGTATATAGATATGAGTATGAGCAATAGTATCTGTAATGTGGTTGTTAGCATAAGACTGGATGAACTTCGGGGATCAGGAGTGGATCTCGAGTGGTGCTGACCGAGGGTCAGGAGAGTAGATGTGGACGTCGAGTCTAGGGTTTTTACTTGAGTCTGGAACTTCGGGTTGGATAATCTTGGTAGCATATGTAACGCCGATGGTCGTACATATTCTTGTTTGATTGTTGTACGATCATTTAGTCCAATGCGGGGTCAACGGTTGGTCGGACATGTTCTTGTTTGATTGTTGGACGGTCGATCGGGCAGCCCTAATCCTGACCATGGGGCGTGCATCGTTGATGTTCCGGGTGAATCTGGTCGAATTTTAGGCGAGAGTGTTAGTCTTAGCAGGACGGGTGGTGGGATTCGAGTGTGATCTCGAAGGATAATGGCCGGGTGCGGGTCAGGTGGTTGAGACCGTAGTGTGGCGGTGTCGCGTGATTCGAGATCGAATCTGTGTTAGTGGGGGTGGTGTGTGTCGATCGACACAGGGTGGTGTGTCGATCGACACGTGTGTTTTGGACTTAGGAGAAGTCGAGTTTTGGGCGTTATGTCGATCGACACGGGTGGTGTATATCAATCGACACAAGTTAAATCAGACCGTCGGGTTCGATTTAATTGTCCGGTTTGGTGGGCCGGTTTAGGAACCGTAGGGTTCGGGTATTTAAAGGATCAGACGGGTTTGTCTTCCTTTTTGGCCGTTTCAGAAAGAAAAATAGAGAGAGAGGACAGAGAATCAGAAATCTTAGGGTTTGAGTGATTGTTGGGAGATTGCTTGAGGAGAATTGCGTGTGAGGCTTTTGGGAATGAGGAAGGATTCATTGCTGGGTTGATTCGGGTCTGGGAAGGACGAATCAGAGGCTGGTTCAGTTTGTTCTTCGCGTTCTTCGTTCGTTCTTCGTCTTTTATCCGGAATCGAGGTGAGTGCGTGACTGTGGGCTTGTATAAGTATAGAGAATTGATAGAATACGATTGCTTGTGGTTTTTGTGTGCTTTGTGAACGGAATTGTGCAGGAAACTCGATGACTCACGACAGATTCGAGTCGTGTGAGAACAAACTCGTTTCTGGGTTCTGCGACGTCGTGTCGATCGACACACCACCCTGGTGTGTCGATCGACACGAGGCATCATGTCGATCGATACCATGGTGGTGTGCTGATCGACACAGTGCAGTCTGTCGATCGACACCTAGAGGTTGTGTCGATCGACACAGTGCTTCTGTGTGGGTTCGTGATGTTTGTTCCGTGTATGCTTGTTTCTGTGATCATCCTGGTATTGTATCTTTTGTTTATACTTGTGCTTAATTAGCCTGTAGATGGGATGACCGCGTCGCTGAGTATTTATGATAATACTCACGCAACTCTTTTTGCCATGTGTTGCAGGTAAAGAGAAAATGTGATCGTGGAATCGTGGCGAGGAAGAAGAGATGATTTAGGGTCTCGTTGTGTGTTGTCATTTATGGAGTTGCTAGGTTGTTGGTTATTGGATATTGGTTGATTGGTTGAACGGTTTTGATATTTAATAAAGTATGAGATTGTTAAATTGAGATCTGTTGTTGATGGTTTATTGTTCCGCGTTGCTTGTTTGTTGACCCATTGAGGATTAGTATCTGTGATGATAGTAATCTGGAGGAAAAAATTTAATTTTGGGTCGGGTTGTTTCAAGATTCTTCAGGAATCTCAATCCGAGCAGGAACATTTGCAGCTGGAATGTGTGACTTAGTTACCGTTTTAGTATCTGCAAAAGCATCTGGTAACTGATTTGCTATACTCTGCAAATGCATAATTCGTCGAACTTCTAGTTCTGACTGTTTCGTAGGAGGATCGAGATGTAATAAAGATGGTACGCTCCACTTTATATTCTTTCCTACTTGTTTGTTTGCTCCCCCTAGAACTGGGAATTCTTTTTCATCAAACTAACAGTCGGCAAACCGTGCATATATCACCAGTTTGAGGTTCCAAATACCTTATAATGGATGGTGAATCATAACCAACATATATCCCTAACATCCTTTGTGGTCCCATCTTTGTACGTTGTGGGGGTGCTACAGGCACGTACACCGCACAACCAAAAACCCTTAGATGAGAAATATTTGGTTCATGACCAAATACTAGTTGTAATGGGGAGTACTTATGATATGCACTTGGTCTCACTCGGATAAGTGTTGCAGCATGTAAAATAGCATGTCCCCATACACTAGGTGGGAGTTTTGATCTCATGATCAACGGTCTTGCAATTAATTGCAGACGTTTAATTAATGATTCAGCCAAACCATTTTATGTATGAACATGAGCTACAGGATGTTCAACTTGTATTCCCGTAACCATACAATAATCATTAAAGGCTTGGGATGTGAATTCACCAGCGTTGTCTAGTCTAACTCTTTGAATGGGGTAATCAGAGAACTGAGCCCGTAGTTTGATTATTTGAGTTAGAAATCTCGGAAATGCCATATTGCGAGATGATAATAGACAAACGTGTGACCATCTGCTGGATGCGTCAATTAACACCATAAAATAGTGGAATGGTCCACATGGTGGATGTATTGGTCCACAAATATCACCTTGAATCCTTTCAAGGAACTTTGGTGTTTCTTTATCGATTTTAGTTGGGGATGGTCTTATGATCAATTTTCCAAGAGAACATGCAACACATGTCTTTCTATTCCCCTGATTTATCTCTTGGATTTTCAGTGGGTGACCATGTGAGTTCTCTATGATCTTTCGCATCATCGAAGTGCCTGGATGACCAAGGCGATCATGCCATAATGTGAAATCTTCTGGATTTCTTTTAATTACTAAATGCGATTCTATCGCATTTATATATGTATGATGTAAACCAGAAGGAAACTTTGGTATTTTCTCCAGAATTTGCCTTTCTCCTGATTTATCAGAAGTGATGAACATATATTTCTTCCCATTCTCAGTTGCAGACTGAGTGTCAAAACCTTGAAGTTATATGTCATTAAAACTCAACAAATTCCTTTTAGAATTCAGAGAAAATAAGGCATTACTTATGGAAAACTTTGTTCCATTTGACAACATAAAGTTGGCTTTACCAGTTCCTTCAATCAGGTCTGCAGGACCTGATATTGTATTCACAACGATTTTCGTTGGTTTTAAATTAGAGAAATATTTTCTATGTCTCAGAATAGTGTGCTTTGTTCCACTATCTGGAATGCAAATTTCTCTAATATTTCCTGTGGATACCGTTCCACTTGTTTTGCTGTCCATTTCTGTAATCAAGATAAACATCAATAAAAAGAAAGTAAATTTCACACAATAATTATATATAACCTTGTTTATTAAAACAATATTATTTTTCAAAAATACAGAAAAATGTAATATTATACATGGCATCATCAGAGACTATTCAGTAGTCTCATTACAGACATCTTAATTATTCCCAAGGTCGGTCATTTCGGCATCATCATCAAAATCCGAAGCGTCGAGATGTGTATCACCTTCAGGGTGTTTCATAAGGTTAACTTCTTTTCCTTTGCCTTTAACTGACTCTTGGTACAGTTTGAAAAGGTGCAAAGGAGTTCGACACACTTTGGACCAAGGGCCTTTACATCCGCATCTGTGGCAAACGCCTTCACGCTTCTGGGTGAAATTGCCTTTCTTTTCTTTCCCTTTGGAATTTGTTCAGACCGGATCCATTTAAATGACCGTCCACGTCCACGTCCACGATTAAACCGACCACCACGACCCTGATTGGTTTGACTTCCTCTCCACGGATATCTCACATCCGTTTGCTCTTGATTTTTTCCATCCATTGCGTTCACTTCAGGGACAACAATGGTTCCTACAGGTCGAGCGTTGTGGTTTTTTATGAGAAGCTCATTATTCTTCTCAGCCAACATTAGAGCCACAATCAACTCGGAAAACCTCTTGTACCTGCAGTTCTTGTATTGTTCTACAAGAACAAAATGTTCCTTATGGAATGTTAGGTAAGTTTTTTCGAGCATCTCTTCCTCGCTCACACGCATACCACAATATTCCAATCGGGACACAATTCTTAACATGGCGGAATTATACTTATCCACATTGTCAAAATCCAGGAACCTTAATTTTGCCCACTCATCAAGAGCATGTGGGAGAGTTATTGCCCTTTGGTTGTCAAACCTTTTTTTAAGAGCTTCCACAGCTCTACAGGGTCTTTTGTATTCGCATAATCATGAGTTAGTTTTCATCTAAATGTTTTCTCAGAAAAATTATCGCTTTTGCATTTTCAGAGAGAAGCGATTTATTTCCTACTATAATGGTTTCCAATAAGTTCTGAGAACTTAGATGAAGTTCAGCATCCGTAGACCATGATATATAATTATCTCCAGTGACTTGGAGAGCAGGAATCTGTAGTTTCTCAATATTGGCCATTTGATTTCTAAACACAAAATAGAAAATAATTTTATTAGAAATACGATTTTAGAAACCGTTTACATTAATAACAACAACAATTACAGTAAATATTAAAGCATAAAAAAATAAACCAATATTTATGATATATTCTTCGCTGGTAAAATCCCCGACAAAGAAACCATAAATAGCACTAAAAATTAAACCGATAATAAAAATCAAAAACCATCGAAACATTTTTCTTACAAAATCGGAAATCAAAATATTTTGTAGGAGTGTTTGAAAGGAGATGAAATGTTTGAATGATTTTAAAAGAGTGAAAATGGGTGTATTTATAGATTGAAAAATATTGTTCATGACCGTTTGAAAAGTGGAAAAATTTGAAAAATTTTGACAAATTTTCTTTGTGACCGTTGGGGGTAAAAAGTTTAAGGAAAAATCAATCTGAAAAACTTTCATGAGCAATCTATTATATTTACCAGTTTCATATAAAATATCAAATAGGTGGTTATATATTTTATATAATAATCATAAAATATAAACAAGAATTTAATACCAGATTTATGGTGACAGAGTCATCCACGTTAATTAACAAATAAATAAATTATTAACATAACAGATAAATTATCAGGCGGTTGAACCGACCATAAATAAATAATTAAAACAATTTATGGTGACAAAGTCATCCACATCAATAAGTAAATAAATAGATGATTAACATAACAGATAAATTATCAGGCGGTTGAACTGACCATAAGTAAATAATTAAAACAATTTATGGTGACATATTCATCCACGTATATAGTATGTAAAAAATAAGGCGGCTCAGCCGACCAATGAATATATGATTATGGTGCATCGAGCATCCATAAGAATTAGTATGGAGGCGGTAATCCGCACCCCATAGGGTATAATAAATATGCATATAAAAATTAAAATTTTAGAGTGATCGTGCTGATAACGTGTTATAAAAAGAAAAAGGATAATTTATCATTTTGGTAAATATAATAAAGAAGAAATTTTTATACCCGTGGGAATAGTACGAGAATATCAGAGAAGGATCGATAAAGAGATATTATTATTGTTGATTGTTGTTTCTGAATTATGATTTCAATCGATCGGTAATGCCTCTATTTATAGGTTTACAAAAGTAAATTACTGTGCATGCATAGTAACAGTGGGATCCACTTAAATAATAAACAACCGTAATATTTGAATGTTGCAGCAGCAGCCTCAATTATAAGCAGCCTCAGTTGTAGACTTTTGTAACATTTCTTACTGAAAATTTACGTTTTACGGAAAACAAAGCACCCAATATTTTATCAAACTAGCCAGATGATGGGGACTAGGTGTAATACCCGTTACCAGATTTCTTACCGGGTTGAGATTTTGATCGAGAGGATCAAGGCTTGGGCAAGCCAGATCTCGTGTCGCGGTAAGGAATCTGTATCGTGTCGCGGTAAGGATGTATCGTGTCGCGGTAAGGATTTCCGCATCGTGTCGCGGTAAGGAATTATCGTGTCGCGATAAGGAATTATCGTGTCGCGGTAAGGAATTCTCGTGTCGCGGTAAGGAATCCACTATCGGGCCGCGGTAAGGTTGTATTTGGGCTGGGTTGGCCCAGTGGTTTTGGACAGAAAACTCGTGGACCGAGTGCGGTCAGGTCGAGACGAGTCGCGGTCTGGGCGGGTTGCGTGTCGTTGGGTCCGCGGGAAGGATATCACGTGCGTAGGGGTGATATTTTAATCGAGTCGCGCGGTAGGGAGTTGTTTATTGAACCGCGCGGGTAGGCTGAATTGTTTGTTCAAGCGCCGCGAGTAGGAGCGATTTGTTTATTCAGCGCCGCGGGTAGGGGCGTTTTGTTTATTCGAGCGCGTGCGGTAGGGGTGCGGTAGTAGGGTGGTTTGTTTATTAAACCACGATTGGTGGGGGAATAGTTTATTCTGACCATGGTTAAGGGATGGGTTGGATCTGCGGACTATATAAACGAACCTTCCACCCTCATTTCTCTCATTTCCGCCGAGCCATAAGTTAATCGCGGGAGAGAGTTTGTGTGTGTCGCGATTTTCTGTTGAGTGCTCGTGAGTTGGTGTGTCGCGGAAAGAGTTTGTCGTGTTGCGAAGCCTATCGTGTCGCGAGTCTATCGTGTCGCGAGTCCGTCGTGTCGCGAGTACTGGTTGCGGTGTCGCGAGTGTTTTCTGGGTGAGACCGCTCGTTGTCGTGAACTAGCGCGGGTAGCGTCTGTTCGATTCGTTTGTGTGGGTAAGTCTCTAAAGACTTGTGTTTTCCCATCGTTTGATTACCCTTGATTCGACCATAACTTGGTGTTTTTGTGTCGATGGGTGCGGATCGAAGTGTTTTCGTGAAAGGCTGTGGTGCGCGATCGTTGGGGTACATCGATCGTTTGAGTGTTCGATAGTTCGGGTAAGAACCGTTTACCCTTGGTGCCTTCTATCGATAGTTTACACTCAGTTGGCCTTAACACGTGTTTATTCGTGTTGTTTGGTGCGTTTTGGTGTAGTCTCGCGATAAGGTTGTGTCTGTTTGCGTGAGAATCCGAGAGTTCGCGGGTGTTGCGACTGATTCTCCGAGAGATCGCGTGCGTGTGCGAGAGTTAAGGTAAGGATCAAGTAAACCTAGTGTTTTCTCCGATCAGTTACCATATGTTTGGTTTTGACATGGTTTGGTTCGGTCTGGGTAGGAATTTCAGTAGCGGTTGTACGCGGGTAACGTTCGGGTGGATCGTGACCAGTTGCGTGGGTAGACCGTGTGTTTTTCCTCAACCGATTTGTTTGCTAAGGTGCGTGCATGATCGTAGCTAATGTCTAGGGTTGTTTGTATGTTCGGTTTGGTATACTTATGTATACGGCAGATACACTTCGGTGTATAGGTATACTTCGGTATACGGTTTGATGACGTGTGCACACATTATGTCATGTTTGGTGTTTGATCAACACGGTTTGTGAACGAAAGTTCAGGTTTGGTTTGTGAACGAAAGTTCAGGTTTGGTTTGTGAACGAAAGTTCAAGTTTGGTTTGATATGTTTGTTCATATGATGATTCGTGATATTAGCTAAGTGAGACGGGATGACTGCTCTCACTAAGCAATTCGTTTGCTTATGCGCCCTTTCGTGGTCGCAGGTGATAAAAGTGGCTAAGGAGTTCGTGAGACAAGCTGGAAAGGAAGGGATGGATTTAAGATGGGTTTATGTTCTGTTCGTTTGTTTCGTGTGTTTAACTTGTTGGATTGGTTTGGTTAAAATCGTTGTTATGTTGAACATGGAACCATTTGCTAGTTGTATAAGTTATTGTTATTGAACCTCGTTTGAAATAAGTTTGATTCGAATGAATTTATTAAGTAAATTTTACTGAGGTTCATCGTTTATGCATGTTTGAATGCGCTTAAGTTGTTAGTCTTCCGCTAAAATCGAATTGAAATGAAACCTAGTTAAATTGGCTAAGTAAAATAAAAACGAAAAATTTGACTAAGTATAGAATATGATCGCATGTTCGGAAACTCCCTTACCGCGGGTTGGGATATCGGGGTTGGGGCGTTACACTAGGCCTCGACACGGAGCATATATCTTGAAAAATTTCAGGTATCTGTGATCCGCTCCGTTTAGAACGGATATTTGATTTTCTGATCCGAATCTATTCCCCAACTTCCGGATATCTAATTCGATCCGTGAAAAATCGAATATATGATTTTTTTAAATATCCGTAGATACCTGATCCGATCCATTATCATTTTAACATAATTTAATTATTATATATTTATTTTTTATTTAAACATATATTTAGTGAGAATGAGTGAGTTATAGTACTTTCGGTTGTATATCTATAGTAACAAAAAATATTAATCATACACATTTGGTACTTTATATAAATGATATATATATATATATATATATATATATATATATATATGGATCAGATCGGATATCGGTCTTTTCTTAAATAGTATTTGGAATTTTCTTTGTTTTTAACGGATACTATACAATTTGGAGATATTGAGAAAAAGATTACACCATCTGTTTTTTTTTATAGGGCAACTTGTGGAATATTAAACAGAAAAAATAAAAAAGCATTTTTATAGTAAAGTATAGGGAGGTAATTCCCAATAAGGTCCCGGGTTCGATTATTGGCTACAGAAGGATTAAAATTTGGGCATCGTCGGTGACACACATTAGTCTCTTGAGCATAGAAAGCTTTTGGAAAAACTGTTTATAATTCAAAAAAAAAATCAATATCTCTATAATTGTCTGGCAACTTGTGGAATATTAAACAGAAAAAATAGAAAAAGCATTTTAAAATGTTCTCTTTTCAATGTGGAACTTAACAATGAGTGTTTGCAGACAATGATATCTCGATCTCCACCACATGCAGTAATTATTTTCTGTAAATATAGTAAAATCGATATCTACATAGTATGAACTATGAAGGATCTAGTCACTTCAATAAATATATAAAATAAATATATAAAAGTGACTAGATTCTTCAATTATACAATTCTTATCTACTAATTTTTTTTTGTCAACAATCACCACATATTAAATTAAATGTGATTGATTTGATAGTTTTTCTGATGGGTAACCCCAACGGAAATATCTGACTTACATGGAAGAATACATAACCTCGTGTTCGAACTCCCTTTGCAAAGGAATCGGCCCGGATATTATCACTCCGTGGAATATAAACTAAACTAAAAAATACAAAAAATTGTCTTAACATAGTGAACCAGTCAAACTCCGCACTGAAAGATGATCAATCTAGTGGGTATGTAGTCATGGAAATCAGAAAAAGTTTCATTTTAAAAAAATATGAATATTGTTTTTTTTTAAAATAAGAAAATACACCAATTTTGAGTTTAATCTGAACATTTTTAAATGCTTTTAAAATTTGAAGTGATTTTCAGAAAAAGTTGCAATCTTTTTATACTCAACTTAGACAACAAAATGACCATTACAATGTATATGGATGCCTAAGAGGTTACTGAAAAGGAATGCAGTCGTGGTGGTTAGAAGCTCATCATGTTCTCATATAGAGTCTCCAATAGATAAGGAAACATACCATTTGAATCCTTTCGTGTTCTTTTTTATTTAACATTTTTTTTCCTACAACAAAAGGAATGCACCTTACGACAAAAAAGAGAGCACACCTTCAAACATCCAAAAAATAGATGTAGAGCACGGTTCCGTGGAGTGGATTTCTAGCACTTGGTTTAACAAGTTTCTTTTCTTGGGATCTTGTGAGTGGTGTTTTGACAATGTAGGCGTCACTAGCTCATTTTTAACCTTTTTGTTATTGATTTGTTCTCATTTTCTTAGAATAGCGTGACGTGAAGGGTCGTTTTGACAATGCAGGTTTTAGACCATTTCCAAACCAAAACTCTATTTTTACTCCGAAATAGAGTAATTCTAAACTGGAATTGTGTTTTCCTCTAACCATACTCTATTTTGGAGTAAAGAGAGGAGTGAAGAACGAAAAAATGGAGTAGTAATTAGAGTTACTCAATATTTGGAGTAAATCTACATTTTCTTCTATTTTGGAGATATGGATGGAGTGGGTTGGAGCAAATTTGACTGTAAACTCTATTTTAGAGTAAAAAATGGAATGAGGTTGGAGATACTCTCACTTGTATCAAATTTTGGCGTCACCGACTCATTCAAGTCTTTAGACAGTTGGAGACCCCTCAACTGAAAACTCGGGAGACAATGGTTTTTAGATAGACTTTGTGCCTTTCGAATTAGTCTGATGGTTTAAGTCGGTGAGGTTAGGCCATATTCAAATTCTAGACCCTCATTCTGATGTTGAACCGGATCACCCAAATTAAAGAATAAAGTAATAACATAATATACATAATAGTGTGATTAACAAAATGGTTGATCCAAACTCCAATCTAGTCGATTAATTAGGTGTGTCGATTGTAAACGATGTGGCAATAATACAACCCACAAAACTAGTCGTTTCAAAATCAAGAATAAGTGATATAGCTAAGTACAAGTTGGAATCTCATATAACGAAATGGCATTGACAACTATTCAAGATACTTGTTGGTCTTATAACTTCGTTAGCTGTATCAAAATCTAAAATGGGTCGAAAACTATCCGACCCATGATACTAGTCAATCAAAAGTCCAGGATACTATAATAATATATACCATGAATCTCGGGTAATTATACTAGTGGATATGGAAATTGTTTACTATCACTGACAAAATAATATCACGCAAAAATATCAGCTTTAAGAATTTTTTTTATCATTTGTAATCGTACTTAAATTTAATTAGAAGATGCACATATCAGAGTAAGAAATATCAGAGTAATCGAACTTAAAGTTAATTAGAAGATGCACATACCAGAGTAAGCTAAATTGTGTTTAAATTATTGTGACGTTGGGAATGGCAACGGAACACCAAAACTTGTGAATGACAACCGACAAGTGTGTGTGGAACATAAAAAATTACTGCGGTTGACGTTTCAACGACTAATATAGTAATTGTATATGTCGACGTAACGAATATGTTAACAGCTTAAAAAGGAAAATAAATAAATAGATAAGTCCAACAAAATCCACGTGATTCTGTCGTCGGTAAGTGATTCTGCCATAATATTCAGCATCGCTCTTACTATGAAAATGAAAGACTATTGACTTTTGAGTGAATTTGGCAATTAACTATATATGGAAGCAAAAATAAAATATTACAATAATTTAAATAAATAAAAAGAGCAAAAATAAAAAAAGCAAAAATACTATAATTAACCGGTAACCATGAAAAAAAAGTGGAACAATGAGAAATGCAAATACATTCCAATCTTTTAATACTATGATTTTAAATTGTGGTATGTTTGAATTCCCATGTTTAGGACATAAGCTATCATGGAAGGGACGACCTAGTTCGGAAACTATTTGGTGTCAATTTGATAGAGCATTAGCTAATGAAGATTGTCGTGCAATATTCACCCATTCTTTGGTGGAGTATCTAGCCATGATTGGGTCGGACCATAGGCCCATTCTCGCCACTATAGATAACAAAATACCGCGAGGGAAGAGACAGTTTCAGTTCGATAAAAGATGGATTGGCAAAGAGAGATTGATGGAATCTATAGCGGCAGGGTGGGGAGATACGACGGGAAGGCCGGATATAAACTTTGTGGATAAAATAAACAGGTGCCGTCGCGAGATCTCGAGATGGCGAAAAAATAATCCTCCATACAGAAAAGAAAGGATTGTGGAATTAAAAAAATGGTAGAGGAGTGTCAAAATGATGACTCCCGGATCCAAGAGGAACTAAGTGATTTGTCTCAAAAATTAAGGGAGGCCTACAAGGATGAGGAAGATTATTGGCAGCAGAAAAGTCGGACGACTTTATTTAAGGAAGGGAATGCCAATTCTAAATTCTTTCATGCTCAGACAAAACACAGACAGGTACGTAATCAGATTATCGGATTGTATAACACATCGGGTAACTGGGTTAGTTCAGAGGAAGAGGTGGAAAAAGTTGCGGTTAGTTATTTTGATAATCTTTTCCGAACAACTTCCCAACGACATTTGTGGATGTTCTGGACAAGGTCCCATCGTCGATCACATCTCAGACGAATGATTTGTTGACGACGATGGCAACGGAAGAAGAAGTTCGGCGGGCTTTATTTATGATGTATCCAGAAAAGGCACCGAGACTGGATGGGATGACAACTATATTTTTTCAACGGTCGTGGCATATAATCAAAGAGGATGTCACCCAATTAGTCAATGAATTCCTACGAACAAGAAGCTTTGACCAACGTTTAAACATGACAAATATTTGTTTAATTCCTAAAACAGATAGGCCTACTAGGATGACGGAACTGCGGCCTATCAGCCTTTGTAATGTCGGGTATAAAATTATATCTAAAAAGCTGTGCCAGAGATTGTAACGGGTACTACCTGATCTTATCTCTGAGACCCAATCGGCTTTTGTAGCAAGACGACTGATTACATACAACATATTGATTGCGCAGGAAATGTTTCATGGGTTGTGGACGAATAAGGCATGTAAATCTAAATTCATGGCAATTAAGACAGATATGAGTAAAGCGTATGATCAGATAGAATGGCGTTTTATTGAAAACCTTCTTCGGAAAATGGGATTCGCAAAAAGGTGGATTACATGGATGATGTGGTGTATTACTCGGTCTAGTATAAGGTTCTTCTTAACGGGAACCAAAGGGACACATAATACCAAATCGAGGATTGCGGCAAGGGCTCTCGCCATATTTATTCATTTTATGTACAGAAGCACTAATAGCCAATGTACAGAAGGCAAAACGAAAAAGGAAATTAACAGGCTTAAAAGTAGCAAGGGCAAGCCCGGCGGTCTCGCATCTATTTTCTGCTGATGATAGTCTCTTTTTCTGTAAGGCGACTAAGAAAGAGTGGCAAACACTTCAGAGTATACTACATCAATATGAAGCGGCATCTGGCCAACAAATTAATTTTACCAAATCTTCAATACAATTCGGACATTCAGTGCCTTTGACGGTTTGAGAGGAAATACATCAAGCATCGAGAATAACATCGATAAGGGGAATGGGCACCTATTTGGATATTCCTGAAAGCTTGGGAGGAGCAAAGACACAGGTTTTTGCGTTTGTACGACAGAGATTAGAAGATAGAATTAACGGATGGACATCAAAATTCTTATCTAAGGGAGGCAAAGAGGTACTTATAAAATTGGTGGCGGGAGCATTGCCAACATATGTTATGTCTAGCTTCAGGTTGCCTAAAACCATAACAAATAAATTAACTAGTGCGGTAGCACAATTTTAGTGGAGCTCTAATGGAAGTCAAAGAGGAATGCATTGGTTTGCATGAAAAAAACTATGTCGAGATAAACAGGATGGAGGCCTCGAATTTTAGACAATTGAAACTTTTAATACGGTTCTGTACTTTGGTGATTAATGAAAAACCAAAGTCTCTATTTGCCAAATTTTTCAAGGGACGGTATTATCGGATTTCCAATCCGATGGACTATGGTCATCATACTCTCCATCTTATGGGTGGAAGAGTATCATTTCGGCTAGACCTCTGGTTAGAAAAGAGCTAATTAAAAGAGTTGGGTCGGGAACCTCTATATCCGTATGGAACGATCCCTGGATCCCCTCTCACCAACCACAGATAGCGACCTGTAAAACTTTTGATTATTATCCATCCCTTATAGTCAACCACTTAGTTGATCTTGTGCAAGGAATTGGAATATGACTCTAATCAATGCGAATATAGTCTCCGAAGATGTGGAGATCATTCGTATTATCCCGGTAGGGAACATTCTCAGCCTTGACACTGTAGGCTGGCACCATATGAAATTCGAAAAATATACGGTCAAATCGGATTACCAAATCGAAAAAGTAGTATGCAGTGGGATCCTCAAATTTTTGGCCCAACAATTACGTCATTGCAAGCACAGTCATGGAAAACTCGATGTCCGCCAAAGCTAAAGCATTTTTTTGTGGCAAGTTATCACGGGATGCCTTTCGGTGAGCGCCAACTTGTATTAAGTGTGATACACAATGCGCCCGGTGTGGGATGGAAGAAACAATAAATCATGCCATGTTTGAATGTCCCCCTGCATTTCACACATGGGCCCTATCAACAGTTCCTACGTCACATGGTATTTTTCCGGTCTCATCAGTCTTTACTAATATGGATTTTCTCTTCTGACGGCTACCCCAAAAATGTCAGGATCACATGTATCCGTGGATTTTATGGTCTATTTGGAAAGCCCGAAATGATAAGGTCTTTAGAGGAATAGATGTGGCTCCAAATATTGTTATACGAAATGCGGAAGCTGAGGCTATGGTATGTGAAAAGTCTCAATCTGAGGAGTCTCCCCAACATCCACTAGATTTGGGTCCTTTCATTGGCCTCCCAAGTTACACAGGGATGAAGTGCTATACTGATGGCTATTGGAAGGACACAGATCCTTTCTCTGGACTCGGGTGGTACGCTTTCGAGACTGAAGATGTGGCCATTATGATGGGTGCTTGCAATAAAAGACGAAGTATCTCCCCCCTGCACTCAGAGGTAGATGCGCTACTATAGGCCATGCAATGCATGCTTCACATGCAGAAGAAGAAAGTTGCGTTCGCAACAGACTGTTCCGATTTGGTGAAGATGGTGTCTACACCGAAGAAGTGGCCGGAGTTTGGCGTACAACTAGAAGCTTTGAAGAATCTACAAGAGAAGTTTAGTTACTTTTCGCTTTCGCTTATCCCGCGCACACAAAATTCTAGAGCTGGCAAGCTAGCGAATTGTGCACGGATTTTTAATTATGTTATTTCCTATGTAAACTCATCACCACCAGATTGGGTAACCAGCTGGTCATAATTTAGTTTATAATGCTGTTGACAAAAAAAAGGAGCAAAACTATCCGAGCAATGGTTATTTTCAAGGGTTGTGTCTTTTCGAAAAAACTCGCTTATAGTTATTTGCAAGAGTTGCATCTTTTCAATAAAACCGCTTTGTCAAGAGTTGCGTGTTTTCATTATAACCGTTTTGTCAAGAGTTGCGTCTTTTAATTATAACTATTTCGCCAAGAGTTGCGTCTATTCTAAATAATCGCTTTATAGTTATTTTATAAAGTTGCGTCTTTTGGAATAAATTGTTTGGCTTATAATAGCAAACCCAAACAAAAGAATATTATTATTGTTTTTTCTCGGAAAATCATCTTGTATTTATAGGTTTATTCTAGTGTTGATAAAATTGCATTATGGTTATTTTGAAGGGTTGCGTCTTTTCGACAAAAACCTCTTTATAGTTATTTGCAAGAGTTGCATCTTTTTGATAAAACCGTTTTTTCAAGAGTTGCGTCTTTTCATTATAACCGTTTTGTCAAGAATTGCGTCTTTTAATTATAATTGTTTCGCCAAGAGTTGCGTCTATTCTAAATAACCGCTTTATGGTTATTTTATAAAGTTGCGTCTTTTGGAATAAATTATTTGGCTATATATATAGGGACAATTACAAAAATACCACTTTTGGTGTATACATTTGCAAAAATGCCACTTAGGGGTGTCTATTTGCAAAAATGCCACTAATTATAAATTTTTAAAGCCTAAATCTTAAAATTATAAACCTTAAGAAATATTTTGACCCCTAAAACTCCTTAACCCCTCAAAACTAAACCCTAATACAACATAGTTAACCCAAACATAAATATTATAACGAAAAAATAAATTTGAAAAAATGGTATTTTTGCAAAGATTATAAAAATGTGGCATTTTTGTAAGGTGGCATTTGAAAACTGGCATTTCTTAAAATTTCTCATATATATATATATATATATGTTTTAATTTTTTTTTCACTGAACATTTTGTTAATCATGGCTACTAATTGCTTAATTCACTTGAAGCATAACAAAGATTAAAAGACGTCATTCTATTATTTTGAATTTATTCATAACTGTTGATGTTTTTACTATTGTAGAAGTTTCAAAAATTCTTAATTTGTGTAAAGAATTTTAGATTTCTTTAGACAATTCATACTTTATATAAAGTTTTAAATATAAAACACTAATGAAATTTCCAACTCTATTTGTAGTCATTAAACCACATAACGACACATTTAAACATACGAGGAAATAATAAACATATACTTACTTAAAACCGACATAAATATTAGTTTGAAAGGATTTGTAATTATTGTAGGAAAGAAAGAAAAAATGGATCTAAAATCAGAAGGAAATTGGTTGAATTTTTAGGTTGTATCTTTTCAAAAATAATTGTTTTATAGTTGTAATAATCGTTTTATGGTTATTTCTAAACTGTTGTGTCTTATTGATAAACCACTTTTTGAAAGACTGCGTTTTTCTGTTAGAACCGCTTTGTAATTATTTCTAAGGGTTGCGTCTTTTTTAGATAACCGTTTTATGGTTGTATCTTATGGTTTTGTCTTTTCAAAAAATAGTTTATTGTTATTTTTAAAAGTTGCGTCTTTTTCATTATAACCGTCTTTCTAAGAGTTGCGTGATTTCGATATAAACATTATATGGTTATTTCCAAGAGTCGCGGATTTAAAAAAAAACCGTTTAAATCATTTTTAAATTTCTTTAGACAATGAAGATTTATGGTAAGTAGATCTCTAAATAACATTTGACTTATCATAAACTAATGGCATATTGAATTTAAGAGTTTTATAACTATAGTTTATTAAATAGAAATCTGAAGTATATAAAAACTATACAATGGATGGTAAACTAACATATGAAATTTAATTCTACAATTTTAAAAATAAAATTTAAGATATCAATCAATGTTATTTCATGTTATTTAAATTAATTAGGCATGTTATGTTATTAATATTAGAATAGAAAATATATCATTGGATTACATATTTTCGAAAAAAGCTGGTTTATGGTTATTAGAACATTTTAGGGTTTTTTTTTTTTTTTTTTGAAAAAATTGTTTTATGATTATTAATACATCCTAGAGTTGTGTCTTATAAAAAACGTTTTATGGCTATACAAGAATCTAAGGATTGCCTATATTCGAATTAATAATAGTAATCTTAGAAAATACATTCTAGATCTTTACCAAAATCGTTTTATGGTTATTAAAACATTATAGGGTTGCGTTCTTTCGAAAAAACCATTTTACAGTTATTAATACATCCAACAATTGCGTCTTATAAAAAAGTTTTTTTATGGTTATTAAAGCATTTGAGGGTTACGTCTTTTCGAAAAAATCATTTTATGGTTATTAATGCATCAAGGATCACGTCTTTTCAGAAAAAACCGTTTTATGGTTATTAAAACATCTAAAGTTGCGTCTTTTCAAAAAGTCCGTTTTATGTTTATTAATGCATTATAGGTTTACATCTTTTAAAAAAAAGCCTTTTATGGTTTAAAAAACATTTAAGGGTTCCGTCTTTACAAAAAAAAAACACCGTTTTATGGTTATTCATGCATCATAGAATTGCATCTTTTTAAAAACACCGTTTTATAGTTATTAATGCAGCATAGGGTTGCATATTTTTGAAAAATATGTTTTGTGTTATAAATGCATCATAGGGTTGTGTATTTTTAAAAAATATGTTTTATGGGTTATTAAAGAATCCTACAATTGCATTTTTTCGAAAACCCGTTTTATGGTTATTAATGTATCCTAGAGTTGTGTTTTCTTGAAAATCCGTTTAGTGGTTGTTAATGTATTATAGGGTTGTGTCTATCGTTTTATGTGAAAATGTATCATAGGGTTGCATCTTCTCGAAAAAAAGTGTTTAATTTTACGGATGTTAAATTACTGTCTCAACCCTGAAATGAAATCTAAATTGTTTTCTTCTTCATTACATAGTCTTCATTAGTCTGATTTGGATTATCTCAACTTAAGAATTGATAATAATCATGCTTTAAAACCCATTAGAGATGATTATGGGTTTATATTTGCATGCATGTGTGTCAAAAGTAATTGTATATATATTTGGTTGTGTTGGCAATAATTTTTTTGAAAAAAATATAGTCGGAGGTTTTTTACCTCCGCGATTTTGCGAAGGGTTCGAGTCCTAGTTTTAAAAAGAAAATTATAAAAGACAAAAAAGAGATGAGAAGGGAGATGAAAGCTTAAGCAAAAATTTGAGAGAAAATGAATCTTGTGAACTTGCTTTCTTATTTCATTAAAACTCAATAACTATATCACAATTCTTTTATATGTAAAATTCACGGAGCGATGTACTCAACTATACTTCACGAGATATGTCTTTAGAGGATATAATATATTCTTTAGGTAGATTTGACGGGATGTTCCAGTCATATGCAATTTACATTTTTGTGTGTTGAGTTTCTACTTTGAAATCTATCTCTGTTTTCAAATGTATATATTGATTGTTTAACAAAACAAATGGCTTCGTGGGGTTCTTCTATTAATATCATAAGAAAGGGTTTGTAGGGCTTGAGTCTTTGTTTTCTGCAACAAATTTCACCTAAGTGTTGGAGATCTTCTACTTGAGAAGAAGTTTTTGACATCAATCGTCTCTCAACTCCTTCAAACTTATGTTGGATGGAACATCAACACTAAGTATATATACTTGAGATCAAAGAAGGTTCTTGTGGAAGAGATCTTGTAAAGGCATTTGCAATCTGCTATGTTGCTGGTACATGTTTGGACACGAGAGCACCCAAAGCCATTCCTTTACGAACATAATGATAGCTAACATCAAAGTGATTTAATCCACCAAAGAACAACAATCAAACGCATCCTATCAATCTCTTTACCCAGATAAGCCATGGTCACACACTCACCTTAGATCTGGAAAGGAAAAAGGAAGAAAAGGTGAAGAACGCAAAGAACAGGTTTCCAAATCCGGAATCCACACCCAACTCGCGAACGATCTCCAAAGCCTCCCAAACGAATCTCCTTCCCTCAAAACTCTCTGGAAACTCTCTGGAACTTTCTGGAAATCTCTGGAACTGAAAATATCTTCTCAAAAGCGGCCACAATCCTTTATATAGGGAAGCCCTAGCTGCTATTCGAAGTTAAGGTCTCCCCAAGCGTGCAGAAAATGACTGCAGAAACACGTGGAAGCTTATTAGGGGAAAGGCAACTGCAGAGGAGTTTGAAAGAAGCTGATACTTCTACTTCTTCTTCTTCTCGAGGCTCCTTCCAATTCCCGACTAATCTCTCTGACACATTCACCAAATCAGCTTCATCTGTAAGCAAACAACTTCACACCTCATAAGATTTTAGCTTGATTATACTTGGTAAATGTGTTCAACTAAATGATCTATTTGCCTTTGTTTCCTTTGCTCTAATATTCTAGACTTTTCATTCTCTCCTTGAAATAGCAAGAGGCAGCAGAGGCTGTCAAGCCCTTCAAAGATGAACTAGCAAAACAAGAAAGATTTGAGCAGTTTCTCAAGGAGAAATACAAAGAGGGTTACGTACAACAGACTCCAATAGAGTTAACAGCATGTCAGAATCAGCTCGTGCTCAAGAGAGGCTAGACTTTGAGCCTGCAGCTGAGGCAATAGAGAAAGGAAAAGCTTACAAGGAGGTTAGACAGGCTACTGAACAACCTATCGACTTCCTTACAGGAGGGCTGCAGTTTACTTCTGGTGGAACAAAGGTATACCTCTACAGAATCTTCATGCAATTATTCTATTAATCAGGGGATCTATTCTCATATGTGATATATCATGGTTTTTACCCTTTTTGACCATGATATAAGTCTTTTTCATAGAGTCTTTTTGGTGTTTTCCTATTGTTTTAGAGTCGTTGTAGGTCAATGATCGATTGGAGCATAATGAGAGCTTTTGGGAGATTTCGGAGCATTGTGAAAAGAGAATCCAAAGCGATCAACTCGGATTTAACATGTTTTGCCTTGTGTCGATCGACACAATAGACTGTGTCGATCGACACACACATGTCTGACGAGAAGAAGACTGCAGAAAGGTCAGAAGTTCGGCACTCGTTGGAGAACTTTCAACCAATGGATCAATCTGAAAATTTGACACAAGATAGAGAATCGAGTTAGCTTCTGTTATGAAGTTATTTGAGGTTATTCCAACGGTTGGATCGAAAGTTATGCAAGTTTTAATGACGACATGTCAGCCTGCCCTTAACCGACCGGTTCGCTGGAAAAAAAGGAAATTCCAGTTTTTCCTATTTTGATTTGGTTTTGTCATAGAGATTGAACCAAAAACGTGATTAGACCTATTTATTCTAGTTTTTAGCCATTGTATAGGGATATCTTGTTTTTGAATTAAGACTTGGAGATTCATAGCTTTTAGGAGATTTCAGACTTCCGGATTCAATCGCTTTCGAAACTCTGTATCTCTTACTCTAACTTTTTAATGCAAGTTATTTATTCATTGATAATGTTTACATCATCTATGTCTGAGTAGTTTGCCTGTTAGGTTTTGGGTAATTCAAAGGTTTGATGAGAAATTGGTAGGATTGAAACCTTGTTAGGATTTATCTTTATGTTCTTCATCTATATTGATTTAACTCTGATTTTAGGATTGATCAACTGAAATTGGATATCCTAGGTTGTTTTAATAGATGCGAAAGTATTATTAACAACCGGACATAATCTTAGATGAGCAAAATTATCTATTCGCAAAGAAATTTGGCTTAGTAATTTTGTGAACAATTGAACCTGAACTTATTGCTTGTCTTTATTCACTGAATTTGCAAAGAAATTTGGAATTTAGGGATTTAGTCATAGATAATCTCTGCAACGAAAGTTGATTGGTTTTATATTCGTGTTTGAGTTCTAGAACTGTGCTTAACAAATCCTAACCGTTTTTATCCCCGTGTCGATCGACACAGACATCTATGTCGATCGACACGACCAAATTTTGATTCATTCCTGCGAATTACCCAATGCCTAACTCTTTTGTCTAATTGATTACAAGAACCTTTATCATCATCCACTGTTTATTTTGCTGTCTATTTTACATTATCACCATTACCTACTTAGCATAATTTGAACTCTTAAATTGATTGTGTGAATTGATTCCCTGTGGATTCGATCCCTAAGTATTACTTCGATCTCTTAATTTGAGAGAGTAGCTCAGGGCAAATTTGAGCATATCAATATGTAAAACTTTTGTTTGCAGCAAATTAAAGACACTGGAGTCGTAGACATGAAATCGAGTAAGACATACCCTAAGGATTGGATTTGTAGCACAATTGGATTTGTAGGGTTTCGTGAGGAAGCGGAGATTTCTAGGTTAAACTACGCAAGAGAACGATGAGCAAAGAGATGTATGTTTGTTATTGTTGTGTATGATTTTGTGAACAAATTTGTGAATACCCCTTTCGAGGGTTTGTACATCGATTATATATAATCCCCTAAGTCGGCTAAGCCTTCTTCGCTAAGAGATAAACTCCTCTCTCGTAAATCTTCGCGGACTCTCCACTTCCTTATGTCGGTCATAGCGTAGCGGGCTTTGTTATCGGGCTAGATTTCTTATGCGTGGAGCCCTCTGGTCTTCGTCGTTATCTTGGCAAGTCTCCAGTAGCCAATGTCATCGCGGTCGCTTAACAGAGACATCGGGTATCGGGTTTATGACATTGGCTTGGCGAGAGACGTCGCGGACGACATCGGCGACAGAGACGACATCGCCAACAGGGACGACATCGCTGGCCTTGCGACATCTCCAGCGCTGAGACATTGCTCGCTGGGACATTGCTGGCACTGAGACATTGCCGCCATTGTGACTTCTCTGACACTGCTGTGCGTAGAGGGGACTCGGAAGGTTCCCTTCTCGGACGGAGAAGACTCAGGAAAAGAGGGCTGCTTCATTCTCTTGTTAGGAAGTGACTTAGGGAACCGCATATTATCTTATATGTTAATGCCATTCCGTGTCTATGCGCTGCGCCTGCATAACTTTGGACTTCAACGTTGAGCGGGTGAAATCCGACCCCAACAGTTAGCCCCCCAGCTCGGTAGTGTTAGTGATAACAGTATCGATTTTAAGACTATTGAAAGCCGACGTTGTCGTTTAAAGTTATGATGTTACTGTTATCGTGATGCTGTTGGCTCGGGCCGTTAGTGTGCGTTGATTCTGTAAATGCAGCGCTTCGACTGCTGAAGCCATCATCACTGTAATAGAAGACAAAAGCTATAGATTTGTTATTTGTTGGAGATTTTAAGACTCCATGTAGTTACGAAGATTTTAAGACTTCGTGTTCTGATCGCAGATGCCAGCGATGTCTTTGGCGATGGAAAAAAGATTCCCGAAAATGGTAATGCTATGAGAAGAAGAAATTTTATTTTTATTTTTTTATATTTTTTTTTCTTCTTCTCCTCTTTTCTTTTCTTCTTCTCTTCTCTCCTCCTCTTTTCTTCTTCTCTTCTCTCCTTTTCTTTTGCCGCCATCCGCGAAAGGAGATAACACCGCCGTCCGTGAAGAGACCTCGCCACCGTCCTTTGCCTTTTGTCTTTGGGTGAGTTTCCCTTGTTGTTCTCCTCTAGATTCCAATAAATTTTAAACCCCAAGTTTGTAGTCTTGACCCGCTTTTATGAAGAACAAGTTTTGTGAATTGGGTAACAAGTGGATGATGTGATTGTTTAAGGGGAATCTTTGAATTCTTGATTGCTTTAAGGTCAATCAAGCTTTGATTGTTGATGGAGTAGGTTTTGAGAAGTGTTGATTCCTAGAACACTCCTTGTATTTTGTTCCTAGATCCATTGAAGATTAACAAGTCTTGGTCAAGGTTGGTTATTGTTTGACCTTTGATCTTTGATTTTAATATGTGTAGATAAGCTTGTGGTTATGGATGAGACAAGATTTGGTGATGATGACCGCGGGGGCGACGAAGACTCTTGTGTCGCGGACCAAACCCCCGAGGACCGTCCCGCCGAAGACGCCCATGTCATGGACCGAACCCCCGAGGACTATCCTGCCGAAGTCTCTTGTGTCGCGGACCGAACCCCCGAGGACCGTCCCGCCAAAGACGCCCGTGCCGCAGACCGAACCCCTAGGACCGTCCCACCGAAGATGCCTGTGTCGCGGACCGAATCCCCGAGGACCGTCTAGCCGAAGACTCCTGTGTCGCGGACCGAACCCTCGAGGACCGTCCCGCCAAAGATACTCGTGCCGCAGACCGAATCCCCGAGGACCGTCCTGCCAAAGACGCCCGTGTCGCGGACCGAACCCCTGATGATCGTCCCGCCGAAGACCCGCGGAGATTGGCTCGACCTCCCATCACCAAAGACTCGGCGGGTGAAGCCCCAATGTCCACCGACCCGACAAGGTCAATCCAACGACATGGGGTGCTGATGACTTCGAACGGGTTCTCCGAGGCCACCGATGTCACTCGGTTTGTCGACAACCTGGCCCCGTAGCTTCCACCTGGCGATGCCGACGCGTCGCTATCGATGCCTTCTTCTTCTTCGCTCAACTCGCGAACTTCCAGTGTGGAGAGACATGACGAGGCTACACCCGTCGAGGTTGAGCAAGCGGCAACGACTAAGAAGAAGCGGAAGGCTCCGACTCGACCAGACCCTCCTGGGTCTTCTCTTTCAGACGCTGAGTCACTGAAACTTCTCCGGGAGAGGTGCGTGATCTTAGAGGAGATTGTGTTGATCGCCCCTGGCTCTGCTGACAGAGCCGACGCCCCGCCTCCAGGGTACTTCACTCTCTATGAGAACTACTTCGATCGGTGCTTGCTCCGGTTCCCGGTGCCCGGATGTCTTCTCTGTTTGCTAGCAGCAAACAATGTCTCCCTTGCTCCAGTTAACCCAAGAGGCCTCAGAATCTCATCGGCGTCTATGTGCTGAGCAGGGAGCGTGGCGTTGAGATTAGCATCGAGCACTTATCCTGCTTGTTGGACTTCAGGACTCGCGGTCAGAAGGATGAGCTGAAGTACAGTATCACTCCCATTGCGGGCCGGGGCAGATTTGAAGACCTTTTTTCTTTGCTGAGATTTCAGAGAAGACCGTTGGCTGTGTTGCTCTTGTCAAGGCAAAATGGGAGAAACTAGGTAACCAACACTTAGCTTCTTTTCGTTTTTTTTTAACACGTGTTACCTCATATATTAACTTTCGCAGTGAAGCCTATGTTCCCCGTGATTGATGCCAGTGTCATTGCTGCTATGCACGGGGCTCTCGCCTCCGGGAAGGGTCATAGGGTAGGATCATTCAGTCGCCAGAGGATAGAGAGAGTGCTCTCTACCACGGTCATCCCGGGAAAGATTCTCTGCCGGGGCAAAAAAAGACTGTCGTCTCGTCAGAAAGTAGAGATGGCAAAGGCGTCGACGGCCGAGAAATCAAGGACCGCGGTGCTAATGTCTACAGCACCGATAACATCATCTTTGTAGGCGAGGGCTTTGACGGGTGCAGCGCCGAGAACGCTGCCGCGTTGATCCTTCGTCCTCACTTTTCTCCCCTCACTCCCGACGAGATTGCGACATGGCGTGAGCAGTCACGCAAGAGAGCTTTTCTCTCTAGTGGCAAGGGAGGAAGTGCCCCTGAGATTCTCCGAAGAGGCAGAGAGTGGTCACATCCCCCCCAGCCGTTGCTTAGAGAACAGTGCCAGCAAACGATGATGCTGCAGCCTCTGTCGGGCTTTCGGCCCCTGGAACTGTTTTCCCACCAGTTGGCGGGTTGTTTCGCGGGGAGGTCTACGCGCTGACGAAGTCCAAGGCTTTTGAGGTTCGATTTTCCTTCCATTTTAGCGTTTTTCTTATGACCTGACCTTCTCGGTTTTGATATTAAATCTCCTTGCGAGAGCAGAGAGGCTAACGTCGCCCTGCAATCTAGACTGGATGAGCTTGTTGAGCGGAACAAGGCTCTCGAGAGAGACGTTCTCTCTGTGAAGAAGGACAAAAGGGACTCGGATTCTAAGTTGGTGGAGATCGAGTTGGAGCGTGCCAAGGATAAGGCTGAGATAGCCCTGATGAAGAAACAGCTGAACTTTGCTTATGATATCCAGGACGCTCGGGTTGACGAGGCCGTTTCCAAGGCAAGAGATGAGATGGCCTGCAGTTTCGACGGACGGGTCAAGGAGCTTTCCCAGTTACTGGCAGAGATCGATGGGAAGGCCAAGGACGACATATTGGACCTCACCAAGATCGACGCGAATCTAGAACTCATCGAGCTACTTCAGCAACTAGAGGCACCATCTCTGAAGGATTAAATTGAAGAGCTGCAACGGCGACAGGCCCCAATTTACGATGTTGACCATGACTTCGGGTAATGGCGTTGGATGGTTTGCATCCACGCTAAGATTGTATTTACCTCCCATTGTAGCGAGTGCAGGACGATAATGCATGCAGTTTTTGTTTGTTGTCTTTCTTATAAACCATGCTCGTTTTGCCCCTTGATAGATGATGAAATTTTTTGAGAGTAATGATACCCATTGTGTTAACTAAGTCTCTACACCCAAGATGTCTTTTCTCATCTTGGAATGTTCTATTTCGTGATTGCAGATGCGCCTACGCTCTGCTTCTACCAATGTTATTGCTGGGTTTAGCGAGGTTGCTGATGCGCTTATGATTTGCTTCTACCAACGTTGTTGTTGGGTTTAGCGAAGTCACTGATGCGCTTACGCTTTGCTTTTACCAACGTTGCTGTTGGTTTTTTGGAATGGTGCTGCCCTCTGAACACGTTTGTCCGAGAGTAAACACACTTTTGGCCTTTACCAACCTGTTGTTGGGTTTTTAGAATGATTATTCGGTCTACAAACCGACTAACCATTGGCAACTGCTTTTTACCAATGATGCTGTTGGGTTTTTAAATGATCAGTTGGGTTCGTCCGCCCCAATGCTGAACATTAGTACTTATATAGCGCGCTATGGATCTGATGATGGATGTTCTTGTGTTCGAGTTTTCATATCGTTGTTGTGGCCAGCAGCAACGGTTGCGAAACGAACTTGCTGGCGTAAGCTCTGAACAGCCCGTAAGGGATGTAGCTGACAAAGTCAGTGAGACTTGTGTCAAGTGCCTTACGTTTCCAGCAAAGAAGTTGTCAAAGATAGGAGTATATGTACCCCACTCCCCCCCTTTTGTTCGGAGGGGAGCAATTGAACTCGTCCGGAGACAAGCTGCCTACATACCCTTTGCAGGGATCAAGTCGCCCCGTAGTTCATTGCGAATGCCTGTAAAGAAGACTAGTGATAGTACTTCTTCAAGTACTTCGCACTCCAAGAATGGAGGATTGGTGTGCCCGTCATGGTGGTGAGTTCGTAGACTCTTGGGCGGACGATGGCTGTGATTTTGTAAGGCCCTTCCCAGTTAGCTCCAAGCTTGCCTGCATTTCGCTCTGCTGTGTTATGGAAGACCTCGCGCAAGACTAAGTCACCTTCACGGAATTGTCTTTCGCGGACCTTAGAGTTGTAGTATCTGGAGGCCGCGCTTTGATAGTTGGATATCCGGATGAGGGCTTGATCACGCCTTTCGTTAATGAAGTCCAATTCGTCTAGGAGTAGTGAGTGATTGAACTCCTTATTTCTCGGCAGGAGATGACGTTGTACTCCAAGAGAATGGATCTCCGAAGGAATGACACATTCAGTGCCGTAGACAAGGGCGAATGGAGTCTCGCCCGTTGCTCGGCGTGGAGTGGTGCGGTGGGACCATAATACGCCTTCTAGCTCGTCGGCCCAGCGACCTTTTTTTTCATCCAAGTGTTTCTTAAGATCGTCGAGAATCGTCTTGTTGGTTGCTTCTGCCTGCCCATTGCTTTGAGGGTAGCGGGGCGTAGACTTGCTTAGTCAAATTTTCCACTTCGCAAAAAAGGTCTCGAACCGATTGGAGATGAACTGAGTGTCGTTGTCGGTAACGATTTCATAAGGTACCCCATGACGACATATGATGTTTCTCCAGACGAAACTCTCAACTTGGGCGTCCTTGATACTGGCATAAGCTTCAGCTTCCACCCACTTGGAAAAGTAGTCCGTTAGAACAAGTAAAAAGTGCTTCTGTTTTGAGGGATGCAATGGTCTAATGATATCCATGGCCCATCTCATGAATGGATAGGGAGAAGTGACAGAAGAGAGCATCTCGGTTGGCTGATGAATCTTTGGAGCATGCCGCTGACATTTCTCGCACTTGGCTGAAAACTTCACGCAGTCGCCTACAATAGTTGGCCAGAAGTGGCCATGTCGTTTGATCTTGATTGCCAATGCTTTGCTGCCCGAATGATTGTCGCAAGACCCGCTGTAGACTTCTTCCATGACCCGTCTAGCTTTGTTTCCTTTCATGCATATGAGCAGAGGGACAGAGAATCCCTGTCGGAGGACCTTACCGTCTAGTAAGACATACCGAGAAGCTTGCGAGCTGCCCTCTTATTACCTGGCAGTTTCCCATCGGCAATGTATTCATGAATCTGGTCCATCCATTTCTTGTCGCAGCCGTACTCGGGTTCGCTAGCATCTTCATCCATAGGAACTGGCAAAACTGCTTTGTGCAGACGTGAACCGCCGACGGTAAAGACGTCAGCGTCACAGACATCGGTGCAGCAGATATCGGTGGTGGAGACCTCGGCGATGGAGATCTCAGCGGTGGAGACCTCGGAGGCGCCCGTCATCTGCGGATGCACTGGCTCTGCGTCTGTAGCGGCTTCTGCCATCTCAACGTCTTTGCTGCTTGCTGCAGGTGGTTCAGCAATGGTGCTTGCCCGCTTAGCGCCTTAGGAACGCGAGGAGATTGTGAGCGTCGCATCTTGCTGAATGCTGGGGAACTCAATGAACTCGACGGGAATAACCCATCGCAATGATGGATCTCCTGGGGGAGCCGATGCGGAGGCAAGGTTGGCTAGTGCATCGGCGTCAACGTTCTCCCCTTGGAGAATTCGTGTCAATGTAAACTCCTTGAATGTCGAAGCAAGATCCTTCACTATCTTCAAATAAGCTTCCATACGATCGTCTTTCGTTGCATACTCGCCGCTGTACTGGCTAGTAACCAGCTGCGAATCGCAAAATGCGCGGATGTGCTTAATGCGAAGTCCTTGAGCGAGTCGCATGCCAGCGATGACTGCTTCATACTCTGCTCGTTGTTAGAAGCCTTGAAGCCCACACGGAAGGACTGTTCAAGGATCTCGCCTGTTAGAGAGGCTAAGCGTATGCCTACTCCAGATCCGTTTTTGGAAGACGAACCGTCGACGTGTAGCTCCGAAATCCCGGGCTGCACGTCCGCCGGGGCGTTTATCTCTGGGAGTTTGATAAGGAAGTCTGCCAGCACTTGTGATTTGCTGCATGTTCGTCCTTTGTACTCGATGTCATACTCGCTGAGCTCTATAGCCCACTTGGCCAACCTGCCAGATTAGCTAAGGCTGTGTAAAACTGAACGTAGCGGAAAGGTGCTAAGGATAACTATAGAGTGAGACTGGAAGTAAGGCCTTAGCTTTTGTGTTGCCACGAGAACGGATAGTGCCAGCTTCTCCAACTGAGGATATCTTGTCTCAGCGTCTGTAAGAGTCTTGCTGACGTAAAAAATGGGCTTCTGCTCGCTTCGTACTTCGAGGATAAGCACGGTGCTGACAGCTGTGTCAGAGACAGCGATGTAGAGGAAGAGAGGTTCTCGAGTCACTAGCTTAGCGAAGATAGGCGGTGTAGCCAGGTACTCTTTGAGCTTCCGGAAAGCATCTTCACACTTCTCCGCCCATTCGAACTGTTTGTTCCCCCGCAACGTGTTATAGATAGGGAGACATTATTACGGGCTAGGGCTGTCCTCTGATAGTAGACAAGTCCATCTTCATTCGCTCCAGCGTGTCCTTGAAGATGACATCCACTGAGCTTCCGGCACCATTGAAATTGTAGACAGTCAGGTTGATCACCAAAGGGTCATTGTGTGGATGGTCGAGACCCTTAGCGTCTTGCTCATCGAAGGTGATAGGGTCGCCAGAAAGTTTAGGCTTTGCGGGCGTAGATATGTTAGCGCAGCCCTCAGCGCACCGCTGGTATGCTTCGATCGCGGGAACGTTGTCCGTGCAGTATTGCGATCCCCCAATTATCACGTAGATAGTATCATGCAGGTCCCCATTTTCTGGATTGTCGTCGCGGCGTAGGCGCCTGGGGTTCCCGGCTTCTGGTTCCGCGTTAGCGGAGGCTTTCACCTCTTCAGGCTTGAAGTCAGACAGGCTGACGTCGCCCTTCAGAGTGCCATTAGTCAGCTTTGCTATCAGCTGCCATCCCAGTTCGTGGCACTTTGCAGTCGAGTGTCCGCTCGTCTTGTGGAACTTGCAATACAACTTTTTGTCGTACTCCTTCTAGTCCCTAGTCCAGGTGTAGCTTCTTTTGCCACGGCCTCGCCCGTGACCTTGACCTCGATCATAACCCGATGATTCCACTTAGAAATTATGAGCTCCCGCAACTCCCCCTTCATAATGGATGAAGTCGCGATTGCCCTTCTTCGACGTAGCGGGGTTCGCAGCCTGAGCGGGCTCGCTCGCTTTTTTAATCTTTCTGCCTCTTTTGGCGCGCACTTCCTCTTCACTTCAAGCGAAGTCTGTGGCGCGGTGAAGAGCATCCTGAATGGTAGTCGGCGGGTTGATAGTCATTTTGTGCCAGAACAGAGACGGGTACCGGAGCGCTCCTCTCAAAGCTTCTAACGTGGACGTGTTGCTAATGTCGTCCATCTTTGACAATGTGTGCTTGAATTTCGCCATGAAAGACCGTAGACTTTCATTCTCGGCTTGCCGATTTGTCCATAATTCGGCGTCATAAATCTTTCATTTTGTGAAGATGTTGTAATGCTGCACGAACATCTCCGAGAGTTGGTGAAAGGTGTGAATTGAATTCTTCTCCAGCTTGTAGAACCATTGGAGGGCACACACTTTGAGGCTTTCCACGAACAGTTTGCAGTAGCCGATGTCTTTCTCGGCTTCTCTAAAATTTGCCCTCCCTAGAGCTACTTTGAACTCCATTAGATGGCCTGCAGGGTTTGTGGTTCCTTTGTAATTTGGTAACTTGATTCTTCCGGGATCGGAGATCTTAGTCCTCGCGATCCGCTCGGCGAAGGGTGTGTTCCGTGCCTTCTCGAGCATGTAGGCGATTCCAGGAGCCTTCCCCGCGCTGCAATACATCTGTGATTGGGTTGTTTTCAAGTGAGAAACAACCCGCTCCATCTGAGCTTTCAACTCAGCGACCTCAACGCTTTGAGACCGTCGAGTCCTACGCTCCTGCTCAATCTTGTATCGCTCTGCTATGGAGGGTCTGTCCTCGTCGTCGGCACGGGGGTAGTTTTCGTCTCTTGAAGCATTTTGCATGGCCTCCGATGGCGTACGCGTTTCTCGTGGTCCGCCAGCTGTGTTGTCTATCTGTACGCGTCTTCGAGGAGTTGGTTGGTCCTCGACTGAGATTTCTACGTAGCTTTCGGGAGATCTGTCAGATTCTCATCGTGGCTGTGGCGGTGGCAAGTCGCCCAGATCCCTTCGAGTAACACAGGGTGTCGAAAAGCTGAGGCAATGCGGGTCAAAGCGACCCCTAAGTCTTGTGGTGTCGGGCCTCTTGTGTTTTCTACGTGAAAGAGCCTTCAGCTCGTTTGTGGTTGCCTCATTGAACTTCTTCTACTCGCTAGATTCCTTGAGGAGCGTTTGCAGCATCTGCTTGACCTCGGTCATGTCTCCTGGTGGCAGGGGCTGCGACGGAGTTCTCCTTCTCTTGGGGGTTGTTGTGAGACGAGGACTCCTCGCTGCTACTGCTGGATCTTCCTTCTTCGCCGCTTATCTTCTCAGATCTTGTGTGTGACGTAGCATTTTTGTGTGAGAAATTCTCTAGTTCCCCTTAGACGGCGCCAAATTGTGGGAGTCAAGATTAGCACAATTGGATTTGTAGGGTTTCGTGAGGAAGCGGAGATTTCTAGGTTAAACTACGCAAGAGAACGATGAGCAAAGAGATGTATGTTTGTTATTGCTGTGTATGATTTCGTGAACAAATTTGTGAATACCCCTTTCGAGGGTTTGTACATCGATTATATATAATCCCCTAAGTCGGCTAAGCCTCCTTCGCTAAGAGATAAACTCCTTTCTCCTAAGTCTTCGTGGACTCTCCCCTTTCTTACGTCGGTCATAGCATAGCGGGCTTTGTTATCGGGCCGGGCTTCTTGTGCGTGGAGCCCTCTGGTCTTCGTCGTTATCCTGGCAAGTCTCCAGTAGCCAATGTCATCGCGGTCGCTTGACAGAGTCATCGGGTTTATGACATTGGCTTGGCGAGAAACGTTGATGACGACATCGGCAACAGAGACGACATCACCAACAGGGACGACATCACTGGCCTTGCGACATCTCCGGCGCTGAGACATTGCTGGCGCTGGGACATTGCTGGCACTGAGACATTGCCGCCATTGTGACTTCTCTGACACTGCTGTGTGTAGAGGGGACTCGGAAGGTTTCCTTCTCGGACGGAGAAGACTCAGGAAAAGAGGGCTGCTTCATTCTCTTGTTAGGAAGTGACTTAGGGGAACCGCATAATATCTTATATGTTAATGCCATTCCGTGTCTATGCGCTGCGCCTGCATAACTTTAGACTTCAACATTGAGCGGGTGAAATCCGACCCCAACAGAGTTCCAATTGCGTCCTACACCTCTTTTGTGCAAACGTTTTGATCTCCCTGATCCTTTCATGGGAAAGGTAAATAAATGGTTCCTTGCTTCTCCTTCCTGTAATGTCATTTAAAACTTTAGATTTGTTGAACACCATAGAAATTAGCTTCTACTATACTTCCCCCTAACCCAAAAGCATTTCGATTTAACCTTGCGTTAATCGATGCGCACCACCTGCGTCGATCGACGCACGACCAAAAATCACAGTTTTTGGTTCGCGGTCGTTACAACTCTCCCCCACTAACACGGATTCGACCTCGAATCATGCAACACCGTCCAACTATGGTCAACGCACCCGATATCAACACTCTTTGACTCACTCCGGCCAGCTCTACTGATATCAACAGTCCTGGCCCCACCCGGCCAGCACCACCTGAGATCAACACCCGATCCCAGAAACTCAACTAGTCTCATACTAGTCCCATTACACCGTCTCACCACGGCTACAATCCTGACAAATCCCGGTCAGCACCACCTGAGATCATCTCCCGATCTCAATCACATAACACCGTCTCACTACGGCTACCAACCTGACCAAATCCGGTCAGCACCACCTAAGATCCACTCCCGACCCCTGAAGCTCATCTAGCCTCATACTTACCATCACATTATAGTGTCTCACTACGGCTACGATCCTGACCAAACCTCGGCCAGCACCACCTGAAATCAACTCCCGATCCCTGAAGTTCCTCTAGTCTCATACTTACAAATCACATCCAGATGTTATTACTCATACTCATATCTGTATACATCCCTCCCACTCTCAGGCTCGTCACCCTTTGAGCTCTCGATGTATATCATACCCCTTCCACCTTCAGGTCCGCCGTCCATCAGGCTATCGGTATGCTCCAGCCCCTTCCACTCTCGGAACACACAGTCCGTCAAGCTATCGGCATGCAGAGAAATCACACATCTTCTCGACAGATCCCTGTCTCTCAAAGTATATGCAGGGAACTCACTATCCCCTGGAGAGAACCTCACTTTCCCTTCAAGTATATGTATGGAAAATCACTATCCCTTGGAGCAATCAACTCTGTACGTGCATCATAAGCACCTGTCGACCAGAATCACTTCCCGTGGTTCCATCATGACATTCACTATCCGGAATATCATCACATCCATGACCAATCACTAGGCCATTCGAAACAACCCAATCACTAGGGTGTTTCCACCAGAGTCCCTGGAAAAGACAAGTCCTAACTCACATAAGACCTCTGTTTCCAGACTCCCCCTAGGAAATAGACTCGTCCTAACTCACATAGAACTTCCATTCCGAGATACTCCTCCCTGGCAAATAGATAAGCTCTAACTCACATAGAACTTCCATTTCCAGCCATCTAGCTGATAGATAGGTTCTAACTCACATAGAACTTTTATCTCTAGACCTCCACATGACCCCACCAGTCATCATAACACATGACCTACTAGCCATACCATAAGAACTCACGTCTTATAACACATTTAATAAGAGAGACCCATCTTATTAAATCTCAACAATGTATAATCGTTACATCACCAAACGAAAAATACATAAACAACACATAGCCACATGCTATATCAGACATTGAAAACCAGAAAAGATAACTCAAGCCTTCACTTGCTTCTCGAACCACTTCGAGAACTTTGCCTTCATCTTAGCCTCTGGTTCCCAAGTCTCCTTCTTGACACCATCACAGTCCCTCACGACTCTCACCAACGGTATCCTCTTCCGGCGCAGAACCTTAACTCTCCTCTTGAGAATCCTCACAGGCCTTGCCTCCAACTTCATGTTGGGCTGAAGATTCTCCGGAATCCTAGCCAACACCTCCTCAGACTCATGTAGACTTCTGTAGCATCGAAACATAGAAAACTTTATGAAAAGCCCTCATACTTTGAGGTAACTCCAACCGATAAGCTACTGGTCCGACCCGTTCCACAACCTTGAACGGACCCATAAACCTTGGACTTAGCTTATTCTCTGAAATGGATCTGTTCAGACCCCTCAACATTGCTGCCTTGAGATACACGAGATCTCCCAGCTCAAACACTAGCTCTTTCTTCCTCTTATCGGCATAACTCTTCTGCCAAGCCTAAGCCTCCCTCAAGTTCAGCCTCAAGACACGGAACTTCTCCGTCGTCTCCTGAACAAAATCAGCACCAAACATGCTCCTCTCCCCCACTTGAGTCCAGCATAATGGTGTACGAAATGGCCTCCTACATAGAGCCTCATATGGACCATCCCAATACTCGCCTGGTAGCTATTGTTATACGCAAACTCTACCAGGTTCAGGTGATCCGCCCAATGGACTCCGTAATCCAGCACACACATCCTCAGCAAATCCTCGAGGGTCTGAATCGTCCTCTCAGACTGCCCATCTGTCTGAGGATGATAAGGTGTGCTCAAATGCACCTTAGTGCCCATCTCAGCCTTGAATGCCCTCTAGAAATCTGAAGTAAACCTCAGATCTCTGTCTGAGATGATACTTACTAGCACCCCGTGCAGCCTCACTATCTCCCGCATATACTTCTTAGCCAACACCGGTGCTCCATCGGTCTTCTTGATGGCAAGAAAATGTGCTGATTTAGTTAGACGATCCACAATCACCCAAACAGCATCATATGTCCACGAAATCGATAACCCTGTCACAAAGTCCATGGTAATCATGTCCCACTTCCACTCCAAAATGGGTAAACTCTGCAACAACCCGCTCGGAACCTGATGCTCAACCTTCACTAACTGGTACACGTTGCACGCTGCAACCCAATTAACGACATCTCTCTTCATCCCGACCCAGTGATAATACCGCTTCAGATCTCAGTACATCTTGGTCGCTCCTGGATGAATCGACAATATACTCGCATGAGCCTCTCTCAGGATCTCCTGCCTCAGATCCTCGTCCTTCGGTACACAAACACGCCCATTCACAAGTATCGTCGCATTCACCGAGACCAGATACTCTGAACCTGCAACCTTAGAAGCATCAATCAAACCCTGATCCTCTCCTAAACTACTCGAATCCTGCTCAGCAAATCTGCCTGGTTAGCTGCCTCTAACCCCAACGGCTCCTGTGAGATCACGCACAACCTCAAATTGCCAATCTCACTCACCAAAACCTCCATATTCCACTCCTGAGCCAAAGCAACTCTCTTCCGACTCAACGCATCTGCAACCAGATTAGCCTTACCCGGATGGTACCCAATCTCCAGATCATAATCTGCTACCAACTCTATCCAGCGCCTCTGTCTCTGGTTCAGCTCTGACTGAGTAAAGAAGTACTTCAGACTCTTATGGTTTGTGAACACCTGCACCTTCCCGCCATAAAGATAAGATCTCCAAATCTTTAGAGCGAAAATTACCGCAGCCAACTCCAAGTCATGGGTAGGGTAGTTGCACTCATGCTTCCTCAACTGCCTCGAAGCATATGCAATAACCTTTCCCTGCTGCATCAGCACACAACCCAGACCAACTCCTGAAACATCCGTATACACCACGTAAGGCTCGCCCGGATCCGGTAACGCCAACACTGGTGTACTAGTCAACATCTCCTTCAGCTTCCCAAAACTCTCCTCCCAAGCTGAAGACCATACAAAAGGGATATCCTTCCCCGTCAACTTCATCATCGATTGCGCCATACTCGCAAAACCCTTGACGAACTTACTATAGTAACACACCAAACCAAGAAAACTCCAGATCTGGGTGGCATTCCTCGGTCTAGGCGACCCTCTGATAGCCTCAATCTTAGCCGGATCCACAGAAACTCCCTCTGCAGACACCACATGGCCAAGAAAACTCATCTCTCGCTGCTAGAAACTGTACTTATTCAACTTCGCGTACATCATCTGCTCCTGTAGCTCCTCCAGAACCACTCTCAAATGAACTTCATGCTCCTTAAGACTCCTCGAATACACTAGAATATCATCGATAAAGATGATCACAAACTAATCCAAATACTCATGGAATACTCCGTTCATCAGCCTCATGAACGCTGCTGCTACATTCGTCAACCCGAAAGGCATAACCACGAACTCATAATGCCCATACCTCGTCTTGAAAGCCGTCTTCCTAACGTCTTCCTCATCGATAGGAATCTGATGGTAACCCGAAGCCAAATCGATCTTGGAGAACAAAGTAGCCCCCCGCAACTGATCCAACAACTCATCAATCCACAATAAAGGATACTTGTTCTTCACAGTGATTTGGTTAAGTCCCCGGTAATAGATGCATAACCAGAAATTCTCATCCTTCTTTTTCACAAACAACACCGGCGCTCCCCACAGTGAAACACTAGGCCGGATAAATCCCTTCCCCAAAAGATCATCCAGCTGCTTTTTCAGTTCTGCCATCTCTGCTGGAGCCATACGGTAAGGCGCCTTGGATATGGGAGTCGTCCCAGGCTCCAACTAAATCGTAAAAGGATCCGACTGAGATGACGGTAATCCCTGCAACGATTGGAAAACATCCTAGAAGTCCTGAACAACTCGGATATCCCCAACTGCAGCCTCTCCAATACTCTCTAGCATCACAATTGTCACCAAATATGCCTCGCAGCCCTTCTCAATCAGCTGTTCGGCCTGAATTGCCGAAATCACGAGACTCCCAGAAGTCAGCCTCAGTCCCTGATAAACCAACCTCCCCGCCTCTTGTTCAAACACAACTCATCCCCGCTGACAATCCAGATGGACCATGTATCGCTCCAGCCAATCCATACCCAGAATGACATCGTACAGCTCCACCAAGCTAATAATCAGACCTACTGGCATCAACTCTCCCGCCACCAGAATATCCACATCACAAGCCCACCTGAAAGTAGCCAAAGACTTGCCACCCGTAATCTTAACTATTCCCAGCTGCTCATCGGAATCGCTCCAGATACCGCTGATCTCCGCACACTCCGGAGTAATAAAGCAATTCGTCGCTCCAGAATCAAACAAAACATGAGACTCACATCCGCCCACTACTAAGGTCCCTGCACAAATCCCATGTGCCTAAGAACCCTAACATTCTTGCAAAGACTCACAAATTGCAAAACAGACTAAAATTCAAACACCTTAGAATTTAACAAGTCAAGTTTCTAAAATTACCTGTGATCGGTCTGGCGCTAGAACCATCCGCCTCCACCGAAGTGAACACCCGCAATGCCTCTGCAATCTAAGCCACCGGCTGCACTGCCACCACTGCCATCTGCTGTAGCTTAGGACACGTGGGCTTGATATGCCATGGCTCCCTGCAGTGTTAACACACCCGCGTAACCCGAGCCTCGTCCCTCTTCGGAGAGCTCGCAACCCGGTGATCCATGCTCCCACACCTGAAGCATCCCAAACCACCTTGACCACCCTGACTTAGTCCCAAAGTGCTCTCCCACTTCCTCTTCTGTCCCTGCGCAGGCTTGCCGCCCCTGCTCAGACCCACCTGCTGCTACCTCCTCTGCTAACCACCACAGCCTACTATCTTAGGTCATCCTCTATCGCAGCAGCAGTCTCAACCAGCTCCGCCCTCGTGGCGAACCTGCTCGCTCTACAGCGAGTCCTCAAATCTGGTCGAAGTCCCCTCAGGAACCTCTTTACCTTGGCCTGCTCGCCCTCCAGATCTCTGCCGGCATGAACCAGAAGCCGACGGAATTCCTCGTAGAACTCCCGGACCGACCGGTAACCCTAAGCCAACTCCAAAAATCGCAACTCCAAGCGATCCACCGCCTCCTGCGGAAAGTACTTGGCGTTGAACTCAGCCACAAAGTTCTCCTAGTCCATACCCGCCTGAGCACTTCTAGCCACCACACCTCGCCACCAGAGATGTGCATCACCATTAAGGTAATGTAGTGCCAGGTCCACCCGGTATCCCTCTGGACACCTGAGAGATTCGAAATTACGCTCCAATCTACTCCTCCACAAATCTGCCTCCTCAGGCTTGGCACCACCCGAGAAAAACCCGGTGTCAATCCTCTGCATTTGCTCCATCATCCTAAGGTAGGATGGAAGCTCCTCTGTAACTGCCACACCCTGCTGCACCTCAGCCATACCCGGCTGCACACCAGCCACACCCGACTGCACACCAGCCACACCTGGCTGCACACCAGCCACACCCGGTTGCACACCAGCCACACCCGGCTGCACACCAGCCACACCTGGCTGCACTCCCGGAGCTTGACCCAGAGCTGGCACCCCACCTGGTAATCGCGCCAGAATCATCTGTAGCAGACCCGCTAGATGATTATCTCGATTCTGGGCTCCATCTGTAGCAGCACCCCCCACCTAGGCCTGCCGCACCGGGACCCACACCAGTCCCACCAATCCTCACACTGGACTCACAGTGGCCACACCCACGGACCCCTCCTGATGTGCCTGCAAATCGGCCACTTGCTCCTGCGTAGTCTCCTAGGCCACACTCGCGACATCAGACTCACTCACAAGTCCCCCGCCCACACTTACCTCGGCCTCCACGGCCCCCATGACCTCTGCCTCTAGTATCTCTAGCCATCTCTCTGCACTACCCAGCAGAATACTAAGAATACTAGAAAAACAGAAAAGTCAAACAACACTTACCGTGGAATCTCATTGAAGGCTTGGAGAAGATGATCTAGGACTCCAAACCCACACAACAATCAATCGACTAACTCACATAATCAATCAATTGCAACCGTCCTAGAACCGTAAGGGCTTTGATACCAAAAAATGAAACGACCCGACCCGTAAAAATCAAAAATTTTCACTTTTGGATTATTATTATCACAAATAATAATCCTCAACTGTCAAACATAATTTGCAGAACTCAACAATCATCAAACCAATCAACACCATTCAATAAATCTCATACTTTATTGAAACTAACCAATCCCAATCCAATAACGAATTATCTTAACAAAACAAACCAATAAACAATCCAACATCAATTCCAGAATTACTAATACTCTAGCAATTCTACAACGCATAAGCCACTCAATCGAGACACTAGATCATCCCCTCTTCTCGGCCATGATTCCATGATCACACCCTGTCTTTACCTGCATCACATGGTTATAAGGGATGCATGAGTATTATCACAAATACTCAGTGAGACGGTCACCCCATCTACTAGGCTATACACACAGGCATAAGAAATAGATACAATACAAGGATGAACAATCAACAACGCACAGCATGAACAATCAAACAAGAATCGCACAACTACACATGCATCGATCGACACAACCACCATGTGTCGATCAATGCACACTGTTGCGATCGACACAGAGCAACTGCGTCGATCGACGCAACATCACATAACCCAGAATCGAACCTATCCTCTCATGGTTCAATTCTAGATCGCATCACAATCGATCCCCTGTACAAATTCACTCAAAACCACACGAAATCCACCAAAGAACAATAATCAAACGCATCCTATCAATCCATTTACCCAGATAAGCCATGGTCACTCACTCACCTTAGATCTGGAAAGGAAAAAGGAAGAAAAGATGAATAACGCGAAGAACAGGTCTCCAAATCCAAAATCCACACCCAACTCGCGAACAATCACTCCAGGAACTATCTCCAAAGCCTCCCAAACGAATCTCCTTGTCTCAAAACTCTCTGGAAACTCTCTGAAACTTTCTAGAAATCTCTGGAACTGAAAATATTTTCCCAAAAGCGGCCACAGCCCTTTATATAGGGAAGCCCTAGGGTTTTCACCCTATCCGGCCCGCAAACCGACAACTTAATCGAACCAACTGGTTCGATTTAACCTTGCGTCGATCGACGCACACCACCTGCGTCGATCGACGCACGACCAAAAATCACAATGTTTGGTTCGCGGTCGTTACACCTATGGGTTGTGGTTTAATTATTTTTCCGCTTTAAAAAAACCACAAAAAGTCTTAATTTATTTCTATCCCTTTCAAGAATTTATGTTTTCTCCTCTTTGATCTAAAAGAAAAAAGTATGTGTTTGATTTGTTTGATTTTCTTTGTTTTCAATATCAAAAAAATAAAAATAAAATTGTGTTCGTGTTACAGATTTGGCCACATGGAGTCTATATCACAGCCGCTACGTTTGGCGAGAAAGACCAACATAATGGATATGAACATGAATCTTATGATGCCACGTTCGATGATTATGATGGAAGAGACAACACCATGATTTCACCCTTTTCTTTTAACCGTGAGTTATCCTATGTCGGTGCTACTAGTTATTCACACGATCTTCTTGATGCTAAAGATAGTTAAGAGAATGGTTATGGTGATGATTTCAACGAATACGATGCTGGTCCGGCGATTGAGACATGATAATGTCTTTGAAATTTTTTTAAATTAAGACACATGTTTCGTCATGGACAAGAAGTTCGAAGATCGACCTAGACTTGTGATTTTTGTTCGAAATGACTTGAGGATTTCAAGTTCTTTATCTCAACAGACTTAACGATCCATATGATATATGGTACGAATTTTAATGATTGTCCAATCTTATACGTGTTACCACATATGAACTTGCGGGAGGGTATTGAGAGAGCCTATATGAAAGAAGATTGATATAAATATTGTATTTAGGAAAGTTAATATATTTGTGTAAATCACAATAAATGTATATTTACTTGGTCTGAAAGTAGAATTAGGTCTAGAATGCTTACATGTTTTGTATAAATATATAACATTTTCATATGAATAATTTGAGAGAAACTAAACTATTATGTTTCCTCTAGATTTACACAAATATATTAACTTTCCTAAATACAATATTCATGTCAATCTTCTTTCATATGGGCTTCTCTCCAATAAGTAGTGAGGTATATAGTTGAGAGATTCTCGTAATAGAGTTTACGTGAAAATGATTGAGGCATACCAATGCCACATAGAAGTGTTGCAATCCCTTCTAATTTAGAGGCAACATTAGAAATTGTCTTGCTCTTTGTATTTGTTGAGGAGCATGAGACATTAGAACATCTTTTTGATGACTACAAAATTATGTTTAGCCAAGAAACGTACAAAACCCACTTGTTGATAGTCTTGTATTCTTGTAGTATGCCTAATTATTGTCACTATATGTTCTAATGGTGTAATCAATGTCGGAAGAGAAATATTAGAGATACCCATTTGTAAGGTTCCTCGGAGATATTAGAGAATTCTCTTGAGAAGGTTGAAATCTGAGACAGTTGAAACATGCATTTTCTAACACACGAAGCTTACTGAGAACTGCAAATCAAGTCTAGTTGATATTAGGTATCCTAATTTACTTGCCACGATTCAAAAATATGTATGATTAGAGAAAGCTTCTAGATGTCCAACAAGTTTATCAAGATGTAATGGTAGGGGAGTTGTCATAGGAGCACAATCAAGTATCCCTACTATGATGAGAAGAACAATAACATATTGTTCTTAAGTTTGAATCCCAACGAAGTAGTGGAGAGTTCCTTGATCTTTAAAACTGAAGTTAAAGCTGAGACGGTAAGCAAATTTTTAATCAATGAAGGATGGTTACTAGTGAAAAGCATATCATCAATGCAGAGAACTAAGAGCATAACATTAGAACCATGGAGACAGGAAAAAAGAGAGGGATGTGACAGACGAAATAAATTGAAACCGCAGAAAAAAATAATAAACTTATCATATCATGCTGATATATACGATATTTTACCCATTTTTATATTGTTTTCAACATGTTTTAGTAAATAAATGAATGGTTTTTGGACTTAACATGCTAATTTTAGTATTTTCGTGGGTTTTGAGGTAAATATAGGTTTTTAGAGCATTTTGGACTTAAATGGAGTGAAATCAAGTCTTTTAAAGAGAGGACAAATCCTGACTGTCAAATATTTCACCCTATATGAATAAGTTTCTACCGTCAGATCAATCTCATATTCTACCACAAGATAGAGTAGGATCTCAGCTTCAAGATGAATATTCGATCGCCCAAATCCGACGGTTAGATCTTGAGATATCTTCAATTTAAGGAAATATGTTAGAGTAAGGATCAAGCTAAAGGCGGTTCAGAATATTCAACCACGATCGACCGTTCATCAGAGGCAATCGACCGATCTCGAACTCACTGTTTTTGACGGATAGATGCATTAACACGGTGATCGACCGATCAAAGGAGGTGATCAATCGATCACCCCATCCGAGAAGATTGGGTATTTTTTCTTTTTGGAGTTTTTCTCATAAATCTTTTGGGAAAAAACCGTAGCTGACTTCAAGACCTATAAAAGAAGACTCATCAGCCTCAAGAGAGAAAAGGCTCAGCACCATCACCACTTCAAAATTTCTTACTTCTTCACTAGTCCTAAGGCATTCATCTCTTTTACTTGTTACTTTGCTTTTGGGAGAAGGATTCTCACCTCTTTGTAATCCTTAGAGAAGTTTCTTGAACCCTTTACACTGTTCTTAATACCATGAGTTTATCTATTGCTTTTGCTTTGATTTACTTTATCATTTCTGAGTAGTTCTCTTGTTGGGTTCTAGGAAAATCAATTCGACGGGTTTTCTTGGTTCGATTGATAGAATTTATGAACTAGGGTACTTTGCTTAGAACAATGACTTTTGATTTTTATTTTGACTAAATTTTTGACTAAATTTTTAAGAATTTTGACTAAATTTTTATTTCTTTTACAATTTAATTCCAGTTTTTGTTTTTTTGATGTTTCAGGTACTTTGCTTAAGAACAATGACTTTTGATTTTTATGGAGGCTCAAGTAGAGCCGAGATGGCGCAAATCATGATGCGCGCTGAAAGAAGAGAATATGGATTTTCGAATCCAGTGGCTCGCTCGCATAAACTCAATATCTCTAAAGATTCTAGGAGTCTTTCTATCAAAGAGATACTAGCTCAAGAACAAGGGTTCTCTAACTCATTTGTTCATCCACATGCTTCTCGCAGTGGAAGGCATTTTCTAGCCTCAGTAGAACACCAATGGAGTGACCAACCATATGTTGTGTCAAACGCAATTTGTTTGCAGCCACAAACCCCACAAGAAATTGCACTTTTCAAATAGTTTGATGAGTTATCCGAAAAATACGAAAGGGAAGATGCCTTGAAAGCTCAATCCAAACATGATGAAGATTCTCACATCTCTACTCATTTACACTCTAACGAGGAATTTTCTTCTGATTTTACTGATACAGGGCTTGAACCTTGCTTACAGGGCTTGAACCTTGCTTTGCAATAAGCTTGGTCGCAGATAAAAAGGAGATCGATCAAACTGAATCATCGAGAGAAAACAACAATGAAGTTCTCATCCTATCGGGTCACATATGCCAAGAAAATGACCAAAAACCTAAGGAGTTTACCACTCATGTAGACCCTTTAGACATCCAAACACCTCAAATTTCAGAAGTTGATGATTCATCAAAAGAAACCCAAGAAATACAGGGAGTCTCTCGTGACATAATTAATTTGTTTCCTAAGAAAGAAAGTTCCTTTGTTTGTTATGATGCAGGTCATGAAGCTAATACTGGAACCAATGTGTTTAGAAACAAGGACAATAAGTTGCTTCATAAGACAAGACCTGAAGAACTACAGTGGAACGTGCGCTCAATGAACACATCTTGCATGATAAAGATCTTGATCCATCAATAGACAAGAAGATACTCCACATGGTGAGACATGAAAGGTTGGTAGCTGATCATCAACCTCTTTCTAAGAGACAAAAAGCACAAAACACGAAGCATATGCTTGGACAACATGCTTCAAACGGTGAAAAGGATGAATCCCTAAGGATTTTCGATGATGATACATATCATACAAAAAGAAGAAGACATCCTCTTGATGAACAAGGTAATAAACATAAAACCTTTGAAATTCTAAATAATCATTCTAGTTTTGAAGGAAAAGGAGAACGTAAAAAAAGGTTCACGATTGAGTCAAAGTCTCCCGATCCTCATAACCAAAGAGACTTGGACATTTGAGATGGAGAACTTGCTGAAAAGGATGATCCAATCGACACACTTGATGGAGATCCTATTTTCACGATCAAAGAAGAATTCTCTAAGGAGCACATGGTTGACCAAAAAGGTCCCGATCCGGAATTAAACAACACTCCACCTCTTACCTAAAACATGGCAACCAAGTCGAGCTAAACGACTTAAAATAGAAGCGCTTAGTGGGAGGCAACCCACTGATAAGAGTCTAGTCTTTTTCTTTTAGCTTTGTTTTGTTTTTTTGACATTTTTACTTAATGTTTCAGGAAGTAAATAGATTTTAGCATAAATTATGCATTGATCGATCACCATCACGATCGATCAATCGCCATGTAGATCAGACGACCGACGATTCCACGAGTTTGGTGATCAATCGATCACCACCCCCGATCGATCAATCAGCGAACAAAACCAAATCCGGACAATTTCCAGTAGCTTCACGATCGATCGATCACCCTTACCGATCGAGCAATCACTCTCAAGTCTGTACTTCATCAATTTTCCTGATTCTCCAAAAAAATATAATAAATAAATAAATAAACCAACCAAGGATAGCAAACATCGGGGGGGGGGGGGGGGGGGGGGGGGAGGGGGATTCTTCATTTACTAACGGTGTTTGCTTGCTTTTGGTATTTTTGAGTCATTTCAAAATTTTTAACGAGTCAAAACTTGTAGGAAATATGACCTTCTATTATGTATAAGCAGGCTCACCACTGGTTCTCTACCAATATCGGAGGAGGAAGAATTAGTACCAGGCCAAAACACATCAAACCCACGAAGAATCAACCTCGGATCCGTAAGCTTCTAGAAGGCTGACTCACACAGGACACGTCATGGAGAAAGAAGAGAGAGAGAGTGAGAGAGAAAGCATGAAGGATGGTGTGAGCATTACGGTTATATAAGATATGCAATTGTTGTTATTTTCATCTATCTTTTGGATCAAGTTAGAGAGAGGAGAGAGAAGACTCCTTAAACATTTCCTGCTTTGTATAACAATTGGGGAATAAAGCTTGTTTTATTTCTTAGATTCCTTAAGGTTCATACATCGTAAAACGTAACAGTTGGTATCAGAGCTCTTTTTCGATCTCAGGGAAAATGGCTCCCAAACCGGATCAACGATTGATCGCTATGGAGACTAAGGTGATGGATTTATAGACTAAGACTAACCTCGGAAATGAATATGAGTGTTCTAGAACGAAACGAAAGGAGGAAACTCGAAGTTTTGGTGGCTCAACAGTGTGAGAAGGAATCTCCTCCGGTTGTTGAACAGATAGATAGATTAACTCCACTTCCATCTTTGGGCAACGATCAAGCAAGGAGATCATCGGAGAGCCATCGTTCAAAGGGAGAACTCACGATCGGAGAATCTCATAGAAGCAAACCCGACCGGTACGTTGTTTCAACAGATTTGGCGACCGCCAGATTCACAAAACGAACCAATGACGAGGCGATTGGAGCTGCTGCTTTTCAACGGAGATAACACAGATAGTTGGATCCTGTGGGTAGAACAGTATTTCGAGCTGGGAAATTTCTTCGATGAACAGAAATTGCAGGCGGTGAGGATCTGCTTTGACGATGAGGCATAATCTTGGTACAGATGGGAGCGAGATCGAAACCTTTTCCTTAACTAGGTTCAACTCAAACAGAGATTGCTAGAGTAGTTCTCCACGAAAGACGAGTCGAGTGCGGGAGAGAGATTGTTGACGCTGAAGAAAATCAGAACGCTGAAGAAGTATTACCCCAATTTCATCGCTTTGGCGACGAACGCACCGGAGATACAAGAATCGGTGCTAGAGATGGCCTTCATGAATGGACTCAAGCCGATGATTCATGCTCGAGTCAAGACCTTCGAGCCACAACACCTGAAAAAGATGATGAATGTGGCTAAGCGGGTCGAAGGTTGGGATCTAGCTAAGACAGAGCAACCGACGACGTATCCGGGTGGGGACCTGAAGGGAAATCGATCGGGCCAACATTTTGCCTCAGGCCCAAAGCAAGGTAACGGGTCCAATCAATCTAAAACATCGTTTTCTTCTGATAAGCAAACGATGATGTTTCGGGGAAAAGATAAATGAAACCCTAGTTCTCACAATCGCGTGAAACCTCTGTTTTGCTGACTAACACTAGCGGAGATCATGGAACACAAGGTAAAAAATCTGTGTTCTGGTGCGATGAGAGCTGGCATAGCTGACATCTATGCCCTAAGAAAGAGCTCCATTTGTTGATGGTACTGGCGGATGGCAGCGAAAGAGAATGGGAAGATTTTGAAGAGTCGTATGATGAGGAAGGAAGATAATAGATCGTCGATGTAGCAGAGTTATATCTCAACTCGTTAGTGGGGATATCGTCTCCAAGAACTATGAAACTGAAGGGGAGGATACAGTCACAGGAAGTGGTTGTGATGATAGACACTGGGGCTACCCATAATTTCATATCTCAGAGCTTGGTGAGCCATCTGAAACTAACCACGGAGAAGACGGGTGGATATGGCGTGGTGACTGGTATGGGAATCACGGTTCAGGGCCAAGGAATGTGCCGAGGAGTAGAGTTGAAGCTGCAAGAACTCTCGATAGTTACCAGCTTCCTTCCTTTAGAGCTGGGAAGCGCCGATGTCATTTTGGGAATCTAGTGGCTTGAAACTCTGGGAGAATGAGGGTCAATTGGAAGTTGCAATGGGTTAAGTTCAAAGTGTCAGGGCAAGAAGTGTGGTTGAGGGGAGATCCGGGGCTGTGTTGTTCGGTGGTTTCCATGAAGGCTTTATGGAAAGCTCTGAAAAAGGAGGGCAAAGGGATGGTGTTGGAGTATGGGGGTTTACACACAACATCGGAGGAGGTTGACTCCAGGACCCCGGCAGACTTGAAGGACTTATTGGAGGAACACCAAGCCGTATTCGCAGAACCTCAGGGCTTTTCGCCGTCTAAAGGGAGAGAGCATACTATCTGTATGGAACCCAGTACCAAACCAGTGAGTGTAAGACCCTTCCAGTATCCTTAGGTGCAAAAGGAAGAGATTGAGAAACAAGTAGCAACTATGCTAGCAGCAGGGATCATCAGAGAGAGTACAAGTCCCTTCTCCAGTTCTGTGTTGCTAGTAAGAAAGAAGAATGGAAGCTGGTGACTCTACGTCGACTATAGGGCCTTGAACAAGGTCACAGTGGGAGATAGCTATCCAATCCCGATAATAGATCAGCTTCTAGATGAGCTACATGGAGCGGCTGTGTTCTCAAAGCTGGATTTAAGGTCAGGATATCACCAGATCTTGGTGAAAGGGGAAGATGTGCCTAAGACAGCTTTTAGGACCCATGATGGGCATTACGAATTCATGGTAATGCCTTTCGGGCTTACCAATGCACCAGCCACTTTCCAGTCATTCATATATGACATATTCAGGCAGCATTTGAGAAGGTTTGTGTTGGTCTTTTTTTACGACATACTGGTTTACAGTAAGACGATGGCAAAGCACATGGAGCATCTCAGAAGAGTGATGCAGATACTCTAGGAGAATCAGCTTTTTGCCAACAAGAAGAAATGTTAATTTGGGAGCACAGAGATTGAGTATTTGGGGCACGTCATATCCGCCAAAGGGGTTGCAGCTGATCCTAGCAAGATTAATGCGATGCAGAAGTGGCCAGAACCTACAAATGTTAAGGCTTTGAGAGGATTCTTGGGGTTGACACGGTATTACCGCAAGTTTGTTAGAGGGTTGGGGAGATTGACAAGCTTCTAACATCCTTGCTTAAGAAGGATCAATTCAGTTGGAGTAATGAAGCAAGATCAGCATTCCAGGCTCTGAAATTGGCCATGCTGACAGTGCCAGTGTAGGCTATGGCCAATTTTTCTACTCTTTTTGTGGTTGAGTTTGATGCATCAGGGACATGCTTGGGGGCAATGCTGATGCAGGAGTAGAAGCCAATTGCTTACTTCAGTGAAGCCTTGACAGACAGATGTTGAAGTCTGTCTAAGAGAGAGAGCTGATGGCTATTGTCTTCGTCATTCAAAAATGGTGGCACTACCTACTAAGAAGGAAATTCCTTGTCAGAACTAATAAGAAGAGCCTCAAATTCCTACTAGAGCAATGTGAGATTAATCTAGAGTACCAGAAGTGGTTGACAAAAATATTGGGGCTTGACTTTGAGATACAGTACAAGCCTGGATTGGAGAATATGGTAGCTGATGCCTTGTCAAGAATCGAAGCTACACCTCAGTTATTTGCATTGTCTATGCCAGAGGCAATCCAGCTAGAGGAGATTGTTACAGAGGTGCACAAGGACTCACAGTTAAGGCAGATCAAGGAGGATATACTTAAAGATCTGAATACTTATGTTGAATTCTCAGTTGTTAAAGGTAGACTCTTGAGGCAAGGGAAGCTGGTTATTCTGCAGTCATCTCACTTGGTGGCCTTGATCCTTAAAGAATACCATGATGGTAAGGTAGGAAGGACACGGTGGAATCCTCAAGACTTATAAGAGAATTGGTGCAATGTTCTACTGGAAGGGCATGATGTCAGACATTTGGAGTTATGTGGCCTCATGTCTAGTTTGCCAGAGGCATAAGTACTCAATCTTGGCCCCTACTGGTCTGCTTCAACCCTTACCTATTCCGGACAATATTTGGGAAGATATATCAATGGATTTTGTGGAGGGTCTTCCAAAGTCCGAAGGGATAGATGTGGCGATGGTAGTGGTAGACAGACTATCCAAATACGCCCATTTCATTGGGCTGAAACACCATTTTGATGTTCCCACTATGGCTATGGTGTTCACGAAGGAGGTTGTGAGACTACATGGGTTTCCAAAGACTATAGTTTCAGACAGAGATCGACTGTTTACAGGGAGGTTTTGGACTGAGTTGTTCAGGTTAGCAGGGACTTCTCTCTGTTTCAGTACATCATATCACCCACAGTCAGGAGAACAAACAGAGGTGACTAACAGAGGTATGGAGACGTTTCTGAGATGTTACTCCAGTGACAAACCACGCACATGGGCAAAATATCTTTCTTGGGTAGAGCTGAGCTACAACACATCCTTTCACTCAGTAATTCAGATGACACCCTTCAAGGCAGTGTATGGGAAAGATCCTCCTAACCTATTGAAGTATAAGGATGGGTCCACGATATTAGCTGACTTGGAAAGCAGGTTGAAAGAGAGGGATCTTATGCTAAGTATCATTCATCACAACGTCCTTAAGGCTCAATAAATGATGAAGAAGAAGGCTGATGATCATCGGAGGGATGTGGAATTTAAGTTTGGAGATTGGGTGTTTCTCAATCTTAGGCCGTATAAGCAGCAATCTCTAGCCAGGTGTGTAATGACCCGCACCTTGTCCTAGGACGGCCAAGGTAAAACTCGGCAAAAAGCCGGACCAAACGCAAACAGTTTTGGCCGAAGTCAAGGATAAGCTGGTCAGTGACAAAGCAGCCTGCTTGCTTGATGACTGAGCTGTGTCCTTGCCTCTGCCGCGGGTAGGCCACAAGATTGCATGTGTCAGTGTTGTACCAGGTCGTGCTGACCACACGCTGGCGTGTGTCGGCCACACGCTGGCGTGTGTCGGCCACACGCCTGGTCAAAAGCGTCTCACTGCCACGTATCGCAACCTAGGCAGTGCTTGGTGGAACGGCCTGGGTAGGCGGCCGCGAGCTGTCCAGCTGCTTCACCTGCTTACCCGCGCCTATAAATAGGGCAACCCGACCTGGTAAGCAGGACACGAGAAAAACCCTGCCTTGTATCGACCCGAGCAGTTTACGACCATTCTGATCATCATCAATCCGCGACCATTCCGACCCGATCAGTCCGAACGTATCAGCTCACCGCGAGCTTTACCGCGTAGTTTTGGGAGGATTTAGGGTAAGCGTTCCTAGACCGAAACCTTTCCTTCCCGACTTGTTTCCTCGTTCTGATCATGTTGCTAACGTTAGTTTCTTGATCAAATGGCCGGAACCATGTTGGAACGTGGGTTCAGTGTTCGTTAGGCTTCCGCGTAACGAGAATTCCGCGGGAAAGTCTTAGTCTATTCTATTACGATCTAGGTAAGATCGTGAGCTTGGTTTCTTAGGGTTTCCTTAAGAACGTGAAGTTGTAACCTTATAACCAAGTCGATCTAATTGTGCAGTGTTCTAGTCCGAGTTAAGGAAAGCGAGAGTAGAAAATCTTGGGGCAAAACCGCGTACTTTCACCAAGTTAAGGTGAGTCTCGGTGATGCGTGTTATGTGTTTCGTGTTTATTTAATAATCAAGTGAGGTTCATGACTGCGTGATTGATAAAATTGCTAAGTGTTGTTTAAAACCTTAGCATGTGAAAATACTAAGTGAAACGTTGATACATATTTATGAGTACATACAACTTAATAGTTGGTAAAACTTATAAATTATGATCGCGGTAAGACGTTCCCTTGAGGCCGTGGCTTAGCTAGTATGGTGAGGACTAGTATAAGTACACAAAGACACGAAGATACGGGATTGCAGCCTAGGGCCGTGTACTGCATGACGATGCAGAATTTCCGGTGCGAATCCTTATTCATATAAGGCCATTGGAACGGTGAAGGATCTGAAGTCCTTAGCCTTTGTGGCTTTGGGCTTAGAGATGCCTTGTGATTAAACGTGATGGGAACCGGTCTACGCAAAAGGCCTTATTGAAATATGACGTTAATGCATAATCTACCATACTTAGTGAATCAGAATTGCATGCTTGTGTGTGATTGTTATTTTGGGTTTGGTTGGGAATTTATTATTGAATGTTAGGGGAAACCCTGACTCACTGAGCAATTAGTGCTCACGACTCTACTTGTGCTGCAAGTGACCATTAGCGGGTAGACCACCGGGGGCCAAAGGAACGTTAGGAAACCAGGGACAGATTTTCTTGCTTTTTGTAAATAAATAGTGTTTATTATGTACATGCGGTTTTTGGAGTAATAGACTCAATGTTGTATATTTACTTTGTAACACGTTCAAAGCTTAAGTATAATTATATAAAAATGAGTTTGAACAAATTCGGGTTTCATACGATACTAGTCTATGTCCGGACGAACTAACCATCGGGTGTGTCTCGGGTTGGCAAGCCTTGAGATGTAGCCGATGAGGATGGATATCTGGAAGTCTTGTCTAAGGAACCCGGATGGGTTCCGGGAACCTCTGATCAGACATTTAGGTGTTCATCAGTAGCGTCTTTGGTCTATAAATGATCGGGGGCGTTACAAAAAGTGGTATCAGAGCATTGTTCACGATGCTTAAATGGGACTTGGTTTTCAAAAGTTTTATCGAGTCAAAGGTGTCGCAAAAAGCAATTAGGATAACCTGGTTATGTTCCTTTGCTTTAATATAAGTTGGGTTAAGATTACCTGATCCTTGGATGCAGATGGTATCGCCACCGCGTCAGCTTCATCCACGGCACCAGCGTATTCATACAGGGCCACCGAGGCCTATGAGGGGGGGGGGGGCGTCCATGGGGACCACCTCCTAGACATGGACAACCTGATTATCGATATCCTGAGCGTTATTATGGTCATTCTCCACCACCGTCTGATAATGACTCATATAGTTCTGTAGAAACCGATCCTTCAGAGGAATCATCGGAGGAACAGTTTCGAGAATATACAGCCGAGAACTCTCCTCACTCGACACCCGAGCTAGGACTCAGGGATATTAGTGACCCCGGACCTGAGGGATCACGACACGCAAGAAGGTTATCTACTGAGTCGTCAGAATCGATGGAGTCATGGTCTACAGAGGTTTATAGACGAGAGGACACTAGCTATAGAGGACCCAATAGGTCCGGTTACGAAGGATACTTATCATCGGGAAGCCCATCAGTTAGTTATTATGGTCATACCGAGGAGCCAGAAGAACTAGAGGATCGTCCTCGAGTCTATAGAGACTTTCTGGATTTTCCCAGAGCTGGTCCAAGTGAGGCCCGACCAGAGCCGTGGAGCACCGAGGACCATCTAATGGATTTAGTTCATGAACTAGTTGGCCGACTGGGGAATTAGTAACAACAAGGGCCGAGAGTATAATCGAGAGATCCACCACCCTCTCCACCCGACTTTCTCAAGATGGTAATGATGATGAAGAACCTAGGTACGAGACGGTTCTTTGGAGGTACTGATCCTTTTGAGGTGGACGCTTGGTTGCAACACATAGAGAGGAATTTTGATGCAACACATTGTCCGGATAGCTTTAAGAGGGATGTAGCGGTACATTATTTGATGAAGGATGCAGCACACTGGTGGAGTAGCGTTAGGAACCACTACGGAGTTGTGGACCCAACATGGGTTGATTTTCGAAGGGAGTTCGAGCGGAAGTATTTCCCACCACAGGCAAAGGATCGTATGGAGAAGCAATTCCAAGAAATGATCGAGGGAGACCGCAGCGTGCGGGATTACGAAGCTGAGTTTACTCGGCTAAGGAGGTATGCACACTACGGTCCAGACGGGGAAGCAGTACTGATTAGGAAGTTCTTGCGAGGACTCAGACCGGAGATTATGAGTCGGCTATTAGTTATAGACTATCAGAGTTTATTCGAGCTAGTAGAGAGAGCAGTAAACGTGGAGGAAGGAATTGAGATCGAACGGGCATTTTATGCTAGACAGTCATCACAACCACGAGTGCAAGGTCCAGGGCCCAGGAACCAGGTGGACCGAGAACAAAATTCAGGCCGAGGACAGAGACTTAACCAACCCAGTGGTCGAGGCTGAGGCAGAGGGAACCAGGTAGGTCGAGGGACTCCTACAATGGAATCCTTGCCCGAATGTTATAAGTGCGGCCGACGGGGCCATTATTCTCGAGCATGCCCCAATAGTGGACAGTCCAGGCCAGTGCCGGACCATATTACTTGTTTCACGTGTGGAGAAAAGGGACATTATGCGTCCTCTTATCCGGTAACGCACCCACCGGGGCAAACTTCACAACCACCGGTGATACATTATTAATCGTACTCCAGCATCTCCTCTTGGTGATAAAAATCCATTTGAGATGTTGTATGATCGTCCTCCACCTCTATATCATCTTCGGGTATTTGGTTGCTTATGAAATGTTCACAATCAACATCGTCAAGGTGATAAGTTGGCAAGTCGAATCTCTAAGTCCGTTTTTCTTGAATATCCTTTTGGAAAAAGGGCTGGAAAGTATATAACCTTGATACATGGAAGATATCAGTTTCTTGGGATGTCGTTTTTGTGAGGATCAATTTCCTTATGTTACATCTGCGATTCTAGGTGTTGCGCCATCTTTACTTTAATTACTATGATTGACCACTTTGGCACATATGAGTCCTCTGACCCTTTTTCTTAAACTATAGTGATTGTACCTATTCCAGATCCCGTGTCTGCATCTGTTTCAGATCATGTCTCAAATGCTGGTACATACACTGCTATAAATACTGCTATAGACCATGTCTCAACAACTGTTTCACACTCTACGGATACAGCTACGTCTACCACTATGCCTACTATTTTACCTTATATTCTAGACGAGACTTATGGTCATACTCACCCAGTTGAAGATACGACATCGAATCAATTTGGACATGGTTTTTGAAAATGTACCCAACCAGCTAAACTTGTAGACTACGTTCTCAATACGATTCAGGTTCCTTCGTCTCCATTTACATATTCTTGCGCTTATCCCAAATATGGCTATCTCTCATATGGAAAGTTCACAAGATGGATGTCCATAATGCATTCCTCCATGGTGATTTAGATGAGGAAGTGTATATGAAACTCCAACCTGGATTTCAAACCAATGATCCATCTTAGGTATGTCATCTTCGTAAGTCTCTTCATGGTCTTCTTCAAACACCTCGTTGTTAGTTTGCTAAGCTGATCTCTGCCTTGCTTAATTTTCTTGATTAGTCATTGTTTACATATCATCGTGACAATACTCAGCTTACTAGTCTAGTATACGTTGATGACTGGGTAATTAATGGGAGTTCTTCCGAATTTATTCATGATTTTAAAGAATATTTGAGTTCATGTTTTCGTATAAAAGACTTGGGGGTTCTCAAATAATTATTAGGAATTAAAGTGGCTCAGAATCCATCTGGGATATACTTGTGCCAACATAAATATGCGCTTGATAATATTAATGAGGTTTGTATTTTAGGGTCTCGTCCTGTTGCTTTTTCATTAGACCAGAATCATCGTTTGGTTCTAGATACTAGTGAAGATTTTCTTGAACCACCTCATTATTATCGGTTGAATGTTGTCTGATATACCTTGATGTGACTCAACCTAATATTGCATACGTCATTCATGTCTTAACTCAATTTATGCAACATCCAAAGACTGCTCATTGGGAAGTTGCATTACATGTTGTTTGGTTTTTAAAGAGTAATACGAACAACGCATATTACTTTGCGCTGATTCACCTCTTACACTCGTGGCATGGTGTGACTCAGACTGGTCAGGTTGTCCTCTTACTAGTCATTGTCTTACAAGTTATTAAATATAACTTGGCAATTCACCGATTTCTTGGAAAACGAAGAAACAAAAGAAAGTATCTTGTTTTTCCGCTGAGGTTGAGTACAGGAATACACGGTATGCGAAATTAAATGGATAAAAGCTTTTCTCTTCTCGCTTGTCATTGATCATTTTGCTCATATCCGTCTTCATTGTGACAATCATGTTGCAATATATACTGCTGCAAATCTAGTGTTGAACGCACCAACATGTTGAGAATATTTGTCACTTTGTTCAGGACGCGATTCAAAGCAGTCTTAGTGCTATTAGTCATGTTGCTATGAAAGAACAGTTAGCAGATATCATGACCAAGGCACTTGAAAGTACGACATTCAAGAATTTTATGTTCAAAATGGGCATTTGTGATCTCTATGCTCCATCTTGAGGGGGGAGGGGATGTTAGCAATATATCATATTGTAATTAAGGATAGTTTAGTGATACACAATCTTTTAACCATTAAAATATCACTGCAAATGCACAACAAACGAAGTAGTATTTCAGCGATCAAATCCACAGAGACCACACAATAAATCCTATAAAATAAAGAAAAGTAAGACAAAAATATGGTTGTTGTTGTTTATGAATCACAAAAATTGCAATAAAAACAAGTGAGAAAGTCAATTTAGAAAAGTGTCACCTTTCAGGGTGAAGGAAATCAGATTACTTAACAGGGAAGAGATTAAGATTTGTTCTAGAACTAAGCACAATTGTAAAATTGGCTTACTCTCGCAGTATTAATCATTGTCTAAAACATAAGCCTCTAAACTCTCGTTTGATTCTTATGAGATAAAGTCCACGTTCGATTTGTTCACTAGACAGTATAACTCAACTCTCGCAGGTGATTTATCACAATTTTGGAATGTAGATCTACCTAAATTTAGATGCAAGGTATGCAGTGAAACAATCAGCATTAAGAACAAATCAATATAAAGAACCGTATGTAAATCCCTATTATAAGCGCAATCATCAATTTAGCAACACATGAAAACCCTTTGAATCCCCTCAACCTAACTGAGAGATTATACAGACATAATTGAAGCAATCATCAATTTAGCAACACATGAAAACCCTTTGAATCTCCTTAACCTAATTGAGGGATTATTCAGACATAATCGAAGCAATGAAACAAAGAGATATAAGAAATTGCATAATTAGATTAAAGCTAAAAAATAGGGTTCAAAAATCTTCTCACAAGATGTAGAGTCAGAGATGCGTCTCCCCAAAATTCATAGAAAAAAAATCTAAAAAGTCTCAGTAAAATAAAGCGTACCCTAAACAATTGCTATAAACTAGAATAAATAGGTAAAAACATGTTTTGGTCGAATCTCTAGCAAAAACCGAGTCAAACTAAAAAAACTGAATTATTTTTCTTCAGGTCAATTTTAGGCTTGGATTGATCAATGTGGTCAATGAACGATCAATCTGAATTATGCTCATAAGATTTTCTGGAAGTTGGATTGATTGATCCATATATGGATCAGTACTTCTTTTTCTGCACATGCTTTTTTGCTCGCCAGAATGACATGTCTTCACTAAAACTTTCATAACTTTCTATCGCACCGTTGGAATTTTCTCAAATTACTTCCAAATGAAAGCTAACTTGAATACTTAGGTTGTATCAAGTTTTCAGGTCGATACATTGGTGGAAAGGTATTCGACGAGCACCAAATTTCTTCGACGAGCACCAAATTTCTGGCTAACTTTTGCTCTTTTGCTTTCATTCCTTGATTCTTGCCTTAAACTTCATCCTAACATGTTTCAACATGAAGACTCCAAAGACACAGAAAAAAAACTTGAAAACCTTTTAAAAACTAATAACTTGTATAGATATGTTGTTTCTTAGATTGTGAATAAACGACATAAAAGCCTTTAATACTTTTAGGTTTCTCTCTCTTCTCTCTTCCAAATCTTCTAGAGAAAAAAATGTTTAAATCCTCTTTCACCGATTCAATTGGGTCTCAATGGTTACCTTTTTTGAAAAGGAGGTGTGGTTCAACCACCCGTTTGTTACCAATCAAACGATCGTTGAAACGGACGGTTAAAACGGACGGTTAAAACAGACGGTTGGAAAAAGAAGTTGCAAACGGGCGATTGATAAAAATGTTGTTTGAACTAGGCATGGGCATTCGGATAACCATTCGGATTTGGGGTCAGTTAATTCAGTTATCGGGTTTTCGGTTTTAGGAATATAATACCCATTCGGGTATTTTGAAATTTCGGTTCCGTTTTAATCAGGTTCGATTTTGGTTAGACAAAATATTCATACTCATACTACTTAAAGATTATTTGAAATATTCATAAGTACCCATTATTTTTGCGTTTAATTCGATTTAATTTTTTTTAACTCGAATTATCCAACAAATAATAATTTTTTAAATTATAGCTAATTAAGTTTGTTATTTTTATCAAATATATCCACAATACCCAAATTGACCGAAAAACTAACGAAAATGCATAAACTATATGAATATACCAGATTTTAAATCTAAGTATTTTTTAGATTAATTCTTGTTTCAGGTATTTCATTTTGCGGTTCGGTTCGATTTGGGTATTTGCTACAATGGGTCTTCATAATTTTATTCAACGTTCGACTAATTTGGATGATGATTTTAACTATGACGTAAATAGAGATGAAGAAAGGCAGAGACAACACGCAACTAATGAAGATAATACCAATTTGATAGAAGAGTATGAAGCAACGAATGATTGAGCATACATGGCAACAATTCGTAATCAAATTGCAGATATACTATGGGCTGATCATATATGATTATTTAAATTTCTTAAAAAATTAGAAGGATAGTTGCTTAATGTTTTGAAAGTGAATAATTGTAATATATGTTTACTAATAATTAATATTATTAATTTTAAATTAATTTTCAATGCTTTAGATTTTTAAAATCATTTAAACAAAATTCTATTACATAGTTTTATCTAATTATACTATTTAACCACTATAATTAGGGGTGGGCATATTATCCGAATCTGAAATCTGGACCCGGATCCGATCCGAAGTAGCCAGTTTTGGTTGTTGTCAAATAACCGATTGGTTATCATTTAGAATCGTTTGGACATCAGTATGGTTCGGATGATATCCGATAACCGAAGTTAAACTGAAGTAAACCAGCATATACTATGTATGATATACATAATATCTTACACTTACCTTTCTTGTTGCATAAAAATCGAAACGATACTACCGATGGTTCGAACAAGAACTTTTTGCTTATGGTTTAAGACATTTCAATTTTTATTCTTCTTCTATGGTGTTTTTGACTTATGTTCTCTCTTTTCTTTTATATTTGAACATCTTATAGTTATGAATGCAAGTGCTTTTTGGTTCATTTTAATTTTGAATCGTCTTCTCGTTACATAATCACTAGATTTTGTAAGAGTCTATCACTAGATTTTGTTTCTTCTTCTCATTACAATTTTCATTAGATACATTACAAATGTTAATTGGGTTCGGATAATACCGGATCCGATCCGAATCCGATATGGTTTTGGTTAAGTAATGGATCTCATGTACAACACAATATTCACACCGAACCCGAATGAATCCGATCCGATCCCGATGCGAAAATTGTAAGAATTCGAATGGTATCTCTAGGCCTCAATCCGAAAATCCAAAAATCCGAAAAAATCGTACCGGATCCAACCAATAATCCGAATGCCCACCCCTAACTATAATGATACCAATCAAGTTTATATTTGAATTGTTTTCTGTTATCTAACCGTCTTCTTTAACCACTGTTTCTAACCGTCGTGTTTCAAACAATCCTCGATATGATTTCGACGTGTTCGGGCTAAATAATTCCGATGTCGAATACTTACTTCTAACAAAGTCGGATTTTTGTTTTTGTTGTGTTTTCTTTTTTTCTTTGGCATCATATTTCTTTTCTTCGCATGAAATCAGGATCTCGTGCAGCCATTAGATTATTCCAAAGAGTAATGCTTTCATTCGCTCCTCCACTCATTAATTAGTCCATGAAATCCTTGTCGACAAACAAAAAGTAACCCTCGGTTATTTTTTTTTATTTTAATTTACTGTTCCAAATAAAATAAATCTCGATGATTTTTTATTTATTATATTATACATTGGTGATTTTCCTCCTAGCGGGGAAACCAATTTGGGTTTGGTTTAGAAAGAACCAAACTTGGGCCTTAAATGACTTTAAACCTAATTTTAGAGTAGAGAAAAACTAACGGGAGAGAGACGATTTTCGTAGGCTAAGAAGGAGAAAAAGAGTTTTGTCAGGGTTTGTTCAAGAGAACGTTTGGAGACTTAAATGTGCTCCGATTTGGCTGAAATTTTTGGGTTAGCTTCGTGACTCAGTGGTCTTGATATTCAACGGTGGAGATTATATTTCAACGGTTGGTTCGTCACAGATCTGGGTTTTACGAGGCTGTGTGCTACAGTTGCGAGTTCAGATTTCAAACTGTGTTGTCTTGAGTGTTTGGGAAATCTGACGGTGAATTCTTCTTGGATTGAGCTAAAATTTGGCAGAGGTATTCCTGACTTGTTTTTATAGGATTTGTACGGTGGAGATATGATTTGGTGACCAGAATCCTAGTGAATTTAGGATCGTTTGGGACTGCTTGTTTCCAAGCTCTTGTATTGCTCTCTTGTGGTGTTTCTTGTGTTGGAGATTGTTCTTTGGAGCCTTAGTCTCTGGATCTGTTTTGTGGGAACAGGGAGAACATTGTTGTAACTCAAATTTTATCTAGTGGATTTTTTTAGTGGACTACGGTCCCGTGGTTTTTACTCCTCACATTGAGGAGGTTTTCCACGTAAAATAATTCGTTGACTCATTTACTTTACTGCTTTGATTTGCTGCTGCTGAATTCTATATTTTTCTCACATGTTCACATAAGTGTGGAGAATTTATTCCGCTGCGCCATTGGTGCTTATTGTTTTTCCCAACATACATATGGTTAGAAAAATCTGTTTTGGCTACAAGAAGTATTGCGAAGCAGAAGCGAAGATGAGAAATATAACTTGGAAGCTTCAAGATCCAACTCCACAAGATGATCTTCCATCTGAAATCCTCCAATCACCATCTCCGTCGTTTCCATATTCACACCTCCATCCAAAAACCCTAAACAAACCACATCGCTCTTCACCTTCACCAACGAATTCTACCCATTGATCCTCCACTTAGCTCCACCGTTCACCACTAAATCAATCACCGGAACCGCCGTCGAAACTCCCAACCCTTTGTCACTGAAACATACCTCGAAAGGCTTCACCTTTGCTATTCTCAACAGCTTAGCTTCTCTCACAAATTCTCTGACCAGAGCCTTGTAAATGGGAGTCTGCAAGACGGTGTAAGGAGCCAATGTACAGATCAATGCGTTTCCACGTCTTTTCTTGTCTAAAGAAGTGACCTTTCCGGCGATTTCTATGGACTTCACGTCGATGAAGTACGCACCGGACGAGCCGTCAACTATCAAAGGCATTGAGAATAAGCTCTTGGAGACATCGTTTGTGTAAGGAGAGGCTCCTCCAATGTGAAGACTTCCTAAACCGACCGGTTTAGAGGGCAAGCAGAGGAAAAAATTTCTCCGGCTTTTGTACATCGACGCGAGCTGGAAAGGGAGCGAGATCGAGGACTTTCCAAGACCGAGGGTTCTGTTAACAACTTTTGGCAAGATTTTTAATGCGTTAGCGTCGTTGGTGCATGTCAAAGTCAACGAAGAGTGGACGGTGTCGCCGTTAGGTTTCAATGTGACAAGAGAGACGGAGTCAAGACTGAGAAGTGTGTTGAGTGGATGCTCGGTGAAGGAAGTGGAGACGTATTTGCCACAAGTGGTGGTCTTGTTGAAACAGAACAACTTGGGCTTGGCTTGTTGACATCTAGCTGAGTTACAGTGAATTGGGAGGTAAGTTGTTGCAGCGGAGAAGAACGGATGAGCCGCCGCCTATATCGACAGCGAGGCTGTGAGTGAGAGGAGAGCGATTTTTGTTTCCGAGGTTGAGATTTGTGTAGTAGAGATTGGTGGATTCATCTTTGATAACCGGAAGTAGAAAAACCGGTGGGTTTGGTTTTTTTGCTCCGGAGGCGAAGGAAGCGTGTAGGGTTAAGATGATGAAGAGAGGAAGATAATTGATCAAAGAAGCCATTATTGTATAAATGTTGTTCCTCAAATTGGGAAATGATATGGTTGATATAACTGAAAGTGATAATCTACTTGTACGGTGTAAATGGTAACCGCTGAATTTCTGCTGAATTATTGTTAGAATTGCTGAATTTACTGAATTTTCAGTGATTTTTTACGGAATTTGCTGAATAAAATCAAACTTAAATGGTAACTGCTGAATTTGCAGAATTTGCTGACTCTGCTGAATTTTTGAAAAAAATAATTAATTAAATAAAAAGAAATTTCAAAAAATGCCACTTTTCAAAAATGTCACATTTTAAAAATCTTTGTAAAAATGTCATTTTAAAAAAATAACAAATTTCATTATATCATTTATGTTTGGGTTAACTATGTTGTATTAGAGTTTAGTTTCGAGGGTTTACGGGGTTTTAGAGGTCAAAACATTTTTTAGGGGTCAAAATATTTTTTAGGAGTTATAATTTTAAGATTTAGGCTTTAAAAATCATAATTAGTGTCATTTTTGCAAATAGACATCCCTAAGTGGCACTCTTGCAAATGTATACACCAAAAATGACATTTTCCAATTGCCCCTTAAATAAATTAATAGACTGATAAAACAAATTTATATACATAAATATAATATTTTGCTATTAAAATTGAATTATTTTTTAGTAAACCTAATTTTTAAAATATTACAATATTATTTTAGAATTGTCAAGCAAATTTAGTAAGATTTAGTCACACTACATATATATTTAGGGGACAATTGCAAAAATACCACTTTTGGTTACATTTGCAAAAATGCCACTATGGGTTGTCCATTTGCAAAAATATCACTAATTATAAATTTTTAGAGTCTAAATCTTAAAATTCTAAACTATATGGGTGTAAATGGTAACCGCATAATTTTTGCTGAATTTCTGCTGAATTGCAGAATTTGCTTAATTGTAGAATTTGCTGAATAATATGTTAAACTTAAATGGTAACTACAGAATTTGCGGAATTTGCTGAATCTGCTGAATTTGCTGAATATGGTTACCATTTAAACCCGTAGTGTTCAAGTATTTGGTAGCTTTCCTTGAAAGCTTGTTTGCTTGGACCTTTGGTAGATTTCTTTAGAAGCTTTTCGATTTCTGTATTTTATTTTATTTTTGGGCCTTTGGTGAAGACAAAATTTATTTGAAATGAAAGAAAACTAGTAAGTATAATCTTTTTTAGCTATCGCTCTTGGATTGATTAGTTAAAATGAGACTTCCAATGATAAAAGTGTGTTGAACGATGTGGTTAGTGAAAAAAACGAGATAAATATGGTTAGTATAAAATAAACGGTGTGAGATATTGTCTAAATAGGGACACTCACAAATATGATAATGTAATAGTTGTCAAATTTGAACCAGTTTTTCTAATAGTTTGGATAACCAAAATATTTTTATATCAAATAAAACTCTACCAAACCATAGAATCCCTAGAAATAACTTTCACAATTATTTTCCAGATCTTTTATGAACTTAAAAAAAAAATACATTTTTTTTAACCGCACTTAATTACCTCAAACCACACTTAATTTTTGTGTTATGACCGCATCAGACGGGTCATTATTTTTTGTCATGATATACTGATATTGATCATGTGCAGGACATTTAATTTCTTTTAATACACTTTTTAGATGTTGCGAATTGATACGATCCCAATCGCGGATCGGGACTTTGATCGGAGCTAAACCGAACGCGGTAGGATGTTGCGGTAAAACGAGACGGAAATGGAAAAGGGAAGAGATAGAGATGGACGTGAATACAATCACACGAGCAATGAGAGACTCGATGAAGGGTTGGGGCTCGATCAGCTTGGATATTACGCACCAAGAAGAAAGAGGATTCTTTCGAAGAAAGAATGTTCGGCTATTTCAAACCGAAATTTTGATTGCAAGTAAAGAAAGAGAATTTGTTTGATCACTAAACTTGGATGAATATTATTGAAGGGGAAGAGCACATATATATAGTCCTAAGGAAGGTTACATGCAACCTTCTTAGGAAATAACAAAGCTTAATTAATAAGTTTGACTAATTAATGAAGAACATGCAAAAGACATAGAAAATGATGCATTTTGACTCAATCTTCTTATCAAAACGTGGTGGGCTTGAATTGGGCTTGGGCTTGGTGATAAGAAGGCTTGAGTCCATTAAGAAAAGCCCACGTAAGATCCAAGAGAAGGGCTAAGTGAATGATGTAAGCGACCAAGTCTTGCCTCGTTAAAAACCATGTTCGGAAAATTCATTGGGACAAAACCGAACATGGGAAAAAGAGTACAAGACAAGGCGCTTGTCACTTAGACATTCCCTTGATCTTTTTCCTCCTTGGCTTGCATAAGTATCACGTTCTGGTTCGCCTCGGCCGATCCTCCATTTTGTGCCTCCTTGAGCCTCCTTTGAGTCGTCTTCGTGAGCTCCTTTGCCTTAGTCATCGTGACCGATCCTCGTGATAGCTCCATTGCGTCCCAAACCTCGCGGCTGCCGGTCAGGATCACATCATCCCCTCCCACTTAAGAAGGATTTGTCCTCAAATCTGTTTTATCTGCAACCAAAGGGACTAAGTTAGAAGCATTAAAGGCATTAAACACATTGTACTTACCTTGAAGATCCGATGGATACGCATCGATCTTTTTGAGTCTCGGCTTTGGCTTAGTCTTTTTCGTAACGTCCTTCTTCTTGTGCGGTAAAGAGAAGTGATAGAGGACCTTCTTGATAGTCTTGGTGATATCAAAACACCTCATAAACTCACGTCCATGTGTTAACCTAAACAACAACTCACAAACGGCAACAATAGACGAGCAAATTTTATCGTAAAACAAGTAAAAATCGGCCCTAAGGTAGCGATTGCTAACAAATGTTTCGCAAGCTTTATAAAGCTTCTTAAAGCCTTGAACATTAACATAAATATCCTCCAAATTTCCAAAATCAAGGATCATAATATGAGGAGTAGAGAATCGATTGTACCTCTTTGACAATGTGTCGATCACACCATTGTCCTTACCTTTCTTGCGTGGGATGAAGTAAAAGAATGGCTCGCTGGAGTTTGCACACATGATGGGTATTTTGTGGAGATCAGGTGGTACTTTAATTTTGGTGAAGGTTTCATGATCATCATGGATGACAAGCTCCTTCATTTCTACAGTTTTGGCTTGATTTGGGATATGAAACATTTTGAATACATGGTAGCCTTTTGGGAGCCTCGTCATCATGTTCCTGCAAAACGTTAGTCACCGCACTCGGAAATACTGGTGGAAGGTTAGAGAAACTCATGAGAGTCTCTTTATACACAAAAGGAATTTGAGATTTATTAAAAGGATAAGTTTGTTCGATCTCACCCGAATGGATCAAGAGATGGATATTCGCGGGTTTGGTTTCCTCTTGCTTTTTCTTCATGCACAGCTGGTCTTGATATACTTCATGAGGTGTCATCGGAATGAGAGTGATCTTCTTACCCTTGAAGTCGAAAGAGTGCCGATTAGTGAATTCGTCGTGTATCACATTGCGGTCGGATTGCCACGGCCGGCCTAAGAGAAGGTGACTCGCTTCCATCGGTAACACATCACACACGACTTCATCTTCATATTTCCCAATATGCAAAGGCACCGTTACTTGGCTTCCAACCTTCATCTCTCCTTTGTCGTTAAGCCATTAAAGCTTATACGGCCGCGGATGCTTTCGGACCGTAAGACCCAACTTTTGAACTATCGTGACGCTTGCCACATTCATACAACTTCCCCCATCGATGATAAGACTACATACCTTATCTTGGACGACGCATCGGGTATGGAAGAGATTTTCACGTTGCGCTTGATCGTTGTCCTTGGATTGTAAGCTTAAGGTCCTTTGAACGACAAGTAGCTCTCCTTGAACCGGTGGTTCCTCAATCTCGTCGGTAGGGTCTTCTTGCTTGGCCTCATCATCCGAAACTATTTCTCCATTATCAAGAAGAACGAACGCTCGCTTGTTGATGCAATCTTTCGCCATATGACCGCGTCCTTGACATTTGAAGCATCGGATGTCTCGAGCCTTATTTGGGTCAAAAATTCCCTTACCTTTGGTGTCTTCTTTCGGCTCAAAAACAGTAGCCTTTTCTTTGGGGTGACTCGGCTTGACATCCTCGAACTTGGAAGCACTCGGAAACATTGTAGACTTAGTTGATCGCCGGTTGAGTTGTTGCTCAATAAGGATGGCCTTATGAAGCATCTCCTCGATCTCCTCATAGTGTTGCAACTCTAAACGATCTTGGATGTCGCGGTTTAGGCCTCCCAAAAACCGTGACATGGTAGCCTCGTGGTCTTCATGAATGTTTGCTCGCAACAACAAGGTTTCGAGATCTTGAAAATATTCCTCCACCTTTTTGGACCCTTGCGTGAGACGTCATAACCGCTGATGAAGTTCCCTTTGGTAGTGAGTAGGCACGAACCGTTTCCTCATTTGGCGCTTGAGTTGATCCCAAAGGACCACGGGTTCCTCGCCACATCGTCGCCTAGTGGAAATAAGGGTTTCCCACCAACTTAGCGCGTAGCCGCAAAATTCGGTAACGACGAGTTTGAGATGGTTTCTCTCGGGAACGTCTTGACAATCGAAGATAAGATCAACCTTTTTCTCCTAATCAAGGTAAATATCCGGATCGTTCTTGCCGTAAAACTTAGGAATCTTTACCTTGACGTGACCATAGACGTTTTGGGTTTGAGTTTGTGTTTCCCTTCGATCTCTCGGTTCCCAAAACCGTCTAGGTCGCGACGCATACTCGGATGGAGCCTCTTCGTAGTCGGACATAACGAGATCTGGTTGCTGCTCACTTTCTTCCCTTTGTGGTCTTTTTTCGTTGGCTCTCGGAGCGAGAACGGTGAGTTTATCGATTAGAAGTTGCTCCATTTTTGCCTCGAGCCGTTGCATGATACGATCAAGGAATTGATCTTCTTGGGTGTTGCTTGTCTCCTCGTTCATGGCTGCGACCAAAGAAACAAACACACAAGAGCGTATCAAAATTCTTTTTAAATGAAACACACAAAGTAAATCGATAAAGAGAAGAAAATTCGGTAGCGATTGTAATGAAATTAACGATGGTGATAAAATGAAATGAACTAGATGAGATGGAAAACTTAGCTCTGGATCAAAAGCGTGCTCTGATACCACTTGATACGATCCCAATCGCGGATCGGGACTTTGATCGGAGCTAAACCGAACGCGGTAGGATGTTGCGGTAAAACGAGACGGAAATGGAAAGGGGAAGAGATAGAGATGGACGTGAATACAATCACACGAGCAATGAGAGACTCGATGAAGGGTTGGGGCTTGATCAGCTTGGATATTACGCACCAAGAAGAAAGAGGATTCTTTCGAAGAAAGAGGATTCGGCTATTTCAAACCGAAATTTTGATCGCAAGTAAAGAAAGAGAATTTGTTTGATCACTAAACTTGGATGAATATTATTGAAGGGGAAGAGCACATATATATAGTCCTAAGGAAGGTTACATGCAACCTTCTTAGGAAATAACAAAGCTTAATTAATAAGTTTGACTAATTAATGAAGAACATGCAAAAGACATAGAAAATGATGCATTTTGACTCAATCTTCTTATCAAAACGTGGTGGGCTTGAATTGGGCTTGGGCTTGGTGATAAGAAGGCTTGAGTCTATTAAGAAAAGTCCACGTAAGATCCAAGAGAAGGGCTAAGTGAATGATGTAAGCGACCAAGTCTTGCCTCGTTAAAAACCATGTTCGGAAAACCCATTGGGACAAAACCGAACATGGGAAAAAGAGTACAAGACAAGGCGCTTGTCACTTAGACATTCCCTTGATCTTTTTCCTCCTTGGCTTGCATAAGTATCACGATCCGGTTCGACTCGGTCGATCCTCCATTTTGTGCCTCCTCGAGCCTCCTTTGAGTCGTCTTCGTGAACTCCTTTGCCTTAGTCATCGTGACCGATCCTCGTGATAGCTCCATTGCGTCCCAAACCTCGCGGCTGCCGGTCAGGATCACATCACGAATGGAGACAATTTATCGTCCATTCGTCCTGCCTCCAAAACTGCCCATCCTGCATACAACACTCAGGCCTTGAGAGATAGATGATGGGTACGACATTTAAATCTCAAGTGACAGCTTATATAGTGATCTGAATTTAATCTACTGGTTTTATTAACAGTTTTTTGTTGTATTTATTAAAATAAGACAATTCTCGATTTCGAGTTGAATTTCTACCTTCCACAAAATGGAGTTTGTAGTTGGAGAAAAAAAAAAAAAAACAATATAGTTTGAGACTTATTTTTGGATAACCAAGAAGCTTTGTGTTTCACTATCATATGGGAAAGCAGAACACGTAAAAAATAGCTCATATCCGTTGCAAGTACTTAAATTCACGATCATGAAAGTTTTTCCCTTTGGATGATAGTCATTGCGTCGGTTGAACTATAGTTTGAGACTTTAATTTCAATTGAATTAAAATACAACGATATGAATTTGCTAAACTATTAGTCTAATTTTTCCTTCAAAATTATCATTTCAAAGCAAAAACAATGGGAAGTGGTTGTTGGCTTTCTTAAGCTCTTTTTTTGTATTGTATGTATTTTGTTAAATAATGTTCTACTTTTTTATCAACTTTAGTTTTAATTAGAACATATATATATATATATATATATATATATATATATATAGCCCTAGGTTTGTTGTGTTAAAGTAGGTGAGTTTGCAACTTGTTGAATACAATTTGGGACTTCAAGCTCTCTTCAATGAATCTATTATAATTTTGTTTATCGATTTGGAAATTATATGGTTGCTACTTGCTAAAGTGGAAGTGATGATCTGTTTTAAAGTATTCAAGTATTTTTTTTTCACGTGATAACTTGAGATTTTCATTCAAAACACAACGTAACCAAAAAGTATAATAACTGAAAAGTAAAAAAAGATGTCATATTGTCATGCGTGTGATTGATTCTATTTTTGGGAAGACCAAGTGGAACAGGTAGTGTTATGGAGTAAGAGCGAGTCGCTAAATGCGAGCAATGTCCTGCTAAAATCGAACTCGAGCATATAATCTTGAAGCTGATGTGTCCCAATCATCATCAACTCCTTCGGTTTCTTTCCGCCATCGACGAACGCCAAACACACCACCGTCTCAGTAACTTTCACCACCGTGTTTGCACCGTGAAATCTCCACTTCACCTCCCCTGCCCTCCCTGGCAGCCCAATCTCTATCACCGGCACATTTTTCTTTGCGGCGTGTGCGTCAAAGCAGTCTTTAAATGGCGCCATTGCTGTGACCTTAGTTATTCCCATTGCCTATATAATTCAGCCCACAAGTAGAAGACCAGAAATGATTCATTAGTTTTCGGAAACATTAAAAATAAATAAATCTAGGCTTTATATTTTACAGAAATACATAAAAAATTTCAAAAGATTATATGGTTTTCATATGCGGCTTCAATCAAAAAATAAGATTTTGTGCATGCAAAAAAATTGTACAGAAGTATCACCTTCATAATTGAATCACATAAACTAAAAAAAATTGTTTCATGAATTCCAATATCAACATATAGATTTTGTTCATGATTAGAATCTCTTATCGTACAGAAAATTTCACATTTATTGTATAAAACATAAATTTTAAGCAAAACAAGAAACAAAAATTAAATTTGTAATTGTAGTGGTTTTCATCTTCTTCATTAATCGAGTCCAAATATCAAAATATATAATAATTTGTTTATAGACGAAAAGAAAGATTCAGTTTTTGAATACCTTGGCCTTGAGTGTAAACGACTGAGCAAGAGCATTGTAGATATCGGTGTGGAGTACGGTGTACGGAACCACCGTGCTCAGCTTGGCTCCGCCGCTAAGCAAATTAGATAACAAAGGAGTTCCGTCAACGTAAATGGATTGGACGTTGATTAGATAATCTCCTGAGTCAACGCCTTTTAGCGGCGTAAAAGTCATCGGAATCGGATTATTGCTACCATTGAACGGCGGGATAAGATAGTGAACTCCGGCGATGTAGAAATGACCGGTGCCGGAAGAAGAAGAAGGCAAGCAGAGAGAGAATTTAGGGATGACTTTAAACGCTGACGTCACTTGTTTCGTGAAGGATGAATCTCCTGGAGAAAGACCAAGAACTCCGGCGACCGGAGGAGATAAACCATGGAGGGTTTTCTCGCCGGCGCAGGAGAATGTGAAGCGGGGAAATGAGACTTGAGAGAGGAGTTTACCACCGTCGGTGGTTGAGATGGAAGCTCTGTCTTGGACGACACGGCCGGTTACGTTCGGACCGAGAGGGTTTGGTTGTCGGTAAAGACATGTTTTGCCGTCGCAGCCATTGCCGGAGACTGATTTGCAGGTGGAGCTATGGCAAGTGACGAGACGGAGAGATGATAAAGATTTGATCTTGCGGCAGTTTAGCCACGTGAGGTTGGTTCCGAGATCGAGGAGGAGGTTTACGGGAGATTTAGCGGCGGATCCGATGTCGAAAGTGGTGTAGAATTGTTTGGTGGGTTCGTGTTTGGTGATGGGAAGAAGGTATTGAGAATTGGATTTCAGAGTTAATGTGGTGATAATGAAGAGGAAGACGATGAGGCCACGCATCTTTGTGTTTTCTTGGCTTTTTATTTTCTTGTAAATGAAAATGAATTGTGGTTTTTTGTTTGTTTGTGATGAAGATGGAGAGATTTGAGACTATAGATGTCTTGTATTTATAGATGTAGTAACACATTTTGGATCTAAAGAAAACTACTACAGTATAAGCTAAAAAAATGAGTTTGTAAAAAAAAAAATATATATATATATATAATGGTTTCTTTAATGTTTGAACATTTGATATATCCATGTAAAACACATTTTGGATCTAATAAGAAAATGAAAAGCTAACATAATTAGTGTTTTACTATATAATAACAATAGTATTCTTAATGTTTGAGATTCGCGTTGAGATTTGTTAGTCTAAAGTTAAATTACGCGTTTTCTTACAAAAAAAGAGACTCTTCGACATAATTATATAACACATGATATTGATAACGGCTAGTTTATGCAACATTTATGATTTAGCAAAAGAATTGAGCTGGTGCTCAAGTGATATAACGCACGTGGGGTCTACGTCATAATGTTTTCATTTTTTTAAAAAGTTTTGTGTTGAATTCTTATTCCTCCTAATCTTGGAATAACCATCGTATTTTATAGTCCAAATTTCAGATCAATGCGTTTCAAATTGCCAGAAAATTCACTCATCTAAGTAGCTCTGAAATTTTTTTTGGGTTAAAATCCGGTTTGGTCCACTTCAATATATAGACTGTTAACATCCGCTGTGGTCCACGGGCTAGGCCCAAATAAGATCGCAACGGGGCGGGTTTGAACACACATTTAGAACCAGCAACCCGTGACGGGTCAACCCGTATGGGTTGGAAATTTTTTTGGTCCGTAATGGGTTAGCCCATTTGGACGCGGGCTAACCCATTGGCTAACCCATTTGACCGTCTAAATTTTTAGTTTTGACTAAATGACTTTAAGTTTAGTGTTTTTATGTGTTCTTCTTGTTAATGATTTGAGTTTTTGTTACAAAATTTAATAAAAAAAAATTTCTTTAATCATGAATACATGTTTGGTTTCAATCTATGTTTATTTAAAATATGAATAAAGCAAATTAGTTAAACGGAAAAAATCCATTAATACATCATTTCTATCGACCAATATTTTTACGTTTATATTATAAATACAAAACATATAACTTATATCACTAACCAAATTTAAACAACAAATTATTTTCCATTTATTAATCGCAAACATAACAAAACAATATCATCAAGTTATATTAATTATACAACGTATGTAATAGATGTGAATGTGAACCTAACCATAAAAGTGAAACATAAAAGTTTACATATATACTAAGCCAAAAACACATATACAATACAAATTAATATGGTACTATGACAAATCATTAAAAATCATGTTTGATTTGTTATAATTGTTTGTTGTCTTCTTGGATATTAGTTTAAACTTTTATTTTGAATTTCAAGCAGAGATTGAGGTGTTTGAGTTTTAATTTTGAGTTAAAGACAATGACTCAGTTTGAATTTTTAAAATTTGATATTTTGATGTGCTATTGATGTTTCTAATTTGATCTGGATTGGAAAAAAAAAACCTTAGACGAGAGTTTCTTTTTGATTCACATAAGCTTTGTATACTGGATATTTGAAGTAGTTAAAACTCATTTCTTTAGTCTTGGTTAATGTATTCGCGTTTGATATGTGTACACAACAAAACCTTAGACGAGAGCTTGCTTTTAATTCATTCATGTCTTGTTTTCAATGTTACACTTTTTTGTATGTTGTACCAAGACTATCATAACCCGCGGGCTGGTCCGTTAGTCCGTTTTTCCAAGTAATATGGGCCTGGACATATATTTCGAACCCCCAATCCGCGACGAACCAGCCCGTATGGGTTGAAAAATAATTGTGTCCGTTACGGGTTGAGCTATTTGGACGCGGACTGGCCCATCTGACATCTATACACTTTATCAATACAAACATGCTTTTTCCATATTCCGCTTTGTCTTTTGGGGCAGGCATGAACTCCAACAATTAACTTCCTCATACGCTTCGATAACACTTCCATATGAAATTTATGAAAAATATGGAAAAGGTGAAATCAGCTTATGTACAAAAACAAGGTAACTGATGGCAACAAAAGGCTGTGGTTGAAGCACAAGAATGGGTCTCTGCTTACCATGGGATTAACTCTTACAATGCGTCTACCACCACACATCATGCTCAACGATCTACATTGAAGTGGAACAAGCCGGATCTTGGTTATATTAAACACAACTATGATTGCTATTATAGAGCATATACGTCTACTAATATTTATAAAATAACTAAATTTTTTTTTTGGTAAATTATAAAATAACTAAATCATATAATCAACGGAATACACAATATTTAAATCAGTCACAAATAAAAAAATAGAAAGAGAGTCTCTCATCAACTTTTGAAAGTCTCTCAAACAAAAAGCGTTTCTCGTTCTCTCTCCATATAAATTTCACATGAATTGCCACGTGGAAGTTAGCTTAAAAATTCTAAAAGTACCAAACCAAAGTTAACCAACTACTCCAACTGGGGTAAAACCTAACACAATTACGGATATTCCCAAATTTTAAAAAAAAATTCCTGTTCGCACGTGCCAAAAAACCCAACAAAATTAATAAATGGATAAACATTGACCAAAGAGAAAAAGAAAAAGTCCCCACAATCCGCGAAACGACACGCAGTCTACTCAGCACTTACCGTAAAACAAACCAATCCTTATCGTTTCACATTTCACTAAACCAGCGTCGCCTCACCGCATCTCAAACCACTTCACAAATTCCTTTTAAACCGTCCAGATCCATTTTCCTCCCTCAATCCAATCATCACACTTCCAATGGCTTCTTCTTCTTCTCTGAATCTCTTCCTCTTCTTCTTCCTCTCCTCCTCTCTATTCCTTGCTGAATCTCAGATCTCTGATTCCGTTAACGGAGGAGGAGTCGTTTTCCCCGTCATTCGAGACCTACCAACCGGTCAATACGTCGCACAGATTCGCCTCGGCGACTCGTCGGAGCCCGTTAAGCTCGTCGTGGATCTCTCCGGTCCTCTTCTATGGTTTGATTGTTCCTCTAGACGACATGTTTCCTCGTCTCGGAGCTTTCTCTCCGGAAGCTCCACCGGCTGCCTTAAAGCGAGAGTTGGGAATATAAGAATATCGCGTGGAGACCATAACTCCGATTGCGATTTGCTTGTAAGAAACGGCGTCAATGGGATTGCGGCGAGAGGAGAGCTCGCTACAGACTTTTTGTCATTCGGATCTGTTTCTTCTCCGGGAACACTTGATCTGCTCTTCGCTTGTGCTCCTCCGTCACTGTTAAGTGGTCTCGCTAGTGGAGCCCAAGGAGTAATGGGCTTGGGAAGGGCCCAGATCTCTCTCCCTTCACAACTCGCCGCCGAGACCAACGAACGACGTCGTTTAACGATTCACCTTTCTCCGTCGAACGGCGTCGTGTCGACTAGTTCAGTGGAGGAGGTTTTCGGAGTGGCCGCGTCTAGATCACTGGTTTACACGCCTCTAACCACCGGATCGAGTGGCAATTACGTAATTAACGTGAAATCAGTCAGAGTCAACGGAGAAAAGCTCGCCGTGGACGGTGGTCCGTTGGCAGCGGAATTAAGCACGGTGGTTCCTTACACGATGATGGAGAGCTCGATCTACGCGGTGTTTGCGGAAGCTTATACCAGAGCTGCGACTAAAGCTACACCAGTGTCTCCCGTAGCACCGTTTGGTCTCTGTTTCAAGAGTATGGTTGAGGAAGATTTTCCGGCGGTTGATCTGGCGTTGCAGAGCGAGATGGTGCGGTGGAGGATTCAGGGGAGGAATTTAATGGTGGATGTTAGTGGTGGAGTTCGTTGCTTGGGGATTTTAGACGGTGGGTCGAATCGGGTTAGCCCGATTATAATGGGTGGGTTACAATTAGAAGGCTTTGTATTGGATTTTGATCTGGGTAACTCAATGATGGGGATTGGGCAAAGAACACACACTGATTCTGATTACTTTAAACTAGAAGCTTTGTAGTAAACCCAATCTAATTAACACGTAGATATTATCAGTTTTGCACTCTCTCTCTCTCTCTCTCTCTGTGTGTGATGGATGATTTTCTGATTGTTACCAAGACAGAAAGATTTACAAAGCACAATCGTTGGATGAAGTAAATAAATTTTGATGTAAGAACCAATCCGAAAAGAAAAAAACATTCATTCATTACCTCAGTTTGCTACTGATACATAGGACTTCCTAACTGTAATTAGCATGCGAAAAATATAAAACATACAAATTCAAACAGTGTCGACAAATCTGGCCAAGTAAAGACCACAAAACGGTAATGAATTTTTGGAGATGGGAACGTCAAATACGAATCAAGGACTAAACAAGATGCAAAGGCAAAGGAGCCAGCAAGGAAGATGAACCATACCTATGTATAGATATGTCGCACTCTTCCACGCCCACAACGACTCTAGCCATGTCCAAAACTCTCCTCCAAGACTTAATCCTACAAGCCCTTTCCCAGTCAAACCCCTAGAGATTGCGAAAAACATGACTGGGAATCCGATGGTCACCAACACCATGCTGCACAACGCACGTAACATGCTCTTCACGCGTCCGGATCTCAAATCTGGTTTTATAGGATGAACCATTAGACACATTGGCACTAATAGCAATGCTCCAATCTCTGCAGTGGCGAAATTGATTATAGACATGAGGCATAGACCGATGAAGGCAGCTGAGATAGTAACTGATTTCAAGACAGCCCAGTTAGTTCCATCGAGCCGAGAGGAGAAGGGGGAGCATCCCGGGATTGTGACAAAGGTTATAAGGAGAAGGGAAGAAGATGTCGTAGCCCACATGATGGAGCGGTTTGTTGGAGAATGTTGGCCCGGTACTTGACAGATGAAATACGGAAACAGCGTGACAATGAAACCCAATAAGTGCAAAGCAAAGACCTGTTTGGCTGCACCTAGCCATTTCCATGACTTGAGGTTTTCGGCGGGGTTACGAGTGGATTTGGTAAGAGCGTTACAACCATCAATGTATAAAGAGGCTGCAACCATCGGAAGAGGGGCTACAAGAAGAGCAAATGCGATCATGTAGACTCCTACAGAGATAAATTTGCTTGAGGAAATTAATAGGTAGAGGAAAAACGATTGGTGGAACTTCTCAAGGAGGTTATTCACTGATCTTATAGTTCCTTCAAGTAACCTGCATTTAAAGAACAAGCACAGAGTTATCATCAAACACTCATAACAGAGTTTAAGAGTAGCAAAGATTACAATTCTTAAATTCCACTGTAGCATTAATTATTTACTGAAAATTCTTTAGCATTACAAAATACACACATACTAGCAGAGGTAGGTATATGTTATAAAATGGGAAATAAGGAATATATATAAATGAAAACTCACTGGGCACCTCGTAGAAAGAAATCGTGTTGCCTTGCCTTACTGTCAGGTGGAAATCTAGGTGAAACTTTCAACGTAATTGCATCAACTTGATAATCACGGAAAGCTCCATGCGGACCAGTTGGGATACCAAGGGCCTGATGAAAATGAATAAAGAAATAATGAACATTTTCTGTCAACCTTCAAGATTTTTCCTTGTTACAATGTATCAGTGTGACAGCAACCATAAGAATTTAATTATGGAAAGATAAAATTATACACTTTTACCTGCGAATAGAATGAACTTGCAAGGGTAGCACTGGCTTCAAGATAGTCTGCAGCTGGGATACCGAAATTCCAGTTGGGATTTAAAGTATGAGCCACTTTTCCAACAGCTTCAAATATTTCTCCAACAATCTTTAGCCAACTAGAGGAAAGTAAAGATACGACCTTCTCCACCTCAACAAAAAAGCCCTGCCTGTGCACCGCTAAGTAATTTACAACATTGATGAGGTCGAGATTTGGCATCTGCCCATTAGATGCCTCTGCATAGATGCTTAGTGCGTCCTCGAATTTTTCACTTCTACCATCAACCTTCAAAACCAAAGCAGCAGCCATTGTTCCAGCTCGCCTGAAGCTGTCAGATGTGTTAATCTCGTCACACTTAAGCAAATCCGAGACCTTAAATGAAGGTGTGTGGTATTCACTTAACCACGCAGCAACAGGTCTATAATCTCCATAGCGAGAATCAGCAACAAGCCATATTATGTCTTTGGAAAGCCAGGTAACTCTAGTGAGCAAGGAAAATAGAGAACTGACAATGCCTAAAGACAAAGCCTCATAATCTCCATCATTTATAAAATCATAGGGAGTAACCAGGACAATAGACTCTTTTCCATCACCACGAGGAGCTCTTATAATCCCTGCAACATTGACCCCATAAGAAGCACAACTGACATTCCCCATCAATGTATCTGAATCAGGACCGGAGAAGAAGTGCAGGGGGTGAAATTGGTTCCCTTCAGGATGGAACTTTTGATAATAAATTTCTGCACCCATTTCTGACATGTGTTGTCCAATGAGCCTCTGCACTTCACTAGAAAAACAAAGTCACACAAATGGAGAATCATTAACTTACTTGGGCAAGGGCAGAAACAGGAAAATGTCAACTGTTACACTGGAAAAAGATGCAATTGCAGAAGAAAAAAAATTGGACTATGCACATTTGGGAATTCATGACTTGAAGAAGGAAGTAAATAGAAGAACAAGTTACTTTCTCTGTTGCCTTTTCTGATCTTAGGAGAAGGCTCTATATTATGCAAAACTAAGGGAAGTATTATAATGGATAAAAGACATACACACCCTGGCCTTCATGATTCTTTATGTCCTTCACCAGTTTGCTTCCACCAGAAACATCCCGATTAGAGAGCATTGACCGTGCAGAGCCTGACGAATAGAGTAAGGAAAAAAAGAGAGAGTAAAGCACTCGAAGTTGGTAAGCCATAAACTCACATGATTTAACAATTTTGAACCCTCGTACTAATTTGGTTAACACTCCCAGTTTCAAGAAGGCTACACAATACGAGTGTAAATAATCACCCATAAGATCATTTGTATGACATTCATTTTCTATCAACTATTATCAACTCTCATAAGAAACCCAAATCATGAGATTATGAGATACCCAAACCCTAGAAACAGTAACCATATATTGTTTGTGAATCGACAACGAGACTTGAATTGCGTTCTTAGGAGGAGGTATGAAAAAACCTGGCATTAGAGCATTCTCGGAGATGTAAGTGTTCTTCGCCAGTAGCGGTAAAAGCAGTAGCGCCAAAACCCCAGCGGCAGAGAAAATCACACTAGAACACGATCACACCATCAACGAACCAGCAGAGAAAAGAGTCAAAACAAAGAGACTAAAGGAAATACAAGAGAAATAATGGTGAAGAACATCACCTGAACACGGGACTGTGAGAGATGAGAAAAATTCCCAGCTGAACAATTGGTCGCGATTTGATTTTAGGAGATCCATCATCGGTCTTCACTTCTTCCTTTTTGTCCCGTTTCTCCGTCGTCGTCATGATCCACAGATCTCCGATCAATTTCCGGTATGATCGGGAGAATTGAGTCGACCTCGAACTGTGATCTAGGAGAGCTTTAGCGGCTGCCTGAAACCGAAGGTTGGGGATGACCGATTATCGCGTAGCTTGGGGGTTGTAGAAGGCAGGTCGGGTCGGGTCGGGTCGGGTCGGCCTGATTATGATGGGTGGGCTAAAGTTTGAAGCCTTTTGAATTGGATTTTGATTTGGGTAAATAACTAACGGGCTTGATTCAGATAACGGTCGTGCTAATTCTATTTTGATTATACGGGACAAATATTTGTTTAAATTATTAATTTGACTATTTGAATCATCAAAAACTTCTTCAGAGTTTTGCTATCTAGAAGAAAAATATATCGATTGGAAAAGGAAGTTTGTACAATTCTTAACATTTTACCAAAAAAAAAGAAAAAAGTTTTTACAAAAAAAAAACCCGATTAGAAAAAGAAAATATAATCCAAAAATAAAAATGAAAAAAAATATTATCTCCGATCCACAATGTAATCAATATTGCAAAGAATAAAAAACAATAGATCCCGTAGCGCACTCTGTAGCATAATTGGTAGTTTATTGGGTATTGACAGATCATAAACCTTGGATCAAGTCTTCCATCTATTTGGTATAATTTTTATATATAAAAAAGTATTGATGCAGGTAAGAAAATTTTTTTTGAATCTGCCAGTGAATGGATCACCGTTTCTTCAAAATGTGAATATGAACAAACAATATGAGAGGAGGAGCTTTAAAACAAAGTTTCGAGCTATTTTGGACTCCAACTTGAACAAAGATCTCCCTTTTTTCAAAAACAACTACCAATTTTGACCTTGTGGAGGAAATGGAAAAGTCTCAATGAACTACTCTATAAAAAAGAAACAATTAATGGCATAATGATCTGCAGAAGACCTCTTATACATTTTGTTTCTATGTTTTTAGTGTTTTCTTACTTGTACAAATCCTTAATGAAAATCACATTCTGTTTTCACTTTTTAAGCTTATTGAAGATGTTAAAATAAAAAATTATCAAATGATCGGTAATAATCTATAAAATTAACTAACAGAATTATAAACTCTTTTTTTTTTGTGCAACACTTTATTTTCATTAATCATAAAATTTTAAAGTTATTTCCAAGCATAGCATCATACATGAAAGCAATAACAATTAATGCAGGAGAAACAACATAACTATACGACAGTGAAATCAAAAAAATCGAAAACAAAGTTCACAGCTAAACCGAAGAACATAGGTTTAGTCACATTGAGTAGTGACTTTGAAAGATTTTCCATACCTCCGTGTTTCGTCAAGACGAAACCAGTTGCATCTTGAGGCCTCGAAACACTCGAGATGCATGGATGCGAAACGGTTGGGAAGTTGCTCGGCTTTGATTCCGAGAAAAAATCTTATTCTCAAAGAGAGAAGAAAAGAGAAACGAGTTCTCTCCCAAAGAGAGGAAATTACAGGATTTGAGAATCCATAAAACTTTGATCTTCTCTCAACCGAGGAGATATCAGGTTCAAATGATACAGAACTTTGAGAATCCAGAAAACTTTGATCTTTTCACCCCAATAATCATAACCTAGTAAAAACCCGTGGTCATCAACGGATTAAGCAATGATCGATAATAATTTTTAACAATGGGCCTTGAGTAAAATGGGTTAGGGTATGAGAGAGATAATTTTGTAGCATTAGATAAAAAATGGGCCAAGCCCATAACTTTGAAAGACCCTACGATGAGGGAGGCTAGGTCTATGCTGAATCCATCACTGCCGGATCTACTCTCTACCGAAGCAAGGGAGGTCGACGGAGGAGAAGATTTTGCACCTAGTGACTTAGAATTGCGTCCCAAGCCGGACCAAAACTCTTGACCGGTGAAAGGAAGATCTTTTGAGACGGGAAAGGAGACTAGAGATCTCGGCGGTGGAGTGGATCTTGCACTCGACAACGTCGAAATAGATGGAAGGTCGGGCGGCTCCGGCGGAGGTGAAAGCTTTCGCGGCCGCAAAGGAATCTTCTCTCGCAGCTCCGGACGACGGGAGGTCGAGGCTAGACGCATCATCCCACTGTGAGCGATGGATATGGCTTTGAGAGAACGAGGTCTCACGGGCGGCAAAGGTCCAGTCGGTGGAGGAGGAGAGCAAACCGAGAGTCGCGGTCTTCGGGACTGCACAAGAACTTCACTCCTCGGTGAGATGGTTCTTCGAGTGAACCCAGGTGGGGTCCCGAGAGTGTGAAGCATGGCTTCTCAGAGACCAGATCCGGCAAAGAAGATCGATGCATCCATGGTCGGAGATCGAAGAAGCGGTGCCTTAGGTCCCGAGCCACAGAGAATATCTCTAGGGCAACTTTTTCTCTTTTTAAACTATAAATTCTTTAAGACGTAAAATATTCTCATGTATGTTTTATATAATTGTTTAGAGTTATCTAAGAACTACATTAAAATGTTTTAGTTTTGAAAACTAAAAGTTAGACACGGATTCCAGGAGATTTGTAATCAAACAATCATAATTTTTGGATTAACGAGATTATATATAGTTGGTATGATGAATTAAAACATTTTTTTCTTGTGGAAGCCTACATGGCTCAATGGTTTAATCAAGGGTTAATTAGCGCTTCTACACCTAGAGATCTGGGGTTTGATTTCCATATAATGCGATTTATTAACAAATATGTAGATTAATAGAGCCAAGTTTATAGAAGATCTCAAGCATTGTGCAATTAGAGTCGTTCGCCGTGATTCCACACATTAAAGATAGAAAGTGTCCATCATGAGCATGGAACAGAAAACATCGTCTGTCGTGGATCTAATAGGATCAGAGTGAATTGATCGTGATAGAATTGTCTTTGTAACAGTTTTCATAATTTATAATAAAATAATAATAAATTCAAATGTTTAAAAAAATATATTTTTTAAAAACATGAGAAAAACACCTTAAAAACAAAAATTACGAATGCCAAATTTTCCTTATATCTTATCCTTTCCCTATATTGGCAAATGAAAAGAAAATAGTGGGATACAGTTGGTGTTCATCGCATCAAAGAGGAAAAAATACAAATTGCCAAAAACATATGATAAGATCCACAACGAAAACAAAAATATCAGATATACAAGTGCATAGTAAGTGTTTTGTGGTGCATTGTTGATTGACAATAGACAATAAGTGATTGAGATGGGTCACCATTTTGTATATTTTATTAACAATGGTCCAATCATAATTCGCTAATTTAGATCTGCAATTTTTTCCCTTTGGTCGAAAAGCCTTTAGATCTGCACATCCACCATATTGCTTTAAAATTTCTACCAGCTATTATATTCAATCAATTTAATGTTACTATCAAAAATCGTTCTTAGTGAAATATTGACTTTTCTTATATACTGATTTTTTTCTTACCAACTGCATACAAATTATTTCGGAGGATTTTGTTCTCTTAAAAGAACCACTAGAAAAATTGTTATTACACAATCAACAAACACGAGAAAATTTCAAAAAACACGATGAGATACTTTCCGACAACGCTTTGACGCTTAAGTCAAAATATAAGACAAGAGAGGAAAGCCACAGTGGATTGAGGTCTAAGAAAAGAATAGTCGGAAAACAAAAACAATGATGGTCAAAGGAGTGTCTGGGGATTTGGTGGTAAAATGAGGAGAGAGAGAGAGAAGCTCCAGGCAAAGAATGATTGCACTGAAGAAGAAAAACATAGAAGATCTGTGAAATTGGCCCTAAACAACCGGAAAGAGCTTTAAGGTTCCATGGAATGAGCCTTGTGCTTGAGAGAGAAATACTTTTATGTGTTTTTAGCCAAAAATATATGATCCACATTGTGGAATAAATAAGGAAGTATTTATAGAGTTTTACCTGCCCCAAGTGTCACGTCTTGGAGTCGGTTCAGGTCTTGGTTCCCAGATTGGATCAGTACGATGCACTTGATCTCTTTTATTTCACTTTATTTGTCTTCTTATGCCACTTATCTGACAGTACGACTCCGCTATGATGCATCTAACTCCTTATACTGCTAGTGGCGTCTCATGTGCTGATTCAGACGCAGAGGTGCTCCCTTGGAATCAACTTTGTTAAGCTTTAGTCGTTGTCCACAGTATGGATAACATATTTTTACCCTAACACGCATAAAGTGAAAATGCGTGCTTTTACCTTTTGATTGAGAATTCAAATATTGAGAGAGGGCATAATCCTATTTTAGGCACGATAAAGAGATACATTTTACCTTGTCCGGATTCTTGATAAGAGAACTCGGGCACGTGTTTCATTCTCGGGCATGGGTACCCCGTGATGGGCTTTTTGTTTACTCGCCTCGAGGTCCTTTTTCTCCAAATAATGAGATCCACTATCAAGAATCATGGGCTCGGGTTTCTTCTCTAGTGGATTCGGGCCATTGTATGATCAGATCCAAATCTCGTTTTGAGGTCATTGCTTGAATGATAAGTTTTACATGAGATATTAGAGACCCACTATGTTACGTGGTTAAGGGTATTCGTCTAAATCAGAAAGAATTATTTTATCCCTAACAGAAGTATTTAGTGAGGTACTGAATTTTTCTTATATAGTAATTAACTGATTGTACATCTGATAGAAAAATTCATAAATAACAACTTTTATATTATGTTTTCTTAAACTAAAACCAAAATTATCTAAACCAAAAAAACTAAATGACTATTTCCAGATTGTACTGGTTTATGAGATTAATTATCTAAATTTTTTGGGTTTTATATTCACATATCCCAATCTGAATGGACGGTATATGAGAATAAAATACCGGTACATATGATCTCCACCAGATAGACGTAAAGCTTTAGCTAGTACACGAAAGTGCATACCTTTTCTTTGTGCTAATCGTATCAGTTACGTCAGCGAACCAGCAATTGTATTAAAAGAGATGGACAAAAACATGAGAGACAAGAAAGGTCATTAGCAAGACATAGCGTCCTTATGGTGAATAAGCAGCTCGTGGGACTTTAGTTTTTTTTACAGGGCTGAAGACGCACGAAAAGTAGAATAGTAGCTTCTCCGTTCTTAGCATTTGCTTCCTAAGATCGCATCTAGCAGAAAACTTATCACTGAAGATGTGATTGGTGGGAAGTTCGAGTAAATGAGAGAAAAGTAAAATAAAAAAAAATCTAAAAAAGAAAAGAGAGAAATTTTGTATAGATGAATTATTTTCTATTTTTTACATGTTTTCATCTCGTACCTTTCCCACATATTTTTATGGGGATGGACAAATCTCTTATAGATTATTTGGGAAGTGATTTGTGAGAATTTGGTTATAAATTATTTCCACAATCATTTTTCCAAAAAGAAATATAACATGGCTAAACAAAAAGATGACATGACAAATTTCTATAAAAATTTTCTATTTTAAATTAAAATTAATCATAACAAATTTTTTTACAAAATCTTTACTTAAGTAAATTCACAATATTTTACTATCATCTTCGTTTTTCAAAAAAATTCGGTTATAAATTTTTTTGCCACAACAAAATTTGAGGACATAAATGTTTTTGTAATAAAAATTTACTAAGTTTTTTTATAAAGAATATTTTATTATACTTTGTGACAAAATATTCCCAAATTTATAAAACTCATGTATATACAATATTCCCAAATTTATGAAATCCATGTATATATATATATATATATATATATATACACTTTTTCTATAAACTTTTTTCAACATAAAAAATATTCATAAATGAAAAAATATGAGTTATATATATTTATTAAATAAATAAATTCTTTTTAAACTAATGTTTTGAATGATTTACATTTTATATAATAAACTCCATATTATATATATAAAGTTATACACAAAGGAAAAAATTTAACATGAAAAATATCCAAATTTAATATTATTATTTCATAATATTTAATCAAAAAATCCAAATTTAATATTGAATCTAACAAAAAAATTGACTTAAAAGCTTTAGTTGAGAAATAAATGATATTTTTGTTAAAATTTAAATACAAACCAAAACTAAACTATACATATTCCTCTACAATATACTGAATTATGTTTTACTTTATATATTATTATTCACAAATATAAATTATTTGGAAAGTGATTTGTGAGAGTTTGTTCAATATTAAAATATTAAACACAATTAAAATCTTTTTTAGTTATAGTTAACATTTTTTTAGTTTATTTTATATTGGAAGAATTGAATAAATTTAACCTACGTATAATGCGGAGAGTCACCTAGTGAAAGAGTAAACTGAAATAAACTTATTTTTCTATGGGACAATTACAAAAATGTCACTTTTGGTGTGTATATTTTCAAAACTGTCACTATAGGTTATCTATTTGCAAAAATCCCACTAATTATAAATTTCTAAAACCTAAATCTTAAATTTTAAATCCTAAAAAATATTTTGACCTCTACCAAACTCTAAACCATCAAAATTAAACTTTAATACAACAAAGTTAACCAAAAACATAAATGATATAGTGAGTAAATAATTTTGAAAAAATGAAAATTTTGTAAAAATTTTGAAAAAGACATTTTTAAAAAATAGCATTTTAAAAGTAGTAATTCTAAACTTCTCTTTTCTATTCTAATTATGCTAAACATTTCACACCCTTAATTTATTAATTTTAAAATTATAAATACTAAGTGAGATGTCATGACTCATGAGAGATGATAATGTTAATTTGGTTTCTTTTTTTTTTGTCGGATGTTAATTTGGTTTATCTATCATAGATTTACACTTTTAGTCGTTTTTATTATTTAGACACTAAAAATCAAAATTGTATTATTATTATTATTATTATTATTATTATTATTATTATTATTATTATTATTATGTATAAATATAGTATAATCGTCAAAAAAAAAATATAGTATAATCATCATATGAAAATGTAATTATAAAAATATGTAATCTAACAGATTGTACTGACACAATTAACCATATTGTAACACTTATGTCAAAACAAACAAAACACCTATTGCAACACCTAAAAGTCGAATACGAGTTTCCGTAATAGAGTTTAATATGGACAGATCATATTCAACAAACATTCCAGAGGTTTCTGACATAAATAAATATATAAAATAATGTTCCCACATATAGCTTAATAACAATTACTGTATCATGTTGGATAATGATATGTGGCAAATACAATATTGTATTCGTCATATTCAATAGGAGATAGTTTTCTTGCTTTGAAATTAAGAGTCGTTAAAAAATTCAAAACTGACAAACCGAACCGAGTCCGAGTCGAAAAAATTATCCAAATCAAACCGAATATAATTTTTAAAAATATCCGAATGGATTTTAAACTTTTAAAAGAAAAAAACTGAATCCGAAATCGAACCGAAAACCGAACAGATACCCTAATTACTCGAAACATAAATTAATATAAAGATATTTAGATTTTAAGATCGGGTATATTCATATAGTTTTGACTTTTTGGGTTAATTTGAATACTGTGGATTTATTTGGATAAAAATAACTCATTTAATTAGGTATTAGTTTTATAAGTTTTTGTTATTTTCAGATAATTCGAGTTAAAAATAATTAAAACTAGATTTTCACCCACATTTTGTGCGGGAACATTTGTTCTATATGTTGTAAACTATACTTGGTTTTCGTAGTTTATCGTATAGAATATGTTCTAAGTTTAGATTCTATATTTTAGCTTGTAGGTAGAATCAATTAGTTTGAAATAATATAATGGTTTTGTTTTTAATTTGTTGGTAGAAATCGAGTAGTTTAAAGTATTGTAAGGAAATGTTATCATATTATTTCGATAACCATTAAATGTTTTATTGGCAAATAGTTTGGATCAACTATATGATTTGATTTAGATTTAGAAAAATGTTAGATTTAACAATAAATGTTTCTTTAATTAAAATTTAGTCCAATATACAAAACATTTAATTTACCCATTAAGATGTTCATGTCTATCTTCTCATCGAAAATATCTCGAAAATTAGTTAGGTCCAAATAAACGTCGCTAGACACCGACGGATCTTTAATCAATGAAATGCGTAAAATCTTTAATCTCGAGGATCATTGTTTACAATCTCTTTACAAATTTTGTGTACTTTCTTGTTATCAAAATCAAAATATCTATATTACTAACGATAGTAATTCGATTTCGAGTACAACAATAGACTAAAACATTGTAAACGTCTTAACAAAGACATAAAAACTGAAATATTTTAATTCGATTAAAATATTAAACTTTCCATCCATTTGCTAATACGGATAAAAAATATTTTAACCCACATGTGTAACATTAAAACTATTGGGTAAGTTTAGAATATTTATCATATATCAGAATCTAATCAAAACCAAAATATTATAAACTAATCGATTTATAATATTTTAGGTTTTTGACAAATCCAATATATGTAACTTATTCCAAATTTTATTTGATACAGCTATCCGTGTTAATCGAATAACCGGATTAGTATTAAACCAAACAAAACCCCAAATTTGGACGCCTATGTTAGGCTTCCGATTTAAGTTTTTGTGAATCATGGTTGATCGTATTTATACTACGAATCTAGATAACAAAACTTTTCCAAAAATAATATGGGACAAAGAATTCTATAAAACCAAGAGTTTCAAATGGGTTTACAATGTTTTTGAGCCTTTTTTCTTTTTGTGATCCAATAAGGAAATCATATGTAATAAAACACTCAAATATTACGGAAATGACATTAATGAAATTGGATCCGACCGGGTAAAAAGAGGATCTGCGCCCCCCCAATCGAATCCAGTTCGAAAAATATCTGAAATTGATATTAATTACTAAAATTGCCACTGCATATGTCCAAAATTACTTTTTCAATTGAATCTATTTAGTTAAAAAGCAATGACAATTAGAGTAATATTGAAATCAATTTTCGACATTCTCTTAAATGTACTTCTGTTTTAATATTATAGAGATTAGGTTGAACTTCGGATTTGATTTAGATTAAATAATGATTTTTCAAATAAACAAAAAAAATCGATTCTCATCCGCACTATGTGCGGAAACATTCGTTGTATATGATATAAATTAAACTTGGCTTTCGTATTGTATTGGAATATCAGCTTAACAATTTTGAGTTAGGGGTTTAGCCAAAGAGTGTCAAAAGGGGTAACTCGACCCGAGCTAAACCCACATGTATTTAAGATTTAAAGGAAGTTTGACCCGGACCCATATGTTATATGAGTTTAATTTACATATTTAAATCTATGAATATAAAACTCATTGACTTAATGGGTTATATGGGTTACTCACATATAAATTAAAATATAAGAATAAATTAATAGATAAATCAAAACAATAAATATTATTATAAATCGGACCAACGTTTTCAATTTTTCAACTAACAAATTAAATTTAAATGTGTATGTATCTTAAAATAAAATAAAATAAAAATCATAAGCCTAATAAAATCAATAAAGTAATAAAAGCTATAAACCATTGATTAGTTTTAAAAGATACTTCGATCTTAGTTGGATGATGATAAGAAGAAAATATATCTGTTAATTTTTTTAAAAACACTTGATAATCTTTTAAAGTAATTTACATATACATTATTATTTTATTTTTGATAAATTTTATGATAAATCAATTGGTAATTCATGATCCTAATGAGTTTATCTGCTAAATTCATAAATTTATTAGGGGTAACCCACCAAAGACTCATTTATTTATATGGTTAAAAAATATAACTCTAACCCACTTAAATTATGGACGGGTTTGGATAACCCATGAATATTGACTTATTTTGACACACCTCCATGTAGGTTTATATGAGTTTATTTTTTTTGTTTAGACAAAGATTGAGTAGTTTCCAATAAATATTTATTGTTTATGTTTTAACGTTTTCTATTATTTCAAATATAGTTTATAAAATAGTTTTGTAGATATAAATAATACTCATATTTATCACAATAAATATATTAAAAGTTGACAAATTTATGAATTCAGAAACTATTACATGTTTGTATAATTTGCAATTATTTATTTCATATGATCTAATTTTTCGGTTAAATAAAAATAATTTTTTCTTATGATTTTTAGTCTATTAAATAAAATTTTCAAATTTGGACGTCTATTAAATTACTTTTCATACTCTTACCATTTTTAATTATTTTGGTTTTTTTATAATATGAATCTATCAGATATGAAACATTTAACTCACAATCTCTTTGACAATTTCAAATATAAAAATGGGCTTTGTATCAATATTAAAAAGTTGGTCAAACAGATTCGAATAAAATAGTTTTTCCATTATCATTTCTCCATATTAAGTAAAATAGTTGTTGCATTAAAAACTGATAAAAAAATTTACAAATAATATAATTTTTAAAAAGAATTATAAGGTTGTTAAAGAAGCCATAATTATCGTGATTTCTTTATACAACTTTGATTGTATTCTTTGATAAACTTGCAACAAAAGATTTCAATTTTTTAAAATATTAAATAATTAAATCACTTTTGAGATTTAATGTAATCAAAGATAGTCATTAACTAATTTCCAATCTTGGGTTTTATTACTTTTTAGGCTAATTATATGAAACATTTAAACCACACGTTTGTTATTGAATTTAAATAATCCCTAAAAATAAATTATAATACACACTATCCTAAAAATATTTATGAGATTTTCTTTACATTGATTATCCATTTATTGTTAAAATTAATTTAAAAAATTGTAATAACACTATTTAAGTCATTGAATTAAATAAAATATAGATACTAAAAAAAAAAATAAGGTCAAAAATATATCAATAAATCAAATGTATTCTTTATAATTAAAAGGATAATTTGATTTGGAAAGATAAAAATTAATAGTCAATCAACATCGTCGACCATGACATCCTTAGCTGGCATCCTTAGCTTCAGCAAGACCAATTCAGCACGACCATGGCATTGTAAAGCGCTCTACCAGTTTTAGATTTTGTGTTATATCATTTAAAAGTATTTCGTCGTATGCTTCCTAAAATCTTTATCAACTCGCCAATTATATGACTATGAGTCATTATTCATAGGGACGCAATTTAGCCTTTTGTCTGCACATCTTCATCAGTTTTTTACTTTTTACTCCAGACATGGCTACCTAAGATCTAACACTAGAAGAATGGACAATAAACCAAGGTTTTGGCTCATGAAAGATTAGATTAGATAGAAAAAAAAAAAATCTACAAACGACTTGCTTTTTCTATTTGAAAAGTTTTTGCACCAAGATTTTGAAATTTATCTTCCTCTATTCCACAACTGATTTTTGTTTCTTTAATCCCACCTGGACCACATGTAAAAGATATCCACGAACCATTATTTTTTTGGGTCGAAAAAACAATATCCATTGACTTCGTATTAAAAACAACAAAATTAGAATATCCACGAACCATTATTTTTTTGGGTCGAAAAATAACCAAATTTTTGTAATACTTTTCTCATGAAACTCTAGCTTTAAACTTAAGTTTTAGATTCACAAAAAAAGCTCAGATTTTGGGATAAAAATACTGTAATTTCTGAAAAAATTAATATATTTGTGATGTAAATCATTATACAAATGTATATATTCTAATCCTAACAGTCAAACAAAGTAGATTAAAAAATGGTTAGTTTGATGTCTTGGTTTCCTAACCACAAACCACTTAAGATTACATAAGCTAAATTATGTCATATTTTCAAATACTAAGTTTGCTAGGGTTAATAAAAAAAGATATCTTGGATTTGAGGATTGTTCAAACTTTATTAAACAAAATCAACAAAAAAATAAAGCTCACAAACAAACAAATTATGAAATAAAAAAAGAAATAAAGATCCAATGAACTTACAAATCTAGCAAAATTGGTCAATGCATTAGAAAATGTGGAATTTTCTCATTTTCCTGAAAAAAATGAGAAAAATATTGATTAGAATTATCAGTTTCTTAACAAATTGAATATAAGATGAGCATGCGTTTGATGATAGACAATTACTGTATGTTCTTTACATAGGATAAGGTGATTAGTGAATGTAGTTCTAGGTTTTCAAAATAAAATATTTGAGAATCAATTTCATTTTTATTGATAAGAAAACTTTAAATTATGTTTCTTAGCATATTTCATTAATAATATAAAATATTCTTTTGTTTCAGAGGAAGATTTGCATAATGTATCCTTATTTGTGCTATTAATTAGTTTCAATTTATCTATTTAGGAAATGCAAATTAAAAGAGAGATATTTTCGTAAGCAAAAATAAAGAGGATCTATGAATATCTTTAATTGAAAGATTTTCGAGTGTACAGTTATATGTAAATATTCGCATATCATTTTAGCAATCCGGTAAATTATTTAGCATTTATGTAAAATTGTTATATTTTCGGAATATACCATAATATCCTTAAGATCATTCTTATATTTTCGGAGTATTATAATTAATTAGCATATCAGTTTGGTTCGAAATTTCATATCACCAATGATTAGTTAATGTTGACAATTAATTAGATATTTCCTTTAGAATAATTTTAGTCTTGAAATATATATTAAAATTAGTTATTTATTTTGCAATTATTAAGATAGATGCTTATTAGTTTTTTTTAAGAAATTTTCAAAAATGTCATTTTTCAAGTGTCATTTTTCAAAAATGCCATATTTTCAAAATCTTTGCAAAAGTGCCACTTTTTCAAAATCTTTGCAAAAATGCCACTTTTTCAAAAAAAAAAATTCATTATATCATTTATGTTTGGGTTAACTATGTTGTATCAGGGTTTAGTTTTGAGAGTTTAAGGGGTTTTAGGGGTCAAAACATTTTTTAGGGTTTATAATTTTAAGATTTAGGATTTAGAAATCCATAATTAGTGGTATTTTTGCAAATAGACACTCCTAAGTGGCATTCTTGCAAATGTACACACTAAAAGTGACATTTTTGTAATTGTCCCTTTTTTAGATCAAAAAATACTTATTAGTTATATTTCCATAGATGTAACACATAAAAATCTTAAAGTTTAACATCATTATTTGCAGAGATAAATTGAAAACCTAAAAGTAAAATAGTTTATATACCATTAATATTTTTTGCCATTAACATCATAGTTATATCATTAATCGATTTACTTGAAGACATTATGATTTCCTTTCGGTTAATTGCAAATAAGAAAATAAATAATTATGACAATTGAAATTTGGAATTATTATTATATTTCACTATTGATTGATTACCATATATATATTAAACGAAGATGCAAGTCATATATATATATAGATGGATTCGAATTTTTGAAATCTCGGATTGATAAAATTGTTTCTAAAATTATAAAAATGCCACTAATAAAATTTGTGGGTTACGAAACAGATCACGCAGGATTTGCGCGTTTTCAATCGGATCTAGTTAAAATAATATTCGAAATTGATCTCAATATTACTGAAATTGCTATTGTATATGTCCAAAATTACTCTTTTCAATTGAATTTATTTAGTTATAAGGTAATGGTAATTTGAGTAATATTGATATAAATTTTAGATATTTTTCTAAATATACTTTTATTTTAATATTATAGAGATATAAAGATATTTACAACAATAATAATTTGTTTTTTTTCTTGGTCAACATCACAAACTATACAAAATAAATGTAATACATTATTTTGGCTCAACCGAACCAAACCAAAAATAAACACTTCCTAACCAAAAACCAATTCGTAGTCTGTAATAATAATTTACCAATCTTCGTCTTCGTCTTCTTCTTCTTCTTCTGTGATCAGGTTTCTGAGGAGTACAAACTCGGCGTTACTCGCAAACATCTACCCATACTTCAGCTACATCGGAAACCCACGAGACATCTCTCTCTCTTACGCTCTCTTCACTTCTCCTTCCGTTATAGTCTGGGACGGATCTCGCGGTTACCAAAATCTCTTCGACGCATTACTCGACGTCGTTTACTCCGCCGTCGAACGTTCAGGCGGCGGTGGATCTCTTCTGGTGGTCGTTTCCGAGAGCGGTTGGCCATCGAACGGCGGAACCGCGGCGAATCTCGATAACGCGAGATCTTATTACACGAATCTAGCGGCTCGTGTGAGAGAGAAAAGAGGAACGCCTAAGAAACCTGGGAAAGGAGTAGAGTCGTATTTGTTCGCTATGTATGATGACAATCTGAAGAATCCTAAGATTGAGAAGAATTTCGGTTTGTTTTTTCCTAATAAACAGGCGAAATTTCCAAAATAATGACCCATAGGATCTATCGATCTTCTGAGCAGATCGGTCGATCTGTCACCAATAAATAATTATAGGATTGCCATTAATAAAAAATGGGTCGTGAACTGGGTCGCACAAAATCCGCGTGTCTGCAGCGGATCCAGTCAAAAAAATATCCGAAATTGATCTGAAAATTACAAAAATTGCTATTGAATCAATCTTTTTCAATTAAATCAATTTAATTATAATTGAATGGCAATTTAAGTAATTTTTTAATCAATTTTGGATATTCTACTAAATGTATTTCTTTTTTAATATTATAAAGATGAACTAAATCCAAAAAATCAGTAATTATTATGAATATTTCGGATAATTTTTAAGTATTTCAAGTAATTTTTAAATATTTCGGATAACCGAAACTGAACTTAAACCCGATTAAAACCGAAAAGATATTTCAAAATACTTGAATAGATATTATATTTTTAAAATAAAAAATTCAAAAACTAAATTAACCGATCAGAAATCTGAATAGTTACTTGAATTCATATTTATTTAAAATAATATATTCGTAATTTTGTAAAGATAAATTAAGCAAACAATATCAAAGTCGTTTTCAGCTTTCGTAGTTCCCACTCCCAGGCCCATGGTTGCCATTGCTCAAGTCCTTCTTTCTATTTTCTATAATTTTATTTCTTTTGAGTTAGATAATAAGATAACAATACTACTAGTGGCTTTTTCAAATGATAATATCCTTTCTTTCTTTCTTTTTTTGTCGAAATAATATCTTTTTACTAACATCAATAAAACAGAATGATAATGTCAGTCATTGTTTCTGCTCACTTGCTGTATATTAATTGTCAAATATTCTTCTTGAATTTTGTGGATATGATGTTAAGATTTTAGATTGAATCTCATAGACAAGTCAAAAATATATTATTATATATACATATGAACATGATAAGAACTAATATTATCCATAAACGTGGACATTTGACAATAGCTAAAATAATAATTGTCCACTCAAATTTGCGGGTGTTATAATCTCAAATTGTGCAGCTCTAATATGAATTTATTGGAGGCTTTTTAATTAGTCCACTTCGAGTTAATATGGGGTTTTTAGTAGAGTTGTTTCAATAAAAAAAAAAAAAAGACTATTCATTTAAGTTATGATAAAAAAAAAAAACACTCGCCTGATTAAAATCGTGTTATTCACTTATTCGTAAAGGGTGCAGGTGCTTAAAGCTTGAATTAGGGATAAAATGACGATTTCAAAACAATATATCTTCAGTCCACATTGTGGTCTCTGATATTTAGCACGAAATAGTTTTTAATCTTATAATATTTTACATTTCTAGGTTGTTGTCACCAAACCTTTTATTTTCTTTTATGGTTTTCCTTTTTTTTTGTGTGTCGTTTTTCTTAACCAATTGTCAAAAATCTTCAGCAACTCAACCAGCTTTGTATTCAATTAAAGGCTTAATTACTTTCTTGGAGTTCAAATATAATTTTGACCAAAAAAAGGGATTCAATTATTATTACTTTTTTGCTAAATTGTAAATGTTATTAAATAAAATGGACCGTTTACGTGATTTGAAAACGTAAGTTGGGTTATGGGTGCAAATATTCATATACTGTATATGCATTCTTCGGCTGCTAGTTATTAATAACATATAATTTTTTTGTGTCCAAAATCTTTATTCGACGATATGTATATATGCATTTATACGAAATTTAATAAACGGGGAAATGTGCATTGATACGAAACTATATACTGTATATGCATTGATACGAAACTGAATAAAAGGGGAAATGTGCAAAGGTAAATTTACCAAGACCGTGGGCCAAAACCCCAAAACAAAAACAAAACCAATGGGCGTCCACTGTTCTATCATTCCTAATATTCTTTTTGACATAATATTTATGTATTCAACAAAACAAAAGTTGAAATCTGAAACTACAGTCCGTTAAAAAATTATATTATTATTACAAAACCTCTTTTGAATCTTTAATGAATTTCTAATGAATGTATTTTTAAAGTTTTCATTTAATAACTAGAGAATAGTCTTGACAATGGCGTACAAAATTGAATAGTTTTCCTAAAGGACGAAAATTTTGATTTTAAATTTAAACTATATATGATCCACAGCTAATTGCATATATATGCATATAGCCACCCACCCAAGATCCAACATTTATCGTACTAATTCGTTTTTAAATGTTTTAATATACTGATACATAGAGTATACATAAAGTACTTTGGATCACGTAGCTGTATTATTATTATTTTCTTTACTTGATGTTTCAATTTTTATCTGACACATCTTATTCTCGGAATGAAGTATATAAGAAAACAAAGAAGAAAGATACTTTATCAAAAAAAAAAAAAGATTCTAAAATAGTTTTGGATTTTCATAATCGTATAAAAATATATAGAAAATGATAATAGTGCTATATGTCCATTTAAATTAGGTTCAAGTTGCTTTCAGAACACAAACTCTACCTCGCTCCTAGTTTATTGGCTCATAAAAACATATCTGATTTAGACAAACAAATAAAATAAATTTTCATAAAGGTTTCACCAAGACCAAATTGATTTTCCTAATTTTTATGATTAGTGTGAGACTTGTAATTATTTTTAGCAAAGAAAGAAAATAAAATTAAAAAATAGTCTCGATTTTGCTTAAATAACCAAATAAAAAAGAAAGTAAAATAAAAATTGTTGACAAAAAAAAAAGTAAAATAAAAATTATTTACTCCCAATTTATTTTGTTTTCTTCTCATATTTTTTCTAAAATTATGACACCAATTGAACCTTAGTTTTAATGGAATTGATGATGAAATAAAAAAAAATGGTGACACGTCACACATCAGTTGATTTAATTGACTTTATTTTTTCTTGAAGAAATTAGTTATCACCAATTTACTTTAGTTTTTTGTCAAAATATTTAACTTCTAATTAATTGCATTAACTAGACAAATTTCTTCCCAAACAAAAAATGGTTGATGGAAAAAGGAAAATTGTCTGTTTTATGCTTATAACATTTCACCGGTTACATACATATTATTTAGTTTCATTTATGATATTTTCCTGGTTTTTTCTTATACGAAAGGTAAGGAAACGGTAGAAAAAAAGTTGTAACTTGTAAGAACTGTTTATATACTAAAGTGGATGTTATCTTTTTCTTCTTCATTTTTCACGAAAAAGTACCTTAAAAATGGGAGAGGTTTTAAGATGTAAATTTGTAGACAATTACCAGCAATTTTACAATAATTACACATTCGATTAAAATAAAAAAGGAAGATACGGAGTATATAATTGGAGTAAAACTTTCAATAAACTTAAAAAAAAAAAATCAATAAACTATACAAAAGAAGATGGATAAGACAAGATAGCACCAAATGGCAACATGGGTCCCACAAAAACCAGAATCTGACGCTCCAGAATGATTCCATCTCCCCCGTGTGGGACCCACCGTCACTGCCATGCCATACGTATATACACGTCGAGACGTTAATTTCAGTGTAATCAAAAGAAAGAAGATTCATGAATACTTTAAATGACTAAAATACCCTCGATATTTTTTATCATCCTCTTCCTATATATTAAAGCAAACACCATCTCTCTCCTTTGCCTTGTCCGATCAATATATATATCTCAAAGATTTTATTTTCGGGAGACTGAGGAATTTTTGCTGTTATATTCGGAGTAGAGAGAGAGAGAGAGAGAGAAAATGTTGGGAATTTTCAGCGGAGCGATAGTATCGCCACCGGAAGAGCTGGTGGCTGCCGGAAGCCGAACACCGTCGCCAAAAACAACCGGGGAAGCTTTAGTGAACAAATTCGTCGAGAAAAATCCATCCGCCGTGTCCGTACAAGTCGGTGACTATGTGCAGCTTGGGTACAGCCATCACAAGGAGAGTCCTCTCCGGCCGAGGTGAGTCGCCGGCGATTTTCTTTTAAATCAGAGCTTTACGATGATTCCAAAGTTTACCAACCGTCCGATTATAATCCATCGGATCGGACGGTGGTGAGATCATCGTCTAGCGTTTCAATTTCGTTGAGAGATTAAAAAAAAAAAATACAAAACAGAACCCATTTTCGTTCGATTTTCTTATCTATAAAATTGCAGATAAGAGGGAATAAATGAAATTATTTAATTAGATTTAATTTGTAGTTAGTTTTGTTCTGTATTATTCCAATTAAGATTCCGATTTACATAATAAGCACTGAACTTAGGGTGATGTGCTTTGTGGTGTGGTATGTGGACCCAAGTAATACTTACAGAGTAGAGTCCAACTAATATCCTAAAAATACTAATATATTTTAAGAAATATGCATATAGGTACATACATCATAGCTAATTTTACTTTGTTTCAAACTTTGTTGAACGAGGTTTGAGAATATGATCAAATTGTGCATAAGTAGAGGTTACTTGCGTGTTTACATATAATATTAACAGTTAGTCATGACCTATAAAAAACTATAGATTGAAAGATACCCAAAATATAAATTTAGTAGTTGACCTTGTCGGTGATGCGATAACAAAGAACACGTCTCGGAAGTTGTGTTGGTGATAAAAAATTCACAAGCCTCTCATGCCTCATACTTGTATTGCTCACTTGATCTTGACTGAGACGACTCCGATTGTTATCTGGAAAAATATATATCTTTTTTAGAATAAAATGAAGAAGATATAGTCATATAGACCATGGTAGAAAATAGTGTTATCACTTATCATGCATCATCATCAATCTTGCAATACAAAACTTGGTTCATGTTCATATAGATTAGCCCGAGATCATCAGTGGTGGATAATACCAATTATTTGCTACCATTATTACAATCCATGAATCAGTTTTCTGAAAGCCACGGTTGATTTTTTTTTTTTTTTTTCAAAACCAATGTTGATTGTGTTACATTAACAAGTTTTTTTTACCATTTATTTTCGATAGCTATTGTTTCTCCAAGTTCCAACACATTCTTTTTGGTTTTTTAACTTTTGTTTATCTATTAGTACGATAATCGAGCATATTATGTATATAACCACAACCAATCAAACATTTTAGTTGTTGTAGATTCTTTTTCACAATAATTAAAATTAATTTTCAATCGCAACCAAATGTGTCGACCTCACCACACATAAACCAAAATACTTAGAGCTTAGCTTCTACAGCTACAACAATCTTATCTAAATCATTTCACAAATCTCTATACATCTAAATCCTTTGTATGTGTTTTGGATATGAGATGGTATGGCCAAACTACAAAAGGCAGCTTTGATTGGTCCACCAAACCCTATAATTAAAACCCCACAACCATTTATAGCCTTGTGAATTATGATGCATCACACTCTATCTTTTAGCTTTTGCCCATATCAATACATTCATAATTGTATGTCCATTTAAAGATTCGATGTTGACTCATCGGTCTATGACTCTTATCATAATTGCACTACCTTCTGTAATTGGATATAAAGTTTTAAAACCTTTATATTGTTCCTCTAGAGATGTCAAAGTGAGCAACTTTGGACTTTGTTAATATATAGGCTTGTCTTGTTCAATTAAGATGTTTTGTTTGAATTGATGCAGGTCATTTGGGGCTAAGGATGAGATTTTCTGCTTGTTCGAAGGCTCACTTGACAACTTAGGAAGCTTGAAGCAGCAATATGGGCTTGCAAAGAGCGCGAACGAGGTCCTCTTGGTCATCGAGGCTTATAAGACTCTCCGTGACAGAGCTCCTTACCCGGCTAACCACGTTGTGGCTCACCTAAGCGGTGATTTCGCCTTTGTGGTATTTGATAAATCAACCTCCACTCTGTTTGTAGCCACTGTAAGTTCTTTTTAACCCTATTAGAAAACCTTTTTTGAACCCTAAGGTAGATTGAATTTGGCGGTGAAATCGGTTTTGATTTGCTGCAGGACCAATTTGGTAAGGTTCCATTGTACTGGGGAATAACAGCTGATGGGTATGTGGCATTTGCTGATGATATTGAGTTGCTAAAAGGTGCTTGTGGCAAGTCTCTTGCGTCTTTCCCTCAAGGTTTGTCTTTCTTTCTTCCTTTTCTTTTTCACTCCTTACTTCGAGATTTCCCTCTTTGAATGGTTGTGCGTACATGCGTTGCAGGCTGTTATTACTCGACGGCCTTAGGTGGGCTCAGGAGCTTTGAGAACCCTAAGAACAAGATCACTGCCGTTCCTGCTAAGGAGGAAGAAATTTGGGGAGCTACCTTCAAGGTGATTATTGATTCTTCTTCAAAAACAAAACATATTTAGATTTCCCTTTATTCACAAGCATCTTAAATATGGCTCATAACACAAACAATGGTTGTGGAAACAGGTGGAAGGAGCAGCAGTTCTTGCAGATTGAGAATGAAAGAGAATAATAAAAAAAAACAAGACCCATCTCTCTTAATCTCGAACTGGAGGAGCAAAATAAATAATGATGTAGGAAAAACAAGAAGCTGTTTTATGAGTTCTTTAAGCTATCAATGGTTGGTCATGATGCGTGTAGTGTTGTCTCTCTCTTTTGTCTTTCGTTTCTTTGTACAGCCCTCTGTATTCTGGTATGTTTAGCATCTTCGTGTTATTAAGTTGTCTCAGAAACCAAAAATCTACCTTCTCTTGCTCCTTGTTTCTCTTGTTCATCATCACTTGTTCCTCCAGTAAATCTCGCAATTCTCAATCTGTCTACAATCTCAAACATGGATCTCTAAGAAGTTATATTGAGATTGGCAGAGAATGGGTCATGTCATGAGTATTGAGTAGTAATCGTTATTTGGTAATCACAACATTCGGGCTTTATTATTGATAAGAACAGTACTGAGGACAAAAGACGCAAGACAACAAAAACAGAAACAGCTTTTGAAGTTTCTCACAGATAATAATAATATGCAGTAGAAGGCAAGACAACTCTAGTTCATGAGTTCTGCAGATTAAGATGCAGGGCAGATATCCTCCAAACTGTTGAAAAAACCGAAAATATTATGAGCGAGACGAAAACTTTTGTGGATTCTCTAATGCAGCAGTTTCAGTAAGAAAGAAATCCATACCTCTCCCCTAAACATTCGATAATGTCGCTTGTTAGAGTTGATCTCTTGTGTTTTGTAAAAGCCAGAGATGCAGCCTTTCTCAGCAGGCCCGATGCAGCTATGCATCCCAAGATGGCTGGATTCTCAAAGGGACTGAAATATTTCGGTTTCAGAATCAATGTTGAGCTAGAAAATGATTGTAAAAGAAATTCAAGCAGAGCAAAGAAAGTAGGTATCTAACCTTTCAGGACTTGATTTAAGCTGTTGCGCCCATGAAAGAAACACTGCGACACTAGATGAAACCAAATACATGCAGGCAAATATTAGTGGCTACAAAATTTCAGTTTTTTTAACTGTGGGAACCCTGAGTAATCTAATGATACTGGATCAAAGAATGGTAAAAACTCACCTCCCAGAGAGAATATCGCCTTGCCCACCACAGCGCCTTGGTGAGCCATTTATGCTCACTGATTTTACTGCAATAATAGATATAATCACACCTAGCGTTCTCAACGTTCTCTAACCAGAAACAAGATAGAGAAAAAGTTACTCACCTGTCTCCCCGTTGCTTATAAGATCAGATTTCCCTTTCTTCAGAATCGTGACGCCACCAATCCTGAATGACAGAGGCGACTAACATTATAATCATCAGATTATGTGCTACAAATCACGGGGTGGTATGGACTGTGGAAATACTCCCCTCTAGATGACTTAAGGAGATTTTCAGATTCTAATTGTTTCTTTCTAGACTTGTAAAGTGACTTTTGTACTTACTGTTTGGCCAAAGAACATAGCTGATCTTCAGCATTCTGTTCATCTACTTCACAATTCAGTACTTTCTGAACCAAACGCTTATACTCGTTCACGTTTGGAGTTAAGACAGCTAACGGATAGCTCTTGACAAGATCAATGGAATTTGTTACAAGAAATAGTCCGTCCTGCAGCATCACCATACTGAATATTCAAGAGATAAAACAATCAAAAGATTCGAGAAAAGAAAAAAAGCCGATTGAACCAATCTTTACACTCGATATCACTGCTTACCCCATCTACAACAAAAGGAACATTGGCCTTTTTGGCAAGAACCATGATCTTACTGATACATTCCTGGAAATACAGAAGCGTCAAGTCAACCATCAAAGCATTGACAAATGAAATTCTGTAAATTTGATGAAGCAGGGGCATAGGTATCTCTACCAGAAGAAATGGATCCCTTCCCAAACCAGGACCAATTACAAGGCAATCAAATCTTTCCATCCATTTATCGACTTCACCGAGCACTTTATCCTGGACTCTTCTTTTCTCTTCCTCACTGAATTGACTACATCCCAATTACAAAAGACAGAGACTATGAAATCACACAGTATTAAGTGTCACACATTGTGGACATATTCACCTGACGCTGTAGGATTCCTCAAGAACAGGGTGAACTATAAGCTCAGGACTATAGCTCTTTACAACAGGAGCTGCGTCTTTGGTGCAGAAGACATGAGACAAATCAGCACCCTACAGTTTTACAGACAAGAAAACCAGTCTTCTCTTTTGTGCACAGAGACTAAGTTAAAGCAAAGATTTTGAGTAGAAACGAAACAACTGACGATTTTCAGAGCTGAAATGGCGGCGAAGTATGGAGCTCCAGTGTATTCACGACAGCCTCCAATCACAGCTATCTTCCCTGACACAGATGGAAAGCTAACATAAGGAACCCTTGAAAACTCGAGACTTTGAAATTGGAACTTGATTCATCCACCGATCACACAGTTGAGATACGTAGAGGAGGTAAACACACAAACCCCAGGAAGAATTAGGCAGAGAAGAGGGAGATTTCTAACCAGCTTGGCCTTTGTGTCGTTTGGGGTCGAGCGAAGGCGTCACGATTCTTAAGACACTCTCAGCGTCAGCCTCCGATGTGGAACTCATTGCTCTGATGAGCTTGGGTCGATGGATTCGTGACCCACAAAGGGAGAGATGAAGCACCTTTGAAGAAGAAGAAGAAGAAGAAGGTGAGTGAGAAGTCAATCGTCCCAAGGCAGAGATGAAGCCATGCTTCGCCAGCATTGAGAAAACCCACCGCTTCCGAGATGCGGACACTCTGTCTGATTCGGAGGGTTTACTTATTTTTGTAGAAAAAACAAAACTTTTTTGGTATCAGAGGATTTTGTCGTAGAGAGAGAGGCGGAGGAAGATGAAGCGGACGGCGATGGACAACGCGATTCGATCATCGGTGGTGGTTTTGGGATCATTAGCTTTTGGTTATATGTCTCTCCAACTTGGGTACAAGCCTTTCCTTGAAAAGGCTGAACAATACCAACGATCTCTTCAATCTCAACCTTCTCAACAACAACAAGGTCTTGTATTCCTTCTCTTTCGATCGATCGAATCTTGCTTCTGTTTCGTTTTCTTGTGTGTATTTCAGAGATAATGCTTCTTAGAGAACTGGTAATTCCAATCTGTGTTTTACTTGGGATTTAAGTGAAGTTTTCAGATACCTCATCTCAGTTTAGAGAATTGGCACTATTGCAAAACACAAAGTCTCGATCTTTCCTCTTTAGTCCCGAAATCTTTGCTTCTGTATCCGATTGGGATCACATAATCGCCTAAAATAAAGCCCCCAAAGATTTATGGAAAGCAATGGTAGAGTCATAAGCTAGGACTAGAATCTCTTTTGATTTTGATCACACATAATAATAACACTGTGATTTAGCAGAAATGTGTGATTAGTGAAAAACTTTTCTTCTTCAGTGTGCTTCCATATCTTGTGTTTTTGCTGGATCAAATGCTACATGTTACTTTCTATTTACCAATGTCTTGTGTCCCTCTATGTTCTTAGTAATTGTATATTACAAATTTGAGTCTTACTCTTTGATCTTGTAGATGAACAAGAAGAAGCGAGGTGGGACAATAACAATATTGAGGGATGGGAGGAGAAAAGGTAGATTACAATCTGTTTTTGTATGAGAGACCTATGAACATGCGAGGAAGAAGAAGAAGAACCTTATTGAAACTCGTTTTTTTTCTTAAACTTGAGATCATAATCTGTAACTATCCACCATTGCCCTTTTTGTTCAGTCACTCGAATCTGGTCTCAGTATAATACAGATTCCTTAATCATGTTTGAAGTACGAATCTCTAACCAGCAACCTTAAACAATCTCCTCTGTTCGTAAAGAAAATGGCTTATCTGAACCATGAACTCCATTACAGTATTTAGTCCTTCTTGGTCCCTAAAAAGATCTGTGTTCTTTTAACGATGATCGTCCCTTCCGGTGTTTGGCGATTGGCGTTTACAATCAAAGTTCATTGGCTAAATTGTTGGAAAGAACAGAGAAAATGGGTGCATAAAAAAAAAACAGAGGAAATGGGATTTGATAATAAGATTCATCCTCGTTATTCGGCTTGTACTCGCTTTTCGCTCCGTATTTGGCTTGAAAAAGCAAGTACTTGTCTCTGTCAAGTCGAGTAACAAGTCAACATATTACATTACTTGCAAGTCTGGGCCAAGTATCAAACCAGTAATTTTTTTTTTATTACTTGGCCCGTTGCTCGGCTTGATACTCGTTTATATTATTTGGCTTGATACTCGTTAATAATATTCGTAAAAAAAATTTGTATTCATTTATATTACTTGATACTCATTAGTTAAGGATTTTGATATTTGACGTCTTAATCAAACCAAGTCATTTTCAGGTTTATATGTGTATGTGACTATATGTTACGATCATTTTTACGTTTGTTATGTTTGTTTAATGGTTTTATAGGCAAAAAAAAGGAATCAAGAAGAAGACTCCTATGATGTGGATCACTGAACCAAAAACTTGTTTTTTTAAATACTTATTTTTTGCAACTTTAATGTTTTTTGTGATTTTAGAATGTTTGAACTTTGAATGTTTTGCGATTTATACGGAAATTATTTTTATATTTAAGTACTTTCAAGTAGCAAGTATATAATTTTGGCAACTAACAAGCCAAATCAAGTTACTTGCAAGTAATAAGAATTTGGACAAGTACTTGATATAGCAAGTACTTGCTTCGAACGTGTCAAGTATCAAGCCGGAGTTTTTGTTACTTGAACAAGCTAAGTCGGGTCGCAAGTAATTGAAAATTAGTAAGTAATCGGCTCGTGCCCAGGCCTAACTGTTACTACGTTTTAGTAGTGTTGGGACCAAATCATTAAAATTAGGTTTAAATCATCACTTAAACAAAAGCTTATCAAGGATCTTGGGAATCTCTTAATTTTAGACAACTAAAAATGTAAATTGATCTTGGCCGGTACGCAACCTCTTCCTCGGTTCTCACTTTCTCTGACTTATTGAATCTTGTCCCTAGACAAATGACATGTGATGTGTTCTTGCAAATCTCCGGTATGGACGGCTTCAAGTCGGACTTTCGAGCTTCGTTAATTAATCTACTTTTCTTTAATCATTTAGAAGATTCCATCTTATTTCCAAATATCGAGTCTACCTTTCAAAATGCTAAGCTTTCGAAATGTACACATCCGTTGACGAAAACGCTATTTTCTGTGATTGAAAAATATAAAATGAATAACGTTTAGAACAGTACTAAACGCAATCGCACCAAACGCCTCAACCGTTTAATGCTTACTAAACGCCACGCCGTGTTTGTCCCCACCACTCTCACCACTTGCCTTCGCGTGCGAGCTTAGTGAAAATAATTCTGTCACGCGCCTTGTTCGCGCGTGTGCCATCTTTTAGAACGCACCACTTAAAAAGGACCCACTTAAAACTCCAAGTCTCTCTCTTTTCCTTTTGTGAAACAAGACGGTCAAGAAAACTTGAAGACGTTCCTCTGTATTGTTTTCACTTATTTAGATTTCAAACCCGAAATCGTTCTCTGTATTGTTTTCACTTATTTAGACGTTCTTTGTATGTTGTTCGCTAATCCATTTCCTTATTTTGACGAATCTAATATTACCAAATAAAACCTGCCTTTTCAGCTTCACTTCCCATTGTCCTCGTCTTTTCTTGTTTCTCATTCAATCTTTCTCCCTTTTGATTTCTTTTAGAGAGCAACAAAAAGAAGAAGAATCAAGCTAGGGAATAGTAAAATTTCAACTTTTGCAGCTGTTTCTCTCTGAAACCTCAGATGTCGAAGAACCCATCTCTCGAAGACGATGAAGCCATGCCAATCTCCCAAGTAATCAAGAGATTCAAGCGTTTAAGGCTCGTGTACGAACCTTCACTGGGAATCTTGGGTTTTTTCTTGGTGGGTTTGTGTTTAGTCTTCAGCTTTTTCTACATCGATTACGGAACAGTGGCTAAAACCAAAAGCCAAGGACTTTTATCGGAGAGATTTCTTTGGCTCAAGGAGCTCGATGTTGGGTCTGGAGATAACAACGAAGAAAACAGAGTTGGGTTTCTTGAAGAGAGTGGGAATACTTGTGATGTGTTCGATGGGAAATGGGTTTGGGACGAATCGTATCCGTTGTATCAGTCCAAAGATTGCGCCTTTCTTGATGAAGGATTCAGATGCAGTGAGTTCGGGAGGCTTGATTTGTTCTATACCAAGTGGAGATGGCAACCTCGACATTGCAATTTGCCCAGGTGATATTTCTTTTTCTCGACCCAGAAAATGTGGGAAAGTTAGGGAAATGAAAAACGGTGCTTTTTCTATCTTCTTCATAGTTTCTGCGGTTTGTTACTACTGATTAATTGCTTGCCTGATTGCTCTGTAACCAAAAGGGTTTACTTGAGATTATCTAAAGTTCCCTTTGAAATTTATAGATTGACTTTCAGTATTCTTCAAGTTTCTTGTCCTGCGTGTTCTTTGTGATTTCATCGAAGATTTGTATTATATGAACCCGTGAGACTCATGAACATGGATCCAAAGAACATGAATGAGCACAGTTTTGCCTTAGAGCTTGTTCTGGGGTTAGAAATGGCTAAGCTTAGGATTATGCTGTGGTTTCTTATTAATATGTGTTTCTTTGTAGTCAGTTACTTAGCTCGCTCTTTTTGTGGTCAGATTTAATGCGACTTTGATGCTGGAGAAACTGAGGAACAAACGGCTAGTGTTTGTAGGAGATTCGATTGGAAGAAACCAATGGGAGTCTCTTCTCTGTATGCTATCTTCTGCAGTCAAGAAGAACTCGGTTTACGAAGTGAACCATAAACCCATCACAAAGCACATGGGCTTCTTTGTATTCAAGTTTCATGTCTACAATTGCACTGTTGAATACTATAGAGCACCGTTTTTGGTTCTCCAAAGCCGTCCACCAAAAGGATCACCAGAAAAGGTAAAGACGACTCTTAAACTAGAGACGATGGATTGGACTGCCGACCAGTGGAGAGGCGCGGATATATTAGTGTTTAACACGGGTCATTGGTGGAACTATGAGAAAACTATTCGCGGGTCAGCTTCTTTCTTCTTTTCAACAATCTTTGGACCAATTAGATTGGTTCTGAGTGACAGATCTTGGATATTTACTGCAGAGGTTGTTACTTTCAAGAAGGAGAAAAAGTGAAAATGAGGATGAAGATAGGTCATGCGTATAGGCGAGCTATGAAGACTGTTGTGAAATGGATACAAGAAGAAGTTGATTCAAACAAAACCCAAGTCTTCTTTCGCACATTCGCCCCCGTGCATTTCAGGTTTGTTACATAGTCTGAAAGCAAGTTCTTTGATCAGTTTAGTTTCACTTTTGTAACTGGTTATTCATCATTTGATGCAGGGGAGGAGATTGGAGAACCGGAGGAACATGTCATATGGAGACATTGCCTGATTTTGGAGCCTCTCTGGTTCCATCAGAGACATGGGAACATATAAAGCTCCTTCAAGATGTCTTGTCGTCTCCCTACTTCTCCAATAGATCTGAGTCGGTTAAACTGAAGGTGATGAACATAACGGTAATGGCTGCTCAAAGAAATGATGGTCATCCATCACTGTACTACTTGGGCTTGGCTAGTCCTGCACCGTTCCACAGGGAAGACTGCAGCCATTGGTGTCTCCCTGGAGTTCCTGATTCGTGGAATGAGCTCCTCTATTCGTTGTTTCTTAAGCAGGAAGGTTCTTCTCGACCAATCAATGGCGATTCAGACAACTTTACATGACATTCTCCTTTTGGTAAAAAGCTGTTGTTGCTCTGCAGTGGCTTTTTTTCAAGAGGCTGAGCTCAAGTTTTTGATTGGGTGATTAGTTTAGATGGTTAGGGATATGTAATTACTGATTAGCTAAAGCATCTTTTGTTGTAAAGATGAATCTCACTGACTATGTTCAAAGCTCAAAGCTTTGAGTGACCTCGTCATATCAAAGAATAGTTCTTAACAAATTGGTAATTTTGGATAATTTTTCTCTGGAAACGTTGGAAATCTCTCGTAGAAATTGAGAATCAACAAGTATTTTTCGTATGTGTCGATTAGGAGGGAATTTAGGAGCTTGTAAGATTTTTTTTTAACCTCGTATATTTGTAGGTAAACCATGTTTACTCCTTCTCTCATTACCTATTTGTTACGGTCAATGATGTGCTATTCCGTTTGCTATTTATTTTGGAGACAACATGCGGTTGAAAATAACCTTCTAGTTCCTTATTCACCAAGGCGAAAAAGAGGCAATCAAAAGACAACCATAGATCAATTGATTTGGAAATTCATTGCTTGGAGGGTATTTGTTATGAAGTGCAACTGAACCGTGTCAAAAGCTCTAGGAATATTGAACTTAATGACACACTAAGATGAGACGATGCTTTGTGATAATCCTTAACCAATTTTGTAGCCAACAAAAACATTCACTAGTTAAAGACGCCCCTACACAAAGGCACTCTTGTTTGGCTCGATTAGATTTGATCATATTTGCAAGTAACTTCGAACAAACTTGTATAACATGTTGCAACAAGTTATCAGCCGTTAATCTTTCATTAACTTTGCAACCTCGTGCGTCGATATCAAAGATAAGATGGTAGCCTTGACACCTCTTGGCATGAAGTAGTAATGGAAGAAAGACTAAGCTGTGGTTGTAAAATCATAGCCAATAACATGCCAAACAGCTTGGTAAAACTCGGCCATAGTGGACGGCATTGAGAATTACACTGATTTTACTTCCCTGGGAGTAAGTCGCAGCGCGTTGAGGACATCACAAATCAATGATTTCAGAGAAGTATTTGTTGAAACACATGGATTTTAAGGGGCTGAGTTTGGAGAAATCTTGATTACTAGACAACTTTCTTGATTGCAATCATATATGTAGTAAGTATAGTAGTATCGCGACCCGAACAAAATAGTCAACATGATAGTTGACTTTGGTATAAACTATAAACCATCAGAATTGCCATGATTAATTAGTAACATGTATAGTATACGACTTATAGTAGGCATTGGTAAACGTAACCATCACACAACTATCATCCCTATCATTACCATCACCATATTTCTCCTGCATTTTAACTCAAATCTCTTTATCAAAAATAAAATATCGCATAAATGAAATCAATCCATATTGTATAATCAACTAAAACCTATCATAGTTGATAAGAGCTTCTAAGCAGTGTTCTAAAAAATGTTCTAAGTGTTCGCCTAGACGGCGTTTAGGTGGTAGGCCCCTATAGACCATGACGATTACGGCTTGTGAGATTATGAGATTATGAGGAGTATAGGATGAAGAGAATCAATGATGATGATAATGACGAAGAGAGAATAAAGTATTGTGGAGAAGATTGTGTTGTATTAGATTGAAGAACAATGGAGGCATACAAGAGTTTATATAGATTACAAAGATAACCTAGGGATTTAGGGTTTCTCCTAAAATAGACCTATTTAATGTCTTTGTATCTTGATGGGCTTCAAGCCTTTTTATTCTTCTTCTTTTCAACACTCCCCCTCAAGCTTAGCCAGAGAATAGAAGATATGACTAAGCTTGGAACCATAAGTCTACCTCATTAAAAACCTCAGCAAAGAAAACCCTGTGGGACAAAACTTTACTAAGAGAAAAAGAGTATAGACCTTCTGGCCTGGGGAGCGAGTACTCATGTTCCGGATGGCTAGCTTTCACACTAACTTAACCTTTATCCCTTTGTGATGATACAGTTTTCAACCTTCTGGTCATTAGTGTGGAGAGAGAGTAGCACTTCTACCAGATTACTTGTGAACTATCACTTGACTTCTCAAGTTCACAAGCCTCTCTCCAAAGCTCTTTGTGCTTATCTGAAATGATACAGCTGTTCTGATGATCACTTGGGACGGTGAGTTAGGCAGCTCTTTTCCACCAGGTACTTAAGAGTACTCGCTTAGGATCTTCTAGTCTTTGATCAGGTTGGTGAGTCCAAGCTTGGAGTGAATGAACTTGCAGACTCCTATGCTCGCAGCTTTAGTGAAGATATCAGCCAACTGATCTGAGCTTTTTGTGTAGCAAGGTAAGATAACCTTCCTTTCTACCATTTCTCTGACCTTGTGGCAATCTAACTCCACATGCTTGGTTCTTTCATGAAACACCGAGTTTGATGCTATGTGAATAGCCGCTTGATTGTCGCAGTGCATGGTGATAGGATCCTTCTGGTCAACGCCTAAGTCCTTGAGAAGTTCTTTAAGCCATATCAACTCTGTAGTAAGCTTTCTCATGGCTCTATACTCGGCTTCAACGGTTGATAGTGCCACTGTCTTCTGTTTCTTTGTCTTCCAAGTGACTAAGTTGCCTCCTACGAATGTGCAATAACCTGTAGTGGATTTCCTATCGTTCCTGTCTCCTGCCCAATCAGCGTCACAATAACCTACGATTTCGGTATCCTTGTTACAACCCATCCATATGACTTGTTCGGGAGCACCTTTCAGATACTTGAGAATTCTCTCAACCATGTTCCAATGATGCTTCTTGGGGACTTGCATATGCTGGCTTACCTGATTCACATCAAAGCAAATATCAGGACGTGTAATCGTGAGATAGATTAACTTACCAACTAGTCTTCGATAGAGTGTTGGATTTTCATATGGTTGATCGCCAATCTCCCCCTCTCGGATCACTTTGTATCCTTCTTCGAGTGGGGTCTTTGCCGGTTTAGAACCTAATTTACCTGTCAAAGATAACAAATCCAATGTATACTTCCTTTGAGATAGAAACAAGCCTTCCTTTGTTCTACATACTTCTATCCCAAGAAAGTATTTTAGTTCACCCAAATCTTTAATGTCAAAAACGGATTTGAGATAGAGTTTAGTGTCTTGAACACCTACCTTGTCATTCCCAGTAACGATAATATCATCAACGTATACTAGGATGACTACTATACCTTTTTGGCTCTTTGAAGTGAACAAAGAATGATCCGATTCAGATCTCTTGAACCCTTTTGCCTTTAAGGTTGTACTCAGCTTGTGGTACCAAGCTCTTGGAGATTGTTTCAGACCATATATCGCTTTTTTAAGCTTCAGAACTTTGCCCGGAGCGCACAGAGAAGAACAACCGGGAGGTGGTGTCATGTATACTTCTTCTTCTAGTTCACCTTGAAGAAAAGCATTCTTCACATCCATCTGCCATAAGTCCCATTCAAGGTTTGTAGCCAAAGAGAACACAACTCGTACAGTATGAAGTTTGGCCACTGGTGCAAATGTGTCTAGATAATCTTTCCCATATGTCTGGGTAAAACCTCTTGCCACAAGTCTTGCTTTGTACCTTTCCAGATCTCCATTACTCTTGTACTTGATGGTGAATACATACCTTGAGCTAACTGCCTTTTTCCCTTCAGGTAAATCAGATTCATCCCAGGTTTCATTAATCACCATTGCGTTGTTCTCTTCTCCAACTGCTTCTCTCCATACTTTGATCTCCATTGCTTCTTCATAAGTCTCAGGAATAAAGTTAGCATCTAATTTTCCCACGAAGGCTTGATGTTCTTCTGGAAATGATGCAAGAGAGCAAACAGCTTGTATTGGATGAGCTACTGAGTTGTTGTTGTAGTAGGTTTTTCCATCGTTCCATTTAGACGGTTTTCTGTTTCTAGTACCTCTTCTCAGTTCTTGTACTAGCCCTTGTACCGGTTCTGGTTCAGCTTCAGGTTCATCTTCATCATGATCATGAACTGCCGGGTCTTGAAGCTCTTCTTCTTCTTCTTCATCGTGAGAAGAGATAGAATCTGCTTCATCTTCTGTGTTTGTCTCCCCCTCATGCTTAGGATGGGGATGAACTTCAGCTTCTGGTAACGTCTGGATAGGAGCTTGTATTGCTTTGCTGTCTTCATGTAGATCGATACCCAGATTCTTCATCAGGTTCTTGAGGTTTGTAGATCTATCTGAGGCTGATTGGGATAAGTCTTTGATGCTTTCCCAATTTTTGTCTTCATAGAATCCTTTTCCTTCAATGAACTTCACATCTCTAGAGACCATCACTCGTCTAGTCTCTGGAATAAAACACTTGTACCCTTTTTGAGTACTTGAGTACCCAATAAACATAGCTTTGACACTCTTCGGTTCGAGCTTGTTTCTTAGGGCATATGGAGTCATCACGTAACACACATAACCAAACACACGTAAGTGATTAAGATATGGTTTGGTTTTATTTAGAACCTGAAACGGAGATAAATCATTCAGGATCTGTGTCGGAATCCTGTTAATGAGATGACACGCCGTGATCACAACATCCGACCAGAAACTTTTTGGAACATTGCTGTGAAACATCATGGCTCTAGTAATCTCCATCAGATGTCTGTTCTTCCTCTCGGCTACACCATTCTGTTGAGGTGTATACGGACAGCTGGTTTGATGTATGATTCCATACTTTGCAAGATGGTCTTGGAACGCATTACTCGTGTACTCCCCTCCGTTATCTGACCTGAAAACCTTAATACTTGCATTGTATTGATTAGTAACATAACTTTGGAAATTCTTGAATGCTTCTAAGACCCTATCTTTTGATGCAAGCAAAGTTATCCAAGTGTATTTCGATTTCTCATCTATGAATGTAACAAAATATTTATGGTTCTCTCTAGATGCGCAAGGAGATGACCAAACATCAGAATGAACAAGATCAAAACAATTTTCATAAACCACATTAGATTTGGGAAAAACTGAATGACTATGTTTTCCAAGAATACAAGCTTCACATTCAATAGTATGTTCTAACTTAACACTTGGGAACATCAAACTTAAAGCTTTAGAATTTGGATGGCCTAGTCTAGCATGCCATAAAATATTATTCGCTTCAGAAATAACAGAATGAAAAGCAATAGATAAATCAGCAGATAGTCTGGAGCTTGAGTTCAACTCTTCAAGGACATAAAGATCTCCTCTGGTTGCTCCCTTACCGATGATGATTCCGGAGCTAATATCCTGAAACCATACTTCATTAGGACTAAAGATAACCAAGCAATTTAAATCAGTAGCAATTCGTTTAACAGATACTAGGTTTGAAGTAAAATTCGGCATGTATAGAGCTTGAGACTCTTTACCAAATAGTTTCAGATTACCTAGACCTTTAACAGGAATTTTACTACCATTAGCTATGATTACATTTCCTAAAGCTGGAGTTATATTGCTAATCATGTTCTTATTACTAATCATATGATGACTTGCACCAGAATCAATGACAGTCGGTCTAACAGTGTTCGGTACAATTTCAGCATTTAAAGATATACCTGAAACCTTACCAGACCCTTTCAAGGCTTTGATGAGTGCATCAAGATCTGACTTCTTCACGTACTCATCCTGGAAGGCGACAATGGCGGTGCTAGCTTCCTCAACTTTGTATCCAGAAGAACTTGAACCAGCTCCTTTTGCAATCTCCTCTTCTTGGGAGTAGTTTGCCTTAGAGTCTTTGAACTTGCTCGGCTTGAGATGAGGATGCAGGATCCAGCACTTTTCCTTGATGTGACCTTTCTTTTTGCAGTGATCACATGATAGACTCTTCCTTTCTTCTGGAGCCTTGTAGGTTACTCTGTTGGCAATGATTAGATCCTTGTCTTTCTTGCCTGAGAATAACTCGGAGGAACCATGTTCCTTCTGGAGTTGTGAGCATACGTCTTCAAGAGAGGGCAGTTTGTCCGCTCGCAGGATGTGCTTGATCACGTCGTTGTATGATGAGTTTAAGGTGAGAAGTAAACCAAAAACTTGATCTTGTTCTCTCCTTTCTAACATCACGGTAGGATCTTTTGTAGATGGCCTTAGCATCTCATACTCAGCCCAGAGTGATTTGAATCCACCAAAGTGCTCAGAGAAATCCATCTCTTCCTGAGCCAAGTCATTAATCGCCTTCTTAACCTCATACACACGACTAAGGTTAGATAGGTTACCATACATCTTCTGTAGCGAGTCCCAAAGTTCTTTGGCGGTGTCACAGTAGGAGTATCCTTCAAGCAGTCGCGGGTCTAAGGACTGTTGGATGATGCTAAGAGCTTTGTTGTTATCTTGAAACCACTTTTCTTCTTCAGGTGTGAGTTCTGCATCACCTTTAGCCTCGATCTCTTTGGTAGAATACTTCTGCTTGACGACATGGTTCCATAAACCACATCCGCGTAGATAGGTTCTGAGAGTACGAGTCCATAGGAGATAGTTTATCCCTTTGAGGATAACGAGCTTCTGCTTGGAATCTTCCTTAGTCTCCATTGAAAAGTTTCCGATAGGGCAGAGACAAGATTAGGGTTTTATCGAATAGAAAAGAGAAAGGAGATTTCAGAGATTAGGGTTTTTGCGGAAAACGAGATTAGGAGCTTAGAGCTCTGATACCATGTGAGATTATGAGATTATGAGGAGTATAGGATGAAGAGAATCAATGATGATGATGACGAAGAGAGAATAAAGTATTGTGGAGAAGATTGTGTTGTATTAGATTGAAAAACAATGGAGGCATACAAGAGTTTATATAGATTACAAAGATAACCTAGGGATTTAGGGTTTCTCTTAAAATAGACCTATTTAATGTCTTTGTATCTTGATGGGCTTCAAGCCTTTTTATTCTTCTTCTTTTCAACACGGCTTAATATATTATGATATTATAATAATAAAATAATATAAATTTTTTTATATATAAATCGTAAAATTTTATATATTTGGCTATAAAATAATGAAAATAAATACAATATAAATTTTGTTAGTTATAAATTATGGTTTTTTATATATTTTATTAGATATATCTAATATATTATGTATTTTTGTAAAACGTTTAAACCGCCTATTAAATTGCCTAGACGTTCTTCAACATTGTTTCTAAGTTATTAAAATAAAAATCCACAAATTTGAATGCAATTTATACATTAGCAAACCAGTAATCTGTTTGGTCTTAAAGTGAAACTCTAGCACTGTGATTGTGATTGTGATTGTGATTATGATGATGATGGTGACGATGACGATGGTGATGGTGATGGTGATGGTGATGGTGATGGTGATGATAAGGATGAGAAGCTGGGATGATGGATAAGATTAAAATGGATAAGATTAAAAGTACCATAAGTGGCAGCCTTCGACTTTGAAACTTTTTCTGTGACCGTTTTACCCTTTTCCACGTCGACCAGAAGATTCTCATGCTCCTCATCACGATTGGCGCAGACGATGGCCATGATACAACATGCGAAAAGCGCATATACACAAACAATTATAACAACAACAACTAAATTAGAACTCCTATCTGTTAATTCCACTAAATATGTTTTTTTTGTTTAGCCTAAGAGATTCTTGCAAGATAAAAAGTAGGTCTAAGAGATTTTTAGAGATTGATAATCGGATTGGTTTATAAACGGCTTTCGTAAGATATCAATTATTTTTGTAAATATATTTGAGTTTTTTTTTATAAAAGGAATATAACAAGTTTTGGAAAAAAGATAATATAAGGGGAATTAGGTCCTATATTCGTTTTATTAGACATAATTTATTATCTAACACTAGGTAAAATCTAATTAGGTATCTATTATTTTTCTACATAAAATTCCATTTTTAGCCTTATCTATTTACCTAGATTTCTAGTTTTTATTTTATATTAAAAATAAAAACTAAACATTAAACATAATAAATCAAAATCAACTTTACCCTAATCTTCTTATTCCTCTTCATTTTTCTCTCTGCCGCCATCTTCTTCTTCTTCCTCCTCCCCCACGTGTCTTTCTTCTTCTTCTTCTTCTTCTTTTTCTTCATACCTTTTTCTTGTTGTTAAATCGATCTTCTCATCATCATCATCATCATCATCATCATCATCATCATCATCATCATCATCATCATCATCATCATCATCATCATCATCATCATCATCATCATCATCATCATCATCATCATCATCATCATCCTTTTCTTCTCCTCTCATCATCATCATCATAATCATCATCTTCTTCTTCTTTATCTTTTTCTTATTCTTTTTATTTTCTTCTCTTCTACTCATCATCATTATCTTTTTATTCTCCTCTTTTCTTATATTCAAATTTTTCATTACCTACTTCGTCGATCTCTAATGGTTTAGGGTTTCTTCGTCGGTCCAATTTCTTCATTACCTGCTTCTCGGCCTCAATCTCTACTGATTTTCTCCACATGCATTTAACACAGGGATAGTTAGCTATAAGATCTACGTAGTTAACTATATCTACACAATACCCAATAATAATCAACTATACTTAACACAAGGATAGTTAGCTATAAGACCTACGTATTTAACTATATCTATACAATACTTAGCAATAGTCAACTATACTTAACACATGGATAGTTAGCTATAAGGCTTACGTAGTTAACTATATTTTTACATAAAAAAATGTGTTATCAACGCAGGGAAACCTCACCTGCATTAACACTTAACATTAAGATCTAATAAACTACATACAATATATACGAGTATAGTCGACTACTATAATCCAATATAGTTGACTACTATGTATATATATATATTATAATATATACCAGTATAGTTGACTACCATATATAATATATACCAGTATAGTTGACTACTATATATAACATATACCAGTATAGTTGACTACTATAATATATCTGTATAGTTGACTACTATAATGCATATCATATCTCTACAGATTTTCCGGAATTTTAAATGATCGACAATAAATATTTGAAATGATTTTTTTACCATGTTTATTTGTCAAATTTCTCAGGGGTAAATTAGTCCAGTTTTTTTCTCTCTCCTAGATACCTAAATTTCATTATGCACATGTTAGTTACCTAATTATCTACCCCAAAACTAATATTAAGCTAATTAACCCATAATATAATGGATGATTTGTTAATATATGAATCACCAAGATTTAATAACATTTTTCTAAAAAAAAAAGAAGATTTATCAACATTTAATAGCACGTTTTCCCTAAACTATATTTGATTCTTTGATCTTATTAACGTAAATACTATATTTATTTATTTATGAAAAATTAAGGTTAAAAAATATCTTTTTAAAATGATAATTAAAGAAAAGGGAAATTAGCATGTATATTAGTTTTTCCACCTATAATTCATTATCTAACATTATGTAAAACATAATGTAGTAACTAGCATTTATGTTAGACTAAATTCCGGTTGTGCCCTTCTGTAATTAATACATATTTTTACAATTTAAAATATAAAAATCTAAATGCTAACTATATTGTCTATTAACATTTAGTTAACTATATTGTATATTAACAATGGATAGTTAGCTATACGTGTTACATAGTTAACTATATTTACACAATATTCATTACATAGCTAACTATATTATCCGTTAACAAGGGATAGTTAGCTATATGTGTTACATATTTAACTATATAAATACATTATTCATGACATAGATAACTATTCTGTCTGCGGACATAATAAACACATTCTTGTCATGCTTAGGTTTGAAATTCCAAACACCAACCTCCAAAACAACATATTCACCTAACATCACAACAACCATAATCTCTTTTGCAATCTGAAACAAATAGTTAACTACGGTATTAGAATTATAGCTAACTACATCATAAAAGAAAATCGAATATAGTCAATTATATATACTTCTCCTTTCTTTTCGAGATCCACCGCCAACCCTACTTTCCATCTTCTTCACCACTGATATTTATGGATTTTTATTACCAGCAATAATTACTAAATTTAATAGGGGCAAATTTGTCCAACTATTTCTTCTCTATGCTACTCACCTAAATTCTTTTATAGACATGTTAGTTTCCTAATTCTTTACTCAAAACATAATATTGAGCTAATTAACCCAAACATAAGAAAAATCAATTTCTAAAATAATAAAATTATGCATATATATTAATGTTGTTATGAATAAGAGAAGGAATTGTGTTGTGTATTATTCCATGAGAATTACATAGTATATAGAGAGATACAAAACTTGGGGATGAAGTACAACTTGGAAAACAAGTAATTCTAGAATGTTCTAGAACATGGGCATATAATGGATATCCATCTAATGAGTTTATAACACTCCCTCTAGGATGCCATTATAGTAAAAATATTCTCAATGCACATAAGATGTTGCTTCATTAAAAACTTTACTAGGAAAATCCAGTTTGGACAAAACCATGGTTAAGGGAAAAAGAGTGCAACACGCTTCTACTCCCCCTGATGAAAGCATAACTTGAAATCTTCATGACGATGCGAACTTGTATCTTGAAAGTAGCAGTTGGAAGTGTCTTCGAAAATAAAAGTCCGCCAAAGTTTCGTTTGAATGATATGTAGAACATGTACATCGCCATTCTTTTGCAGCTCATGAATCTTTTAGATGACTCATCTAGATCATTCTCTTTCTTTCTCTCAATATCATTCAAGTATGATATTCATTTGGGAGATTGATAGACTTTCATATATCATTGAAATGATAACATTTTTCTTTAAGTGTCTATCATTTGCATGTTCTTTGATGTCTCCTTAAGAACCTTTCATAGAAAAACCCTATGGGATTAAAATTATGATAAGAAAAAAAAAGTACATCCACGCTTATCATTATATTTCTCCCCTTGAGAAACAACTTCTTCATGAGATGAATTATGATCATATATATTCATCTCTTATGAAATTATTATAAGAATAACTTTAATGAACAAACTTGTATGGTTTTCATATGATCTCTTATTTCATTGAACTTCTGGTCCATAACATTCTTTCCCATAGAAGATCATATATTCGTTTATTTGGACTTCAAGCCTAAATATCTTTCATGCACAGTCTTCTAAACATTTATCTTGTACATGCTCTTCTTAATATACGAAACACATAATTAAATAATGAAATAAATTAGTAAATTGCTTTAATCGCATTTTATGTATGGTACTTCAAAACCAAAAATATATGAGCATTTTTCTGTAAAGTCCTCTATGGATCTATTGAGATAACATTTTTTTGCTAGATGTTCAATTTGGGATATCGAAAGATAATTTAATATTTTCAAGGTATTTTCCCAAATCCTTTCTTCATATATTCCACTGTATTTAAATCTTTTCAAGAGTTCTAGTGATGTTCAAATCATCTACACTCTACCTTTTCTTACAAAATACTCACTAAGGACTAAGGAGATTATACCACATACACTATGATATTTCAATCCATAAAGAAAATAATTTAACTTTATGCAATAATGTTTACGAGAATTAGATTTTGCTGCTTCTGGCAGTTTTAATCCCTCTAAGACGTTAATATAAAATCACTATGAAATGGCCTTAATCATATATTATTGTCATCATACTACATGTAATAACTTTACCGGAGTTTCCATGGTTATACCTCATGATACATATTTCTTTCCATTCGATCGATTAGAGTTTCCGGGAAAATAATTTTGATATCATTAATCCTTCAAGGATCATAAATCTAATATCATTAATCCTTTATGGATTATATCCTTCTTGGATTGCATGTAAATGTCATTCTTCAGTGTTTCTTCTCTTATTGCCAGACTTATAAGATAGCTAAAATAGCTTCATCCACCACAAGAGAATATATCCCATCATAATACATTCCTTGTCTTTGTGATAATCTTTGTTCGACCAAATGTGTTTTGTATCGCACATTGTCATTATTCTTTAACACAAAGACTCATTTATCTTCCACTGGTTTTACACTTCAAGTGTATGGACTACTGGTCCAAATATTTCTCTGCAGAAGATTATAATTATATTAGTCTATTTCTTCTTTTCTATTTTGGCCAATCATTATCTTGTGTACACTTTTCAATAGATTTTCCTTATGATTCTCTTCTTATTTATAAAATCAACTGCTCATAGTATGCAAAATATTACGACGTCGATTTGCTTTTTGGTTCCATTTTATTTCAGACATGACATAGCTAGCTAGATCTCTTCACTGTCAAGTACTTGAATATATTTATTTGTCATGTTTATATTTTATCTAGAGATCATTCAGTCTCTTCTGGAGATCTTTTAAGAATCTTTATTTCCTCGATATGGTCATTCTCAATTTATACTCCTTTCTATTACGAGGATTCTTATATTTAGAACCAAATAGGTCTATCACGCTTCATGCGAATTTTAGACTCACTAGCAGTTTGATATTGTTCTTCTGGGAAATTATTTCTAATTGGAGCATTCATAGCTGGTATAAGTGACTTCATCACTCTATTTGGGTCAGTAAAAGTGTTTGGCAATGAATACGCTAATCTTTCAAACGAATTATCTTTTGGAATACTAATATATATTCTTTAGTCCGAGGATCATTGATAATTCTTCTCTTTTTCCAGCTGTTTACTTTCTCCCCCTAATGTAGAAAAAATTGACTCATTCTAATGAGAGTCTGAAGATCAAACCTTAGATAAACCCTTCTAGGATGACTCTAGATACTTAGTATCATTCATATCCAATATATATTTTTAACCTCTTTTGAGGTCTCATCTTAGAACGCTGTGGTGGAGCACTTTTCATGCTTAAAGATTCTCATATGGGAACTATTTGGTTTATGACCCTAAACCAATAATGATGGGGAAAACTATGATTTACTCATTGTCTTGATGCGAATCAATGTTTCTAAACCATTTTGTGTATGAACATGAGCTTTTGGATGTTTAGTACTTATCCCATTAGATAAATATCCAAACACAAATTCACCAGCATTATTAAATCATCTTTCAATGGAAATCTATATCAAATAACCTCGCAAGCTTCAGGTTGCAGGTTGATAACAAGTAAAACGTGACAACTAGTCGATGCGTCCACCGACTTTCAGCGTCCATTAACTCAATGCGTCTATTAAAACCATAAGGTATCTAAAATTTCACATGGTGGATGATCAGCCCATAACCATTTCCTTATATATATTTTAGAAAAATGTTAGATTCCAAATTATCTTTTGTTTGGTGAAAGCCACATGATCATTAAGAAGAATCTTCTAGTTCTTCATGGAATGTCCACATAAAATTTCTCGCATCATTATTAAACCCGGATGACCAACCCGGTTACGCTAAAAATTTAATCTCTTAGTAAACATTTGGTTTACTTTTCATTTTTAGTAAACTTCTGGTTTACTTTGCATCACTTACTCCCTTCAGAGGATATCATAATTAAAATTTCTTTCTGAAAAATTTGAAGTCATCGATGGAAGTTGTAACGCCCGTGAACCAGAAAGTGGATTTTGGTTGGGTGTGTCGATCGACACAGGCGTGTATGTTGATCGACACGGGTGTTTTGACTTGTGAGAAGTCGGATTCTTGGTGGTGTGTCGATCGACACGGGTTGGTGTGTCGATCGACACGGGGTTAAAATCAGACCGGCATGTTTGGTTTAATTGTCTGGTTTGGCGGGTCGGTTTAGGGAACCTAGGGTTTGGTATTTAAGCGTGAACAGTCGCGGTTGTCTTTCTTTTCGGCCGAAAATCAGAAAGATTGAGAGAAAAGAGTGTTCTTGAGGGGATTGAGTTTTGTGAAGGAATCATTGTTGATTTCCTTGAATTCTCGGTTCTATTAGCTTGTGATTGCGTGGGTGATTAGTGGAAACGAGGAGGATTCGTTGATGGGTGATTCCGGTTCTGGGGAAACGGAATCAGAGGCTGTTCTTTGGGTGTTCATCGCGTTCTTCGTCGTTTCAAACCAAAATCGAGGTGAGTGCGTGATCGTAGGCTTACATAGGTGTAAGGAATGGATAGAATGCGATTGCTTGGTGGTTTTTGTGTGTTTTGTGATTGAAATTGTGCAGGAGACTCGATGAATCGCGACGGATTCGAACCATGAGAGGATAGGCTCGATTCTGGGTTCTGCGATGGCGTGTCGATCGACACCAGGGTGGTGTGTCGATCGACACGGGGCATCCTGTCGATCGACGCCATGGTGGTGTGTCGATCGACACGGGGGAGTCTGTCGATCGACACCTAGAGGTTGTGTCGATCGACACAGAGCTCCTGTTTTGGTTTGTGTTGCTTGTTTCGTGAATGTTTGTGTATGCTCATCCTGGTATTTTATTTATTGTTTATGCTTATGTATAAATAGCCTGTAGACGGGATGACCACGTCGCTGAATATTTATGATAATACTCACGCAACTCTTTTTGCCATGTGTTGCAGGTAAAGAGAAAATGTGATTGTGAAATCATGGTCAGGAAGAGGGGATGATCTAGGGTCTCATTTGATTGGCTGTATTGTTAAAATTGCTAGGCTGCTAGTAGTTCTGCAATTGGTTAATTATTATTGTTGGATTGGAATTTGGATTTTTGGTTTAATGGAGTTGATTGGATTGAATGGTTAGGGAATTAATAAAGTATGAGATTTATTAATTGATGTTTATGATTTATGTTCAATGGTTCCGCGTTGCTTGTATTGGCCCAATTGAGGATTATTATCTGTGATGATAATAATCTGAAGGGAAAATTTTTAAATTTTTGGGTCGGGTCGTTTCATTTTGGTATCAGAGCCCTTATGGTTCTAGGGCGGGTGAAATTTATTGATTGAGTGATAATTGATTGATTGTTGTGTGGGTATGGAGTCCTAGATCATCTCTTCCGAGCCTTCAATGAGATTCCACGGTATGTGCTTGTTTGATTTTCTGTTGTTCTAGTACTTAGTAATCTGCTGGTGAGTGCAGAGTGGTGGCTAGAGATGCTAGAGGTAGAGGTCGTGGGGACCGTGGAGGCCGAGGTGGTCATGGTGGGCGCGGGCGAGGACTGCAGGTTGAGTCTGATGCTGCGAGTGTGGCCCAGGAGACCACACAGGAGCAGGTGGCAGACTCGCAGGCGTTTCAGGAGGGGTTTGTGGGTGAGACTGCTACGGGTGCCAACATGAGGGCTGGTGGGGACAGTGTGTGTCCCGAGGTAGCTAGTGGTGCAGGGGGTCCGGGTGGGGGTGCTCCCATAGGTGTGCCCCAAGACCGAGATGATCGTTTGGTGGGTTTGCTATAGTTGATTCTGGAGCGGTTACCAGGTGGGGTAGCGGCTCCGGGTCAGGATCCGGGAGTTCAACCAGGTGGGGCTGGTGTGCAGCCAGTAGTGGTTGGGGTTCAGTCGGGAGTGGCTGGTGTGCAGCCGGGTGCGGCGGTTGCAGAGGAGCTCCCATCCTACCTAAGGATGATGGAGAAGTTGCAGAGGATTGGCACCGAGTTTTTCTCGGGTGGTGCCAAGCCGGAGGAGGCAGTTGAGTGGCGGCGGAGATCGGAGCGGAACTTTCGCTCTATCAGGTGTCCAGAGGGATACCAAGTGGACCTAGCGGTTCATTATCTGGATGGTGACGCGCATCTCTGGTGGAGAGGCGTCTAGGCCAGGAGAGTGCAGGCCGAGATGGTCTGGGAGGATTTCTTGGCTGAGTTTAATGCCAAGTATTTTCCGCAGGAGGCGATGGACCAGATAGAGTCGAGGTTTCTGAACCTGACTCAGGGGGATCGGACTGTGAGGGAGTTCGATTTGGAGTTCAGTCAACTCCTGGTGCATGCTGGTAGGGGCATGGAGGGCGAGCAGGCCCAGGTGAGGAGGTTCCTCTAGGGACTTTGAGCTGAGTTGAGGACTCGCTGCAGGGCGAGTAAGTTCGCCACAAGGGCGGAGCTGGTTGAAATTGCTGCAGCGATTGAGGAGGACCTCAGAGAGCAGGTTGTGGTGGTTAGTCCACTGGTGCAGCAGCAGCAGCAGAGGAGATCTCAACAGCAGGTGGTTTTGGGCCGGGGCGGCAAGCCTGCGCATGGTCAGAAGAGGAAGTGGGAGAGCACTTCAGGAGCCAGCCAGAGAGGTCAGGGTAGTTCGGGATGCTACGAGTGCGGTGGCACGGGCCACAAGGTGGCGGACTGTCCGAAGAGGAGAGAGAAGCGGGCGGCTCAGGTGTGCTATCACTGTAGCGAGCCGGGGCATATCAAGCCCAAGTGCCCTAGGCTGCAGTAGATGGCGGTAGCGGCGGTGCAGCCATTGGCGGTCCAGCCCTTGGCACAGATTGCAGCGGCGCCGCGAGTGTTCACGTCGGCAGAGGCGGGCGGCTCTAGCGCCAGACCGATCACAGGTAAATTCTTGACTTGATCTTTTTATTTTAAATTCTTGAGTTGGTTGAATTTAGTCTGTTTGGAAAGTTGTGAGTCTGCGTTAGAGTGTCGGGTCTTAAGCACATGGAGTTTGTGCAGGGACCTTAGTTGTGGGCAGATGTGAGTCCCACGTGTTGTTTGATTCGGGAGCTACGAATAGCTTCATTACTCCGGAGTGTGCAGATGGCAGTGGGTATCCGGAGCGATTCCGGAGAGCAGACGGAGTAGTTAAGGTTGCTGGTGGCAAGACGTTAGCTACTTTCGGGCGGGCTCGTGGTGTGGATGTTCTGGTGGCGAGAGAGTCGATGCCAGTAGATCTGGTTATTAGCCCAGTGGAGTTGTACGATGTCATCCTGGGTATGGATTGGTTGGATCGGTACAGGGTCCATTTGGATTGTCATCGAGGGCGTGTGGTGTTCGAGCAGGAGACAGGAAGGTTGGTGTTTCAGGGAGTGAGACCGACTTCCGGAAGTCTCGTGATTTCAGCGATATAGGCCGAACAGTTGATTGAGAAGGGCTGTAAGGCGTAACTGGCGACGATTGCGATGCCGGAGACTGTTGGAGAGGTTGCAGTTTGGGTTGTTCGGGATTTCCAGGACGTGTTTCAATCGTTGTTGGGATTACCACCGTCGCGGTCCATTTACGATTGAGTTGGAGCCTGAGACGACTCCTATATCTAAGACGCCTTATCGTATGGCTCCAGCAGAGATGGCAGAGCTGAAGAAGCAGCTGGATGATCTGTTGGGGAAGGGTTTCATCCGGCCTAGTGTTTCACCGTTGGGAGCGCTGGTGTTGTTCGTGAAGAAGAAGGATGGGAGTTTTCGGTTGTGTATCGATTACCGGGGGCTTAACCAAGTCACTGTGAAGAACATATATTCTTTGCCGCGCATTGATGAGTTGTTGGATCAGTTGCGAGGGGCTACTTGGTTCTCCAAGATTGATTTGGTTTGGGGTTACCATCGGATTTCGATTTATGAGGCGGATGTCAGGAAGACGGCCTTTTAGATGAGATATGGGCATTATGAGTTTGTGGTGATGCCGTTTGGTTTGACGAATGCGCCAGCAGCGTTCATGCGGTTGATGAATGTGGTATTCCAGGAGTATCTGGATGTGTTCGTGATCATATTCATAGATGATATCCTGGTATATTCGAGGTGTCCGGAAGAGCACGAGGTGCATTTGAGGTTGGTTCTGGAGAAGCTGCGGGAGCAGAAGCTGTACGCGAAGTTGAGTTAGTGCAATTTCTGGCAGCGAGAGATGAGCTTTCTTGGCCACGTTGTGTCTGCAGAGGGGGTTTCTGTAGATCCGGCTAAGATTGAGGCTATCAGAGGCTGGCCTAGACCGAGGAGTGCCACCGAGATCAAGAGTTTGCTTGGTTGGTGGGTTATTACCGGAGGTTCGTCAAGGGGTTTGCGAGTATGGCGCAATCGATGAAGAAGCTGACAGGGAAGGATGTTTCATTTGTGTGGTCTTCAGCTTGCGAGTAGAGTTTCGGGAAACTGAAGGAGATGCTGACTAGTACACCGGTGTTGGCGTTACCCGAGCCGGGTGAGCTGTATGTGGTGTATATGGATGCGTCAGAAGTTGGTCTGGGATGTGTGTTGATGCAGCAGGGGAAGGTTATTGCGTATACTTCGAGGCAGTTGAGGAAGCATGAGTGCAATTACCCTACCCATGATCTGGAGTTGGCTGCAGTGATTTTTGCAGTTAAGATTTGAAGGTCTTATCTGTATGGCGGGAAGGTGCATGTATTCACAGACCACAAGAGTCTGAAGTTTTTCTTCGCTCAACCAGAGCTGAACCAGAGACAGAGGCGCTAGATGGAGTTAGTTGTAGACTATGACCTGGAGATTGGGTACCATCCGGGTAAGGCTAACCTGGTTGCAGATGCGTTGAGTTGAAAAAGAGTAGCTTCAGATCAGGAGCACGATATGGAGGCTCGGGTGAGCGAGATCAGTACGTTGAGGTTATGTGTGATCTCACGGGAGCTATTGGGGTTAGAGGCAGCTAACCAGGCAGACTTGTTGAGCAGGATTCGATTTGCTCAGGAGAATGATCAAGGTTTGATTGATGCTTCTCAGGCGGCCGGTTCAGAGTATGTGATCTCAGCGAGTGGGATGGTACTGGTGAACGGGCGGGTGTGTGTACCCAGGGATGAGAATCTGAGGCATGAGATCCTGAGGGAGGCTCATTCGAGCATGCTATCGATTCATCCAAGAGCGACCAAGATGTACCGTGACCTGAAGTGGTATTATCACTGGGTCGGGATGAAGAGGGATGTAGCTAGCTGGGTTGCAGCGTGCAACGTGTATCAGCTGGTGAAGGCTGAGCATCAGGTTCCGAGTGGTATGTTGCAGAGTTTGCCTATTCCGAAGTGGAAGTGGGATATGATTACCATGGATTTCGTGACGGGGTTGCCGGTGTCACGGACTTTTGATGCTATTTGTGTTATTGTGGATCGTCTGACCAAGTCAGCATATTTTCTGGCCATCAAGAAGACTGATGGAGCGGCAGTTTTGGCTAGGAAGTATGTGCAAGAGATTGTGAGCCTGTACGGTGTGCTAGCGAGTATTGTGTCAGACCGGGATCCGAGATTTACTTCAGAGTTCTGGAGGGTATTTTAGGCAAAGATGGGCACTAAGGTGCATATGAGCACATCGTATCATCCTCAGACAGATGGGCTGTCAGAGAGGACGATTCAGACTTTGGAGGATTTGCTGAGGATGTGTGTGCTAGATTATGGTGGTCATTGGGCGGATCATCTGAACCTGGTTGAGTTTGCGTACAACAACACTTACCAGGCGAGTATTGGGATGGCTCCATATGAGGCATTGTATGGGAGGCCATGTAGGACACCATTATGCTGGACTCAAGTGGGGGAGATGAGCATGTTTGGTGCGGATTTTTTTCAGGAGACGACAGAGAAGATCCATGACTTGAGGCTGAACATGAGAGAGGCTTAGGATCGGCAGAAGAGTTACGCCGATAGGAGACGGAAGGAGCTGGAGTTTGAGTTGGGAGATCGGGTGTATCTCAAGGCAGCGATGTTGAGGGGTCCTAACAGATCCATTTCGGAGAACAAGCTGAGTCCGAGGTTTATGGGTCCATTCAAGGTGGTGGAGCGGGTTGGACCGGTGGCTTATCGGTTGGAGTTACCTCAGAGCATGAAGGCTTTTCACAAAGTCTTCCACGTTTCGATGCTGCGGAAGTGTCTACATGAGTCTGAGGAGGTGTTGGCTAGGATTCCGGAGGATCTTTTGCCCAACATGACTTTGGCGGCGAGGCCTGTGAGGATTCTTGAGAGGAGGGTCAAGGTGCTGCGCCGGAAGAGTATACCGTTGGTGAGAGTCGTGTGGGACTATGACGGTATTGAGGAGGAGACTTGGGAACGTAAGGCGTCGATGAAAAAGAAGTTCTCGGAGTGGTTCGAGAAGCAAGCGGTGGCTTGAATTTCTTTTTCTGGGTTTTAGAGTCTGTATTAGCATGTTGCTATGTTGTTGTTATGTATTTTGTTTGTTGTTGTAACGAGTATACATTTTAAAGATTTAATAAGATGAGTTTGCCTTATTAAATGTGTTAAGGCGTGTGTTTTTGTGAGTTGACTGGAGATGTCATGGATTGTGATGACTGGTAGGTCATGTGGAGGTCTAGCCGTAGAAGTTCTATGTGAGTTAGAGCTTGCCTATCAGCTAGGATGACTAGGAATAGAAGTTCTATGCGGCTTTGATCTTGTTCATGTTCCAGGAGTGGCTGGAAATGAGATTGTTCATGTTCCAGGAGTGGCTGGAAATGAGATCGTTCATGTTCCAGCAGTGGCTGGAAATGAGATTGCTCATGTTCTAGGAGTGGCTAGAAATGAGATAGTATATGTTCCAGGAGTGGCTGGAAATGGAAGCTCTATGCGCGTTAGAACCTGTCTATTTCCTAGGGAGAGTCTGGAAAAGAGTTTTATGTGAGTTAGAATTGTCTTTTTCAGGGACTCTGTGAGACACCCTGGTGATTGGGTTGTTTCGGATGACCATGAGAGGTGATTTTAGTCGACAGGTGCCTAAGATGCATGTTACAGAGTGATTGCCCCAGGGGATAGTGGGTCTCCTGGGTATACTTGAGGGGATAGTGATGTTTTCTCCGGGGGAAAGTGGTTCCCTTGCATATACATTGAGGGGCCAAAACCTCTCTAAAGGATGTGTGATTCCTCTGCAGCCAAGCTCAATGGACTGTGTGTCCTGAGAGTGAGAGGGGCTAGAGCATGCCGAGAGCTGGATGGACGGCGGTCCTGAAGGTGGTGGGGTATGATATACTTCGAGAGCTCAAAAAGTGACGATCCTGAGAGCAGAGTGTTGTATATAGATATGAGTATGACCAATAATATCTGTAATGCGGTTGTAAGCATGAGACTGGATGAACTTCGGGGATCGGGAGTGGCTCTCAAGTGGTGCTGACCGGGCTGGGTCAGGATTTCAGCCGTGGTGAGACGGTGCCATGTGGCTATTATGAGCCTAGTAGAGCTCGGGGATCAGGTGTGATCTCGAGTAATGCTGACCGAGGGTCAGGAGAGAGGATGTGGATGTCGAGTCTAAGGTTTTTGCTGATGTTTAGAACTTCGTTTGGACAACCTTGTAACATATGTAGCGCTTTTGGTCGTACATGTTCTTGTTTGATTGTTGTGCGATCATTTGGTCCAATTTGGGGTCAACGGTTGGTCGTGCATGTTCTTGTTTGATTGTTGGGCGATCAACCGGGCAGCCCTAATCCGGACCAGGGAGCGTTGCATCGTTGATGTTCCCGGGAGAATTTGGTTGGGTTTTAGGCGGGGGTATTGACCTTAGTGATACAGAGTCGCGTGATTCGAGGTCGAATCCGTGTTAGTGGGGGAGAATTGTAACGCCTGTGAACCAGAAAGTGGATTTTGGTTGGGTGTGTCGATCGACACAGGCGTGTATGTCGATCGACACGGGTGTTTTGACTTGTGAGAAGTCGGATTCTTGGTGGTGTGTCGATTGACACGGGTTGGTGTATCGATCAACACGGGTTGGTGTGTCGATCGACACGGGGTTAAAATCAGACCGGCAGGTTCGGTTTAATTATCCAGTTTGGCGGGTCGGTTTATGGAACCTAGGGTTTGGTATTTAAGCGTGAACAGTCGCGGTTGTCTCTCTTTTTGGCCGAAAATCTGAAAGATTGAGAGAAAAGAGAGTGTTCTTGAGGGGATTGAGTTTTGTGAAGGAATCATTGTTGATTTTCATGAATTCTCGGTCCTATTAGCTTGTGAATGCGTGGGTGATTAGTGGAAACGAGGAGGATTCGTTGCTGGGTGATTCCGGTTCTGGGGAAACGGAATCAAAGGCTGTTCTTCAGGTGTTTATCGCGTTCTTCGTCGTTTCAAACCAAAATCGAGGTGAGTGCGTGATCGTAGGCTTACATAGGTGTAAGGAATGGATATATTGCGATTGCTTGGTGGTTTTCGTGTGTTTTGTGATTGAAATTGTGCAGGAGACTCGATGAATCACGACGGATTCGAACCATGAGAGGATATGCTCGATTCTGGGTTTTGCGATGTCGTGTCGATCAACACCAGGGTGGTGTGTCGATCGACACGGGGCATCCTGTCGATCGACGCCATGGTGGTGTGTCGATCGACACGGGGGAGTCTGTCGATCGACACCTAGAGGTTGTGTCGATCGACACAGAGTTCCTGTTTTGGTTTGTGTTGCTTGTTTCGTGAATGTTTGTGTATGCTCATCCTGGTATTTTATTTATTGTTTATGCTTATGTATAAATAGCCTGTAGACGGGATGACCACGTCGCTGAATATTTATGATAATACTCACGCAACTCTTTTTGCCATGTGTTGCAGGTAAAGAGAAAATGTGATCGTGGAATCATGGCGAGGAAGAGGGGATGATCTAGGGTCTCATTTGATTGGTTGTATTGTTAGAATTGCTAGGCTGCTAGTAGTTCTGGAATTGGTTAATTATTATTGTTGGATTGGATTTTGGATTTTTGGTTTAATGGAGTTGATTGGATTGAACGGTTAGAGAATTAATAAAGTATGGGATTTATTAATTGACGTTTATGATTTATGTTTAATGGTTCCGCGTTGCTTGTATTGGTCCAATTGAGGATTATTATCCGTGATGATAATAATCTGAAGGGAAAATTTTTAAATTTTTGGGTCGGGTCGTTTCAGAAGTTGTCGGAGAACGGAGAACGAGCCAATCACTTTAGTAATCACTTCCTCATCGAATTTTATTTGTCTAGTCCTTTTATTTTATATAAAAACTTTTATATTCACTTCTGGGAATTAACCAAAACTATGCAAACAAGAGTCATGATTTCTGATTAGTAATTCATTATATTTATCTGCCCTAAGGAGACAATATATATAATTCATAAAACTTTTAAAATTTCTTGTTCACGACTTTGTGTCTCCAGGACAACATTACTTGCGTGAAAGTTCAAGTATGCTTGCTTTAGCATCTCTGCATTACCGATAATCTCTCAACATTATATTAGTTTGGAAGTGACTCTACAGACTTCAAGTCTTGTAGTCTTATATATAACCAATCATAACTAGTTTTAGTTAAATTCACATTCTGGTGATCATATCTTTTCTTTAAGATTGTTCCAAATAACTTGTACATCTTCTATGGTCAAGTAGTAAACATAATCTTTTGGTTAATTCTCTCCTTCGAGATGAGATGATGAAACTTCAAGTTCATCCATTTTGAATTGAATCCCTTTCTACGTGGGATTCCTTAATTCTCCCCCTCGAGATGATAACACTGCAGAGCTATCAATCTCGAATTGAATCTTATTTCAGAATCAATAACGTATACTGACTTGGATCATATACTATATCTTATATCTTTTTAACTTTTAAGATTTAGGAGAGTAAAACTGTGGGAGTCGAAACTCGAACAATATAGTTTGTCTTAGGGTTTGAGGAATAGAGATTTCTAAGTGCGAATCACGGAAAGCAAATAATAAGAGAATGAATTTTTTATTGATGTTTCTGCGAATCAATGTTTATAAGTATATGCGAAAAACTCCGGATCCTCTTCTATGAGGGTTAACAAATGTATATATAGCATTTCTCCGCGGCTAGGGCTTCTGTTGAAGAGATAGAGATGTCATCCTGATTCTGCGGGATTCTCTCGCCGCGGAGTTGGTTACATGTTGTGGGCCTCTTTTCACGCCCCGACCCACTTCTGGATACTGCGGCCCATTCCTACGGCTTAGTCCGCTGCTTGCTGTTATCATCTCGCGGGTTCAGTTCAGGGTTTAGCCGCGGGCCGGGTTAAACCAGAAGGTGAGGTATTTTCGCGGGCTACTTGTTAAGAATTTTCTGCGGAAAACTTGTTGACAGTTTCCCGCGGTAAACCTGTCAACAGTTATTCCCATACTTAGCCAATTTTTGGGGATTGACTTGTAAGGGGTGGATTTTTGACCCGTACAGTCAGCCCCCAGCTTGGCAGTAACAGTAATGGTGCTGGCAAGATATAAGCGATCAATGTTAAAATTGGCGATCAGATGCTTTGGAAAATCCGTTAATCACAAATGGTGAACCCCGCACTGTCAAGAGATTACCGTTAACAGTGTCCGGAATGTTTCGAACTACTGCGGACATGACCCGTTCTCACCGTTCTGTTTGGCTAAGAACGGTTCCGGCTGGGTGTAACATGTTTGCATCAGGCCCCTAAGAACATGCTAAATTTTTTTTTTTTGACACAGAAAACTAGACAAAAATTATGTAAAAAACCTATTCCCTATATAAACGAAAAAAAGAGTGAAGTTTTGCGGACAACTTGCCTTCCCAACCTATCTTTAGGAAAAAAAAGTAGCTTTCTTTCTCTACTTTATCCTCTCTTTTTTTGGGTCTGTTTTTGTGTTTTTTTTTTCTGTCGGCTTTTTTTTTTTTTGGTCGGCTTCTCTTTTTTTTTTTGTTCGCCGGTCGTCTCCTTCGATCCGTAAACCCGACAGCCGTCCTGCGCGTTTTCCGGCGAGAACCTCGGCGTCTGCGTCCCGCTTCAAATCACCACCGCCGTTTCGTCCAGATCTGTGACGTCGGGGTCCGAACCACACGCCCTGAGCTCTCGATCTGCTTTCGATCCGCCGCCGTTCTGCTCCCAATCCTTGACGCGCCGCGGTGGTTCTCGAGTTTTCCCTTACTGATGTTAGGTAGTCTTTGGATCGAGAGCTGTAACTAACGGGACTTGAGCTTTCCCGCCGCCGTCTACCTTGCGCGACGTATCCAGACATCAGACCAATGTTAAATTGTCTAAGCGTTTGGTGCTTTCCGGTGCCTGTCCTGTTAGTTACGGCTCAACATGTATAAATCAGCCTTACTGAACTAAGTTCATCCTTAACCGAGTGCAATTAACATCAGTTGAGTTGAATACCACCATTGGATTGGATTGAAAATAAAACCAACCGCGTGGAAACCGTTCCGTTGGGCACTCGATCCGTTTCGGGAGGAAACACGAGTTGTCCGCGGTTTGCGTGAAAACTGTGTTGTGTTGGCTTGAACAGAAAATAGACCGTGTGTAACCCAATCCGTTGGGCGCTCGATCCGTTTCAGGAGGAAACTCGAGTTGTCCTCGGTTTGCATGCAACTCGTTGTGGGATTGAGAAGAAAACCAATCGTGTATAACCCTATCCGTCGGGCGCTCGTTCCGTTTCACGAGGAACACGAGTTGTCCTCGGTTTGCGTGACATTCGTGTTGTGTTGGTGGACTCCGAGCTACGGGTGGTGAAACCCGTTCCGCTTCGTGAGTTACTGTGACGTGGGTCCGGTGAAAACTTGAACCACGTTGCGATGTCTAGAGGGAACCAGAACCTAACGTCTTCTCCGGAACCACGGTCTCCTAGGGTTTTGTCGGTTACTCAAACTCCATCCCGCAGTTATTCCCGAAACTTATCCTCTCCGGAGAGCCGCGAACCTAGCCGAGAAGAATTTTTGGTGCCTTCGCTCCAAGACTCTCCTGGAGAGACGGACGCCATTGCCTTGAAACCTGATTTGGTAGATTCTCAATTTAACGCCATGGCCGGACGGCGAGGGCATGTGCGTCTTACCGCCTGTCCAGCGGGAGCTCTCTCGAAACATGAGAGGAGCAAGGAGTTTAAGGGGCCTAAGCCGGCATGTTCAAGCCTATATTCGCCTAAGTCATTGAAGTGTCTTAGAAGACGGTTTTGCGTTCCCGATGATGTTGAGCTGATGGTTCCCTCTCCTACGGACCGAGCCCACAGACCTCCGCCGGGTTACGAAAGTTTTTTCCACAAATGCCTATTATGGTTTCCCATTCCCGAAGGTATTTTACAGTTTCTCTGGAGATACAACCTCGCTTTTGCTCAGATAAATACCCGCGGTATCCATCATCTGGTTGGAATACTAATTCGCGCTATGAAATGCAAGGTCGAAGTTTGCATTAACCACTTAGAGTGGATGTTGGAGTTCAGGCGGCGCGGCCAGAAAGAAGAGTTGAAGTACTATATTTCAAGCAAAGCAACGGGAAATGTGATTTACGATTTTCCCAGAAAAGACGAGTTTTTGAAAATTCATTTTTTCTTTGTTCGGGTTTCGGAAGCTTTGGTTGGGCCAGACTGTCTGGATATAGTGAAAACTCGTTGGGGAGTTCTCGGTAGTCGAACCGTTAATTGCATTTTCTTTTGTCGATCCACTTGTATTAGGTATTGCTTAGTCACTTGTTTTAATCATTCTTTTTGACTTGTCTTTTGCCTCTTGTTTCGCAGCTTGCTACCGTCGGCTCCCGATTCCTGCTGATTTCAATGTTGTCCGATGAATACTTGCTGCAAAGAAGTGTAATTGGCTGTGCAATTTCTGTCTCCGCAGAGTTGAAAAGGCTTTAGCAATTTCGAAAAGACTTTCCGTTGACTCCTCATCTTCAGATTCCGACATGAGGAGACCGTCATTCCGTGAACAGGAAGCCGCGGAGGCGAAAGCAGCGACGAAGTCGAAGCAGGCCGCAGGGACGACACAGAAGGATGCTGGTCCTTCCACGACGAGGACGCTAAAATGGAGTGATTCGAGAGACGTTTCTAAATCGTATGATAGCCCTGCTGCAGCTACCCCCTCTGCCTCATGGCTACTTACTTCAGGACCGCCAGTAGCGAGGACCCCGACGGCGAGCAAGGTAAAGGGAAAGCCGTAGACTGTGACGCACACAAGACCACGGCTCACGATAAGAAGCAGGCCGCGGGTCATGCTACAGATGGGACAACAAACCAAGGTAAGGAGAAGGTCGTGGGTGGCGATAAGACGACCGTTGGAGATGCTTCTGGTAGCAAGCGTCCTCCCCCAGATGCGACAAATGGTACTACTGACGCCAAGTTCCCGAAGAAGCAGCGTATTGCTCCTCTTCTTCCTTGCTCATCCGAGATCGTCTCGTTGTCGTTGACCCCTGGAGTGTTTTATGATGATGCCACGGCCACTGCTTCCTTTTTCTATGTGATTACCTTGCCGGCCGAGCATCTGCCTTCACCGAGTACCTTAAGTAGAAGTAGATCTTACGCAGACATGTCCCTTCGCGGAGCTAAGGTAACTCTTGAGTTGTTTTGAGTTTGCCGTCGCACTTTGCGTGAGACTAAATGTCTTAACTTCTGTATTGTTTCGCAGTTCTTTTCTTACTTAAACAGTATAGTGCTCGGATATGAGGCGGACGCTCATAGGGACCTGTCTAGGCTCGAAACTGCTCGCGAGGAGTCAAGATCGTTTGAGAAACAGTGGAGAGAAGAAGAAACCAAGGGTTTCGCGGAGCACGAGAAAGCGGCCAAGGAGATCTCCGATCTTAAGTCGAAAGTTAGGACTCTCGAAAAGAGCTGCAAGGAAGCGCGAGACGAGATTGTACTACTTAGCTACGGCATCACAAAGCGTGAATTGCGGATTGCGGAGCAACAAAGAGTGATTGACGCTGCCACCGATGTCCATTACTCGCAAGTTGCTAGTGCCGTGGCTGACGCTAAACGCGAGCTAGCCAAGGGCTTTCGAGAGGAAATAAAGCGAGCCAAGGGAAAGCTCAAGCTGCTTACCGGTGATGTGACTACTAGGATGGCCTATCTTGCGCAAGTAGACGCGGATATTGAGCTTGTTAAGCTTTTACAGGGCGAGGAGCCCCCGACTTTGGTTGAAGAAATAAAGAACCTTGAAGTTCGCGGGTTGACGTATGCTGGAGAGTACGAGGATTTTGACAAAGCCGCTGCCGCTCTGAAGGCAGAGTTAATGATTTTAGAAATTGCTGACGGGTTTACCACCGGCAAATCGATTGAGCTCTCTGCAGCCAGAGTCGGGGTTCGCGATCAATTCAGCTCGAATGAAGGGAATCGGGATCTTCTAGAGTTAGGTTCGTAGGCTGAGCGTCAAGGTCATTTGGATCCTCTGGCGAGGAGATTCCCCGTTGACGTGGCCGTTGGTGCACCTGCTGATGGGTCCTTTGACCAAGTGTTAGGATCCATCGACCATGTTCCTGTTGGTCCGTTGGTACCAGTGGCCGTTGCAGAGAGCAACCGGATTCCCGCGGAGGAGGGAAACCCGTAGCTTGTTTGACTCTCTTTCTTTTATGCTTTGCTTTTGAACTTAGAATATATTGGGTGCCTGGACGGCTTTATCCAACTTTTAGGATTTTTGTTATGGTTTTTACCTTGTAATCTTGTTTGATACAAGATGATAATGAATCCGGCTTTTGTTTATCAAGATGTTCTTTTTGTGATAAGTCGAAATATTTTTTCCGAAATACCAAAAGATTTAGTAATCTTTGCATCTTTTTCATGTCTTGCCGCAGAAAGATCCAATATGGATCTCCGCGGGTAGTTGGTTACGAATTTCTGCGGGATACCAGTTAAGGATTTCCGCGGGATACCAGTTTAAAGATTTCTGCGGATAGTATGTTAAGGATTTTCGTGGAAAACCCATTAAGGATTTTCGCGGGTTTTCCTCTTAAGGGTTTTTGCTAGAAACCTGTTTAAGGTAGTTTAAGTATTCATTCCAACGGTTACTTTAGTTTTTTTATGTGTTAGTGATTCGTCTTTAGGATTACACGATGATATGTCCGGTTTACAAATCTGCTTCGGATATGGGCGTGTTTCGCGGTTAGGACCAACGTCTTGCGTATTGGGTTTTCTGATGAACATATTTGGTTTACAGGTGATTTTTCTTTTAACAAGTCTACTCCATAAACAAACACGTATCGCGTTGCGACCAACGTTTTGGTTGTCGGGTTTAGAATCATCATTTCGATTTACGGAAAAATTTTCAACAAATTTCTCCGCTCCTGTAATGATCATACAACGATATAACCAGCGATTTGCTTACCGGGTTTAGAATGAATATTTCGGGTTACGCGTGTGTTCCTCTTTGAACACACCTGCTCGATAATAATACTATACAAATTTGTATAGCGCGCTTATATTTTGATGAGATTGTAAAAGTTAGATCTGAAATATTTGTTACGGGCTCGTTGCTGTGGCCAGCAGCAACGAAAATGAATAAGAGATGTCTGATATTGTTAAGACTTTGCGAGAATCCACGATGGATGTAAACGAGATAGTAAAAATTTTGTTTTTTTATTGATCACAAAATTGTTACAAAAAATAGGGAGTATACGAGTATATGCACCCACTCCCCCCCCTTTTTAGAAGGGGGCCAGCTAAACCCATCCTAAGACGAGTTGCCTACGTACCCTTTGCAGGGATCAAGCCGTCCCGTAGTTCATGTAAAGTGAGAGAAGTGTCTCAATGATGGTATCGTTTCAGGTATCGTGCGTTCCACGACCGCGGGATTGGGACACCAATCATGTTGGCAAGTTCGTAAACACCGGGTTTGACGACCTTTGTGACTTTATAGGGTATTTCCCAATGAGCTCCCAGTTTTTCGGCGTTGGGCTCTGCCGTGTTTTGGAAGACTTCTCATAAGACCAAGTCGCCCTCGTTGAACCTTCGAATTCGTACTTTGGAGTTGTAGTACTTGGCCACGGCATTTTGGTAGTTGGTGATATTTACCAAGGCTTGGTCGCGCCGTTCGTCTACGAGATCAAGTTTGTCGATTTGCAAGAGATGGTTGAGACCTTCCTGTCCTGACAGGAGTCTGCGCTGAACGCTGGGAAGCGTACTTCAGCGGGAATCACACACTCCATGCCATAACACAAAAGCAAATGGGGTTTCGCCCGTTGCCCTTCTCGGAGTCGTTCGATACGACCAGAGTACTCCATATAACTCGTCAACCCATCGTCCTTTCTTTACGTCGAGGCGAGTTTTAAGGCCGCTAACGATTGATTTGTTGACTGCTTCAGCCTGGCCGTTTCCTTGACGGTACTGCGGGGTAGACTTGTTCAGGCGGAACTTCCATTTTTCGCAAAAAGCTTCAATTGCGTAGAGATGAACTGGGAGATGTTGTCTTTGATGATTTTGTAAGGGACTCCGTGTCGACAGATGATGTTCCACCACACGAAGCTCTCAACCTGAGCATCGTGGATGCGAGCGTTTGCTTCGGCTTCTACCCATTTAGAAAAGTAGTCTGTTAAGATTAGCAAGTATTGCTTCTGTCGTGACTTATGTAAGGGACCGACGATGTCCATAGCCCAGCGCATGAACGGGTATGGCGATGTAATGGATGAAAGCAGTTCAGTGGGCTGATGGATCTTTGGTGCGTGCCTTTGTCATTTTTCGCACTTGGCGGCAAACTTCTCGCAATCCGCGATCATGGTTGGCGAGTAATCACCGTGACGCTTGATCCTGATTGTGAGTTATTTTCCGTCGGAATGATTGCCAAAGTTTACGAGCTGCCCACTTGTCAGAAGGCAAGGTTCCATCGGCGATGTACCCGCAGATTCTGTCAAGCCAGCACGTGTCGCAACCGTACTCCACGTCCTGTGAATCATTCTCCATGTAAGTGGCGTTGTTTTCCGGGGAGGATTCTGGTGTTGGCGCTGTGATTTCATCCTCTGGGAGTACTTCTTTTTGTGCGAGAGTTGTGTTGGTATTGTTTCCGTTGTCAACGTCCATTGCGTCTTGGGGTAGTTCCGTACTTGTTGCATTTCTGTTAGACGTGAGACTCGTCTCGTGCTGGAGGATAGGGTCACTTGGCGTCTGTGGCTCCTTTTGAGGAGAGGAAGGTTGGTTGGTGGTGTCGTTAGTTACAGCTTCTTGTTGACTAGCTGCAGCTGCCTCGGTTGCTTTTTCCTGCTCCTTTGCTTGCTTTGCGGCGTGTAACCGAGTAAGAACACTCACCGCTTCTGGCTGAGCCATACTCGGGTGTTCAATAAATTCCACCGGGATGATTCGCTTGAAGTCTGGATCAGAGGTGGAGGCGAGAGCCGCCAAGGCATCGGCGTTTGTGTTTTCTCCCCAGGGGATTCGCATGAGACTGAACTTCTCGAACTTCGCGGCTAACTCCCTAGCCACTACCAGATATGCCTCCATTCTGTCGTCTTTTGCAGCGTACTCACCGTTGAACTGGTTAACCACGAGCTGCGAGTCGCAGAAAGTTTTACGCCACTCGATTTTCATTCCTTGGGCGAGTTTCATGCCAGCAATGAGGGCCTCGTATTCGGCCTCGTTGTTGGATGCTCGAAAGCCCAAGTGGAATGATTGTTCAAGTATTTCGTCTGTTGGAGAGGTGAGACGTATGCCGATGACGAAGCCATTCTTTGATGACGAACCATCGACGTGGAGCTGCCAATGCGGAGTTTTAACAACGCAAATTTCTTCGGGAAGCTCGATGAGAAAGTCGGCTAACACCTGAGACTTTGCGCAGGTCCTGCCATGGTATTCAATGTCGTATTCACTTAGTTCAATAACCCATTTGGCCAGTCTACCGGATTGGCTTGGGCGATGCAGGACAGATCGAAGGGGGAAGGTGCTGAGGACGACAATGGAACGAGATTGAAAATATGGCCTCAGCTTCCGAGCGAACATGAGAACGGATAATGCCAACTTTTCCATCAAGGGTATCTTGTCTCGGCATCAGTGAGGGACCTTTTGAAGTAAAAATTGGCTTCTGCTCGCCGCGCTCTTCTCAAATCAGTACTCTGCTAACTGCCATTGTCGATACCGCCGTGTATAGGAACAGTGGCTCCTCCTCGACAGGCTTAGCGAGTACTGGAGGACTGGCCATGTATGTTTCAGCTGTTGGAACGCCTCTTCGCACTCTGGTCTCCATTCAAACTTCTTGATCCCCCGCAGTGTGTTGTAAAAAGACAGACATTTATCGGTAGACTGAGAAATAAATCTGTTGAGGGCGGCTACCCTTCCCGTCAGACACTGCACTTCTCGCTTGTTGCGGGGTGAGACCTTGTTGATAAGTGCATCGATTTATTTTGGATTGGCCTCAATGCCTCAATGGGTGACTAAGTAGCCAAGAAATTCTCCTGACGTGACCGCAAACCTGCACTTTGTTGGATTCAGCTTCATGTTGTGGTCATTAAGCTGCTTGAAGCATGCTGCGAGGTCCGCGATGTGGTTTTTCTCCTCCAATGATTTCACCAGCATGTCATCTATGTAAACCTCCATTGTTTTACCGAGTTGATCTGCGAACGTCTTGTTAACTAAACGCTGATATGTTGCGCCGGCATTTTTCAGACCGAAGGGCATGACTTTGTACAGTATATTCTGCGGTCTTCTCGCGATCATCTGGGTTCATCAGAATTTGATTGTAGCTAGAGAAAACATCCATAAACGTCAAGAGTTTGTTGCCTGCCATGGCTTCGACAAGACGGTCGATATGTGGTAGAGGAAAACTGTTTTTTGGACAAGCGTTGTTCAAATCAGTGAAGTTTACGCACACTCGCCATTTCCCATTCTTCTTCTTCACGGCGACAGGATTGGCCAGCCAGTCGGAGTATTTCACCTTCGTGATGGACCCAACTCGCAGGAGCCTTTCCACCTCATCGTTCACTGCCTTGGCTCGATCGGGACAAAGCTTTCGTCTCTTTTGCTTCATGCGTTTGAACGTTGGATCGACGTTGAGCTCATGACTAGCGATATTGATGTCAATGCCCGGCATATCTTCTGCTCCCCATGCGAAAGTATTCACATTTTTCTTTAGGAACGAGATCAGCACTTCCTTAATCTTTTCGTCATGTGTGGCTCTGAGTTCGACGCATCGCTCAGAGAATTCATCGTCTATGCAGACTAAGATGACGGGATCGCAGGTTGGGAATGGACCTTCCTTTTCTGATCTTCGTCAAGCTGTAGTTGCTATAAGAGCTGGGCGCGCTCTTTCCCCAGCTCACGGTTTATTTTCATCTTTTTCGTCTCTTTGCGGGTTCTGGGCCTGTATTGCGGAGTTTGTGTTCTGCCAAGAAACAAATGCGAGATTCCTTCTGGTTTCCCCAGATCGTCTTTACACCCTGCGGAGTAGGGAACTTGATGTATAGATGGTAGGTGGACGGAACGGCGCGCATTGAGTTGATCTAGGGAGTTCCCATTATCATGTTGTAGATTGCCGGGTTGTCTGCCACGGGAAGCTCCACTATTTTGGTGATGTCGTCGGCGCGAACAAGTAGACGGATTGTCCCCATTATCATCGTGGTTGTTCCAGAAAATCCAGAGATTGGCTTGGACGACTGCCTGACTTTGGACAGATTGATGCTCATCTGTTGAAGGGTATCGCGAAATATAACATCAACAGAATTGCCCGTGTTGATCAGGAACCGCGCCACATCGCGATCTTCTACGATTAGGTTGATCATACGCAGATCATTGTGTGATCGGTCGATCCCTTCAGTCTCCTTTTCTTCGAACGTAATCACCTCGTTCGGGTACTTCGAGGGTTTCGACCAGTTGATGCTGGTTTTGGCATGCCGTTGGTATGCTTTGATCGCAGATACCGTATCAATGCAATATTAAGATCCTCCCATAATCATGTTGATTCTTTGGCGAGGGCCTCCTTGTTCCGGTTCGTCATCTCGTCTTCCCCTCTTTGGAGGGTTGTTGTTGTTTTCGCGCTCAGAGCGCTCGTCATTATCATCTATTTCGAAATCCTTGATGGTCGATGTCTCTTTTCAGCGTGCCGGCCACTAGTTTTGCTGCTAGCTTCAGGCCCAGAACTCGGCAGTTAGCAGTGGAGTACCCGTAGATACGGTGCTATTCGTAGAAAGTTTCCTCGTTGAACGTGCTTTGGTTCCTGACCCACGTATTGATTCTGCCGCGGCCCCGGCCGCGTCCTCAACCACGGCCCTAACCCGACGTGTCCGCCTTAAATCCTCCCTCGTACTGCACAAAACCGGACCCCTCGCTATTTTTCTTCGGATTTGGGGGGTTCGTGGCTGGGGCCAGATTGTTTTGGTTGCTGGTCTACTTTGTTTTCCCGTGCTTTTGGGCTAATATTCGCACGTCCTCTTTGATTTTTGCAAAGCCTGTTGACCGTTGTAGAGCGTCTTGGATAGTGTCTGGCTCGTTCACAGTTAAATCCTTTTTAAAATCAGACTCGTACCATAATGCTTTCCTCAAAGCCTCTATGGCAGCTGTGTCGGTTAGCCCTTCCACCCGAGCTAGGACAATTTTGAATCGTTCCATGAAACTCCGAAGAGGTTCGTTTTGTCCTTGCACCAAGGACCACAGCTCGGCGTCGGAGGTTCGGCGCTCCATGAACATTCCGTAGTGTTTCAAGAATGCCACGGATAGCTCGTCGAACATGTTGACCGAATTACGCTCTATCCTGGAGAACCACTGGAGTGACGATCCCTTAAGATTTTCGACAAACATAAGACATTGGGCGATGTCTTTCTCGCCTTCCCTGGAGCTCAGGTGCCCCATCGCGATCATAAATGCTCGGAAATGCTCCGTTGGATCGGTTTCCCATCGTACGGGGTGATTTTTATCCTTCCGAGGTCTGCAATGTTTGCTTGTACGATGCGCGCTGTGAAAGGGGTAGTCCGTGCTTCCTTGAGAACTCGGTCGATCTCAGGTGCTTTGCTTACAACCCGATGAACCTGGGATCAGACCAACCTTAACTCAGCAGCATTTTTTGCCATCTCTGCGCGGAGTTGGGCCATATCGTCCTTCTGGGATTGGAGCAGAGTTTTGCGTTCTTCGTTAAGCTGTTGCTCCACCCAGAGAATGTTCTCTTTTTCCTCGTCGTACTCCTGATCACGCTCAAACCGCGAGCTGCTCTGCTGAGCCGCGGCTCGGGTCTCCCACGCAGTGTCGCGAGGGTCTACTGAGTTTTGTTCTCCTATTGATCTTTCGTCTAGATCGATCACCGCAGCTTTCCCGTCAGCCGTTGGAACGTCTGCCGATGTGCTCAACTCGGTGATATTAGCCATGGGCCAGATCGTGGGTAGACTACGGATCCTCTGGGCGCCCATCGGTGTTGAGAAAGTTAAGAACGTTGGGATTACGTGTGGTGCAGTTTTCCCGTTTAGGCTTGTTCCCCTCCCGCGGGAACGGTTCGCCGTTAGCGGAGAGCGTAGCTCACTGGACAACGCTGTGTTAAGCTTCTCCTGGATCAATTTTTCCATCATGGTTCTCATCTGTTCCAGGAACTTTGGCATCGTTTGGATCGGCGCTGTTGTTTTATTAGTGGCAGGCTGCGGTCGCGGCTTGTTTTCAGTTCCGCCTTCGCCGGTCAAGTCGGGATGCGGGTTGGTGCCAGTTCCGTCTGCACCAGTTTCGTTGGGCTGCTGGGTTGTGCCGCTTCCGCCTGCACCGGTCACGTCTACGCCAGATTTGTCGATGACGGGGTCGTTCTCTCCGCGGGGATCGCCCGCGGTGTTTCTGTCCTCGGTTTCTTCAACCAATGCTTACTATTTTGCAGGGTGATTCCTTCGTGTAAGATAATTTAGGTTCCCTTTAGACGGCGCCAAATTGTGGGAGTCAAAACTCGAACAATATAATTTGTCTTAGGGTTTGAGGAACAGAGATTTCTAAATGCAAATCACGGAAAACAAATAATAAAAGAATAGATTTTTTATTGATGTTTATGCGAATCAATGTTTACAAGTATATAAGAAAAACTTCGGATCCTCTTCTATGAGGGTTAACAAATGTATATATAGCCTTTCTTCGCGGCTAGGGCTTATGTTGAAGAGATAGAGATGTCATCCTGATTTTGCGGGATTCTCTAGCCGCGGAGTTGGTTACATGTTGTGGGCCTCTTTCCACGCCCTGGCCCACTTCTAGATACTGCAGCCCATTCCTACGGCTCAGTCCGCTGCTTGCTGTTATCATCTCGCGGGTTTAGTTCATGGTTTAGCCACGGGCCGGGTTAAACCAGAAGGTGAGGTATTTCTGCGGGCTACCTGTTAAGAATTTTCCACGGAAAACCTGCTGACAGTTTCTCGCGGAAAACCTGTCAACAGTTATTCCCATACTTAGCCAATTTTTGGGGATTGATTTGTAAGGGGTGGATTTTGACACCTACAATAACACATCAATGATTTGCTTTTCTGGAGCCTTTAATAATATATTTGCTCTTCTAGAGCCTTCAATAAACTTTACCAATAGATATTTCACACTAGATTGTATCACCCTCAGACGAGAAAAATTTCTCTCATTTGTTACCATCTTTCTTTTCTCACTTCTGGTGAGAATCTAAATTCTTGAAAGAAACTTTTGATCTTGATTCAAGACAATTCATATAGCCACTTCTTTGACTAGTGATATTTTTCTTTTTTATATACAACTAGAATAGGACCCGCGTTAATACGCGGGTAAATACTATAAAAACTAATGAAATAAATATTTAAATTTTAATTAGTAACCCGGTTAATTTTAAAATACTATTTAATGTGGATCATAAAACCAGTAGAAGTCAATTTATATCATAATTCTCATGTTCTAATACATATCATGCAAATCTTAAAATATATATTATCCGAATTAAATCTTATTCTTAATAAGAGAGAAAATATATATTTTAACCCATTATGAATATTTATGATTTTGGGATAGAAAATAAAAACAACTAAAATACTATGTTAGTAACCTCATTTTTTTTTTTGTCACTAAAAAAAAAAATGAGGTTACTAACATAGTATGTTAGTAACCTCATAAAAGCTAAATTATATTGTGAATCATCACATAAGTACATGATTGATAATTGTATTTTTTTTTCTTAATGAGTCCATAATCCTTGTTTAGAATATATTCCTTATTTTCTTTTGGGACAATTACAAAAATACCACATTTCAATGATAAATTTGCAAACGTGCCACATGTATGTACAATTTTGCAAATCTGTCATTATTTATTAGCAAGAGAACAAAATTATCCTTTTTTATTTTTCTTTCTCCTTCCTTTTTCTTTTTTTCTTTTTCTCTTTCTCTTTCTTCTTTCCCTACGAGATATGATTTTTTCTCCTCTCCTTCTCTTTTTTTCTCTCTCTTTCTCCATAACAAAAACAGAATCTCTTTCTCTTTCTTTCTCAAGCTCTTGTTAATGGAAAAATGGTGGTTACGGTGTTGAAGAAGAAAACAAACATATCTAGAATTGAATATCTCTCTCTCTCTCTTATAGATCTAGATCCGGATTTCATAATTTTTGTTTGCAAATCTGGGTTTGTTTGATTTGTGTTGTAGATCTGAGATTTGATTCGATTATGGTTACAAATCTAAGGTTTTTTGTTCGATTTGGCTTACATATCGGAGTTTTTTTATTATTTCTGGGTTAGTTTTGTTTTTGATGTTCTTCTTACTCATCTAATGTTTTGACCTTTTTTTTATAAAATTTTTAAACAGTTTTTAAAAGGCTTATAAAATTTATAAGGTTTTTAAAAGGTCCTTAAACACATTTAAAAAAAAAGTTAAACAATCTAGATTAATTTGTTCTTGATGTTTTTCTAACTAATCTAAGGTTTTGACTTTTTTTATGAACTTTTTAAACAATTTATAAGAGTTATGTATATGTTTTTAAAACTGAACAGTTAAAATAATAATTTATAAGGTTTTTAAAAGACTTATAAGAGTTTTTTTTTTAAATTTATATGAGTTTTTAAAAGGTTTATAAAGATTTTTTAAGGTTTATAAGAGTTTTTTATAAAATTTATAAGCGTTTTTAAAAAGTTTATAAAGTTTTTTAAATATTTATAAGGATTTCTTACAAAGTTTATAAAGGTTTTTAAAATGTTTATAAAGTTTTTTAAAGGTTTATAAGGGTTTTTTACAAAATTTATAAACGTTTTTAAAAGGTTTATAAAGTTTTTAAAAGGTTTATAAGGATTTTTTACAAAGTTTATAAGAGTTTTTTAAATGTTTATAAGGGTTTTTTTACAAAATTTATAAGCGTTTTTAAAAAATTTATAAAGTTTTTAAAAGGTTTTCTTACAAGATTTATAATAGTTTTTAAAAGGTTTATAAAGTTTTTAAAACATTTATAAGAGTTTTTTACAAAGTTTATAAGGTTTATAATAGTTTCTTACAAGATTTATAATGGTTTTTAAAAGGTTTATAAAGTTTTTCAAAGTTTTATAAGGTGTTTTTAAAGGTTTAGAAAGTTTTTTACAAGGTTTATAAGGGTTTATAAAGTTTTTTAAAGGTTTTGTTAGACAATTAATAAGAGTTTCTATTTGTATTTAAAAAAAATGAACAATTGAAATAATAATTTATAAGGTTTTTAAAAAGGTTTTTAAAGTTTTATAAATGTTTATAAGGATTTTATAAAGATTTTTTACAAGGTTTATAAAATTTTTAAAAAGTTTATAAGGGTTTTTACAAGGTTTATAAATTGTTTAAAAACTATATAAACTGTTTAACAAAAATTATCCATAAATAAACAAAAATTCATATATGTAACATAATTAGAATCAATAACTTAGATTTAACACAAATCAAAAATCAAAACCCAAATCTGTAACAAAAAATGATAAAATTCGATTTGGATCTATAACTGGATGAGAGAGAGAGAAAGAGAGAGATTATTCTTTTTCTTCAACTTCAATCACTATTTTTGCATAGAAAAAGAGAAAGAAAAAAAGGAAAAAAATAGATCTAGATATGAGATCTCAGATCTAGAGAGAAAGAGAGAGAGAAATCTGATTTGATTTTATCTTCTTCAATCTTATCATCACACCATTTTTATGGAGAAAGAGAAAGAAAAGAAGAAAAAACTATTTTTTTCTTTCACGAGAGAGAAAGAGAAGAAAAAAAAGAAAAAAAAAATATTAAAGGAGGAAAGAAAAAAAAATAGAAAAGGAGAAAAAGACAAATTTGACTTTTGGTTTAATGAATAATGGTACGCTTACAAACAATTTTAAAATGTGACATTTTTGCAAAGCGGCATAGCACATGTGGCATTTTGTAAAATTTTCTTTTCTTTTTAAGTTTTTTTTGTTAATATTGGAAATATTACATATTTTAGTAGAACGGTTTTTTTATTTTTCTTAATTACTCCATAATCTTTGTTTAAAATATATGGAGCAATTGGAAAAATGTCACTTTTGGTATATACATTTGCAAAAATGCTATTATGGATTGTTCATTTGCAAAAATGCCACTAATTATGAAATTTTAGAGCCTAAATCTTAAAATTCTAAACTTTACACAATGTTTTGACTCCTAAAAACCCATAAACCCTCAAAACTAAACCGTAATACAACATAGTTAAACCAAATATAAATGGGCAATTGCAAAAATACCACTTTTGGGATGTACATTTGCAAGAATACTAGTTAGTGGTGTACATTTGCAAAAATGCCACTAATTATAGATTTTTAAAACCTAAATCTTAAAATTATAAACCCTAAAAAATGTTTTGACCCTTAAAACTCCTTAAACCTAAGGTTCAAAACTAAACTCTAATACAACATAGTTAACCCAAACATAAATGATATAATAAAAAAATAATTTTGAAAAAATGGCATTTTTGCAAAGATTTTGAAAATGTGGCATTTTTAAAAAGTGGCACTTGAAAAGTGGCATTTCTTAAAATTTCTCAATATAAATGATATAATGAATAAATAATTTTGAAGAATTGGCATTTTTACAAATTTTTTGAAAATGTGGCATTTTTGAAAAGTAACACTTGAAAAGTGGCATTTTGTTAATATTAACACATGTTACAGTATAAATTGACAATTACACATGTCATGATCTCGTGAATAAGAATTTTGCTTACGTGTCGCGTTCTCATCGTGCACATTCTCCTTTATTATAAGATTTTTCATTTACTTCAGGGGATTGGAACCAATTAGAATTGACTAATGAATTATGAAAACATAACAACTTCTACCAATCATCAAATCATAGTAAACATATCATATAATCACCTCGTCACTATGAATTTTGATTCTATTGACATCTAGGCTTTCACACATAAGTCTAAACTAACATGTTTACTCTGAAGATGATCTGCTAGCATGCTACTTAAATCAATATCATAGAGACGATCACGAAACACAAATTTTAAACTAAAATATTCCACGTTAAGATAATTGAGATCGAACCATTTAGTAATGCCAACCTTATCGTTTTAAATCATAAAGCATGGAGAGATATCGATAAAACCATAGTAACTAAAAGCATGTAAAAATCAGATCTACCATCAAAACATGTTGATTTCGGTAAATCAATAAAACATTAGATCAGCCCATCAACGCATGTGTCCATCTAAATCAATTAAAATCAATAAATTAATAAAGTATTTTCCCAACAGATACATACTCTTATAACATATCAACGAAGCCATATTGTTAATTTAATGGTCGATTCATACTAACAATAAAATAATGAACAAATCAACTAAACCATAAGTCAAATTTATTATGCTCCACTAAATTACTAAAAAAAATCGATAGTAAAATAATACTAATCAACTTATATGTTATATATGATTAACAAAACATGAGATTGAATTATGGCACGAGGTACTTATCTCGATGGAAAAAAAACAGATCGGAGATTGGTTAAGACGTCAAAAACAGAAACAACATAGCTCGGTGATAGAGTTGGGACAGAGCGGGGAGAGCGTCGAAGACATAAATCTCGGTATTATAAATCTACAATATAATCAACAATAAACCGTAAAACACCAAAAAGATCTAATCATGGTGAATTCACGTTCAATAAACATATCGAACAAATCAAACGAATACTAACCCATCTAGGAAAAGAACCATAATCGACACTTAAAGTAATAAGACAAAACTAATAACTTATCAAACCAAAACTCAAAACACACGGTTGTTTAAACAGAATAATAAAGCATTAAGCATGTCAGTATGAGTCCACAATAAGTCTTGGCAATAAAGTTTAATAATTAAACATGTGTCGATTTCTTATAAAGCGTGTCCCGACAATTGCAAATCAATCAAACAATAATCAACAATCAACCATAATTGCAAATATGAATTCACGTTTCTTATAATTGCAAGATATTTAAAATAAGCGATAAACTTACCTCGGTCGAAAGCGAAAACAAAGAGATCGGGGATGCCGGAGAAAAAGAGACGTTAGAAAACAGAAAGCGTCGTTTGTTTAGGTGGTTAGGGTTTTGTGCTCAGACGGCTAGGGTTTCGTACTTATACGGCTAAACTATCATGTTGATAACGTATTATGAATAAAAGAAAGAGAAAAGAAATTGTATTGTGTATTATTCCATGAGAATTATAGGATACAAAACTTGAAAAAAATGTACTAACTTAGAGAATAAATAATTTTAGAATGTTTTACAACATTGCCATATAATAGACAACTATTTACTGGGTCTAATGGGTTTATAACGAATGTAATCTGCATGAACAACAGATTTTCTATATACTATTTTTTTTGGGCCAGCCCATTGTTGACCCAACAAGTATTAGGGTCGGATCAAAAAGAAGCCAGAGAGGTTTCGGAGCTCTGTGGCAGTGTGTCGGCTTCGTCTTCCTCCTTTTGAGTCGTCGTCGAGGTCTCTCCTCCGTCATCACTTTCGCTGAATCGCCACACTCTCCTTCGGTTTCAATGGCTGATCTCGATGTTCCTCAGAGTAAGTCGAGAGACCTCGACAAGCTTCTTCTCCGACCTGGGAATCTCGTCGGCCCCGACTTCGATCCTGGAACCGAAGTAAAATCCTTATTTCTCTATCGTTGCTTCGGTTTTTATCTGATGATCTTCATGCGATTGCTTCTAGTTTTCCTGTGATTTTGCATCGAATGATGGTTTTCTGAGCCAAATTTTGTATACAGCTGAGGGACGATATGCGGGAATATGTAAGAATTTTGGTGGTTGGTGCGGGTGGATTGGGTTGTGAGCTCCTCAAGGACTTGGCTCTTTCGGGTTTTAGTAATCTGGATGTGATTGACATGGACCGCATCGAGGTCACCAATCTGAATCGCCAGTTCTTATTCAGGCAATTTCTCCGTCTTCGTCTCTTGGCTATGATAATATTTCTAGAAAATTTTATAGCCATCTCTGTAGGAATTGATAATTGCACGACTGTTTGGTTGATTTGGTTTGGTCTTGTTTTAGACTTGAAGACGTAGGAAAACCTAAGGCTGAGGTAGCAGCAAAGCGTGTCATGGAGAGAGTGAGTGGAGTGAAGATTGTCCCGCATTTTTCACGTATAGAAGACAAAGAGATTGAGTTTTATAATGATTTTAGTATCATTGCCCTTGGTCTCGATTCCATTGAAGCTAGGAGATACATCAATGGGGTGGCTTGTGGGTTTCTTGGTATGAAAATCCTTTTAAAACTTTTCAAGTTCTCTGCCTTTGTGTATTTCTTTTTTGTCTGATCATGTGTTTGTGAAATATAGAGTATGATGAAGATGATACTCCGAGAAGAGAAACAATGAAGCCAATGGTAGATGGGGGAACCGAAGGTTTCAAGGGTCATGCTAGAGTTATCGTGCCTGGGGTTACACCCTGTTTTGAGTGCACGATTTGGCTTTTCCCACCTCAAGTGAAGTTTCCTCTGTGCACTCTTGCAGAAACCCCTAGGAATGCAGCTCATTGCATTGAATATGCTCATCTTATTAAGTGGCCTGAGGTATGGGAATGGATTTCTCTCTTAGAAAGAGACTCTTTCAAATCGTGTATGTATTTGTTTTAGTTACAGTATCATCCATTCTTCCTGAAGGTTCATGGTGGAAAATCATTTGATCCTGATGAGCCAGAACATATGAAGTGGGTCTATGATGAGGTAAGTCATTCGTTCGCTTATTTACGCTATGGGTTTTAATTTTGGCTTATTTCATATTGGGCATTATCTTTGCAGGCTATCAAGAGAGCTGAGCTTTTTGGAATTCCGGGTGTCACATACTCTCTCACACAAGTATGTAACCATTCTTGCTGTTTCTGTCTTTTCACTTTCTAAAATTTTCCAGTAATCAGCTGAAGTGCGTGTGACCGTTTAATCATGCAAGATGAAATATATTTGCTATTTGTATTCATGAAGAATTAATGAGAGGACGCTTGTTTTCGCATACAGGGTGTGGTTAAAAACATAATACCGGCGATTGCATCCACCAATGCGATTATATCGGCAGCTTGTACGCTTGAAACCTTGAAGATTGTGTCTGGTTGCAGCAAAACACTTGCAAATTATCTGACGTATGGTTTACTTCTTTATCTATGCCTTACTTGCTATTGCTAGTGTTTGGACTACAGTTTTTCTACTTAAATTTATGAATTTTGCAAAGAAATCAATGTTATGCGCAAGCAATTTGGTTGGTTTTCATTTTCGCAAGGTATAATGGTGGAGAGGGTCTCCACACTAAAGTGACGGAATTCGTGAGGGACAAGGAGTGTCTTGTATGTGGTCCGGGCATTCTGATTGAGCTGGATACCTCGATTACTTTGCAAAAGGTCCTTCCTCTTGCTTTATCGTCTCATTATTTTTTTAAGACCGTGATGATCCTTGATTATCTTAGCCATTAATTGCTTCATTCATCCTAAATTATTCTCTTCTCTAGAGGCATCTCCAGTGTTGCATTTATCCCTCTATTGGTGCTTGGATGCGGTTGTTCTTAGCCTTCCTCCAAACTTCTTACCACCCTTCTAGCTATATCTTAGTTCAATCGTGCTAAAGTATCCTCTTTGTTTGTCGATTCGAAATTCCGTGTCTCAATTCTCTTCCATTTTGTTCCTGTTTTTTATTTTCTCAGTTCATTGAGATGCTTGAAGAACATCCAAAGCTTCTATTGTCAAAAGCAAGTGTCAAACACGGCAAAAACAGCCTCTACATGCAGGCACCTCCGGTTCTAGAAGAGATGCACAGACCAAACCTAAGCAAACCGCTCTATGACCTCATGGGAAGAGTCCAGAAGGACACTATCCACGTGTTTGGCACAGCTATCAAGAACGAAGAGAAACAGTCGAGCTTAACTAAGCTTAGGGTTGTTTTCAAAGGAGCTGATGGTGTTGCAGACATGGACACAGCTATTGGAGCATGAACGTCGATAGAGAAGCAACCCTTTGATTGCAGCTAGATCCATTAAGGTAATTGGGCAGCTTGACTTGTCCGGTTCTTATTACTGGTCTTTTTTGGTTGTCATTAATAGCAGATTGTTACTGCGTGATGAAAAGAAGAACAAAGCTTTTTTTTTACTCGAGAAGCTTTTTTGTTTACTCGAAACAGATCAGTTTATATGATTGTTGTTAGCCTCGATGATGTTAATCTGTGACAAGAAAAAACATAGAGCCTTAGATTGGTTTTTAACCGTTACAGATTATTATGAAGATTCTCTGGTTCTGGCATCAGGGGATGAAATTTTATGGTTAGTTATATTTTGTTCGTTATTGTTTCCGCATTAAAATTACGTTTAGGTTTTTTTTTACGGCGGTACAAGTTTTAGTATGAGCTATAACAAGCTGTGTGCTTGTTGGTGAGTCGGTTTTGTTTGTGTAGTCAGTGGAACACTTCAAAAAATTCATATAGTTGCAGATCCATCAATTAAAGTTATTGTAGTTTATGGGCATTATTTTCGAATTAAGATTACGTTTTGAGGTTTTTTCTTTTTCTTTTAGGTTTACTTGTGATGGTTTATGGGTTTTAAACGAGTTTTCTTAGTATGAGTTTTGTCTCTCTCTTTTTTTCCGTCTGAATTCTGTTGACAAGGGTGAAATAAATCAAGGATCAACATAGATCAACATAGAATGAAATAAAACTAAGATATAACTCGGCAATTAGTGGTTGGCTACTGGTTAGCACTTGGAGTTGTTCTATTATGTTCATAGTTCAATTTTTTTGGGAAGATGGAAGAAGATTAGGGTTTAAGTCCGAAGTTCGAGATCATAAAAAATGAATTCGGAAAACTTAATACAGGAATGGCACTCGACATTTCTGAGACCCTAAGCAAATCAATCAAAATGTATTCTCGTAGCAACTGATCGCATAATACTTTTGGTACGAAAACAGTTTTGAGACCAACTTTGGCACGTAAAACTTAAAAAGCAAAATTTTCGCATATTCAGAATTTAATTTGTGTGGTCGACATCCCTATCTTTTCCCTCAAATTATCTTTTACTACATTTTTTTTCTTCTTCTTCCGTTTGTGGCTATAATTTCTTGCACATTTTTGTTTTCATATGATCTTTAGAGAATTTAAACTAGTCTTTTGAAACGTAGTACTAGTATGGGTCGAGGATAAGGTAGTTCGACTTCTTTAATTGTTCGTTATCACCAGTGAAAGGTCAAGAGCTAGTTCAGAAATGCAATCAGTAAACGAGTACATATATTATATTTATAAAGATATAAAAAAAGTGAAATGAATAGAAAATGGGAGATAATTGTGTATGTATAATAATAGACCATCAAGCTTCACTTGGGAAATCGGTGTGTGACCCTACTTCACTCAAACACTATCCTCAAACCATATCATATCAATGAGTTAGATTCTCTCTCTCCAAATTTCAAATTGTTCATTGTCCATTTCCTCAATTGCCCACCACAAAACAGTCTTCTAATGTGGCTGTTTTATGATCTCTTAGCCATAAAAAAGAATTCCTTAGGCCCTATCAAAGAGTTCATTTTTTTTTCCCAACACTATGATAAATAATGTAAACCAAGTGTCTCTAATCTATTGTGGTAAAGCTATCAAAGTTTTTAGTCAAATTAATACAAGACATGATGATATGTTAATGTAACAACATATAAACCACTTTCATGATGGTTTAGTGGTAGAAAGATTCATTACATGGTTCGGAGATTAAGGTTCGAGTCATTCCATTGCGATATTCCATAAGCTTTGGGGATTAATTCGGAATTCGGTTTGGAATCATGGTTATTTTAAAAACAACAGAAAGGTAGAATGGATATGGGTTGTGTGTGAACTTTGATTCTACCTTTTGAAAAAGAATTAACAACTGGATAACATCAATGCACAACCTCCTCCTGTCCTTCATGTTGTGTTGTGTGGGGACTTAGCCAGATTAGATTTACATTGCTCAAAGTCTCTCTCTTTTCTCTGGCCCTACTTTCCCACCCACATGCTCCTCTCTCTCTCTCTCTCTCTCTCTCTCTCTCTCTCAAAAGGGCAATCTCTTGCCTATTTATTTGACACTTTCAACATTCCCTCAAACTCCACTTGAAGCAAAATACACAAACTTCTTTCTTCAAGAACAACAAAAAATCTCAACAAACTTGAAGCTAAGATATATGGCTATGGAGCTAGAGCTTGATGATGATGTCTTCTTTGCAGACATAAGCAAACAGATCTCTCTCCTCATCATGGATGAAGATGAACACTTAAACCCTGTTTCTCTCTCCTCCTCCTCTCTCTCATTCCAGGTTTGTTCCTCTCTCTCTCTATCTTCTCTCTCTCTCTCTCTCTCTCTCTCTCTCTCTCTCTCTCTCTCTCTCTCTCTCTAACTGTGTTTCTCGAATCTTTTTGAAAACAGGGTTTGTTCAGAGGAGGGTATCAAACGGCTCCATACATGTATCATCAAGAACAGAGCAAAGGGACTGGTGTGTTCATTCCTAAATCTTCTCAGCCAAAAAGAAGACATCATCATCATCACAAGAAGCAAGGTAGGTTTAGTTCCTTGAACACCAAGCAACAACATTCTCTTCATCAAAACAGACAACAGTATCACCAGAATCATGACAACTCAAGAAGTACTCTTACCACTCACAACAACAACAACAACAAGAGCAACATGCTTACTAGTGTTCATGCTTCTATCCCAAGAAGAACCTACAGAGATGCAGCATCTATCTACACTTGATTTGATTAATTAACAACTATTATTCTGCAACATTCATGATTTTTGTGAGATTGATTCATATATAATTTATAGATGCATAAGATAAGATTTATTTGTTTGTAAATTAGCAAACAATAAGGAAGCTCTTGGAGATTTGTTCCAAGTTTGTTATTGCTTTTCTTGTCATTTTAGAGATTCACTGACTAATTTCTCCTCCATTTGTAATCTTTTAAAGATTGAATTATAAAAAAAATTATGAATCTGTGGGTTGATTACAACAAGATTGATGGAGGAGGAATGTGTAAAGACAAGCCCCATGTGGGATTAGCAAATGTTCCATGTCTCTCTCTCTTTCTTTCCAATCAATGAATATCTTTAGGACAATCACAGATGATGAGTTTGCCACACTGTCTTAAAAAAAAGTCAGATCTGAAGATGACTAAAAGCTCACACATCTTCTGTCTTGCCACTCACACTCACATGCCCATCTTTTTCTCTCACTCTCTATCCCATTATTATTAGTAAATCTCATTCTTTTAGTATTTCTATTTAGAGCAAAATAATATGATTATGTTCAGCCCTATACTTTGGACATTGTCCTCCACTACCTTTGTGAAATAAATTTAATTCATCAGTACCCTTAATTTGTCTTAATACCTTTATATAATAAAAATAAAGATGAAAAATAAATTAAAATTCAAATGGGTCCTACCTGTGTCCCCCCCATCTCGTGACTGTCTCCTCCAATCTCGATCTTCTTCTTCTTCTTCTCGAATCCACCATTAACATCCAACCAAGCTTTGAAAAATTGGATTGAGGTCCGATTTCTTGTTCTATTTCGCATCTAAAATTCATAAATTGTGTATTGAAGAAGATCTTGTACAATGTGAAACCCTAATTTTGCAAATCAATTGAATTAAGCATTTTGTAGATTTCAATGTTTTTCTTGAATGTTCATTCTAATCATTCTCGTTTGTGCATAGATTGTAGTAACACTTGAATTGAACTGAATTGAATCGTAGGACATTATTGAGAAATTGAATTGATTTAGTACATTTCGGTATAACTTGGTATAACTTGTTAAATGACTAAATCGTGCAACTTGTATAACTTGGTATAACTTGTTAAACTTGGTTTACTGGATTTCGGTACAACTTGTATACCTTGGTATAACTGTTGATAATTAAATCGTGTAACTTGTATACCTTGGTATAACTTGTTAAACTTGGTTTACTGGATTTCGGTACAACTTGGTACAACTATTCAAAATTAAATCGTGCAACTTGTACAACTTGGTATAACTTGTTAAACTTGGTTTACTGGATTTCGGTACAACTTGTATAACTGTTCAAAATTAAATCGTGCAACTTGTATAACTTGAAGAAAAAAATGAACACCTTGGTATAACCGAATCTAATTTGGCTTTATATTGAATTTCAGGGGCGCATTGAGTAATAATCCTCGCATGAAGATAGTTTTTGATTTTGGGGGATATTATCTGAAAAAAAGAAATGAAAATAAATGGATTTCAAGTCAAATTCATCAATTTCTTAGATTGGAGAGATCGTACGAAGACGTCACTTATTCATATTTGGTGAATAAAATATGTTTAAAGGCAAAGGTTGATGAAGCTCTAAACTGAAATTGAGTTACGTTGCAGATCCAGTAGACCGAACGATACCACTATATATCTTCGATGATGATAATGTTGTATCTTTTTTGGAAATGAATGAAGATAAATTCTATGTTTTGCATGTGGAAGTTGTCAAAGATAAGGAGCATGAGCGTGAGTAAGATCGAGGAAGTTTATTTGTTGGAAGTAATGATGAGGTGAATACAAGTGGGACATGTTCCGATGAGAACACGATTGAAGATGAGAACACGACTCAGTTTGAAGGAGAAGCATAAAAAAATTCTAACGTTGGGGCCACCATGGTTATCTATGACGAAGAACGAGAAAATATAGATAACTATGAAACATTTGAAGGTGAGGCAACCCCGGCAATCCCGACTGTAAATGTAGAATGGGAAGATGGGTTGAATCTGAAGATACGTCAAGAATTTCCAAGTAAGGATGCAGTGAAAGATATAGTTGAGGCTGCAGCGCACAAAAACTGTTTTGAGTTTGATATAGTGAAGTCAGATAAGGTGTTGTTTGTGGTAAAATGTTGTGAACGTAAAAAAGGTTGCAAGTGGTTTCTTCGAGCTGCGAAGGATATGCTGTCAGACACTTTCTCGGTCAGAACGTACCACAAGATGCATACATGCTCGCGGTCAACTACGAGTACAATGGGAAAGAAAAGGAGAGGCACAACACGATTGGTTGCATCTGTATTGCGAGAAGATTACCCATGTTCGATACAGACTCCAGCTCTAAAACATCTCATCCTTTTGGTTCAATCAAGACTTGGTGTTAAAGTCGCATATTCGACCGCAAATAGAGGGAAAAAACTAGCAGCTGCTGATGTTCGCAGTACTCCAGAGGATAGCTATAGGAATGTGTATTCTTATTTGCACATGTAGGAGAAGAAGAATCCCGATACAGTTTCATACGTTGAACTGAATGAAAAAAAGAGGTTTAAGTACCTATTTTTTGCTTTGGGTCCTTTGCATTGAAGGCTTCCAAGCCATGAGGAAGGTGATCATTGTGGATGGCACATGTATTACTAATAAGTTTGGTGGAGTGCTTATCGTGGCTACAGGTCAAGATCCAGATCATCACCATTATCTGGTTGTTTTTGGTGTAGTTGATCGTGTTAAAAATGCAAGTTGGACCTGGTTTTTCGAAAAGTTGAAAACAGTTGTACCAGATTGTCCTGAACTGGTGTTTTGTTCTGACAGACATCAAAGCCTCATCAAGTCCATAAGTGCAGTATACCCTTTGTCTCACCATGGGTATTGTATTTATCATTTGTCTTAGAATGTTAAATTGAGCTGCAAAAACGTCAACAGAGATTTGGTTGCAAAAACTTTCATGGAGTGTAGTAGGGCTTACACAGAGCCTGAGTTCCTGAACCTCTTTCTTGCGTTCGTCAAAAAATATCCGAACGCAGGTGCGTATCTGAAGAATAGTGTTAGACAGGAGAAATGGGTAAGGTGTTATTTTCCCGGGGCAAGGTACAATATAGATACAACTAATAATGTTGAATCGATTAATGGTGTTTTTGTACAAGCGAGGACATATGCATTGTTACCAATAATCGATGCGATTGTTGAAAAAGTTACTGAATGGTGGAACAAGCATATAAAGATGTCCGTGGAGACACCGGAAGGGCAAAAGCTAGTTCCGTATGTTGAGAAATTGATGCACACACGATGTACGGAAGCAAAGCTCTTACCAGTGACTGAGATAAACTTGTACTTTCTTGAGTACAAGGTGACTGCAATTGATGGGAGTAGTTTTGTCGTTAATCTGAAGAATAAGACTTGCGATTGCAAGTGTTTTGATATTGACAAATATCTGTGCGTGCATGCTATAGCTGCTGCCATGGCAGCAAAGAATAGCACAGGTACGGAGTTCCCATTGCATGAATTTTGCTCGAAGTATTACTGGATGGAGGAGTGGACATTGGCATATGCGAAGTCGATATATCCAGTTCCTAGTACGGATATGTGGACGGTGCCTCAGGATGTGCGTGATTTGATTGTCCATTCGAAGGCGTATGTGAAAAAGAAGGGAAGAAAACGAACGAGGAGGTTTCCCTTAACCGGAGAACAAGGACATCGGAAATCAAGATCATCTTTTGTTCCTCAGTCGTCTTCTGCCGTGCCTCAGTCATCTTCCGTGCATGAGTCGTCATCTATTCAACAACCGGAAAACTTTGCTGATCGTTGGTTTAATTGTGGAGTGTAATGGATATTGATGGTTTTATCTTTGTATAACTAAGTACAACTTGTTTCGTGATTGTCCAACTATACTTGTGATATTAATCTTCATCTTTTTCATTTACTTGTTAGACTATTGTTAGATGTTGTTTTAAAATAAGAGTTTTAAAACTAATTTGTTTAATTTATATTACAATAATTATTTTCTAATTTTTGTTAAGTTTATATTATTAAAATAATAATATTATTATAAAAAATTATATTTCATTAAAAATATTATTGATTTATTACTTATTAAATTATATCATTGATTTATTACTTATTAAAATTATATTATTTATTTATTACTTATTAAATCATATCATTGATTTATTACTTACTAAATTAAAAAATAATATTTATTTAAATAAAGTTATATTAAATCAAAAAATTTAACATTATTTTTACTAAATATAAATTTTGAACAATTATGTCATATTCAAACTAACATTTGAGTACAAAAAAGTAATATTAATTTTGAACAATCGGATGTGTTCCTTGGTTATAATATCCTATGTTAGACATTATACTTTAATGGTTACTTTCCATTTGTTAACCACTCAAACTTCCAAACGGTCCTTAAAATCATGTTCTGTCAAATATTATTCTACAAAACAGTTTCTATTATATCTAAATTACCATAAACCATCTGTGCAACTACAAATGTTGTCATTAAACATGTGTATACCTAACATTTAAGAAAAATTTCAAAAAGTACAACTTGCCAAAAATTATACAACTGGTCAATCATGTATAACTTGGCACATTTGGCACCTACACACGTGCGAAAAGGCGGCGCACACGTGAATCCTTTTTTCCAAAAAATGAAAAAATTTAAAAATCCCTATCGAATCATCCTCTTTTCCATTTCTGATTTTCAAAAGGCGGCACATCCTTCAAGTGGGTTCCGATTTCGTTTACTTTCCCATTTTCGAATCTGATTTTCTGTGGCCTGGGCTTTCTTTTCATAAATTGGTTTTCTTTGGCCTGGACTTTCCTTTCATAAATCGATTTTCCGATTTCGTTTACTGTCACATTTTCGATTTTCCGAATCCGTTTACTTGCCTTTTCCGATTTTTATAAATCAATTTTTCGATTTTGTTTACTGTCCCATTTTTGATTTTCCGAATCCGTTTACTTGCCTTTTTCCGATTTTCATAAATCGATATGAGCTGCAACTCTGAAGCATCGACGAACACATATGGCACATTCCCTAAACGAATTAGGGTTCCTGGAATTCCAAAAAAATATCACTGCGGATCCGTGATTGTTGAAAAAATGTCTGGGTCGGTATCAAATCCTTGTCGTCGGTACTACCAGTGTTTGTATGCTGCTCAAAGGAAGGTACATCTTTTAACTTGACTGAATTCACATGACATAAATTCACATCTTCTTTACACTTTCACATTTGTTCAATAATTTATGTAGCTTGTGAACGATGGCCATGTCTTCAAGTGGGTTAATGAAGCAATTTTGGATGAGATAGAACAGTTGGATTTTCAAGTCAGTGTTCTTGAAGAAGAAGTTCTCATGTTGAAGCAAGAAAGTAAGAAAACGAGGACATTACTGATTCTATGTTCTTCCCTTCTTCTTCTTGAAACAATGATTATCAAGATTGTATAACTAAGAAACAATGATTATCAAGATGGTACAACTATCCAAGGACCCTATGTTTGTTTAACTATTTGTATTTGTGGAATTAGAAGTTAAATTGTGGTTTTGGAACTTGAATTGTGGATTTGTTTTACTCCTAAAAAACGTATTCCAAGTTATCCTTAGAAAACACAAGTTGTACCAAGTTATTCTAAAAAAACCCAAGTTGTTCAAAGTAAATCCATACAAAAACAAAAAACACCAAAAAAAAGAGTTCAATCAAAGAGTTCAATCAAATAAAAGGAGAGGACAAACACACCCTAATCCTTCTTCTATTCTTCTAAAATCTTGTCGCGCTGCCTATGACCAATAGGACTCCTAATCACAACGGTACTTCCCTTCTTCCTCCCCTTCCCTATATACTTCATCTTCTGCGTTGCTTCTGGTTGAACCATCTTCCCTATACTCTGGACCTTGGTTGCTTGTGCTAGAACCTCCGATGAAGCCTCAGCTGGAACCTCGGCTTCTCTCTTTCTCTTCTTCTCGACAATCCTCGATTGTACCTCGGTTGCACCAAGTTGTACCTGTTCATATATCATATATCATTGATTTATTATTGATTTTCAGGTTGTACCAAGTGGTTACCGTTGCTTGTGGTGGAACATCTGATGTCGCCTCGGCTGCTCTCTTTCTCTTCCTCACAAATGTCCTATATTCTTTGGACACACCCGAATCAGGTTGTACCTGTTCCGCAACAGGTTGTACTTCTTCAGTTGCAACAGGTTGTACCTGTTCATATATCAGATATCATATATCATTTATCATTGATTTATTACTGATTTTCAGGTTGCACCAAGTTTTACCTGTTCCGCCTCAAATTGCACCAGGATTGCATCAGGTTGTACCTCGGTTGCATCAGGTTGTACCTGTTCATATATCATATATCATATATTAATTATCATTGATTTATTACTAATTTTCAGGTTGCACCAAGTTTTACCTGTTCCGCCTCAGATTGCACCAGGTTGTACATGTTCTTCACCAAGTTGTACCTATTCCACCTCAGGTTGCACCTCGGTTGCGTCGGGTTGTACCTGTTCTTCAGCAAGTTGTACCTGTTCATATATCATATATCATATATTAATTATCATTGATTTATTACTGATTTTTAGGTTGCACCAAGTTTTACCTGTTCTACCTCAGATTGCACCTCCATTGCACCAGGTTGTACCTGTTCTTCACCAGGTTGTACATGTTCTTCAGCAGGTTGTTCCTCTTCAAACCGAGGGTTATAGTCATCAAACCCACGGTTATACTCATCCTCTTCTCTTTCCAACCTCAGGGATGATTCAATAGAGGAGACTCTAGTACCAAGGGCTTCAATCTTCATATTCAGTTCGGAAAACATTTTTTCCATCTGGCCCTTTAGCGCAACCAATTCATTTCTCCACGGATAAGGAGCAGACCTAGTAGGAGCATCCGGAGGCCTAGTAGGAGCATCCGTAGGCGTAGTCGGAGCATCCACATGCATAGTCTTAGGAGCATTGACACCACTGAAACCTACAGCATTGTCATCATCACCCACATCAGGAACTAATCCTCTGGCGGTTACATCTTCAATGTAGAAATCCCGAGACCATACTGTCTTCTTCTCCATGAGAATAAGCCTCTTCCACCCATCAGCCAACCCATCATCATTATCGTCCCACCTATTTTCGATATCCATGATTTGGTGCAACATACGCCTCTCACGGCTGGATGGAGTTAGGATACTCTGAATATCCTGAGAAAATTAATAAATACAAATTAATACCTACCTAGTTAATAAAAAAATAAAACGTTTTTGCAATATAAACGGATTACTAAGCTTAGTTGTACCAAGTTGGACATTGATGTCCTTAAGAGAAAAGCCTTTCAACTTGCCGGATTTGAACTTCATCTTGCACATACGAGGACAACTTTTGTGTGCAGGAACAACTTCAATGCAACTATTCTTAAGGGCAGAAATGGCCTCAAACGCAAGATACTACACATCATCACACAAAATCCAAGTTATACTTAGTTAGATGAACTGAGTTATACCAAGTTATACCAAGTTATACTAAGTTATACGAATTCAATTTAAGTTATACTAAGTTATAATTTTTTTAAAACTTACCTCCAGCGGGATAATGAAGCTAGGAAAGATCCACTGTCCTCTCACATCCCCTCCGTAGTGGTCCATAACATGAAAGATGTCTTTCATGTTCTGCTCAAACGCCTCTCGTCCCCACGGATATGTTAGGCACGCATCCAGATCTCCAACCGCTCTAATAAAGAAAGGGTGGACAGAGGTGGCTTGCTTCCCTCCCTTTCGTTTCCCTATAAGAACGCTGCACAGAAAATACAGCACTGCCATCTGCAACCGATCCCGAGAGGGTTCCTTCATTGATAATAGCTTCTCCTTCACTCCTTCCCGAGTTATTGTTGCCCCCAACCCAAAATGAGTACCAACAAACTCGGTTCCGCCAAAAGTTGTTTTGTTAGTTGGATAGTTATGGCAATACAATCCAGACATGAGTGCCATTTCTCTTAGAGAATATCGGATGGGTACTCCGTTCACTACGAACCACACTTCTTTTGTCTTCGCTAACTTGGCGGTGCGAAGAAAAAGCATCCACATTCCCATCAACTTATGATTGGCGGACTTGGGCATATGGAACAGATGTTTGAACTGTGGGTGAGTGAGGAACCATGACATCTCATCCTCTATAAGATGGCCTTCAAGGAGTTCCACCGTCTCTTTAATACCACACTTAGCCGAAATCTTAAATTGCTTTGTATATTCCGACGGTGGAAAGTACATCTCCAGCTTTCGTTCTAACGTCACTTCCTCGTTAGAATCCTGCAATCAAAACATGTTGTAACAAAATTAACAAAGTTAATCCTTTTAGTTTTCCGGAATATATTACAAAATCTAACAAGTTATACCAAGTTATACTTTTTGTTTCCGAATTCAATTCCAAGATGTACTTTAGTAAAACTAGCAGGTTATACCAAGTTATACAAATTATAACTTGTTATTTAACAGATTACTAAGTTACAAACACTAGCAAGTTATACCAACATTTACCAACTTTTGTTTCCGAATTGAATTCCAACATATACCTTAGTAAAACTAGCAAGTTATACCAAATTATACCAAGTTATTTAACCATTCAAAAATTTACAAAACTAGCAAGTTATACCAAATTGCACTTAGTTGGCCACAGTATTGAGACATACCGTGGAATGGCTAGAGTCCGACATAGTTTGTTCTGAGTCATTTACAAGTGACTCACTGTCATTCGAAGGATCAGGGTTTCCGACTTCGCGTTGTCCTCCAGACGATTCACCAACATAACTTGCGTTCTTCGTGCGCGGCATTTATCTTCAAAAAACCAAACAAACCCAACATTATAACTTCCGAAATCGGTTAACCATTTTTGCAATTTAACTTAAATTCGACTCGAATTCAACTCGGATTTGAATATAGGAATTACATTCGGACTTACCTTGGAATTAGATTTCGAGTTTCGAACAGTTATCCTTGGTTGTACTTGCTAAAGAAGAAGAGAAGAAAGGGAGAATTCGCGGACTTATGTTTTTTTTAAAAGAAGTTGATCCGTTGTCGGGTTAAGGAGGAGAAGCAGAGTGGGATCCGATTTGGGTGTGGGTTAATCCAATTCGGGGTGGTTGGATCGGTAAATACGAAATTTCATTAAGGATTTTTCTGTATTTTATCATTTTTTTGATTTTTAGACATAAAATTTAAATTAAAAATAATTTTTTTTATTAAGTTATATGTGATTAATAAAAAAGCTACAATGGTATCTGCTCGCTATACTTTTCATAAATCACTTAAACCTAATTAAGGATTAACCAAAGTTCCAGCAAATAAGATGATAGGTTAATTATACATCAATCAAGCACCAAATTTACTTTGATTAATGGACTTGTTAACCAATCAGTGCCTGTTGAGAAGTCTCTATGCTTGTGTGAAGAAGAAGACTCGACTCGAGAATTTCAATGGCGGCCATTTCTTCTCTCTTACTTTTCTTCATTCTCTTCCTCATCTCTCTTCTCATCATCTTGGCTCTGATCGTACGGCCACGATCCGTCAGGATCCCAATCAAATCGCGCCACGTTTTCATCACCGGTGGATCCAGCGGCATCGGTCTCGCTCTCGCCCACCGTGCCGCAGCCGATGGCGCTCGAGTCTCCATCCTCGCTCGCTCCGCTGATAAGCTCTTCGAGGCCAAACGATCCATCAAGCTAGCCACCGGCGTCGAAGTCGCCACGTTCTCTGCCGACGTTCGCGATTACGACGCCGTTTCGAAGGCGGTTGACGAATCCGGGACGATCGATGTGTTAATCGTCAATCAAGGCGTGTTCATTGGGAAAGCGCTTGAGAAACAGAGCCCGGAGGAAGTCAAGTTCATGATTGATGTGAATTTGGTGGGAAGCTTTAATGTGGTTAAGGCTGCTTTGCCTGCCATGAAAGCTAGGGAAGGTCGTGGACCTGCTTCCATTTCTCTTGTGTCCTCTCAAGCTGGTCAGGTTCGCCGATTCATAGTCGGAATTTAGAGTTTTATTCATCAGTCTCCAGTCACTAGATAGCTTTGTTGTAACTAGCACTCTTGCTTGATTAGCCATGTGAAGCCCCTGTGATAGATTGTGTATAGTAACATCAAGCCAAGTTTATGCTGATTCTGGTCATCGCAAAAATGCACAACATAAATTGCTTTGGCTAGCTTCTTTTTCGAGGTTCTAGTCAATAGCAGTCTATGGTTCTAATCAAGTTTGTTCTGAGCTTGAATTTAAAGCAGCTGCGAACAGTTTGGTAGTTGTTGAGTTTCCTTTGTGAAAATGTAATCACTTGTGGAAGTCGAGAGATGCATTTTCTCAGATAGACTTTGTGATGCCTCGTGTTTATTACTTTTTTCAGGCAGGTATCTACGGATACACTGCATATTCAGCAAGCAAGTTTGGGCTTCATGGTTTAGCACAAGCATTGCAGCAAGAAGTTATTTCTGATGACATTCATGTCACTCTTCTGTTTCCTCCTGACACGGATACACCCGGATTTGAAGAAGGTAAGACAATCCCGCAATCTTTAATTCATCATGGATATGTAGATTATGACAAACAAGTATACGGCATAAAATGTAAGCTGTGATAGTTCATTGGCACTTAGGAGTTTCATTATACTGACCGGATGACTCAATTAACAACATTCAGATTAGTTGCCCATTATTCTGGTTCAGTAGAATTCATTAAGAGTTGTAGATAGACTACATAAAAGAGCATATGGTCCTAAGCTACAAAACACATTATATTCTACTCTGTTACTGAAAAGCTTGTATCAATGATACAATATCATGAGTTGAAAGCGAGCAAGAATATTTTCCTCTACTACGAGCTAGTGTATTGCATCATTTACCAGCTAGTATGCGAAACTAAAAATGATACTCAAAAAGTGGCCAATGTTTCTGCTTAAAAAAGTATAAATTTCTCCCTCTTCCTCTGTGATCTCTGATCTTGGTAACGATACATGGCATTGAAAATACAGCGAATGAGGTATAACAGAGATTTGAGATTCATTCATGATTGGTCTTTTCTCGTTTGGGCTCTCAGAACAGAAGAAGAGGCCAGAGCTCACTTCCATCATAGCTGCATCTTCTGGTTCAATGAAAACCAACGAAGTAGCCAAGATATGTCTGGATGGTATCAAAGCAGGAAAATTCACAGTGACGTGCCATTTCATTGGCTTCTTACTGTCTATTGCGAGCAGCGGGATGTCCCCTCAGAGATCGGCTTGGCATGCTTTCATTGAAGTTATGTTCGGTGGTCTTATAAGACTCATTAGCTTGTGTTTCCAATGGGATTGGTATAATACCATTAAAAAAGTCAGAAAAACAAAAACAAATAGTAAGTTAGCTTAGGTTATCATACTGTTTGTTTTTGGTATGAGCTATTATTTCTTGGGAACAAGTTTATGATTTGTAGAGGAACAAAAGAAAAGGATTCACAAAAGTGTATATTATCACTTATCAGGCTTTCGTATATTATTAGCAGAAATGCAGTGAACAGGTTAATGTTTTGAGTTTGGGTTTATCATACTCATTTAAGTATTACATGTGTTTTGGACTTGAAACTACAAACACAAAACATATAACCAGAACTCAGAATTTATCATTAAACCAAACTGAAGCTGAACCGGTTTGAGTTCGATCAATTTCCCTCATATACATGGAAAATTGATCAAGGTCAAACCAGACGCTGCATTACATCAAATACGACACATCTCTCTCATCAAAGTTAACAGAACCAACCCCTAAACATAGTAGTGGGTTATACAAATTACATACATAAAGAAAATAATCAGAAGTTACTAATCAATAAGCTTTTTTCAAAGCGTAAGAATAGGAGTTAACTCATTGAAAATGTCAGATGAGTGGAGGTGATCATCATTGAAACCTCTGTTCTGAAGCACCAAATCTCCATCTTTAACAGGTTGAGAATCAGAGAACATAATTGGATCCATGGAGTCATGAGAATCAGAACACGTGAGAAGACTAGCAGCAAACTCCTGAAGGTCTAGAGTGCTTTCGAAAACACCATCGGATAGTAAGCTTTCAGAACTTGTCTTGAGAATCCCAAAATCAATGATTTGATCAAGATCCATGTCGATATCATCCAAGTTTTCTGCAGGTAAAGTGCTGTTGTTGTTGTTGTCGTTGTTCCTAACGTCCTTATCATGATGATCGTCCAAGTCTAGTTGTTGATCATAAACGGCATCTTTCGAACGCAATTGCTTGACATCTTTCAACAGCTTCGACATTGAATCGGACGCTTTCCGGAGAGAAAAGCGGAGACGTTGGAATTGTCAGACATAGGAGTGGCTAGAACGGCGATTTGTGCGCCGGAGAGAAGGCAAAGCTTTACCGAAGAGTCCCTGACAACGTTTGGAGTAACAAGGTCCTCTAGATGTTTTCTTCTCCATCTTCTCTATGGGAATCTTCCTCTTTCTGATTAGAGAGTCAAGAGGCAGTGTGGACAACTTCAAGTTTCTCTCATAGTCGTAGACAAAAAAGCAAATATTATACTGACCGACCGTTAATTCAAAACCAAACCAATTAAAACTTTAATTTATTCGGTTTTTAATTTCTAAACCGAATTGGTCCCGACTCCGTTTTGTTATCCGATTTCTGCTTTCGGAGGTGCTCATCAATGGCGTCTCAGCTTCTCTTTGTTCCTCATCTCTCGCTCTTCCCTAATTGGAAAATTCATACTTCCCTCTTTTCAACACAAAACCCTACTTTCTTTCAGACGACGAGAAAACCTCTCCGATCCTCTTCCCTCAACTCTCCTATCCTTAACCTCCAAGCCGTCGCCGAAACAGCTGCTCTGACTCTACGACAAATCTGCCATGGTTTTGTGCCGGAGCATATACTACGCAGGCAAGCTTCTTCGTTGTCTTTGCTTTTTAACTGTGGAATTTGATTTGACAAGTATGGAATTTCTGAAAATTGATTTTTGAACAATTGGTGCAGAATGGAGGAGACTGGGTTTGTTTTTCCCACTGATATTCAAAGAGAAGCTTTACCTACTTTGTTTACAGGGCGTGATTGCATCCTCCATGCCCAAGTCCGTTTTCTCATCTTTTGAATGCTCCTTCTCTCTTTGTGTATTGTCAAGAGATGTTTATGTTTCTGTGTTTTGGTGTTCTAGACAGGTTCAGGCAAGACATTGACTTACCTGTTACTCATATTCTCTCTTATAAATCCTCAACGTTCTTCTGTGCAAGCTGTCATTGTTGTGCCTACTCGGGAGCTCGGCACGCAAGTAAGAGTGTGCAAATTGATTTCAATCTTATTACTCTGAATTGATCTTCTTATGAAATACTCGAAAATTGTTTGCCTATTTGGGTTTAGGTTACAAAAGTTGCTCGTATGTTGGCTGCAAAATCCACGGATGTTCAAGTGAAAGGATGTACAGTAATGGCTCTCTTAGATGGAGGGATGCTAAGAAGGCACAAAAGCTGGCTAAAGGTTGGACTTTTGGATACTTTGGTATCTTATTAAGTTTGAGAAATTAGGTTACTGCAGTCACTTCTTCTTCTTGTGATTTACTTCAGCGAGTTGAAATTTTCAGGCCGAGCCACCAGCAATCGTGGTCGCTACTGTAGCAAGTTTGTGCCACATGCTAGAAAAGCATATATTTAGACTTGACTCGGTGAGAGTTCTTGTTGTAGATGAGGTAAAAACTTTCTCATCTATGTATTATACTTCTGAGCTTGTTCTCCATACCAAATGCAGAGGCTGTTCTGCACATTGAACATGGTGCTCAGAACATTTTCTCACCCTAAAATATATTTGAACGGTCACTTGGTAGGTTGATTTCTTATTCTACTCATCAAAACAAGTTGGTTCTGTGCGGAAGCTTTTGACATCGTTTTCTTCATGCGATAAACGTCAGACAGTTTTTGCCAGTGCTTCCATTCCCCAGCATAAACATTTTGTGCATGACTGTATACAGCAAAAGTGGACAAAGGTTAGCTTATGAATGATTCTTCCTTATACTGTGACTTGTGTTCGGGTTTGGTTTATGAATCATATGATTTGGGTTGCTGTAGATACTACCCATTACCCAAGTCTACACCTGACAATATAAGAAAGTACTTTTCTGAACTTTGTTTTCAAGTCAGTTGTCTTTTTTTTTTCATATTTCTGCAGAGGGATGTTGTTCATGTCCATGTTAACGCAATCATGCCCATGCCTTTGTGCCTTCTTCACAAATTTGTGGTAAGACTTTCACTTGTTCCACTTCTTTTGTCATGATATGCATCTGTTTGTACATCTAATATGTATTTTGGCAGGTGTGTGGGAAGGGAAACAAACATCAAATACTGCTTGCCTTGTTAGAATCTGATGCACCTGAATCAGCTATTATTTTTGTCGGGGAGCAGGTTTTGGAAACCTCTATATTCCTTCTAACTTCCCTCAATCTAACCATTTAACATTCTTTTCTGATTCTTATTTTCAGTCTGAGAAGTCAAAAAAGGCTGGAAATGATCCATCTACAACTCTACTCATTGAGTTCCTCAAAACGTCATATGATGGCTCGCTGGAGATCCTCCTACTAGAGGAGGACATGAATTTCAATTCACGAGCAGCCTCGCTAACAGTACGTGGTTCTATTTTCCTCAGATTCTGATACTCAATGCTTACTCTATTTTACTAACCTTCAACGATTTCCCATAGGAAATTCGGCAAGGAGGAGGGTTTCTTCTTGTTTCTACTGATATTGCAGCAAGAGGGATTGATCTAACAGAAACAACTCATATCTTCAACTTTGATCTCCCACAAACGGTTACAGATTATCTGCACCGAGCTGGAAGAGCTGGTCGAAAACCCTTTTCGGATAGGAAGTGCATTGTTACCAATCTGATCACGTCGGAGGAAAGATTTGTCTTGCAAAGATTCGAAAATGAGCTAATGTTCAGCTGCGAGGAACTGATGTTGTAGGTACTGTGTTGATTTTCCCAGTACATAAAATTTTCATCTTTGGGGCAAAGAATTTGCCTTTGTTTCCTCCATTTTTTTTTTCATAACCAGCAATACGGGTGAGTCAAAACTCCATCAGCTTAATGCAACTAACTAATTACACGGAAAGATTATATGAGAAGTGTCATCATTATCAATAAAGTTTTGACTGTTCTGCTCTGCATTCTTAGTTCTCACAATTAAAACTTAAAAGTATCATATCACAATTCCATCTCCAATCACTGAATTCTTCAAGATCACTGTAATGCCAGATCTGATGTAAAATCCATCGGATGACCTATCTGCTTCTTGTATTCCCTGCACCATCACATAAGTGGAAATGAGCTAAGCATATGAAAATTGTATGTCTGATGGGTCCATTTTTTTCTTAAATAAAAGAAAATTCTACCTCCGAGTTTGCGATGATTACATTCTTCCCAACTCTAGCATTCTTGTCTATGATGCATTCTCTGCAGGGAAAAGGAGAAGGCAAAAAGAAAAGGATGAGGGAAGCTCACAACTGAGAACCGTTGCTAAGGTAAGCCATGTGAAGTTGATAGTTAGTCTTACTTAATTTTTGTGTTCTCTCCTATTCCAATGGGAACTTTTCCCTCAGCAAGCAGTGATGCAACTTCTGCTTCTGTTTCGTAAAAGTCTGCCCCAAGCATCACAGTGTCCTAGAGTTTCCATGCTTTTAGATCATCGTACAGTCTTAGAAAATAATCCTTGTCATTGTGATTAATAAAGATATACGTTTTGCGTACCTTCAACTGAACATTATTGCCTACTCTAGATCTAATTCCCACAATGCTGTGCTCAATTAAGCAGTTGGTTAAGAAGCTTCCATGAGAAATTATCGAATCAACGAGCTTCGCATGTATTGAAATTTCTGAGTTAATCCTGAAGAAAGTAGGCTAAAACCGAAATACATAGAACTACAGAAGGAAATATCATGGCTGGTTTTACTTACCTTAGAGCCATCTATTTTTGATGGTGGTAGGTTTCTCCTTGATGTATATATTGGTTTTGCTGCGTCGTAGAAACTAAATGCCGGTGGCTAGAAGGTATAGAGGTAGACGTAAGTGATATTATACGAGTATGTATGATTATGAACATTATCTTGGAAAATAGATTTGTCTCAGAAAAGATTAAACCTTACATGCTCAGTGAGGGCGAGATTTGCCTCAAAGAAAGATCTTATCGTTCCTATATCTTCCCAGTAGTCATTAAAGAGATAAGCCTGCTCAAAAGATCTTGTTAACCCTTGATATAACGTTACTCATTGGACGTAAATGTGTGCTTAATCTGAATGTTACTGACTTTCACATAGAATTCTTTAGCTGAGAAGGGTATAATCTCTGAACCAAAGTCGTTTGCTGTAGGGAAACGCCATCTGATTTCAAAACATATGCAAAGTATTAATTTTGCATTGCTCGTAGAACGCAGAGACATGATAGAGAACTAAAAGGTGTTACCTCAAGAGATTCAACAGTATTTCTTTCTTGAAAACATAAACTCCCATTGACGCTATGTATGGTTTCTTTTCAGCTTCCTCCTTGGAAAGTCCTAAAACAGTTGTGTCTACTGCCTAAGGATACCCGAGGTTAGAACAATCTTCAGGCTTTGTTCTGAGATGCTATTATTGTTCAAATATGAATCCTGGAATTTTCAGCATACCATTGCTTTCAGGTCATCTCCTTTAGGTTTTTCACTGAAAGAGAGGACTCTTCCTTTGTCATCTATCTTCATGAGACCAAAATCTGAGGCACGTCTACCATGTAACACAGAAAGAGACTATAAGAAATCATGATCATTGATTTTGCGTAATAATTAAAGAGGGGGGGGGGGGGGGGGGGGGGGGGGGGAGAATGAAAGTTTATATGCTCTTTTGCATTCACCGGTCATCTATTGGTATGCAGGAAATGCTTATATCCGCGCCACTCTGCCGATGATCCTGCAGATTGAAGTTCAAGGTATGAGTCTCTGAGAGTAACTAACTCTTGATAAAGGACATGGGCTCAAGGTAATCTTGTCTCACCTGTATAAAATCCATATAATCCATCCTATAGAGGTGATCTCCAGAAAGAATCAACACATCCTCTATCTCCTTGGTTCTTGCATCCTATGGAAAAAAATGTTGGACACTCTGTTTTTTTCAGGTGAAGATAAGCTAGTTGAAGTCTGTTTTGTACCTCGAAAAGCCAATGGAATTGCCGAACTGCATCTGCTGTACCTTGGAACCACCTTTTACCAGATTCTCCTGGCGTTTGAGTGGCTGCAAGAACCTGATTTTTTTTCAAACAATTGCCTCAGATGCATCGAACCAGTTTGGCGCGCAATGGATGATGAAGAAAGAATATCGAACCTCAACATAGCCTTCTCCAAAGCCAACTCCATTGGAGTTGTAAGCACGGGCTAAATGCCTGTTCAATGATGCTGAGTTATATTGTGTGAGTATGTAGACTTTGTTGATTCCGCTGTTGATGCAATTGCTCATCGGTACATCTATCAACCTATAGGCTCCCCCTATAGGGACCTGCAATTCACGCATTTTCCAGATTAATGAAACTTTGTGCTGCAGGAAATTCAGCAATATCGAAAACTTTGCGACAATGAAGCAACTAACAGCAGGCTTGGCGCGACGTTTTGTGAGAGGAAAAAGTCGAGTTCCTGCTCCACCTCCAAGAATAATGGAGGCGACCGTCCTTGAATCCCTTTTCTCAGCCTCAGTATCTTGTACCTGGAGAGGTCATTGACATAAACAAACACAGTGCAGAGCACTCTTGATGAGCTCGAAGATCGAAGAAGAATAAGAAGCAAAAAGGTTGAAACTTTTTACCTTACTCTCTGCAGCTACTCTAGTTAAAGACATTGAAACCCTCTTCTGAGAGAAGTTAGTAGAAGATCGAAGGCGAACATTTGGAAGCTGAGCCAAGTTGAGCTTCTTCCCCATGAGCTCTCCATTGCAGAAGGTTCCAAGCTTAATGTGCCTGGTCAAGCCCGTGGAGCCACGTAGGCAGCTCGGGGCAGAGAGGGAGATTCTGCAGTCAGCAGAAACCACCATTTTTTGCTGGAAATGTTGGCTCTTGAAGTGTCTGAAGAGAGGGAGAGATAATGAGTTGCATGGACTTGCATTTTACTTGGAAGGATTTGCTCCACCCTATCTTCTACAAGTTACATCCACCACCAGTTTTTATTTTGTTTTGAGATTTTAAGACATATCTATTTTGTCTTTACATGTCTTACAATGGCATATTCTACTTGAGGCTTTTATGTCACGAAAACTGAGTTTCCGGAGAGAATAGTGTTTTACTTTTTTATATTTGAAAAAACTTTTACTGATTTAGTAATGGTATGATTTGATTATAAAGATAAATGTAAAGAACAGTGAAACATTTTATACCCGAGCAAGAAGGGAATATTCAAAATATTAGAAAGATTTCATTGTATTTCTTGTATTGTGAAATTGAAGTTATGATTTGTGCTGTGTGCAAAATGATTGATCGAGGGACTTATCTAGAGGCAACATATTATAAAATTTGCGAGATACATAAGGGCTTAAATTGCATTTATATATAGTACTTCCAAATCATATATTTTTTATATTTTTAATTTTATCGAATTGTGTTATATTTTGCACTGTTTTAACTTGAAATTGATAAAATTTTATTAATTTAGAGTATTAATCTATAAAGTTTTTACTATATGTTTAAATAGTTTTAACTCATATAATTATCTTTCCAATTTTATTGCACATCATTTGTTGGGTTTAAAACTCAATATACTACAAGACAAATATAGACAATACAACGTTTGGGATGGGTAGAAAATGCGTAACAAATCCCTCTTAATTAAACGATTAATTGTTGGTTTTAGAAAATTCTATACGGTCTTTGAAATCAGTTTGCTAATCATTGCTCCTTTTGCCTTGCAGATATATTTAGTGGACTATTTACAAATGATGATGTTGGGGAACAAAAAAAAGTCAATATTGCTGAATTTATTTTGTCTTGAAAATGATTTGTTCACTTTTAAGTATTGTTTCATTTTAAAAAAGATATTCATGATAAATCAACTATAATTTGGCACAAATATGGAATTATCAGACAAAACGACATCATTTTTGTTGAGTTAGTTAACTGTGTACGTGTCATAAAATCGAGTGGACAAGAAGAGAGAGAACCGACGCAGCGATTTGGAACTTTGAAGAGTCAAAGCAAAGGAAATAAAATAATACTCAGAGCAAAAGAGAGAAAGATTCTCACTAAAAAAAATCGCTAAAAAAAAATCACTAGAAGCTAAGACCATCTCCAACAGAAGATTTAAATGTTATAAACCCATTAGATGGATGTCTATTATAGGCTCATATTCCAGAAGGTTCTAGACTTGCTTGCTTTCCAAGTTCTACTTGTTCTCCAAGTCATTGTAATCTTATATATACTCTGTATTATTCATGGAATAAGACTACACAATTCTTTCTCTCTTTCGCTTATTCATAACACGTTATCAGCACGAACCCTAACAACCTGAGCACGAAACCCTAGCCGTCTGAGCTTGAAACCCTAGCCGCCTGAAATTTTTAGCCAACATCTCTCATCTCTCTTTCCGTTTCCTATCTTACCACCACCGTATGAGATAAGTAACATCTTGCTTTATAAACGATCCCTCATATGTTTTGTTTATCGGCTTGTTTGATGCTATTGGATTATTGAATCATGACTTAATATTCGATCTATTAGTATGCTAAATGATTCGATCTGTTTCTTCGCTTATAAATACTTGTTTTTTTTTCTTTCGCTCGATTACTTCATCGATCATGCTTATTATATTAACTAATTAATTCATGATCCGTTCATAAGTTGGCTTCACTATTTAGTAATTATATTCATATGGCATCTATCATGTCTAATATATAATAGAATATTTAAACTAAGAAATCAAGTTGTTTTACATACTTCTCTATTCGATTTAACCTGCCTGCTTCATTATTGACTTTTGTTAAATTGATTTATTGTTAGATGTTGGATAGACAAAACTCTAACCACCTAAAGAAAGTCGATGTTGTCTCTGCTTTTGACGATATCTACGATCCGTTTTTCCCAACGAGACAGCATCTCTCATCTCCGATCTGTTTCTAAACATCGAGATAAGTATCTCATGCTATAATTTAATTGACTTATGATCGACATATGGTTTCAATATTCTATAATAGCAGATTGAATGGTTATTGCTTTATAATAGAACCTAACGTCACATGCTTCATAATAGATATATCCTAGTGCTTTATTGCTTAGTGTTAAATTGACAAACTGATTCATGCTGGCTTATGATTCGTTATTCGAAACTTGTTATATAGTAATTGATTTCATCTGACTATTGCAATAGTGCTTTATATAGTCACGTGCTTTATTATATAATATATATATTGATCTGTGATCGATTTCAATGCTTTATTAATCCATGGTTATTGTTTTATATCATGAAAGTATATATCGACTCTTTTCTAAAACCTAGACACTGCAATTTTATTGATTGTTGTGTTATCGAATCTTTATACGTTTCGTCATACTTAATAATCTGTTTGATAAATTTACAATCATCGACCAGGTAGTACCATGTTAGGTGAACTTTGAATTATGTTTTCATGCTTAATGTGACATATTATATATATATAAGATCACACTTAAACCAAAGAATTTGCTATAAAAGTTGTCTTCAGTGGTCAAGACCAAGATGTTTCTTGGTAAAAATTAAATTCTCATCAGAAGTGTGAAAAGAAAATAGTAAGAAGTTGACCATGGTCCATTCCCTGAAGTGAATGTGACGTCTTATATATAAGATCACACTAATAGCACTGAGGCAAAGAATTGGCTATAGAAATTTTTTTGAATCGTCAAGAACGAAATAAAGGTGTTTCTTTCAAGGAACTAAAATTCTCACTAGAAGAGAGAAAAGAAAAATGACAAGAAATAAGAGAGATTTCTCTAGATGAAAGAATCAATGTGGGTACAATATCAAGTAGTGTAATGAAAGCTCCTGAAGAGCATTGCCTATCGGAACGCAATTTGATATCATGGATGCGTTATATTCTCCCAAGTCTCAAATGTTTATATGATGATAAAATACATGATGTTGATTCTAGAGTGGAATTCAATTTGAGATGGATGAATTTGAAGTCTCATCATCTCAAGGAGGAGAATTAAAGAATCCCACATAGACTAAGTGACATATTCTGAAGATTATATCCACTACTTGACCATAAAAGATATAAGATATAGTATATGGTCCAAGTGAGTATATATTTTGATTCTAGTAAGAGATTCAAAAAGGATGAATCTGAAATTTCATATCATCTCGAGGGAGAGAGTTAAATAATCTCACATATACAATAAGTGACATATCCAAAAGATTTTATTCACTACAAGTTCTTTGGAACAATATTAAAAAAAAATGTGTGATCACCAGAATGTGATATTTAAGACTACAAGACTTGAAGCCTGTAAGTCAATGTAACTTAGAATTACGTTGAAAGAATATCTCTAATGCAGAAAATCGTAAAATAGTCATACTCTGATGTTGTCTTGTAGACACAAAGTCGTGAACAAGAAATTTAAGAAGTAAAGTGAATTATATCTAGTCTTCTAAGACTGAGAAAATAATGAGTTATTGATGAGAAATCATGATTCATGTATGGCTAGTTTTGGTCAATTCCCTGAAGTGAATTTGATATTTTGCATATAAGAGAAAAAACCAAAAGAATAAAATTCACCGAGAATGTGGCCACTAAGTGATAGCCTCAGTTTCTGTTCCACCAGTAGCTTTGGAATTTCCAGAAGTAATGTTGAGTATGATATCTCCGGAAAGGAGTAAGTGATTAGCGAAGCAAAGTAAACCAGAAGTTTACTAAGAATCTAAAGTAAACCAGAAGTTTAGTGAGATTAAATATTTGGCTTAACCGGATTGGTCATCCTGGTTTAATGATGATGCGAGAAATTATGAAAATTTATGTGGACATTCCATGAAGATCTAGAAGATTCTTCTGAATGATTTATCATATGTTACTTGCTCAGAAAACAATATAATAGTCTGGCTTTCATCAGATAAATAATTTGGAATCTAATAGTTTTCTGAAATATATACAAGGAAATGGTTATGGGCTAATCACCCACTATGTGACATTTAGATACCTTATGGTAATAATAGATGCATCGCTTCAATGGACGCATTGACTCGATTGACGCATAAAGTTGATGGATGCATCGACTAGATATTCACATTTATCCTTGTCATCAAACTGAAACCTGAAGTTTGCAAGGTTATTTGATAATGATGGTGGATTCACATCTCAAGTCTTTGATGATTATTCTATGTCCACTGGAATAAGTGTTGAACATCCCGAAGTTCATGTTAATACACAAAAATGGTTTAGTACCATTGATTCGCATCAAGCCAATGAATAAATAATAGTTCTCCCCATCAATATTGGTTTAGGGTCAGAAACCAAAAAGTTTCCATATGAATCTTTGAATGTGAAAAGTGCTCCACCACATCACTTTAAGATAGGACCTCAAAGGAGGATAATAATATATGTTGGAAATGAATGATAAGTAAGTGTCGAAAGCCATCCCATAATGATTTATTTAAGGCTCGATTTGAAGATTCATTTTAATGAGTCAGTTTTTCCAACATTTGGGGGAGAAAATAAAATAGCTGGAAAAAGATATAAGTATCTATGAATTATCAATGATCCTCGGACTAAAGGATGAAAATTAGAAGTCCAAAAGATAATTCCAAGTTTAGCGTATTGATTGCCAGACACGTTTACTGACCCAAATAGAGTAATGAAATCACCTATACCAGCTATATATGCTCCAATTAGAACTAATGTCCCAAAAAGACAATATCAGACTGCTAGTGAGTCTAAAGATCGCATGAAGCGTGATAGAACTATTTGGTTCCGAATATAAGAATCCTCGTAAAAGAAAATGAGCAGATAATTCGAATGACCAGATCGAGGAAAGAAAGATTTTGAATGATCTCTAGAAGACACACAAACGTGACGAATGAAAATATTCAAGTACTTGACAATGAAGAGAGCTAACTAGCTATGTCATGTTTGAAATAGAATGGAACCGAAAAGCAAATCGACGTCGTAATATTTTGCATGCAGTAAGCAGTTGATATTATGAAAAAGAGGATCATAAGAAAAGTCTATTGAAAAGTGTACACAAAGTAATAATTAGCCAAATGGAAAAGAAGAAAATAGATGTATAATCTCTTGCAGAGAATTAGACCAGTAGTCTATGCACCTGATGTGTAAAATCAGTGAAAGATAAATGAGTCTTTATGTGAAACAATAGTGAAATTGTCACAAAGACAAGGAATATTTTATGAAGAGACATGTTCTCTTGTGGTGGATGCAATACTTATAATTCTGGCAATATGTTATTGAACACTGGATAATTACATATGATTGCAATCCCTGAAGGATGTGAAAGATATAATCCCCGAAGGATTAATGGTATCAGAGTTATGTTCCCGGGAACTTACTCAATCGAATGAATAGAAAATACATGGGGTATAATCATGTATTTATCAAAAGATTTTGATAAAGTGATTCTTAATTGAAGATCATCAAAACTCTAGCAGAGTTATCACAAGTAGTACGTTGATAAAAGATCACTGGATAATGATATTTATGAAAATCCCAGAAAAATTCAATGTAATGAGATTTCGTAAATGATTTGCTATAATAGCAATGTATGTGATGAATTGAACACCACTATAACTCCTTAAGAGAATATCTGAAGAAAGAATTTGAGAATATACCTTGAAAAGATAAAGTTATCTTCAGATATCTCAAGTTGAACATCTACCGCAAAAGATGTTATTTCAATAAATCCTTAGAGGATTTTACAGGAAATGCAATGGGATTTTGTATAAAAAAGGAAAAGATGGTATGGACCAGAAGTCCAATCATCTAAGATATCATATGACAATTATATGAGTTTTAAGGCTATGTTTATAGTAATTTTGAAAGATTGGAATTTATCTTCCGAAGAAAATTTTTCCGAGGGGGAGATATATAATGATGAGCGTGGATGTACTCTTTTTCCCTTATCATAGTTTTTATCCCATAGGGTTTTTCTGTGAAAAGGTTTTTAACGAGACATCAAATGACACACATATGATAGACACTTAAAGAGAAATGTTATCATTACAATGATATATGAAAGTCTATCAATCTCCCAAATGAATATCATATACTTGAATGATATTGAGAGAAACAAAGAGAATGATTAAGATAAATCATATGAAAGACTCATGAGTTGCAGAAGAAAGGCGATGTACATGTTCTACAGATTCGTTCAAGTGAAGCTTTGACGGACTTATTTTCCAAGACACTTCCAGTTAGTACTTTCAAGATGCAAGTTCAACATTTGGGTATGTCGTCACAAAGATATCAAGTAATGCACTCATCAGGGGGAGAAATAGCGCGTTGCACTCTTTTTCCCTTAGCCATGGTTTTGTCCCAATTGGGTTTTCCTGGTAAGGTTTTTAATGAGGCAAGATCTTATGCGCATTAGGATTACTTTTACTATAATGACATCCAAGGGGGAGTGTTATAAACCCATTAGATGGATGTCCATTATAGGCCCATATTCCAGAAGGTTCTAGACTTGCTTGCTTTCCAAGTTCTACTTGTTCTCCAAGTCATTGTAATTCTATATATACTCTGTATTATTCATGGAATAAGACAACACAATTCCTTCTCTCTTTCGCTTATTCATAACCATCTCCAACAGAAGATTTAAAGAGTTTTTTAGCAGAGTTTTTAAGAATAAAACTACAAAAACTAAAACTAAAGAAAAAATGATTAATTTATGAATAACCGATTTTTAGATAAAAGATTTAAGATATCATAAGAATTACATGTGTGTCAAGTTGTGATTGATGGAAATAAAACAAAATAATAAAATGATTACACTTTTTTTTTCCTACCGAAAGTCCGATACACACGAGGACATACTTAACATTGCAATTCTCGATCAAATTTTTTTCAATCCTTCTCGATCTCTTCTCTATCTCTCGTGCTCTCGATCTTTTTTTTCTGCTTCTGCCAAGAATCGTGCTCTCCGATTCTTCTCCAGAGATTTCAATCACTCCAGTATCTGCAAAGCAGTTATTGGATTGGAAATCGGCAATTCGAACCTTGAAATCAAGCAAAGAAGAAGATAAAAGGACTTTACACTTTACAATCTGCAGCTTTTGATAAAAATCAAGATGTTCAGAGACGACACCCAAATGGACTGCTCAAAAGGATATGTAGACACCTTCTTCTGGTAATCAGTGTAATTCATGATGATGGAGATGAATAGTCTAAGATATATATTAGTGTTAGTTGGAGATGATCTCATGTCCTGTTTGGCATTTTCAGATCCTCGAGATTGGTTGGAGAAGTTTCTGAAGCAACCTGGGAATAACTTTTGTGCTGACTGTGGATCTCCTGAACCGAAATGGGTGTAAGTTCATTAATACTTGTCTCTGTTTCGTTGATTTCTATCATTTCTGTCGATAGATTGGGTTGATTCATTTTATCTCATTTTAATTAATAGTTGTTTCTCTTTTGTTATGTGTTGATGGTTGTTAGTTGTAGTGTGGTAAATGGTTGTTAGCTAGGACATGTTTTGATTGAGAAATGCATGTTAGATTAGGACCAGAATGAGACTGGTTTTAGTTTGCTTTTAGTTATTTAATTTGCGTAGGATGTTTTTCAGATTAGATTTGATAATTGGTTGTTAGATAAGGACTGGTTTTTAGTTAGTGCAATCGTGATAAATGCTTGTCAAATTAGGACTGTCTAGATGTGATTCAGTCTGTCCGAAGGTGATCAAGGCTTGTTAGTTGAGATTAGGCAAATTCATAACTGCCATTGAATGCTAATGCGAAAACTTTAACTACCAAAGAGACTTAAAACTTTTCCTATATAATGAACAATAAACCTTATTAAAACACAACATAAACCGTAGAGAAAAAACACGATAAACTTTTCTAATTTCATGGATCCATACACTCAGTCTTGTATGGATTCATCTACTCACCCTTCTAATTTCACGGATATTTTAAACAGTCAACTAGTTACACAAATTCCTGAGCGAGTAGAAGAGATAGGTGAGGGTCGTAGAGAAAAATGCAAATGGACTTCAACTAAAGACATTGTGCTATGCAGCGCCTGGTTAAACACAAGTAAGGATGCGGTATGCGGTTATTGGTAATGAGTAAAAGTTGAATGCGTTTTGGAAACGTATTCAAGCTTATTTTAATTCATCTCCTGCACTTGCTGGATTTCAAAATAGAGAGGCCAGCCATTGCAAACAAAGGTGGCAAAAGATAAATGAGTGTGTCTGCAAATTTGTAGGATGCTATGAGGCTGCAAAGAGGCAGCAAAGTAGTGGGCAAAATGACAATGATGTTCTGAAGGTCGCTTACGAAATCTACTTCCACGATCACAAAGTGAAGTTCAACCTTGAGCACGCATGAATAGAGCTTCGCAATGATCAGAAGGGGTGTGCCTCTTCGAAAGGTGATGGAAAGTAAAAAAAAAAGGTAGCTTGATGATCAATATGCAAGCTCTAACACATTTACGGAATCAGATGATCAACCAATGGCTCGTCCTGAGGGTGTGAAGGCAACTAAGGCGAGAGGCAAAGGAAATGTGAGCAAGTCAGGTACAGTGGAAAGCGACCTGTTGGCATTTCAGAGCATGTGGACCATCAAGAAGAAGGACAATGATATGAAACTGCTTGAAGGTCTCATTGGCAAAAAAAAACCACTTGATGAGATGAAATTGGCTTTGAAGAACAAGCTAATCAGTGATATGCTTGCTAATAAGTGAAATTCTAAAGTGTTGTTTGTTAAATGAATGTTCTTAGTTTGCGTTTCAGTTTAAGTGTTTATGTATTTTAGTTTCAGTTTAAGTGTTTATGTATTTTACTTTCAGTTTAAGTGTTGTTTGTAAAATGACACTTTCCGTTTGTTAAATGAATAATGTCATATTCTGATAAAAATCTTTTTACGTTTTAAATCTGGAAGATGTCTCAGTAAGAAACAGGTCATAATCCTTGCTTTTTGGTTGTATTATTTAATTGCGTTACTTATATCCTCTTCACTACTTGAAAATGCAGACCGTACTGCTTGTGATTCCAGTGGCTTTGGTGTTTGCATATCTCAGAGCAAACTGAGTGATGGAGGAAAAGTGAGTCTGACTGTATCATCAAACAGGTTTGTGATCAGAAGGTGTTTGTGGCTATTTGAAGAGTTTCCTGTGACACACGTAGAGCCAAAGTGGAAAAGAGAACAGAAGAAGAGACATGACATGTTTTTGTTGGCTTGCTTTGTATTATTTTCAAGTTGTAGCTTTACACAAGCTTTTTTTTGTTTGTATTATTTTCATCTCTTGTTTTCTTTATACCGACATATGAGAGTAATGAGTTGTTGTTCTTGTTTTCTTATTTTCATCATTTTGTTTTCTTATACCGACACCAACTTCAACTTGTTTATTGTTTTTTTTCCAAAAAAACTTCTATATATTTATGACTCTTTGGATGGAAAATAAACCACGTCTACAATTTTCTTCTTCAAACATTTATAATCTTCTTCTTCTTCTACAAACATTTATAATCTTCTTCTTCTTCTTCTACAAAAATAAACATTTAATTTTTTGCAAGATAGCATCTTCTTCTCATAATCCTTTTGAATTTCAACAACAATTTGATCAAGCATTTGATCAAGTGTTCGATAATGTGTTCAATGGTGTTGTTCCTCCTACTAAAGAGAGAAAAAAGACAGTATATAGAAAGAGAACGCGAGCAAGGCCACAACCAATTATGAAAAGATTATTTCACTGAAGATGCAACATACCCAACTTATCTATTCCGGCGACGTTTTAGAATAAACAAGCCCTTGTTCATAAAAATTGTTGATCGACTCTCCAATGAAGTTCGTTTCTTTCAACAAAGAAGAGATGCTATCGGAAGGTTTGGTCACTCTGCACTACAAAAGTGTACGGCAGCGATTCGTGTTATGACATATGGTTGTGCGGCGGATAAAGTTGACGAATATCTCCGGATCGGTGAAAGTTCTACGCTCTCATGTTTGGAAAATTTTGTGGAAGGCATAATATCTTTGTTCGGGGATGAATATCTAAGAAGACCCACACCAGATGATCTTGAACGGCTACTCCGTGTTGGAGAGTTACGCGAATTTCCCAGGATGATAGGGAGCATCGATTGTATGCATTGGGAGTGGAAGAACTGCCCGACCGCTTGGAAGGGCCAATATAGTCGTGCCTCTGGAAAACCAACAATTGTTTTAGAGGCTATAGCTTCACAAGATCTCTGGATTTGGCACGCATTTTTTGGACCTCGAGGTACCTTAAACGATATTAATGTTCTTGATCGCTAACCAATATTTGATGATATTTTAGAAGGTCAAGCTCCAGCAGTGAATTACTTGGTCAATGGACGCGAGTATCATTTGGCTTACTATCAAACGGATGGTATTTATCCTAAATGGGTAACTTTTATACAATCAATTCGAATTCCTCAAAATCCTAAAGCATCATTGTTTGCTACAATTCAAGAATCTGCCCGGAAAGATGTCGAGAGTGCTTTTGGAGTCTTGCAGCTTGATTTGCCATTGTAAAAACCCGACTCTTTTTTTGGGATAAGGTAAAACTTGGAAAAATAATGAGAGCATGTATCATATTGCACAATATGATAGTTGAAGACGAACGAGATGGACACACTCTTTTGAATGCATGAGAATTCGAACAAGGAGAAGGGAACACAACTACACAAGTGGATTATACGTACTCTACCGATATGCCTACTAATTTCGTTAATATGATGGCCAATCGAAACCGAGTTCGTGATACAGTAATGTATCAACAATTGAAAGATGATTTGGTTGAGCATATACGACAATGATTTGGCACAAATTAAATTTGCGAATTTCTATTTTCAATATTTTTATGTTATATATATTTCCAATTTTTTTTTTATGTAAAATTATATGTATGCTTTTTTAAAATATATTATGTTTTTATTAAATATATTATGTTTACAATAACATAATTTTTTTTAAAGAATCTCTTATAGGATTCTAACATTGGAATTCCAAATTTTATTTAGAAACTATGAATTCTTAAAAAAAAAAATTAATATAAAATTAATGATGGGGTTCCGGGAGCTGCTCTAAGAACCTCTTCTCATTAGTGGCGATTTCCAAGCTCCACCTACTGTTTTTCCTCTCGATCACTCTCTCCCTTCATCGTCCTGTTCTTTCTCATTTCCGGAACATAGATCTTCTAGACTTTTGCATTTAGGTATAATCGACGACGACACTGTAGATCTGGTCTTATTAAAATCTTACTAATTTTTACTTGCGATTTAATTTGTGGATTGCTTCTTTACCTGCAAATTTTGCTTTTGTGTTTTCTGAATTCGACAGATGAGGAAGACAATCTTCTTGCAGGCATCAACAACTACAGAACATCCTTAAACCTAACAACACTTACAAAAATCAAAAACGCAGAATGTCTCGCAGACCAATTCAAGAACCAACCCTGCACTAACACCACTGGCTTATCTTCAATCCCTGGAACCGAACCTGGATTCCCAAACTTCCCTAACCTCCTCAAGAAATGCCATCTCAACATAACCGCGACAAGAGACAGTGTGATAATGCCAGCTTGTGTTCCTAACCTTGATGCACTCCTTGTCTTAAACAATTTCACAAAGTCACAATACTCCAAGAACTTGAATGGTTCTAAGTTCACTGGAATTGGTATTGGTTCTGATGAGAGTTGGATTGTGGTTGTCCTTACTACAAGCACTCCGGAGGGGGGCTTCTCTCCGGCTACCTACTCAGGAGGTGGTTTCACATTCGACGTCGTGAACCGTTTCCTTTCCTTGTTTCTTCATGTTTTGAGTCTCATCAATGACTTTATATTGTCTTTTGTTTCCTCTGGATTTCGTGGTGGTAATCAGCTTCTTTGCATTACTAATTTTCTTCTTCTTGATTGATTGTTGGCAAATATGTTGATTCATAGTTTATTGGGCCTATCTCAATTAAATTTATATTATGAGATAGTGATATTGGATCTAATTCAATTAAATTAATATTATGGGATAGTGATAATGGGCCTAGCTCAATTAAAGGCCCAACTATAACCGATTCCCACTTCGAGTAAAAAAATAATATTTTTTTAGCTAAGGACAATTGCAAAAATACCATATACATTTATAAAAATACAATTTACGAGTGTTTATTTATAAAAATGCTCATAGATTTTTAAAACTTAAATGTTAAAATTATAAATCTTAAAAATATTTCGATTCCTAAAACTCTATAGATCCTCAAAACATAAATAATATAATTTTTAAAAAATAACATTTTTATAAATTTTTAAAAAATATAACATTTTTAAAAAATTGCATTTTTTTAAGTTTCTCTTCATTTCGTTATTTAACGCTTTTTCCGATTAAATGAATAAACAAATTGGAACTAAACTAAAATTGGAAAAAAAAAAAAAAACCAGAGACGCAGGGTTTTAGTTAGGGCTTTTTAAAGAAGAGAATTTGCGCGGCTGCCTTTCCTCTTCCCAGAATCTCCGCCTCTCTGTCACTTCGTCGCCGGAGATATAGACAACCATGATTCGCGGCGGAAGAAGCTATGTCACATCACCTCCTTCCTTCTCTAACGACGCTAAGAAGCTCCTTGTCTGCACCGGGAACACCGTCTCCGTTTTCAGCGTCGCCACTGGCTTACAGGTACCATTTTTTCTTCCAAATCTCGTCAGGGTTTCTCTTCGAATCGTGTTAATCTTTAGATTTCCCTTTCGTTTTAGATTACTTCGCTTGAGGGTCATACAGCTCCAGTAACGACTCTGATTGTTGTTCCTGCATCGAGTGCGGCTCAAAAAGTCATCTGCTATTGTTGGACTGCGTCTATCGATGGTACGATTAGGCATTGGGATTTCTCAGGACCTGAGCTTTTGAAAACCATTGATCTCCAACTTCCGATTTACTCTATGGTATGTAAGAATTTGATTACTTTGCCTAATTAGTGTATCTGCGATTCAGTTTTGTTTTTTCTGAATCTATATCTTATTGTTTTTGTAGGTCATTCCTTCTCTTTTGAGTGAACCTCAACAATCTGGTAAGATGGTTGCTTATGTGTCTGTTGAGGATACGGGTGTGGCCAAACAAGGGTCCAAAGAGTTGCGTGGACACGTTCGAAGATTTAACCTCGCTAAAGAGCGTCTTCGCGGAGACACTTTGAAAGAGGTCAGCTTTAATGGATGGACCAAACTTGTGTCTTAAAATTTGATTGGTTAAGTTCAAATCATTTGCTTATCTTCTTTTTGTAGACGGAAGAACCAAAATCTATAGTTATCAGTCCCTCGGGAGGGTTTTTCGGAATCTGTCACAAGCGCAAAATTCATGTATGGGATGTTCCTTCTGGAGGATCAAGGAATGATCTTCCCAGGAAGATGACATTACATCATACAAAGGCTATCAATGCTTTTGCTTTTCATCCCACGGAGAGAATTATAGCTGCTGGAGATGTAACTGGAAGAGTGTTGATTTGGAGGGGATTCGGTAATAGAAAACTTGCCTTGGGTAATCAAATGAAAACATTGAGAACAATGGTTGATGTGGACAACCCTGGGGTGAGAGATGAAGATGATGCTGAATCTTGCACTACGTGGCATTGGCACTCTGCTGGAGTAAATGTCCTTAATTTCTCTTCCGATGGAGCGTATTTGTATTCAGGTGCGACTGGGTTATTTTCTGCTCATGTTCACCATGTGTGCGTGTGTCTGTGTTTATATGCAGCTGGACTAATATACATTGGTTTAATCACCCAATATAAAGTAATAGGTCATGTTTATGTCCACACTATGTGGGAACAGTGAGAATTCTCCAAAGAAATTTCCTGAGTTCTTACTTTGTTTTGCGTTTGTTTTCTGACTCTTTAGGGGGAAAGGAAGGGGTACTTGTCGTTTGGCAGCTAGATACAGGGAAGAAGAAATTTTTACCAAGAATAGGGTCTCCTTTGTTGTATTTCATGTGGTCTCCAGATCCAACTCTTTCTTCTGTAAGTCAAAGCTCTCTCTTTCAATCTGATCTAAACACAACCTGCTGCAAGCAAAAATTGGAATGTTTTGCCCATTTTACTGATAATAAGAGCTGCAGGTGGTTTGTGCCGATAATCAGATCCATTTCCTAAAAATGGCTTCCATGGAGATCTTAAGGACTATTACTGGAATCAAGGTACGTCTTAGAAACCTTTCAATTAACCCACCTGAAAACCTTTTCTTGTTGGTTTGGTCAATGTTTCTAGGATTCTAGAATTTTTCACCCACCTGCGTAAACTTTGGAAGCTAGTAACCTCTCTTGGATCTTCCTTTTCTTTGGCATTTACTTCACTGTGTGTTTCTGTTTTACAGCCTCCCCCATCATTGCCTAAGATGTATGAAGGCTTGGCTAGTACTGTTGCATTTGATCGATCTTCTGGCATGGCTGCTTTGTGCACAGAGAATTATTGTGTTCAGCTATACAATCTTCTTAATGACCGTGGAATGTCAGAGGTTAGTATGTGGCTCCAAGATATACTTAAGGAGCTCTTTTCCACTTTCTGCTGTCTATGAATCTTCTAAGTTAGTACGTGATAATTGTAAGGTTAACTTTTTAACCAATGCTTTACCAGGTTCAAGTTTGTGAAAGAAACCACCATCCAGGTGATGAAGTCACAGTAAGTACATTTCTGTGCTGTTTTATTTGGTTTAATATCTAAGATCATTTTCGTTTGGTGATAATTTGAGAATATGGTAATAGGTTGTGGTGACAGCGGTTGCTATCTCCCTGGATGGCTCAGTGATGAGTACAACCGAGGTGAAACTTCCAGAAGATGGCATAGGAGGCTTAGTTTCCCTCAAGTTTTGGGAGTCTGAACCTGACAACAAAACTTTCACTTTATCCACAGTCGTATATGAACCTCACAAGTTAATACCATATCCCTCTGCTAATGTTTAAAGCTTTATTTGTCGTCATTACCCAATTTTCTTGTTATATATCATCTCTTATAAACATATCAAATCTAGATTTTGATTTCTCTGATTTTATCTACAATCTGTTATATCCTTTACCTGCGAGTAAATTTCCTCCATCTGTGTATCTTGCAGGGATGCTGGTGTCTCAGCCATTGCCTTCCACCCTACCCGTTCCATGGCAGTTAGTACATCGTTCGCTGGGGATTTCAAGGTAGTTCTTAAACTGGTTTTATATAATCTCTCTCATTTGTATCTCTTATTCTCTGGCTTTTGATTGACATCACTTTTTTCTGTTTCAGATTTGGGTTTGCAACAGCGACAAGAACCAGACAGTTAAGGACTCTAGCTGGATATGTCATGCAGTTGGCTCTTATAAGTAATAGCTTCTCTATGCATTAGGAAACTTCAACATTCACAACTGTTTCGCCTTGGTGATCATATAATATAATCTCTTCCCTTTGAATATTTTCCAGGAAGAAGCCAATGACTGCTGCTGCTTTCTCTGGAGATGGCACTGTTCTGGCTGTTGCGGCTGAGAATGTTATTACGCTTTGGAATCCGGACAAGAACATTCTCCTGTCTGTTTTAGGAGCGACTCTTACGGTAAAAAAACTGTGCAGTTTTCCATTAAAAAGTTAGACCCTTTCCTGTATATACTGATGTTTAAACCTTTCAATATATTACAGCCAATCACAAAGCTCTGTTTCGCGGGGAAGTCTGAGTTCCTTGTTGTGGCATCCCATTTTCCGAAACCCGAGTTATCTGTTTGGAATACATCAAAGTTATCTTTATCATGGTCATATGGATTACGCATAGAAGGTAAATATTGTAACACTTTCTTTAACTTTCTACATGAAAATTCTTGTTGTTTTGCTTGCTAAATGTTTCTTCTCGTTCTGCAGCTGTCACTTCTGCAGTGGATTCATCGGCTTTTGCTGTCCTGGCTCTGATCCCAGAAACTTATAAAAAGGATAAATCTAAGAAGAATATCTTCCACGGTAGAGATGGTGCCATTATCTTGTTTAATGGATCAGATCCTAATCCGGTATCTATATGGACCGTAATGAAGGTATGACAAAAGAAAAACCCTGCTAATATATAACCGTAAAGGAGAGATGAAACCAACTAGGGAAACCATGTCTAAATTGCAGGCTGAGGGAGGATCAATCTCATTTCTAGATGCAGAAAAGTCTCAGATTCGGCTTGCATATGTAAATGGAAGTCATGAGTATGTTGTTTTCGATCTCAGTAGTGATGAGACAAATGAGCGTAGCGCTATTGACTACGAGGGTCTTGCTGGTCACGAAGAGACGACAGGTAAAACAGCAAAATAAAAAATAAAAAAACTTTGTTAACTCGTTTTTGCCATGGTATTAATCGAAAAAGTCTCAATCTTATAGGAGATGTTGGGTACGCGTCGTTGTACGGGCAATTACCGGATTATGAGAAAAAGAGAATGGAGGATTCTGAGTCATTGGTGACACCATTTGCATCGTCAGAGAGACCGTGGGAGACAATATTCAGCGGCTCTACTCTAAATTTCCCGCCTCTTCAGAAACTATGTGCTGAGTTCTTTGAGTCTCTAATGGAGAAAAGAGCGGCCGTTGTGGAATGAGAGTCTTTATACAAACTTAGCCACAAAAAGGTTTTGCAAGGTTTATACCAAAAGTTACTAAGGAAATTTTGTAGCTTCTTGTTGTGAGATTCGGTCCGGTTTATGTTGTTGTTACCAGACTTTGGGAAAAAGTGAAGGATTCTAACCAAGTGCCCATGAAAGCTACTTGCCTTTTTTTTTTTTTTTTTCCTCTTCCAGAGTACAATAGTATCGCAAGAGGAAATTCAAAACTAACCAAATGATATTTTGCAAATACAGTTGTATTGAACATGGGAAATGTGGAATCGCGCACAGTCGGTCGAAAATGATAAATTGGTGTTAGTGTTGCGTTTTTTGATAATTCTGAATTCTCGCAAGTTTAGTTAGGGTAATGCCATTAAGATGAAGTAGCCAGACATATATATGATTGGAGATTAAGCAAGAATTTACTTGTTGTAAAAGTTGTTAATTCGGATGCCAACCTTTCTTCTTTGTTTAGCTAGCAAATGATACATCTATGTTGGATTTGGTTCACGGTTTAGCTCTGGTTCAGCTTTGTAATTGTGAATCTGATTGTGTGATATGTTTGTGATTTCTCGCTAGTTTAGTAGCAAAATCTGCGTAATTTCGATAGGATCTGCTATAACTGGATCTCGTTTAGCTTTGATACATTTTCTTACATGTTGGTATGTATTTGGTATTATCAAATTGATGTTTATATAGTTTTGCAAATATTCTTGTCTTTAGTATCTAAAAATGATTGTTGGGTGTTGTTTCCATGATTTCATTAGGTGTTTTTGTTCATTAACTCCAAGTGTAATAGGTACTTTCACAACAAGCCTTCCAAGGACTGCCATGTACAGGAAGCAACACAAGAAGGTAATCTTATGTGTTGTGGATTGAAAAGTTCTTGTTTTTTATCTATGATTCTGCTTTGGATTATTGTGATGATGACACCGATGAGTAAACTCTTTTAAAATTGTGATCGTTATAGGACGCAGCTCAAGAGGCTGTGAAGAAGAAGAGACGTGCCACCAAGAAGCTGGTGCTACCTTGGAAGTGATTCAGAAGAAGAGAGCTGAGAAGCCAGAAGTTCGTGATGCTGCAAGAGAAGCTTCTCTACGGTTAGTTTTTCCTTTCTCGATTAGAACTTACACTTTAGATGCTAAAAGTGATAGACATTTAAACGAATATCGATGTTTCAACAGTGAGATCAAGGAAAGAATTAAGAAGACCAAAGATGAGAAGAAAGCGAAGAAGGCAGAGTTTGCTTCTAAGACTATATTTAGCTCGGAGCATAGATATTACACAATCGAATCGTTTTCTTTGCATACACTGATGGTCTAAGTCTAGGGATTTAGCTACTTCCACAAAGACCATTCTAGCCGAATCTAATGTAGAATCAGAATAGTCAGGATTTGGATTGATGTAGCTTGTATAAGCTGCCATTGGTGGATGAAACATCTAAATATGCAATCTTCTTTTGTTCTTAAGTTTCTTGGCTTCTTGCATTAGGTGGGATTCTAAAATGTGTTAGCTTTATTGAAAATTATCATGGAAGAATCTCTGATGCCAATGCTCTAAGCATTTCATGCAACAGTTAGGTAATTTCTACAAAAGAATTCATCCTTGTTCTCTGGTTTGTTTTGATTGATAGAAATGCATTCTTACTCTTAACTGATTTTCTATGTGATAGGGGCTGGTTTACAAGTTCTTTGTGACAATAATATCATTCACCAAGGTTTAAAGCCTCACGTATGTCTGATTTTCTATAGCCAAGAATGATCTTCTTCTCTTGTCAACTAGATCATGAACATACGTGAGAGCTCCTTTTTAAAAGATTAATCACTTGGAAGGTTGAACTTGGATGGTAAATATGTGCAAGGCATGGCCAAGGCTTCGATGCAGAACAGTGTTTACAATATGAATACCGTTTTCCAGAAGAATGAATTCAAGAGTGGAGGTCACATGAAAGTTAACAAGTATAATGGTAATGTTGTTGCTAACAAAGAGCTGAGCAACAACAAACACAACAACAACAATGATAATGCAAATATGAATTTGGCTGTTGACAAGAGGTTTAAAATATTTTTTTATTCTTTAGATAGTCATTGAATATTACTAATAGACATAAGAAAAATTAGAAAAAACTTAGTGAATCTTATAAATTAAATTACTATTAAATTTAATACTAAACTAATGTTTAAGATACTCATAGAGTATCACACTTAATCATGCTCTCATCTTTGTAAATTGTAACACAAAACTAATCTCCGGGATTTGTGTAAATCCGGATTTTTTGCCATTTAACTGCATTGGCCAACCATGATTAGTCTGATCAAAGTCATTTTGTAATTTTTTAAAAGGATACTAGTACTATATTACAAGTTACAACATGACTTTGACTTAACATTTAAATTTATCTGCAAAAATTTATCATCGAATTGATGAAGATTGCGCAATTATTTCCTAATAGCTAATTGCTTTATAATATATATAGTAAATTATTTTCCAACACATAACTTAGTATCATACTACACTATGCTTTAACGGTCAAAATGTGTAAAACAAATTATAATGTAAAAGGTTAATTTATGTTCTTAAAATTACTATTGACAAACTAACCTTATTGTTTGTTTCTAAACTCAAATCTCAGAATCAAAACTCTAAGTCCACAATCAAAATAAACCCTATACATATTTGACAACTTAAATATATTATATCAAATTGGTAAGGAGAAAGAAACAAGAGAATGCCTTTTATATTAAAACACATATATATCACGATTTTTTTTTTTCATAAATTATTTTGGGTTTCGGGTATGTAAAACTAACATAAGAAGTTAAAATAGTTCTGACAGAAAAAGATAAGAAAATCTCAAAATAGTAAAATATATGTTATGAGAAAAATAATGTTAATATTCTTTTGTATTTAGTACAATTTGTTTTTGTTGTTGATAATTTTAGCAAGTGTAGCTTGGTCAATTATTGTTTTCACTCTTCACCAGCCCCCCACTCGGTAGAGTCATGAGTCAGCTTTATGATTTTAAGTTGGAAAAATAATACATTTCTTACACAAGAATTTTTTTTTTTTTAAGCAAAAGATCGAGTAGTAGAACCATTTAACACTAATAATAGTGTTTTTTTGCTTGGTTGGTGGATACTGGATAGGACGTGAAACCAAAAAAACAAAGCTGTAAAATAGAAACAAGAAAATCTTCTCACTTTTTGAAATGTTGATTTTGTCTCGATTTCTATAATCTATCTTTAGATTTTGTGCCTCCTTTTTATTTGTGTGTGTGTTCTAAGTGTGAGGGAGCGTTTTGATTGAGCGACTTGACTATTAAAAGAAAAAAAAGAAGAAGACAAGTGAATTATGCGTTTAGGATACGTCTTCGAAACGTCACTTTCTTTTCACTAACAAACAATGAAGTTAATGATCTCTCATGTTATGACTGGAAAATATCAAGAGAGATTGAAAGAGAATCGTATCTACTTTCTATCACTTTTTCTTTCTCTTTATTTTTTGTTTTTGTTTTTTACTGCTTTAATTAGTTTTTTTTTTCAAAGCATGAAACTAAAATGAAAAGAAAAAATCTAAAAAAGTAATTTTCCATGATTCTTGTTTAAAGTCATTTGACACCAATATACACTTAAGCAAAGGTGACATTTTGCATCCGAAAAAATTTAACTATTAGGTTATTATCAAAAGTGTAGAATAAATAACGATATTTCGTTCATATAAGAAAAGGAGAGGATAGTTTTTACTTTCTATCACTACTAAACGGGTCAACACAAATTAATCGGATACACTAATTACCTTACTTAAATCGGAATTTTTTTTTTTAAATACCCAAACTTAATTTTATTTGCTGAAAAAATACATGAACTATTTTGGTTGCCTGATTAATACATCAACTATTTAATAGTGGCTTTTATATACTCCAACTTTTAAAACGTGTTGATTTTACACCCTTGAGTTTGACGGAGTTAACCTGACTAACGAAAATTTACAAACGCTGTTAATTTTTAACTAACACGTGTTTGTTACAGTAACAAAAATTTATCCCCAAAACGATTTCAAACTCAAAAAACAAGAACCCTAAATCCTAATTCACGATTTCCGCTGGACAGGAACCAGAAGAAATCTCTCCCTCTTGTTGGTGATACAAAAGTAATCTTCATAGACAAAATCGAATCAGATAAGAATTCTCAGAAACATGACAAAGAGAATCGCAGTCTAATAGAAGAAAAAAACACAAATCGATTTCGTATTTAAACATGTCACATCTTCTCGGATTGTCCTCATACTTCTTTGACAACTGTTTCGTCTTCTCTCTGACCTTAAAACCCATGTTCAATCCTCGAATCCCAAATCGATTTTTCATGAATTAAGAATAAATGTCGTCAGGGTTTCTTCAATTTGAAATCAATTTTGGGATAAATAAACTAAGGAAACCGAGTTTTCCAGCGAAAATCAATTTGAAATCAATTTGCGTCATTATCTCTTACACGAATGCTTTCTTCTGGTTCTGTCTAGCGGAAATTGTGAATTAGGATTTAGGGTTATTGTTCTTGAGTTCGAAATCGATTTGGGGATAAATTTTTGTTACTGTAGCAAACACGTGTTAGTTAAAAATTAACATCGTTTGTAAACTCCCGTTAGTCAGGTTAACTCCGTCAAATTCGAGGGTGTAAAATCAACACGTTTTGAAAATTGGAGTATATAAAAGCTATTGTTAAATAGTTGATGTATTAATCAGGTAACCAAAATAGTTTATGTATTTTTTCAGCAAATGAAATTAAGTTTGAGTATTTTTAAGGAATTTTCCCTACTCAAACCTGTTAGATTTATATGGGGAAGCTAGCTATATGTAACGACTGTTATTTTGGTTTTACGTTTTTAATCTTTTTTTGCCATGAGATCAAAACCATAGATGTAGCAATTTGTTTATCGAACAATTTGTAATATTAAACTTTCATTTCATAAATGATATTTACAATTTAGAAAGAAACATCTAGCAAAAAAAAACAAGAAACCAAATATGTTTTTAGTAAAGATGAACAGAACTATCTTCAACATAACAATTTCGGTTTTTATATTCCAACAATAATGTATTCGAATGGTGTATGTTTTAAAAGAAATTTTATTGAGTAACGATTCAAAGTATAGTCGGTTTTATAGTTATCAAATCTTAAAAAACGTACAATTTTTTTTCTTTCTAAAAGCGTTATAGTTTTTTTTTTTGAAAATAAAAGCGTTATAGTTAAACTCTAACGGATGTAGATAAGTAATTAATATGTACCACTCGAAACTTTAATCTAGTTGGCTCCTACATAAACGGAATTAACAGTGCATTATCCAGTAATTTTTGCTAAAAAGTAAATATTTTATTTAGAGTGAAAACAGTTAGGTTTACAATTGTTAGTTATAAACCTAGCGAATGATTCCATGGTAAAAAAAAATAAAAACATGGAGATCATAAAGCATGAAGATTTTCAGTCCACCACTCGACATTGACCTGGAGGTTAACGGAGCAAGACAAAGTAATGACGATGTTGAATGTTCATCCAAGATCAGTTGGCACAGACAAGTTCGAAGGCCAAGCACGAAGACCGCAATGAATAAAACCCGAAGCAATAGAAAGCGTTCAAAGATGTCCAAACAAGGAGATGTCAACGGAAAAGACTTCAACGACCTCGATCACTAACTCTTCTCACGTCTAGTGAGAGCAACTAGAAGCACGAATCCATGAGCTAGCTCTAAGAAAAAACCTCGCACCAAGAAGCAAACGGAGCAAGCTTCCCCTACCAACAACATTGGCTAGTACAAAGCTAGATATAAAAACGAAAAAATGCGTTGAACAGCAATGATCTTACTAGCTCCTCTAAAGCACAAATCAAGACATACGATCCTCAACACTTAACCAACAACCAACCTAACAAAACAACCTCAAGAGAAAGACACAACCAACAACAGGTCTTGTCCAACCAACAACATCAAATGTACGGTGAGACAGTCCAAAGAAACAGCTAAGTAGCTACCACCGGAAGCATAGCTAAATCTAATACTACAACACCGCAAGAACCGGGGGAATATTAAGAGCTCAGCTAAAACAGTACCTCACACTCGAGACGCCATAATGACCTTCAAATTAAATGAATGATCGCTGTCCACACTAAGATTAACCTTAGAGAAGCCATTTCATCGAGCCTTATCGACTAAAGAAGAGCCAAAGTCACCAAAACCCGGAAGCTATGCACTGCATAAAAACCAAAAGACAGCGACTAAGAGATCAAGCCCCCAAAATTAGAGAAGAGAGCCTCCAAAACAGAGAGCTAATCCAACTCTGCGATTGGGGATCTCATAGCCACGCAGCCATAGAAGAAAACAAGGGAAGACGTGGTGGAGACAGAGACCGAGCCTCCACAAGCCTCAACCGTCCTCGATTGGAAGAGACTGACACTGGAGAAGCCGCACCACCAGAGGAAACCCAGGGACGACGGAGATTCCAAACCGAAGATCGGGAAATTGCAAGACCACAAAAGGTGAAAGAAGTTTCGTCACGGCCAACGGACGCTGCTCCAAGCTGATTGAAACAACCTCCATCAGCGGAATCGCTAGGCCGAAGGGAGATCTACGAGATAGATCTGACGGTCGAAATGTCGTGAGGCGAGTTAAGGATTTTAGCTCTTCCCCGGACGACTATTCTTTGCTATCGACAAGCAGAGAGGCGACGACGGAGAGACCCTAACACTCAGACGCGGTCGTCACGACCCGTTTCTGCGGCCACTCATCGTGAGATGTAGGACATATCTAGAAGGTGGAGGGAGAGCAGGATCCGAAGAGCACAGTAACAGAAAGAGAAGACAAATGCCCTCTCACAGTACTGGCCGAAACTGGACACCGGAGAGGCAAGCGATAAACGACGGAGGTTTCAGCTTCAAGATTGGCTGATTTGTTGAAATCGCCGCGCGTGTAGTCACGCGCCCAATTTCTTGTTTTTTTATATATTTTTTTATCTAATGATTTCTGAATCTCAAAGAATCATCGTTAAGAAAAGGAAAAAGAGAAAAAAAGAAAGAGCTGTTGTGCAGTTGTGCTGTGATGAATGACTTGCTTATATTCGTGTCTTAGAATTATAATTTCTTGACCTTATGGGGATCTCTTCAATTATTATTTATATTCATCTCTCTAATTATTGTCAACAAAATAATATGTGTGTCAGTGAGCCAAGTGAAGTCGATCGTCACTGATCGACGTGTTTTTCTAGGGCGAGCTGCTAGCTACTGCCAGTGCCGTGCCAAGGCTTGAAGCAATTTTAAAAAAGGAGCCTGTTTTATATGTTTAACGATATACATTGTTGAATATCTATAAGGTTAGTAAAACACAAATAAAGATAGATAAAATCTAATAAGAACACTAAACAAGCAGTAACGTTGGTGTATGTTATAAATAGTTTTGGACTTTTGGTTATGAACAAAATCAACCTCAAACTCAAAAATGTTAGCCGTCACCGCTCACACCACTAAACGTAAAATCAATAAAAAAAAATAAAGATGTCATGAAGAAGAGATTGAGGAAGGAGTATTTATTGGAAGAAGAAAAATAAAAACAGGCGGAGGATCGAGCTGTATAAGAAGAATTAAATTTGATCTAATTTTGGAATCGTGAGTCATCGATAGTTGTGAGAATTTTGTTTTTTAGGGGTTTAATAAGAAAATAATACCACTAAATGTAGGAGAATTTTTCTCTTAAAAAGATAGTTAGTTTGGAACTTGGGTGGAAGCCAATATAAAGTAATCTCAACCATTATACCAAAATAAATTTCAAAAATTTAGAGTCCTAGAATATATATATATTCCATCCATTTCTAAAAAAAATTGTTCACAAAGATTAATGAATTGTAAATTTCAAACCATATTAATTGATTTTATTAAATTAATATTGATTTAAATTTATGAAAAATTATTTAACACAAAATAGTATATTTATAATTAAATATTATCTGTTCCATTATATAAGATGTTTAAAAGATTTATATTTGTTTCAATATATAGGATTTTTATGCAGGTTTTAATGTTATTAGAATTTTTTGACATTTTAAATTTTGTAATCTTTTACATCATTGGTTGAGTTATATTTTTTTAACTAGTTATTACATATTTTTTAATTTATAAATTATTTTTTTTAATTCTCGCATATTCAATCATAACATCTTATAATATGAGACGGAAGGAGTAGTTTATTTTTTTAATATGTGTAAAAACTCTAAAAATCATTCTTTTAAATCCAGAGAAAACATTGTTTAGGGTTTTAAAGCAAAAACATTTATGGGACAATTACAAAAATGACACTTTTTGTTTGCACATTTGCAATAATGCTACTTAAGGGTGTTCATTTGCAAAAATGCCACTAATTATAGATTTATAAAGCTTATATCTTAAAATTCTAAACCCTAAAATTTTTTTTGACCCCTAAACCCCCATAAACCCTCAAAACTAAACCCTAATAGAACATAATTAACCCAAACATATATAATATAAAAAAAAAAAATTTCAAAAAGTGACATTTTTGCAAAAATTTCAAAAGTGTGGCAATTTTGTAAAGTAGCATTTGAAAAGTGACATTTTTTGAAATTTCTCAACATTTATTACACCATAGACACGTCTTAACTACTAGGGTTTCATTTTTCTTGTTTTTTGCTAAAAAAGTTTCATCATGTGACATAAATAAAATAAAATAAAATCTAAAGTTAATTTTTGTTGAAAAAAGGATTGTAATAACATTGAACCATACATGTAGCTGGCACAATGTATTGTTTCAAGTTGTCAAGGACCTTATAGACGAGGATAATCACTCTTATAGCAGCGTTTGGGTCCCAAAAAAAAAAAAAAAAAAAAAAAGCCAAACTTGGGATAATTAAAGCCTGCTAATTATAAAAAAGCTATCGGCTATTTCTGCTAATTTCTCAATTATATATAGGTATATAAAATGTAGTATCTTAGGGCAGGAGCAAATCGACCAATATAGTACCAGCTAGGATTTTGTTTTCTCGCCATGTTGCCACTACTCACGGCTTACGATTCACGGATCCAATTGTGCAAACTTTTAAATGTTTTTTCGGCAGGAAAAAATAGTCTTTTAAATTAAAGCATAAGTTGCAATTTTTTCCAGTAAATAATTGTATACATGCATGCAGTATTAGTTACCAAAAAGCTACTTCATTACCTGATTAATTTGTTATGACGTTTCTTATAATGTTTTTGCTCATATTAATTTCTAGACATAATTTTGATGTTGCAATCAAATTCATAAGTTAATTGGTTGTTTATTTCGGTCAAAGAGAGCGACAGCATAAAGAATCTAAAGGTAGCCCACATTCAAAGAACAAAAAGTTGTTTAGAAATTTTTTAAATAAATACTTTTTTTTTTCTGTCACATTTTTAAATAAATACTTTTTTTTTAGTTTCATAACTTCAAAAAAATTAAAATATGTCTACGAAAAAGGGCAAAATGGTAACTTCATAGAATGGAAAGATAACGTCATGGTTGTAAGTCCATATATTTTTTTTTGGATAAATCGTATGAATTCTGAACCTTTAGCTCATAATTTTTATGTTATCTAGAGTCAGTCTTTAGATATTCCGATTTAGAAAATAATCTTTCGTATTAAAAAATGTTTAAATCTAGAGCACAAAGAAACCAATCCCCTTGTATTACCACTAAACCATCACACTTTTGGTACATCTATGTACTTAATCACTAACCAATCCTTTTGCTCTGCTTACCCACAAAGAAAGTTAATTACCAATTGCAACTTTTGAGCCTAAATGTTCTTTCTCTACATTTTCAGATTGAATATAAAAGTTTAACATAATCGAACCACACCAAAAAGACATTGCGTCACTAATCATATATAGGTCAAGTTGGTGGGGGCATCGAACACACTTCTAGATTCAAATGGTCACATGATGGTTCAAATGGTCATTCATTCAGGATCCATATATATTAATTATGAATTGGTAGTTTTGAGATATCACGAGAGCTAATTTAGTCAGATTAAAAGTTTCTTTTTTGATAAAGTCAAGTTCAAAGTTTATGATAAAATGTTCATTGAAAAATTAGATTTTTGATTAGTATAATTGTTAGAAATTGTGATGCATATTATAACATAAACAAAATTAAAATATCTTTTTTATCACAATTGAGATCTATATGGTTTAATATCACCCTTAGTAATATTTTCATTGTTGATGTGCTATTTATGGAAAAGTTTCTCAGTCGTACTCGCATCCACATCAATTGTTCGTTTTGATTCGTCGTGCTTACGTCGTTTTATTGTTCGTTACGATACGAACATGCTATATAAAAGTGTCGTAATTCAGTTTTCTGTATAAAGTATCAATAACAAATATTCTGGATATTATTCTATTTTTAATGCTATGCCAAACTAATTTCAACATGCAACAAATACCCAAATGGATAGACGCGGATCCCATGCAGACTACTTTGCAAGAAAAGGAACGTGAAAAAGGAACCTCTATGTATCAATCGCCACTCACAGTAATAATAAATGATAAGAATAACCAAAAGAATTCATAGATCGAGACCTTCTTTTTTTTGTGTGGATCGGATCGATAAATTTTGCTTTTGAAAAAAAAAAGCCAATTAGCGAGAGAAACCCTTACATAATTTTTTTTAGAACACCCCCAATAAGAATATCTACCATGGTAAGAGAAGAGGTTCTACAGGTAGAAACTCATTCTAAGTTTTGTAGAACCCCAATTACCATATATCACCATTTCATTATTTGTTTTATAATTTAATATTTAAAAAATTAATTAAACTAGCTAGATAAAAACTATAAAAATAAAATATATTAGATATTCAATGGGTTTATCCCATTGAGTATTAAAATAAAAACACAAAAAAGTTTTAAAGCTCAGTCCAATGGAGTTTCACGTGTCGCTCACTACAATTCTTAGTTAATATATCCATATAAAGAGAAAATGAGTGGACACTTGCACTCTAATTGCAGTTTAGAAAGTCGAATAATATAACTTTCAAAAATCAACGTGATATATACTTTTCTTTAATATAATATATTGCTGCTTGTTATATATATATATATATATTATTGCAACCTGTTTCTTTTTTTTTGATAAAGGAAAACAACGTAATACATGTTATTAAATAAAAAAATGTTATTAATATATGTATTAAATAAATAAATCAAAAACGAGTGTCACCAAAGCCAAGCCTTTTGATTTGGCGGAGAGATGCGGGGCCAAGATGACGTCGTTATTGTACGGACCAACCTACAAGTTTCTTAATTATATTAGAAGTTTTATAAAATATCATTTTTGAAGTTTTATTTCTTAAAAATACTATTTTTTGATTTTTTTTGCAAAAATATTATTTTTTAAAATTATTTATTTATTATATCATTTATGATAAGGTTAACTATGTTATATTACAGTTTAGTTTTGACGGTTTAGAATTCGTTAGGCGCCAAAATATTTTTTAGAGTTTAAATATTTAAGATTTAAATTTAAATTTTTTTTAATTAGTGATAATTTTGCAAATGGACAATTCATTATAGTATTTTTGAAAAATGACACACCAAAAATGATATTTTTGTAATTGTTCATTTCATTAATATTTAATTATTTATTAAATAAATAAAAGATTTGTTGATTGAGAGAATTCCCCGAAATCAATGAAAAGAGAGATAAAAAAATGAAAAGAGTGAACTATGTAAAAAGTATAAACTGGTCGTTTAACAAGCATGTTGACGTCAAAAATGTATAAGCATAATTTCAAGTTAACGCATATTATTAAAAAAATATATCTAGGGCTATTGGTTAGTTTTTGAGTTATAATTTATTTCTTGGCTATTCAATAAATTAACCCACGTATAGTATATGCAAAAGAAAAAAGCTTTTTCATTTTTTTTTATTATTTTTTCCAATATAGTCTCAATAATAATATAAATTAATAATTATGTATAATTATGCATATATAAGTACAACTATGGTAATGTAATAAAATATGGTTCCAGTGATTTTTATTATATATTACATCAAAACACTTTTATGACTGTTTCCTCGGTATCCAAAACTTGTAAAAAAATTATAGACATGATAATTGATTCTTTAGACATATCTCTTTCCAAATGTATCGTAATATATATCATTTCTACTTTATCATCAATATTGAGAAAAATAATTATGCTTTATTCTAAATTTTGTACTTAATAACATGTATCATTTTATATAAAGAGTATATTATGATATTAACATTCATTCTATTGCGATAACTAAAAGTATAAATCATAATCTCAAGTTAATGCATATTATTTTTACAAATGAATTTTATTAAATTCTTTAATATAACATCGCTTGATTTTTTTTTTTAAATTATTACCTAAAACATATATCTTTCTATAAATTAATAATTATTAAATTATCGATTAATTAATATCTTTCTAAATTAATAAAATTTTAAGGTCTCAACATTATTAATTTATAGAGGTTTTACTGTAAATGCAAAAGAAAAAAACTTTTTCATATGAATGTTTTAAAATAAAATAAAAATGAAGTTGATCCAAAATATGGAAAAAAAAATCTTCTGCAAAAGACATACATAACACATGAATCATCACTACTAATGTTTCGCATGAAACCTATAATTTTTCATAAACTCGATCTACTAATTTGATTTGATGTGTTGGCAATTGAATTGGCAAAAGAAAAAAGCAGGAAGCTTCTAGGTACAATCGTACTAGCTAACCATAACCAAGTTGAGGTTTCCACTAATTTCGGTCCACTCAAGGAATCTTTCTTACCAAACTAGATTAACTGCCGACCACCAGACCACGAGCATATTCCCTCTGTCCATTTCTTCCTATTATTTTATATAATTCCTTTTTCATTTTAATTTGATTCAACTTTCTGTTTTTCCCGAGTTAGGAAACGTCGATTTTTCTATTAAGAAAAAAAAATATAACAAAATGCATTAAAAAAATAATTGTGAAACTGTAAATACAGAGCAAATTCAGAAGTTTCTTTTCTTAGGAAGTAGGAAAGCACAAAGATTCCCAATTTAGCAATCCTCTGTTTTCCCGATCGCCTTCAACACATCTTTTTGATCTTTGAACATTCACCATCACTTCATCATCTTCTTCCTCGTATTCTTCGGTTTCTTCAGACTCAATCGTCTCTTCTTCGTTCTCTACAAACTCATCAGAGTCTTTAAAGATTGAGAGACGGAGACGACCGTTGCTCCGGTCAGCTTGAAAGCACCGGTTACGAGGCGGTGCCTTTGTGGCGGTCATGACCAGTCTTCCATCTTCACGGTATGGTCTCATTTGAATGCATTGAGATCCTCTCATGCTCGTCAAAGGAGGTGGAAGATCACTAGGGCTCACATTCCCTTTCCTACTTTTCAACGTTCTTGTCTCCCTTGTTGTTTCCCCAAGATTCTTGGTCTGCACGTGAGATAAAGAACGCGAGAACAAATCTTCCACGTCAGTAACATCAGAGCCAGATTCGCTTCCGAGATTCTCAGTGCACAATGCTAAGCTCTCGTCACTGAGAGTACAAGAAGATGGACGTTGAACATAAGTAGTCTTCTCTTTCTTAGAGCTCGTCTTTGAAAGAGAGGATAGTGACTGAAGAGAGGACCAGCAGCCACTCGAGTCAGAGACCGAGGAAGCAGCTGATATGTCGTGGTTAGGGTTTCGAATGTCCTCTGCGTTAGAGGAGTCAAGGAAATGAGACTTGAGAGCTAAACCAAAGGGTTGAGAGAAGTGAGGGTTTGGTGAAGATAGCCTAAGCCTTAAAGCCCTAGGCTCATTAAGCTGAGATTCAAGATATGACTGAAACCCTTGTTGATAAACAACAGTTCCCATGTCTGATGATAGAAGAAATCTGGGAAGAGGGAGCAAAACTAGTTAAGAGGTTATTGTGAGATGTGAAAGAAAGAAGCAGAGAGAGATAGAGGTTTTGGAAATAAGCATGAGGGATAATGAGAGGGAGAGGATGCCAATTTGTAGTGCCACAAAAGTGAATAGAAATTAATAAAAAAAAAAAAAAGGAAGAGAGAGTAGTGACTGTGCAATGTGCAGAAACTAGAGAGGTGGGTAAGGAAGGAGCTTTTCCACACCACCACTTGAATAATGCAATTAAATTTAATATTTTTAATCATAATGAAGATAAGAATATTATAGAATGAGTGTGTGTATATATATATATGTAAGGGATGAGAGAAAGAATCAAAGTCATTGTATAGTGCACATGATTATGTAATCTTTTTACTGTTGTGAAGGAAACAATTTGGGTTTTAGTTTTATAACAAATGACAAATTTTGGAAAGCATAGTCTATAAGAGAAACTTTTTTTTTTTAAACATCTGGTTTTTAATAGAAGAAAAACAAAAACAGAATATAGAGCAAATACTATCAAAAACTCAAAAGAAAACAAAGAAATACCAATACCTAATAATAAAGGTCAAAAGATGTTATCCTGAACCTGCACGAGCAATCCGATCATGCAGCCAAGTTGGTCCTCCAACAGCCAAGTACGAGTTAAATCTTCCATCTCGTAATACACTCTGCGCTATTGCTATTGCAATTGAATTCGTTCCCGACAATTCTAATTCAAAGACACAAGAATCAAATCAATCCCGAAGTGCACTAATCTGGCCAAGCAAAAACCGATACCGTGGCCAGTCTGATACTTTATTCAGAGCTTCATAAGCTTGTCAACTATCTACTCCAACAATCATATCTTTAAGACGTAAGTCTCTCAAGCATTGTAAAGTCCAAATTATACACCGAAGTTCAGCAATAATCCGGTTGGGAGACTTAGTAAAGGCATCACGAGCATGATACAACACAGATCCCGAATGATCCCTTACAAGCCAGGCACCACCACTATGCAAGGATGCACTTCTCCAATTGGAGTTCAGATTGCATTTGACACACCCCATCTAAGGAAGATACCAATGGCTAGCTTGTCCTAACTGGCTTGTTCTCGAATTGTTCCCCTCCTCATTCTTATTATGTACTTCAAACCATAAAGAAGCCTCTTCTAGAGCTTGTTCTATAACTCGACTCAGCGCACTCTGTTTTTGTGCATAGAGAATGGAGTTATGGTTATTCCATATACGCCATAAGATCCAAAGAGCAGTTGCATGATTTTTAACCATAGATCTTGGACTGTCCATAAGATCGAAGATATAGGCCAGATTGTCTTCCAGGAAAGACGAAAAACCAGACCTTGGGATCGGGAACTCCGCTATGTTCCATAATTGGTTCGCCACATTACACTTAAAGAGAACATGGTTGATGGTCTCCTCACCCGTCTGGCATAGCTTACAACCATTATCAACAACCAAACCTCGAGTTCGTAAACGTGCAGCAACCGCCAATGCCCCTGCAATAGTCCTCCACACAAACATCTTGATTTTGGGTTGAGTCTTAAGCTTCCATACCCGCTGTTTAAGCTAAATTTGTCTTAATTCCTGTGGCCTTTTCGGTGGATTCGGAATAGGGGGATGATTAGAGACAAACCAATAACCACTCTTGACCAAATATGCACCATGGTTATTATAAGCCCAAATGAATCTATCCTCAACACAGCCGGTTTGTATTGCTTCTATCCGAGTTACATCATCCGGTGGAAATAACTCATTCAATACTTTTGATCTCCATTTTCCATCTCCCATGATGAGTGATGAAACCTTAAGTTTCAAATAGATTATTAATCGGACGTCGCGGATGATCGTTCATTATCCATTTATCAAGCCAAACTTTTGTTTTTGTACCATCACCCATAGATTTGATCAGGTCCTTTTTAAACAATTCCCTACCATAAAGAATGTTACGCCATGCGTATGACGGTCTATATCCGGAACCACACTCCAAAAACTCTTTATTAGCAAAATATCTTTTTTTATAAATCCTCGCTAATAGTGAATCGGGTTCATTTAGTAGTTTCCAGGCATGCTTCGCCAACAAAGCTTGGTTGAAATCCTCAAGGTCACAGAAACCTAAGCCACCACTAGCTTTCGATTTGCACATTTCTCTCCAAGAAACCTAATGTATTTTCCGTTTATCTTCACAGGAATTCCACCAGAAGTTGGTCATCGCACCTGTAATTTGTTGACATTGGTTTTTAGATAACCGAAAGCACGACATCGCATATACCGGAAGAGCCATAGCAATCAATTTGAGGAGGACCTCCTTTCCACCCAGGGAAAATGTTTTGGCAAACCATCCTTTTAGTCTCTTTGTCAATTTATCACCAATAAATGCAAGTAACTTCGGCTTGGATCCACTAAAACATTCTGGTAAACCCAAGTAAGTACCATCGCCACCTTCTTTTTCAATACCGAGCAACACATCATTAATTTCTTCATACTTGGATCAAATTTGGCTCCAAAGCTTAGGGCTGATTTTTGAAAATTGATAACCTGACCAGAAGCCCCGTCATAAAGTTGAAGACATCTCAAGAATTCCGAGCATTCCTTCAAAATCGCTCGACATAAAAACAAACTATCATCAACGAATAATAAATGTTGTATTGGAGGACAATCCCCAGACAATCTCATACCCGTCAGTCTTTCATCTTTCTCCGCTTTATACATCACATGAACTAAAGCTTCCGCACACAAAATGAAAAGACAAAAAGATAATGGATCCCCTTGTCGTATTCCTCTCTCGGGCTGTGGTTTGTCCGTTAATAATGGACTGTATAAGAGACTGATTGAATACAATACATTATCCAATCTATACATTTTTTATCAAAACCCATCTTCTTAAACAACTTCTCCAAAAATCTCCATTCAACACGATCATAGGCTTTCGACATGTCCGTTTTCATGGCTAGAAAATCTTCTTTGCAGTTCGGATTCGTCTTCAGACCATGCACCATCTCATGAGCGATTAAGAGGTTATCAGAGATCAAACATCTAGCGACGAAGGCACCTTGAGCCGGTGAAACAAGCTGAGGAAGGATCTTTTTGAGACAAGTGCATAAGATCTTAGAAACTATCTTATAAGACACCAAGCATAAGCTAATAGGCCACAAGTCTGACATATGCATTGGATTCAGCTTCTTTGGGAGTGGAAACAATTGTGTGTGGAAACCATCTGGTACCAAAGAAACGTTGGACTTCTATGGTTACTTATGGTCCTACGATCTTCCAATAGGATTGAAAAAACTTCCCTGACATTCCATCACATCCTGGCGCACTATCTCCTTTGATTGCCTTTACTGCTCGATGAATATCTCCTGCCGTAATAGCTTTGACTAACCCTCTGTTCATCAGAGGCGTAACTCTCAGTTCAAAACCGGTAAGAAGTTCTTCCATGTCACCGAGATTTGACGACTGAAACAAATTAGAGAAATAGGCCACTGCTATATCTCCGTTGGCCGTTTCCTCAAACTGTTCAACACCTTGGTCATCAAAAAGTGATCCAACCTGATTTTTCATTCTCCGTGATTGCACCCTTCCATAAAAAAAACTAGTATTCATATCCCCATGTAGAGCCCATGTCACTTTGCTCTTATGTTTCCAATATTTCTCTTCTTCATATGATACTTTCTCAAACTCAAGTTTCAAATTTCGCAGCCTCTAGAAATTAGGAGAGATCTTAGAAGATTCAGAATCCAGTTGTAAACGAATTTGCTGTAACCGAGACTTCGAATTCAAGTTAGTTGAGCGTTTCCATCTTGAAAGTTCTTTTTGACAGTCTACAATACGAGTCGAAACAGAGTGTGTGTTCCCCATCGTTGAAACCTTCCAACCCTTTTTGATAACTTCCACAACCTCTGGTTTTTTACACCATCTCTTGTCAAACCAAAACCTACCTTGTTGCCTCTTTATCTTCGAATGCAGTCGCGTAAAGAGAGGTCTATGATCATATTCATTACGGGCCAAATATTCAGTTTGTGATCATGGATGCAATTGAAACCAAGCCATATTCCCAAAAGAACGATCCAACCGACATTGAATCCAGGCTAGTTCTTTCGTACCATCCGGTTTAATGATCTCCTTTCGACCAGCCCAAAGACAACTTATTCCCATAGCTAGGTAGCTCTTTGAGTCGGCACTCTCTAACAAAGGACTTAAACACATAAAAGAAAAATTCCATACGTTGTTTTCCACCAAGTTTTTAAGAATTGTTCATGATTTCATTAAAGTCTCCAACCAAAAACCAAGCTTCGTTCCTCTGTAAACCAATGCTCTGCATTCGAAGGATCATATCCACCTTTGATCTCAGCTCTTATTGCATCTCCCATGAGCTTCGGGCTATCATGAACTCCACCACTTGTACACTTCCAAAAACCGCTCAAGCTCTTGTCTTGCAAGATACCCTCTGCTAAACCTTTGCCTTTATCAATATCCATGTTCTTCTCTGTATCAGATTCTAGCAATAGGTACTTCTTCCTTCCCACCGGATCCTTCTCAAGATCATTAACTTGCTTGTACATACGTAGTTCTCTCGCTTTCCTTTCAGAGACGTCTTGTGTCATCAATGATTGCCTCATCTCATGCAGAACCTCTGGATGGATCCTTGGTTTACCCGTAGCTGGATCAATACCCAATTGTGCATCTGAAAGAACACCCACCAAAGGATCCCTCATCCTCTCTATGTTAGTTACTTTAGTAACCACCTTGTCACTACCCAAACATGCTTCTTTTACCAAGCTACCTTTTGCTGTTCTTAAAGAGGGCATTTGTTGACTTCATGTGTCAATCTTTGACAATTATAGCACCGTTTCCTTAAACCTTCAAAATCATAGTAAATGTTAGCCGACGTACCACAAAGAAACTGAAACACTTTTTCTCTTCTCGCTGGCCGAGAAACATCAAACAAGACCAATGCCCAGAAATAATCTCTACTTCTACTCTTCGTTGGGTCAAAATCAGTCCCTTTTACCTTACCAGTGAGGCTTGCCAAGTACTTAATGGATTCCTCTATGTGATAGTTTACTGGAATATTCCGTATTTGAATCCAAACCAACATATTCTTCAGGAAATCCTCTGGCAGAGGGTCGATCCATTTATCAATAACGATTGACCAATTGTTATATGTATGTGCCACTCGCTTCAAAATATCTTGGAGATCTTCTTCATACTTAAATATGAATTAAAACTGATCCTTCGACAAAACCACTCCACGTACACGATTATTCATACCCTATATCCGAGGCATATCAAGTACCAAACTTGATATCCTTTGACTATCCGGATTTATGATCCTCCCCAAAACGCTTATAGCATTCCTTTCTGTTGACTTGAATTTCAGTAAATTAGGCATGATGACCGGTTCATCGTCTTCCTCGATAGTCATTGCCTTCATTACTTTGTCTAAACCAAGCACCATATGCTTTCAATCTTGTCGAAAGTATTAGGGTTCTTGAGCGCCGTCGTATGAGAAGGTTCAAAAAACACAAAAGTAACCAAAACCCTAAAAGATTTTTCCAAAATATTTATAAATCTTGTCAAATCTCCTCAAATCTTAACACCACAATAAAGTTTCCAGCGGCAATTCTTTTTCCTTTCAGAATTAAAGTCTCTAACTCACTGAGAAGGTCCTAAGTCCAAAAAAGGAATTCCAAAAAAAGGTTTAACTCACTTTTTTTACTCATCTGGTAAAGAAAAAAAAAATTGAATTATTCAGCAGCTAAAGAAGTTTCGACCCTCATGTGGTCTGGGACAGAAAGTGACTACCCCCACCAAAAAAAAAAAAAAATTATAGAAAAAAAGAAAGACTGAAAAAAGAAAATTAGTGAATAATATGTATTAGACTTAATGGCCAGTGGAAGCCCCCTTGGTCCAGTGATTTGACAAAGAGTTCATTAATGCTTCTACATCTACAACTGTAGAGTTCGAGTCACGAATAATACAAATTAATGGAGGCAACATTACAGGAGATTTTCAGCATGGTGCAAGGAGAATCGTCTAGAGTAGTCTCGTAGCTCAAGATTAAAACTGTCCGTTGTATAATCATCTGTGTAGTTGATCTCATAATTTGTAATAATTCATAAATCTAGACGATTAAAAAAAAACTTACAGGCCGAGAAAAATAAATATTTGCATTTGTCTTTGTATATACTTTTTTAAAATAACATAATTTGTTTTTTTTAACTCTTCATTATCTAATTTTGTAGGCTTTTCAATGTTTTACATAATTACTAACTATAGTGGGCCTAGTCAACAAAATCCCATGATGAACCTGACTAGGTACCCAATTCTTTAGAATTAATAGGCAGACCCATTACCAATTCAAAAATCCACTAGCGAAATCTTAGGCCCACTAGAGTTGGGCCCTAATTAATCAACCATAGCTGAAAAGAACCGCTGTCAGCACACGTCGGAGGAGACTACGAAGTCAAACCAATTCACTAGCATCCATGCCGAAAGTACTAATGGATAGAGAGACGAGCCAACAATCCAGAAGCAACCTAGCCTTCCAGAGACAACATGAGGGATCTCAAGCATCACCTAGTTCACAGGCTAGAAACGGTAACAAGACAGAGCAAAACTCCTCACTAACCCGAAACGGCCTCGATAACTGTTACCACAACAACAAGACCCCACCACAACCTTGAACTACTTACCGGAGAAGAAAAGGAGGAAGACTTGGACCCAATCGATGAGGAGAGGCTTCACCATAGACTACGGAGCAAAACTGACGGACGAGGGAGAAAGGCCGCTTCGAGAGCGAAGTCACCGGAAAAACTTAACCATATGGCCAGATCTGCCTTCTCCAAGGAGATCCGCCGTAGGGGAGAGACATCCGATGAGCTGTCGTCCAAGAGTTGCTCTATGCCAGACCACATCAGATATGTAGACCCACCACCGCAAAGAACCATTTGGCCAAATCAAACCGAAAACCCAAAGCCTAGAGGAAGATGCGGTAGAGAACTCTACCAACTGGCTAAGAACCAAAGAATCAGGAACCGCTATGCATCTTCAGAGAAAAGGAGAACATGCCGTTTGAAATCCATCGAAACTGAGACTTAGCCAAGGACGAAGCGCCGTTGACTACAAAAGGATCGAGAGCTTTTTCTTTTTTTTTCTCTTAATTTTTTTTTAATCGTCTAGATTTATGAATTATTACAAATTATGGGAACAATTATACTGACGATTATACAATAGACAATTTTAGCCTTGACATGCGGGACTACTCCGAACGACTCTCTTTGCACCACGCTGAAAATTTTCTATAAATTTTGCCTCAATTATAATTTATATTCTCCAGGATTCGAACTCCATACCTGTAGGTGTAGAATCATTAATGAATCATCTGCTAAACCACTGGACTGAGGGAACTTCTACTTATTCAAATGAAAGCTCAATTAAAATTCAGACTAATCTTCAAAACATATTGAAAATTGGATGTTTTTATTATTTAAGGCATCTCCAATATCTAAATGAAAAATTAACAGTGGAGATCCGTGTTGGTGGAATTCAAACTATATCACGATTCATATGACAATTTTTTCACCGTTCTTCTAACTTAACCATTGGACCAACATTACTTTGGTTTATTTTATTTTATTTTGTGTGGACTTATGTTTATTATTCTTTATTTTTGTAGTTACCAAATATATTTATTTAAGAGCAGTATTATTTTTCGTGTTACATCTAAATGTAAAAAGAAAAAGATAATATAGAAAACAGTCGACCATTTAGCGAGAGACACGTAATGGGAGTAACATGTCAAAAGTTACAGACAGGTTTTGGTCTTCTTTTAAATTTACTTCCAAAAAAATAAAACAATCCAACAAAAGTTATGAAAGTTCCCAATTTGGTTTCCCTAATAGTGTGCTATGATTATGAAAATGATCGTTTGTTTTTTCTCTCTAATAATACTCATTCTTTTATATATTTAAAGAAAAGAGTCGTGTGTCACACAGGCAGGGTTGGTCAAAACCTATGTCGGGTAATTCTTAGACCCAATTTAAACAAAATGATAACAACAGCCCTCTAATTTTGAAATCTAAATCCCATCAACCTATTAAAGAAGAAAAAGACGATTATTGGCACTAATTAATTAAGGAATAAAAATGAAAATTTGTCTCCGTGAAATTGTTTATAAAGGAATGGCCATAAATTGTCATGTATCAAGAAACCACGACATGAAACAAAATACAGGAAAAAAACAAATAAAGTGTGCCAAAAATACACTCACCTCAATTTGAATGCGAGGAAGAAAACCCAAATTTCCGCCAACTTTTAGTGACCTCTACAAATGAAAGAAACATTGTTCTTGAATCTTAACCATGCTTTTATGTTAAAAGTAGGGGTATTTAATCAATAAACCGAACTGAAATAATCGATTTAAAAAATTGAATCATATTTTAAATGGGTTAATATTGTTTTTGTCTTTGAAAAAGCGAATATGAACCAAACTAAACAAAAAAAAATGATTTAAAATATAAAATATTTTCATAACATAAAATATATTTGACTAAAACTTTGAATTCGGATTCAAACCAAAACCAAAGACTTTACCAAACTATCTATACTTTGGATACTATTATTCATAAATGGAATTCGGAAAACCAAAATCTGAACCAAAACCGAATCTAAATATGGAGTAAACAACCTAGTTAAAAAGAAATAACTAAGAACACATGACCAAGGTTTTAGCTAGATGAAATATAATAAGTTTAAAAGACAAATCAGGCAAAGCCACCTAGGTTTTAACATCCTTTCTCTTCTAAGACACTGTCGGGTTAACTTAACATCAAACTTTTTCCTTTGAATCTTTAGCTAGCCAACAGTAAGCTGCTTTTTTATTCAGAATTTCAAATTATCAATTCACTTAAACCATGTTACCCTTCAAAAAACCGTACGGAACATCTTAAGAAGACAGAGTTTTAAGATTCATTTTAAGTCGTCAGCAACAGCAAGTGATTCCCCACTAAACACTTTTCTTTCTTCTGTCTCTCTGTTAAATCAGATGCTTACGTACTTCACCCCATTTTTCTTTTTAATATGTACTTATTAATAACCCCATTTCTAAACAACAAAAGACACTTTTTTCATAGTAAACAAATGCCCTAGGGTCACTGACTTTTCCTTAACTCTAAGGCATGTGGATTTATTATTATATAAAAAATGCATAACCTAGTTCTCTCTTCTCTCTGCTTTTACCATATAGGTTACACAAAGGAAAGCTAGAGAATGTGTGAGCTGTTCCTATTCCAAAGAGGGTGGGGGGAGATTTATGAGATCTTCCTGGGTTTCCTGTAATAGAAAAAGCCATCTCAGTTATAATTGTACTTATGTAATAATAAACAATGTGTAGCTACTACCATTGATGAACTGTGAGCATTTATAATGCTCTAGCTTGTGTGCTGTATAACTCTATGATCAACTTTAAACAACCATTACACCTCTTCTAGGTTTATTGCAGACATGAACAAAGTAAGTGGATCTTAGTTAATGTTTTCAAGAGATTCTATGATCACTAGAAGGATTCGTTACGATAATACCTTTGATTATATATTTTACAACAAAACTAAAATCGTTCTCTTTCTTGTCAGGTCGTTTCTAATATCAATAGTCAGCTTACAGAGCAAGGAACTTCGTACTATAGATTCCCAATGGTTGGTCACGTATTAATTACTTAGTCCACTAGAAAATCCGATTCAAAATTTCATTTGCATTACCAAGAAAATGCATAAATCCAATAGAGAACAGAAATGTGGTAAATATACAAGAACATGAGTTATCAAGAGGCTTTTGGAAATATATCTAGCCAAATAAAGTTTTCATTTTTCGCAATCTACAATTTCACAACCACTGTTTTGCTATTATCCATAAGCTATGTCGTTTTTTTGTCTAGTGCCTCTCCCTCTGCCGAAGGAACCAAGAATAATATAACTAAGCAACTAGTTGACATGCTTAGAGTGAATAATTAAAGAATGAAAATAATAATTAGGATTCTCTAACGTAAGCAAGAGAAAGAAAGTTATGACATAGTTTATAACTAATTAATAAAAGTAGGAAAAAGGAGCTGACCTGCAGACGTAATCTCCAGACAAATATCCATAAATTGAATCTTGATCAGCATAGGTGGTCCTAAAATCCAAACCAACCCCATAGAAGAGAAGAAAGTAACACAGCAACCTTTGGCTTCTCGAAGAGAGAATGCTTTTGAGTGTGTCCTTATACAAAAGCTGCTTTTTCCCAAATATATATAATTATGATTGTACAATAATTAAGTGAGTAATGACAGAAGCAAAAGCATCAAATTTATATGTTGACTTCGTATCACTCGCTTTGTTCATGCCCATGACGCAAAAAAGTTACGAGAAAATAAATAAAACAGAGTAAAACTTCGAATCATAACCCATCAATGTTTGTTATTGGTTTCAAGTTTTCAACTAATGGAGAGGATCAAAAAGCAAAGGAAATATACGTCATATATACCACTTGAGCTTAAGTGGAGACATAAACTTAAGCCTTACGTTTCCATCTTATGTTATAATGATCATAACAAAACAAGAGTTTTGCATTTCATGGCTCCATATAAATTGCATAACAAAGAACAAAAATATAAAAGCTCTCCACCATCCTTTTGACCAATATTAGTGGAAACTTTATGTGCCATTTCTCTAACTTTTAAAATTCTGACCCAGAAAGAAAAAATTGATTATATCATTAGAATGAGACGGGGAGCTTATATAAGCCATGCATAAAAATGTTATTGGTTAACATAGTTCACAACTTTAGTTTTGGAAAGAATATAAAAGCTTATTAAGCATTAGAACTTTCTCATTTGCTTTTGCGGAAGCATGACATCCACACGAAAATCTCAATCTCATCCATAAGTAATGTCTTACTCACATATCATCCAAACAAGCTTAAATTCCCGTAGATGAGATGTCAACATTGTAAAAAGGTCTAGTTATAATGACTCAAGTACGGATTAATATGAACAAAGAACATTCAGGCAAAACGTACATCAAGTTGATGCACTATCTATTGGAACAATTATCCTTCATCAGCTTGGTCTTATCCCAATAAAAACATGTTGATTCTTTGAAAATGATTTTGTACTAGAAGACTGGTGTTGGTTGCGCCATGCCTCAAACATGCTCAACCTTTTTGACAATGGGAAAAAAAAATCAAGTTAGTGTAAAAGTTTTGAACCTTCACTTAGGGCCCAAAACTAGTGAAGAGATTGAGGCAGAAACATATCAAAGCAATTTTTAGCATTCAAAGATATTGAATGACTTGCTTTCTAGAAAATGGGAAAATACTCGCAAATAAGAATTTGTTAGAGAGGCTAAATACAGAAATTGTCCAAGCTACTGAGAGATAGAGAGAGGGCTATTATATTGTTATTGTTGATCTCCAAGCTTCAGACATTCAAGACTTCTTATTATGGCATGTGTTCCAAGCAAGCATCTCGCATATATGGAGATAACGGAATGGCATACGGCATGGTGAATCTCAAATTCCACCGATTCACCTAGCTAAGATCATCGATAAAATAGTAAGAAATCGCATTAGCACCATTCGCAAGGTGGATTCGAGCTGCGAGGAAGCCATGGTTACTTGGTTTGCAACTACTACATGAGGCTTCCAAATCATTTCAACTAGCTAAATTCAATATTTGATGTAAAAACAGTTTTTTGGTTTGATTATGATTTAATATTCATAAAAAAATAATAATTATATTGTTATTTTTTTCCAACATGGCTCACTGGTCAAGGTCCATCGGCCTTTTTCTCACATTTTCATAGAGGTGAAGTCGAACTGTAGTGTCTGAGGTGTTATAGCATAGGACGGTTTACCACCTTGTTATGAATCCCTTGGCAAGCGGCTATTCAATTGTTATGTTGGATAAATAGAATAAAACACGAACATGGAGTCCCTTCACGAAACGGGTAACGCATGCAATGATAATTGAGAATTTGGAACCTTTTAATGGCATACGGCGTACCAAGAATGGTTGTAGTATTTGATGGTAAGATGATAAATGCTTGTAACTCACTCTATCTAGAATAGAAAAATCTTCATTCATACAATCAATATGTGGAATAGAGAAATCGCTGATCATCATGCAATGTCGACCACCACAAAAATAACTATTTATAACATCAATTATTTTTTAACTTAGCATCACTTTTAAAGTGATATTAGAATTATAGAACCATTTGTAAAAATGATGCTACAGTGAAGTTAAAAAAAAATTAGCATCACTTTTTAAACTGACACTAAATTCGGATTTAGCATCACTTTTCTTAAATGTCACTAATAATAATTTTAACATCACTTTGGTAAATGTCGCTAATCAATGATTTTATGTTAACATCATTTCTTTCAAACGACCATTTAATTCTACTATGAATCGACTATTTAAAAACACCTAGAATAAATTAATAAAATAGTAAAATAAAATGAAATTGACTAATATATGACGTCATTAACATATCCCACCCATTAGTTAAAAGATTCTTACAAATTTTCTTAAGCAAGCCAAATAAATGCACTCTTGATCATCAAAATTAAAGGCAATCCTAAAGAATTCGACATCTTCAAAGTATAACAGGAAGGAAAAATATCTAACAATTCTAACTATTGGGAAATCGAAGATGATTTGGTTTGGTGACATGAAAATCACTTAATAGCTTCATAAATCTACCAGTGAGAGCAAAACACTATCGTTTATCTCATCGAACATAGGCAGGAAAATTCCAAACTCGAAGCAGAAAACAAGATGTAACATCAAGCATGTACATATAATGGAATTCATCATAATATATACGATATTTTACCTATTTTTCTTATATTTTTAATATGTTTTAATAAAGAAATGAATAGTTTTTGGACTTAATATGCTACTTGTAATATTTTCGTGGGTTTTGAAGTCAATATAGAGATTTGGAACATTTTGGACCTAAAAAGAGTGAAATCAAACCTTTTTAATGATGGACAAATCCTGATTGTCAGATATCTCGCTCCAAATAATAAATTTACCGCCGTCAGATCAAGCTCAAATTTCACCACGAGATAGAGGAGGATCTCAGATTCAAAATTAATATTTGATCGCCACAATCCGACGGTTAGATCTTGAGATATCATCAATCTACTGAAATCTATCTGAGTAAGAAACAAGCTAAAGGCGGTTCAAGGATATTCACTAGTGACTGACCGGACGCATGGAGTGATCGATCGGATCCGCAGCCCCTGGTCTTGAGTGATCTATTTTCCTTGTAATATTATGTTTACAAAATAAATATGTTTATAAATTCTTTTTTCTTTGGTATATTTGTGAATATAAAATTAACATTGAGAGAAAATCAAAGTTTTCTGGATTCTCAAATCCTGTAATTTGCGAACTCGATATCTTCTCTATTGAGAGAAGATTAAAGTTTTCTGGATTCCCAAATCCTGTAATTTACTCCCGGTGGAAGAGTTCAATTCCACCTTCTTCCATCTCTTTGAGATTGGTCGTATCTTCGTTCCTCTTTTTGAGAGTGGTCAAATTCCCGAGCTTTATGCCGGGATCTTCAAAGTCACATTGGAAAGTGACCAATCTAAGATTCTTGGACTTTGCCGCGAAAACCCTCTTAACGCATCCAAGACATATTTTGGATCCGCTGTCCATCTTTAGCGATAATCTATCTGCTCTGGTTTTATTGCATTTCAATTATGTTATAGTAATATTGGATAATGCTCAATTTTCTCCCTTTGTACTTTGATCGTTTAAATGAATGAAGTAAGATTTTTGACCAAAAAAAAACTAAACATTGAGATTTTCTTTTCTTTTTTTTAAATTTTTTTTTTCAATTTACAAAATTTTGTTTGTTTTATCATTCATTTATTTTCTTAATTAAAATTTCTATTTCCTCTAAGCTTTTTTTTTTAATTGTTTATAGTCTCTTTATTCTCTTTTTAATTTTATTTTTATGATTTGTCAAAAATATTATACTTTTTTTCCTCCTAGCTATTTGGGATTATTAGAAATTTTTTTTTTTACTACTTGGTTAGTTGTTTTACAATTTTACTACTTGATTTGTTTAAAATATTATAATTTTTCCTTCCTACATATTTAAGATTATTAGACTATGTACAATGCACTTGTTGAATAAATAATTCAACTGCTGAAACTTCACAATAGACCTGTTGAAAAACAATAAAAGCAGACGTGGATTAAGCAGTGTTGAAAACATTCAACATGTTGAATTAAAAAAAATTGGGTCCACTACTGCCCCGTGACTGATTATGATAGGAAGTTTTCTACACACGTGCGCAGCACTCGGGTGGAGGATTCTGTCATTTATTTTATCTTCCAAAAAGAGAAAATGCTTGTATCTTGCCACTTGTCCTGTTTTCACTGGTTTCTGAAAATTTAGAGATTTTCATCTTATCCTATCCTTTTAAATAGCAATTATTGTGTATTAAACAATTTTTTTAAATATAAATTTTATATGAAAATTCATCATTTTTTAAACTCTATAAATTAAAACTTGAATCATTTCATTTGGACACTGAAAAAAAACATCATTTCTACTATAGTTTTCTTATTATACTCCAAAAACTCTTCTTATTATCCTCCCGACAATAATCCTACACAAAATTCTACTAATTACTCTTTTCCGTACCCAAATCCCAACAATTATCAGTCAAAATTCATCTTCTAACCAACCCCAAAATGTCCCAAATTATGGTTTTCCACCAAATTTTCCCATGCCACCATTTGCTCAAAATTACCATCCATAATATGGATCGATGATGCCATATTCATCTCAACCACACCCTTATTCTTCTACTTCAATGGCTAATGAAAATGCTATGAGTGCTAGACCAATTGAATTTCCTGGATTTTCTACACAAATGGGTCTTGAAGTGATGAGCGGTGTTAATGAAGCTACTCCAAATGTAGAAGATTCAACCTCTACTCGCCGGAAAAGCTCCAAATGGACTACTGAGCAAAATTTAGTGCTAATGAATGGATGGATTAAATATGGAACACATAGCGTTATTGGGAGAAACCAAAAAAGTAAAGCATATTGGGGTAAAATTGTTGAGTATTGTAATGAGCACTGCTCATTTGATCCTCCGCGTGATGGAGTTTCGTGCATAAATCATTTCAACTACGTGAGCCCAAAATTGGGCAAATGGGTCGGCGCTTAAAACAGTGCTAAGCGTGCACAACAAAGCAGATGGTCAGAGAATGATGTATTAGTGAAAGCACATGAAATATATTCAAGTGGTAAGAACGGGCATTTCAATTTAATGTCAGAATGGCTCATTGTCCGTGATCAACCACGTTATATTAGTCAGGTAGGAGGAAACACTGGGTCTGGAAACAGTGGATCTAAGAGAGCCCACAATAGCGATGCAAGTGACTCCAACTCTGTAGGCTCTATTGCTCGTCCAATGGGGAGGGATGCAACTAAAAAAAAAGCAAAAAGAAAAGGTAAAGGTGCAGCTTTGGAAATCGTTAACGAAGAGTGGAATGAATTTAAGCAATTGAAGAAACAAGATGTGGAACAATTGGAGAAAATAGCCATGAGGCAAGATGAGGCAAACCAATTGATGAAAGAAAAGACTCAGACTAAGAAGATGAAGATGTATATGAAGCTAATTGAAAAGGAGCACCTCGATGAGCTAAGCAAAAAGCTGTTGGAGAAGTTGAGTCACGATCTATTTGGAAATTAGTGTTGTCATGTCATTTGTCATTTTGTGTAATAATAGTTCTTTGTCATTTCGTGTAATAATGATTGTTTGTCATTTCGTGTAATAATGGTTGATTGTCATTTAGTGTAATAATGGTTATTTGTTATTTTGTGAAATAATGTTTGTAACGACCGCGAACCAAAAATTGTTATTTTTGGTCGCGTGTCGATCGACACAAGTTAAATCGAACCAGAACGGCTCGATTTAAGTGTCGGTTTGCGACCCGGTTTAGTATGAAACCCTAGAGTTTTCCTATAAATAGGGGTGTGGCCGCATTTTTGGGACTTTCAGAGTTCCAGAAAGTTTCCAGAGAGTTCTAAAGAGATTTGTGAGAGGAGATTCGTCCGGGAGGCTTGGAAGATCGTTCTTGGAGTGATTCTCGTGGGTGGAGTGTAGATCTCAGTGTTGGGGAGTCGTTCTTCGTGGTTTTCATAATTTTCCTTCCAGATCTAAGGTGAGTGCGTGACCATAGCTTATATGGGTAAAGGAATTGATAGGATGCATTTGTTTGTTGTTTGTTAGTGGATTTCGTGCAGGAAATCGATATATGTGATTAGGATCGATCCATGGTGGTTGGGTTCGATTTTTCTAAGTGTCTATGTTTTTGGGTTGTGTGTCGATCGACGCAACCCGTGTCGATTGACACACAATTTTGATTACCGTCAGTTTGACGTATTGACTGTTTCTCGTGTGATTTTTGTGCATACGTTTTGATTGTTCATCATGGTATTGTATCATTCTCTTATGCCTGTGTGTATAGCCTAGTAGATGGGATGATCGTCTCACTGAGTATTTATGATAATACTCATGCATCTCGTATAACCATGTGATGCAGGTAAAGATAAGGTGTGATCGTGGAATCGTGGCAAGGAAGAGGAGATGGTCTAGGGACTCGATCGTTGGCTCATTATTGTAGAATTGCTAGGGTGTTAGTAATTCTGGAACTTGTTGGTTTGGTTATGGACTTGTGTTGTTGAATTGGATTGTTGTTTATGGGATTGACTTGGTATTACTTGTGGTTTCAATAAAGTATGAGATTTATTGAATGTTGTTATTGGATATTGATCGCATTGTTTTCTACATTTTATGTTGTTGACCCGTTGAGGATCATTATTTGTGATAATAATAATCCGGAAGAGAATTTTTTTTTAAAATTACGGGTTGGGTTGTTTCAGTTTGGTATCAGAGCCCTTATGGTTCTAGAGCGGGTGTAGTGATTGATTGGTTATGTGAATTAGTCGATTGATTGCTGTGTGGGTTTGGAGTCCTAGATCATCTTCTCTGAGCCTTCGATGAGATTCCACGGTATGTGTTGTTTGATTTTCTGTTATTCTAGTGTTCTTAGTATTATGCTGGTATTGCAGAGTGAGATGGAGAGAGTTGCTAGAGGCAGGGGTCGTGGGGGCCGTAGAGGCTGAGGTGGTCGTGGCGGGCATGGCTGCGGACATGGACTTGAGAGTGCCGCTAGTGTGGCCCAGGAGACCATGCGGAAGCAGGTGACGGATTCGCAGACGTTTCAGGAGGGGTCCGTGGGAGGGGCCGCTATGAGTGCCAGCGCGAGTAGTGGTGGGGCTGGTGTGGGTCCTGTTGTGGCCGGTGGTGCGATGGGCCCAGGTGGAGGTGCTGCCACAGGTGTTGCCCAAGATCTAGATGATCGTTTGACGAGTTTGCTACAGTTAATTTTGGAGCGGTTACAAGGTGGGAAGCCAGCTCCAGGTCAAGCTCCGGGAGTGCAGCCGGGTTTGGCTGATGTACAGCCAGGTGGGGCTGGTGTTCAGCTGGGCATGGCTGGTGTGCAGCCGGGAAGGGCTGGTGTGCAGCCGGGTGTGGCGGTTGCTGAGGAGCTCTCATTTTACCTTAGGATGATGGAGCAGATGCAGAGGATTGACACCGGATTCTTCTCGGGTGGTGCCAAGCCTGAGGAGGCGGACTTGTGGAGGAGTAGATTGGAGCGTAACTTTCAGTCTCTCAGGTGTCCAGAGGGATACCGGGTGGACCTAGCGGTTCATTACCTTGATGATGATGCACATCTCTGGTGGCGAGGTATGGTGGCTTGGAGAGCTCAGGCGGGTATGACCTGGTAGGATTTTATGGCAGAGTTAAACGCCAAGTACTCTCCGCAGGAGGCGATGGATCGCTTGGAGTTACGATTCTTGGTGTTGGCTCAGGGTGACCAGTCGGTCTGGGAGTACGATGAGGAGTTCGGTTGGCTTCTGATACACGCTGCTAGAGATCTGGAGGGCAAGCAGGCCCAGGTGAAGAGGTTCCTAAGGGGACTTCGACCAGATCTGAGGACTCGCTGTAGAGCGAGCAGGTTCACCACGAGGGCTAGTTGGTTGAGAAAGCTGCTACGATCGAGGAGGATCTGAGAGAGCAGGCGGTGGTGGTTAGCCCACCGGTGTAGCAGCAGGCAGATGCGAGCAAGGGCGGAAAGCCTGCTTAGGGACAGAGGAGGAACTGGAGAGCGCTTTAGGAGTCAGTCAGGGTGGTTTGGGATGTTTTGGGTGCGGAGCATGGATCACCGGGTGGCGAGCTGTCCGAAGAAGAGTGAGGCATGGGGAGTTCAGGTGTGCTATCAGTGCAGGGAGTCCGGACATATTAAGCCTAGGTGTCCTAAGCTGCAACAAATGGTTGTGGCGGTGGTACAGCTAGTGGCCTAGATTGCAGCGGCACCGCGGGTGTTCACTTCGGCAGAGGCGGGTGGTTCTAGCGCCAGACCGATCACAGGTATTTTCCGGACTTGACTTTTAAATTCTTGTGGTGTTTGAGTTTTAGTCTTTTGGAAATTGTGAGCATGTGCTAGAGTGTAGGACCTTAGTAGTGGGCGGATGTGAGTCCCACGTTTTGTTTGATTCTGGAGCTACGAATAGCTTCATTACTCCGGAGTGTCCGGAGAGTAGCGGTATCCGGAGCGATTCCGATGAGCAGCTGGGAGTAGTTAGGGATGCTGGTGGCAGGTCCTTGGCTACTTTCGGGCGGGTTTGTGGTGTGGATGTTCTGGTGGCGAGAGAGTTGATGCCAGCAGATTTGATCATTAGCCCGGTGGAATTGTACGACGTTATTCTTGGGATGGATTAGCTGGATCGGCACAGAGTCCACCTGGATTGCCGTCGAGGACGAGTGGTGTTCGAGCGAGAGGCGGGGAGGTTTGTTTACCAGGGAGTGAGGCCTACTTCCGGGAGTTTGATGATTTCGGAGATTCAGGGTGAGCAGCTGATTGAGAAGGGCTGTGAGGCGTATTTGGCGAGGATAGTGATGCCGGAGCCTGTTGGAGAGGTTGCAGTTGGAGATATTCGAGTGGTTCAGGACTTTTAGGATGTATCTAAACTGTTGCAGGGACTACCGCCATCTCGGTCTGATCCTTTCACGATCGAGTTGGAGCCGGAGATGACCCCTATCTCCAAGACGCCTTACCGTATGGCTCCAGCAGAGATGGCAGAGCTGAAGAAGCGGTTGGATGATTTGTTGGGTAAGGGTTTCATACGGCCTAGCGTTTCACCGTGGAGAGCACCGGTGTTGTTCAGAGTTTCCGGTTATGCATCGATTACCTGGGGCTTAACCGAGTTACCGTGAAGAACAGGTACCCTCTACCGCGGATCGATGAGTTGTTAGATCAATTGTGAGGGGCTACTTGGTTCTCCAAGATTGATTTTGGCTTTGGGTTACAATCAGATGCCTATCGATGAGGCGGATGTTAGGAAGACTGCTTTCAGGACGAGGTACGGGCATTATGAGTTCGTGGTGATGCCTTTCAGGTTGACGAATGCGCCAGGAGCGTTCATGAGGTTGATGAACGGGGTGTTCTAGGAGTATCTAGATGTGTTTGTGATCATCTTCATTGATGATATTCTGGTGTATTTGAGCAGTCCTGAGGAGCATGAGGTGCACCTGAGAGTAGTTCTGGAGAAGCTACGGGAGCAGAAGCTGTACGTGAAGTCGAGCAAGTGCAGTTTCTGGCAGCGAAAGATGAGTTTTCTTGGCCATGTGGTGTCTACAGAGGGAGTTTCTGTGGATCCGGCTAAGATTGAGGCTATCAGAGGTTGACCTGGACCGAGGAATGCCACTGAGGTCCGGAGTTTTCTCGGGTTGGCAGGTTACTACAGGAGATTCGTCAAGGGATTTGCGAGTATGGCGCAGTCGATGACAAAGTTGACGGGGAAGGACGTTCCCTTCGTGTGGTCTTCAGCTTGCGAGAAGAGTTTTGGAATGCTGAAGGAGATGTTGACGAGTACACCAGTGTTGGCGTTACCCGAGCCAGGTGAGCTTTACGTGATGTATACAGATGCTTCAGGAGTTGGTCTGGGTTGTGTACAGATGCAGCAGGGGAGGGTTATTGCATATGCTTCGAGGCAGTTGAGGAAGCACAAGTGCAACTATCCCACCCATGATTTGGAGTTGGCTGCGATGATTTTCGCTTTAAAGATTTAGAGGTCTAATCTTTATGGCGGGAAGGTGTAGGTGTTTACGGACCACAAAAGTCTGAAGTATTTTTTTACTCAGCGAGAGCTGAACCAGAGATAAAGACGCTGGATGGAGTTGGTAGTAGATTACGATCTGGAGATTGGGTACAATCCGGGTAAGGCTAACCTGGTTGTAGATGCGTTGAGTGAGGGTTGCTTTGGCTCAGGAGTGAGACATGGAGGCGTTAGCGAGCGAGATTGACACTTTGAGGTTGTGCGTTATCTCACAGGAGTCGTTGGGGTTAGAGGCAGATAACTAGGCAGATTTGCTGAGCAGGATTCGAGTAGCTCAGGAGAAGGATCAAGATTTGATTGATACTTCCATGGTTGTAGGTTCAGAGTATGTGGCCTCTGCGAACGGGATGATACTTGTGAACGGGCGGGTTTGTGTACCCAAGGATGAGGATCTGAGGCAGGAGATCCTAAGAGAGGCTCATGCGAGCATGTTGTCGATTTATCCGAGAGTGACCAAGATGTATCGTGATCTGAAGTGGTACCACCATTGGTTCAGGATGAAGAGGGATGTCGCTAACTGGGTTGTAGCGTGCAACGTGTGCCAGTTAGTGAAGGTTGAGCATCAGGTTCTGAGCAGGTTATTACAGAGTTTGCCATTCTGGAGTGGAAGTGAGAAATGATCACCATGGACTTTGTGACAGGGTTACCGGTCTCACGGACGTATGATGGGATTTTGGTGATTATGGATCGTCTGACCAAGTCCGCACACTTTCTTGCCATCAGGAAGACTAACGAAGCGGCGGTGTTGGCTAAGAAGTATGTGCGTGAGATAGTGAGGTTGCACGGGGTGCCAGTGAGTATCATGTCAGACAGGGATCCAAGATTTACTTCAGAGTTCTGGAGGGCGTTTCAGGCTGAGATAGGCACTAAGGTGCATATGAGTACTGCCTATCATCCTCAGACGGATGGACAGTTTGAGAGGACGATTAAGACATTGAAAGACTTGCTGAGGATGTGTGTGCTGGATTACAGTGGTGATTGGGCTGATGACCTGAACCTGGTAGAGTTCGCGTACAACAATAGCTACCAGACGAGTATCGGTATGGCTCCATATGAGGCTCTGTATAGGAGGCCATGTCCTACACCATTATGCTGAACCCAAGTAGGGGAGAGGAGCATGTTGGGTGTGGATTTTGTTCAAGACAATATGGAGAAGATCCGTTTCTTGAGGCTGAACATGAAAGAGACTCAGGATCGGCATAAGAGTTATGCCGATAAGAGGAGGAAATAGCTGGAGGTTGAGCTGGGAGATCTGGTGTATCTCAAGGTAGCGATGTTGAGGGGTCCTAACAGATCCATTTTAGAGAATAAACTAAGTCCGAGGTTTATGGATCCGTTCAAGGTTGTGGAACGGGTTGGACCAGTAGCTTATCGGTTGGAGTTGCCTCAAAGTATGAAGACTTTTCATGAGGTCTTCTATGTTTCGATGCTACGGAAGTGCCTACATGAGTCTGAGGAGGTGTTAGCTAGGATTCCAGAGGATCTTCAGCCCAACATGATGTTGGCAGCGAGACTTGTGAGGATTCTTGAGAGGAGAGTCAAAGTTCTGCGTCGGAAGAGGATACCGTTGGTGAGAGTCGTGTGGGACTGTGACGGTATTGAGAAGGAGACTTGAGAACCAGAAGCGAAGATGAAGACAAAGTTCTTAAAGTGGTTCGAGAAGCAAGTGGAGGCTTGAGTTATCTTTTCTGGTTTTCATTGTCTATGATAGTATGTTGCTATAAGTTGAATGTATTTTTCATTTTGTGTGGTAACAATTATACATTGTTGAGATTTAATAAGATGGGTTTTCTTATTAAATGTGTTGATAAGACACGTCTTCTTATGTTATGACTGGTAGGTCATGTGTTATGATGACTTGTGGGGTCATGTGCGGCGATGACCGGTGGGGGTCATGTGATGGCTAGGAATAGAAGTCTTATGTGAGTTAGGACTTGTCTATCTTCTAGTGAGGCTAGAAATGGAAGTTCTATGTGAGTTAGAGCTTGTCTATGTTTTAGGGGGGGATGGCCTAGTGTTGGTCATGGCGTTGGGAAATGGAGGTTTTATGTGAGTTAGAACCTGTCTATTTACTAGGGGGAGTCTGGAAACAAAAGTTTTATGTGAGTTAGGACTGTTTTTTCCAGGGACTCTGTGGAAACACCATTGTGATTGGGTTGTTTCGGATGGCTTAGAGTTGGTCATAAGGTGATATTCCGGGTTAGGGAATGTCATGATGGAACCACGAGAGGTGATTTGGTCGACAGGTGCTTATGATGCATGTTACAGAGTTGATTGCTCCAGGAGATAGTGGTTCTCCTAGATATACTTGAGGGGACAGTGAGGTTCTCCCCGGGGGATAGCGGGTTCCCTGCATATACTTTTAGGGACAGAGATCTCTCCAGAGGATGTGTGATTCCTCTGCAACCGATAGTTTGACGGAATGTGTGTCCCGAAAGTTGGAGGGGCTGGAGCATAGCGAGAGCTGGATGGACGGCGGTCCTGAAGGTGGGAGGGGTATGATATACATCGAGAGCTCGAAGGGTGACAATCCTGAGAGCGGGGTGATGTATATAGATATGAGTATGAGCAATAACGTTTGTAGTGTGATAGTGAGTATGAGACTAGATGAGCTTCGGGGATCATAAGTGGGTCCCACGTGGTGCTGACCAAGTTTGGTCAGGATGATAGCCGTAGTGAGACGGCGTTATGTGATTGAGATCGGGGGTTGATCTCAGAGGATACTGGTCGGGTGGGGCCCAAGAGTGTGATATCAGTAGAGCTAGCCGGGTTGGGTCAGAGGGTTGATATCAGATGTGTTGGCCGTAGAGTGATGGTGGCGCATGATTCGAGGTCAAATCCGTGTTAGTGGGGGAGAGTTGTAACGACCGCGAACAAAAAATTGTTATTTTTGGTCGCGTGTCGATCGACACAAGTTAAATCGAACCGAAACGGTTCGATTTAAGAGTCTATTTGCGACCCGGTTTAGGGTGAAACCCTAGGGTTTTCCCTATAAATAGGGGTGTGGCCGCATTTTTCGGACTTTCAGAGATCCAGAAAGTTTCCAGAAAGTTTCCAGAAAAGTTCCAGAGAGTTCCAGAGAGATTTGTGAGAGGAGATTCGTCCGGGAGGCTTGGGAGATCATTCTTGGAGTGATTCTCGTGGGTGGAGTGTATATCTCGGTGTTGGGGAGTCGTTCTTCGTGGTTTTCATCATTTTCCTTCATTTATTCTTCCAGATCTAAGCTGAGTGCGTGACCATGGCTTATCTGGGTAAAGAAATTGATAGGATACGTTTGTTTGTTGTTTGTTAGTGGATTTCGTGCAGGAAATCGATATATGTGATTAGGAATCGATCCATGGTGGTTGGGTTCGATTTTTCTGGGTTTCTACGTTTCTGGGTTGTGTGTCGATCGACGCAGCCCATGTCGATCGACACAAGGAGGGTGTCGATCGACACACAATTTTGATTACCGTCAGTTTGACAGTTTGACGTATTGAATGTTTCTCGTGTGATTGTTGTGCATACGTGTTGATTGTTCATCTTGGTATTGTATCATTCTCTTATGCATGTGTGTATAGTCTAGTAGATGGGATGACCGTCTCACTGAGTATTTATGATAATACTCACGCATCTCGTATAACCATGTGATGCAGGTAAAGACAAAGTGTGATCGTGGAATCGCGGCGAGGAAGAGGAGATGGTCTAGGGGCTCGATTGTTGGCTCGTTATTGTAGAATTTGCTAGGGTGTTAGTAATTCTGGAGCTTGTTGGTTTGGTTATGGACTTGTGTTGTTGAATTGGATTGTTGTTTATGGGATTGATTTGGTATTACTAGTGGTTTCAATAAAGTATGAGATTTATTGAATATTGTTATTGGATATTGATCGTATTGTTTTTCACAGTTTGTGTTGTTGACCCGTTGAGGATCATTATTTGTGATAATAATAATCCGGAAGGGAAATTTTTTAAAAATTACGGGTTGGGTTGTTTCAATGTTACTTTGTCAGTACTCCATTATTTTCTGACATGTAATATGTGACTTTTGGCTTTTAATGTGAGAATCAAATTCTTATCTTTTAATTTGCCATACTCTTTTATTTGTTTGGATTCCGTCAATTCCAACCACACGATTTTTTATAAATGGAACTCATTTTTCCATTGACAAACCAATATCACAAATCTCTTCTTACAAAAAAATAATTCAATGGATCCATCATAACTTCCTTTTGACATCGAAGCTTACAAAAGGCAGTTTGAAATTGAAGAGAGGTATATCGCCAACCGGTTTAAAGAGCGTTGAAACAAATTGGGGGTATTGATTGTATGCAATGGGAGTGGAAAAATTGTCCTACAGCTTGGAAAGGTCAATTTACTCGAGGAGATAAGGGAACCACTACTGTTATCATCCAAGCAGTTGCATCTCATGATCTATGGATCTGGCACGCGTTTTTCGGGTGTCTGGGCACATTGAACGATATCAATGTTCTAGACTGCTCACCAGTGTTTTATGATGTTGAACAAGAAAACACTCCAAGAGTGAACTTCTATGTGAACCAACATCCGTATAATATGGCATACTATTTAGCTGATGGTATTTATCCTTTCTATCCAAATTTCGTCAAATCAATTCGACTCCCTCAAAGTGAACATGACAAGTTATTTGCAAAATATCAAGAAGGATGTCGGAAGGATATCGAGCGTGCATTTGGAGTGTTACAAGCTCGATTTAAAATCATTCGCGAACCAGCTCGCATGTGGGACATAACCGATTTGGCTATCATTATGCGGTCATGTATTATGATTGTTGAGGATGAACAAGATACATATGTCCAACACTGGACCGATTATGATCAATTTGAGGCAAGTGGTTCTTGTACACCACCACCATTCTCAACTAAGGTGTTACCTTCATTTGCAAATCATGTGCGTGCTAGATCCGAATTACGTGATTCAAATGTGCATCACGAATTACAAGCAGATCTAATCAAATACATATGGGCAAAATTTGAAATGTTTCGTGAATAAAGATATTTTTAAATCTTTCTGTGTGAAATACGATTTTTTTTAGTCTATCGTAATAATTAAGTTATGTATGCTTTATTGCTCGTGTCGTGTGTTTGTACTCTATTGTATTTGAAGTTTTTGTAATTTTATTTTCTAATAATAAATTTTATTTTTCTTATTTGTAAAATAGCTTAAAATATTAAATAAAAAATTATTATAAAAGTATCTAATATTTCTTATATTAATTTAGTTTCAGTTGTTAATTATATGTCTGTGGTCACAAGAATATAAAATAAATTAAAAAGATAAAATAAAAGTGGTGGGGTAAGGTATTGAATTTTGTTAAACAAAACTATTGTAGAGATTAATGTTGAATAATGAGGTGGAAGATGGAAGAAAGAGACGATGATGTGGAGTGTAAAAAAGTGAAAAGTAGGTGTTGAATATCTCTCACTATTGTACATAGTCTTAGAATTTCTTTTTTTACTATTTGGTTAATTTTTTTTTTACAATTTTTTTTCGTTTTTTATTTCTAATTTATTTTTTAATTAGTTTTAACACATGTCATCATCTGATCAATATTAGACACATGTCACGATATGGTGAATTAGAATTTTGATTACGTGTCGTGTTCTCCTCGTGCGCATCCTCCTTTATATAATAAGATAAGATATATATATTAAAAATGACTGCTCTGCATTATCTATTTTGTCTAATATGTTGATCTCATTTTTTATTCATAGAATTTACTATACTCTTAAACACTAAAAGAGCGAACCATAATCGAACCCTCGTAGATAACGATTTTACTTTTAGAATGTAATAGTCTTCATGAATGACCACATTACACCATTTAACATATCTACAAATCTCTCTTCTATCATCTTCAAGTAATTCAATTCCTATATCCATAAAACTAAATATACCTTCCATTATGAAAATAGACATTTTAATCCCAACTTAAATTCTAAATTTAATGGCGATTGCACTGATTCTTGTGAAGCAACAACAAAAGTTTATGTTTTTGAATAGTAATAAGAAAAACACATATGTACCAATCAACATTCTTCGAGCAAAATCAAAACCAAACCCACAAGGAATCAAACAAAGCACATGAAACATATCGAACCCAATTTAATATAGAGTTATGATATAAAAAAACTTTGGGTATATAGTTTATAACTCTAATTTAATATAGAGTTAATGAATATTTGTTACCAACTACAATTTTTTATATAGAAAAGACGGATCACAGAGATATAAGATGAAGTTAGAGATTTTAAATCCAAGAGAGAATCGATATTATGGAGAAGACAAAGAAGTTCATCTTCTTCTTCACTGAGCTACTAAGTCTATATGACGCATGAGAGGGAAAACGAATGAGAAAGAAAACTTGATTTTGTTTGACATGATTTTTCATCATTTGATTTATCTTTTTGTTTTATTAACCAGAAGAAATAATAAAAAATCAATTAGTTGACCAATTGAATGGAAAATTGTAGTTGAAAGGTAGGATATAAATTATTCACAAAAATGTGTTTCTTCTCCAAAGTGTATATATGTGATATATGTTTCCAAAAAAATGTCTTTCAATATAATTGATTTTTGCAAACAAAGCAAGTTTCATGAAAATAATCATCTACTTATTCTAAAATTTATTTGCATATTAAATAATTAATCTACATTAACTACATATCTAATAATTTCATATATCTATCTAGTGTAATTTCCATTAGTTAGGAACAAAATTATCAGAAAACATTGATTCAAACATATCCCTACATACCTTCCAAAATTAGATTTCTTTTTATTTGGTTCCACCAAATAATATGTATTCGAAACACTATTTCAAAATAATATACAATTTCAATATATATATCAATTGTCTATTCTATTTTTTTTTTAATATTCCAAATGCTTTGTTTACATCTAAATGACAATAAAAACATTAAAAAAAAAATATGTGATATATTCCGTTTCTTACATTTGAGATTTACAAACACATTTAATACACATTAAATTATGTTTTTAAATAGTTTAAACTTAATAACTTATAATGTTAAGAAAATCTAAAATGGAAATATTATAAATTATGAAAAGCTTTGACCAGTTTACTACCAAAATCTGGTTGGAATATGTACTACATAATAAGGAAAATCTATTATGTGTGTATGGTTATATAAATACACGTACACAAAACCCAAGACACTTAATTTTGGAAGTAATATATTATCAGAAACGAACGAAAGGTAAATAAATTTTTATATTTATTAAATTTTATTAGGATAATTGACAGTTATCCATTAAAAAAGATCGAAATTGTCTCTCTTTCACCAATTTTTTTAAATCATAACTCTCTTTTAAAATCTTATTTTTATTTATTTTTTGAAAGGATATTCTAGCAAAAAAAAATAGTGGTTGCATCTTCTAGAAACATAGCAAATGACAATCAAGAAATTTTCATCTCTTCTCTTACCTTTGTTGATGGTGTTTTTTTTCATTCTTTCACCCTTGATTTCAGGTAATACATTTTTTATTTCCGTGTGCTCAAATAAAAAAAAACATATATTTTGCTAAAATTTAAAGATCTCTAAAAACAGTGATATTTTTATCGATTGAATCAAAATCACAAAAAATTGTTTGTATTTTAGTTTGCTATTTACATGCTATACTATTAAACAGATCATTAACCTAATCTTGTTAATGTCATTTGGAACGAATAGGACAAAACCGCATATGTTCAGGTGGATGTATTAGCACTGAAGAATGCACAGCAAGATGCAAATCTACAATTTACAAAAGAAAAATTTGTCGAGAGTCATTAGGTCTATCTTATTGTTGTTGTTACCCAAGTTTTGAATCTTCATATGAGTCTCCTGTGGCTAGCTAATAGTTCATGAATCCATATTTACTCTTAATAATATGAATAATAATAAAAAATAATATATATATATATATATGTATGTACATATATTAAATTTAATATACCCTAAAACACTACAAGAACGAATCACAATCAAACCCTCATAGATAAAGATTTTAGAATGTAATAGTCTCCATGAATAACCATATTACACGATTTAACATATCTACAAATCTCTCTTCTATCATCTTCAAGTTTTTCAACCACAATATCCACAAACCAAATATACCTTCCATTATGAAAATAGATATTTTAATCCCAATTTAAATTCTAAATTTAATTGCGACTGCACTGATTCTTGTGAAGCGACAACCAAAATTATTTTGAAATAATATATGTACGAATTAACAGTCTTCGAGCAAAATCAAAACCTAACCCACAAGAAATCAAGCAAAGCACATGAAGTATATAGAACCCTATTTAATATAAAGTTATGATAGAAAAAAACTTTTCGTATGTAGTTTATAACTTTTAACGAATATTTGTTACCAACTACAATCTTCGATATAGAAAAGATGAATCATAGATATACAAGATAAGTTTGAGATTTTCAATCCAAGAAAGAATCGAGACAATGGAGAAATATAAAGAAGTTCATCTTCTTCCTCACTCAACTACTAAGTCTATACAAGTTTGACGCATGAGAAAAAAAACTTGATTTGTTTGACGTGATTTTTCATCATTTGATTTATACTTTTATTTTCTTAATCAGAAAAAGAATGAGAATGAATTAGTTGACCAATTGAATGAGAAATTGGTCAATGCAATTTATACCTGAAGAAAGAAAACAAAATTCTGGAGAAACTTTACATGAGTTATCATAAGATGTGTATACATTAAGCACTATGAAATGGGCTCCTCTGTGTTGAACGAATAACACAATAGCAAAACATATAAGCTTTCGTTTGAGGGGAATGCAAATATTGAATTGTATGCAACGAATGCCAAATTATCATCAGTTCGTGGCTGAGTCTCATGCTCTCTTGCTACCATCATCGTTGGAACATTTGCCGTGAGTGGCTCCACAAACCTATCGTCAAACCCCATAATACTTAGCGTTAAAAATCACCAAAGGATTCAAAATCAGAAGAGAAAAAATCTTATTTTACCTTCCCTAGTAATCCTAGTAAGGCTGATAAGTTTCTCACGTTATAACAAAAATCGCAATCAGAGAAGTTCCATTATGGTCACATTAAAAGAAATGTAAACTAGCTTAGTCTTGTTCACCAAATAAGTATCGCATCGTTAAATCGTCCAATTAAAAGTTTTAAACCACAAGATTAGGATGATTACAGATAATATGAGTCAAAATTGCTTATGTGTTGTAAGTAAGACCCAAATCCCTAGCCACGACAATTCTACATGGTAACTCTCGGATTTTGACTTCAACATTTTTCTAAAGTAATACTATTTGCTCATTGTTGTTAGAGACGAATCATACAATGTGTTTGGTTTAAGACTTGTGAGTTGAACATGATTGATGATGCCTTGAAAAAAAAATTGAGCATTCTCAAAAGAATATATTTGTGCATCAATCCAAATCCCAAAAGAATGCTAAAATGATTCAACATGGATAGCACAACTCCTCTAAGTACTCATTTTCACGAATGAAGATCATCCTATGTATGCTTGACTTGGGATGTCGGTGTTATAGATAGGAGTACATTATGGCAGGATTGAAGCGAGTAAATAATGTGTATGGCTGATAACAATAAGCTGACACATCAAATCGATTAGTGGAATCAATGAAGACACATAGCCCACTATCTTATATGAATAATATGTTGCATGTGTCGTCCAAACAAAAATGATACATTACAAATGATAGAACCAAATAATATTTTCATACACTCAATAATTTAAAATGAATAAGATCATCGAAGTTAGATATGTCATATTATGTGACAATACTGCATATTTACTCAAGAAGTCACTATTCACCACTATGTTTTAGAAACATGTCAGTAATATTAGAATATGTCATCAACAAGATTACAATATGACACGTGATAATTCGAGGCATAATTTGCATGGTTGTACTTTTTTATCTTGTCATGGGTTTTCCCATTGTCGTATAAATATTTTTAATGAAGCAACAAAGATATTAAGAAAAAAACACTAGTGACGCTAGTCTCCAAGGGGGTGTTATAAAAATCAGAAAAAAAGTTTCTCATGTGTGAAACATTGTGGGTAAATTTTTTTTGTATGAAGTTTCGCTTGTGTAAAACGTTGTGGGCAAAATATTATTTTGTTTGGAACCCTCTGCCACTATCCGTGAAAATAATTTACTTTTTCGTAGCTATATAAACGATTCGTTCCTTATAATTCATTACAGCAAATTTCATAAAATCAATATAAAGTTTATCTTTGTCTATTCTATGTTTCATGTATTCTACGGGGATCAAAAAAAATCGGCCTTATATCCCTTACCACTAATTTATTATTATATTATAGATTATGATAATTTTTATATCGACGATTCTACGACGAACAAGTTTATCGTTTTAATCTACGCTAGACGCTTTTAAATCATAGTAAAGATCTTATGCAAATTTTTCTAAATGATAATCAATCGTATTTTCTAAAATTCAAAACCATACATACTTGTATTAAAACATTAATAAATCATCAATCAACCATTGAGTCAAGTGAGTTTCTACAATTTCGTTATTATTTATATTTATCTTTATAAGAAATTATACCACTTTCTGATATACTAGATTATGACCCGTGTTAATACGCGAATAAATACAATAAAAACAATGAGATAAGTATTTTAATTTTAATTAGTAGTCCGCTAAATTTTAAAATCAGTAAAAGTGAATTTATATCATAATTATCATGTCATAATCCATATCATGCAAATCCAAAAATATATATAATCAGAATTTAAATCATATTCTTGATAACAAAGAAAAATAACTATTTTTACTCATCCTGAATATTTACTAATTATGTGATGGAAACATAGAAAAATTAAAATAATATATAATTAAATCAGAAAAGAGTAAATTTTATGTTCGTAACCTCATAAAAACTATAAATATTGTTGTGAACTATCACATAAGTACATGATTGATAATTTTATTTCATTAATGTCATCATATAATTTATCATAGAGATTTATACTTGCCAAACCATGTACACTATTATCTATATAGTAAATATAATATTATTATTTTTTTCGTATATAAATTTTCACTACCTACAATTTTTCTTGTATCTAACACTGTAAAGTACCATTGACGTCGTAGGTCAAAGATTCCCATTTTCTTTCTAATATTTAATAACTATATATTGATAAAATAAGTTTGCTTTTAATTTTTTAATTTTTGTATGGTTATATATATATATATATATATATATATATATATATATATATTAAAGCTTTTAAATTGATGTTTTTATAACCTTTCTAATTTTTTTTCCATTTTATATACTTTCTTATGTTTATTCATCTTTTATTTATTTTAATTAATATTTGTATTCTGTGTGTATTATTTGTTTTTTATGGCTTATGTCCTCTTTATATTTCATCTTTTTTCTTTTTCTTAACTAATATAGATTATCAAAAATTTTACTTTTTACTATTCTCTCCGTTTCAAAATATAAGATGTTTTGGAGGTTTTTTGTTTCAAAAAATAAGTTGTTTTGACAATTCTAAGTATTTTTTAACTTTACTAAATATTATGTGACCAGTAGTATTTTGCATTCTCTTTTATGATTGGTTAAATTATTTTTATTATATATTTGCGGTTTTAGCTAAAACATCTTATATTTTGAAACGGAGGGAGTATTTGATTAGTAGCCTAACAATTATTTGGTTAGTTTTTCATTTTAAATATTATTTTTTCTTAATTAATTTTAAGTGTAAACACATGTCATTATCTGATAAATATTAGATACATGTTGCAATCTGGTGAGTTATAATTTTGCTTACATGCCAAGTTCATATAAAAATACACTGCGGTAAATATTTTTTATTTTCAAATTGATAACTCTTGTAGTTTTTTGAAAAATGTAATTAGATTCTAATTACAAATATTTAAGGGATTTGTTGGAGAATACTCTATTAAAGTTTATAAATTTGAAAAATACTCAATATTTAGATTTTTCTGAAAAGTAACTCTTTTGTGTTGTAAAAGATCCATTATATCCTTAGTGTCTACTAAAATTACATATTTGCTAAAACAGTTTATTATAAACTTACATAAATTTTTTTGGATTTTTTATTTCTCACAAATGTTCGATCTTTATATAATTCCACATAACATTTATATTAAAGCAAAATTAAGTTTGAGATTAATGGATTTAAAAAAAATTATTTCCTCTTTTTCTGAAGTGAGCGTACATAAATATTTAATAAAACAAATAAAGTTTTCCTCAAAGAATATTATATTAAGAACAAAACAAATATATTATGCAATAGACTGCATTCATGAAGTTACGTAGACTTTAATGTTTAAAACTATCAAAGGATTCATTTTTAAAAAAATTAACCAAAATGTCATTTTCTCAAAACTTTTTTTCCAAAAATACTATTTTCCTAAAAGTTTTTCTAAATCTACATCTTTTGTCTTTTTCTCTCTCTCCTACTCCAAAAGACCTTTTTATCCATCATCAACTTCTTCCTCCTCCCCTCTCTCTCCTTCATCTCTCTCTCTCTCCACACGTTGATAGGATGGAAGATGAAAAAGGATGGTGGTCTCTCTCTTTCTCTCTCCTTTGTGTTGACGAAGATAAAAAGAAGAAGGTGGTGGATGGTGGTGGTTGGTGATGGTGGTGGACGAGACGGTGGTGGTTGGTGACGGTGGTGGACAATAAGATGGTAGTGAACGAAAACAGTTATGGTGGTTATGGACAAGAAAGACGGTGGCTGTTGGTGAACAAGCAAATATAGCGGTAGCTGGTGGACGAAAAATGGAGATGGAAGCAGATGCTGGTGGACAGGATCTGCGACGGTGGTTGTTGATAGAAGGCGGCCACCACTGGTGGATAAAAAACAGTATGACGGTGGTCGGTGGTGGACAAGACTGTAACGCCCACGAACCAAAATTGAGAATTTTGGATTTGGTGTCGATCGACACCATGGTGTGTGACGATCGACACCAGGGTGTGTGTCGATCGACACCAACTTCGAATTGAACCGACTGGGGTTCGGGTTTGGGAAACCCTAGGGTTCGCATATATAAGACGAGCAGCGTGTTGTCGCGTTTTTCAGAGAAAAGCAGAGATTTTTTAGAGGATTGAGAGAAGAGCAAGAATCATTGTTGATTTCTTTGTGTTATTAATCCTAAAAGTTTGAGATTGTGATTGTGAGGCTCTTGAATCGGGTTTTGGTGCGTGTTCTTCGTGAACGAATAATGAAATCTGGTTGTTGAGTGTTAGGAGTCTCTGATTTCGTGTGTTCTTCGCTGTTCTTACTCTATTTCATTCTAGAATCGAGGTGAGTGTGTGACCATGACTTATCTGGGTAATTGGAATGTTCATGATGTGTTTGTTTAAGAATTGGATTGATTTGAGGATTGATGATTGCTTGTTTGAGTGTTTTTGTGTGGATGGGAGTGTATGTTAACATTTTTGTGTAGGTGATCTGAAACAATCCAACCCGTAATTTTAAAAATTTTCTCTTTCGGATTATTATTATCACAAATAATAATCTTCAACGGGTCACAACACAGCAGCGAAACAATACAATCAATAACCAATAATAACATTCAATAAATCTCATACTTTACTGAAACCAATAATCTAAATCAATCCATAAACAACAATCCCATAAGAACACAAGTCAATAACCAATCCAACAAGTTCCAGAATTACCAACACCCTAACAATTCTAACAAAATGATCACTCAAACGAATCTCTAGACCATCTCCTCTTCCTCGCCTCGATCCCACGATCACACCTTGTCTTTACCTACATCACATGGTTATACGAGATGTGTGAGTATTATCACAAATACTCAGTGAGACGTGCATCCCATCTACTAGGCTATACACACAGACATAAGAGAAATGATACAATACCAGTGTGAGCACGGAACAAGGCAAGCAAGAACAAAAAACACATGTTCGCCAAAACTAGCCACATGTCGATCGACACAAGCTCAGTGTGTCGATCGACACACCCAGTGTCGACCTGTGTCGATCGACACAAGCCCCGTGTGTCGATCGACGCATCAATCCAGAACTTGGAAATCGATGCACCTTGTGTTGATCGAAACGAGCCCCGTGTGTCGATCGACACATCGACACAGATGTTAGAAATCGAGCCTATCCTCTCATGGCTCAATTCCAAACAATTCACCTGCACAAATCCACTCAACACAACAAAAATTGCACCAAATAACAACAAGCAAATGCATCCTATCATCCCCTTTACCCAGATAAGCCATGGTCACGCACTAACCTTGGATCTGAAGGGTGAAAGAAGGAAAACGGATGAAAAAGGCCAAGAACAAGTCCTTAACTCCAGAATCCACACTCCCTACACGAGAAATCACTCCAAGAACGAGCTCCCAAGCCTTCCAACGAATCTCCTCTCACAATTCTCTCTAGAAACTCTCTGGAACTCTTTTGGAAATTTTCTGGAACTCTGAAAGTCCCAAAAATGCGGCCAACCCACTATTTATAGGAAACCCCTAGGGTTTCACCTTAAACTGGGTCGTAAACCGACACTTAATCAAACTGATCCGATTCAATTTTAGCCTGTGTCGATCGACACAACGTCCAGAACACGACTTCTCACAAGCCTAAAACACGTGTGTCGATCGACACACTCACCCTGTGTCGATCGACGCACCAACCAAAAATCTACTTTTTGGTTCATGGGCGTTACAACTCTCTCCCACTAATACGGATTCGACCTCGAATCCTGCGACACCGTCACACTACGGTCTCAACCACCTGACCAGAACCCGGCCAGCACCATTCGAGATCACACTCGAATCAAACAACCCGTCCTACTAAGGCTAACACTCCCATCCAAAATCCAACAAGCTTCGCCTGGAAACACCCAGAATGCAATGTTTTCTGATCTGAACTAGGTCTGCCCGATCGGTCACGCCCGACCAACCGTAGACCCAGACTTAGACCAATTGATCGCGCAACAATCAAACAAGAAAATGCACGACCCAAGATGCTACATATGTTTACCAGGGTCGTCTGAACCGAGGTTCCATACACAAGTAAAAACCCTAGACTCGACGTCCACATACGCATTCCTGACCCACCTGATCAGCACAACCTGAGATCACTCTGATCTTAGAAGCTCATCCAGTCTCATACTTACAACCATGCTCAAACGCTACTGCTCATAACTTATACTCATAACTCATATACATATACACCACACCTACTCGCAGGATCGTCACCCCTTGAGCTACGGTATGCAGGAAACCCACTATCCCCTAGAGAGACCCACTATCCCTCAATGTACATGTAGGGAACCCACCGTCCCCCAGAGAGACCCACTATCTCTCGAGTATATGCAGGGAACCCATTATCCCCTGGAGAGACCCACTATCCCTCAAGTATGCATGAAACCAACCGTCCCCTGGAGCAATACTCTGAAACGTGCATCATAAGCACCTGTCAACCGGAATCGCCTCCGTGGCCCCATCATGACATCCCCTAACCCGGAATATCATCACATCCGTGACCAATCACTAGATCACCCAAAACAACCCAACCACCATGGGTGTTTCCATAGAATCCCTGGAAAAGACAATTCTAACTCACATAAAACCTCTTTTCCAGACTCCCCCTAGGAAATAGACAGATCTTAACTCACATAAGACCTCTATTTCCCAGCGCCATCTAGAGAAAAGACAATTCCTAACTCCCATAGAACTTTCATTCCTAGATACCCTAGAACATGGACGAGCCCTATAACTCACATAGAACTTCTATTTCTAGCCATCACCTAATAATCACATGACTCCACCAGTCACAACATAAGAAACACATCTTATAAAACACATTAATAAGATGTCCTCATCTTATTAATCTCAAAACGTATAAATCGTTACAACACAACGAAGAATACATACAACTCATAGCCACGTGCTATCAAGAAAACTGAAAACCAGGAAAGGCAAACTCAAGCCTCCCCTTGCTTCTCGAACCACTTCAGGAACTTTGCCTTCATCCTAGCCTCTGGTTCCCAAATCTCCTCCTCAACACCGTCACAGTCCCAAACGACTCTCACTAACGGTATCCTCTTATTGAGAATTTAGATTATTTGAAATAAAAAGAATGTATTTTGTAATATGACAATTTAAAATATTTTTTATTCTTTAGTAAGACATTTTTTCCTTATTATTATTTGTTCCTATATCTTTGTTTTTTTAATCGTCTAGATTTATAAATTATTACAAATTATGAAAACTATTACACGGACTATTACACAACAGACAATTTTTAGTTTTGACACGCCTACTCCGGATAACTTTTCTTGCACAATGCTGAAATTTTTTTATAAATTTTGTTTCTATTAATTTGTATCCTCCAAGACTCGAACTCCATACCTGTAGAAGTAGAAACATTAATGAATCCTCTTTCAAATCACTCGACCGAGGGGTTTTCACCTTAATCTTTGTATAGAATACAGATTATTTATTTATTTTACAAATTTTTGTTAATATTGACATATGTCGCTATTTAAATTAATGATTATATGTGTCCCAATGTAGTTAGTTATAATTTTGTTTATGTATTGAGCTCTCATGCGCATTTTGTAAAGAACATATTAATCGACCACAACTACTTTTAACACGTCTAGGGAGAATAATAGAACCAGAAGAAGACAGTAACAATAGTAATAAGGGGAAGAGAGAAAGAGAGAGAGAGAGCGAGGTTCTCGGGAATCAATCTGGAAGAGAGGGGTGCAGCGAGAGAGAGCGAAGACGATGGCGATGTTAGAGATGCTTCTCATTATTGGGGTTCTTATGTTGCTTCTCATCTCCCTCATCATCCTTCTCGCCTGCAAACCATGGCGCTTCTTTTCCCGTTTCCGATCCTCCCGTTTCTCTTCTACCTTCAAGGTACCTTCCTTCCTTCTTCTTTACCTCTCGATTTCGCGGCGATCCTTGCCAAAAAGGATCAATCGTGAGTTTTGATCACCAATGACATGTGTTACGCGTCTCGCTGGATCATGTCTCTCGCCTGGTTTGATTTGGGCAAACCTGTTTCCTTGCGATTGTTGTCGATTTCTGGGATTGTGTTTGCTTCTGAACAATCTGATTTGACTTTTTGGAAATGAGAATGTGTTATTGAGTTTTCACTGTTGGGGAAACTTCAGAATGCTCTCCTTGTTAGGTTCCTTTGTAGCTCACGGTTTGATAGATTCTTTCTCTGTTATGATAAGTGTGCCTCCTCGATTTGCACAAAATCTCTTTACTGGAAAATCCCAATGGCAATTTCCATGCCTGATTGAGTTATGAATTGAGATTTTACCCCGGTCAAGAGCTTCAAGTTTGTGCTCGAACTGTTGATGTGGGTTTAGACAGACACTGGAAGTAGGGAAGTCTTGTTAGTCTGCTTGCGAACCTGGTTATTCATTTCGGAATTTGGTGCTTGGTCCTTGTTCGTTTATGTAATGCTAGTCATACGTGGGATAAGAGGAATATGAAGGTGAGAGTAACAAGAGGAATAAGTGGAAGTGTTGCGAAGAACATTTTCAGTTCTGTGAGGGGTGGGGAATACAATACAGCTCATCTATCTAGTATGTGTTGCTATTAGTGCGTAGATTTCATTTGCTTGCAGTTACTGGATAACTTGGATAACATATTAAAATTGAATACGAACTAAATCCGACATGTTATTATTTAAGTTCTTCATATCTAGAAATCCTTGCTGGGGAAGTTTCTCATTTTTGGGCCATAGAACATCCAGTTTACACGACTTATTTGCTTCAGCCATACCCTGATACTTTCAGCGCCATTCTTTGCAGGTGGGGGATTTGCAGAGACCCCTTGTATCTGATGATGAAAATTTGATACAAGGCCAAACCAGTGAGGTAACAAGGGAGTATGATTTAGAGGGAGCTTGCTACCAAAATGAAGGGCTTTTGCGTTCATCTCTGACTGAGGGACGGGCTTACAAACAAAGGCTTCCTTCTACATCTCCTCATCCCACCCAAGGTAAGTCTGCATTGTTATCTTGATGGAAATGAACGATTAGCATTAGAAACATCCTCTGTGCATAATGAATTTTATGCATTACTCATTCTTGACCTTACCAGTCTGCCCTAAATTATGTAGGTGAAAGCTTTGTTCTAGAAGTAATTTCTGAAGCTTCTGACGATGCTTTGGTGGGCCAAACACTTAAACATCCAGCTGAAAAAGGTACTCTGGCAGAAGTGCAACCATATGACTGGCAGAATAACAGAATTCAAAACCTGCAACATAATCTGGAAAAGGATGATCTTACCGAGCTTTTTCCGAGACTTGTGAAAGATCAAAGTAATTTATTTTCTTTTGCTTACGAGGGTCTATAATACAACTTCCATTCATTTCCTCAGTTAGTCGTGTAAGACAAATATCATATCTTCTGTTAGAAGTGCAGGAAGTTGGCTGTCCTTGGAAGTCATTGCGGGTCCTGCCACTGGGCTTCAATATGCCGTGCACTCCACAAGTGCCTCTAAGCTACCAGTGAGCCTCGGAAGGGTTTCTCCTGCTGATTTGGTATTGAAGGACTCAGAAGTTTCAGGGAAGCATGCACAAATAACATGGAACTCCACTGTGAGGAGCTATGTAGTTTCATTAATTCTTCTTCTGTATGTCACTTCTTACACTGTGCGTCACACCTTCCTGGCTTTGAATTCAGAAATTGAAATGGGAGCTGGTAGACAGGGGTAGCTTAAATGGAACTCTCTTGAACTCTCGGTCAATTAGTCATCCTCATGTAGGCAGCCGAAAGTGGGGTGACCCTGTCGAGCTTGCAAGTGAAGATATAATAACTTTAGGAACAACTACAAAGGTCTATGTAAGTCCATCTGAGTGGTTGAAGGTGCTTGCAGATAATGTTTTTGTTTTTCTTAATAGATCTTTCATGCAATTTCTTTTCATCTTTGGAAGGTCCGTATTGCATCTCAGAATGAGTTTCAGATACCGTTCAGAATTGGTCTGGCCTCAGATCCCATGGCTGCACGTCGAGGAGGCAGGAAACTTCCAATGGAAGATGTTTGTTATTACAAGTGGCCGCTTCCTGGGGCTAATAAGGTTTCCTTGATTTGTTATCTTTAGTTGTTTGTGCGACGATAAACTTCACTGCTTCTGCTAACATAAATTCGAATGGGTACTGTTTCAGTTTGGGGTGTTTTGTGTTTGTGATGGACATGGAGGAGCAGGGGCAGCTCAATCCGCTATTAAGTGAGTCATTGTTTTTAATATAGATCACCTCTATAGTATCCTCCTTGATATTTTTATTCTGGGTTTTGACCTACCAAAGGTATCCAGTTACTTGCCTATTTCCTAACCTGAAGAAGGCTGCGGTTGGTTGTCTTTAAACTTCTAACAGCATCCGACTTTCTAATTTTGTCTTTTAAGTTTTTCTTAATTTATTAATCTATTTTTGATGTAACTGAAAAATTTAGCTGCATGTGATTAGCCATGCAAATGTGCTCAAGTTATGGCAGGCGTGGTTGCAGCCGGGAACAAAAATCGTAGTTGAAACTTGGTCTGTTAAGTTTTGTAAACGAGCTAGTCCCGATATGTTAGGAGCCTTCACTAATAACTGGAACATCTTTAGTTGGAAATTTGTCTCAAACTACGATAATTATGTACTTGAATATTTAACCTAATTGAACTTATTCTCCAGAATTATTCCTGAGGTACTGGCGAATATTTTATCAGACTCGCTGAAGAAGGAGAAAGTGTTATCACAAAGGGATGCTTCGGACGTCCTAAGGGATGTGGTTGCTAAAACAGAAGCTCGCTTGGATGATCACCTATATGAGGTTCTGCAGCTTCTCCTTTTCATTCCCTTTACTTTGATTGCCGTTTTTCTTCTTGACAACTTGGCTGGAATTTTTTCATTGCTTCCTACTTTATGAACTAGTTGTTCAATGCAGGGTTGTACAGCTACTGTTCTCTTGGTTTGGAAAGACGGTGACGAAAATTTATTCGCACAATGTGCCAATCTTGGGGATTCAGCCTGTGTTATCAAGTATGTCAAAGTATTATATTGCTCTCTTAAGATTCTTAGTTGCTGAGCTTGCATTAACCAGAGTTTAAACTTATAGCAGCAATTCTTGGTGTAGAAAGAGTGAGGGGACTTGATTACTTACTCTGATTAGAAACAAGGATCTTGCGGGTCTGAACCGTGAGTGAGTGCAGTTTTCTTAATGAAAACCTCTTGTTTTGGAAACAGTAGATTATTTCTAATCTAGGGTTTATGGTAGAGTAAATTGACATTCATACATGAGAGATCTATGAGTTTTGTTTTTGCACATCATAGTAGAAATTTCTTGAATACGAAAACATATTGAAGGATAGAGTAGTGTTGTTTTCCATTGCAGAAATAGTAAGAGAGTTTAGCCCTATGATTTGTCCTTATACGGATTTTAATTAATAATCACAACGCGATCAAACAGTTGTTTTGCTCCCGGGCATGAAATGATGGTCCCGGGCATATAATTCCTTTTAGTTTTTTTAGCCGATTACAATTTAGTATGCATTTGGCAGCTTTGATGGGAGATGTATACAAATGACTGAAGATCATCGAGTAACTAGCTTGACTGAGAGAAAACGAATCCAAGAGGCAGGACTATCCTTAAGAGATGGAGAGACTCGGATCTTCGGTATTAGCTCAATTAATTAAACACTCAGGTGATTCTGACTCCCTATCACAAGATGCTGAAATCCGGTTTGATATTGTTATCAGGTATAAATCTCGCGAGGATGCTTGGAGACAAATTTCCGAAGCAGCAAGACGGCCGTTTCAGCGCAGAGCCATATATAAGTGAGCCTCTGTGTATCGATCAATCTAAAGACGTGTTTGCTGTATTGGCTAGGTAAAAAACATTAACTTAGTAAGCATTTCCGGTTCCCTCATTCTTTTCGATAATCCTAGAAACCGAAGTAAAAAGAAAAAAATGATTCTACAGTGACGGGTTATGGGACGTAGTAAGTCCGAAGAAAGCTGTGCAGCTGGTACTTCAGGTAAAACATGTTTGAATCATGAAGACATTTTTGTTATGTATGAAAACCTCGGTCTCATGTCGTGTTTATGTTTGAAAACAAATGTACCAGATGAGAGGGACAGAGAATAGTGCAGAGAAGATAGCAAATGGTCTGCTGAATGAAGCTAGAGCGATGCGTACAAAGGACAACACCTCCATTATTTACTTAGATTTCGATACCTCCTTGTAATGTTAGAAAAGAAAAATTAATATATATATATATATATATATATATTTGAGTAGTGTCTTACTTTTGTGTACAATCTTTTGATCATGTTTCAGTTAGTGTATTCTTAGGGTATTATAAGAGAAGGAAAGAAAAAGAAAAAAACTCAGGTGCATAGCATTTAGGATGGGTCTGAAGAGTGATATTGGTTTTATTTTCATGTCTCTTGCTTATGTAATAATATATTATTAAGTTATTAACAATTAGGGATATCTCCGGTCAAAACTTGATTTGAGCTTTTCTCTCTCTTCTCTCGAAGGATTGAGTGGAAGACAAAATCTTGCTTCCAATGATAATCCAATTTTGGGCTTTGTCTTTACTTAGGTGATTCTTTTGTCTACACGCATATAAATTATATATAGTTTTGTTTTTAATTTTAGCTTTTAAAATATAAAATATCAAATATGTAATTATTTTAATTTTTTTTATAGATATTGTTGTTGATTCTTTTGTTATTAATTTTTTTTGTCAATAATATTTTTTTTATTAATAATATTAGTTTCAAAATTTTAGTTTTACCATTTAGTTATTTTATATATAATAATTTAATACATTAGCATTAAAAAAAGATCATATTAAATTTGGTTTGTCTGAATATCTTTGGGACAATTCCAAAAATACTACTTTTGGATGTACATTTGCAAGAATGCCACTTAAGGATGTTTATTTATAAAAATACCATTAATTATGAATTTTTAAAGCCTAAATTTTAAAATTATAAACCCTAAAAAATGTTTTGATCCTTAAAACTCCTGAAACCCTCAAAACTAAATCCTAATACAACATAATTAACCCAAACATAAATGATATAATAAAAAATAATAATTTTTAAAAAGTGGTACTTGAAAAATATCATTTCTTAAAATTTCTCAATATCTTAAGTAGAATTTATAATACAAATAAATTATTTAATATTTTAAAATATTAAAATATATAATCATAAATTTTATAAATAAAACACAGATTAAAAAAAATTGTTGCTTTCGAATTTAAAAATGTTTTTATTACTTTCAAATTATCTTGCGTTAAAAAAACATTTCAAAAGAATAATTATATTTGTTGTTATAAACTTGAAAAGTTTTTTCCCCAAACATATAAAATCTCTTTTAAAAATTTGGTAAATCTTTATTATTATTTTCAAAAAAGAATATATATTCTATAAAAATGTTCTATAATTTTATTATTACAATAATCAATTTCTAAACGAGAACCCAAATTTTTATATAATTTTAGAATAAAAATAAAAATCCGATATATATTGATTAAAAACTCTTTTGATTTATTTATGGTAATAACTATAAATTTAGTTGTAGAAGATTTATTATTGATTCAAAATTGTCATGTCACAATTTTGACAGATAAGCCGCTTCTCACAAATAATCAATTTTGACAGATAATCAATTTATTATGGTGAGAGTGATTGTAGAGATGACAGATAAGCATCTTCTCATAAATCACTCTTTAATAATATATATAAGGGATAACACATACAAATGGTTTTGCTTAGCCCTAGGCATGGAGCGGATATCCTGAAAAACTCAAGTATCCGTGATCCGTTCCGTTTAAAACGGATATTTGATTTTCTGATTCAATCCGATTTTAACTTTTGGATATCCAAACATTCGGATATCCAAATTTTTTTAGGTATCCACGGATATCCGATTCGATCTGTAAAGAATCGAATATACGATTTTTAAAAAATATCTGTAAATATCTCATCCGATCCGTTAACATATTAATATTATTTAATTATTATTTTTTGTTTAAACATAATAAAAATCACGTGACAGAAAAAAACATAATAAAAATCAAATATATATATTTAGTGAGAATGAGTGGATTCCATAGTAAAAATCAATACTCTCGGTTGTATATATATAATAACAAAAAAAAACTAATCATAAAACATTTGTTACTTTATATATATACGGATCGGATATTGATTTTTTCTTAAATATTATTTGTAATCAGAGCGAATAGCAGATCGAATCGGATTTAACGGATTTTTTTGTCCAACCCTAGTTTTGCTAATAGAGATGGAGTGAAAACATATGGTAAATATAGGTCAATATTCAAACAAAAATTTGCATTCATTCCTCATAAAACCTTACTATCACGTACATATGGTTTTGCTAATAGAGATGGAGAGAAAACATATGGTAAATATAGGTCAACATTCAAACAAAAAATTTGCATTCATTCCTCATAAAACCTTACTACCTAAATCGGAAAATTTGACCCAATAACATTGGTTTTACCAATTGAATATCTTTATATATTTCAAAAAAAACTTTCAAGTTGTTCCACCGGTAGCATCGTACTGCAACAAATTTAAACCCAAAAAAGATTATAAAACCTATTGAAAACGAAGAAGCGTACCCACTAAAATCAGGAGTAGTTGGCGCTTCCACAGTAAAAGCATGTATCCCTACCCCACCAGATCCTACCCTCATTTATTACACGTCGTCATTTATTAATCCTCAACGGTTAACCAAAACCCCACACACACACTCTGTTTCCCCTAATAAAACAAAATTGGAAAAACAAAAAAATTAAAAATCCGAAAAAATGGGTCTGCATCCAATCTCCGACGCCGACGAACGCAATCCCTTCGGCTCTCTCTCCGCCGACGAATTCTACGCGAAACATTCCGTTAGCCACTCCTCCGCCTTCATCACCAACCCTCGTGGCCTCAAACTCTTCACTCAATGGTGGTCTCCACTCCCTCCCACCACTCCTATCGGTATCATCGCCGTCGTTCATGGCTTCACCGGCGAATCCAGCTGGTTCCTCCAGCTCACATCCATCCTCTTCGCTAAATCCGGTTTCATAACCTGCGCAATCGATCACCAAGGCCATGGATTCTCCGACGGTCTAATCGCTCATATCCCTGACATCAATCCCGTCGTCGATGACTGTATCTCCTTCTTCGATGATTTCCGTAACCGTCAATCTCCTTCGGATCTGCCTTGTTTTATCTATTCCGAGTCCTTAGGCGGCGCAATCGCGCTTTACATCGCGCTTCGACAAAGAGGCGTTTGGGATGGACTCATCCTTAACGGAGCGATGTGTGGAATCAGCGATAAATTCAAGCCGCCGTGGCCGTTGGAGCATTTGCTATTCGTCGTCGCGAATCTAATCCCGACCTGGCGAGTCATCCCAACTCGTGGATCTATCCCTGATGTTTCGTTCAAGGAGCCATGGAAAAGGAAGCTTGCGATGGCTAGCCCTAGGAGGACGGTGGCGAGACCACGCGCCGCCACGGCTTATGAGCTGATTCGTGTGTGCAAGGAGCTGCAGGAGAGGTTTGAGGAGGTGGATGTTCCGTTTCTGATCGTGCACGGTGGTGGTGACGTTGTTTGTGACGTTGCGTGTGTGGAGAAGCTTCATCGGAGAGCAACGAGCGAGGATAAGACGATCAAGATTTACCCTGAGTTGTGGCATCAAATGGTCGGCGAGTCGGAGGAGAATGTCGATCTGGTTTACGGTGACATTCTGAAATGGGTTAAGAGCCGAGCGGAATCCGCCTCTGAGAGGAAACGGGAAGCACGCGCCGCCGTTGACGGCGGAGCTTAGAGCCCTTTTGACTCATTGGGTGTATTGTGTTGTGTAATCCAATAGGGAAGGGCCATGTGGCAATCGAGTATATTGTGGTTTACTGTTTCTCGTAGCACATTGGTTTACAGCTGAACCAATACCTAATAAATAAATTGTAACCATTTAAAAATCGTTTGACCAAAATAAAGATTTGTTTCAAAAGCAGTTCAAATAATCGTCAACTATATTATATCCGCGTTATAAGCGGACTGTAGATCTTTAGATTTTAAAATTAATCTTTTTTTTTTGTCAACGATTTTAAAGGAATATATAATTATGATCTATGTAATTAGATTATAAACTACAACCTATGTTTTTATGCAAATTCTTGAATCAAAATCTAATTAAATTCATTTCCAATGATAGTTCATATGTTATCATTATTTTGCTTCAAATTTTAATTTTTTTTCAAACTAAATTACTTTTACATGTTGATAATTTTTCTATGATAAATCTAGTGTTAACAATTTTAAAATATAAATAGAAATAATATGTTCATATAACACTTATTCGAATAAGTGTATGTGTTTATAACACTTTCTCATATTCCTTTGAACATATGACACTTTCAAACAAAAAATGACCGAAATACCTCCATGCACACTATGTACAATGATTTTGATGTGGACGAAACACATTGACAAAAAAATACATCCTTTAATATAATTATATATTAATTTATATTTTGCTTTATTTTTCTTACACTTTTTTTGTTTTGTTTTTTATTTATTTTTTATAATCCAAAAAGTATTGAATTCATTAATTTATATACGTATTTTTTAATCTTTATCTATATTACCATATATATTACACATGTTAATTATATTTAACTCATAAATACTTATCTTGTAAAAATGTACGTGTATATATACATACCAAAATGTTGTACACATATATATGTACATGTACGTATATGTTTATGTGTACATATATAGTTTTTGCTCTATTAACTGACATTATATACGCACACAATATAAATAATATATATCATTAATGTGATGTGTTCTACACATATACACATTCATATGTATATGTGTATGCGCATATATACGTATACATATGTATTTTATTTGTATGTGTATGTGTGTACATATATTTTGTATATGTGTACACATATATATAACATATACATGTATGTATATATATGTGTGCGTACATATATTTTATATCCGTGTATGCATATATATAACATGTATGTGTATGTATATGTGTGTGTACATATATTTTGTACGTGTGTACGCATACGTATGTGTATGTGTGTGTACATATGTTTATTCTGTACACTTCATTTACTCACCAAAACACATCCACACTCGCAGTAAAGGCAAAATGGCCTAGAAAATCTTGAAAGTGTCAAATTGACAATAAGTTTTGTGAAAGTATTATAATCACAATGCACTTCTTTGAAAGTGTCATTTTGGCCTACTCCCCCATATAAATATTAAACTTAAAAATAACTTTGTTTCTAAACATAATTTTTCAGCATGCAACCATTCTCAACCACACTAATATATAACTTATCATTAAATAACTAACTTCAATACAATATAATATAATGCATACATGTTATTATATTAGTTACCATAACAAAATTCTATATAAGTTTATAAGATAATCCACCGATATAAATTACAAAATTCAATATAAAATATTAAAAATTTAATAAAACCAATTTATTTCACATAAATAGCTATTTAAAATATTTGGAAAATATTCAAAATGATGAAGATATATACACGATGATATCGAATTCTGTGATTTGTGTGGATGTACGGTAAAACATCCCAAAGTGAGTCCAAAACCCTAGTTAATTTAACTCATCAGCAAATATGGGAAATTCACAATAGTAAAAGTAGTGCATTTGATTTTACCATAAATCTCTATAGAAATATAATGTTGTCTAACAAAAATCTAAGGCTTCTTCAACAAAAAACCTATAACACTTATGTCCAACTAATGTCATTACATCATGTCATAAAAGATATAGCTTGCAACTTCTGCAAAGTTCTCAAACAGAAAGTTGCAAATGTTATTGAGTCACACCACGTATCATTAGAGTCATACTAGTAAGATCTAACAAGATGTAATGAAACAAAAATATAGAGCATTTGATAGCCTCGCCGTCAACATTATTTTTCTCCATTACATATTTTTTTTATATGTATGTTTTCAATTCCCAAAATCAAATTAAGACACAAAAAAATTTAAAAGAACAACATTTACTTTTTCTCATTTATCATTTTAATTCTAAAATTTAAGTCATAATGGTTAATAGTATTCAATAAAATGAAACGAATTACCTATTTCAATTTTGTCATTCGTATTTGTCATGTCATCTTCGGCTAACAGGTTTAATATCATGCTACAACAAATTGCAAACCAAGTGCACAAACAAATTTCAGAGACAATTACCAAATGTTTGTTTTACAATAATGACTAGAAATACTTATTTAAAAAAAAAGATGGTCAACTTTGATTTCAAAACCTAAATAAATACTTCATTTGTTTAATATTAGTTGGTGTTTAAGGTTTTTGCACATAGATTTAGAAATTATTTAATTTTTTATTTTTTCAATATAAAACATGTTTTATCACCAATTCCAAATTGATTAAACTAATAAAGAATAATTTGCAGAATTCAAACGGAGAAAAACACAATTAATTTTATATGAAAACATCAACTAATATGAAACAAAAAAAATTTCTAAAACATCAAGTAATATGAAATGGATGAAGTATGAAAGATACCACAAAAGTTAAAGAGAAAACTGACATAATGTAAATTCAAACAATCAATTGTATTAATTTTAGCATTTTGGATGACATACTGCATTACTGATGGTTCTCAGTTTGATTCACAAATCCTCTCGAACACGTTTTTGAAATCCACATGTTGTTATTTTCTTAACTTTAATGGAAATTTTAACAAATGTTTATTTTGACCATCTCTTATGTCTAGATAAAATATATGATTGTCGTCATATATATAAATCTTTCATTAAGCAACATGTTATATCTCAAAAGTGCATCGACTACTATAATCTCCAACGAAAGGGTCTACGCATAATTTAGATAAGACTCATCATTATATTGAATTATTTGCGTACTTTGTTGATCAATTTATATATGAAATCATATGAAATATTAGTTTAAAACAATAAAAGGATACTGACAACAATTTGCCTATCATGATTCTTTTATTTTTGTAAGTATATTCTTATGTGTTATTCTCTTTTTTCCATGCAAATAAGCAAAACTTTTGTCAATAAAATCATCTCAAGCGACATCTATATCAGGTTCTTGAAAATGATTGGAACATGTCTCTTGACAACATTATAAGCATAATTATTTTGTTTAACATTTTGAGCAGCGCATATGAGGATTAAAGATAAATGTTTGGCATAGAATGTTTTTAAACATAATTATGAAACAGAACACGTAGCTCGCTGTTGTGAGAGATGTTGATCACTTCATTGCCGCCAAATATTAACTTATTTGTCTTACTACATGTAAGTTTGAAACTATTATCTCCGTCATAAAAACAATCCGAGAAGTGTTGAATGGGTAAGCTACCGTAACATTGTCACATCTATTTGTGCAAGTAGACAATAATTGACTATTTACCAGAATATAAACAAAATAAAAAAATGCCACCAAAAAAATATCATGCATGTTTATCTTCTACTTTTTTTCTCTTTCTTTGTTACTCTATCGAGTTTTCTTTTTCTTAAAATATTTTGGCACACAAATATTGTCAATATAACTAAAGGTGGACGTTGAAATATGTTCTAAATATGAAATTTATGGATATATCTAGACATGTGTGAAAGGTAAATTGGTGTATTCAGAGCCGGATATCCCAATATATCTAACGGAGATTTGCAGTCTTAATACAAGTTTGAAAGCATTATCCAATGGTCATCCGTTTGCAAAACATTGTTCAAATCTCCAAAGATGGTGTCTTCTCTTTCAAACAAGTACGGTAAGTCAATACCGTTGGTTGTCAATTAGCTAAAAAGGCTAGATGTATGTACTTCTCAGGCTTCGAATGGTGACAGCGTTTTGGGCAGTGCGGGACAAGCAGTTTAAGAGGTGCGGTGCGGTTCAAGTGCGGTGCATGATAATGTTTGAATGGTAAAAAAACAACATGCGGAACAAAAGTAAAGTTTTGAATGGTGAAAAGTGCAAACACCGGTGCAAGATACATATATGATATTACTATATTATAGTTTGATATTTATCTATGAAAAATGATTTTTTTTAATTTAATAACTATACACAAAAATTTTATTTAAATATAAATTTTGTACTTTAAAATTTTTAAAAACTATTTTTGTTGCTAAAATAAAGTAAATTGTTTAATTCCAAAAATTCAAATAAAATACAATGCGAAAAAAATATTATTAAAAATTATTGATTTTCCCAATACATTTTTGCGATATGGTCTCTTATTTGCGACATATATTCTCCATATGTTATTTCTGTTGTTTCCATATCAGCTGAAACAGGTTCCCCATCTGTGTTATTTATTTTTGTCTCTGTCATTATTTCTGCAAAATGTATATATGAGAAATTTGAAATTTTGATGAAATTGTGTAAAGAAGCATATCATTTATTAAACAATTCTAATGTTCATATATCTAACATTAAAATGACATGTAAAATATGGAGTAAAAGAGAAAAATAAATATTAATGTTCTCTAATTTTTTACGAAAATTTTTTTTAATTAATTAAAAATTGAAACAGCTATGAACAGTTAAACCAGCCACACCTTATTATCCATTTCCTTTTTTATTTGCGTTCCATGAACAAAATTGTCCCGCACTGTCCCGCACTTGCTTTTTATGTTTCTATTTTTTAAATATAAAAATTAGAAAACATAAAAACTATTATACGTGAACGAGTGATATATTTCTTCCCGCACCTTCTTCCGCCCTTCCCGCTCCAAACATTCACAGCCTCAATCTTCCGTTATGAAGTGGAATCTTGTAAACACTTTTATCAGAACTAGATGACTCCCCGCGTTATACGCGGATTAATATTTTCAAAAACCAAATAAATTAAAAATATTATTAGTGGTATAAAAATATGTTTAACATGGTTAAAAATTGTTAATAATGTTCAATTTTAGAATCCTTTTCTTTTTGTAGATTTTTTTTTCTATTTTTAGATTTATGTTTATGAATAATATATACAAAAATTAAAAAAAAAATATTAAAACTATCTACTATGTTTTGGTTTGTATTCAAATTAATCAAATATATAATTTATTTTTATATAAATTAAGGTTTATATCAATTTTTAAATTAATTTTTCGATTACGTTTTTTAGACTAAAATTATTTGTTTAGTATTAAATAAATTACACTAATGTTGAAATATTTTATAATTTATATATTATTTTTATTTTTTTTTAGCTAAAACAAGTTATTTAAAATATACTTATTTCATCTCCTTTAAATATGTTCAATATAAAGAATACTTACCTAATTTAAAAACAAATTGCATAAATAAAACAAATGAAAGACATATTTATCTGGGCTATTTGTTTTAATTTAATTTAATCAAGTCAATTGAATTGGTAAACGACATTTGCTAGAGTCGTTTGGGTCTTATCACAATCTTTGAGTTAATCCGTGTGATTTGTTTGGATTAATGTAATTATTTAATATTTAATATAAAACTAAATTAGTTATTTAATATTTACTCATAATATTAATAAGAGATTTATAAGAAATGACATGGCTTATAGACTTTTTCTTGTTTTGACTTTATCATAAAAAAAGGAGTTTTTAAGAAAAAATCCCTTTAACTATTATTTTAGTAAAAAAACCCTTTAACTATATTTCGTTAGTGAAATCAACCATCCGTCTACAATAACGTTTAATCCCAATAAAAATTATTGTCTTTTGTTACAAAAACGACAAAATGTCTTTAAATATTGACCAAAACATCAAGTTGTTTACAGAATAACAACAGAAGTGCGCAAAGAAGAAATTAGCTGCAACTTGTGTTCAAGATCGCTTGGATTAGAAATTATATGCTTCAATAAACAGTCGCTCTATGGTTGTGAGATCCTACAACGAAACTCACATATGTTACTCAATAGGTGTGGTGAATCTCTACAGTGCACCTAAGATTGCGGTTGATTTTCTGAATGAGTTTAGCATTAATCACGATGTAACGATCACGTTTTTTTGGTCATAAGATTCACTTTGTGTTGTTTTTTTGTAAATAACTTGATGTTTTGGTCAATATTTGAGACGCTTTGTTGTTTTTGTAACAAAACACAACAATTTTTATTAGGATTTAAACGTTATTGTAGACGGAGGATTGATTTCATTAACAAAGTACAGTTGAGGGGATTTTTTACTAAAAAAAAGTTGAGGAGATTTTTCATGATCCGAGAATAGTTGAGGGGATGTTTTATTAAAAATCCTAAACAAAGAGATGTACATGAGTTAATAAGAATAAGAATATTATTAAGAAATTTTCCATGTAAAAGTGATGCCATGTAATCATTTATTTGAAAGAGTGATTGTAGAGTAGATATATAATCAAATTCCACAAAATCACTTCTCAAATAATGTATAAGGGATACAAAATTTTAAGACTTTTAATCTGCCATAACTTGTAGGGAATATAAAAACTATGTCACCAATCAATAGGCTAGAGGTGGGCATTCGGTTGGTCAGTTTGGTTTTTTGGTTGTAGCTAAAATGAGTCCATATAAAACCGAATTAGTTATGGATCGGTTTTGGTTCGGTTGACTCCAGTTTTGGTTCGGTTTGGTTTGGTATAATATTTTAGAGGTCCATAATAGACCAAAATGCTTAATGGATCGGTTTCGGGTTCATGTTTTAATCGAAAAACCGAATTGAAACCAATACAAATTAAGTGAACAATTAAAAATGATATACAAGAACATCATATTGAAGGAGTTTTGAATCTAAAATCCATAATGACACACAAAATGGAACACAAAAATTCTCCATTCACTGTATCTCTCTTTTCTCTCAAACTGTACCAAACATGCTTTCAACAAGAACTCAAAGATGAGGATACGAACCAAGATCGAACGGTAGAGGATGATGATGGTGGAGGAAGTCGGAGTGATGATTGAGCAGTATTAGGGATTATTAGATTAGCCAGCTTTAGGTTTCGAAAGTTTAAGTGTCGGGTTTGGGTTTGGGAAGATCAGAAGTCGGCTGGGTAGGTTATAGATTAGTTTAGGGTTTAGGGTTCTTCGGTTTTTCGGTTTAAACCGAAACCAAACATATAACCTATGGACTATAAATATTGAAGACCAATAGGTATAATCTGAATATCCGAAACCGAACCAATACCCTTTTTCTCGGTTCGGGTCAGTTCGGTTTTTCGGTTATGGGTTTTTTCCCCACCCAATAGGCAGTAAAATAGTCCCAATCGATGAAAGAAATAGAGGCCCATGAGCCCATTAAGAAACCCAAAACAACATAAACCCTGGGAAAGTCGCGGTGGCTGCTGCAATCGCCGGCGGCAGAGATGGGGAAGAAGAACAAGAGAAGTCATGACGATCCTCAGCTCGAACCGGAGCCTGTGCAAACGACGAGGATCGACGGAGACTCTAAAAAGAAGAAGAAGAAGAAGAAGAAGAGAAGCCATGACGATTTAGAGATGGAACCGGAGCGAAAGATGAGCCTCGACGTAGACGCGAAGAAGGAGGAGAAGAAGAAGAAGAAAAGCCAAGAGCTTGAGCCGGAGCAATCGAAAATCGAAGAAGAGGAAAAGGCAAATGTGGAAGAAAAGAATAACGAAGACATACCCACTGTAACTATAGCCATAGCTGGTTCCATCATCCACAACACTCAATCACTCGAGCTCGCCACACGCGTACTCTCTCTCTCTCTCCTTTCGTTGCTCTGTTTTGGTTTCAAATCCTCTCTTCCATTACTATTATACCAACTAAACTCGTATTTCTCAGCTCGCCGGCCAAATTGCTCGTGCAGCCACAATTTTCCGAATCGACGAGGTATGTTTATTCCTCTTACAATTCACAGAGCTCACAAAACTTGTTTTTGTTGCATCAAGACTACTCAATTGGATCAGATTATGCAACAAAATGTGTTTTTGATCAGGTGGTAGTGTTCGACAATAAGAGCAGCTCTGAAATCGACTCTGCTGGTATGCATTCTTCTGATAGCAATGAAAGTGGTGCCTCCTTTCTCGTTCGTATCTTGCAGTATCTTGAAACACCACAATATTTGAGGAAATCACTCTTCCCCAAGCAAAATGATCTTAGATATGTGGTGTGTACTGACTTTTCTTAACTCTTGTTTCCTTTGATTTTCTCACTTTTGTCTATTTCCTTGTGACCATATATATGTGTTTATTGTGTGTGATCTACAACAGGGTATGTTGCCTCCTCTTGATGCTCCTCACCATCTGCGTAAGCACGAGTGGGAACAATACCGTGAAGGTAATATAAAAGTTTCATATGCATCCAATGAGATTTCTATAAATCCACAATTGCTTACTACATCTTTGAAGATACCATTTGAATCACCAAATACCTTACAAGAAGTTGGTGTGGAGAAATATGAATCAAGCTACTACCTTTCTTTGCTGTAGAAAAGCTGCGATATTGTGGTTTCAGTTTAGTTTCACCTTTGTTTTGGAAATGATAACCTTTTATAGGTGTGACGCTGAAAGAAAAGGCACCAAACTCTAACGGTACAATGGTTGACGTGGGTTTAAGCAAGGTATTGTTTTTCCATCAAATTGGTATATCTCGGTTCGATCTTCTTTTAACCCTTTCGTGTTACATCTTACCATTTTTTTTTTTTTGCAAATTGTCGTGATGCAGAATGTTGTTGTTGATCAAGTGCTTAGTCCAGGAGTTAGAGTCACGGTAGCCATGGGAACTGACCGCAATTTAGGTCCTGATAATCTCTACATTTTTTCAAGTTATCATACTCATCTGTCTTCAAACTTCGATTAAGATCATTTACCTTGTTTCTCAAATCTTCCTTGCACTCATAAAATTGTCACGTAGAGATATCTATAAATTTTGAATTTGGTTTATCTAGATTTGGTACGCCAGATTGTTCCCCCCTCTAAGCCAAGAGAAGAAGCAGGATTGTACTGGGGATACAAAGTACGATATGCATCACACTTAAGTTCAGTATTCAAGGAATGCTCTTTCCAGGTAATAATAATGATACTCTGCTCCTCGTCCTTCTTTGAATTAGGTCATATTTCCTGCATATCCTTAATATCTAATACCAAAAGCAGGGTGGTTACGATTATTTGATTGGTACCTCGGAGCATGGCCTTGTAATTAGTTCATCAGAGCTGAAATTACCAGCATTTAGGTGATTCTCATTTCCTCCCTAACATGATATAAGTTTATGTCTAAACACATTATTAGCAGTTTGAGTTTGGGGGACTGACTTAGATGGTTGTGGCATGGAATCATCATAGGCACCTATTGATTGCATTTGGTGGACTTGCTGGGCTTGAAGAAAGTATTGAAGAAGATAAGGTAAATGTGTTTCCTTGACCCGTGTAGAATCAAGAAATTTTGATGAGAAACCTCTTATTCAGCTCTCTATGAGATTCAAAAGTTCTCAAAGATCTAAGGCTGTTTTGGTCTGTAAGATGGAAACTAAGAAAAGACTTGTTTTTACAGGGGAAAAACGTTCGAGATGCGTTTAATATATACTTGAATACTTGTCCGCATCAAGGAAGTCGAACCATTCGAACAGAGGTATTCATGGATCTTTCTGATGAGTTTTGTCCTTTTATTTTCTGCGAAATGGGTCTGGTCTTTTGTATGTTCCATGATGATTGAGCTGAGTAACTGGTGCGATACATATGCAGGAAGCAATGTTAATATCGCTTCAGTACTTCCAGGAACCCATCAACAGGGCAGTGAGAAGACTTAAAGATTGATAAAAGAGTCACTGAAGAAGCTTATTGTTTCCATAGATGTGAGAATGTTTTGAAGATTGATATAATGTAATTTATGTTGAGAAAACTTCTAATTCAAGTTTTAGAATTTGGACCAAGTTTATGTTCTCATTCTCAACGTCCTGTACCACTTTTGGGTATTATATTATTCCTCCAATGGTGACACAAGAAATGTACTCATCTCTACAGTGAAAATCAAAGTCTTGAATAGAGATGTTTTTCTTTTACAAAGTCTTGAAATTCATAAAACTAATATTACTAAAACTTATAAGCAAATATGTCGAAATAAGTCCAGAACAAAACTCAAGCGATAACAACTCAACAACAATGCTAAAAGTTATAAGTACAACAAACATTGTTTTGTAGATGGTTCATAAGACATGCATTAGGTGTATGTTTCTTTCACGAAGGGCTCCATCTCTATATACCCACAAGTCCACTAGAAACTTAAGCTTATATTTTTCGAGAAGCAGTATTGCATATACGAAGACACAGATATATCATATAAGATAGGCATGGTTATTTGGGTACTCTGTTCGGTTCCGGGTCTTTCGGGTATATAGATTTTGTATCCATCGAATATTTTTGAGGTTCGGTTTCATGACACTTTGAACAATTATCAAGTCGGAAAGCAAAATGGAGGGTTCAAATAATGACACATTTCCCAAGGATATTTTATTTGACAGCTTCTACAAGTGATATAGGTTGATGATTAAAAGAGAAGCCACTCTGGAGGTTGATGATTTAGCAAAATCTGCAAGAATATGGGCATCAAATTATGTAATAGTCAACTTTGTAAGCTTTAGTTTTTAATGATTTTTACATTGAAGATTGAAAACATCATATAATTTAAAACAAAAAAATCTCTAAAAATTATCTATTAAAAAATTTGCAAGATGGACATCAAATTATGTAAACTCTTGCTTGCCTACTTAGTAATTGTAAGCTTAATTTTTAATGAAACTTTTTCCTGACAAAAAAATTATAACTAATACTCCTTATGTTTCATATGATTTGAATTTAAAGTTTTTACACACAAATTAAAAAATTATTTAATTTTCTGTTTTTTCAATGTAAAACATATTTTATCATAATTCCAAGATAATTCACCCAATAAAAAATAATTTGCAGAATTCAAACAGTCAAAACAACAAAAACACAAAATTAATTTTACATTGAAAATTGAAAACATCATATAATTTAAAACAAAAAAAAATCTCTAAAACATCATCTATTATGATACATAAATAGTATAAATATACTCTTTCTTTTTGAAAATATAAATATTTTAGATATTTTTTGTTTTAAGATATAAGATAAGATGTTTCTAAAAAATGATACTAATTCTAATTTTTTTGGTGTTTTGTGACTAATTTATATATTATGTAGTGTCTTCCATGATTAATTGGATTTTTTAGAATTAATATTAAATTATGTTATAATTCTTTTTATATTTTTATTATATCATTTATGTTTCGGTTAACTATGTTGTATTAGAGTTTAGTTTTAAGGGTTTAAGGGGTTTTAGAGGTCAAAATATTTTTTAGTGTTTATAATTTTAAGATTAGGCTTTAAAAATCTATAATTAGTGGCATTTTTGCAAATGAATACCCCTAAGTGGCATTCTTGCAAATGTACATACAAAAAGTGGCATTTTTGCAATTGCACCTATCTATTTAGACTAAAAAACACACATTTCTATATGTGAGATTTGAGCCCACCAACTTGTCAATTATTTTGGAGACGGCAGCCAATTACACTGATAATAAAACTCAAACACAATTCTATATGGTGAAAGCCTCTTTAGTCTAGTGGTTGATTAAAAATTCATTAATATTTTACACCAAGAGATCTGGGGTTCGAATCCCAGAAAATGCGATTTATTATTATATTTGCAGATTAATGAAGAAAAAGTTTGCAGGAGATCTTCAGCGTGGGGCAAAGTAAAATCGTTTGGCGTGGATCAAAGCGGTAGACTTGTCCGTTGTAGAATTATCGATGTAATAGCTCTCATAATTTATAATAGATTAATTATAAAAATCGAGTATTAAAAAAAACACATTTCTATATATGGCTTTTTAAAAACTCAGTCCTTCCCTACTTTGAATAGAAAACAATTCTTTTTTAAAACTCAATCTTCTTCTCAAACGAGCAAGCCCCTTGTTTTTGTTTTGAATCACACCATTTAGAAGCTAAACTCTCTTTGGAGGGGATTTTCTCCAATAGTTAGGGTTTATGTGACTTTTTAACCCTTAATTAATTATTACTATAAAAATGCTAACAACAACGGTTAGAAATTGAAAAATGGAAATCGGATCTAGTTAGTTCGATCCACCTTTAGGATTAGAGATGTCAAACGGGCCATGAACCCGCGGGCCAGGCCCGACTAGGTCCACCACGGGCGGGCTTGGACACGATATTTTTTATCCATAAAAAAGCGGGCCTTACGGGTTTACCCATTGCGGTTTGTGGGTTAAACGGGTTAACCTGTTGCGGATTTGCGGGTTACCCGCTACTATAACAAATTTTGTATAATCGTATTGTATAACTTATAATCTTAAAAAAACAAATTGCTGTTACATTTCTAAATTCTAATTAAAACAAATATTAGAGATAGTACAAGCCAAAGTGGAATCCACTGTCTCCATTTTTTTGCTGGATCATCATCTTCTTCTTCTTCCTCTTCCTCCATTTTCGGACAAGGCAGTAACTCTAGTATCCTAAATTTATTGTACTTTTGTTGAGTTTGGTAGTTGTTTCCAGCTAGACACAAATACGTGCAAGATCTTGTAAGTGAAATTTGATTCTTGTATGATACAAGTTGCTCTCTTTACACAAATACAAATTTGATTAAACGGTTTAATCGACGAAAGATTACGTAATTGCTCTCTTTTTGAACTAGTTGCTTTATTGCAGCCTTGCATCTCTCTATCTTTCTCTGGTTAATTTGGTGTTTTTTTTCTTCTTTTTCTCTTAGGTATTTTTTGCAGTTTCGTTCGAGGAGGATCATATCTTGAGTGGGCTTAGCTCAAGGAGAGGTAATAGATCCGTTTTTTTGTCAATTTCTCTCGAAATTTACGATCTATGGAGATTGGATTTGTATTTCTCTCCGATTACAATCTTTTTCAGGAACCCAACAGAAATGCAAGGCTTGCGAGAAGACTATTTATCCAGTGGAGCTTCTCTCTGCTGATGGAGTTGGTTATTACAAATCTTGCTTCAAATGCACTCACTGCAAAAGCAGACTTCAGGTAGGTGTCTTTCATCTTTGTATTTGCTGCTTCTTTATTATTTTGTTTTCACTTTCAGTTAAACATTTGGATTATTTTATTTACAATTTTAGTTAAACACTTCCATTACTTGATAAAAATATATGTGTTAATATGTATTTTAAGAATAGATTTGATGGCCCACGGGCCGGTCCACTAACCCATAGAATATTGCGGGCTGGGCCTGGACGTAGCCTTTATGGACCGCGGTTCTAGCAGGCTAACCCGCTGCGGTTTTAAGAATAGAAAACCCATCGCGGGGCGGGCAAGATGGACGCGGGCCGGCCCGTTTGACACCTAGGATTTCCTACTAAACGAAGAGAGAGAAAGAAAAATGATTTCACTACAGTTAAACGCTTAATCCCAACGGCTAGATTAATAGGAAAATATGGAAATATCGGATCATGTAACTAAGAGTAAATGGAAATTAACAATCGGCATTAAACGAAGATGGGATCCAGAAAAGGAAATAAAAAATCAGAGACAAACACAATTAAACGGAAACATATAAATAAATGAAACCGTGAACCCACCTTAGTGGTCTTCACTCTTCATTAACATTGTCTGTTACAATTTCTCTTCTTCCTCATAGAGATTATTGCCACTTCTCAAATCCCAAAGCTGATATTTTTTTTTGTGTTGTGTGTAAACAATGGATTCGAAATTGTGTCCGAGGCAAACAACACGTTTCAAGAGATGTTCTTCTCATCGTGATTCCAAGACGACGAGCACGAGTCTGGCCTTGAGAGAAGAGACAATGTTTAAGAAAGCTTACGAGCTTTCGGCTCTGTGCGACATCCAAGTCTGCGTACTCTATTACGACCGTGGCGGAGAACTCATCAAGACATGGCCCGAGGATAAAGCCAAAGTAAGAGACATGGCCGAGAGGTTTAACCAATTAAGCGACATAGAGAAACGCAAGAAAAGCTCCAACCTTTCCGAGTTTCTAGCCAAGAAGATGAGCGACGAGAAGAAGCATGAATTCAAGAAATTCACACAGAAACTCTTGGAGATGGAATATTCTTTGGAACGGCGTTTACCGATACTACAAGATCGTCTTCGGCTTCTTCTTTCCGATTGTGGTGGTATTCCTTCTCAACCATTGATCGATTTATCAACGTCGCTAGTTGATGATCAGAGCCGTCAACAATGGACAGAACCATCGATGAATCCTCTCAGTGAGTTACCTGTACTACAAGATCAGCTTTTTTCTCCACATGAAGAGGTTTCATCCGATTCTGGTATTCCTCAACCATTGTCGCTATTTGATGATCCTCCTCATCAACAATGGACAGAGTCATTAGTGAATGCACCTTCGATACCGTCATTGAATCATCATGATGATCAGAGCAAGTTCTCAATCTTTCTGTATAACCATGAAAACGGCAATTTCACTCAATTGGCTTCAAGCTTTGACCAATCGTTTAACAATCTGAGTAGTACGGGTTTACTTGGGGCACAAGGATTTGATGTCTGCAGTAAAGACTTTGTTGATCTTCCTCCACCTCTGATGATGCAGACATTCCCTTCTTCTTATTATTGACTAGGTCAAGATTTGTTTATTTCTATTTACCTATTGTTCGGTTCATAGATTGAATATTTCTGTTTGCACTTTAACAACAGGCTCTTCTCAAGCCAGATTATTGACTAGATTGTTAGGTTCGTAGAACTCTTGGATTTCTTTTTTTTTTCTTTCTTTTTTTTTAAAACAGAACTCTTGGATTTCGTCTGGAAAAATTTAGGGTTTTCTATTCGATTAAGCTTATCCATTTTCCTCCTCTATTTTCAGCTGTAATTTCATTTTTGTTGGAAAAAACTATGATTTTGATGTAATTTCCGGAGACAATAGTATAACCCGTTTGCAATTTATGTTTTTTTTCTTCTCCTATGGTCGGGTTAATTAATTCTCTTGAGTGTTTATATGAGTTTTGGGAAAGAACTGTGAGGAAAATAAACTAATTACTTTCATCTCCTAAAAAATAAAAAAGCTTGTGGTTTATTACTGAATTAGGATAGTATCCGCGTTGTGCGCAGAATAAAATGAATATATATAAATAGAATTCAAAAATTGCTTGTGTGTTTTGTAATTATTTGGTATAGGAATATGTTTCACATAAAAATATAAAAAATGCATAAATCAAACACATTTATTTTACTTAAAAATTATATATTCATCTTTTAGATTTAATAGTGAGCTTTAATATTAAAAGTTTTGAAATAGTATATGTTTTTGGCAAGCTTAAGAATATTCATATTTTTTCTCTCAAAACTTAAGAATATTCAAATGTGTTTAAACTTATGTTTAACCCTTTATATTTAATGGTCATATGAGTTTAAAAAAAATGATAAAAAGTATTTTGTATTTAAGTTCATTGTTTAAACATCTTAGATAACACAAACACAATAAAAAGTAAAAGATGTTCAATACCAGTCTATTAGAATATTTAAATTCGTTTAACAAATGTGAAAGGAAATTAGTTACGACATGATAAATAACTATAAATATTATTGTTTTTTTTTCAACCAAACTTTAATTAATATATTCCACCGTGATTGGTAATCCAATTGGGCGGAAACATGTTTACAAAAAAAAAGCTATAAATCTAGAAAGTGCAGAATGGACCAGACTCCGCCTTTGAATTAAAAGTACGAGAAATTAAAGAGATTGAAAAATGAGAAAACCGCTGTGTATCTCCCAAAATTTTGCCGAGAGGATAGAGAAAGCTGGCCATTTCTCCGGATTACGAATGATATCCACCAAATCAGAACAGTCTGTTTCAAAAGCATAACACTCCAAACCTCTCTCCACTATACAGGACATCGCCCAAATTAGAGTTTCCATCTACGAATGTAGGAGAGATCTCCAGTGTGTGAAACCTTTCGCGCCAAAAAGGATAGTTTCATCACCTTGAACGCATACCCATCCTAACCCTGAAGTAGAATCCGTCTCCTTCCAGGAGACATCAATCTGACAACGCAAGTGCGTTGATGGTTGCGCCATTTGCTGTGGTTCTTCCCTGAAAGTATTGAACTCTCCGGTACGTCTAGTTGTGCGTCCATCCATGCCAAGAATTCTCTCTCCACCAATTGAAATGTATTCAATGGTTCAGATATTGCTCCTTGGAAACATCTTTTATTCCGTGCTTTCCAAATATACCACATTAGCCAAGAAAACAAATTACATTCTCATTTAAGTGTATCTTCCATTTTAATCCTCCAAAATAGAAAATCCATATTCGCATATATCAAAGAGTAAGAGAATTACACCCTTCCTCGAGGAGAAATATATACGTCTCATGTCTGTATAGCCATATGGCATTCAAAGAAGACATGATTAATAGTTTTCTCTTCTTCCCCGCATCCCAAACATAATGTAGAAAAATTAATCCCTCGATGATTTAACCGTGATGCTACTGCCATAGAACCTGACAAAGCCTGCGAAAGAAAATGCTTAATCTTGGAAGAGCACTGCAACTTCCAAACATGACCTTTTAGAATTGTATAACTTGGTTCGTCAACCAAATTTGCTTCAACATCCCTCTCTAATTCCTTTGATAACCAATAATCCGATTTAACCGTATACCGTCCAGACATTGTGAAGTGTCAAACATAGTTATCCTGCCGAAAAGAGGGGCTGATCTCGAGCCCTTTGATAATCTGAATGTCCCTGAGATCCATAAACTCATGTAAAATTGGAAGATGCCACCTATTCGATGTAAGGTCAAATAGATGATTCACCAATTTGGATGCAAAGCACTCCCTCTACCTCTGGCTGGTCGAGAGTTAATAGCCGGAATCCATGGTTCGTGCCAGACATCTACGCTATGTCCGGACCCTAAATTTATCTTGCTACCCTTATATAAAAGATCTCTGGCCGATAATAAGCTCTTCCAACCATATGAGGTAGAGTAAGGCTTATTTGCCATAAGCGGATGTTTGTACCGAAAATATCTCCCTTTAAAACTCTTGCTACTAGGGAACCTTGGTACTGATACACTCGCCAAAGTTGTTTAGCTAGTAAGGCCAAATTAAAATTCTGCAACGATCAAAAATCCAATCCGCCTTCTGCCTTTGGGATGCACAATTTATCCCAAGATAACCAATGTAGACCGTGGTTAATTTCATTGGAACTCCGCCAAAACCTAGCTATTGCACTGTTTAAGTTTGATGTTAACGTCTGAGGGAGTCTAAAACATGACATGATATACGTGGGTAGGGCCAAAACCACAAATTTAATTAACACCTCTTTGCCTCCTTTGGATAAAACTTTGTCGACCATCCATTCATTCGTTCATGTAATCGCTCATTTATGAAATTAAATATCTTAGTCTTTGATCCACCTAGGCTTTCCAGTATACCCAAATATGAACTCATACCTCCCTCCTTCTCAATCCCCATGGCCCTTTTAATTATGATCTCCGTTTCACTAGAAACATCCTGTCCGAACATAATCGAAGATTTGTCAAAATTTATTTCTTGCCCGGATGCTATCCCATACTTCCTAAACACCTCTAAAATAACTTGACATTCACTATCCTCCGCTTTACAAAAGAAGAGGCTATCATCTGCAAACATGAGATATGATATCCTTGGACTAGTACGTGCAATTTTAATCCCAGTCAATAAGCCTTCTCTCTCTTTTTTTCCGGATATTTGCAATTAACACTTCAGTGCACATAATAAATAAATATGGAGACAGCGGATCCCCTTGTCGCAGACTTCTCTTCAAGACAATTCGTCCTTTCAGTTGTCCGTTGATCAGAACCTGATATGAGACTGATCTCACACACCACAATATCCACGAGGTCCAAGTTTGTCCGAAACCCAATTTCAGTAAAACCTATTCGTGAAAACATTTCTGATTTTTTTGAGAAAACTATAAATATTATTGTTATGATAATTTTTTTTTGATTTTTAAGAATATTTCGTTGAAACATTTTTCTCTCCAATATTTTTTAGTTACCAACTTACCATAGTAAACTTATTTATAGTGAATTACACTTTTTTTGGTTAAATGATAGTTAAATTAAATTTTGAATTTTAGGTAAGAAATTTTAATGATTGCGTGGAAAAGATGTAGTTATAGTAACTAACAATATTTTGAAAATTTTGTTATTAATGATAATCAACTTTTTTCTTTATATCTCAACTAAAATTATTATGATTTATTTAATTTGAATAGGTTTTTGTATAACAACCTCACATTCATTAAAAAAACAATATATGGTGTTAGCTTATTTGTTTACAAACATATAATTTTATCAATTGTATTTTTTCATAATAAAAAATCTGAAAGATAAAATTTTATAAGAAGTTTTTGGTAAAATTTTATATTGTATAAATATATAAAATCTAACTTTATGGGTTTAGGGTAATTGTATGGGTAAAATAATTTTGTTTTTATATACAAATTTGAGTTTAAATAATACGTAAAGTTTTTCATGTAAAATACTCTTCCATCAATATTTTTTTTAATGTAAGTTTGAAATGATGTTTAGCAATAAGTATATTTTATGTTTGGTAATGAAGATAACTAATTTAAATAAATCAAAAATAAAAATGGTGAGAAAATTTGTGGTGATAACACATCATCAAAATTGGCCTATAATGCTTCTCTTTAATATATAGAAGATTTAAAATTAACAGAAACATAATTTATTTTTAATCGAGTTAAAACACTAAAATAACTTTATCGTGGGAACCTTGGTTAAAATAACTTCATTGTTTTGATTTGCTATGCAATCGATTATAACAAAAAAAAAATTAACCAAAACAAAATTAAGTAAAATGAAGTGAGTTCAAATCATAAGAAAAGTATTAAATTCATGTTGCCTTGAACGTTGATAAATAATCCACATATAAGAGTGGTATGACCAACCAACTGTCGTTAGTTAAAATAAAGTTCATATTCAATTCTCCGTGATGACTCGGTTTAGGATTCCAACATGGTTCCATGTAGGCCTGCGATTTTGGTTAATTCGGGTATTTAGTTAATTTGGATTGTAATAATTTTGCCGAATTGACCCGAATTAAATATCAGTTTGGGTCGGTTCAGGTTCGGTTATTTCGGGTTTCAAAATTTCTTGCTGAATTGAACTGAAGTTTATGAATTTGTGATTCAAATTTAGACAAATTCAAATAATATGGGTTATCTTCGGTAAGTTCGATTTGGTTTATAAATGGGCCAATTTGATTAAATGGGCTAAATGAAATTCGAAAAAATTACAAAACTTAAAACAAAATTCAAAGTTTCGAACATTAACATGAGTTAAACTACAACAAGAGCATCTTTCAAACATCTCTAATACATGATTACACAAATATCAGAATCTAAAAGAAGATCACATCACATCCATCATAATATCATACAAAAAGATAAAAAATTTAATCCATCCAAGAGTCAAACAGTTGATGGCATGAAATCATCAAAAACCAAAGGAGTGAGAGGAAGAGATACCAAAAGTTCAAAATAGAAGCTGAATCAAATACTCATTTCATCTGCAATCTCTATGCATCAAATACTAGTTTCAGCTTCTGCAAATTCAAAAACAAAATACATTAGTGAGCAACAAAGCATGAAGAAATTCAAAAACAAAGAGAAACATGAAAAGACTATATTTGTTGTACCTTTACTAAGCGATTCATGAAAATCAAGTTCTTCAAACATTTGCACTAGGGAAGCAAGCTTTGCTTCAGACTGAATCGAATTTAGCAACCATTGTGGATGACATATTAAAGCTTCAATCATGTACGGTGTCAAACAACCTCTATAAGGATCCAATACCTGACCACTAGTACTAAAAGCTGATTTTGAAGCAACAGAAGAAACCTGAATCGCAAGGACGTCTCTAGCTAGCTCTGATAAGATAGGATATTTAGAATTGTTATGCTTCCACCATGATAACACATCATAATTCAATCCTAAACCATTTTCAAGTCTTGACACAGGTTTTTCTAGTAGATATTTGTCTAACTCACTGCTTGCTTCCTCCTCTACAGTCTCATTAACCATCTCTGAATATAAAGAATCCATCCGCTCATACTCATCATCATCCAATAAATCAAAAACAACACTTGGTTTCTCCGAATCAGCACTTTCACTCTGAGCCGGCTTGCTTATCAATGCATACTCTTCATATAGATCGGGCATAGCCTTCTTAATAGATGTTCTAAGGTAATTACTTTCTACACTATCTTTGCCATAAAGCTTGTCAAAGCAATGTGAAGCAAACTTCATCTTGTTCCTTGGATCAAAAACACTAGCAATAATAATTAGTGGATTCATATTTATAATACCATCCCAATACTTCTCAAATTTAGCCCTCATACTTGTTGCTTCTATCCTAACTAGTTCATCTTTGTGGCTACTTAAAGAAATCAGATTTCTTTCAATCATGACAATCTCATTGTAAAAAATGGAAGAAGATACTGTCTTAGATGCTGAAAACGCCAAAGTACAGTTGAAAAAGATTCTGAGAAACTTCACTAACCTTTCCACTTCATCCCAACTAGAAGCATTTGGCGGTCCAACTCTTTTCTCTCCATTCTCTTCCAATTCCATAAAGTATTCATTGTAAAGCTTGTCCTCAGCCAACATCTTCTCAAAAGCAACTTTTAATTTAATCGCAACTATCAACAGAAGATAGGTAGAGTTCCAGCGAGTTGTACAATCCATGGTAAAGCTACTTCTAGTAACCTTTCCTGTCTCTACCCGTAATTGAAATGATTTTCATCTGCTACCAGAAGATCGCATATACTTCACCGCATTACGTATAGCAATGATACTCTGTCTCACATGTGCTAAACCATCCCTCACAATCAGGTTTAGGATGTGAGCGCAACAACGCATATGCAAATACGCACCATCTCTAATCAAAGCAGTATCTCCCTTCAGCCTTAGACGTTCTAAGAATAACTTCAGGGCCTTGTCATTTCCCTTAGCATTATCGACAGTCACTGTGAAAAATTTCTGAATTCCCCATTCTTCTAAGCATGATATAAGATGTGCAGCAATTGTATCTCCTTTGTGATCTGTAATAGGTTTAAAGCTGAGGATCCTTTTCTGCAATTCCCAATTTGCATCAATCCAGTGAGACGTCACCAACATATAACTGGTAGAGGTTGTAGGAGCTACCCATATATCTGTTGTCAGCGATACTCTCTTCTTATCACAACCAAACAACTTCTTCAAAGATGTTTTCTCTAGTATAAGCATTTTAAAAATGTCTTCAGTTGCTGTCCTTCTACAATGAACCGTGTACATAGGAATTACGTTATGACAGAAATGCCTAAAGCCCTCTGATTCCACAAAAGCAAATGACAACTCATGAAGAACGATCATCTCATTCACTGATCTTCTGAAAATTTCTTTATCATATCTAATAGTCGCGACTAGACCACTGCTATCCCCAGTCAACACTTTCTGAGAATCACTCTCTTGATAAGCCTTATACAACTTGCAACGGTCTATGTGATTTTGCATGGGACTAGTTCCTGTTTTTTTACTATCACAACCTATCTCTTCACCACAATAACGACAACTGGATTGCATAAGATCATTTTCCTTTTGAGTAAAATGGTTCCATACCTCTGCCCTATGAGCCATCTTTTTCCTTGGTTTTGGTGGACGAGCAGAACTTGATCATTCAGTATCTGTTCTTTTCTTTCTAGCACAAGTGGGTTCAGAAGCTTCTTCTCCTGGAATCTCATCATCAAGCATGTCCTTGTTCTGATCTTGAGAAGAAAACGAAGCCATCAGCAAAAGCAAAACATCTTTGTCAATAGGAGAATGAACAAGAGAAGAACTCTTATAGAGAGAGGAAGAGACACAAACTGACCAAAGAGAAACAATAACTCGATTATGTCATATCTTTTGATATCTCATCATTTCTCAATCGACTTAAAGCGATATAATTGAAGGAGCTTATATAAGAGATAAACAACGAGACCTATGATATTCTTAGTCATTGAAAGATAATCTCTATTAATCTGGGTTTAAAAAGCTAGACAATTAAGCGTTTCTCTGGAAATACAAATCTAGGGTTCTTCGTTTCGAAGCTAAGAATCGATGACTTGTGTGTGTGTGTGTGTGAGAGAGAGAGAGAGAGAGAGAGAGAGAGAGAGAGAGAGAGAGAGGCCTTATGGTGGTACTTCCAAGCGAAGATTTGGGATGAAGAGAGGAGACGAAAGAGGAGATGAGATGAACTGATGCGGCTAAGTCGTGAACTAGGTTTAGTCATTATAAAGTTGGTTTTTAGTGAAGAATTGAAATCCGGTTAACCGTTCGGTTCTATTGAACCGAACCGAAATAACCAGAAACCGAATTAAAATAATAAAACTGTCGATCGGTTCATAGCTCCTAACCGAACCCAAACCAAACTACCTAAACATCGGTTCGGTTTAGTTCGGAAAATTCGGTTCGGTTTATAATCCCAGGACTAGTTCCATGTCGTTTTTTCATTAGGACTTTGGTACTGTTTACGTTTGTTTCCCTCTGTTCCCTCTAATTGGAAAAAAAATAAAAAAATGATTGGGCCCATTAACTTACGATGAGTCTGAAAGCCAGCCCAACAGAAAGAAGGGCAATTCTGTAAAACCTACAAAAAAGGAAAAGAAAGTAGATAAGCGCTGGGTTCGAGAGGTGCGCGTGCGTGTGGCTAATCCCCGATTCAATTTCTTCCCGTCTCCTTTCTCTCTTCTTCCTCTCAGGCTTGCTTAAGTCACTGCAAAAACAAAACAAAATAACGGAACAAAACAAAATCTAATTCCCGCCATGGTGACGCAGCAGAGTGATAATCTTCTTCAAGACGATCCATTGGAGAAGACCAAGTCTCTCATCTCTGCTCTCAACTACGTTTCTCGCGACCTAACCTTGCCTTCTCACCTTTACGCTTCCGTTTCCTCAATCTACCACCATCCTCCTCCTCCTGTAAATCCCTATTCCTCCCTGATTGCTTTTTGGGATCGATGGATCCAATTTACCTCTAATTTGCGTTTGCAGGAGAATCGTTTGACTCCCTATGGAGGTGATTTGATGAGCGAGTTCGAAGATGCTCTTTCGAAGCAGCGACCTAACTGTGAATCAGCCTCTCGACTTACCGAATTCAAGGAACTTAGGGATAAGACTCGTATCCAACACCGATTATCTCAACTTGAAGGTGATTTCTCTTAATTTTCCATTGAAACCAATTATCATGTATACTCACTCTTGTGTTTGATTCAGGACTACCTTCTACTAGAGGTGAAGAATTGCAGGATAAATGCTTACTTGAGCTCTATGGGCTTAAGGTATGTTATGTGTGACACTAGATTCATCTCTTTTATTGTGTGCCACAGTTTAAGATTGTGATTTCCTTTGACACTGAAGCTGTGTCTTGGTGTATGGCAGCTACGAGAACTACAATGTAAGGTTCGGGAAGAGGTGAGTGCGGAATACTCGCTGCGTTTGACTTGTGCACATCCCGGAAGCCAACTATTTGACTGGGGCATGATGCGGTTGCCTCACCCAATTTATGGGGTTGGAGATCCTTTTGCTGTGGAAGCTGATGATCAGTTCAGAAAGAAGCGTGACGCCGAGGTGAATTTGTTTTTTCTATTTCTTTTTCCAGCTATGTAATCTAAAGCGATTTGCTATGCACCATATATTTTGTTTTTTGACCTCTACTGATGGTGTTTTCAGATGATAGGCATAAGTCCCTTTTAGAACGACTAGTAGACTACGAGTTGTGAATATACCTTACAAGTAGACTTGCAAATTTCCTCTGTGTTGTTTGGGAACTGTTTTGTTAGACGAATTTTGTAGAAGTTCTGTGTAAAAATTGAACACAAATTCTTGTGCGGTTTATGCTGATACTTTATTTATGATTGTTTAAACTTCTTGCTGATGTGTTCAAAGTCTTTGTTTAGAGGTTATCACGATTAGAAGAAGAGGAGAAGAATCTGATTGAAACGACACAGAGGAAATTCTTTGCGGAAGTACTCAATGGTGTCCGTGAGTTCCAGTTGCAAATTCAGGTGTCTCAGAGACGCCATAAGCAAAGAAATGATGGTGTCCAGGTAGAATACCCCTGACATTATATGTTTGTTATTGCTCATTTTTCTTGCAAACATTTTAAACCCACACTTGGTGGGGCTTGAACCCAGGACAATAGTTTTGCTATTCTTTAATATTATTAATATACAAAGTTCTTCAAAAACAAATTATTGGTTCCATATATCTACATTATTAAACAGGCCTGGCATGGAAGACAAAGGCAAAGAGCTACCCGAGCTGAAAGACTAAGGATAATGGCGCTTAAATCTGATGACCAAGAGGCATACATGAAACTAGCAAAGGAGAGTAAGGACGAAAAACTAACGATTTTTCTAGAGGAGACAAACAAAATCTTTGTTAGTTTAGGAGCTGCAGTCCAGCGTCAGAAAAATGCAAAACTTTCAGAAGGCACTGAACTACTGAAAGGCTCAGAATCTGCCTTTTCTGAAGTGGATGCTCCATGGAATGAAAGATCCCCAGATATCGAGATCATTGAGTCTGACAATAAAGATGATTCTAATGACTTACTAGAAGGCGAGAGGAAGTATAACTTGGCTATCCATTCCATACAAGAAAAGGTATTTGTGATTATTTAAGTACTTAATAGAAGTGTGGTTAAGTGTGTTTAACTCAGCTATCAATGTTTTCTTTAACAGGTGACGAAGCAGCCATCCCTTCTTCAAGGTGGGGAACTAAGATCCTACCAATTAGAAGGACTTCAATGGATGGTCTCTCTATTCAACAACGACTATAATGGAATTTTAGCTGATGAGATGGGTTTGGGAAAGACTATCCAAACAATTGCATTGATTGCATATCTTCTTGAGAATAAAGATGTGTCTGGCCCTCATTTGATATTGGCTCCAAAAGCTGTGTTACCAAATTGGGAAAATGAGTTTGCAACTTGGGCACCCAGGTACAAACAAACTTTTTTCGTTAATTGCATTGGTATTAGATGTTATGTATGAAACTTGGTTCGTTTTTGTCCATTTGACAGCATTGGCGCTTTTCTTTATGATGGACCGAAAGAGAAAAGAAATGAGATAAGAGCAAGAATAGCAGGAGGAGGGAAGTTTAACGTGTTGATGACCCACTATGATCTTATCATGAGAGATAAATCATTTTTGAAGAAAATTGACTGGAACTACATGATTGTTGATGAAGGACATCGGCTGAAGAACCATGAATGTGCCCTCGCAAGGACTCTAGTAACAGGGTAACTTAGTTTATGCATCTTTGGGAGGACGTTTTCACTTGACTGTTAATTGATTGTTACTCTGATTTATTTCTTAATGGTGCTTTCTCAGAGCGAAATTTGAATCCATTTCCTTACACTAATTTTTCCTGGATGCAGCTACCGTATTAAGCGCAGACTTCTATTAACTGGGACGCCCATACAGAATAGCCTGCAAGAACTATGGGCGCTGCTTAATTTTCTCCTTCCTCACATCTTTAACTCGATTCAGAATTTCGAAGAATGGTTTAATCCTCCTTTCGCAGAACGTGGTACTGCCAGTCTTACAGATGAAGAGGAGCTCTTGATTATTAATCGTCTGCATCATGTGAGTTCATTATGCACCTATCCTTGGTTAACTGTTTTTAGAAAATTAGCTAAGCAAAACACTCATTGCTAAATTGTTATTGTCATTTTAAGGTTATAAGGCCGTTTCTACTGAGAAGGAAAAAAAATGAAGTTGAGAAATTTCTTCCTGGAAAGACACAAGTCATACTGAAGTGTGATATGTCGGCTTGGCAAAAATTATATTACAAACAAGTTACAGACATAGGCAGGGTCGGTCTGCATACGGGTTTGTAGCTTAACTTTAGCTTCTACTTTCTTCGGAATCTTATCCATCTTTCGGTAAATATAATATATATCAGGAAGAAAAACTGCTACATTGCTAATGGAGTGCGTATGTGCAGGGAATGGGAAATCAAAGAGTCTGCAGAATCTGTCAATGCAATTAAGAAAGTGTTGTAACCATCCGTACCTATTTGTTGGAGGCGACTATAACATGTGGAAGAAGCCAGAGATTGTGAGAGCTTCAGGGAAATTCGAGCTACTTGATCGCCTCCTTCCAAAACTGAAAAGAGCCGGACACAGAATTCTTCTCTTCTCTCAAATGACTCGTCTCATCGATCTTCTCGAAATTTACTTGACACTCAATGATTACAAGTACCTGAGACTCGACGGTACCACAAAGACAGACCAAAGAGGGATTTTACTGAAGCAATTCAACGAACCGGAATCTCCCTACTTCATGTTTCTTCTGAGCACACGTGCTGGTGGTCTTGGTTTGAACTTGCAAACTGCAGACACTGTTATTATATTCGACAGCGATTGGAATCCACAAATGGACCAGCAAGCGGAGGATCGTGCCCATCGGATAGGGCAGAAGAAGGAAGTGAGAGTGTTTGTTTTGGTTAGCATTGGGTCAATTGAAGAAGTAATATTGGAGCGTGCAAAGCAAAAGATGGGCATTGATGCCAAAGTCATACAAGCAGGACTTTTCAACACAACTTCTACAGGTAAAAAGTCGTCAGAACACACGCATATACTCTCGTCGACTAACACATGATTTGTACTAAATGCTAATAATCTCTCTGAATCATCAACAGCTCAAGACAGAAGAGAGATGCTGGAAGAGATCATGAGCAAAGGAACGAGCACACTGGGGACAGATGTGCCGAGTGAGAGAGAGATTAACCGGCTCGCAGCTCGAACTGAGGATGAGTTTTGGATGTTTGAACAAATGGACGAAGAGAGACGTCAAAAGGAGAACTACAAGACACGTCTCATGGAAGAGAATGAAGTTCCTGAGTGGGCTTACAGTTCACAGAGCCAAGAAGACGAGTTGAAGAGCTCAAAAGACCATTTTGGCAGCGTCACGGGTAAGCGGAAACGAAAAGAAGTCACCTATAGCGATTCATTAAGCGAGTTGCAGTGGATGAAAGCGATGGAGGGTGAAGAAGATGTTTCAAAAGTCTCTCAGAAACGAAGGAGAAAAGACACGAACAACACAAAGACGCCAATGAGTAATGGGTTAAAGGTAGAGGCAGAGTCGAGCGGGAGCGAAGAAGAAGAAAGAATGGAGGAGAGTGGGAAACAGAGTGAAGAAGAAAATGAGAAAAACCCAATGTTTAGTTGGAACACTCATAAGAAGAAAAGGTCAAGATAGTCTTTTATGACTTCTTCACTCGACTCTAGTCTTGAGGTAAAAGAAGCTCAAACGAAACTAAACCAAACTGATCATTTTAGAATTGAATGAAATTGTCTTTACGTTTTTCTAAAAGTTTACAAATCTCTTATCAATTCTTATTTCTTTCAGTTATCCAACAAAACTTGCCAAGCTTTGTAAGTTTAGATTTTGATATGATCGACCCGAATCAGACCTTGCCTAAAAAAATTAAAGAGCCCTAAGAAAAATAAATTTGGACCCTTTAATTAAGCTTTAAACACTCTTTACTATAATCTTTGCTCTCTTTTAACTAGTTTTGCAATTACTTACCATTCTCTTTTACTTAAAAGTAAAAACATGTATTGTTGTATGCACCAATTGGATCCATCGACACATCAATTTGTTTTTTTCTTTTTCTTATAGTATAAATATGTCCATTTTATAACTTCAAAATTTGATATCATTTCTTTTCAGTCATCACATCAAACTTGAGAATTTTAGATTTTAGTATACTTATAATAAATGCTAGTCTTTCGAGTTTTGCAAACCCACTTAGCGTTTGTGTTTCCTTGCCCTAAAAACAGGCAACAACAACAACAAAAAACCGAAAGGAAAACATGGATGAACATTTCTAAACCGTATTAATCTATTTATTATTTACGTTGACAAAAAAAGAAAAACTGATTAACATTGAACCTGAAATTGGAAAACGATAGCTAAATTTAAAAATTAGTGGTCAAAAAAAAAGAAATTTCAATCCATTAAATCAGGAAATAGGATTAGTTTTCTTAATTTAAATTATAATACGTTGGCAAAATAGGATAAATAGACGGAAGAACTCCCAAAAGAAAAGAAAACAAAAACAGAGCAAGCTCGTATTGAGGAGAAAAAGATCAAGAAGATGAAGAAGAACATGAAAATCGTGTCTTTTGCAATGCTAATTGTTCTTCTCTTCTCTATAGGTTAGTCTCTGGTCATATAACTTGATCTTTTAATACAAATCTTTGTGGATACTTTCATGTTTTATTTAGTGTATATAATATGTTACAGAGTTGTGCTTAGGTTTATTGAGATGTCACGCGATTTTAAAAACAAAAAATCTTTAAAAAAAAGTTATAGACAACAATGACAGATATTTTTTTTTAATATCATACCAAATATTCATTTTAGTGTTTATTTAGTTTCCAATTAAAAAATAAACTTAGATAGGTGGTTCATGAGTATATATAGCAGCAAGTATACACACTTTTTGCTTAATATGTAGGTGGTTCTTAAAGATGAAAATCCTTTGTTTATAGATGTTGTCGGATCCGAGAGGTCATTGTGTTGTAGCACACACGCGAAATTCGGATCCTGCAAAACGCGGCAAGACGAAAGGAGATGTAATACTTGGTGTCTTGATGGATGTGATAGTAAAAAAGGCGGTTTCTGCAAACGTCTCCATGATGGACCAAAATGCCATTGTTACTGCTAAGCACTTGCTCTTTGCTTTGCCCTTTGCCTCACTGCAATATATTTACCCTATCATTTTATGAGTTTAATATGTAATACATTACTTCTTATGAATTGAAAATGTTTTACTCTTTCTCCATTTCACGTACTTTTGACTCTAAGGCCCACTACCGTGCGTAGGTCCGTGGAGGCTTAAGGCGAGTTAAAATATAGGGGCTCTTTTAATAAATTTTTAAAAACAATATAAAGTATTTTTTAAAATAGTAATTCTCACAAATACCACTAAATAAAATCTAGAAAAGTGTAATTTTTCTTTTTTGTTCAATAAAGTCTTTCACCAAATTCTCATAATTTATGTTATTTAGTTGTCTTTCTATGAATATGATAGTTAGATCATTTAATATTTTTTTGTGACATAGTTAATCGCATATAAGATTTGATCAACTTTAACTTTCAAAACCTTTTTTCAGCAGAAGCAACTGAAACTTGAATCGTCAGCAATATTTGGTAAGCAATCCATGAGTTTGGATAACAATTTTCTATTCCTCTATAACAATTCAACACTATCAAAACAATTCAACACTATCAAAAAAATCAAAACACTGAACACATATTTTTAAATCTAATAGGTTAACTTAAAAAAATATATCGAATCATCACAATCAAAACAATCAAACACCGAAACAATCTACTATATTCTGTTTAGCAATTATCAGAGACATGTGTTCGTCAATGTCAAACTCAAAAGAATAAACAACTACGAAAATATGAAAGAGTAATTGAAAAATCTAAAAGGAAAGGGAATTAGCAATATCCATTGAGTGAAGGAGAAGAAGAAGAAATAGTGGTGGGGAAAAAGAAGACAAAGAGGAAATCAACGAAGACTGAATTGAAAACTAATTGAGATTTTGATTTTTTTTCTTTGTAAATTGTAAGAGTTATTTTATAAACTAACAAAATTTAAAATTGATTCCTTTTTAATCCGTGATTATGATTTCCTTTTAGGTTTAGGATCGAAATTTCTTTTTTGGTTTGGAGCGAAAAAAAAGAAAGAAAAAATCATAGCAAAGGAATCGAACCTGTTAAATGACTAAATATAACCCACTGAAACCACTAGGCTACAACATAATTTAGAAAAATTGGAGTCTTAAAACCTTTATATATTTTGGGGCCTTAGGCAAATGTCTATTTTTAACCTACTAAGCACGAAGTAGACTTGGAAAGAGTGCTTGTCTTTTTAATGATGTTTTTAATGTAAACTTTTATGCAGTAGTTTGCATTTCTGAACCGTTATAAATTTATTAAGTTGTTGTCAAAAGAAAGAAAAAAAAAGAAAAAAACCAATTGAAATGTTGTATTGGTTATGTCTTTAATATGATTTTATTCCAATATACATTTTTCTTTAATTTCTCTTCCATGGTTACTCATTTTTTTTGTGAGTCTCAAAACTTTTATACGATATAATTCCAATAATTTAAATATGAAATACGGTTATGATTTCAGTTTACGTGAAAACCTAAAATAAATCAATTTTTGCTAGGTTTGGTTTAGTTTAGTATTAGGGCTGTCAAAATAAGCCATAAGCTCGTGAATTCGTACAACTTAGCTCGGATTTTCATTAGTTGGAGCTTGTTATAAACCCATTAGGTGGATGTCCATTATAGGTTCATGTTTTAGAATGTTCTAGACTTACTTGTTGTCCAAGTTCTACTTATTCCCCAAGTATTTGTAATCTTATATATACTCTCTATTATTGATGGAATAAGACAACACAATTCTTTCTCTTTTTTTCTTATTCACAACACTTTATCAGCACGAAACCCTAACCGTCTGAGCACGAAACCCTAGCCGTCTAAGCTAAAAGAAATATCTATCAAAATCTCTAACTTATACCAATTCCGTCTAACCGATTTTTTTCATGTTCTCCGACGTGATCTCTAATCTACCTCCAATCTCAGAGATAAGTATTTATTTTATACTTTAATCGGCTTACAATTATCACATCATGCTTTGTCGTTTAGAATCAATAGTCGATATTGTTTTATATTATCAATCTGCTTTACATGAGATTAAATTGTTTCATAATCACGATTCAATGTTCAAATTATATTATTTAATATTATCATGCTTTCTTTTGTGATTTTAAAATCATCAATGGAGATTTGAGAAATCGTTAGTTTTGTGGTATTGGCTCTCTGTTAAATATATCCATGCTTGATCGCTTAGAATTTCACATTTGGTTTAATGATTTATTGATTCGCTGAGATCCAGAATCCAACACACATGCTTAATTTTAACTTTGTTGATTTACCAAAATTGAAAATTATTTTAATTGTTTGATATGTTTTGGTCTGATTAGTTTGATCTTGTGAGATCATATGGTGCTTTAAAGAAATCGATGAATGCTATGTTATTCAAATCAGTATGAGAGTATATAATGCTATATGATTTTGTTAGTGGCTCATGTTTAATAAATACATCGCATAATTATTATATAAATTCTCAATTACAATTACATGCTTTATACTCATGACACATGTTTATAGCTCGGTTATTTGTTTGATCTGTAGATCGATACATGTTACGTATTAGCACTTTGACTTAATACTTTAATATAAAAGATAAGACATTTGATATAGTCATGTCAAATTAATTATCAATTGCTGTTTCTTTTTCATGTAACGAGGTTCTACGTGGAGTATGAACCAGTTTAGCCGAATTCTCTCCGATACTATCTTTGGATACTTATTCAAGTAAGTCAATAAATTTTCTAATTAAAGATTTTTTAGTATATTGATTAACTCGATTATGTATATACATATGTACATAGCTTACTGAATTATAGTAACAGTATAAGTATGTTGTGCATCTAAACTAAGATTCGTTAAAATGGTTTTAGTAAATACCATTATTTGTTGCATCATAATGAATCTATGTTTTATAAGAAACCGGCACATGATTATTTAATTTTGAACCTTGCTGCTTTGTGTTGCGAACTGTTGACATGCTTAATTTATAATCTGATTGTTTGGTTGAATCAATCGTTTGTTTCAAATAAGTTTGATAAATCATCTCACTGCTTTAATCGTCAGTTATGGTTCTTTCTTTTACTTATCGCACCATGTTATAACGTGATAAAAGAAAAAAAAACAATCATGCTTTAATATACCCACTGTTCGATCGTTGCTTTGTTGTTATATATAGCTTCATTAATCGCTTGATTTATTATACGAAACATGACTTAGCAAATTCTAGTTTATTGATCATATTGCTTTAGCATGTTATAATGAGACTTTATTATAATATATTTTAATTGTGATGAGGTGATTATATGATATATTGATAGAATTTGTTGGGTTCTTACAACAAAATTCATGAATCACATCTCATGGTCTATTTCTGACGTGAATGTGACATTTTATATGAGAAAAGAGAGGATCACACTAATAACACTAAGCTAAAGAAGTGGCTATAAAAGTTATCTTGAGTGGTCAAGACCAAGATGTTTCTTGGTAGAAATTAAATTTTTACTAGAAGTGTGAAAACAAAATAGTAATAAGTTGATTATGGTCTATTCCATGAAGTGAATGTGAAGTCTTATATATAAAGATCACAGTAATAGCACTAAGCCAATGTGGCTATAAAGATTGTCCTGAATGGTCAATATTGAGATCAAAGAGTTTCTATCAAGAACTCATATTTTCACTAGAAGTGAGAAAATAAAGATGGTACTATACAAGATAGTACAAGAAACATATTGAATGCTTAAGAAGAATGATATATCTTGGTTTTGACCCGTTTTCGACCATGATATAAGCCCTTTTCCTAGAGTCTTTTTGGTATTTTTCGAGTCTTTTTGAGTATTTGTAGGTTAATGGATGATTGGAGCTTAATGGGAGCTTTTGGAGCATAGAGGAAAGAAGAGCCAAAGTGATCAAGTTGGAGTCGAAGTTTACGAGCTGTGTGGATCGACACGGTCCTGTGTGTCGATCGACACACACGTGTTTGGCGTGAAGACTTCAAATTTCGAAGAAATTCCGATTTTGCCCAAAAAGCCCAGAAGTTTACAGAAATCCCAATCCGAATTTTAGACCTTATATATAGTTTTTTTCCTTAGGTTTTTATCTTGTTTTTAATTGAGACTTGAGAGAGGAGAGCTTGGGAAGAGATTTCGGGACTTCCGGACCTTCAGATTTTGAACCTTTGTATCTCTTACTTTATCTTTTTATGCAATTTTATTCATTCATAATGTTTACTGCATCTATGTTTGAGTAGTTTGCTTGTTAGGTTTAGGGTAATCCAAGGGTTTGATGAGAAATTGATAGGATTTAAAATCTGTTAGGATTTATCTTTATGTTCTTCATCTAGATTGATTTAACTCTGATTTTAGGATTGATCAACTGAAATTGAAAATCCTAGATTGCTTTAATAGATGCGAAAGTATTATTAACAACCGGACATAATCTTAGATGAGCAAAATTATTTATTCACAAAGAAATTTGGCTTAGTAATTTTGTGAACAATTGAACCTAAACTTAATGCTTGATTTTATTCACTAAGTTTGCAAATTTTTTTGGAATTTAGGGATTTAGTCATAGATAATCTTTGCAACAGAAGTTGATTGGTTTTATATTCGTGTTTGAGTTCTAAAACCGCACTTAACAAATCCTAACCGTTTTTATCCTCGTGTTGATCGACACGGACATCTGTGTCGATCGACACAGCCGTATTTCGATTCTTTCTTACGAATTATCCATAGCCTAACTTTTTGTCCAATTGATTACTAGAACCTTTATCATCACTTACTTGTTTACGTTGTGGTTTATTTTACATTCATCACTATTTACTTAGCATAATTTGAACTCTTTAGTCGATTGTGTGTTTTGATTCCCTGTGGATTCGACCCCTAAGTATTACAACGATCTCTTAACTTGAGAGAGTAGCTCAGGGCAAATTTGAGCATATCAAATTTTGGCGCCGCTGCCGGGGAGTCGATATTACCTATCAATTTTTTATATCAAATTTTGTCTAAGATTTTTATTTTTATTTTATTACTTACTTGTTCTTCTCTCTTTGTCTTGTGTGTTTCAGGTTTATGCCTAATCGCGTTACCAGAAGCAACCAGAACGAAAAGCTAGTTGATCTCAACCTTGAGATTGGAAAGTTAGAACGAGCCAACCGAGCAGCGAGAAAGTCAGCCAAAATGAATCCGTTACCAGAAGCAACCAGAACGAAAAGCTAGTTGATCTCAACCTTGAGATTGGAAAGTTAGAACGAGCCAACCGAGCAGCGAGAAAGTCAGCCAAAATGAATCCGTTAGTTCTTATCCGAGGTGATGATGGGTTTCTCCAGGATGCTGAGGGTTACAGACGCAATGCTCAGGGTCAGAGGCTGGATGAGAATGGAGTAGTGATTTTGGAGGAGCCTGGGCGATATGCTATGCAGCGCCAAGAGCCAGCTGGGCGTGGGCGTACTCTGGGAGAGTACAACAGACCAGACGAGTTCTATGCCAACAGGGCAGCGATCCGTCCTCCTTCTTTTCCGAGGAACGAATTTGAGCTGAAGGCGGCTTACTTCTCACTTGTGGCTCAGCACCCTTTCCATGGCCTATCCTCTGAGCACCCCTTGGACCACATTGAGAGGTTTGAGGACTTAGCATCTAGCATTAAGGCTAATGGAGTGTCAAGCGATTACCTCTACTGCAAGCTTTTCCCCTACTCTCTGGGTGGAGAAGCAGCCTACTGGTTGAAGCAGCTGGAGCCGGGCTCGCTGACTACTTGGGAGGACACCAAGAATGCTTTCCTCAACAACTTCTTTGATGAGGCGAGATCCGAGGATCTGAGGACTAAGATCTCTACTTTCAAGCAGGGACCGACTGAGGCATTTAAGGCTTCCTGGGGAAGATTCAAGTCCTACCAGAGAGATTGTCCTCATCATGGGTTCTGTGATGTTCAGTTGTTGGATATCTTCTTCAAAGGTATTGATTGGAGGTATCAGATGGCTCTGGATTCTGCTAGCAATGGGAACTTCAACACTCGATATCCGAAGGATGCACTGATTCTTATTGATAACTTGGTTTCTAGCAATAGTACCAAGAACGCAGACTCCGAGAAGAAGAAGCTTGGTGGGAACATGGATGGAAGCCAGATAGCTGAGGTGAAAGCTAAGATTGACTCTGTGAATAACCTACTAGTGGGGAAGAAGACTGTTCAGTTTGCTCAAGAGGTAGATACCTTTATTCCAGAGGAAGAGCAGGATGAAGAGGATGTTAACTACATTAGTGGGACTGGTTTTCAGAATCAGAGGTTTGGTAGTCAGCAGGGTAACAGAGGCTTCAACGGGAACAACCAGAGGACTACATTCACTGGAACTCCAGGTTCACCTAGCTATTCTCCTAAGCCACAGTTTTAGAAGACCGAGTATCAGAAGCCTTTCCAGAGCAACTACACTAGGAACTACGATTCATCTTCTTATCAGACACCTCCTCCTCAGTCATCAAAGACCGAGATGAAATCCATGCTATAGCAGATCTTGGAGGGTCAACAGAAGATGACCGTGAGCTTTAACGGGAAAATGGATGCCATGTACCAAGATATGAATGGGAAATTCGAAGCTTTGAACGCCCATGTTAAGAAGCTGGATATTCAAGTTGCTCAAACCGCAGAGTCAATTAAGAGGCAAGAAGGTTTTCTCCCGAGCAAGACTGACACGAACCTGAGACTACACGTCAATGCTATCACTTTGGGAAGTGAAGAGGAGGTTGAAGACGAAGAGATTTCCGTTCCAGACCCCGTGTCGTTCGACACGGAAGGCTTGTGTCGATCGACACAGGTCGAAAATCGCAATACTGGAGTTTACGCAATCGGTGATTTTTCTCCCAAGGTCGACACCAAGGTTGACACATCCTCGACACAGAAATCTCATGTCGATCGACACAAGGACTGTGTCGATCGACACGGGTCCCAGTTCTGCCCAAACGTGTCAAAACCTTCGGTTCAAGCAGAGGAAAGGGTCTACAAGCCCAAGATTCCATACCCACGGGCTATTAGTGTCAACACACCAGGGAGAACAGGGAGACATGCTCAACCACCAGTGAGGAAGTTGCAAAAGATACTGAATCCAGGGATGTTCGTTGTTCCTTGCTCAATCAAAGGTACGGAATTCATGAATTCTCTTTGTGACACTGGCGCTAATGTGAATTTCATGTCTCAGTCTATTGCAAGGAAGCTGGGGATTAAGGATCTTCAACCTTCAAAGATGTCTCTCGAGCTGGACGACTTTTTTTCAACATTTTCGAAAGGATTCATTCCTGACTTGATGCTTCAAGTAGAAGATTGTCTGGTTCCGGTGGATTTTCACATCATGGAGACAAAGAATGACAGCGAGAGACCATTGATTCTTGGGTCATCATTCTTTGCCACTGTGGGTGCAATTGTGGATTTTCCTAATCAACAAATCTCTTTCTCCAAGGTCAACAAGAATGTCTTCTACCCCGCAGTTCGTGTCAAGGAGAATTCTTGTATGACCGTTACAAATGGAGGATAGCAGAGTTTATACCTTGGAGATGACACGAAGAGGATCCCATGTGCCCAACCTTCGACTCCACCCTCTTTGAGATCCGATGGCGACTTGACTGCCTGCAAGGTGAAGCGCAAAAAGACTTCGAAACCATTCTCCAAGTTCAGAATCATCATCCCCTTAGAGTTGAGGGAGAAAAAAGAGGTAGTTGTTCAAGAGATGCTGCAAACCACCATGAAGCTTTTCCCTGGTATTGTTCCTTTGATGTCTGGAGCTGGAGAGCGATCAAATGCAAGGTTATCAACGGATGAGGGAGACATAAGACCCCTCAAAGATCCACCAAAAGTCTGAGCTCCGACACAATCAAGCTAACGACTGAAAACAAGTGCTTTGTGGGAGGCAACCCACTGGTAAGTCTACTTATTTTTGTTTTATTTTTCTCTTTGTTTACTAACTTTTAGTTTTAGTCTCAGTGTTTCAAATTCATTATGTTTACAAAAAAAAAATGAAACGACGAGACGAGGAAACAACAGTGTGTCGATCGACACACACCTACTCGTGTCGATCGACACACCCTGCAATGGGTAAGTTCTCGTTCTTTTCAATTGGTGTTTTCATTTTCTTTTTGATTCTTTCACCAACTTCAGGCTTGATAACACTGGGGACAGTGTTGTTTAAATCTGGGGGAGGTAGTTGCTAACTTTGTGTTTGTTTTTGAGAGTCAGTCCAAAACGTTTTATTGAGTCAAAATAGTCAGTTGGAAACAATGATCATTCTTTTGGTTTAGTGGATTGCCTCTTTTAGTTGTGTTACCATTCTTCCAGGATCGATTTTAGAATCAGACTAATGGGAAATCCTATGGCTGACCAATTAACTGGAGACATCTGAACTTCCAGCATAATCCGTCAAATTCGAGCTAATTATGCGGTCTCCTCGGTGATTGGTGTTCATAAAGCTTGACTTCTCATTCATACTTGACCAGTGCAATCTCTGTTGAAAAGAATGGTACTCCTCTCCTTCAATCAATAAAAGAAAAAAAAATGATGAATGATTTGGGGTGATATGATAGTTCTTGAGTATAAGATGAGAAAATGAAATTCCAGTGAGTCAGTACTCAAGAGATGATCACCTGGAGCTCAAAAGCAGCAGTCTGAGTCCCTTAGAACGGATGTAGAAAACGAGCGATCTCACAACCCTGTATCCTCACAAGGAACAACAGTAGTGAAAGCACTGCTTTTGGGTCTCAGCAGTCTAAAAAAAAAGAGGAAAGAATCAAATAAGTCTGGGGGAGAGAAAGAGTACCAAAGGTTGTATGGTTCACTAGTCATGGTATAGTATGGGAATGAGTCTAGAAGGTTTTTGGCATCGAGATCTGGGACGAGACCCAGCAATGAGGACTAGCAGGTTATGTTGAGAAGTCGTGGATAAATTTGGGAGGCTGCGAATGTCTATGGAGAAGTACATGGTGGTCTGGTTTTGAGTTGGTTGTGCATTATGTGGCTTGCTAGTTGAAAGAGATCGGTCCGATACTCCAAGGGAAGATAAGTTTCTGCGTTTTCAAACTTCTTTCACATTCTTAGTTTATGTTTGCTTGAGGGCAATCAAATGCTAAGTCTGGGGGAGTTGATATATCATGGTTTTTACCCGTTTTCGACCATGATATAAATCCTTTTCCTAGAGTCTTTTTGGTATTTTTTTAGTCTTTTTGAGTCTTTGTAGGGTAATGGACGATTGGAGCTTAATGGGAGTTTTTGGAGCATGGAGGAAAGAAGAGCCAAAGTGATCAAGTCGGAGTCGAAGTTTACGAGCTGTGTCGATCGACACGGTCCTGTGTGTCGATCGACACACACGTGTTTGGCGTGAAGACTTCAAATTTCGAAGAAATTCTGGTTTTGCCCAAAAAGCCCAGAAGTTTACAGAAATCCCAATCCGAATTTTAGACCTTATATATAGTTTTTTTCCTTAGGTTTTTATCTTGTTTTTAATTGAGACTTGAGAGAGGAGAGCTTGAGGAGAGATTTCGGGACTTCCGGACCTTCAGATTTTGAACCTTTGTATCTCTTACTCTATCTTTTTTATGCAATTTTATTCATTGATAATGTTTACTGCATCTATGTCTGAGTAGTTTGCTTATTAGGTTTAGGATAATCCAAGGGTTTGATGAGAAATTGATAGGATTTAAAATCTGTTAGGATTTATCTTTATGTTCTTCATCTAGATTGATTTAACTCTGATTTTAGGATTGATAAACTGAAATTGGAAATCCTAGGTTGCTTTAATAGATGCGAAAGTATTATTAACAACCGGACATAATCTTAGATGAGTAAAATTATTTATTCGCAAAGAAATTTGGCTTAGTAATTTTGTGAACAATTGAACCTGAACTTAATGCTTGATTTTATTTACTAAGTTTGCAAAGAAATTTGGAATTTAGGGATTTAGTCATAGATAATCTCTACAACGAAAGTTGATTGGTTTTATATTCGTGTTTGAGTTCAAGAACCGCACTTAACAAATCCTAACCATTTTTATCCTCGTGTCGATCGACATGGACATCTGTGTCGATCGATACAGCCGTATTTCGATTCTTTCCTGCGAATTACCTATAGCCTAACTTTTTGTCCAATTGATTACTAGAACCTTTATCATCACTTACTTGTTTACGTTGCGGTTTATTTTATATTCATCACTATTTACTTAGCATAATTTGAACTTTTTAGTCGGTTGTGTGTTTTGATTTCCTGTGAATTCGACTCCTAAGTATTACAACGATCTCTTAATTTGAGAGAGTAGCTCAGGGAAAATTTGATCATATCAAAGAACATATGTATATGAATGCCCTAGAAGAGCACAAAGATAGTATTTCCTACGAGATAAAAATGGTAAGAGATAAGAGAGATTTTTCTAGATGAACGAATGTAGTGTGAATATAATATTAAGAAGTGTAAAGCTGAGTGAAAACTCCTGAAGAGCAGATATAAAATTTGCCTATGAGAGCGAAATTTAAAGTCATTGATGTGTTATACTCTCCCAAATCTCAAAAATTAAGTATTAAAGAATGATGATGATTCTAGGGTGGCAATTCGAGATTGATGAACCTGAAGTTTCACCATCTCGAGGGGGAGAATTAGAGAATCTCACATATACAATAAGTGACATATCTATAAAGTTATGTTCACTAAGTTCTTCGAACAATTCTCAAAGGAAAAGTGTGATCACCAGAATGTGATATTTAAGATTACAAGACTTGAAATCTGTAAGTGAATTTAATTTAGTTATGTTGAGAGAATATCTCTATTGCAGAAAATCGTTAAGCATCGATTTTGTGATGTCTTGTCGACACAAAGTCGTGAAAAAGACTAGACAAATAAAATATGTCAAGGAAGGGGCTATTAAAGTGAACGCCTTAGTCTCCATTCTCTAATAACTTCCATCGTTAGCTTTGGATTTTCAAAAGAAAATTTAATTATGATATCCTTTGAAGGGGGTAAGTGACTAGCGATGCAAAGTAAACAAGAAGTTTACTAAGAATCAAAAGTAAACCATAAGTTTACGAAAAAAAAAATTAAATATTTGGCTTAACCGGATTGGTCATCCTGGTTTAATGATGAGACGATAATTATGTGGACATTTAGTAAGGAACCAGAAGATTTTTTTTCTAATGATTTATCATATGTAGCTTGCTCATAAAGCAATATGATAATATGACTTTCATTAGTCAGAATAATTTGGAATTTATTTGTTTAAAAGTATATATAAGGAAATGATTATGGGCTGATCACCCACTATGTGATATTTTGATACCTTTTGGTTATAATAGATGCATTGATTCAATGGACGCATTGACTCGATTGACTCATCAACTAGAAGGTCACATTTATCCTTGTTATAAACCCGCAACCTGGAGTTTGCAAGGTTACTTTTCTTGATTAAATTACAAGAGTATTCTAGAAATGATATTTAAGTCTGAGTATTGCATGTCCATTGGAATAAGTATTGAACATCTCAAAGTTCATGTTCATTCACAAAAATGGTTTAGTACCAATGACTCGCATAAAGCCAATGAATAACTGATAGATCCCCCTGTCATTATTGGTTTAGGGTCAAAAACCAAATAGTTCCCATATGAGAATCTTTAAGTATGAAAACTGCTCCACCACAACGCTCTAAGATGGGACCTCAAAGGAGGATAATAATATATGTTGGATATGAATGATAAGTAAATGTCTAAAGCCATCCCAGAAGGATTTATCTAAGGCTCGACTCGTAGACTGACATTTAAATGGGTGAGTTTTTCCAACATTTGGGGGAGAAAGTAAAATAGCTGGGAAAAGATATAAGTATCTATGAATTATCAATGATCCTCGGACTAAAAGATGAGAATTAGAAGTCCAAAAGATAATTCCAAGTTTAGCGTATTGATTGCCAAACGCATTTACTGACCCAAATAGAGTGATGAAATCACCTATACCAGCTGTATATGTTCTAATTAGAATTAATGTCCCAGTAGGACCGTATCAGACTGCTAGTGAGTCTAAAGATCGCATGAAGCGTGATAGACCTATTTGGTTCCAAATATAAGAATCCTCGTAAAAGAAAAGGAGTAGATAAGTAGAATGACCGGATCGAGGAAAGAACAGTTTCGAATGATATCCAGAAGAGACCGAATGAGCTCTAGAAGAGACATAAACATGACAAATGAAAATATTCAAGTACTTGACAATGAAAAGAGCTAGCTAGCTATGTCATGTTTGAAATAGAATGGAACCGAAAAGCAAATTGACATCGTAATATTTTGCATGCTATGAGCAGTTGATTATGAATAAGAAGAGGATCATGAAAGTCTATTGAAAGTGTACACAAAGTAATTGGCCAAATGGAAAAGAAGAAAATAGACGTTTAATTCTTGCATAGAGTTAGACCAGTAGTCTATGCACCTGAAGTGTAAAACCAGTGGAAGATAAAACGAGTCTTTGTGTGAAACAATAGTGAAATTGTCACAAAGACAAGGAATAATATATGAAGGGATATGTTCTCTTGTGGTGGATGCAATAGTTATAAGTCTGGCAATATGTTATTGAACACTGGATAATTACATATGATTGCAATCCCTGAAGGATGTGAAAGATATGATCCCCGAAGGATCAATTGTATCAGAATTATGTTTCCGAGAACTCTACTCAATCAAATGAATTAAAAAATATGTAACATGGGGTATAATCATGTATTTATCAAAAGATTTTGATAAAGTGATTCTTAATTGAAGATCATCGAAACTCCACCAGAGTTATCACAAGTAGTACGATGATAAAAGATCACTGGATAATGATATTTATGAAAATACCAGAAAAATTAAATGTAAGGAGATTTCTTAAATGATTTGCTATAATAGCATGTGATGATTTGAACACCACTATAACTCCTTAAGAGATTAATATCTGAAGAAAAGATTTGAGAATATATCTTGGAAAGATAAATTTATCTTCAGATATCTCAAGTTGAACATCTACCGCAAAAGATGTTATTTCAATAAATCCTTAGAGGATTTTACAGAAAATACTCATATATGTTTGGTCCTGAATTACCATACATAAAATGCAATGGGATTTTGTATGATAAAGGAAAAGATGGTATGGATCAGAAATCCAATCATCTGAGATATCATAAAACAATTATATGAGTTTTAAGGCTATGTTTATAGTAATTTTGGAAGATCGGAATTCATCTCCCGAAGAAGATTTTTCCGAGGGGAAGATATATAATGATGAGCGTAGATGTACTCTTTTTCTCTTATCATAGTTTTTATCCCATAGGCTTTTTCTGTGAAAATGTTTTTAACGAGACAAGAAAGAACACGCAAATGATAGACACTTAAAGAAAAATATTATCATTACAATAATATATGAAAGTCTATCAATCTCCCAAATGTATATCATACATTGATGATATCGAGAGAAATAAAGAGAATGATTAAGTTAAATCATCTGAAAGACCCATGAGTTGCAGAAGAAAGGCGATGTACATGTTCTACAGATTCGTTCAAGTGAAGCTTTGGTGGGCTTATTTTCCTAGACACTTCCAGTTAGTACTTTCAAGATGCAAGTTCAACATTGGGGTACCACGTCACAAAGATATCAAATTATGCACTCATCAGGGGGAGAAATAGCGCGTTGCACTCTTTTTCTCTTAGCCATGGTTTTGTCCCGATTGGGTTATCCTGGTAAGGTTTTTAATGAGGCAACATCTTATGCGCATTAGGATTATTTTTTTACTATAATGACATCCAAGGGGGAGTGTTATAAATCCATTAGGTGGATGTCCATTATAGGCCCAATGTTCTAGAATGCTCTAGACTTACTTGTTCTCCAAGTTCTACTTATTCTTCAAGTATTTATAACCTTATATATACTCTCTATTATTGGTGGAATAAGACAACACAATTCCTTCTCTTTTTCTCTTATTCATAACAGAACTATGTTTTTAGATTTATTAGTAACACTTTAATTGACATGACGAGTTACGCGAACCAACTCTTATATATGAGTTGTGAGAAAAAAAAAGAGATGTGTACTTGGATGTTAAATATTTTGATGCGAAATTATTGCGGATATCAAAAGCTATACCCAAAAATGCAAAAGAAAGAAAAGGAATCCAAAGCCTTAATCATTGTTTATCTACGTTGCATAGAATTGGAACCGGATATGTGGAAACGTTTAGAAAAAATGGAAACGACTAAAAAAAAAAGGGTACGTGTTGGAAGCGTATATAGCATCTATCTATATCTATACTATATAAAAGTTGAAGCTATTTGAAACTAAATGCATCCACGCAGGATTTAAATGAACAACCAGTTTTCAAAGATGAAAAATCGAAGTAGCAATGATGCATCAAAGTATATGTGAAACACTAATAATAATCAATTACTTTTCAAGTTGAAACGTTTTTCATGGATTTTGGACATATTGTGGAATTGCAAATATTCAACAAAACTAATCATGTGTAAGCAAAAGTAAAATGTAAGTATCATCTGTCTGGATTGAAACTCCACAAATTTGAAAATAGTTAAATTGGGTTCTTCTAATACTTTGAAGTTTTAAGTCGATTAAATAAATATGTTTGATAAACTGTTTTTGAGGAACTACAAAATTAGTTAAATGTGGAACATTTATATAATCATTAATTGATTTTAAACACATAAAATTACAAATGATCTCAGTCCACTTTTGTCTAGGGAATACTTTGAGAGGAGAATGTTTATAGCGTGGATGAAAAAAACAGAAAATCTAGAGATGCCTACCAACTAACTTCAATAAATGTGGACTGAACAAATACAAATTACCGATACAAATTCTTAAATTAATGATCTAATTCTCTATGACTACTTTATTTTCTTACCATTATATTTTGCATCCGTATATGTCAATATCTGCTAATTTAAAATCTAGAAAATCCAAATTTATATTAAATTCATCGATAAAACAAAGCCACGCGTAACATGGGTAAAAGTTGAAGGTATAAGCTTTTGATACCGTCCACCTAGGATTTAATTCAACCTATAGTAGCATGCCAAATCAACATTAAAAATTATGTTAATTTTACTTTTGTTGTTAATAAAAGACTAAGACACAATTTCTTTATTTCACAAACTCATTATTATTTTATTTTTTTGTTAATAAAAGACTAAGACACAATTTTCTTATTTCACAAACTTATTATTTAAGATAATTTCCATTTTTTTAAATTTGTTTTGATTTTTCTTTTAATTTGTATATACTATAGATAATGAAATTATTGTAAGAAAAAATACAAAATAGTTAATTTCTTATATACATATACGAGTTCTAGAGTCTACAATATATGCTCTTTTTCGTTTATTGTTTTTATCTCATCGATCCTAATGTATTTTTCTCTATTCGTCTTGCTGTAGGTTTCATCTTTGTTATGGTGAGGATCTTTGCTATCAAGGTTCGATGATATACATAGTCATACACTTTTATTGTCTTCATCGCCTATATTTTAGTTTAGCTCATGAATAGTTTTTCTCAATATTTATGTTTGAATAGTTTTTTTGATTTTTTTAGTGTGATTTGTTTTATTGTATATGATATGTTATGTTCATGATTAATCATTTAAAAAATTACTGCAATTTTAAACCTAACTTTGTGGTTGTGTCTTCTTTTGTTTTAGATTACGAAGAAAAAAAAAGCCTCTAACCAATATCAAAAACAAAAACTATTAAACAGATGATTAAAAACATGTAAATTTACAAAATTATTCTTTTTTTTACAGTAGAAGTTTTCAAAGACCAATGTCCTTCACATATAAAAAAATCACGATGTCGAGATCTCTAAAACACGAGTTCTCGCATGATAGAATATCAACAATGGTAAATGCAAAATAGTATACGCTTATTCAATTGATTTTGTTTATATTTTTAATAGTAAATTTGTTATCATCTATGTTATAGAAACACAAGAAAGATATGGCTCTAATGAAGAAGCTCACTGATTTTCTCACTGTATATTTCTCAAAAGGTTTTGATTTTTTTTTAAAAACAAAACGGCGATTGTATTGCATCTGTTAGTGTTTAATATTTTGTAGCTAAGTAAAATATAAAAATACATTAAATAATGTAACGCTCGTGAACCAAAAAGTGGATTTTGGTTGGGTGTGTCGATCGACAGAGGTGTGTATATCGATCGACACGGGTGTTGTGACTTGTGAGAAGTCGGATTCTTGGTGGTGTGTCGATCGACACAAGTAGTGTGTGCCGATCGACACGAATTGAGATTTGGACCGACAGGTTTGGTTTAATTTCCCGTTTGGTGGGGCGGTTTAGGGAATCTAGGGTTCGTATTTAAAGAGGAACAGACGCGTTTTGTCTCTCTTTTGGCCGTAGTCAGAAGAGATTGAGAGAGATTAGGTTGTTCTTGAGTGGATTGAGTTTGTGGAGGGATCATTGTTGATTTTCCTTGAATTCTCAATTCTGAAAGCTTGTGATTGTTGTAAGAAATTGTTAGAACGAGGAGGGATCCTTGTTGTGGTGATTTCGAGCCTGTGGAGTCGAAATCAGAGGTTGGTTCGAGTTGTTCTTTGCGTTCTTCGTCGTTCTTCATCTTTTCAGACCAAATTCGAGGTGAGTGCGTGACCATAGGCTTACATAAGTGTAAGGAATGGGTAGAATGCGATTGCTTGTTGGATTTCGTGTGTTCTGTTAATAAAATTGTGCAGGAGACTCGATGAATCGAGACGGATTCAAGCCATGAGAGGATAAGCTTGTTTTTAGGTTCTACGATGTCGTGTCGATCGACACGGGGGTGTATGTCGATCGACACCTAGTGGTTGTGTCGATCAACACGAGCTGTGTATCGATCGACACCTAGAGGTTGTGTCGATCGACACAGAGAGTTCCTGGATTGGTTCGTGTTTGATTGTTTCGTGAATGCTTGTGTATGCTCTTCCTGGTATTGTATCTATTGTTATGCTTGTGTATAAATAGCCTGTAGACGGGATGACCGTGTCGCTGAGTATTTGTGATAATACTCACGCAACTCTTTTTGCCATGTGTTGCAGGTAAAGAGAAAATGTGATCGTGGAATCATGGCCGGGAAGAGGAGATGATCTAGTGTCTCGTTTGAGTGGTTGTAGCGTTAGAATTGCTAGGTTGTTAGTAGATTCTGAAATTGTTGTCATTGGATTATTCTGGAATTGATTGAATTGAATATTATTCTTATTGAATTGAACGGTTTAGGGAATTAATAAAGTATGGGATTTATTGATTTGGTTGTTATTGTTGATTTTAATTGTTCCGCGTTGCTTGTGTTGGCCCAGTTGAGGATTATGATAGTTGATGATCATAATCTGAAGGGAAAGTTTTTAAATTTTTGGGTCGGGTCGTTTTATTTTGGTATCAGAGCCCGTATGGTTCTAGGGCGGGTGTAATTGATTGATTGTATGATATTGATTGATTACTGTGTGGGTATGGAGTCCTAGATTATCTCTTCCGAGCCTTCAATGAGATTCCACGGTATGTGTTATTTGACTTTTTGTTTTCTAGTACTTAGTAATCTGCTAGTGAGTGCAAAGTGATGGCTAGAGGTGCTAGAGGCAGAGGTCGTAGGGGCCGTGGAGGCCGAGGTGGTCGTGGTGGGCGTGGGCGAGGACTTGTGAGTGAGTCAGATGCCGCGAGTGTGGTCCAGGAGACCACGCAGGAGCAGGTGGCGGACTCGCAGGCATTTCAGGAGGGGTCTGTGGGTGAGACTGCTACGAATGCCAGTGTGAGGGCTGGTGGGACTAGTGTGGGTCTCGAGGTAGCTGGTGGTGCGGGGGGGCCCAAGTGGGGGTGCTTTCGTAGGTGTGGCCCAAGACCGAGATGATCGCTTGGCGGGTTTGATACAGTTGATTCTGGAGCAGTTACCAGGTGGGGTGCCGGCTCCGGAAGTTCAGCCAGGTGGGGCTGGTGTGCAGCCAGTAGTGGCTGGGGTTCAGCCGGGAGTGGCTGGTGTGCAGCCGGGTGTGGCGGTTGTGGAGGAGCTTCCATCCTACCTGAGGATGATGGAGCAGATGCAGAGGATTGGCACCGGGTTTTTCTCGGGTGGTGCCAAGCCTGAGGAGGCGGAGGTTGGAGCGTAACTTTCGCTCCATCAGGTGTCCAGAGGGATACCGGGTTGATCTGGCGGTTCACTATCTGGATGGTGACGCGCATCTCTGGTGGAGAGGTGTTGAGGCTAGGAGGGTACAGGCCGAGATGGTCTGGGAGGATTTTTTGGTTGAGTTTAATGCCAAGTATTTCCCGCAGGAGGCGATGGACCGGATGGAGTCGAGGTTTCTGAACCTGGCTCAGGGAGATCGGACTGTGAGGGAGTTCGATTTGGAGTTCAGTCGACTCCTGATGCATGCTGGTAGGATCATGGAGGGCGAGCAGGCCCAGGTGAGGAGGTTCCTTGGGGGACTTCGAGCTGAGTTGAGGACTCGCTGCAGGGCGAGTAAGTTCGCCACGAGGGCGGAGCTGGTTGAGACTGCTGCGACGATTGAGGAGGACCTCAGAGAGCAGGCTGTGGTGGTTAGTCCACCGGTGCAGCATCAGCAGCAGAGGAGATCTCAGTAGTAGAGGAGATCTCAGCAGCAGACGGGTTCGAGCAGGGGCGGCAAGCTTGCTCAGGGTCAGAAGAGGAAGTGGGAGAGCACTTCAGGAGCCAGTCAAGGTGGTTCAGGATGCTACGGGTGTGGTGGTATGGGCCACAAGGTGGCAGACTGTCCGAAGAGGAGAGAGGATCGGGCGGCTTAGGTGTGCTATAACTGCAGGGAGCCGGGGCATATCAAGCCCATGTGTCCTAAGCTACAGCAGATGACGGTGGCGGCAGTGCAGCCGTTGGCGGTCCAGCTTTTGGCTCAGATTGCGGCGACGGTGTGGGTTTTCACGTCGGCAGAGGCAGGCGGTTCTAGTGCCAGACCGATCACAGGTATAATTTCAGACTGGTTCTTTTTAAATTCTTTTGGTGATTGAATTTAGTCTGTTTGGAATTGTGAGTCTGCGTTAGAGTGTCGGGTCTTAAAGAACATGGGATTTGTGCAGGGAACTTAGTTGTGGGCGGATGTGAGTCCCACGTGTTATTTGATTCGGGAGCTACGAATAGCTTCATTACTCCGGAGTGTGCGGAGGACAGCGGGATCCGGACCGATTCCGGAGAGCAGCCGGGAGTAGTTAAGGTTGCTGGTGGCAGGACGTTGGCTACTTTCGGGCGGGCTCGTGGTGTGGATGTTTTGGTGGCGGGAAAGTCGACGCCAGCAGATCTGGTTATTAGTCCGGTGGAGCTGTACGATGTCATCCGGGGAATGGATTGGTTGGATCTGTACAAGGTTCACCTGGATTGTCATCGGGGATGTGTGGTGTTTGAGCGAGAGGCAGGGAGGTTGGTGTTCCAGGGTGTGAGACCGACTTCCGGGAGTCTTATGATTTCAGCGATTGATGAAAGTACTTTTTCCGGTTTCAAAAGATTAAAAACTAGGTTCACTAATTCGAATGTAGAATAGTGAGGTTCGTTAAGGGACCAGCAATACACTCTAATCTTATGGATTACAAGTTCAGCTAAGCAATGCAGGGGTGTTTAAAGTGTCACGGTAATATCGAAGCAAATAAAGTAATATCGGTTGTAAACAATAGATGGAAAACGTTAGATCAAGGGATAATTCTCAGGAATTAGGATATCAAAACCAAGCAATTATTCAGGTTATCAAATTATGAACCAATCTAGAACTCAACCATAAATCCAAGAGGACCCACTGTCGTGGCATCAACTACTTCAACAATCAATCTAACACCCTAAACTGTCGTTTGAGGTTACAAGGAATGATGAGCATTAAACAAATTGGGTTGATTTGTTCACAAGTTGCTTTAACTTCAACTGTCGTTGGCTAAAGACAACTCGCCCATCTAAGTCAATTCCATCAATTCACAACACTTTTGATGAGTGAATTCAACCTAAAATCAGAGGCTAGGTGATCAATTTAGCCTAGGCAATACGTTCGACATTAGACGAAGATATCAAGTGATATTACAAAAACTATCTATGCTTAGTTAAGATTCTCTAACCCCATCGAAACCCTCAACCTAACTAGGGGATTACTCGCCCATGATCAAACCAACAACAACAACAATAGAGAATGAAAACTTCATTGAATCAAAGTAGAAAAGATAAGGGTTTAAGAAAACTTCAACAAGGAATTGCGAATGACAAGTCTCCGAGCTTACAAACTTCTAAAACAAGGGTATCAATCTCTCTCTCTCTCTCTCGTGATCTCTCCTCACTGCTCTCGCGACTCTCCCTAAAAGATCTGAGAAAAAAATTTATTTAAAGGCCCACGACGGCTGGCCCAAAGATAGGGTTGCAAAATTAGGGTTTAATGAATATTCCCATAATTGGATTTTCTGGGGAGCGGGAGCACCTAACTCCAGCGCAGGTGCTCCTTCTGGGCAGAATCTTCAAAAAGATCCATTTTTCCTTCTTTTTTGCCAAATCCAATTGCAAACTTCAAATCCTTGCTTCCAGCCACTTTAGTACCTAGAATGACTCGAAAGAGAGTGAAAGACTCGATAAAAGCCTGTAAAACAACGGTTAGAATGTGTTAAAAACACATTATATCAGCGATACAGGCCGAGCAATTGATTGAGAAGGGCTATGAGGCGTATCTGGCGACGATAGTGATGCCGGAGACTGTTGGAGAGGTTGCAGTTGGGGATATTGGGTTGTTCGGGATTTCCAGGAGGTTTTCCAATCGTTGTTGGGATTGCCACCGTCGCGGTCGGAACCTTTTACGATTGAGTTGGAACCAGGGACGGCTCCGATATCCAAGGCGCTTTACCGTATGGCTCCAGCAGAGATGGCAGAGCTGTAGAAGCAGCTAGATGATCTGTTGGGGAAGGGTTTCATCAGGCCTAGTTTTCACCGTGGGGAGCACCGGTGTTGTTTGTGAAGAAGAAGGATGGGAGTTTCCGGTTGTGCATCGAATACCGGAGACTTAACTGAGTCACTGTGAAGAAAATGTATCCTTTGCCGTGCATTGATGAGTTGTTGGATCAGTTGGGGGGGGGGGGCTACTTGGTTCTCCAAGATTGATTTGGCTTCGAGTTAACATCAGATTCCGATTGATGAGATAGATATTCAGAAGACGGCGTTCCGGACGAGGTACAAGCATTATGAGTTTGTGGTGATGCCATTCGGGTTGACGAATGCGCGAGCAGCGTTCATGCGGTTGATGAACGGAGTGTTCCAGGAGTATTTGGATGTGTTCGTGATCATCTTCATAGATGATATTTTAGTGTATTCGAGGAGTCCGGAGGAGCACGAGGTCCATTTGCGGTTAAGTTCATGAGAAGCTGTGGGAGCAAAAGCTGTATGCGAAGTTGAGTAAGTGAAGTTTCTGGCAGCGAGAGATGAGCTTTCTTGGCCACGTTGTGTCTGCAGAGGGAGTTTCTGTAGATCCGGCTAACATTGAGGCTATCAGAGGTTGGCCTAGACCGAGGAGTGCCACCGAGATCAAGAGTTTTCTTGGGTTGGCGGGTTATTACCGGAGATTCGTCAAGGGGTTTGCGAGTATGGAGCAGTCGATGACAAAGTTGACAGGGAAAGATGTCCCTTTTGTATGGTCTTCAGCTTGTAAGGAGAGTTTCGAGAAGCTGAAGGAGATGATGACTAGTACACCGGTTTTGGCGTTACCCGAGCCGGGTGAGCCTTACGTGGTGTATACAGATGCTTCAGGAGTTGGTCTGAGATGTGTGCTGATGCAGCAGGGGAAGGTTATTGCATATGCTTCGAGGCAGTTGAGGAAGCACGAGTGCAACTACCCTACCCACGATTTGGAGTTGGCTGCAGTGATTTTTGCCCTTAAGATTTGGAGGTCTTATCTGTATGGCGGGAAGGTGCAGATATTCACAGACCACAAGAGTCTGAAGTATTTCTTCATTCAGCCAAAGCTGAACTAGAGACAGAGGCGCTGGATGGAGTTAGTTGCAGACTATGACCTGGAGATTGGGTACCATCCGGGTAAGGCTAATCTGGTGGCAAATGTGTTGTGTCGGAAGAGGGTTGCTTCAGATCAGGAGCGGGATATGGAGGCTCTGGTGAGCGAGATCAATACCTTGAGGTTGTGTGTGATCTCACAGGAGCCGTTGGGGTTAGAGGCAGCTAACCAGGCGGATTTGTTGAGCAGGATTTGAGTTGCTCAGGAGAAGGATCGGGGATTGATTGATGCTTCTAAGGCGGTCAGTTCAGAGTATGTGGTCTTAGCGAGTGGGATGATACTGGTGAACGGGCGGGTTTGTGTACCCAAGGACAAGGATCTGAGGCAGAAGATCATGAGGGAGGATCATTCGAGCATGTTATCGATTCATCCGGGAGCGACCAAGATGTACCGTGACCTGAAGCGGTATTATCACTAGGTCAGGATGAAGAGGGATGTGGCTAGCTGGGTTGCAGCATTCAATGTGTGTCAGTTGGTGAAGGCTGAGCATCAGGTTCCGAGTGGTATGTTACAGAGTTTGCCCATTCCATAATGGAAGTGGGATATGATTACCATGGATTTCGTGACGGGGTTGCCGGTGTCACGGACTTATGATGCGATTTGGGTCATCGTGGATCGTTTGACCAAGTCAGCACACTTTCTGGCCATTAAGAAGACTGATTGAGCGGCAGTTTTAGCTAAGAAGTATGTGCAGGAGATAGTGAGGCTGCACGAGGTGCCAGCGAGTATTGTGTCAGACAGGGATCCGAGATTTACTTCAGAGTTCTGGAGGGCGTTTCAGGCTGAGATGGGCATTAAGGTGCATATGAGCACAGCGTATCATCCCCAGATAGATGGGCAGTCGGAGAGGACGATTCTGATATTAGAGGATCTGTTGAGGATGTGTGTGTTGGATTATGGTGGTCATTGGGCAGATCATCTAAACCTGGTTGATTTTACGAATAACTACAGTTACCAGGCGAGTATTGGGATGGCCCCATATGAGGCTCTGTATGGGAGGCCGTGTAGGACACCATTATGCTGGACTCAAGTGGGGGAGATGAGCATGTTTGGTGCAGACTTTGTTCGGGAGACGACAGAGAAGATCTATGTCTTGAGGGTGAACATGAGGGAGGCTCAAGATCGGTAGAAGAGTTATGCTGATAGGAGACGGAAGAAGCTAGAGTTTGAGCTGGGAGATCTGGTGTATCTCAAGGCAGCAATGTTGAGGGGTCCTAACAGATCTATTTCAGAGAACAAGCTAAGTCCGAGGTTTATAGGTCTGTTCAAGGTGGTGGAGCGGGTCGGGCCGGTAGCTTATCGGCTGGAGTTACCTCAGAGGATGAAGGCTTTTCATAAAGTCTTCCATGTTTTGATGCTGCGGAAGTGTTTACATGAGTCTGAGGAGGTGTTGGCTAGGATTCTATAGGATCTTCAGCCCAACATGACGTTGGCGGCGAGGCCTGTGAGGATTCTCGAGAGGAGAGTCAAGGTGCTGCGTCGGAAGAGTATACCGTTGGTGAGAGTCGTGTGGGACTGTGACGGTATTGAGGAGGAGACTTGGGAACCAGAAGCGTCGATGAAGAAGAAGTTCTCGAAGTGGATCGAGAAGCAAGCGGTGGCTTGAGTGTCTTTCTAGTTTTCAGAGTCTGTATTAGCATGTTGCTATGTTGTTGTTATGTATATTTCGTTTGTTGTTGTAACGAGTATACATTTGGAGATTTAATAAGATGAGTAGCCTTATTAAATGTGTTTTATAAGAAGTGAGTTCTTATATTTTTATAACTGGTGGGGTCATGTGATGGCTAGGAATGGAAGTTCTATGCGGCTTAGAGCTTGTTCATGTTCTAGGAGTGGCTAGAAATGAGCTTGCTCATGTTCTAGGAGTGGCTAGAAATGGAAGCTCTATGTGAGTTAGAACTTGACTATTCCTAGGGAGAGTCTGGAATAGAGGTTTTATGGTGGTTAGAACTTGTCTATTCCAGGGACTCTAGTGGAAACACCTAGTGGGGGTTGTTTCGGATGACCTAGTGGGGGTCATGGATGTGATGATATTTTGGGTGGAGGATGTCATGATGGAGCCACAGAGGTGATTCCGGTTGATAGGTTCTTATGATGCGCGTTCAGAGTATTGCTCCAGGGGACGGGTGGGTTTCCTGCATACTTGAGGGATGGTGGTTCTCTCCAGGGGACGAGTGGGTTCCCTGCATATACTCGAGAGTTGGTGGTTCTCTCTAGGGGATGGGTGGGTTCCCTACATGTACTTTGAGGGATGGTGGTTCTCTCCAGGGGACGGGTGGGTTCCCTGCACACGTAGCTCAAGGGGTGAAGATCCTACGAGTGGGTGTGGTGTATATGTATATGAATTATGAGTATGAGTTATGAGTAGTAGCGTCTGAGCGTGGTCGTGAGTATGAGACTGGATGAACTTCGAGGATCGGGAGTGGATCTCAGGTGGTGCTGAGCGGATTAGGGTCAGGATTGCAGCCGTGGTGAGACGGTGCAATGGGGCTAGTGTGATCACGAATGGTGCCGGCCGAGGGCCAGGAGTGTGTGGTGGATGTCGAGTCTAGGGTTTTTGCTTACGTTTAGAACTTCGTTCGGACAACCTTGGTAGCATATGTAGCGCCGTTGGTCGTACATGTTCTTGTTTGATTGTTGTGCGATCATTTGGTCCAATTTAGGGTCAACGGTTGGTCGTGCATGTTCTTGTTTGATTGTTAGGCGATCAATCGGGCAACCCTAATCCAGACCAGGGGACGTTGCATCATTGATGTTTCCGGGAGAATCTGGTCGGGTTTTAGGCGGAAGTGTTAGCCTTAGTGAGACGGAGTCGCGTGATTCGAGGTCGAATTCGTGTTAGTGGGGGGGGGGAGAATTGTAATGCCCGTGAACCAAAAAATGGATTTTGGTTGGGTGTGTTGATCGACAGAGGTGTGTATGTCGATCGACACGGGTGTTGTGACTTATGAGAAGTCGGATTCTTGGTGGTGTGTCGATCGACACAGGTAGTGTGTGTCGATCGACACGAATTAGGATTTAGACCGACAGGTTTGGTTTAATTACCCGGTTTGGTGGGGCGGTTTAGGGAACCTAGGGTTCATATTTAAAGACGAACAGACGCGTTTTGTCTCTCTTTTGGTCGTAATCAGAAGAGATTAAGAGAGATTAGGTTGTTCTTGAGTGGATTGAGCTTGTGGAGGGATCATTGTTGATTTTCCTTGAATTATCAATCATGAAAGCTTGTGATTGTTGTGAGAGGTTGTTAGAATGAGGAGAGATCCTTGTTGTGGTGATTTCGAGCCTGTGGAGTCGAAATCAGAGGTTGGTTCGAGTTGGTCTTCGCGTTCTTCGTCGTTCTTCATCTTTTTAAACCAAATTCGAGGTGAGTGCGTGACCGTAGGCTTACATAAATGTAAGGAATGGGTAGAATGCGATTGCTTGTTGGATTTCGTGTGATCTGTGAATGAAATTGTGCAGGAGACTCGATGAATTGCGACGGATTCGAGCCATGAGAGGATAGGCTCGTTTCTGGGTTCTGCGATGTCGTGTTGATCGAGACCAGGGTGGTGTGTCAATCAACACGGGGCTGTATGTCGATCGACACCTAGTGGTTGTGTCGATCAACACGAGCTGTGTATCGATCGACACCTAGAGGTTGTGTCGATCGACACAGAGAGTTCCTGGATTGGTTCGTGTTTGATTGTTTCGTGAATGCTTGTGTATGCTCTTCCTGGTATTGTATCTATTGTTATGCTTGTGTATAAATAGCCTGTAGACGGGATGACCGCGTCGCTGAGTATTTGTGATAATACTCACGCAACTCTTTTTGCCATGTGTTGCAGGTAAAGAGAAAATGTGATCGTGGAATCATGGCCGGGAAAAGGAGATGATCTAGTGTCTCGTCTGAGTGGTTGTAGCGTTAGAATTGCTAGGTTGCTATTAGATTCTTAAATTGTTGTCATTGGATTATTCTGGAATTGATTGAATTGAATATTGTTCTTATTGAATTGAACAATTTAGGGAATTAATAAAGTATGAGATTTATTGATTTGGTTGTTATTGTAGATTTTAATTGTTCCGCGTTGCTTGTGTTGGCCAAGTTGAGGATTATGATCGGTGATGATCATAATCTGAAGGGAAAAATTTTAAATTTTTGGATCGGGTCGTTTCAAATAATATAATTGAAATTAAAATTTACGTATTTTTACTAAATTTTAGGGCATCAATTGTCAGATGGACAATCGTTTGATCTTTCGAAAGAATGCTGTGTCGGGTCAAAGATTTATCACTGGAGATGTACCCAAAGGAACGGAGAAAGCTTCCGGCGAAGCCTCCACAACGTTCATCAGTGATGTCATGGCTTACGTGAAGGTCAGCATGAGTATTAGTTAATTTTATATTTTTAAATAATTTATTTATTACAAATATGCCTTTAGAAATATTTGTTTACGTTTCTTTTCGAATATTTCATGCAAACGTATAAGAATAATGAAGCAACATCATCGGACTTCTATGATAAAGAGTTTTCATTGTTTCTTGACATGATATGACGTGAGAAATAGCAGAATCCATTAGGTTTACATTTTTTCCTTTATAAATACTGCTCTGGTTTTGGTAAAGGAGTTTGGTTTTTTTTTTTGTTTTTTTGTTCAGTCTATAATTTTAGGTTATCAAATTATTTAAATCAATTGATGTTATCTATCTTAAGTAGGTGCTTTTGACATCAAGTCTGAATAAGAAAATAAATTTGAATAAATTTGTCTATCTCTAATGTTGTATATTGGGATCTTTTAAATTTCAAATTCTTAATTTTCTTTTTTTCAAAAATTATTTTTATACTATATAAAATTTCATGCTATTTGAAGTTAAAAGTGTAACGCCTCGACCGCCATCGAACTATCAGTATGCAGGGGAAATCCTCATCCCCTCGAGAGAAATCCTCATCTCTCAATAACATACAGGGGAAATCCTCATCCCCTCAGTAGAAATCCTCATCTCCTAATGGGCCCCACACCCACTCTCGGCCCGTGGGCCCACCCCTGCCCGACAGTCGGTGCGTTAGTCCGGGAGGCTCGAAAGACTTGTTTACTAACCCTGCAAATCACCACGTGATCTTTCCCCGTGTTTTGTCCTCACTCACACGGTATTGGAAATGACTTCCCAGTAGGTCACCCATCCTTAAATTGCTGTAGCCCAAGCACGATTAACTCTGGAGTTCTCTCTGGATGTGTGACGAAAAAGATAAGTGCACTTTGGTGATATAGGTAGTCAAATCAATTCTCTTAACCCTCTCCGCATGCACCACATATTTCAGAAACTGGGATGTTACAAAAAGTGTCCACGTGGGATATAAACACACAATTATATTAGTCCACATAATCATTTAGAATAATAAGATTAAAAATAAAATTGTGTATTAGTTTCCTTTTAACAATAACAAAAATTTACCTCAGAATGAAATTAGAAAAGTTTATTAATTCTAGGATAATAGTTTTAGTTAAATTTCTTAATTGTAAGGTTTCATTTATTTTAGATAGAGCAAGGGAAAAAGAGTTTATGTGTATATGTGGATTTTGGAGATTAGATGAAGATATTGTTTATGTGATTTCATTGCCATACAATCAACCTAAGTTTTCTTAGAATAATACATATCTATAAGAAAAAAACTGAAGATATACTCTTAGAAAGGAAAAAATGTATTGCAATTAATAAATCTTATATAATATAGTAAAGATTATCGCTAATAATGTGAATAATGGTATGTGGATGGTTGTGGTTAAGAGGTAGCTAAATATTTTTGGGATAATTGCAAAAACCCTAACTCGAACAAAATAAAGATGAGTTCATTATCCTATATAAAAATGTTTTTTATCACTTTATGCCAATAAAAATAAATATCGTAGAAAAAACTTTTGTAAGTAGCCAAATCATAAACTTTTATTTTGTACAATATTTTGAAACGATATAAAAAACATAAAACACAATAGGAAGAAAATAGGTTTTTTGGAAAATCATATGAAATCCAAAATAATTATGTTTAATTAAAAATTTTACTTCTATCATTTGTTGTATTATATTTTCATCAAATTAATATTTATAAAAACATTCAATAAAATATTATTGAGTAAAACTTATCACTGTTTGTATTAATCTTTTTATGGTAATAATAACAATCAAGTATCTTGCCATATTATTTTTTTCATCCGTTTATGTCAATGCTTGACTAATTAAAAAATATTATGAAACCTGAAAATATATTAAACCTAATTTCTTTATTTCATAACCTCATTTTTTGTTTTTGGGTCAAATATTTCATAAGCTCATTATCTCCAATAATTTCTACTTTTTTATTGTTTATTTTTTTCTTTAAATATATTGACTATTCTTTTTAATATAAAACACGATCAGTCATACTAAACTATCTAATTGATATATGTATTAGTCAAATAAGCAATTTTACAATAATACTAAAACACATATGAAAATGAAAACACACTAAATAATTAGAAATAAAAATAAATAGAAACAAAAACTAAAAGATATATAATTAGGTATCGAGTTGATTTATCAGTTTGTGACAAAGACAACGTCGCAACTTTCATAATCTTTGACCGTGATGTAGCAAAACTAACTGATATGAGATTCAAAGTTCATGACCGCAATGTTTTTTAGATGTAGGCCGCACTTTTAAGTTTAGATGACACTTATACCCTATAACTTCAATGATGCCCACCAAACTATCATAGTTACACACATCCAAGAAAAAATCAATGTTGGTGACGAAACTATCCGAGAAGGCGTCAATGGTAGTGACAAAGCTCTCCAAGAATACGTCAGTGGTGGAGACCATTACATAGCATAAAAATCTAGATCAATTGCAGTGTATGAATATAGTGACACGGAACACGATGACATGACTGACATCAACCACATAGAAAACATCATCCTTCACGAGTGACTTACATACAACATCAACCATTTTGAAATTTAGATATATGAATACTTTGTTTAAGGATATGCCATAACAAGATCTAAACATTATTTATCTATGGTAAACATTATATATAAGTCTCTTTACCGATACAAATTAGTATTTATGGTAGATTAATTATTCAATTCTCTACGATTTTTTTTATTTTCTTATCATTATACTTTTGCATCCGTATATGACAATGTCTGCTAATTCAAAAATTAGCAAGTACAAATTTATATAAAACCTATCGATAAAACAAATCCACACGTAGCTTGGGTATAAAATCTAGTTATATAATGGGAAGATTCGTGTCTTTGCAGAGACACGGAAGACACCCTAAATTTGGCACATGTCAGCATTTTATTGGATGTTTTTTTTTTCCTGTTGATGAAAACAAAGATGTGTTGTTCTCTCTCTAGATCCATCGAGTTTTTGAATCAGGAGCAGACCTATCCTCTCATTAACCGTAATTTTCCGATGGAGATATTTCCGATTCCAGCGGAGAGCTTCAAGGTTGGGTTCCTCGGAGCCGGAAAAATGGCGGAGAGTAGAGCTAGAGGTGTGGTTGCCTCCGGTGTTCTTCCACCGCATCGTATATGCATCGTATGGCGGAGAGTATAGTGGAAGAAAAAGAACCCTAGATTCAAACATGTCTTCACCACAATCTCCCTCGTGTCCGATTGATTCCTCTTTCGTCCACGCATTGTCGAATTCGTGACCGACCTTATTCCTCATTTTCCTCGGAGATCGCGTGATCTCGGTAAACTTTTATCGGCTCTTCGTGTTGTCTGATTTGGTTTCGGATTGATTCTGAAATTTTTAGCATTCCTCTGTTTGGTTGCTTGATAAGAGAATTCAGAGAACCGAACTTGTCTCGATCTCCTTAACCTTGATCGGTTATGTTTCATGCTGCAGAGAGATTCCAAATTGGGAATTGCTTCAATGGATCTAAACGTTTCACCTCAACCTGAAGAAGACGATGAACCTTTTACTAGGAGACGTCACGAAGATCGAATAGAGTCTGCAGTAGCGATCGCAAGACGGGTACAATACCATTGATTTTTCTACATTCTTCAACACGAACTAATCATAATCACACACTATAGTTAACTACATTAAGAATATCTGTTCTTGGTGACTGGTCCATCTAGATTACTTGATTTTATACCCACACTATGCGTGGGTTTGTTTTATCGATAGGTTTAACATAAATTTGTACTTGCTAATTTTTAAATTAGTAGACATTGTTATATACGGATGCAAAAGTATAATGATAAAAAACTGAAAAAAATCGTAGAGAATTGAATAATTAATCTACCATAAATACTAATTTGTATCGGTAAAGAGACTTATATATAATGTTTACCATAGATAAATAATGTTTAGATCTTGTTATGGCATATCCTTAAACAAAGTATTCATATATCTAAATTTCAAAAAGGTTGATGTTGTATGTAAGTCACTCGTGAAGGATGATGTTATCTATGTGGTTGATGTCAGCCATGTCATCGTGTTCTGTGTCACTATATTCATACACAGCAATTGATCTAGAAGTTTATGCTATGTTTTTTCGATCAATGTCATGGTCTCCACCATTGACGTATTCTTGGAGAGCTTTGCCACTACCATTGATGCCTTCTCGGATAGTTTCATCACCAACATTGATTTTTTCTTGGATGAGTGTAACTGTGATAGTTTGGTGGGCATCATTGAAGTTATAGGGGATAAGTGTCACTAAACTTAAAAGTGCGGCCTAAATCTAACAAACATTGCGGTCATGAACTTTGAATCTCATATCAATTAGTTTTGCTGCATCACGGTCAAAGATTATGAAAGGCGTTGTCTTTGTCACAAACTGATAAATCAACTCGATACCTAATTATATAATTATACTAATTATATATCTTTTTAATTTTTCTTTCTATTTATTTTTGTTTCTAATTATTTAGTGTGTTTTCGTTTTCATATATGTTTTAGTATTATTGTAAAATTGCTTATTTGACCAAAATTGCTTATGTCAATTAGATAGTTTAGTGTGAATGATCGTGTTTTACATTAAAAAGAACAGTCAATATTTAAAGAAAATAAATAAACAGTAAAAAAGTAGAAATTATTGGAGATAATAAGCTTATGAAATATTTGACCCAAAAACAAAAAATGAGGTTACGAAATAAAGAAATTAGGTTTAATATAATTTCAGGTTTCATAATATTTTTTAATTAGTCAAACATTGACATAAACGGAAAATAAAATAAAATGGCAAGATACTTGATTGTTATTATTACCATAAGAATATTAATACAAACAGTGATAAGTTTTACTCAATAATATTTTATTGAATGTTTTTATAAATATTAATTTGATTAAAATATAATACAACAAATGATAGAAGTAAAAATTTTAGTTAAACATAATTATTTTGGATTTCATATGATTTTACGAAAACCCTATTTTCTTTCTATTGTGTTTTATGTTTTCTATATCGTTTCAAAATATTGTACAAAATAAAATTTTATGATTTGGCTACTAATAAAAATATTTTCTACGATATTTATTTTTATTGGCATAAAGTGATAAAAAATATTTTTATATAGGACACTGAACTCATCTTTATTTTGTTCGAGTTAGGGTTTTTTGCAATTCTCCCAAAATTTTTTAGCTACTTCTTAACCACAACCATCCACATACCATTATTCACATTATTAGCGATAATCTTTACTATATTATATAAGATTTATTAATTTCAATACATTTTTTCCCTTTTAAGAGTATATCTTCAGTTTTTTCTTATAGATATGTATTAATCTAAGAAAACTTAGGTTGATTGTATGGCAATGAAATCACATAAACAATATCATTATCTAATCTCCAAAATCCACATATACACATAAACTCTTTTCCCCTTGCTCTATGTAAAATAATTGAAACCTTACAATTAAGAAATTTAACTAAAACTATTATCCTAGAATTAATAAAATTTTCTAATTTCAATCTAAGGTAAAATTTTGTTATTGTTAAAAGGAAACTAATACACAATTTTCTTTTTAGTGTTATTATTCTAAGAGCATCATTATCAATAAGATGGAGTGGATATCATTAGCATAAATTTATTATTAATTTTAATACTAAAGTAAGTTTTGAGACCCATTAAGAACTTCTTAAGTTTTGTAAAATTAATGAACCATTAAGAAACGTAAACAAATATTTCTTAAGTCATATTTGTAATAAATAAATTATTTAAAAATATAAAATTAACTAATACTCATGCTAACCTTCACGTAAGCCATGACATCACTGATGAACGTTGTGGAGGCTTCGCCGGAAGCTTTCTCCGTTTCTTTGGGTACATCTCCAGTGATGAATCTTTGACCCGACACAACATTCTTTCAAAAGATCAAACGATTGTCCATCTGACAATTGATGCCCTGAAATTTAGTAAAAATACGTAAATTTTAATTTCAATCATATTTTATAATTTTATTTTTATATTTTACTTAGGTATGAAATATTGACCACTAACGGATGCAATACAATTGCCGTTTTGTTTTTAAATCAAAACCTTTTGAGAAATATACAGTGAGAATGAAACGACCCGACCCAAAAATTAAAAAAGTTTTCCCTTCAGATTATTATCTTCACAGATAATAATCCTCAATTGGGCCAATACAACATGCATCGCGGAAAATAATAACCATCAATAACAACTTCCAATTCAATAAATCCCATACTTTATTAAATTACTAATCTAATTCAATTCCATAACAATCCAACAATAACCAATAACCAGTAACCAATAAACCAATTTAACTACAACTCAGAATTCACTAGCCACCTAGCAATTCTAAAACCGCACACAGCCATACGAGACCCTAGATCATCTCTCCTTCCTGGCCATGATTCCACGATCACATTTTCTCTTTACCTGCAACACATGGTAAAAAGAGTTGCGTGAGTATTATCACAAATACTCAGCGACGCGGTCATCCCGTCTACGGGTTATTTAAGTATAGACATAACAATCAATAGAAATACCAGGATGAATACACAAGCAAACAACAAGAACAACCAATCACGAACAAGTACAGGGACTCTGTGTCGATCGACACAGCCACTAGGTGTCGATCAACATGACTCCGTCCTGTGTCGATCGACACACCACCTGGTGTCGATTGACACGACAACCCAAAAACTAGCTTCTCCTCTCGTGGCTCGAATCTGTCGTGATTCGTCGAGTCACCTACACAATTCCAACCACAAAACACACAAAACACCAAACAACCGCATTCCATCAATCCCTATGCCCACACAAACCCACGATCATGCACTCACCTCGAAGAATCGAAATGAGAAAGGGACCAACAGTTACAAAAAGACTTGTACACGACGAACCACTGGTCCAAAACCAAAACAGACGACTGTTATGGAAACTAGACAGACACAGCTACGCGTCGGTATGCGGATCGCCTCCAGAATCCTTCTGGTTCGATCGGAAATCAGCCCCAAATCTGACTGATCGCAGACAACCTAACTGCACAGACCCACCGAGTTCAAACAGCCATAACTCGAAGAATAATCAACGAAAAGATGAACCGTTTTCGCCTATATCAAGAGCAGAGATCGGAGAACTTACCCACCAAGTTTCACCATAATCCTCCTCGAATTGCCCAGCCGTTTGCCCTCTCAAACACTTGAGCAGAAACTGTCCTTCACCATCAATCACACACAACTCACAACCTCTATTGATTCTCTCTCAAATCCTCCTCTTTCTCTGATTTTCAGCCAAAAAGAGACCAACACGCATATGTTCCAGCCTTTTTATACAACCCTAGGGTGTCCCCTAAACCGGCCCATCGTGTCGATTGACACCCACCAAAAATTCACTTTTTGGTTCACGGGCGTTACAATTCTCCCCCACTAACACGGATTCGACCTCAAATCACGCGACACCGCCACACTACGGTCTCAACCACCTGACCTGTACTCGGCCAGTATCCTTCGAGATCACGCTCGAATCCCACAACCCGTCCTGCTAAGGCTACCACTCTCGCCTAAAATTCGATCAGATTGACCCCTAACATCACCGATGCACTCCCCATGGTCCGGATTAGGGCTGCCTGATTGACCGTCCAACAATCAAACAAGAACATGTCCGACCAACCGTTGAACCCGCATTGGACCAAATAATCGTACAACAATCAAACAAGAACATGTATGACCATCGGCGTAACATATGCTACCATGATTGTCTGAACCGAATACAGACTCCAGTAATAACCCCAGACTCGACGTCCACAACACACCCTGGCCCTCAGCCAGCACCACTCGTGATCACACCTGATCCCCGAGTTCTACTATGCTCATACTAGCCTCATTGCACCGTCTCACCACGGCTGCAATCCTGACCCCACTCGGTCAGCACAACCTGAGATCCACTCCCAATCCCCGAAGTTCATCCAATCCCATACTCACGACCACGCTCAGACGCTGCTGCTCATATCTCATACTCATAACTCATATACATGTACACCACACTCACTCGCAGGATCGTCACCCCTTGAGTTACGTGTGCATGAACCCACTCGTCCCCTGGAGAGAACCACCATCCCTCAAAGTACATGTAAGGAACCCACTCGTCCCCTAGAGAGAACCACCAACTCTCGAGTATATGCAGGAACCCACTCGTCCCCTGGAGAGAACCACTATCCCTCAGTATGCAGGAAACCCACCCGTCTCCATGAGAAATACTCTGATACATGCATCATAAGTACCTGTCGACTGAAATCACCTCTCGTGGTCATCCGAAACAACGCAATCACCAGGGTGTTTCGCAGAGTCCCTGGAAAAGATGATTCTAACTCACATAAAACCTCTTTTCCAGACTCTCCCTAGGACATAGACAAGTTCTAACGCGCATAGAGCTTATATTCCCAACCCTTCCTCGAACATGTACAATCTCATTTCCAGCCACTCCTGGAACGTGAACGATCTCATTTCCAGCCACTCCAGGAACATGAACGATCTCATTTCTAGCCACTCCTTGAACATGAACAATCTCATTTCTAGCCACTCCTAGAACATGAACAAATCTCATTTCCAGCCCCTTCTGGAACATGAGCAAGCTCTAAGCCACGTAAAACTCCTATTCCTAGCCATCCTAGCCGATAGGCAATCTCTAACTCACATAGAACTTCTATCGCTAGACCTCCACATGACCTACCAGTCATCACAAACCATGACATCACTAGTCATCTCATAAGAACCCATATCTTAACCACTTATTTAATAAGGCAAACTCATCTTATTAAATCTCAAAAATGTATACTCGTTACATCCACAAACGAAATACAATATCACAACATAACAACATGCTAAAACAGACTCTGGAAACCAGAAAATAAACTCAAGCCACCACTTGCTTCTCGAACCACTTCGAGAACTTCCTCTTTATCGACGCCTCTGGTTCCCAAGTCTCCTCCTCAATACCATCACAGTCCCACACGACTCTCACCAATGGTATACTCTTCCGGCGCAGAACCTTGACCCTCCTCTCGAGAATCCTCACAGGCCTCGCCGCCAACGTCATGTTGGGTTGAAGATCCTCCGGAATCCTAGCCAACACCTCCTCAGACTCATGTAGACACTTCCGCAGCATCAAAACATGGAAGACTTTGTGAAAAGCCTTTATACTCTGAGGTAACTCCAACCGATAAGCCACCGGTCCGACCCGCTCCACAACCTTGAACGGACCCATAAACCTTGGACTCAGCTTATTCTCTGAAATTGATCTGTTAGGACCCCTCAACATAGCTGCCTTGAGATACACCATATCTCCCAGCTCAAACTCCAGCTCTTTCCGTCTCCTATCGGCGTAACTCTTCTGCGGATCCTGAGCCTCTCTCATGTTCAGCCTCAAGACACGGATCTTCTCCGTCGTCTCCTGAAAAAAATCTGCACCAAACATGCTCCTCTCCCACACTTGAGTCTAGCATAGTGGTGTCCTACATGGCCTCCCATACAGAGCCTCATACGGAGCCATCCCAATACTCGCCTGGTAACTGTTGTTATACGCAAACCCAACCAGGTTCAGATGATCCACCCAATGACCACCATAATCAAGCACACACATCCTCAACAGATCCTCCAATGTCTGAATCGTTCTCTCTGACTGCCCATCTGTCTGAGGATGGTACGCTGTACTCATATGCACCTTAGTGCCCATCTCTGCCTGAAATGCCCTCCAAAACTCTGAAGTAAATCTTGGACCCCGGTCTGACACAATACTAGCTGGTACACTGTACAGCCTCACAATCTCTCGCACATACTTCCTAGCCAAAACTGCCGTTCCATTAGTCTTCTTGATGGCCAGAAAATGTGCTGACTTGGTCAGACGATCCACAATAACCCAAATCGCATCAAAAGTCCGTGACACCGGCAACCCCGTCATGAAATCCATGGTAATCATATCCTACTTCCACTCCGGAATGGGCAAACTCTGCAACATACTACTCGGAACTTGATCTTGATGTTCAGCCTTCACCAGCTGACACACGTTGCACGCTGCAACCCAGCTAGCTACATCCCTCTTCATCCCGACCTAGTGATAATACCGCTTCAGGTCACGATACATTTTGGTCGCTCCCGGATGAATCGACAACATGCTTGAATGAGCCTCTCTCATGATCTTTTGCCTCAGATCCTCGTCTTTGGGTACACAAACCCGTCCGTTCACCAGTATCATCCCACTCGCTGAGACCATATACTCTGAACCGGCCGCCTGAGAAGCATCAATCAAACTCTGATCCTTCTCCTGAGCAACCTGAATCCTGCTCAACAGATTTGTCTGGTTAGCTGCCTCTAACCCCAACGGCTCCTGTGAGATCACACACAACCTCAACGTGCTGATCTCGCTCACCAAAGCCTCCATATCTCGCTCCTGATCTAAAGCCGCTCTCTTCCGACTCAACGCATCTGCAACCAGGTTAGCCTTACCCGGATGGTACCCAATCTCAAGGTCATAGTCTGCAACTAACTCCATCCAGCGCCTCTGTCTCTGGTTCAACTCTGGCTGAGTGAAGAAATACTTCAGACTCTTGTGGTCTGTGAATACCTGCACCTTCCCGCCATACAGCTAAGACCTCCAAATCTTAAGTGCAAAAATCACCGCAGCCAACTCCAGATCATGGGTAGGGTAATTGCACTCATGCTTCCTCAACTGCCTCGAAGCATACGCAATAACCTTCCCTTGCTGCATCAACACACATCCCAGACCAACTCCTGAAGCATCTGTATACACCACATACGGCTCACCCGGCTTGGGTAACCCCAAAACCGGTGTATTAGTCAGCATCTCCTTCAGCTTCCCAAAACTCTCCTCGCAAGCTGGAGACCACACAAACGGAACATCCTTCCCTGTCAGCTTCGTCATCGACTGCGCCATACTCGCAAACCCCTTGACGAACCTCCGGTAATAACCCGCCAACCCGAGAAAACTCCTGATCTCGGTGGCACTCCTCGGTCTAGGCCAATCTCTGATAGCCTCAATCTTAGCCGGATCTACAGAAACCCCCTCTGCTGACACAACGTAGCCAAGAAAGCTCATCTCTCGCTGCCAGAAACTGCACTTACTCAACTTCGCATACAGCTTCTGCTCCCGCAGCTTCTCCAAAACCAACCTCAAATGCACCTCGTGCTCTTCCGGACTTCTCGAGTATACCAGGATATCATCTATGAAGATGATCACGAACACGTCCAGATACTCCTGGAACACCCCGTTCATCAACCGCATGAACGCTGCTGGGGCATTCGTCAACCCAAACGGCATCACCACAAACTCATAATGCCCGTACCTCGTCCTGAATGCCGTCTTCCGAACATCCACCTCATCGATCGGAATCTGATGGTAACCCGACGCCAAGTCAATCTTGGAGAACTAGGTAGCCCCTCACAACTGATCCAACAACTCATCAATGCGTGGCAAAGGGGACCTGTTCTTCACAGTGACTCGGTTAAGTCCCCGATAATCGATACACAACAGGAAGCTGCCATCTTTCTTCTACACGAATAACACCGGCGCTCCCACGGTGAAACACTAGGCCAAATGAAATCCTTCCCCAAGAGATCATCCAGCTGCTTCTTCAGCTCTGCCATCTCTGCTGCAGCCATACGATAAGGCGCCTTAGATATAGGAGTCGTTCCAGGCTCCAACTCAATCGTAAATGGATCCGACCGCGACGGTGGCAATCCCTACAACGACTAAAACACATCCTGGAAATCCCGAACAACCCGAATATCTCCAACTGCAACCTCTCCAACAGTTTCCGGCATCACTATCGTTGCCAGATATGCCTCACAGCCCTTCTCAATCAACTGCTTGGCCTGTATCGCTGAAATCACGAGACTCCCAGAAGTCGGTCTTACCCCCTGATACACCAACCTTCCCATCTCCCGCTCTGAACACAACACGTCCCCGACGGCAATCCAGATGGAAACTGTACCGATCCAACCAATCCATACCCAAGATAACATCGTACAGTTCCACCGGACAAATGACCAGGTCTGCTGGCATCGACTCTCCCGCCACCAGAACATCTACACCATGAGCCTGCCCGAAAGTAGCCAACGTTCTACCACCAGCAACTTTGACTACTCCCGGCTGCTCCCCAGAATTGCTCTGGATCTCGCTACCCTCCGCACACTCCGGAGTAATGAAGCTATTCGTAGCTCCCGAATCGAACAACACGTGGGACTCACATCCGCCCACAACTAAGGTTCCTGCACAATCCCATGTGCTTTAAGACCCGACACTCTAACGCAGACTCACAATTTTCCAAACCGACTAAATTCAAAGAACTCCAGGATTAAAAATGAAAAGCAATCAAGTCTGGAATTTACCTGTGATCGGTCTGGCACTAGAACCGCCCGCCTCTGCCGACGTGAAGACCCATGGTGTCGCTGTGATCTGCGCCAACGGCTGCACTGCTGCCACCGCCATCTGCTGTAGCTTTGGACACCTGGGCTTGATATGCCCTGGCTCCCCGCAGTGGTAACACACTTGAGCCGCCCGATCCTCTCTTTTCTTGGGACAGTACGCCACCTTGTGGCCCATGCCACCGCACCTGAAGCATCCCAAACTACTCTGACCTCCCTAGCTCGGCCCTGAAGTGCTCTCCCACTTCCTCTTCTGACCCTGAGCAGGCTTGCCGCCCCTGCTCAAACCTGACTGCTGCCTCCTCTGCTGCTGCAGCGGTAGACTAATCACCACAGCCTGCTCCTTGATATCCTCCTCGATCGCGGCAGCCGTCTCTACTAACTCCGCCCTCGTGGAGAACTAACTCGCCCTGCAGTGAGTCCTCAGATCAGCCCGAAGTCCCCCGAGGAACCTTCTCACCTGGGCCTGCTCGCCCTCCATGCCCCTCCCATCATGTACCAACAGCCGACTGAACTCCAAATCGAACTCTCTCACAGTCCGACCTCCCTGAGTCAGGTTCAGAAACCTCGACTCCATCCTATCCACCGCCTCCTGGGGAAAATACTTGGCGTTAAACTCTGCCAAGAAATCCTCCCAGACCATCTCGGCCTGCACCCTTCTGGTCTCGACGCCTCTCCACCAGAGATGCGCGTCACCATCCAGATAGTGAACCGCCAGGTCCACTTTGTACCCCTCAGGACACCTGATCGAGCAAAAATTACGCTCCAATCTCCGCCGCCACTCATCGGCCTCCTCAGGCTTGGCACCACCCGAGAAAAACCCGGTGCCAATCCTCTGCATCTGCTCCATCATCCTCAGGTAGGATGGAAGCTCCTCCGCAACCGCCACACCCGGCTGCACACTAGCCACTACCGGCTGAACCCCAGCCACCACTGGCTGCACACAAGCCCCACCTGGCTGAACTCTGGGAGCCTGACCCAGAGCCGGTACCCCACCTGGTAACCGCTCCAGAATCAACTGCAGCAAACCCGCCAGACGATCATCTCGGTCTTGGGCCACACCTACAGGAGCACCCCCACCCGGGCCCCCCGCACCAACAACTACCTCGGGACCCACACTAGCCCCACTAGCCCTCACGCTGGCACTCGTAGCAGTCACACCCACAAACCCCTCCTGAAACGCCTGCGTGTCTGCCACCTGCTCCTGCGTGGTCTCCTGGGCCACACTCACTGCATCTGACTCACTCTGAAGTCCTCGCCCAGCCCACCACGACCACCACAGCCACCATGGCCCCTACGACCTCTGCCTCTAGCACCTCTAGCCATAACTCTGCACTCACAGCAGATTACTAAGTACTAGAACAAAAAAAGAAATCATACAACACTTACCGTGGAATCTCATTGAAGGCTCGGAAGAGATGATTTATGTCCCCAAACCCACACAGCAATCAATCAATTATCACACAATCAATTAATCAATCACCCGCCCTAGAACCATAAGGGCCGCCCTAGAACCGTTAGGGCTCTAATACCAAACTGAAACGACCCGACCCAAAAATTAAAAAAAAAATTTCCTTCAGATTATTATCATCACAGATAATAATCCTCAATTGGGCCACTACAACATGCATCGCGGAAAAAAATAACCATCAATAACAACTTCCAATTCAATAAATCCCATACTTTATTAAATTACTAATCCAATTCAATTCCATAACAATCCAACAATAACCAATAACCAGTAACCAATAAACCAATTTAACTACAACTCAGAATTCACTAGCCACCTAGCAATTCTACAACCGCACACAGCCATACGAGACCCTAGATCATCTCTCCTTCCTGGCCATGATTCCACGATCACATTTTCTCTTTACCTGCAACACATGGCAAAAAGAGTTGCGTGAGTATTATACCAGGATGAATACATAAGCAAACAACAAGAACAACCAATCACGAACAAGTACAGGGACTCTGTGTCGATCAACACAGCCACTAGGTGTCGATCGACATGACTCCGTCCTGTGTCGATCGACACACCACCTGGTGTCGATCGACACGACAACCCAAAAACTAGCTTATCCTCTCGTGGCTCGAATCTGTCGCGATTCGTCGAGTCACCTACACAATTCCAACCACAAAACACACAAAACACCAAGCAAACGCATTCCATCAATCCCTATGCCACACAAACCCACGATCACGCACTCACCTCGAAGAATCGAAATGAGAAAGGGACCAACGGTTACAAAACGACTTGTACACGACGAACCACTGGTCCAAAACCAAAACGGACGAATGTTCTGGAAACTAGACAGACATAGCTACGCGTCGGCATGTAGATCACCTCCATAATCCTTCTGGTTCGATCGGAAATCAGCCCCGAAGGCGACTGATAGCAGACAACCTAACTGCACAGACCCATCGAGTTCAAACAGCCATAACTCGAAGAATAATCAATGAAAAGACGAACCGTTTTCACCTATATCAAGAGCAGAGATCGGAAAACTTACCCACCAAGTTTCACCCCAATCCTCCTCGAATTGCCCAGCCGTTTGCCCTCTAAAACACTCAAGCAGAAACTGTCCTTCACCCTCAATCACACACAACTCACAACCTCTCTTGATTCTCTCTCAAATCCTCCTCTTTCTCTGATTTTCGGCCAAAAAGAGACCAACACGCGTCTGTTCCACCCCTTTTATACAACCCTAGGGTGTCCCCTAAACCGGCCCACCAAACCGGCAATCAGAAACCAAAACCGTCGGTCTGATTTTAACTCGTGTCGATCGACACACAACCCCTGTGGCGATCGACACCCACCAAAAATTCACTTTTTGGTTCATGGGCGTTACAGAAAAAATCAGTGAGCTTCTTCATTAGAGTCATATATCTTTCTTGTGTTTCTGCAACATAGACGATAACAAATTGACTATTAAAAATATAAATAAAATCAATTGAATAAGAGTATACTATTTTGCATTTACCATTGTTGATATTTTATCAAGCGAGAACTCGTAATCTAGAGATTTCGACATCGTGATTTTTTTTATATATGAAAGACATTGGTCTTTGAAAAATTCTACTGTAAAAAAAGAATAATTTTGTAAATTTAGATGTTTTTAATAGTTTTTGCTGTTGATATTGGTTAGAGGCTTTCTTTTTCTTCGTAATCTAAAACAAAAGAAGACACAACCACAAAGTTAGGTTTAAAATTGCAGTAATTTTTTAAATAATTAATCATGAACATAACATATCATATACAATAAAACAAATCACACTAAAAAAAATCAAAAAAAACTATTCAAACATAAATATTGAGAAAAACTATTCATGAGCTAAACTAAAATATAGGCAATGAAAACAATAAAAGTGTATGACTCTGTATATCATCGAACCTTGATAGCAAAGATCCTCACCATAATAAAGATGAAACATACAGTAAGACGGATGGAAAAAAATACATTAGGACCGATGAGATAAAAACAATAAACGAAAAAGAGCATATATTGTAGACTCTAGAACTCGTATCTATACTATATAAAACTTGAAGTTAAATGTTTGTTTTTAAATAATCATGGGCTAAATGTTTATCCAAACGCTATCTCAGTTCCTCTTCATCACTGTTGGGGTCGAATCTCCCCCTGGAAAGACAACAGTCACAAAATGGCTAAGTATGGAAACCGCGGTGGATTACGAACGACCGTCGTGCACAGCGCATCGCTAGCCGATGTCGTGCACATCACGACACGAGATTGCGGCCTACCGCAACTTAAGGCGCCGAGGATGATCGCGTACCGGAGTGCATTTGGCGCCGAAGTCAATCCGATACCGCGACACGAGGATCGCGTACCGCGATGCAAGTGGAGCCAAATTCGGTCGTGAGTGGTTCCGAAGTCGGTCGTGAGTGGTTCCGAGTTCGGCACATCGTTGGACCGAAGTCGTGACACGAAGTGGTGCCGATGTCATTGCTTCGGAAGAGCTGATGTCGATCCTTAACCACGGGACGTCGTGGAACCGATGCCGTGAGGTGCGTGGTACCGAAGTGAGTTGCTCGTGTTGACCGAAGTGGGCCGCATACGTAGGCCAAAGTGGGCTGTTTGTAATGGCCGAAGTGGGCTGTTATGAAGGCCTAAGTGAACCGATATGAGCAATCCCGGGAAGATTTCCATTATCGTTTAGGAATGGATTAGCCGACTTAGGTTAGTATATATACTCATGTACGTCCTTTGAGAAAAGGATCCGAAAATCAATTCACAAAGACTTGTACTCTAAGGCTTTTCGAACAACAATAGAACGAGTTTTCAATTTCCTTTACAGTTGTTTGCGTTGGTTTAATCATAGAAATTCAGTTCCCTACGAAAGTCTCTACAAATTTTGATTGTGCAGGTTCCGACCCCCACAATTTGGCGCCGTCTAAGGGGACACTTGAAATTTCTGACACGAAAAACCACCGCCAATCCGATATGAAGGAAGATGTCTAGTGAAGAAACGAACTCTGCGGGTACTACTGGGGGAGGAGAGAAGCAGCAGTCACCACAAGTAACCATAGACACGATGCCCGAAGCCATGACCCAGATCAAGGCGATGCTTGAAACGTTGGTGAAGAGGATCAAAGATCACGATAAGCAACACGGAACCGCCAACGCCCGACTAGAAACCCTAGCGGCTGCCAACCGGAACCAAGCTAGGGGGTCAGGCCAAGATCGACCGAGGAGACCGGTACGACCAGTTCCCCTCGAATTTACAACACTGCAGAGAACACAAACGGGGATACCTCCGACACGCCCTACAACCATGACCGGTGAGCAAAACCCTGAGGTTCAAAGAGGTGGCACCCGAAACGAAACCGAATCAGAACCTGTGATAGATCTGGATGCGGAAAATCCAGCGCAAGATCGTAACGCCGACAATACAGCCCCAACCTGTAACGAGCTACGACAATTTGAGGACGAGATCGAGGAAGAAGAGGGTCGTCTTCTGGCGCAACAAACTCGATTCGAAAGTGAACGAAGAGCCGCGATCCAGGGTCAGAAAGATGAGATGATCGCACTTCGGGCAGAGATGGATCGAACAGCTGCCAACTTGAAAGCTGTTCAGTCACAGATGCACAGGGCCACTAGCAAGGCGCCGGAAATCGACCGCGTTTTGGAAGAAGCGCAAACTACTCCGTTCACATCCCGTATCACCGAAGTGAAAATTATAGATCCCGGAAAGATTAAGATCCCGATCTACGAAGGGAATAGTGACCCAAAGGACCACATCACGTCGTTCGCAATTGCAATGGGTCGCACTAATTTCCGGGAAGGCAAGAGAGACGCTGGAAAGTGCCTGTTAATCGTTGAACACTTGAAGGGACCTGCCCTTCAGTGGTTTTCCAGACTCAATCGGAATTCCATTGAAAACTTCGGTCAGCTAACCGCAGCATTCCTGAAACACTACTCCATATTCATATATCCTGGGGTTTCCGATGCGGATTTATGAACGATGTCGCAAGGACAGAGCGAGACACTTCGGAGTTTCATCGGAAGATTCAAAACCGTTATGTCTAAAGTGGAGCACGTTAGCGACAAGGCCGCCCTACTCGCCTTGAAAAAGGCACTCTGGTACACCTCGGATTTCAAGAAGGAGATGACCGTGAACACTCCCTCGACAATAGAAGATGCCTTACACCGGGCTTCCGGGTTCATCAATCAAGAGGAGGAGACCACGTTGTGCGCCAAAAGACACGGAAAACCGAAGCAAACAAATCAGCAAATGCAAGCTCAACAGCATCAGAATACCAAGAAAGGCAACCACACGCCCGGTTTTTTCCAACATGAAGGAAGATTCAAAGGAGCACATAGTTTGCGGGTAGAATCTGCTGGACGAGGTCAAGGACAAGGTAACTCACGAGGAAGAGGTCAGGTGCGTGGCCGTGGCCGTGGCCGAGACCCTTGGAACACCTGGGTAAGGTAGGAGAGTACTTACGACGAAGCAGCGTATTGTGAACACCATCGCGTCTTTGGGCACTCAACCGCGAATTGCCGGGTTCTAGGTTTAAAACTCGCTGCAAAACTGGTAGCAGGAGAGCTTGGAGGAAACGTTAGCATTGACGATTTCGCCATGGATGTTAACGATGATGGAATCGGCCCAGCTGACAAAGAAGGTCAGAAGCGTTAGAGGCAAGAGAGCGAAGCCCCACCACCAGAACCGCGAAGGCGCATTAACATGATTATGGGTGGATCACGTTACTGCGCAGACACTGTTTCCTCCATCAAAGCCTTCCAAAGGCAATCTGACGTTAGTATGAACCTCCAGATCCCGTCTACTGTTAAGAACGATGTCATTACCTTCGAAGAAAAGGAGACGGTTGGGATTGATAAACCTCATGATGATCCTCTCGTGGTCGAAATAGTCATGGCCAACTGTGACGTAGCTCGGGTGCTGATTGACACTGGAAGTACGATGGACATAATATTCAAGGAAACACTCAAGCGAATGGACATCGACTTAGCCGCGGTCAAACCATTCCCGAAACCGGTAACAAATTTTTCTGGAGAAACGACAATGACAATGGGATTGATCACACTACCTGTTCAAGCCGGAGGAGTAACAAAAAACGTTGAGTTCTCTGTTTCAGATCACCCTGCTATCTACAATATGATATTGGGGACTCCTTGGCTGAATTCGATGAGGGCAGTTGCATTGACCTATCATCTTTGCGTCAAGTTCCCAACACCAGGCGGAGAGAAAACCATTCGGGGAAGTCAGAAGGAATTCCGAATGTGCTTTCTGACAGAGCATAAACTCAGGAAACCAGTAACGGATCAAGTGTCAAAGCAAAAGAAAATGAAGACGGATAGAGAGCCGGTGAGAGGGCTCAATAAACTATTATAGCAATTACAGATAACAGAGGGTCGCGCAAAAGAAAGCAGACCACTCTGTGACCCCGTTATCACGGTCTGCATAGACGATGAACACCTGGAGCGGTGCGTGGAGATCGGTTCCACACTAAGCGAAGACATCAAGAAGGAACTTGTCTCGTGTCTTAAGGAGAACGTCAGTAATTTCGCGTGGGCTGCCGAAGATATGGCGGGTATCGATATCAGTGTGACAAGCCATGAGTTAAACATTGATCCAAGCTTCCAACCAGTCAAGCAGAAGAAAAGAAAACTCGGACCTGAAAGGGCGAAAGCGGATAATGACAAAGTAGACAGGCTTCTCAGAGTTGGCTCAATCAGAGAAGTCAAGTATCCGAATTGGTTGGCGAATCCCGTCGTAGTCAAGAAAAAGAACGGAAAATGGTGCGTTTGCGTGGATTCACGGATATGAACAAAGCATGCCCAAAGGATAATTTTCCTTTGCCTCATATTGATCGCCTGGTCGAAGCAACAGCCGGCAATGAGCTACTGTCATTCATGGACGCCTTTTCGGGATATAACCAAATTCTTATGAACCCCGAAGATCAAGACAAGACAGTTTTCATCAGGGACAGAGGAATCTACTGCTACAAAGTAATGCCATTCGGGCTAAAAAACGCTGGAGCCACATATCAGCGACTGGTCAACAGGATGTTCGCTAACCAACTGGGAAAAACAATGGAGGTATATATTGATGATATGTTAGTGAAGTCGTTGAGCAAAGAAGATCACGTTGAGCATCTGCGGGAATGTTTTGAGCGGCTGAACTTGCACAATATGAAACTGAATCCGACAAAGTGTAGGTTTGCGGTAACATCTGGAGAATTCCTTGGTTACTTAGTCACTCACCGTGGCATTGAGGCGAATCCAAAGCAAATAGACGCACTAAAGAATATGGCTTCTCCAAAAACTAAATGAGAGGTGCAACGGTTGACCGGAAGAGTTGCAGCGCTTAACCGTTTCATTTCACGCTCAACCGATAGGTGTTTGCCGTTTTATGATACTTTGCGGGGGAAGAAGGACTTCAATTGGAACGAGAAGTGTGAGACAGCATTCAAGGAATTAAAGGAATGCTTGGCAAGTCCACCGATACTTGCAAAACCAGTAGATGGCGAGCCATTTTTCCTGTACATTGCGGTCTCTTTAGTGGCCGTTAGCGGAGTGATTATTCGGGAAGAAATGGGAGAGCAGAAGCCAATTTTTTACGTCAGCAAGAGTTTAGTCGCTACGGAGATAAGGTACCCGCTAATGGAGAAGTTAGCACTAGCTGTGGTCATGTGCGCAAGGAAATTAAGACCTTACTTCCAGTCACACCCAATCGTAATTCTCAGCACTTTTCCCTTGAGGTCAGTCCTTCATAGTCCGAGCCAATCAGGAAGATTGGCGAAGTGGGTCGTCGAACTTAGTGAATACGACATCGAATACCGAGGCCGGACTTGTAAAAAGTCTCAAGTTCTAGCGGACTTCCTTATTGAGACCTCGGACAAGGGTCCCGAAGAAGACGAACCTAAACCGATTTGGAAGCTACACGTTGACGGATCATCATAAGAAAACGGTTTAGGAGTGGGAATAAGAATGACATCTCTGACTGGAGAGCTACTGGAGCAGTCTTTTCGCTTAGGTTTTCATGCGTCAAATAACGAAGCAGAATATGAAGCTCTCATTGCTGGAATGAGGTTAGCCTTGGGATTGAAGATCGAAAACATACATGCGTTTTGTGATTCCCAGCTTGTCGTAAATCAGTTCAGCGGCGAGTATGCGGTAAAGGAAGATCGCATGGGGTTATACTTACAGATTGTAAAGGATTTGGCTGACAATTTAATAAATTCACCCTGACGAGAATCCCTCGGGGCGAGAACACTTCGGCTGATGCGTTAGCTGTTCTTGCTTCGACTTCGGATCCGGATTTGAAACGGGTCATACCAGTCGAGTTCATTGAACATCCCAGCATCAAGACGGCCGAGACCGTAGACGTAGTAACTCGGTCCCAGACAGCCAGACGCACGAAGGATGTTTTGGCAAAAACAACATCGACTTCGGCTCCATCAGTCACGACTTCGGCTCCTTCAGTCACGACTTCGGCTCCATCAGTCACGATTTCGGTTCCATTAGCCAAAGACGACATCGGCTCCGGACCCGAAGCTGACGACATCGGAACCTCAGGACATACAGGATCCGATGTCGGCAAAACCAACGTTCCCGTCGGTAGCCCGTCCACTTCGGCACCAGAATGCCCTTCCACTTCAGAACCCGGAACGAGTCGTGGTTTTCCCGGATCCGAAGTCACCGTCCGCAATGATCCCGGTCCGGAACAAGAAGATGCATTTATGACGGAAGCTGACGAATATCCCGATCCGACCGCTGACGAAGAGGAGATTATGGAGGGCCACAACGATGTGATCAGTCCAGAATACGGCTGCGACAAGCCATGGCTTGGTGACATTCGCAGTTACATCTATGATGGAGAACGACCTTCTGGCAAATGGGCAGCCCGTAAGCTCAAGGCTTAGGCCGCACGATATGTCCTGTTAGATGGAGAAGTTTTCAAGTGGTGTTTCTCCGGACCGTTGCTAAAATGTGTTGAAGGCAAGGCAGCTCGGAAGATCATGGAAGAGGTTCATGGCGGGTCTTGCGGAAACCATTCCGGAGGACGAGCATTAGCAATGAGGATCTAACGACACGGGTATTATTGGCCAACAATGATAAGGGATTGCGAAGTGTTTTCAGCTAAATGCGAGCAATGCCAACGTCACACCCCGAAGATTCATCAGCCTACAGAGATGCTCTCATCGATCACCTCACCTTATCCATTTATGCGTTGGTCAATGGACATCGTTGGTCCGCTCCACCCGTCTCGGCAAAAACGTTTCATGCTGGTCTTAACCGATTACTTTTCTAAATGGGTGGAGGCAGAGGCATACGCGTCCATTAAGGATGCCCAGGTAGAAAGTTTTGTATGGCGGAATATCATATGTCATCATGGCGTGCCTTATGAAATCATCACTGACAACGGATCGCAGTTCATCTCCGTTTGGTTTGCGGCGTTCTGCGATAAGTGGAAGATTAGGCTAAGCAAATCAACGCCGAGGTATCCTCAAGGAAACGGACAGGCCGAGGCAGCCAACAAATCGATCCTTAAAGGGCTGAAAAAATGGCTCAAGGCGAAGAAGGGGAGATGGGCTGACGAGTTGGAAGGAGTGCTATGGTCGCACCGCACCACACCAGGACGAGCAACAGGCGAAACCCCATTTGCCTTAGTATACGAAACCGAGTGCATTATCCCACCAGAAGTGCAATTTCCGAGTGTGCGACGAAGACTTCTGCCAGAGCAGGAAGGATTAAATTATCTTTTGATGCTTGATACATTGGATCTTGTCAACGAGAAACGTGACCAAGCACTTATTCGGATTCAGAACTATCAAAACGCTGCAGCAAGGTACTATAACTCGAAGGTTAAAATTCGTAGACTCCAGGAAGGAGAGTTGGTGTTGTGGGAGGTCTTTCAGGATACAGCAGAGCTAAACGCGGGCAAACTTGGTGCTAACTGGGAAAGACCTTACCGAGTCACCGAAGTAGTCAAACCCGGAGTCTACAAATTAGCCAACACGGCTGGCGATCCAGTTCCGCGTTCGTGGAATGCCCGACATTAGAAGAAATACTATCACTAAGTCATTTCTAAACGAACTACGAGGTGACTTGATCCCTGCAAAGGGTACGTAGGCAGCCCGTCTTCGGACGGGTTCAGCTGCCCCCTTCCCTAAAAAGGGGGGGGGAGTGGGGTACGTATACTCGTATACTCCCTATTTCTCAATACTTGAACATCCATCACGGATCAACCAAGTCAATACTTGAACATCCATCATGGATCAACCAAGTCAATACTTGAACATCCATCACGGATCAACCAAGTCAGTATTTGAACATCCGTAACGGATCAACCAAATCAAAACGAGACACTTAAACCCGATCGTTGCTGCTGGCCACAGTAACACTTTGATCTGACTATCACATCCCAAAACAGGATATTAAGCGTGCAATGACCATTGACGGAGCAAGTTCGGTTCACGGGAACCAGCTTGTAAACCAGAAATGATCGTTATAAACCCAACATACGAAACGTTGGTCATAATGTGATTGCAGCCGGAACAGATATCATAGCAACCCCGTAAAGCCGAGTTCAATCATTGAAAACAAACCCAACAGACGAAACGTTGGTTGAAAATCGGAACATAATCATATTTCTGAAAGCAAGGAACAACATCTTACAAAAAAGAAAACGAAGTCAAGGCACAAAGTTCGCATGAGCAAAGGCCATATAGGCAATGAAACAAAGAAAAACCAAAGTACAGAGAACATAGAGGCAAAGAACCGCTCAAGGAAAATCGACTAAGAGGCAACGCCTCCAGCATTATACTCGTATTCCTCGACCTTGGTTCCACCTCCACCTACATCATAATCGGCACCAACTTCGTTCCCGTCATTATAGCCATAACCTTCAGTACCATCGGGCTCACCTCCGAACCCCGCGCTGATAGTATGGGAATCACGCGGGTCAAGCAAACACACACCGGAAGGACCCCAGTTGGACCCAGAGGGGAAGTGAACACCAATCTCTGCGGCTTGATCTTCCAACGGATTGGAGTCGAAGGCGGGAACATTGTCATAAGAAAAGGGAGAAACAACCAACCCTGTTGGATCTCGGCAAATAGCGCAGTGTACTCCTTGTCCCCGCCAACAAATTCCTCCTTCCATTCGGAAATTTGCGCGGCTTCGGATTCCAAAGTAGGAGCATTGTCACTTTGGAGCTTCCGGATGAGTTCAAGATTGGCATCAACTTGAGCTAGGTCATTCATCTTGTCTACCGACTTCCCAAGAGCCTTGAAATTCTCTTTGGTCTTCTCTATTTTCGACTTGAATTTACTCATCAAGGAACGCACGATCTTCTTCGTGGCAGTTTTAACCTTAGAGTCGGTAGAGCTTTTTTTCGACATAAGCTGGCTCTTGAGCAACTCGATTTCAGAATCTTTCAAGGCACCCGAGTCACGCAATTCATCACGAGTCTTTTCCAGTGACTCCATGTTGGCTTCCAACGCCTTTCCCCGCGCCACTTCGGCTTCCCACTTAGCTCGAGCTTCTTTGGCCGCCTGCTCGATCCTCTCAGCCTCCCGCCTGGCGTGGCGAGCATATTTGCGTGCCAGCCTAGTAACAGAATCGACGAACTGGGGAAAAGGACAAGTATAGATTAAAAACAGCAGTAAATATTGTAGGCAGTCATAAGAAGAAAGGATCACCTTGTTCCCTTCTAGCGACGACCTATCCTCGAATGAACCTTCTTTCGGAGGGGCTGAGAGGGCTTCTTGTTCCGCAATCTCAGGCGTCATCATGCCGCCCTGGGAAGCTTTAATCGTATATTGCATTGCTCCTTTTCCCTTCTCTGCGGCAGACAATGTACGTTTTCGAGGAATCAAATTTCGCCTTATTACGGGTTCATTCACTTCAGCAGCATCACGGTCCAAAGCTTGGGAGACTGCAGAAAAGGATCGGCGTCCGCCTCTAGTTCCAGCGGCAGACTCAGAACGACGCCCCGGATGATTCCCAGCCGAAGACTCAGATCGACGTCCGGGACAGGGGGCATCAGCGATATCGATCTTCATGTTCTGAACACCGTCTTCGAACTCACCCGCTAAACGGTGTGCCTCGGCTTCCTTCCTTTCACGAACTGATGGCTTCCTTTCCATGGTTGATTGCGACGAACTACTTGATAAGGCAGAACCGACGATGTAACGGGCTCGAGCGTTGACTCGATCCATTTAAGAGAAAAGTTTTCTTGCCAATTGCAATTCTCGGACGCAAGTAACTCTGCTAACGTGAGAAAATCTAGTGGAACCTTCGGAAATGGATTGATAACTGCGAAAACAACAAAAAGAATAAGCGAGTTAGATAACGTCCAACGGATCAACAAAAACGAAGACACGACGACTTAGGCTCAACTACCCTTTCTTCTCCACTTCCCAATTATCTTATTGATCCACCGGGGACCAACCGATGCTTCGGTTATCGGGACGTAAAAGAAATGGTCAATCCAGTGGCTATCTTTACTAGGGAAGCCACTGATGATTGAACGGTTTGCTTTAGCCAAAACCGAGTAAATGAGTCTCTCTTTAGGGCGAGATACTCGAACGTCCAGCCAGTTCAAAAGATGGAAGACAGTGACCTCTTTGCCACATTCAATGCTTTTCACGAAAATGCCTATCAAATGACGGAGACCACGGGGACTTATCTGAGCTAAAGCAAGCTGATACATCCATAAGAACTCAAGAATGACTTCCAGAATCGGAAAGAAGTACAAGCACCAGTTGAAACAACTCTCGTACATAGTGTAGCAACCCGAGGGGGGATCCCAGGCTCGATCCGAAGACGAGGGGAGTATCATGTCAATCTCCTCCGAAATATTGAACTTACGCCTCAACTTATGCAGAGACTCTTTAGTACATAGTGTGGAGTCCGCAGGATCAGGAATGCTACGTTTAACTTTTGACCTAGGGGCCTTACGTCTTGGTGGCCTCGGGGCATATCTCTCATTCTCAGCAGCCTGTCTAGCCATCTCCGCCAAAGAAACCACGAATTCATCTTCGAGTTTTGCTTTCCTAAGATTCATAGTATACACATCATGAAGCTCATCCATACCACTACCTCGGTTATTTTCCACCTCGACTTCGGACACAAAAACGCCTCCACTTCAGCACCTAATGTGATCCGACTTCGGCCCGCGGAACGCTCGACTTCGGTTCGTGAAGTCCGCGGACTGATCCGACTTCGGCTCGCGGAACGGCCGACTTCGGCTCGCGGAACGGCCGACTTCGTCCCGTACAATGGTCGACTTCGGGCTGCGACACCTACGCGTACCAACCGCGTCCCGAGCGACTTCGTCCCGAATCCTGATCGCCTTCGGTCCGTGATACCCCGGAGTTCAACCCACGTCCCGGTTACCTCCGGTACAGACGGCCCGAGGTCGGCAACAAAAAAAAAAAACACAAATGGAAGAGCTAGAGAGAGAGAGAGAGAGAAGGAGATGTTACCTTTTAGAGAGAGAAAGTGGAGAAGTGAAGAGTGAGGGAAGAATGAAGAAGGAGTGGAGTATTTATAGAGAGGGTGAGTTTACTATTTCTTGGGAAACGTCCGGTAGCAGCAGAAGCGTCAGAAAAACTGGTAACGTTAAGTCCAGAAGACACTGAGGTAATTCAACAGGCAAAAGCAAAAGGACTAATTCAACAGGCAAAAGCAAAAGGACTGTTCATGGGGCCCAGCCATCATTGGTCGCAAAATTAACTTAATTAAACGGCTTTTTATGACTGCTAATCACCTGATTAACATAAACCGCTTCACCACTATTTCTATAGTACCGAGCTGGGGGGCAAACTTTTGGGGTCGAATCTCCCCCTGGAAAGACAACAGTCACAAAATGGCTAAGTATGGAAAGCATGGTGGATTATGAACGACCGTCGTGCACAGCGCATCGCTAGCCGATGTCGTGCACATCGTGACACGAGATTGCGGCCTACCGCAACCTAAGGCGCCGAGGATGATCGCGTACCGGAGTGCATTTGGCGCCGAAGTCAATCCGATACCGCGACACGAGGATCGCGTACCGCGATGCAAGTGGAGCCGAAGTCGGTCGTAAGTGGTTCCGAAGTCGGTCGTGAGTGGTTCCGAGTTCGGCACATCGTTGGACCGAAGTCGTGACACAAAGTGGTCCCGATGTCATTGCTTCGGAAGAGCCGATGTCGATCCTTGACCACGGAACGTCGTGGAACCGATGCCGCGAGGTGCGTGGTACCGAAGTGAGTTGCTCGTGTTGACCGAAGTGGGCCGCATACGTAGGCCGAAGTGGGCTGTTATGAAGGCCTAAGTGAACCGATATGAGCAATCCCGGGAAGATTTCCATTATCGTTTAGGAATGGATTAGCCGACTTAGGTTAGTATATATACTCATGTACGTCCTTTGAGAAAAGGATCCGAAAATCAATTCACAAAGACTTGTACTCTAAGGCTTTCCGAACAGCAATAGAACGAGTTTTCAATTTCTTTTACAGTTGTTTGCGTTGGTTTAATCATAGAAATTCAGTTCCCAACGAAAGTCTCTACAAATTTTGATTGTGCGGGTTCCGACTCCCACAATCACCAATTTTTTATATATTGTAAAATGTTGATGACAGTTAAGAATATTCTTCTTTCAAGCTTGCAAAGTCATCGTCTTTCAAGAGAATTTTTTCCAAAGTTCTCATTTTTGTACAAACATGTACCTTCAATTTCCATGTTCAAATAGCTACACAAAAGAATAGTTAACTACCATTAATACTTAGTAGTAGAAAAAATCGTTTAAGAAAAAATCTAAATAGACATAACACAATGTTGTTCCAAAATGACTCAAAATGTAGTTTCTGAGATAGACTGTGGTGGGAGAAAAATGAATTTGCTCCTTGTAAAATCCAAAGAAAAAAAAAGAAAAAAACACCACGAACTTTAAAATTGCATATATTCAGAAACCAAAGTCAAAAAGGTTTATATTCCTCTCATTCAAGCATCCATGCTTTCTTTGAATAAACTTGCATATGCTTCTTTATGCAGATCTTGCTTTAGTACACAAATCAATTTCAGTACAAAAGAAATTGAGTATCATAGAAAAAGGGATATCTATATATTATGTATTCTATTAAATTTCATACATCCCTTGTGTACAACCTTGTTTCTAAGGTCTCATTTTCCTGTGATCTAAGGATATGTTATTGTCTTAAAGAACAAAATATAGCATGAAGAAAGATTTGATTAATAATTTTGATGGCTAACTAATTAAGGAACTTGAAGATCATCAAATTTGGTCAAGCCATTAAATATACATCGAAGTAACAATTATTATCAACAAAACAAAATTAACATAATTCTAAATATTTGACGTGGCATTTCACTATAGGTTGAATTAAATCCTAGGTGGACGACCTCAAAAGCTAATAACTTCAACTTTTATATAGTATAGATATAACTATATTCGAAGACATGGCGAAATGGCGTAAATGGCATAATGACGTTTTAATGCCATTCCGCAAGTATTTTACTAATCAAGAAAACTTGCGAAATAGTAAAAAAAGACATAAAATGCAGATTTTGCGTTTTGGAAAAATATAAAGAAATTTTCATTAGGCAAATAAGTGAGTATATCACGTTTTGTGGAAAGAACCAAAAATTAATAATCTTACTAATTAACTTTTTATTTTTAATGCCCTCTCAATATAATCAACACAACATGTTTTTTTTTTGGTGTAACCCTGGGAGATAAATCTCTCAGATTTTATTAAGAACTTAAACAAATTACATGCAAACTCGTCTCGACTGGGTTAGTCCGGAGACATCCTCTCTCAAGATCGAGTCTATTTCTTCAGGAACAGAATGTAAACTATGAAAACCTAATGGTAAAGAAAAAGCATAGTTGGCTACACCATCCGCAAGACGGTTCGTTTCTCTATACCCGTGAGAAATCCAGACTATCCAGTCCCTTGATAAGAAGCCATGGCACAGTCGTATCAGGAATGATAGTGGATGTGATTCACATATCCATGTGCGTAAAAACCCCTCCACTACCTGTGAATCCATCTCTAACTCCATTCTCATTATCCTTCGCTCCCAAGCTATGTAAAGACCATAGTAAACTCCCCATAGTTCTGCCAATGGAGCCGAGCACCTTCCAATATTTACTGCAAACCCACCACACCAGTCTCCTTCACTATTTTGCAGTACCCCACAAGCCGTAGCCAAACCCGGATTCCCCCAGAATGCACCATCCGTATTCAATTTAAACCAATCCGTACGTGGGGCCGTCCATCCTATCATTCTTTCCACCCTAGTAACTATCCGTACTTGTACATTGATCTGCTGATTTGCCGAGTCCACTTCCTTCGCTAAATCCTTAATAACACGTACTCTATCTTTGCAAAGTTTGTTTCTGCCAAAGACATTGCCACATCTCCACTTCCAGCCCCACCAAACAGCAACCGCAAAGATTGTAGACCACGAACCATCTATCGTCTCCACTCCTCCTTGGAGATTTTCATACATCCATTCAAGTAAAGTCCTATTAAAGAAATCTCTTCTCTTGCTAGAAGGAACAATACGATTCCATATTTACCATAGCTGGACAATCTCGAAGCACATGAAGAATAGATTCCACTTTGCCCTTGCAAACGTGACAAGTATCAGTGTCACTCAGACGTCGTCGATACCGCTCCTGATTCGTCATAATTGCTTGATTCCCAACCAACCACACGAAAACACAACATGTTTGATTAAGACATTAGTACTTTTTGATTCTTTTATTGATTACAAATATTTACTTAGATTCATAACCTTTTTTTTTGTCATCTGAGCACATATATATATAAGCCAAAAGGCAAAGAAGGATAGAGAATTACAAGACTCACGGTCTACCTCACCAGAGTAAGAACTAGAACAAGGCAAAGCATAAACAAGCAAGTCTAAAATCAACTACAACCACATTAACAAACCAAATTGATATAATGCGTTTTAGGCGCATTCTAACCTTTGTTTTGTAGGTTTTTATCGAGTCTTTTATTCTATTTTGAGTCATTCTAGGTCTAAAAGTGGCTGGAATGGAGGATTGGAACTTGCAATGGGACTTGGCGAAAAAAGAGGTAAACTGGATCTTTTTGAAGATTCTGAAGATAAGGAGCACCCGCTCCCGATCGGCTGACCTGCTCCGCAGAAGATCCAGTTTTAAAAATTTTCATTCAACCTATTTTCGCCACCTAGAGTTACCCTAATCGATTCCAGCCGCCGAAGCCTCCTTTAAATAGAGATATCTTCGAGACGTTTGAAGGGGGCAGACACAAATGACAGAAAGAAAGAGAACACGAGTGAGAGAGATAGAGATCGATACTTTGTTTTTAGAGTTTTATAAGATTGAAGATTGTCTTCCACCTTTTGTTGAAGTTTTCTAAAATCTTATCTTTTCTATTCATTTATCTATGGAATTTCTTATCTCACTTGCTGCTGTTCGATTCACTATGTTCGAGTAGTCTCCCAAGTTAGGTTAAAGGTTCGATGGGATTAGGGATTGTTGAACTAAGCATATATAGGTTTTGAAATATATTTGATATCTCCATCTATTGTTAATCGTAACGCCTAGACTAGTTTGATCACCTAGCCTTTGATTTTAGGTTTAATTTAGAGAAAATAACTCAAATAGCATAGAAAAGTTGTTATATTACTAGAATAGCATACATCTTTTGGAAATTACTCAAAAGTTTTTAAAGCCTAGTAAATTACAATAAACACCCTTGGTTATTTTTTTTTAATTGAGGTTATTTATAATTAAAAAATGATTAACTAATCCACGTCACTAATCACTGTTCCATGTCACTAATTAGGTTAACCGTCTTAACAAGTCAGAGAAGGAAACTCAAAGGACGGAAAATTAAAAACTTCGTGTGTTGTCGTCGAAACTTCTACTGTTTTCTCTCTAGTCGATTTCTGAGAAACATTCACCGCCGTTGTCGTCGAAACGTCTGCTCTGCATTTTCACAGTCGGATTTTAGTCGAAGGTGAGTATAAACAGAGGAGTGGGGATTCTTCATGTTCCTTCGTTTTATTTTGAGTTTTCAGATTTATTTTGAGTATAATCTGAGGAATCGAAGGTGTTTGTCTCTTGTTAACGGTATTGTGGCTGATTTATTATTCTGTGGCGGCTTGTTTATCGTTGCTAGTGGTTGTTTAAGTTATTTATTGCGGCTGATTTATTGTTATGCTATGGCTGATTTGTGTTGTCTTGCGGCTGATTTACATGTGCAATGCTATTGTGGCTGAGTTTGTGTTATGTTAAATAAAACATAACACAAACTCGTTTATTTGTTTGTTGTGGCTGAGTTTGTGTTTGGTTGCGGCTGGTTTATTTGTTAGTTGTGGCTGAGTTTGATTTTTGTTGTGGCTGATTTATCATTAATATGTTATGTCTTTTATGTTCAGATGTCTGAATATCATGCAATTCCTGAAGATCAAGCAATTCCTGAAGATCAAGCAAGGGATTACCCTCCAAGACTATGCGCTGAAGGGGCTTCTAAGCTAGAAAATAAAAAAATTAATCACAATGTCCATTTGGGAGAGTTCCCTAGAGTCAGAGACGCAATAGGACATGATGTGTGGGAACACATGAAGCAGTTTCCTCTTGAAGTAGTTGCTAAGCTAGCTGATAGCCAATTGGTGTGGTCTGGGAAGACTGTACACTATCTACTATGTAGACAGCTACGAGTACATGACAAGGAGATTTGGTCTCTCGTTGTTGATCAACCTATCAGGTTAAGCTTAATCGAATTTGGTGCGCTCACGGGTCTAAACACAGATCCACTGCCAACAGAAAGTTTTGAACCTGAGCAATACGAAACTTTCTGGGAGGAGTTGAAGATGCCGCTTGGGGTAGGACCCAAGTTAGATGAACTGAGGGCAGCATTAGAGGGCTGTCGAGGCTGGAGTTTTGAAAAGAGGAAATGGTTAGGGCTGTTGCTTCTTCAAGCCATGGGACTTTATGGCTTGCATCATAATTCTAGAATACCCTTTGAAAGTGCAAAAAGAGTATTCGACGATGAAGCCTTGAGGACTTATCCGTGGGGTCAGACTGCATTCGAAGGTCTGGTTGGTTCAGTTAAGATGTTGAATCCAGAAGGAAAGTCGTACACCATTAGCGGCATGAAGGACGTGTTGCTGGTTTGGGCGTATGAATCTGTGACCTGCTTCGGAGAGCGGTTTGGAAGAGTAGTCAATGAGAACGAAATTCCTCTTTTGCGATGGGGTGGAACCCGTACACGTAAAAGTCTTACTACAGCCATAGCTGAGGAGATCAGAGACCATGGTGAGGTAAGAAGGTTGACTTGGCTGAGTTATGGATCTTTTTATTCTGTCTGACTTATGTGTTACTTGATGGCTAAGTTATGAATCATTTGATGTCTGACTTAGGAGTTACTTGATGGCTGAGTTATGATTCATTTGATGTCTGACTTATAAGTTACTTGATGGCTGAGTTATGAATCTCTTGATGTCTGACTTATGAGTTTATGGCTGATTTACTATGCAGGTGCGTGTGAAAAAAATGGTTATGAAGGAGGCTGTAGAAGAGCTGTTTCCGCAGTGGGCGAGTGAAGAAAATGACCCAGAATTTGTAAATCTGGTAACAGACATACATGCGGGTAGGATTGTTAGAGGTTTTTGGGATGTGAAGAGCGATGAGAAGAAGAAAAAAATGAAGGCTGCAGTTTTGTTAGATTCCGATCAACCCCCCGCAAAAAAACAGAAGAAAGCTACAAAAAAACAGGAATTAAGCAACAGTGAGATTGTGTTGCAGCATAGTAGCTACAAGGATATGGGGAAAGAGACGGATTTGACGACCGTAGTCAATGTCCTGGAAAACCTTGTCAGAAGATTTGACAAGTTTGACAACTTTGGTAGTAGAATAGACAGTGTTGAGGCGCAGTTAAACGTCTATAACACAAAATTTGGAGAGTTGTCAGATTTGAAGAAGATGATTGGTGATACAGTCCGAGATGCTGTGGAAGAAAGAGTTGCATCTATTGAGAATGATCGGATGCAAATGATAGAGCGTCTGAATGCTCTCGAGGCACGGAACAGTACTCAAAAGGATGATAACCAATCAAAAGTAAACAACTTTCCGCAGAAATCTGTTAATAGTCCAAAGGTACGTTACAGTTGAGTTATGTTTATTTTTGACGACTGAGTTATCCTTATTAGTCTCGGCTGAGTTGTGTTTATATGTTAATACAGCCGCAGAAGGACGAGTTTAAAAGTCCTGAACCGGATAAAAGTCCTGAAACAGTCAACAGCTCCCTGCATAATGTACGTTACAGTTGATTTATGTTTATTTTTGACGGCTGAGTTATGGTTACTTTTGACGGCTGAGTTATTACCTATATTTGACGACTGATTTATTACCTATTTGACGGCTGAGTTATAGTTACATAACGACAGATTTATTCTTTTTATTATGGCTGAGTTATGTTTATATGTTAATACAGCTTAAAAGTACTGAACCAGTTCATAAGACCAAATTGAAATTGGCTGAGGAGTTTGGTAATGACGAAGAAGAAACAGTTGATTTCGTTACTGTTTCTCCTGCTAAGAAATTGGTTGAGGCAAAAAAGCAGGAGGCTGAGGTTAAAAAGCAGAAGGAGGCCGATGCTTTAAAGAAGAAGGAGGCCGCTGCTTTAAAGAGGAAGGAGGCCGCTATTTTAAAGAAGGCGGCCGCTGCTTTAAAGAAGAAGGAGGCCGATGCTTTAAAAAAGGAGGGGCAAGTAAGAAGGAGGACAGCGAGGAATCGTAAAGGCAACGACGATCCGAAACCTCCGGAAGTGACTATCCCAGCAAAGAAGAAACAGATTTTAAACGACGACAGTGAGATTGTGGATGTCACCAGCAAATTTGTCGCAGAATATGACGAAGTGCTGCCGGAGTCTGATGAGGAGGAAGAGGACAGGATTAGGTCGGAGAGAATTAAGGCTTATCGGGAGTCAAGGGTAAAATTATCTCCTGATGTGTCTTCAGGGAGGCTAGAAAATGATCCTCAAGCACGAGTTTTTCCTTATATTGGAGACAATGGAATGATGTGCATGAGGAAAAATTATGAACCTTCACCGGCAATCTATGATCCTGTCGCACCTGCTGATCCGGTTAAAGTGGCTAAACTTTTGGATCACCTAAAGCCATTCGAGTATGACCCTTTAGAGCATATGTTAATACGGCTATTAGCAATATTTGCCTAAACTAACTTGTGTTTAATTGTTTTAGGGATGTTCCATTTACAAAGGGTACAGAAGAGATCGAGTTCTACAGAGTTCTCATGTCTGAGAGAAAGTATTGGCCAAAGATAGATTATGGATGGCTGTCTGATGATGTAAGTATACTGTTGGGGCTGAGTTATATGTACGTAATGTCTGAGTTATTAATTATATGTCTGTGTTATGTAGGCTTAAGTATGCTTTATGTCTGAGTTATAGATTATATAGGGCTGAGTTAAATATACGTAATGTCTGAGTTATTTATTATATGTCTGAGTTATGTAGGCTTAAGTATGCTTTATGTCTGAGTTATAGATTATATGTGGCTGAGTTAAATATACGTAATGTCTGAGTTATTTATTATATGTCTGAGTTATGTAGGCTTAAGTATGCTTTATGTCTGAGTTATATATTATATGGGACTGAGTTAAGTATAATTTTTCTTTGTACAGCATATTTCCGTGTATATGAGAATCCTCATAAAAAAATCCATGCTAGATCCCTCCCCATTCTACTCCAAGCGAATTGGATTTATGGACATTTGGTTTACTGTAGTATGGTCTATGGATTACATACAGTTCAAGATCAAACCAAAGACGTTTAAGTTCACTGCTGGGTATGAAGATTTAGTAAACGGCAAAACTCCTAATGACTTGCAAACAAACAAGAAGTGGTTAGAAGATGTGGATCACTTGTACGGAGTTCTACAAACTGGAGGAGATCATTGGGTGGCATATCACGTGGACCTTGTTAATGAGAAGATCGACGTTTACGATCCCATCATTGGACAGGTGACACCCGAAAGTGAAAAGAAAATCCGTGATTCATTTAGGCCGTTTTCGCACATGATCCCATTTATGATTAACGAATTAGTTCCTGCCAATCTCCGAAAACCTAGATTGAAGCAGTTTTTGTTCCGAAGGAGGAGCGGCAAATACATCCCACAAAATGTCCAAATTGGCGACTGTGGGGTGTATGCATTGAATTTTGTCGAGTGTCTAGTGCTTGGCACTACTTCCATGGGATAAATGATGCGAATATTAAGGGTTTACGGGTGAAGATGGCATCAGAGATCTTAGATGAAGGAACTTATAATGTGTTAGGGCAGTTTACATAGGGTTTTGTCAAACACTAAAACACTAAAGAGATTGTATTGTATTTTATTGATTTAAAAAAAAATTAATAGCAACTCTTCGGTTACTGAGTAAAGGCTGGCTGACTTATGTGTTAGTCAGCGTTTACTCTCCTTAATAGCGACTGACTGAAGCGGCTGAATTAAGAGTGACGAATTCATGTTTCGGCTGAGTTATATAATGCTTTGTGCAAAATAAGCGACTGACTTAAGAGTGACGAATTCACGTTTCGGCTGACTTATATAATATAGATTAATCATTACACCTAATATAGGAAGCGTCTCGAGAGTATTAATTAATTTCAATATAATTACGTATTCAGAAAACCCTAGGTTAGCAACCAATTGGGCTCCTCACTTTCTCTTCTCTTGCGAAATAAAAACTTAAAATCTCAATCAATCACCTATAATGGCCTCTCCGTCACGATCCCCAAATCTGCGACCGGATTCTTCCTCTGCTACCTCTGAAACTCGGTTCCCTAGACTCGAGAGGGTTGGATATATCAACTTCGACGTAGATCCATGTAAGTCTCCTCGACTTCCCCTGTTCAAGATCTTCATGGTTCTGACTTACTTCTCAATGTCTGACCCCTTTTCTCTTTCCCTTTCTGTACGAACCAACAACAACCACTGAAGCCCCTCAGGAGATCGCTGAGTACACGATAATGGGAGGAAATCTCTTGTAAGTTCCATGAACCAACCCTGTTTCTCGCCATTACAAACTTACATACTTCTAACTGCATACATGTCAATTCAAATACCAATCTAAAATTTTGCAGCACTAATCTGAAATCTGTTTCTCTATTGCGAGATGACCAATCGACAGGGCCATCGACAACTATGCCCGAAAGATGTCACGAAACGGAGAAAACTTTTTGTCGTATGAGGCAATTCTCGAAATAGTTTTCAGGTAAACTCTTAGTCAACATGTTATTGTATTGCATGTCGAATTCTGTCATTATGTGTATTCATCATCTATGAAATGTCGAATTCTTTGCAAGTCAAATTTTTGTTGTTTTCAACCTGGTGAAATTAATACTGTCAAACTGTGATGTTCCTTGTATTTTGTTTGTTTCTCGTTGTGCAGGTACTACCAGAACTTTCTCGCTCAAAGGAACAGAGATCGGTTCGAAGAGGAGACACCGAAAGTTGGAGATGAAGGCGAATCATCTCGCCGGAGTCCAAGTCAACCACCAAATCCGAAGAAACACAGAGCCGATACCTCGCCGTAGCAAATCGGCACGCCAATTCGACTTCTATCTCAAGCTTTCTGTAAAAGATTGAACTTTTTTAGTTTTGTATGAGAAGTCTGCTACTATATCTTATGTTTTGTATGATAAGTCTGCTACTATATCTCCAAACTGAAGACTTCCCTATCTCGTCTACGAAATTATACACATACACTTTGTTCTTAAACCCTAAACCCTAAACCATAATTCCTAGAGGTATAGCAAAAGATACGCATTGTTCTAACAAAACCTTAAACCCTAAACCCTAAACCATAATTCGTAGATGTATAGCAAAAGATACACATTGTTCTCACAAAACTCTAAACAAAACCCTAAACCATAATTCATAGATGTATAGCAAAACATACACATTGTTCTCACAAAACTCTAAATGAAACCCTAAACCTTAATTCCTAGAGGTATAGCAAAACATACACATTGTTCTCACAAAACCCTAAACCCTAAACCCTAAACGAAACCCTAAACCCTAAACCCTAAACCATAATTCCTAGAGGTATAGCAAAACATACACATTGTTCTTACAAAACCTTAAACCCTAAACCCTAAACCTTAATTCGTAGAGGTATAGCAAAATATACACATTGTTCTCACAAAACTCTAAACGAAACCCTAAACCATAATTCCTAGATGTATAGCAAAAGATAGACATTGTTCTTACAAAACCTTAAACCCTAAACCCTAAACCTTAATTCATAGAAGTATAGCAAAACATACACATTGTTCTCACAAAACTTTAAACGAAACCCTAAACCATAATTCCTAGATGTATAGCAAAAGATACACATTGTTCTTACAAAACCTTAAACCCTAAACCCTAAACCTTGATTCCTAGATGTATAGCAAAACATACACATTGTTCTCACAAAACCTTAAACCCTAAACCCTAAATAATCATATAATCATATAAATAATAAATCATCTATTCTCTATTATATTAATATGGCGTGTGAATATATGTACGTAATCATTACGCACGCGTTTGGTACTCTCGATACGCTAAGCATATTAACCTTTTCTATGCTATTTGAGTAATTTTCTCTATTTTTTTATAATATTTTTGGCAACTACGCAGTAACCCAACAGTTTTCGGTTTTTTTCTATAAATACCAAGTGAACACTCAGTAACCGAACATTCGTTTATTAATTTTGAACTTGTTTTCTCCTTTTGCAATCTCAAATACAAGTTAGTTTTTCCTTGTTCTCCTAGTATATGTAATTCACGTTTTTGCAACTTGATTTGTTTATATGTTTAGAAGATATATTAACATCCTATTTTCGATATACATGCAACATCAATGGCAGAATCGAAGAAGATGATGAAGCGTCCAATGGAGGATGACCATCGACGAAATGCTATTAAAAAGGCCAAAACGGAAAATGAGGACTATTACAAGACGTTGATCCTCTCGCTCAAGGAACAGATTAATATAAAAGTTGAATTGCATGATGCTTTTGTGGAACTTATGTTTATTTCTGCGAAAATGGATTTGCTTGAAGAATTTATCGGGAAGGAAAAGGTTGACTTCCTTGCTGAGTTGGACAAACTTGCAGCAGAACTCGTTGAAGCCAAACAAAAGATGTATAACGCTAGCGTTGAAGAACTTGATTGGATCAAGATTCATGAAAAATAGGGATATATGTTTATCTAATGCTTATGCTTTAGTAGTCTTATGTTTATGTTTATGGTTATGTTTATCTAACTTTATCAAATGCTTATGTTTTAGTAGTCATCGTAATAACTCAGCCTAACATTTGATATAACTCAGCCGAAACTCAGCCTATAACTCAGCCTAACATTTGATATAACTCAGCCGAAACTCAGCCTATAACTCTCCCTAACATTTGATATAACTCAGCCTAACATTTGATATAACTCAGCCGAAACTCAGCCTAACATTTGATATAACTCAGCCGAAACTCAGCCTATAACTCAGCCTAACATTTGATATAACTCAGCCTAACATTTGAAATAACTCAACCTAAACATAGACTATCTGAATGAAAAATAATTGTTAAAATTTATGTTCTTTTTGAATTTGTGAGTGGTCACTCCAAAGAACTCGATACGTAAACCCTAAACCCAAATTTATGACATTCTCAAACCATGCCATAAGTCAGCCATTAGGTTCATATAAGTCACCCGAAACGTACTAATAAAATCTCACGACGTTTCGTATTTTCGGCGGGGAAAAAAAAATTAACCAAAATTTATTCACTTTTTTCTCTCTTCTCTGTAATCTATCTGTTTCATATTCATTTTCGACATGTCGGTTGTCCCACACTGTAGTTCCAAGTTATTCAGCAGTGTCGATGCCATATTATACTCTGCTGATCGGGATCACCTCCCTGTTCTAAACCCTGGTTTTGGTATTATTGATAAAACAACCATCACGTGGTTCAAATTTTTACACGAGCTCTCGAAGGCGATCCCGGAGATTCTTCGAGAAGGATGGGTTCATGAGTGGCCGACATACAGCTTGATTCCAGATTATTTTAAGGAACAATGGTTTCTTAAACTCGCTGTAAGCCAACACTAATATCTTTCTTTCCCGATCATTTTATCAACAACAATAATATTTCTCTTCTTTTTTTTGGGTAGCGGAAATACAGATGGGAACCGAGACACACTTTGACGATTTGGACACATTTTAATCTGGTGGCTAGAACGTTATTTCGAACTCAAATGCGCACGTTAAGGAGGATATGGGCGCATGGTGGCGAGAAGCCAGATTGGATAAACACTATAGTTTAGACGAATCTGGCCCTGATAATTTTGGTTTTTGAATGTAATTTAGTTATGATACACTTTAGTTATTTGTGTTTCATCTCTTTAAACCAGCCGTATCTTTTGTGTGTTTGCATGAATAAATCAGCCGCATCTTTTGAGTTTTGGATGTATATATAAATCAGCCGTGTCGATGCTTTAAACTGACGAGTTATTTGTGTTTTGAATATTTAAACCAATAAGTCAGCCACTTCTTTTCCACAAAGTAGTCATAACTCAGCCGAAACACGAATTCGTCAATATTAAGTCAGCCGCTTCTCTTGTAGACAGAAGGCTGAATTAATTGATTTACAAGTCCAAAATTACTATGGCTTCATTTATTATGTGATGGTCAAAAACGCATCAAAATTTACTTTTTTGGTTGATCAGTCAAGTCAGCATTTACTCAAAATATACGAACAATTGTTTATCTACTCAGTTACCGAAGAGTCGCTTTTGATATAACTCAGCCGAAACTCAGCCTATAACTCAGACTAACATTTGATATGACTCAGCTGAAACTCAGCCTATAACTCAGCTAACATTAGATACGTCAGCCGTGAAGTTAACCTTAAGTTACACATTTTTAAATTTAAATAATATAGAATATATAATTTATTGTGGCGTCTGAATACGTAATCATAACCAAAATTAATACTCTCGAGACGCTAATCTAACGAGCTATATGGCGCTTCCTATATTATAGGGTTAATGATTAATCTCTTGGGAACTAGGAGTTAGAGCATGTACAACGGATAGAGACTTGATGAATCTCTAAAAAATAGTATTATATTCATTTTCATTATTTGTTTAAATTTTAAATTAATAGAAAAACGTGGATCCAATAGAAAATGAACATATGTTCGTGGAGGGTATGGCTAAAACTGTTTCTCAAATGAGAAACTAAAGAACCTCAATTCCCTTCTCTCTCCAACTTTTTATTATTTTATACTTTTTTATTTGATGAGAAACTGATGCTAGAGACTCCGTTGTACCTGCTCTTATGATTGAACTTTTAGGAACTCTAATAAATAAGTCAGCCTTAACACGTTTACGTCACTAATAACTCAGTCATAACTATTCAGTAACCGAACAGTTTCAGTAACCCAACAGTTTTCGTTTTTTCTCTATAAACACTCAGTAACCGAACATTCGTTTTTATTAACTTTGAACTTGTTTTCTCCTTTTGCAATCTCAAATACAAGTTAGTTTTTCCTTGTTCTCCTAGTATATGTAATTCACTTTTTTGCAACTTGATTTGTTTATATGTTTACATTATATATTAACATCCTATTTTCGATATACATGCAGCATCAATGGCAGAATCGAAGAAGATGATGAAGCGTCCAATGGAGGAAGACCATGGAGCAAACGAAGTTAAAAAGGCCAGAAGGGAAACCGAGGAGCATTACAAGTCGTTGCTCCTCTTGGTCAAGGAACAGATGAAAGCTAAATCTGAATTGCAAGATGCTATGATGGAAGTGAAATCTATTAATGCGAAAATGGATTTGCTTGAAGAAATTATGGGGAAGGAAAAGTTTGACTTATTTGCTGAGTTGGACAAACTTGCTCATAAACTCGTTGAAGCCGAAGAAAAGATGGCCAAAGTCGAAGTTCCAGAAATTGATTGGATGAAGCTTGGTGCAAAATATATGGCTGACTAAATGTTTATCTAATGCTAATGCTTATGTTTATGTAATGCTTATTACTCAAATTTTTATGTATTTTTAGAACTCTGATGTTTATGTATTTTTCGAACTCTAATATAGAATTTGTTTATTTTATCATAACTCAGCCTAAACTTCATTTATAAGTCAGCCTAACCTTTGACATAACTCAGCCTAAAATTCGTTTATGACTCAGCCGTATGAGACCCTTTAGTTAGTTTGTATTTTGAAAATTTAAACCAATAAGTCAGCCGCTTCTTTTGCAAAGCTGTCATAACTCAGTCGAAACACTAAGTCAACCTTTACTCAAAATATACGAACAATTGTTTTTTCTACTCAGTTACCGAACAGTTGCTTTTCGTAACTACTCAGTAACCGAAGAGTCGCTATTTTTCTTTTTTTTTTAATATATAAATACCATTTAAACACTCATTAACCAGTCTACTTGTTTACCCTACTCAATAAACCCTACTTGTTTTTCTACTCAATTACCGACTAGTTGTTTAGATTAAAGGCTGACTAACACATAAGTCAGCCTTTACCATCTGTTTAGATTTTCATAAAGTTTATATCTCTAGAGAAATCCACTTTGTAATGGAAGTATTCCCTCTTACAGCCCTACCTGAAAAAATCCAAGCCTTAGTGGCCGAACGTGTGGCCGCTAACTCTGTTGCAGATCTATATAGATTGAGAGCAACATGCAAGTATATGAAGGAACTAACAGACCGGCCCGGAGTGTACGCATCTATAGATGTGTTTACCTTCCCTTCGTACACACATCTATCTAGCTTGGTGATGCAAGTTTACTACGCTAATGGAAACCCGAGTACACTGTTCTTAGAGGGTGTATAGAAGTTCTTCACGTTCGACCTCCAAGATGAAGGAATTGCTTTGATTAAGAGAGCAGCAGATGCAGGATTCGAGCGTGCTTTGTACATATATGCAATGACGCGCAAGGTATTTTGGAATACTGAGGAGTATTTATCTCTTTTCACAAGGGAATCTGTTCAGAGGATAGGCAAGATTGTTAGATCTCTAGACTGGAGTTGGGGAACGTCTCACACTGATGCGTTTCTAACGAAGAAGTATGAGTTCATGTCAACGGAAAAAACCTTGTTCTATAATTGCACATGTACTCCATTGATGGATCGAGATTGGGATCTTTGGTTCATTGAAGACAGTAAGGATAAAAATTTGTGTGACCGATGCTTTTGGATCAAAGAGTTAGGTCTTTTTTACCGTGATTTTAAGCCGATTATATATTGGCCGGACAATAGGCTTTGGATGTGGTAATATAAACTATTGTTTCCTCCTTTGTTTCTTTGTTTATGACTTCATGTTAAATATAATTCAGCCGTGTAGTAAATATAAGTCAGCCGTGTTGTATATATAAGTCAGCCGTATTTTAAATATAATTCAGCCACTTATGTTTATGTAATAAGTCAGCCTAAACTTTGTTTATGACTAAGGCTAACCTTTAACATAACTCAGCCTAAACTTCGTTTTTAACTCAGCCTAACCTTTAACATAACTCAGCCTAACCTTTAACATAACTCAGCCTAAAACTTCGTTTTTAACTCAGCCTAACCTTTAACATAACTCAGCCTAACCTTTGACACGCATGAGATAAGTCAGCCGTTTTTAAAATATAAGTCAGACGTTTAGTTATGATAAGTTTAGCCGTGTATTTAAAATAAGTTTGCCGTGTAGTTAGTACGTAATCGTATTACGCACGCGTTTAGTATTCTCGAGACGCTATACTGACAGTTATATGGCTCCCTATACTAGGAGTAATGATTAATCTTTTGAGAACTCTAATCTTTTTTAAATATTCCACTAAAAACTTAAATGCCTTGTCGTTAGTTTTCAATGTTTTTGAACACAACTTACAATGTTTAGTCAACTAACATTTATTAGTGTAATCTTTCTGTATGAACCATGTAAGTAAGAGGAGGATTACGAACAGCACTCATAAACTTAGGGTTTTCTTATCTTTGAAACTTCTTTTCCAACTTCCATAATGGCGGATCAAGTATGTAAATCTCCTACAAACTCACATTTTTTTCAACTTCTTCTTCCCGGCTTCTACTCCCACCTCGTATGTAATCTCCCTTCTTCCCTCCATCTCTCTCTCTCTCTATATATATATATATATATATCTCAATGTCTTGGTTGCAGAGCATTCCGGAAAAGTTCTTCTCGAAATACATAGAAGGAAGAAACAGAAGAAATATGATGGAGCTTAAGTCGGACGCGTCTGAGAAAACATGGAAGGTGAAGATGGAAGGTCGGAGACTCACCTTTGGATGGAAAGAGTTCGCATTTGCTCATGATTTCCGAGTCGTAGACTTCGTCATTTTCAGACACGAAGGAGAATTTTTGTTCCACGTCACTGGTCTTGGACCTAATTGCTGTGAGATTCAATATGTACAGTCTAGCAATAACGTCGATGATGATGATGATGTGGAGGGGGAGGAGGAGGAGGAGGAGGAGGACAAAGAGAAGAAGAGAGAAACCGGTGAGAGTAGTCAAAGTGAAAACCGATTTGTGACAATAACTGTCACACCAGCTAGTCTCAAAGATTCTAGACTTGTAAGTTTAAGTAAACTCTCTTGAAAGAATTTTGTTATTCAATTTTTGTCGTTATTGATGCTTTGTCAAGAGCTTATTGTCTCTTTCTTATGCAGCATATTCCACTGAGCTTCACTAGGGCTCACCAGATGGAAAAAGCAGGAGGGAAGGAGATTACTCTTTTGGACCAGCATGGAGTAGAGTAGCCAGTGTATCTATGCATGCCAGACATACGGATGAGGTTGCGCTTTGGTTCAGGGATTAGAGAATTCTTCAAGGCTATTGGTGTTACGGCGTACGAATCTTTTGTGCTGGAGTTGGTTTGGGAAGACAAAGCATCTCCTCCTATGCTCAAGTTTTGCTCCAAGATCGAGGCATGATGCTCAAGTTATGGAACTTTGTGTGTGTTTTTTTTTTTTGATGAAACTATATTGCTTGTTTTTTTTTCTTTTGGATGAAACTAAAGCTTTTTTTCTTCAGCCGTATAAAATATTAAAAGTGCTATACCCTAAACTCGAGATAAATAATTTTGAGGTATAGGTTCTCTTTCAATATATAAGTCATATTGAACGTGCCTTAAGTCGGCCATTAGGTGCATATAAGTCAGTCGCGCAACCTGTAATTTATCTCGCGACGATTCATATTTCGGTGGGGAAAAAAATATATTTATTTATTCAATTTTATCTCGCGACGTTAAGTGCATATAAGTCAGCCAAAACGTGTAATTTATCTCACGTGGATTCGTATTTCGGCGGGAAAAAAAAATATTACTTATTCAATTTTAACATGCGATGTTTCGTATTCTCTAGATGCTATACTGACATATATATGGCTCCATATACTAGGAGTAATGATTAATCTTTTGTGAACTCTAATTTCTTTTGGGAACTCTAATTTTTTTTAAAATATTACGCGTTTGGATGAGTTACCATCTTCGTCTTCTTAAATTTCGAAAGAAAATGTCTTCCTCATCTAACCCAATCTCATTGTCTTTTATTGACAATCAGCTGTATTGTAATCATAAGTCAGTCATTTATTGACAATAATTCAATCTTTACGGCTGATTTATCGCATTAACAAAAACACAAATCCATACATATCCAAACAACACTTTTAAATCAGACAAGTTTTTGCATTATGCCCAGGCTGTTTACAACGAGAACATGCGTGTCTTTTCCTATGACGTTTGTTCTCAAGGGCAACTTCTAAAGCAGATTTCATCCTACTTTTCTTAGGCCTTCCTGGTTGTTGACGAACAAGCGGGGGCAAGCACGGTTGGTTAGCAACGTTATTTGGAACTTGGAGTGCTGAATCTATGGGCATGATCGACTCAGCGTATGCGTTTACCAAATAACTGCTGTAGTAGTAAGGACTGCACAAGGATATACGACAAATTTTTCTATCCTCGGCAGCTGCGATTGCATGCACGCATGGTAATTTCTCGTGTTCAAAACGCCGACATGTGCATTTTCTTGTTTCCAAATTCACAATATGCAAAGACGATCCATATGTAACTTCCGTGTGATAAGGATCAATCCTTTGTACCATCATAAGTCTGGCGGCAATGACACGGCCCTATTTATAATACATAAAAAATTATTAAAACATTACGGCTGGGTTATGGACCAATAACGACTGACTTATGAACTGCAATGGCTGACTTATCATAAAGGCTGGATTATGGAACAATAACGACTGACTTATGAACTGCAATGGCTGACTTACATGTAGTAGTTTCTCGACACCACGCGAAAGCGTGGTTGGCTGCGATTTCGCATCCTCTCTCCGTTCTTCAAACCATCTGGTCATCATAACCCGTATCGATTCTAATAGTCGAACAATGTGAAGACTTCTAGCATTTGACAGTGCTCTGTTCATTGATTCCGCTGTGTTCGTAGTCATCAAATTGTACCTTTGGCCCGGGAAATGAATACGCGCCCACAATCGGACATCAGCTCTTTGGAGGTAGTCATGAAGTTCAGGATTAATCGCTTCAATCTCCTCGAACCTTGTATTAAAGTCAGAAACCCTAAAACATTTTGCCGCTTTCTTCACCAGACGAAAGACATCTTTTCTCTTGTATTGTTGCAAAATGTTCTTATATAAATGGTAAGAGAAAATTCCACGAGAAGCCAACGGAAACACATTTCCAATTGCTTTTCCTATCGAATTATGCCTGTCCGAGATAATCGCAAGAGCCTCATCGTCAGGAATCAAAATTTTTAGTTGCGTAAAAAATCAGTGCCATGAATCATCATTTTCAGTATCAACCACGCCGAAGGCTATTGGAAAAATCTGAAAGTGTCCCTTTGTATTTACCGTTAAGAAACGTACCGTCGACAATGACAACTTTGCGCATGAAAGAAAACTCATTTATGCTCGCACCAAACGCAAGGAACACATACATGAATCTTCCAAATTCATCAATTTGAAGACGCGTAACCGTACCCGGATTTGCCCTTCTTATCATATATAGGTAAGGAGGCAAGTCTTCAAACCCACTCTCAGGAGTTCCCATATCGATTTCCCTTGCAAATTTTAGCGTCCTATGTGATTTCCAATAATCCATCAGTCCACACGGAAAACGAAAAGTACAAGTAAGTAAATCAGGTGTAATAAACAAATAAGTCAGCCGCTAAGTCAGCCGCAACTTACCAATAAATCAGCTGAAATAGAAGTCAGTCGCAACGTACAAATAAATTAGCTGTAGGTGCATATAAGTCAGCCAAAACGTACTAAAAATTCAACTGAAATAGAAGTCAGTCGCAACGTACTAATAAATCAGCTATAATATACAAATAAGTCAGCCAAAACGTACTAAAAATCAGCTGTACTATACAAATGAGTCAGCTGCAACGTACTAGTAATTACCTTTACACCAAAATGCTTATTGATAGTTATTCCAACACTCTTAGGTCGAACAGACGGACCAACGTTGCCGAGATACTCCCTGTACAGCTGGCCTAAAATATTTGGTGTTGCTTGTCGAGATCGATTAGAACGCTCAGTTACAGAACATGTATGCTCCAAATCGTAAATACGAACATAAAATGCCGGTAATTCCCCTTGTGTTAAAGCACGAACTCTCCAGAGACATCCATCAACCCAACACTTAACAATGAGTGTGTCCGAATTGGATACATCTACATCAAAATCAAATTGATCTCTCACCGTAAGAAGTTTCAGTCGTTTCTCCAAATCGGCTTTACTCTCGTATCGTTGCCCTACCGCGAGGTTTAGCGAAGACATCTCCAACCTTAGAACCTCTGGATTCCTTTCCGATCCGCTCACCGACATGTTGTGAGCTCTCTTCTTAGGCGGTAGGGTCGGTGAATCTTCGTCTTGTGTTGGAGACTCACCGTATGAACTGAAGTTATCATCTTCAGATGAAGCACCATCCGAGTCGTCGAACATATCAAATCGGCTTTCAAATTCATCATCTTCTTCGTCTTGTTCACCTACTTCAGATTCTCTGCCTACTTCGTATTCTTCACCTTCTATTTTACTTGTGCAATCCATGTCTTCATCGTCGCGTTTATCTTCGTATTTTGTTTCACCACCAGGAAAATTATCATTATTGAAACCACCGTAACTGAATAACCTTTTCTTCTGCTCTCTCACTTCGTCATTCCAACTAATTTGGCTCTCCTTTTTCTCCGTAATCTCTACACAGAGACGTATCTGTTCGAATTTCCTTAGGCTTAGAAAACCTATCATCTGTCGAGTATTGGAGACGTAAACTGGTGGAGTATCGTGCGCCATTGTTTTCAAAGTTTTATTCGAGAACATGTAGCTCAGCTGAATTTGATGGCTCGACTCGTTCAATCCGTAATCATCGAGTACAGACTTCACAAGTTCGTCGTGTGTTGTTTCATCATTTAAATATAGAACTCTACACCCTCTACCGTCAGCGTTGAATACGTATCTGTTTTTCTTGACCCAGTTACCGAAAACAATAATTACCGAATCCATAAATCTCGAACAAAGATCAATGAAAAAAAATAATGTGGAAGAAGACGATTAAGTTTCTGAGTATCAGATGATAAAGAAGATAAATAGATGAAGAAGAAGAAGAAGACATAGTGTCACTACATAAAACTCTAACAATGACATGAAAAATTACATGGAAAATAGGAGCTGATGACATGGAAAATCGGATTTGATGTCATTAATTTTTTGCTTATATGGCAAGTGAGCCACAAAATGAAAACGTAAATCAGCCTAACTAAATCAGTCATCAAATGCATATGTAAGTCAGTTGCTACGTGAATACTATTTCAGTAATAAAAACAACAAAAATCGGGTTCGTTAAGAGGCCATAAAAGGGCGTAGATCAGCTGGAAAATATTATGTCAGCTGTATCGTCCAATAAATCAGCCGTCAAATGAATGCTATTGTAGTAATTAATCTTTCGCTAATAAATCAGACATAATATGGCCGAGTTTACTATTAATCATGCTAAAAACGGCTGATTTACGTTAATTATACTTAAATCAGCCGTAACAATCTTTCATAGGTCAGCCGTCCGTATAGTAACACAACCAGTCGATGATCATTCCGTCATCGTGAGAAACATATCTCAACCAACCGATATACAAATCAGCCGTCATATATGTACGTAAGTCAGCCATTAACTCATAAATCAGGCAGATTTTTTTAAACTCAGCCGTCACATAAATCTTAAGTTAGCCAGAAGATCTTAAATCAGCCACGTTTTGTAAGTCAGCCGTATCGTTTGGCTTATTTGTATATGTAAATCAGTCAATTTTTTTAAGTCAACTACATCGTAAAGCATTACGGCTGAGTTCATTAATACACGTCAGCGATTTCCTATGTGGCGCCGGATTTTATCTGACGTGGCACTCAAAAGTAATGGCATTCTTGTAATTAGGTTTTTTGTCATAACGTAATTACAAGGGCACGCTGGGCATTTAAAATAAATCAGTAATAAAAAAAAGTTTTGTATACTTCTAGTAATATTACCTAATTTATGTGCTGTTTAAGTTAAGTTCCCTTTAATTTACTCATAAAAAATGTTGTGAATTGCTTGAAATAACATGTAAATTGTTTAAACCGAATTTACATATTTGCTTGCTAAACGTGACAACTTAAAACCATTTTGATCGCTTAGCTGAATTTGTATTCCATAGGATTAGAGTGTATTGTTGGTCCCTTTGAATGAACCTACCTATTCTACATTGAATTAGTATTTCTAGGTTTCATCTTTAACAAAAACCCTTTCATCAAATTGGCGTCGTTGCGACGGGGACCAACTCGATACCTCTAGTTTTAGTATACGTTTTTAGGCTAAGTGCTAAACTCGTTCTTTTGTTTCTCTCACGTGTGTTTCATGTGCATTATCTCAAGGTCAACAAGGAGAAATCTTCAAACTCCCCTCGTAACTTTGAGTAACCCGGAACTTTTGAGAGTAGAACGAACCAATAGACGAACAAGGCCTAATCTCGTCGACATGGGCGAACAAGGCAATAACGATATGGCAACTGAGCTGCAACAGTTGCAAGAGCAGATGGCTCAGATGTAGTAGCAGCAACGCGCGCGTGAACAGCAGCGTGCCATTGGGGATATAGACAATCCTCATGCTTTCTACCGGAACCGAGCTGTTATTGTTCCACCTGCTGTTGAGAGGCAAGATTATGAGATCAAGCCTCAGATGATATCACTGGTCAAGCAGCATTTGTTTCATGGACTTCCCGCTGAGATTCCAATGGACCATATAGAGAACTTTGAGGAGATCTCCTCCACAACAAGTTCTAATGGGATGAACCCAGACTTCTTAAAGTGTAAGCTTTTCCCCTTTTCACTTGCGGACAAAGCTTTCCGTTGGCTCAAGTCTCTATCCGCTGGATCCATCGCGACTTGGACACAATATAGAGCAGCGTTCTTGGACCACTTCTACACCAAAACAAAGACCGCGAGTTTAAAGAACAAGATCTCCACGTTTCAGCAACATTCAGGAGAATCCTTTTATGAGGCGTGGGAACAGTTCAAAGAGTACAAGAGAGAGTGTCCTCACCATGGGTTTACCGATGAGAACTTGCTGGGTATCTTCTATGATGGTGTTGATTGGGATTACAGGAATGCATCGAATGTTGTGAGTGATGGTGATTTTATGACTAAGACCAGAGAGGGTGCGTATAAGCTTATTGAAAACGTGGCTGTGACTTCTAGCAACAAGTCTCAAGAGTATGATAGGACCACGAAATCCAGTGGAATGGATTCTCAAAAGATTGATGACCTTACGGCTAAGGTTAACTTGTTGCTCAAGGGGAACCAAAGGATGGTTCACTTTGTTGATGAGAATGGTGAACCACTTGCTGAGAAGATGGGTGAAGAAGGAGATTGTGATCAGCGAGAGGTCAGCTATGCGAACCGTGGGTTCAACCAGAATTATAAGATTCACCCAAACTTCTCTTATAGGAGTATGAACGTTGAGAACCCACAGGACTAGGTCTATCCACAGCAAACCGGTGTCCAAAACCAGAAACCTCAGGATCAAAGTTTCCAGAAGACTTTCCCTCAGGGTTTCCAAGGCAAAACGTTTCTCCCTTTCCAAGGTCAGAAACCGCAGTTTACTAACTTTCAGGCTCCTTAGCTCTGGAATTACTTCTCAGGATGAGTTGAAGGGTATGATGCAGCAGCTGATGGCTAATTAATAGAAGTATGCCACTGAGATCAACACGAAGGTAGACGCCATGTACTCGAATCTTAATGGTAGACTTCAAGCGGTTTGCAACCACGTGAAAATGCTTGATACTCAGGTTGCCCAAACTGCTGAGGCAATCAAGAGGCCACAAGGAGTACTGCCAGGTAAAACAGATGCAAACCCCAGAGAATTTGTGAATGCAATTGAGTTAAGGAGTGGAAGAGTTCTACCACCAGTTGTGAGGGCAGAGGCTGAAAACTGCCCAGAAAAGTCCGCAGAGTACCCGCTCCCAGACGAAGCACCCGCTCCAAAAAAGGGAGCACCTGCTTTAGAAGAAAAAAAGGATGAAGAAGTTGCTGGACCAACTTCTAAGGTACTACGACCAAATGAGCTTGTTGATAAGGTTCGATCTCGTGTCTACAAACCTCCAGTTCCTTACCCAATTCCTCCAAGGAAATCACAGAAGGATTTAGGGAGGCAAAGTGTAAGGAAATGTTGAATGATTTGACGGTTAAGCTTCTTTTAGCAGATGCTATTCAGATGATGCCAGCCATGAAGAAGTATGTTAAGGGTTTGGTTACAGGAAAGGTTTCTTCAGAACAGACTGCTATGATGGTATCTAAAAATTGTAGTGTTGTACTGCAAAACAAAATGCCTAAGAAACAAGTGGACCCAGAGAAGTTTGTTCTATCCGTGCAGATTGGTCTTATGAGGTTCGCTAGCTCTCTATGTGATTTGGGTTCAAGTGTGAACCTCATGCCATATTCGGTTGCTAGGAAGCTAGGGTACACAAAGTTTAAACCAACAAGGATTTTATTGGTGTTTGCTGACAGATCGGTAAAGTTACCCGTGGGGATCTTTGAGGATTTGTATGTTAGGATTGGCAATACTTTGATTCCAACGAATTTTGTAGTGCTGGAACTAGATGAGGAACCTAAGGATCCCTTGATTTTGGGACGTCTTTTCTTGCGCACAGCTGGTGCGATTATTGATGTGAGGAATGGTACAATCACTCTCCACCTGGGAGACATTATCATGAAGTTTGAGATGGATAGAATGCTCAAAAAGCCAACCATTGATGGGAAATTTTTTTGCCATTGAGGATAATCTCGAAATCTCTGAGGGAGAGATTAAGGAGATTTTGGTTGATGATCCCTTGGATGTAGCGTTGAGAAAGGCTGCGGGTGAACATGGGTATTTGAGTGAGGACACAGTTGGGTTTGCAAGGATGGTGGATTCGGGTCAGATGGAAAAATCAACCGAGTTTTTGAAAATCGAAACAGAGGATGCTGACGGAGCACATGCTCCAGAAAAGGATCCTGCTCCTGGAAACTCTGTTGACAGTCCTTGGAGCGAACTGAAAGCTCCTAAACTCGAGCTCAAAACCCTACCAGCTGGGCTAAGGTACGTGTTTCTAGGCCCTTACTCCACATATCCTGTGATCATAAATGCTGATTTAAACAATGTCAAACCGCCTTGCTTTTGTGTGAACTTAGAAAGTACAGAAAGGCTCTAGGATATTCACTAGATTATATACCTGGAATTTCACCTGATCTTTGCATGCATAGAATACATCTAGAAGATGAATCGAGAACTTCTGTAGAACATTAAAGGAGGTTGAATCCAAATTTAAAAGATGTTGTTAAGAAAGAAATAATGAAACTTCTAGAAGCTGGCGTTATCTATGCGATCTCAGATAGTAATTGGGTTAATCCTGTTCATGTGGTACCCAAAAAGGGTGGAATTACTGTGATCACGAATGATAAGAATGAGTTGATACCAACTAGGATAGTAACCGGTCATAGGATGTGTATCGATTATAGGAAATTAAATGCTGCGACTAGGAAAGATCATTTTCCCTTGCTATTCATTGATCAAATGCTCGAGATTTTAGCTAACCATCCATACTACTGTTTTAGATGGTTACTCAGGTTTTTTTTAGATTCCTATCCATCTGGATGATCAGGAGAAGACGACGTTCACATGTCCTTATGGTACTTTTGCTTATCGCAGAATGCCATTTGGATTACGTAACGCTCCTGCGACATTTCAAAGGTGCTTGATGTCCATTTTTACTGATTTTATTAAGGACATAATGGAAGTTTTCATGCACGATTTCTCTGTCTATGGAAATTCTTTCTCTGTGTGTTTGCAAATCTGTGCAGGGTGTTGCAACGTTGTGAGGAGAAGCATCTCGTGTTAAACTTGAAAAAGTGTCATTTCATGGTTTGAGATGGTATTGTTTTGGGTCATAGGATATCCGAGAACGGTATTGAGGTTGACCGTGCAAAGGTTGAGGTATTGATGAGTCTTCAACCGCCGGATTCAGTTAGGGGAATAAGGAGTTTCCTAGGTCATGCTGGGTTTTACAAAAGGTTCATCAAGGACTTCTCAAAGATAGCGAGACCGCTTACTCAACTGTTGTGTAAGGAGACTAAGTTTGAGTTCAATGGGGCTTGCCTTGAGGCTTTTCACACTATAAAGAGAGCCTTGGTAACTGCGCCCATTGTTCAACCACCGGACTGGGATATGCCGTTTGAAGTGATGACGGATGCAAGTGACTATGCTGTAGGAGCAGTTTTGGGTCAAAAGAAGGACAAAAAAGCTTCACGTGATCTACTACGCCAGCCGTACTTTGGATGAGGCTCAATGCAAATACGCTACAACCGAGAAGGAGCTGCCGGCAGTAGTCTTTGCCTTTGAGAAGTTCAGATCATACTTTGTCGGTTCAAAGGTGATTGTGCACACTGACCACGCGGCTTTGAAGTACTTGCTCACTAAAAAGGATGCGAAACCGCGGCTGTTGCGGTGGATTCTTTTGCTCCAGGAGTTTGATCTGCAAATTGTTGACAAAAAGAGGATTGAGAACGGGGTTGCTGATCATCTATCTCGCATGAAAGTTGATGATGAGGTACCGCTTGATGACGCACTCCCTGATGAACATGTTAATGCGATTGGCATTTGTGTGCTAGAGCACCCGGTCCAGACAGGGGAACCTGCTCTGAAATTAAGAGCACCTGCTCCAGAGGAGTTTTGTGGTGCTACCTCCAAAGCAATTGTTCCAAGTTTTCTGTGGTTTGGAGAGATAGCGAACTACCTGTCTGCTGAACTGGAACCGTCTGACTTTGTGGGTGATAAGAAGAGAAAGTTTCTGCGAGATATAAGAAGATAATTCTGGAATGAGCCGTACCTCTACAAGCAGTGCTTGGATGGTATCTTTAGGAGGTGTGTGCCTGATGAAGAGATTCCGGGGATCCTTTTTCATTGTCATAGTTCGAGCTATGCAGGTCATTTTGCAACCTTTAAGATAGTGTCTAAAGTGCTGCAAGCTGGGTATTGGTGCCCTACAATGTTCAGGGATGCACAAACTTTTATCTCAAGGTGTGATACGTGTCAGAGGCAAGGAAACATCTCACGGAAGAATGAGATGCCTCAACACTTTATTATGGAAGTTGAAGTGTTTGACGTGTGGGGAATTAATTTTATGGGACCGTTTCCATCTTCCTATGGAAACCAAAACATCTTGGTGGCTGTTGATTACGTATCTAAATGGGTTGAGGTCATTGCTTCCCGAACAAATGATGCTAGTGTAGTGGTTGAGATGTTCAAGTCTACAATATTCCCCAGGTTTGGAGTGCCGCGAGTGGTTATAAGCGATGGAGGGACTAACTTCATCAACAAGGTTTTTGAGAACCTATTGAGAAAGAATGGTGTAAAGCACAAGATAGCAACGCCGTATCATCCACAAACTAGTGGTCAGGTTGAGGTTTCCAACATGGAAATCAAGAGTATCCTACAAAAGACCGTGGGGACCACTAGAAAGGACTGGGCTGCTAAGTTGGATGACGCGTTGTGGGCTTACCGAACTGCATATAAAACACCGTTGGGGACAACGCCTTTCCACTTGGTGTATGGGAAGTCTTATCATCTCCCTATGGAGCTCGAATACAAAGCGGCATAGGCTATTAAGCTGATGAATTACAATGTCAAACCTGCCTTGGAGAGGCGATCCATGCAACTTAATGAATTGGAGGAAATTAGGCACCTGGCCTATGAGAGTTCGAAAATATACAAGGAAAAAACCAAGATGTATCACGACAAGAGGATACTCACCCGAAACTTCCAACCAAACGACCAGGTACTTCTCTTTAATTCTCATCTTAAGCTTTTTCCTGGAAAGTTGAGATTTAGGTGGTTTGGGCCCTTTCTCATTAAGGAGGTCCGTTCATATGGAGTCGTGGTGTTGTTGGACGCTAAAGGCAACGAGTTCGTGGCCAACGGTCAGTGGCTTAAGCCATACCTCGCCGAGACGAACCAAGCCGAAGGTGGATTCATCCCCTTAGGCGATGCACCGAAAGCCTAAAATGGCTAATCAAGTCAAGCTAAAGACTTTAACCAAGGATTTGGTGGGAGGCAACCCACCGGTATGTTTTCTAACTTTTTGAATTTGATTTCTTTTATTACTAACTTTGGGTTTAAATGTTAAGTTTTCAGGTTTTTTCAAAAAAAGAAAAAAAAACGTTTGTGGAATATACAAGGTAGATCGATCGATTCTTTCTGTCAGATCGATCGATCCAAGATGATGAGATCAAAAGTTGTTTCAGCGGTTAATCTCAGGATCGATCTGCACATCGATCCGCTACCCAAATAAAACCGAGAAAAGGAGCACCTGCTCCAACATACAGAGCATCTGCTCTCTCCAAAGTAAAATTCGAAATTCGGATTTAGGCCCACCAAGAGGTTAGTCCAATAAGATAGATGTGATGGGCTCGAGAGATATATCAAAAAGGAATTTTTCTAATTTCCTATGGAAATAACTGATACGGTGAGACCCAACAAAACCCTTTATTTCTCGAGTCTCTCTCTCTCTCTCTTTCCCTTCCACATTCTTCCTTATTTCTTCCACCATTTATACGGTTTCAAGCATAACTACTCGAAATCTAAACCGATCTGAGCGATTTAAGCCTTGATTTCAATCAATTTTTCATTCTCAATCCGAATTTGCACTTCATTTCTCAAGACACTTAAGGTAACACTTCAAAAACTCTCTTTTTCAATCCGCCGTTTTGAGTAACAAGGTGAAGTTAGAGGTCGAATCGATTGATTTTTCCTGCCGTGTCTAGTTGGGCAAAATCTAAACTTGTTTATTGATGATTTTGATGACATAGGGCTCTGAAATTTGACTTGCAATTTCGTTTGAAGTGAAAACCTAATTTTAGATGAGAAATTGAAATTTTGAGGAATTAGGGTGCGAATTGGCTTATGATTCTTTCTTGGATGTGTTTAAAGTGGTCGGATTTACCTACTAGAACGCGAACACATAGAATTTTGATTTAAGATAAAAAACAGGGGAACTCTCCCTTTGATAACAATGTGTTTGTGTGGATTTTGGAAACCGATTTATGCAGGCTGGGTTTTTGTTGTTGTTATTGCAGAGTGACAGGACCAAAGGCAGCCTACTGTAGACCACCGCGATCCGGCAAATCCAAAGGGGAATCTTCCTCATCCAGGGTCGCGTTCAACCCATGGCTGCGTGATTAGGGCAGACGAGCTGATTCTAATCTTTGCCCGACGCTCGCCTCCTGATGAACTCTGATGACGCGTAGGACCAGTCGGATGCATACTACTACAATAATTGGGTGGACATTGCCATTGAGCTGACCCGTTTTCTGTGTGGAACAACGTTGAAGGGGTTGGGACTGTTTCACGACATAGGCTGCATACTCGCCACTACGCAGCTGATTGACATGGCGACATAGCCTGATGTACTTTACCCCGACTTGGTTAGGCAGTGCCTCGCCTCTGCAAAGGTGGTATACTCCAACCCGCACAAGCCGGTCGCCGCAGAAGGAATGCTTTCTTTCTTTGCTGGAGGGAAGAAGTATGCTCTCACGATCCCCGAGCTCTGTCAGCTCTATGGTTTTGATTCCAGGGAGCAGAAGGTGGTCCTCCCCAACCGACTCCCGATTGCGAATGCGTTTTGGAACTTCATAGCCAACGGAAACTACTTCTCCCGGTCAGCCGCACAGTTCTCCATTAGAAACCTGGCTCTACGGATTGGAGCCAAAGCGATCAGCACCATCCTGTTTTCAAAGGATGACGCGAGTAAGGTGAGGGCAGACGAGATGATTCTAATCTACAATGCGGTAAGGGACACCATTGGAGGAGAAGTTGGGTTGAGCTGTGATATTAATGTGAATGTTAACATGGGAGCATTGTTTGTCGGGGTTATAGCGGACAAGAGGACAAAGGTTGCTAAAGGAAAGGCTGCTGCAGGGACGGAAAGGATCGAAAGCCTCCTCACCCGACTGTTTTTGCATTTGGGAGTGGACCTTGACACCTCCACATGCAATGTGGAGACTGAGTTTATGGACACCGCTTTTCTCATTACTTGTGAGATCTTACATGATGTGACCACTTACCGGTTTACATCACGAGACAAGCATGCTCTGTTTTGTAGCTTACCGCAGTCATCATTGACAGAGTTGGAAGTCGCAGCAAACGTTGGCTTCACGCTTGGGACAGAGTATCTCTGCTCTGTCATTGGAGCGTCTGCCAGGAGCACCCCGACGCCCAGAAGGAGCACCTCAGCACCAACACCTGCTCCTGCTCCTAATGTTCATTTAAGCACTGAGGAGATTGAGGACTTGGAAGAGGCGACTGAGCAGGCGTGGTGGAATACTACTCTAATTTGATGAAAGGGTTTTTGCCTGGTTTAAATATGTATCCCATAGGATTAGAGTAGTCTTCCACCACGCCTGCTCAGCTGCCTCTTGCTCGTCCTCAATCTCCTCAGCGCTTAAATGAACATCAAGAGCAGGAGCAGGTGTTGGAGTTGAGGTGCTCTTTTTGGGCTTCAGGGTGCTTCTGGCAGATGCTCCAGTGACAGAGCAGAGGTACTCTGTCCCAGGCGTGAAGCCAACGTTTGTTGCGACTTCCAACTCTGTTAATGATGGCTGCGGTAAGTGCAAAACAGAACACGCTTGTGTCGTGATGTAAACTGGTAAGTGGTCGCATCATGTAAAATCTCACAAGTAATGAGAAAAAGGTGTCCATAAACTCAGTCTCCACATTGCATGTGGAGGTGTCAAGGTCCACTCCCAAATGCAAAATCAGTCGGGTGAGGAGGCATCCGATCCTTTCCGTCACTGCAGCAGCCTTTCCTTTAGCAACCTTTGTCCTCGTATCCGCTATAACCCCGGCAAACAATGCTCCCATGTTAACATTCACATCAATATCACAGCTAAACCCAACTTCTCCTCCAATGGTGTCCCTTACCGCGTTGTAGAGTAGAATCAGCTCGTCTGTCCTCACCTTACTCGCGTCATCCTTTGAAAACAGGATGGTGCTGATCGCTTTGGCTCCAATCCGTAGAGCCAGGTTTCTAATGGAGAACTGTGCGGCTGACCGGGAGAAGTAGTTTCCGTTGGCTATGAAGTTCCAAAACGCATTCGCAATCGGGAGTCGGTTGGGGAGGACCACCTTCTGCTCCCTGGAATCAAAACCATAGAGCTGACAGAGCTCGGGGATCATGAGAGCGTACTTCTTCCCTCCAGCAAAGAAAGAAAGCATTCCTTCTGCGGCGACCGACTTATGCGGGTTGGAGTATACCACCTTTGCAGAGGCGAGGCACTGCCTAACCAGGTCGGGGTAAAGTACATCAGGCTATGTCGCCATGTCAGTCAGCTGCGTAGTGGCGAGTATGCAGCCTATGTCGTGAAACAGTCCCAACCCCTTCAACGTTGTTCCACACAGAAAACGGGTCGGCTCAATGGAAATGTCCACCCAATTATTGTAGTAGTACGCATCCGACTGGTCCCACGCGTCATCAGAGTTCATTGGGAGGCGAGCGTCAAGCAAAGAAAACGGCTGCCCTCATCACGCGGCCATGGGTTAAATGCGGCCCTAGATGATGAAGATTTCCCTTTGGATTTGCCGGATCGTGGTGGTCTACCGTAGGCTATCTTTGGTCCTGTCATTCTGCAATAACAACAACAAAAACCCAGCCTGCATAAATCGGTTTCCAAAATTTTTTTTCTTAAATCAAAATTCTATGTGTTCGCGTTCTAGCAGGAAGATCTGACCACTCTAAACACATCCAAGCAAAAAATCATAAGCCAATTCGCACCCGAATTCCTCAAAATTTCAATTTCTCATCCAAAATTAAGTTTTCACTTCAAACGAAATTGCAAGTCAAATTTCACAGCCCTATGTCATCAAAATCATCAATAAACGAGTTTAGAGTTTGCCCAACTAGCCACGGCCGGAAAAATCAATCGATTCGACCTCTAACTTCATCCTGTTACTCAAAACGGCGGATTGAAAAAAAGAGTTTTCGAAGTGTTACCTTGAGTATCTTGAGAAACGAAGTGCAAATTCGGATTGAGGATGAAAATCAATTGAAATCCATCCTTAAATCGCTCAGATCGGTTTAGATTTCGAGTAGTTATACTTGGAACAAAAAGCTTGAAACTATTTTAATGGTAGAAGAAATAAGGAAGAAGGTTGAAGGGAAAGAGAGAGAGAGAGAGAGGGGCGCGAGAAATAAAGGGTTCTAGTGGGTCTCACCGTATCAGTTATTTCCATAGGAAATTAGAAAAATCCCTTTATGATATATTTTTTTGGCCCATCACTTCTCTCTTATTGGACTAACCTCTTGGTGGGCCTAAATTCAAATTTCAAATTTTATCCTGGAGAGCAGATGCTCTGTATGTTGAAGCAGGTGCTCCTTTCCTCGGTTTTATCTGGGTAGCGGATCGATGTGCAGATCGATCTTGAGGTTGACCGCTGAAATGGTTTTTGATCTCATCATCTTGAATCGATCGATCAGAGAGAAAGAATCGATCGATCTACCTTGTATATTCCACAAAAGTTTTTTTTTTTTTGAAAAACCTGAAAACTTAACATTTAAACCCAAAGTTAGTAATAAAAGAAATCAAATTCAAAAAATTAGAAAACGTACCGGTGGGTTGCCTCCCACCAAGTGCTTGATTAAAGTCTTTAGCTTGACTTAATTAGCCATTTTAGGCTTTCGGTGCATCGCCTAAGGGGATGAATCCACCTTCGGCTTGGTTCGTCTCGGCGAGGTATAGTTTAAGCTGCTGACCGTTGGCCACGAACTCGTTGCCTTTAGCGTCCAACAACACCACGGCTCCATATGAACGGACCTCCTTAATGAGAAAGGGCCCGGACCACCTAAATCTCAACTTTTCAGGAAAAAGCTTAAGACGAGAATTAAAGAGAAGTACCTGGTCGTTTGGTTGGAAGTTTCGGGTGAGTATCCTCTTGTCGTGATACATCTTGGTTCTCTCCTTGTATATTTTCGAACTGTCATAGGCCAGGTGCCTAATTTCCTCCAATTCATTAAGTTGCATGGATCGCCTCTCCAAGGCAGATTTGACATCATAATTCATCAGCTTAACAGCCCATGCCGCCTTGTATTCAAGCTCCACAAGGAGATGATAAGACTTCCCATACACCAAGTGGAAAGGCGTTGTCCCCAACGGTGTTTTATATGCAGTTCGGTAAGCCCACAACGCGTCATCCAACTTAGCAGCCCAGTCCTTTCTAGTGGTCCCCACGGTCTTTTGTAGGATACTCTTGATTTCCATGTTGGAAACCTCAACCTGACCACTAGTTTGTGGATGATATGGCGTTGCTACCTTGTGCTTTACACCATTCTTTCTCAATAGGTTCTCAAAAACTTTGTTGATGAAGTGAGTCCCTTCATCGCTTATAACCACTCGCGGTACTCCAAACCTGGGAAATATTGTAGACTTGAGCATCTTAACCACTACACTGGCATCATTTCTTGGGGAAGCAATGGCCTCAACCCATTTAGACACATAATCAACGGCCACCAAGATGTATTGGTTTCCATAGAAAGATGGAAACGGTCCCATAAAATCACAAATAAAGGTCCTATTGCGAATCAAATGTACCTCAATAAACTAAGCTTAAGGCAACTCACTTTGGTAATCAAACCTAAGAGGACGGGAGATGACTAAGTCAAGAACCACGCCACTAAAGAAACCATAGATAAGGCAGACCCCAAAACTGGTCTGAGCAGTAGAAACAAGGAGCGAACCCTGCTTTACCGGATGAGCCACGATCAAGAGGAAGGTAGAACAGAGACGGAATCCGGAAAGCATATAGTGGCACAACAAAGAAAATAGACATGCAAGTAAAGGCGCACACCAGGAGACAGGACAAACTAAAGCCGCATCCCCACAACTACAAGTCAGAGGGAGGAAGACTGAAAGACGATAGCTAGCTCCATCTACACCAATATTGTCAGCCGCATAACCCACACGGGAGAGCAACCAAGACCCAAGCAGCATAAACTAAGGCGAATACAAAACAGAGGAGAGCCTGAAAGAGGCAAGACTCGCACAGAAATGCTACAAAGCAGTCAAAACCGGAGCAAAGACCATGCCAAACACGAGCCAAACGACTTAGCAAGCAAAAGACAAGGCCTATACACTACCAGTCCGACCTAGACAAGCACCAAGACCTGTGCCGGGAAACCAAACCAATGCCAAAACCAACGGTCAAGAGAGAAGAGAGAAACTCACCTCAACAAACACCACTGGCGAAGACAACACAAGAAGAGAGAGATCCAGAGACGCGGCAAGCAGAGTTTTGAAGATAAGATAACAGCAAAGCCTCTACCAGAGAAACAAAATTCAGACCAGATTCGTCGAAAATTCCAGATGTCGAAGATCTCCAATACACCGAAACCATCAACTCCAATCTAACAGACCACGAACGATCAAACCCAAACTTAAGACTCCAAATGACCAGATCTACTATCCAAAGGACCAAACGACAAGCACCAAAGCAGATCTGCTCCAAAGGCCTCAGCCCATCCACGAAGAGACGGCCACTTAAATTCAGAATCTATAAATTGATTAAGATGAAAACACAATAACCATAATTACAAAGCATTTATATAGGAAGAAAGAAAATCATGTGTGAAGATTTTTCACCTACATGTCGTATATACAATTTTGTTATCATTGTTTTCTTCAAATTTCATATTTCTAATAGGTTTTTTGTGATATATCAAATAATATATATGAATATAGTGAAAATTCATTTGCAAATACTTTTATTCTGCCAATCCGTAAAATTTATCTAATTGTAAAAAAATTCATTGAGGAAAAAATATATTATTAAGCAGAATAATTTTATTTTCCGAAAATTCCGCAGTTGATGTTACCAATAAGAGTTCTTTAATTTTTAAGTATTCTCTAATCTTAAAACGAAACCTATCCCATGTGGCTAAACCGATCCACCAACTCTTGTATGTGCCAAAAAAAACACACAACTTTTCTTGTAATTATTGTCACTTTACTTCCTTCCGTTGACTGTGACCGAAGGTTGTTTGAATTAAGAAAAAGAAGTAGTTGCCTCATAATGAAACACTTAACTATGCAAAATACCATCATTTGGAAGATTGTGGATTATATTTCTAATACAAGAGGGATTTTAATAAAGATTTAAACCACTTATTTATAACTGTTATGTTATGCGTTGAACGATGAAAGTGGGAAAGATAGAGAGGTTAAGCAATGGAGAAAATGGAAGCAAAAAAACGGATAGTGTTAGTTCCAGTTTCAGCACAAGGTCATGTGACTCCAATGATGCTACTCGGGAAAGCCCTTAGCTTGAAAGGCTTCTCAATTACTATTGCTCAGGGAGAATTTAATCGAGTAAGCTCTTCTTCTCAACACTTTTCTGGTTTTCAATTTGTCACCATACCAGAGTCTGACTTCGAGAGACTCGGACCAATTGCGTTTGCGTTGGAGAAAAAAAAAACCAGCGAGGCAAGCTTCAAGGATTGTATAGCTCAGTTGTTGCTCCAACAAGGCAATGATATTGCATGTATCATCTATGACGAGTTCATGTACTTCTGTGGAGCTGCAGCTAAGGAGTTCAAGCTTCCTAGTATCATTTTCAGTACTCAAAGTGCTACAAATCAAGTGTTACGCTCTGTATTAAGCAAACTCAATGCCGAGAAGTTCTTGATCGACATTGAAGGTACCTAAAACTAGCTTCATAGCCCATCTTGAAACCAATGGTTTCACTTAAGACGTTTTTTTTTTTTTAATTCTTTGCAGATCTTGAAGTGCAAGACAAGGTGGTGGAAAATTTGCATCCATTAAGATACAAACATCTACGATCTTCAGGATTGGGGCCAGTAGAGCCACTTTTGGAGCCCTGTCGGGAATTAGTCAACAAAAGAACAGCTTCCGCTATTATCCTAAACACGACAAGCTGTCTAGAGAGCCCTTCTCTGTCATGGTTGCAACAAGAACTCGAAATTCCAGTGTACCCATTAGGTCTTCTTCACATTACAGTTTCAGCAAATTCTAGTTTCCTTGAAGAGGACAGGAGCTGCATTGAATGGCTGAACAAGCAGAAATCGAGGTCGGTAAGTTTGGGAAGCATGTCACACATTGAAGAGAAGGAAATTTTGGAGATGTCTTGGGGACTTTGTAATAGCAACCAGCCTTTCTTATGGGTGATTCGACCGGGCTCTGTCCCTGGCTCGGAGTCATTGCTAGAGAAAGTCAATAAAATAGTTTCACAAAGAGGATGCATCGTGAAATGGGCACCACAGACAGAAGTACTTGGACATCCTGCAGTGGAAGGCTTCTGGAGCCATTGTGGATGGAACTCAACGCTTGAGAGCATTGTGGAAGGAATGCCAATGATTTGCAGGCCTTTTCACATGGAGCAGAAGTTAAACGCATTGTATATAAAACCGTCTAGAGTGTAAGAATTTAGATTGAAGGTGAAGTTAAACGAGGAGAGGTTAAGACAGCTGTGAAGAGGTTGATTGTGGATGAAAACCTCTCTCTCTAAACATTTTCTAAGTCTTTCTTAGTTTTCCGGAGCCTTTGAACTTCGGTTCATAAGTTCTAATTTCTATCTTCCATCTCGAAAGTCGGCGATTATGTTCTGTTAGACTCAGATGAGCATAAGTGGTCTGTCAATACGGCGGTCAATATGACTGGCGTTGTGTGGTAATAGTATAAGAGTAGTTGAGTTCAGAAATGGCCAGGGAGTGTCGAGATTACTCCCAATACCTGGAACTTACCACCTTCGTCTGAACTTGGTGGAATGTTTATGGAATGGTTTCTTGAACCTTCCACGTTTGTCGTTTGCATCGCATGAGCATGCCTTCTTGGGCTTTGAGCACTTGATTGATAGATCTGGCCTGGCATATATCTTGGACAAATGCTTGGATTTATCCATGTTTGCACAGTTTGTCGAGAGTTCTGAAGACATATTCTTGAATCTGGCCAATTGATATTTCTTCAATCGTCGGGTTTTGGTCTCTGATGTATATCTTAGTCTGCTGGCTAAGGTAATCATCAATTGAAGAGAGATACACATGCTTCAGACTTGGATTGTTGATGAAACAACCCAACCCGAAATTTTAAAAAAATTTCCCAACTGGATTATTATTATCACAAATGATAATCCTCAACGGGTCAACAACACAAACTGCGGAATCAAACAATCAATAACCAATAACAACATTCAATAAATCTCATACCTTATTGAAAACCCACTAACCAATTCAATCCATAAGCCATAATCTAATAAACGTTCAACAACACAATCCAATAACAATCCAATAGGGTTCCAGAATTACTAACACCCTAGCAATTCTACAGCAACAACCACTCAAACGAGTCCCTAGACCACCTCATCTTCCTCGCCTTGATCCCACGATCACGCCTTGTCATTACCTGCATCACATGGTTATACGAGATGCGTGAGTATTATCACAAATACTCACTGAGACGGTCATCCCATCTACAAGGCTATACACACAGGCATAAGAGAAATGATACAATATCAGGGTGAACACGCAACAAGGCAACCAAGAAATATTAAACATGTTCGCCAAAACTAGCCATGTGTCGATCGACACACCCTATGTCGATCGGTGCATCAATCCAGAACCTGGAAAACGACGCACCCCGTGTCGATCGACACGAGACTTGTGTGTCGATCGACACGTCGACACAGATGCTGGGAATCGAGCCTATCCTCTCATGGCTTGATTCCAAGCAAATCACCTGCACAAATCCACTCAACACAACACTAAATACACCAAATAACAACAAGCAAACGCATCCTATCATCCCTTTTATCCAGATAAGCCGTGGTCACGCACTCACCTTGGATCTGAAGGGAGAAAGGAGGAAAATGGATGAAAACTGCAAGGAACTACTCTCCAACACCGAGATCTACACTCCACCCACGAGAAATCACCCCAAGAACGATCTCCCAAGCCTCCCAACGGATCTCCTCTCACGAATCTCTCAGGAAACTCTCTGGAACTATTTTGGAAACTTTCTGGAACTCTCAAAATCCCAAAAATGCGGCCACATCCCTATTTATAGGAAAAACCTAGCGCAAACCGACACTTAAATCAAACTGACCTGGTTCGATTTTAACTCGTGTCGATCGATACACCGAGGGTGTGTCGATCGACAAGCTACCATAATTCACTAATTCTGGTTCGCGGTCGTTATAACTCTCCCCCACTAACACGGATTCGACCTCGAATCCTGCGACACCGTCACACTATGGTCTCAACTACCTGGCTAGAACCCGGCCAGCACCATTCGAGATCACACTCGAATCACATAATTCGTCCTACTAAGGCTAACACTCCCATCCGAAACCCGACCAGCTTCATTCGAAAACACCCAGAATGCAACGTTTCTGATCCAGATTAGGTCTGCCTGATTGGTCGCACAACAATCAAACAAGAACATGTCCGACCAACCGTAGACCCAGACTTATACCAATTGATCGCGCTACAATCAAACAAGAACATGCACGACCCAAGACGCTACATATGTTTACCAGGGTCATCTGAACCGAGGTTCTATACACAAGTAAAAACCCTAGACTCGATGTCCACATACACACCCCTGACCCACCTGGTCAGCACCACCTGAGATCACTCCGATCTTGGAAGCTCATCCAGTCTCATACTTATAACCACGCTCAGACGCTACTGCTCATATCTCACACTCATAACTCATATACATATACACCACACCTACTCGCAGGATTGTCACCCCTTGAGCTACGGTATGCAGGGAACCAACTATCCCCTAGAGAAACCCATTATCCCTCAATATACATGTAGGGAACCCATCGTCCCCCAGAGAGACCCACTATCCCTCGAGTATATGCAGGGAACCCACTATCCTCTCGAGAGACCCAGTATCCCTCAAGTATGCAGGAAACCCACCGTCCCCTACAGCAATACTCTAAAACATGCATCATAAGCACCTGTCGACCGGAATCGCCTCTATGGCCCCATCATGACATCCTCTAACCCCGAATATCATCACATCTGCCATCACTAGTCACCCGAAACAACCCAACCACCATGGGTGTTTCCACAGAGTCCCTGGAAAAGACAATTCTAACTCACATAAAACCTCTTTTCCAGACTCTCTCTAGGAAATAGACAGGTTCTAACTCACATAAAACCTTTATTTCCCAGCGCCATCTAGGAATAGACAAGTCCTAACTCCCATAGAACCTCCATTCCTAGATACCCTAGAACATGGACAAGCCCTAACTCACACAGGACTTCCATTCCTAGCCATCCCGTAACAATCACATCACCCCACCAGTCATAACATAAGAAAACACATCTTATAAAACACATTAATAAGAACTCCTCATCTTATTAATCTCAACAATGTACAACCATTACAACACAAACGAAAAATACATACAACTTATAGCCACATGCTATCAAGAAAACTGAAAACCAGGAAGGGAAAACTCAAGCCTCCACTTGCTTCTCGAACCACTTCGAGAACTTTGCCTTCATCCTAGCCTCTGGTTACCAAGTCTCATCCTCGACACCATCACAGTCCCAAACGACTCTCACCAATGGTATCCTCTTACAGCGTAGAACCTTGACTCTCCTCTCGAGAATCCTCACAGGTCTCGCCTCCAACTTCATGTTGGGCTGAAAATCCTCCAGAATCCTAGCCAACACCTCCTCAGACTCATGTAGACACTTCCGCAGCATCAAAACATGGAAGACCTTATGAAAGGCCTTAATGCTCTGAGGTAACTCGAACCGATAAGCTATTGGTCCAACCCGTTCCACAACCTTGAACGGACCCATAAACCTCGGACTTAGCTTATTCTCTGAAATGGATCTGTTAGGACCCCTCAACATTGCTGCCTTGAGATACACCAGATCTCCCAGCTCAAACTATAGCTCCTTCCTTCTCTTATCCGCATAACTCTTCTGCCAATCCTGAGCCTCCTTCACGTTCAGCCTCAAAACACGGATCTTCTCCGTCATCTCCTGAACAAAATCGGCACCCCACATGCTCCTCTTCCCCACTTGAGTCTAGCATAATGGTGTCCGACATGGCCTCCCATACAGAGCCTCATATGGAGCCATCCCAATACTCGTCTGGTAGCTGTTGTTGTACGCAAACTCCACCAGGTTCAGATAATCCACCCAATGACCACCATAATCCAGCACACACATCTTCAACAAATCCTCCAATGTCTGAATCGTCTTCTCCGACTGCCCATCCGTCTGAGGATGATACGCTGTGTTCATATGCACCTTAGTGCCCATCTCAACCTGAAATGCCGTCCAAAACTCTGAAGTAAACCTCGGATCCCTGTCTAATACGATATTCGCTGGTACCTCGTGCAGCCTCACTATCTCGTGCACAAACTTCTTAGCCAACACTGGCGCTCCGTCGGTCAATCTGATGGGAAGAAAATGTGCGGACTTGGTCAGACGATCCACAATCACTCAAATTGCATCATAGGTCCGTGACACTGGCAACCCTGTCACAAAGTCCATGGTGATCATGTCCCACTTCCACTCCAGAATGGGCAGACTCTGCAACAACCCACTCAGAACCTGATGTTCAGCTTTCACAAACTGGCACACGTTGCATGCTACAACCCAGTTACCGACATCCCTCTTCATCTTGACCCAATGATAATACCGCTTCAGGTCACGATACATCTTGGTCGCTCTCGGATGAATCAATAACATACTCGTATGAGCCTCTCTCAGGATCTCCTGCCTCAGATCCCATCCTTAGGTACACAAACCCGTCCACTCATAAGTATCGTCCCGTTCGCAGAGACCACATACTCTGAACCTGCAACCTTGGAAACATCAATCAAATCCTGATCCTTCTCCTGAGCTACTCGAATCTTGCTCAGCAAATCTGCCTGGTTAGCTGCCTCTAACCTCAACGGCTCCTGTGAGATAATGTAAAACCTCAAAGTGCCAATCTCGCTCGCTAACTCCTCCATATCCCGCTCCTGAGCCGAAGCAACCCTCTTCCTACTCAACGCATCTGCAACCAGGTTAGCCTTACCCGGATGGTACCCAATCTCCATCCAGCGCCTCTATCTCTGGTTCAGCTCTGGCTAAGTAAAGAAGTAATTCAAACTCTTGTTGTCTGTGAACACCTGCACCTTCCTACCATAAAGATAAGACCTCCAAATATTCAAAACAAAAATCACCGCAGCCAACTCTAAATCATGTGTAGGGTAGTTGCACTCGTGCTTCCTCAACTGCCGTGAAGCATATGCAATAACCTTCCCTTGCTGCATCAGTACATAACCCAGACCAACTCCCGAAGCATCCGTATACACCACGTAAGGCACATCCGGCTTGGGCAACGCCAACACTGGTGTACTCGTCAACATCTCCTTCAGCTTCCCGAAACTCTCCTCGTAAGCTGAAGACCATACAAAAGGGACATCCTTCCCCGTCAGCTTCGTCATCGGCTGCGCCATACTTACAAAACCCTTGACGAACCTCCGATAATAACCTGCTAACCCGAAAAAACTCTGGATCTCGGTGGCATTCCTCGGTCTAGGCCACCCTCTCATAGCCTCAATCTTACCTTGATCTACCGAAACTCCTTCTGCGGATACGACATGGCCAAGAAAACTCATCTCTCGCTGCCAGAAACTGCACTTGCTTAACTTTGCGTACAGCTTCTGCTCCCGCAGCTTCTCCAGAACCACTCTCAAATGCACCTCATGCTCCTCAAGACTCCTCGAATACACCAGAATATCATCAATGAAGATGATTACAAACACATCTAAATACTCCTGGAACACCCCATTCATCAACCTTATGAACGCTGCTGGCGCATTTGTCAACCCGAAAGGCACCACCACGAACTCATAATGCCCATACCTCGTCTTCCTAACATCCGCCTCATCAATCGGGATCTGATGGTAACCCGACGCCAAGTCGATCTTGGAGAACCAAGTAGCCCCGCGCAACTGATCCAATAACTCATCAATCTGCGGCAGAGGATACCTGTTCTTTACAGTAACTCAGTTGTCCCCGGTAATCGATGTACAACCAGAAACTCCCATCCTTCTTCTTCACGAACAACACCGGTGCTCCCCACGGTGAAACACTAGGCCATATGAAACCCTTGCCCAACAAATCATCCAACTGCTTCTTCAGCTCTGCTATCTCTGCTCGAGCCATACGGTAAGGCGTCTTGGATTTGGGAGCTGTCCTAGGCTCCAACTCAATTGTGAAAGGGTCAGACCGAGACGGCGGCAATCCTTGCAACGACTGGAAAAAAATTTGGAAGTCCTGAATAACTCGAATATCCCCAACAACAATGTCTCCAACAGACCCGCATCAGTATCGTCGCCAAATAAGCCTCGCAGCCCCTCTTAATCAGCTGCTCAGCCTGAATCGCCAAAATCACCAGACTCCAGGAAGTCGGCCTCACCCCCTGGTAAACTAACCTCCCCGCCTCTCGCTCAAACACCACACAGCCCCGACGACAATCCAGATGGACTTTGTACTGATCCAACCAATCCATCCCGAGAATGACGTCGTACAACTCCACTAGACTAATGATCAAATATGTGGGCATCAAATCTCTCGCCACCAGGACATCCACACCACGAGCCCACCCAAAAGTAGCCAAGGACTTATCGCCAGCAACCCTAACTACTCCTGGCTGCTCACCGGAATCGATCCGGATACCGCTGCTCTCCGCACACTCCGGAGTGATAAAGCTATTCGTAGCTCCAGAATCAAACAACACGTAGGACTCACATCCGCCCACAACTAAGGTCCCTGCACAAATTCTATGTGCTTAAGAACCCTAACACTCTATTACAGACTCACAATTTTCCAAACATACCAAAATTCAAACACCACAATAATTTAAAAGTCAAGTCCAGAATTTACCTGTAATCGGCTTGGCGCTAGAGCCCCCCGTCTCCACCGAAGTAAAAACCCGCGGCGCCGCTGTAACTTGAGCTAACGGCTGCACTGCCATCGACTGCACTACTGCGACTGCCATCTGCTGCAGCTTAGGGCACCTGGGCTTGATATGCCCCGGCTCCCTGCAGTGAAAACACACTTGTGCCGCCCGAGTCTCTCTCCTCTTCGGATAGTCTGCCACCTTGTGATCCATGTTACCACACCCGTAGCACCCCGCACCACCTTGGCCACCTTGACTGGCTCCCAAAGTGCTCTCCCACTTCCTCTTCTGTCCCTGCGCAGGCTTGCCGCCCCTGCTCGGACCCGCCTGCTGCTGCGACCTCCTCTGCTGCTATACCGGTGGACTAACCACCACAGCCTGCTCTCTGAGATCCTCCTCGATCGCAGCAGCTATCTCAACCAACTCTGCCCTCATGGCGAACGTGCTCGCTCTACAATGAGTCCTCAGATCTAGTCGAAGTCCCCTCAGAAACCTCTTCACTTGGGCCTGCTCACCCTCCAGATCTCTACCAGCATGTACCAGAAGTCACCCGAACTCCTCATCGTACTCCCGGACCGACCGGTCACCCTGAGCCAACACCAAAAATTGCAACTCCAACCGATCCACTACCTCCGACGAAAAGTACTTGGCGTTGAACTCCGCCACAAAGTCCTCCCAGGCCATACCCGCCTGAGCTCTCCTAGCCACCACATCTCACCACCAAAGGTGTGCATCACCGTCAAGGTAATGAACCGCTATTTCCACCCTATATCCCACTAGACATCTGAGTGACTGGAAATTCCGCTCCAATTTTCTCCTCCACAAGTCTGCCTCCTCAGGCTTGGCACCACCCGAGAAGAACTCGGTGTCAATCCTCTGCATCTGCTCCATCATCCCAAGGTAGGATGGGAGCTCCTCAGCAACATCCATGCCCAGCTGCACACGACCCCTCACCGGCTGAACACCAGCTTCACCTGGCTGCAAACCAGCTCTCACCGGCTGAACACCAGCCTCACCTAGCTGCACACCAGCCACCCCTCGATGCACACCAGCCACCCCTATAACACCCGGAGCCTGACTTGAAGCCGGCACCCTACCTGGTAACCGCTTCAAAATCAACTATAGCAGACTCGCCAGACAATCGTCTCGATCCTGAGCAACCACAGCGGCAGTGCCCCCACTTGGGCCCACTGCACCACCTGCCACCACTGGACCCACCACTGGCTCCACTAGTACTCGCACTAGCACTCAAAGTGGCCACACCCACGGACCCCTCCTGAAACGTCTGGGAATCCACCACCTGCTTCCGCATGGTCCTCTGGGCCACGCTCGCGGCATCAGACTCAATCACAAGTCCTCGTCCACGCCCACGCCCACAACCACCTCGGCCTCCACGGCCCCCACGACCTCTGCCTCTAGCACCTCTAGCTATCTCACTCTGCACTACCCAGTAGAAACTAAGAATACTAGAAACAGAAAATCACAAAATACATATCGTGGGATCTCATTGAAGGCTCGGAGAAGATGATCTAGGACTCCAATCGACTAGCGTATATAATCAATCAATCATTCACCCGCCCTATAACCATAAGGGCTCTGATACCAAACTGAAACAACCCAACCCGAAATTTTTAAAAAATTTCTCAACCGGATTATCATTATCACAAATGATAATCTTCAACGGGTCAACAACACAAACTGCGGAATCAAACAATCAATAACCAATAACAACATTCAATAAATCTCATACCTTATTGAAAACCCACTAACCAATTCAATCCATAAGCCATAATCCAATAAACGGTTAACAACACAATCCAATAACAATCCAACAAAGTTCTAGAATTACTAACACCCTAGTAATTCTACAGCAACAACCACTCAAACGAGTCCCCAGACTACCTCCTCTTCCTCGCTTTGATCCCATGATCACGCCTTGTCTTTACCAGCATCACATGGTTATACTCAGTGAGACGGTCGTCCCATTTACAAGGTTATACACAGAGGCATAAGAGAAATGATACAATACCAGGGTGAACACGCAACAAGGCAAGCAAGAACGATTAACACATGTTTGCCAAAACTGGCCATGTGTCGATCGACACAAGCTCAGTGTGTCGATCGACACTGAAACAATCCGACCCAAAAATTTAAAAATTTTCTAATTTAAAACTCATATTATCATTATCACAAATGATAATCATCAACGGTCTAATCTCAACATGCGGAATTCAAATAACAATTAAACAAATTCAATAACCAATAAACCAATTCAACCAATCCCATACTTAATTGAATTCAAAACCAATAATCCAGATCACAATTCAACAACAATAAGCAATGGTTCCAGAATCTACTAGCAACCTAGCAATTCTAACAATACAGCCACTCAGACGAGACACTAGATCATCTCCTCTTCCTGGCCATGATTCCACGATCACCTTTTTATACTTTACCTGCAACACATAGCAAAAAGAGTTGCGTGAGTATTATCAAAAATACTCAGCGACGTGGTCATCCTGTCTATAGGTTATACACACAGGCATAAGCAAGAGATACATTACCAGGATGAGCATATAACAAGCATACACGAAACAATCAACATGAACTAGTACAGAAGCATACAACTAGTACACAACCACTAGGTGTCGATCGACAGACTGCACTGTGTCGATCGACACACCGCCATGGTGTCGATCGACATGGAGCACCTGTGTCGATCGACACGACATCGCAGACAAAGGAAACGAGCCTATCCTCTCATGCCTCGAATCCAAATGCGATTTGTCGATCTCCTGCACGAATCCAAGCACCAAAACACACAAATCCATTCCAAACAACATAAACAAACGTAATCTATCCAATCCTTTACCCAGATAAACCTACGGTCACGCACTCACCTCGACAAAGGATTGAAACGCTCAAGAATACAACGCCTACAAAGAACGCCTCGCACACGACGAACGAATTATCCAAATCCAAATTGGAAAATGGCTCTGGAAACTAGACACAACGAGTTACACAACAGTGTGTATAACATCCCCTGAGTCCAAATGGTTCGACAGGAATCCTCCCTCGAAGTGGACTGTTTGCAGAAGAAAACTGCACAAACCTACCCAGTTAAAACGATCATAATTCCTTAAATACTTGACCGAATGACAAACGGTTTTCTCCTACATCAAGAGAAAAGAATGAAGAACTTATCCAAAACGTTTCACTCCGATCCGACGCGATTTACCTAGCCGTTCGTCTCCCCCAAAACACGAACAGCACTTGTTCTCAACCCTCAAGAACACTCACACGAAAATTCACTTGATTCTCTCTCAAATCTCTTCTGATTTCTTCTTATTTTAGCCAAAAAGATGACAAAACATGGCTCCCTTAAATATATACTGAAGCCCTAGAGTTCCCTAAACCGAATCCCAAACCAAACAAAAAACCAAACCTGTCGGTTCAATTTAACCCCGTGTCGATCGACACACACCACTCGTGTCGATCGATACACCACCAAAATTCACCTTTTTGGTTCACGGGCGTTACAGTCACACCCTGTGTCGACCTGTGTCGATCGACGCATCAATCCAGAACCTGGAAAACGACCCACCCCGTGTCGATCGACACGAGCCTTGTGTGTCGATCGACACGTCGACACAGATGCTGGGAATCGAGCCTATCCTCTCATGGCTCGATTCCAAGAAAATCACCTGCACAAACCCACTCAACACAACACGAAATACACCGAATAACAACAAGCAAACGCAGCATATCATCCCTTTTACCCAGATAAGCCATGGTCACGCACTCACCTTGGATCTGAAAGAAGAAAAGAGGACAATGGATGAAAACTGCAAGGAACTACTCCCCAACACCGAGATCTACACTCCACCCACGAGAAATCACCCCAAGAACAATCTCCCAAGCCTCCCAACGGATCTTCTCTCACGAATCTCTCTCGAAACTCTCTGGAACTCTTTTGGAAACTTTCTGGAACTCTTAAAATCCCAAAAATGCGGCCACACCCCTATTTATAGGGAAAACCTAGGGTTTCACCCTAAATCGGGTCACAAACCGACACTTAAATCAAACCGACCCGGTTCGATTTTAACTCGTGTCGATCGACACACCAAGAATTCACCAATTATGGTTTGCGGTCGTTACAGTTGAGATCGTTGCACAAATCCACTCAAATCGAGTCTGCCTCGCGAAGTGCTTAGCTAGATCTCTCTTTTCATCGAGCAACACTTTGTTGTGTAGAAATATTCTTGGAGTTTATCTTTGAGATGTGTAGGCGTACCAATAAATTCTCTGTGAATCTCACCTAGGAGCAACAGTATTGTTGTTTGATAAACATGTTGCTGCCTGTATTCACCGAGTGAATTCCACCATTCTTTGAGTGCGCCTGACAGTCTTACAGTAAATTATTGTATCACCATTGGTAACGGTAATGTAATGGCTTCTGAGGTCATCCACGCATGAAATTCATCGAGACGATCATTCCATTTTTCGTAAGAAATTTCATTGAAGGTGAATACCATGATTTTCGAAGCAAATTGCGTCGTTGTGGGAGCATGTAATTCATGTCTTCATCAGTTGAATATACCTCGTTGATGTTTGGTTCTTCCTTCGGAGTGGATAGACCATCTCATATGACGAACTATTTTGGCAACGATTCCTCTTCTGAATTCGTCTTGTATGTGTTTGAGCTTGAATCAGAGAAATGATTGATTCTTGCTATTGGTCGCACAGATGAGGGTTGATGATCTTTCTCAGTCATAGGCTTCTAGACTGAGTCATCTGAGTTCTCGCCGATAGTATCGAGCAAGCTGGTCATCGAGAATTTGATTATTCTGATGTCCTTTCCTTTTTCCTTTTTATCTTCAGCAGACTCATGACTGAAAGATGACGTGAGAGTCAGCTTCTTTGATGGGGTTGACCTCGAATTCTGATTCCTTCGGTCTTCTTGGCTTTACTCGCATTGGTCAAGGAAGCAGATTGTTGAATATAGTTGAGCTATAGCGGGATGTAAAGGCTTCGTCGGAGGATAGGAAGCCGGGTGCTGGATTTCTCGGTTTCAGACTTTGATAGCCAGAAAGGAATCCAGAAGAATAGGATCCTTGATACATAGGCATCCTTGACATACTTCCATAGGGATTGAAGTATAGCTTGTTGTTGATTTTGAATCATACTTTCAAGGCATCGTTGGAGATCTTTGAGCTGGTTTTGAGACTAATTGTCTCTGCCTCTTTGTTGCAGAATTGGGTTGTTCCTACCATCATGTGTTGTGCCATAGACATCATTTCTTGATGGAGGTTCTCAAGTCGGCTGTGTATCTCCGCTATCGCACTTTGAAGGCTGTGTAGCCTCTTATTGTAGCATTCTGTAAGTTGATCAACTTTGTGATTTATCTTTGTTAGAAGTTGATTCTGGACGAGTGAATTCTCTGTCTGCCAGTTGAAAACTTTTTCTGCTTGGCTCAGCTAGTCTGGACCAGTCGAGTTGATGGCTTGAGAGAGAATTTTTGGCCTATGAGCGACGTTGTTCCTGGTGAAATCCTCTGGTAGAGGGAAGTCAACGTTGTTCATCATCAGGATTTGTTTAGGCTCCTCCTTTTTGTCAGAATACTGGACTATAAAGTCGTATTTGTCATCTTCTAGTGGACCGACAGTGGGATCTCCTTTGAGATACCGTTTGTAGAGAGGATCTTTCTTTTTACGCCGTCGTCTACTAATATCTTCGTCGGATTCGTAGTTGTCGTATGCATCTGAACAAGAAGTGCAGTTATAGACGTCGAAGTATTTATGTCCATCCTCGCTCATGAAAAGATAGCAAACCGATCTGTTTTGATCGAAAGATATCGGTTTGGGACTCTGCAGTCTACGACGACCATAGTATTCGTATTCATTAATTTGTATGGTAAATTAAGTTAATAGTTTACGCCGAGCTGACGATGCTTGGGGTTTCTCGAATATGATCTCAGTTGTTCCATCGTTGCGGGAATGGAAACTGACTTCTGGTGACTGTATCGGCGTCTGGGTAGCTTGATGTAGCTTTTCGTAGCTTGTCACCCATGATTCTGGTAACCGCCACAGAAGTTCTTCTCGAGCTATTTGTTGAGGGATTTGGATAGCGTTGGGCGTTTGTGACGCAGATGTAACCTCGAGATATAATGCCTCGTTAGATAAGGGTAGTACAAGATCAAGGGCGTGATCTTAGATCCGATAGACGATCTGGTGATGAAGTGTTGCCATGACACTTTTCTCTTGCATAGGAGCTCCGATCAGTTGGAGCTGGACCTTGAGCGTCTTCAGGAGGTTCGGATCTTGCAATGAAACGTTGAAGTTTGGAAACAGTGTTAAAAATACTGTTCTGGAGTTTAACGTCGTTTGTACTGTTCCGATGCAAGCTTGCTGGTATGACTTTAATCGTGAGTCGATTAAAGCTATACGGGCTATGACCGGTAGACCCTTTTGTGCGTGTAAGGTCAGACCAATTCTCACTACTCCGAAGTGGAGGTGAGTATAACCCTGTTGCTGCTAGAGTCTCGGTAGATGCTCCGAGATGTTGAGTGATATGAACTGTTCTTCCTCAGTGGCTTGTACTTGACAAGATAAAAACTTGCTGGACTGGACAGGATGAGAACTTGCTGTACTGGACATACTCCATAACCTTTCGGTTTGAAGATGGTCTGATAAGTTCTCAAACACCTTTGACCAAAAAAGCACTATGCTTCTTGGCAAAGTATTCATATGGATTTACTAGTGAAAGAGTAGTTTCGGGTAATTGATCTCCTGGAACATATTCTATTTCGTAAAGGGAATTAATAAAAGAAGAAGAAGAAGATGAAGATGAAGATGGAGAGCGACTTGTAGATTTATATAAAGTAGAAATTGCAAAAGGGGAATCGATGGAAGTAGGATTTGAAGTAGACATGTTTGAGAAAGTAGTTTTCCAGAACACCTAAAACATCCGATCATAAACACTAATTTCCTTCAACCACAACGAAACCCTTTGGCTCTGATACCATTATCCTTAGACTCATACAAGTGGGTGCCGTATATGGAACATGTTTTGAAATGAAGCTAGAGAGGACAAAGAAGACAGAAGCAATTGCTTATTTTTTCTTTGGTTACTCTCTAACCACTTCATCGTATGCACATGCGGTGAAGATAGCCAGCAAAATGTAATACGGATGAAACAATGTCCACAAGACTAAGAATCTGATATTTATTATCAGAAGGATACTTCTTTATACTAATCTCATGGATTGAAAAAAAATATATATATTGGAGGACCAAAGTAAACGAAACTCGCTAAGCATGAAGTTGAGGAGACTGTTTCTTAGTTGTTCTTGGAAATGGAGGAAACGCAGGCGAGGAAAAGGGTTTAGGGTTTGTTCTAGTTCCAGCTCAAGGACATATATCTCAAAGAATGCAACATGCGAAAACCCTTCACTTGAAGGCTTTCTCAACTACAGTTGCTCAAACCAAGTTCAACGTCTTAAGCCCTTCAGGTAACTTAATTGATTTTGAGTTTATTACCATCCCAGAAAGCTACTGTTTTTCGACGAGAATCTCAGGCAATATTGTGTCAGCTTAGATGACTCATACAAGTTTTCTGAATCTTAAAAACCAGAGCAAAAGAATATGCAAATCACAGGCCAAGGTACTCAAATCTAAAATTTTACCCAAAACAACTCGTATAACTGCTAATTTCACACAAACTCGAACAATAGCCGCATCTGAACTAGTCGAGAGCTAACTCTAAATGGACCAAACATAAATTTATTTTTGTCCGTTTCTTCCTTTCATTTGAAAGCTCATTAGCGTGTGGCTATCTAACAAAATGGAAGGTTCATTGCTTAAAAAAAATTGAGGAATACTGAAACTGTATACTTGATGGCATGCAATGAATGCATCAAGATTGGATACTTATGATGGAGATTGCTATATTGGAATTGGAAACGACTACAAGCTCTTCAATTTTTAAGTACTATCTAATCTCAAAAACGAAACCTACTCCATGTGGCTAAACCAATCCACCAACTCTGGTATGAGCCAAAAGAAACACAGCTCTTCTTGTGTTGTCATATTCTTCCTTCTATTGAATTGCTGCATTAAGAAAAACAAGTAGTTGCCTGATAATGGAACACTTAACTATATAAAATACCAGAGCCGTGCCTCGAAGATGTGAAACTTTAGCTTATGGCATCAAAAATTTTTGAAAAGCATAAGGGCATATTTTTCTTAGTTTAATTTAGTTAAATTCAAATAATAGAATTATACAAAAATATATTAAATGTTTATTACTTTATGATAATTAAAATAAACAAAACAAGGACCTACACGATAGAACCAATAGGTTTCTAATGGTTAAGTAACTAAAAAATAAAGAACCAATTCTTAATTATTAAATAACTAGATTTATACTTCGCGTGTTGCGCAAGATTTAAATTTAAACGACTAACAATACTAATCATTTAATATTGATATAACTAGTTTAAAAAAATTATATAAAACTTTATATATATTTTTTATCAATCGATATATAACTTAAACATTTTCTAAGATCATTTTTTATTTGAAAAACAATGAATTGCTAAGTGTCACGTGATAACCAACATAAATTATGAACATCAGAGGAAAAGAAAACGCTCTCGATGACCATCCCATGATCTTTCACCTCGGAGAAATTTTGTTTTTACATTAAATTTTCATTAGAACATCTCCAAAGTAGTTTTAATATTCACCATTGACTTAATCATAAAAATAAAATGCGGGTTCAAACATAGTGAATCCCACATTAAATGTGAATGTGTCAAATATGAACTATCATTTACTTTAAAAATATGAACGAAATACTTATGATGTTATAATGGTTTGGTGATGACGTTTTATCCATCAAATAAAATGGAGCATGCAATATGATAATTTTCTATTCAGTCATGACTTTTTTTATCCAGTATTATATCACGTTTACATGGTAAAACGAAGTAGCTCAACTTTAAACCTGATAACCCGGTCCAATAATCCATGTTATGTATTTTATGAAAACTAATATATTTGAGATAATTAATGAATGCGATCTTAAAGATTTTATTTTAGTGTTGTGCATATATCTTTTTGAAATTTAGTCAAATTCTCTTCGAATATTTTTTCTCTATATTTCTTTAGTTATCTTCTCATACACATTCATGTCTCTCTATATCTACTTTTCTCTCGCCTCATATATTATTATTATTACCTAATTTAATTCATTTATTTATATTATTATTTGGGTGCATATATCTTTCTGAAATTTAGTCAAATTCTCTTCAAATATTATTCACTAAATTTTTTTTTCGTCATATTCCGATACACATTTGTGTCTTCCTACATCTATTTTTGTTTCGCCTCTCTATATTATTAGTACCAAAAAAATATTTCATAATCTTGTATTTACTATTTTTAACCATTTATTTACTTATTTTAGTTTTAATCATTAATAATTATTAATAACAATCAATGTAAATAAACATGAATTAAATGATCATTTACTATATTTTTTGTTTTGATGATGTGGACACCTAGATGGAGAGAAAACTCTCTAACTATATATATGATTAGAGTAAATTAAACATATAATTAGTTTGTTACATAAAAGATTGAGTAATTATAGTTACATTTGGCATTTCACAAAATCTGGACGATATACGGTTAAATCGGGATATTGGTTGGCCAATGAAATACGGAGAAAGCTTGAGGAAAAGATAATAAGGGAACCAAGCTTTACAATACTGAAAGGACATGTATGGAAGTTGAGATGCCTTCAAAGATTAAACATTTTATGTGGCAGGCTGTGTCCGGCTCCATGATAGTTACATCATCGTGGAGTTAATTGTTCTACTACATGTCTGAGATGTGGTACGGAAAAGAAAACAATTAACCATATTTTATTTGAATGTCCTATTGCTCTTCAGACATGAGAACTATTTTTATCCTCTCAGGGGAGAGTCTCATTTCCCTATATATACAAATATGAATTTCTTTTTTGGAGGATTTCGAGGGGAGATACCCTCAATGGAGATTGTAAATTATTCCCTTGGCTCATGTGATATATTTGAAAATCACAAAATAAAAGATATTTTCAAGGAGTGGATTCTGAGCCACACCATATTTTTCAATTGGCGGAAAGTGAATATTTGGCATGGATGGAAGCACAAATATGTTCTCCGGGCGGCAGAACCAATACAATGACGGAGGCTCCCCAGCCATTGGTTCAGCTATCAACACAGCTATGGTGCCAGGTTGACGGGTCATGGAATGAGACAGATGTAACATCAGGGTTAGGATGGGTTTGTGTTTTAGGGAAACAAACCATGCTTTTAGGTGCGCAAGGTCTAAGTCACCGGATGTCTCCATTGCATTATGAAATGGAAGCATTAATCTGGGAGATGTCATGTATGTTGGAGAGAGGGTTAAACTGTCAAGCCTTTGAGACAGACTCATCAGAGCTGATGGATATCGTCAAAAATCCAGAAGAATGGCGTGCTTTCTCTATTCTTTCCACTAAGTTCAGGGAGCTGCATGATCGATTCATTTTTTTCTGTATCCTTAATTTCTCGTTCTCTTAATTTAAAAACGGACTGTTTGGCCCGTTCTGCACATTCTAGAACTTTTGAATTCTTTTTTGTATGTAACTCTCCACCTAATTGGATCACCAATTATGGTGGTATATTTTAATTAAAAATTTGGTTGACAAAAAAAAATTGAGTAATTTGGGTATTTTTTTCCTGAGTAAATCACATGAAAAGTTTAGTGAATTAACTATTTTATCCATCAAAACTTTTTTAGTTATGAACCTAATTGATTTTGAAAATTTCGTTGACAATAATTTTGTTGAAAAAAAAAGAAAATTCTATTTTATAAATAATATTTTTTCGCTAGTTTAGTTCTTTATTTGTTTTTAAGTCTATATGGCGACGATATTTATCAGTGTAGTTATTTTTAAAATAAAATGATCTCGTAAGGCTCAGTAAAATACCATCTTTTGGAAGATTGTGGAATATTTACAACAGAAATGGGATTTTAATATTGGTTTGAACCCAGGGCTGGCCTAGAGAGGAAGCCACCCAAACCAAGGATTAGGACATCCTAATTAATGGGGCATATTTTTTTAAAAAAAAAATTATTAGTATTGATAAATAAATAAAATTTGTAGATTCTTTTGTTAAAATATTATTTATTAGGCATTTTTAGTTAGAATAAGATTTGTTGGACTTTTCAGTAATATTTATAAATTTGTTAAAATTAAATATATTAGTAAATTTCTATTTTTCATGATAGTTAAAACCCTAATTAAAAATTGAAAACAAAACAGTTTTTCCTTTTGTTCCAATTTGTTCCGTCGTCTTGCAGGTTTGCAACACTTTTATTTTCTTTTGTCCTCTTGCTCTTGATTACATAGTTTAGTTCTATTGTTTCAGTTATTTCAATTCATCCTTTACGTAGTAAGAAGGTACGTTTCTTAGTTCGTCATTTTTAATTGTGATAAAAGCTTGATGTCTTGAGTCCTTGACTTTTTTACGACAATCCCTTATTTTTATGCTTACTTTTTATTTTTATTTGATAACAAGATGGCACCGTCTGGGACAAGCAAACCATGTGGATTAAAAAAAAATCAACCATCCGGAGCTCAAAACAGAAATAAGAAGAAGAAACAAGAAGCACTCATAAAGTCACTACAAGGTTCTATGTCCAGTTTGTGACGAGAGCTAATAATACTGAAATTGGGAATTCATCCGCTCAAAGAGAAGAAGACAAAGATGAAGATGAAGATGTCGATGATATTGGTCAGAATAGTGAGCTTGAAAATTTAGAGGAATGTAAAGAGACTCATCAAGATGAAACTGAAAAGCAAGATGAAAAGATAAATGAACCAAATAAAGATGTCTCTGATCTAGGAAATTGGGAAAACATTGATATGGGATTGAGAGACTTGTTGGTTAAGAAGGATCCTACGACAAGATTATCAAGTCATCATCGGTTTCCTAAAGACAGTAATACTATCTTTAGGAAACCGATGATGACTTGATAATCAATAAAGAATTTAGAGCTGATAAAGAATTATCTACGGACTACCATGTCACAAGAAAGGTTAAATGGGTTGGCTATGTTATCAATTGAGACAGCTATGGTTGAAAGACTTGACTATAGGAGTCTAATGGATTATTTTGCAGGAAAAAATGCAAGAAGATCTATATTTCAAAAATAAGTGTTCTTAATATCGTTGTTTTTTTTAGTAGACTATGGAATTTGATTTTTTTTAATGAAAATTTAAGTTTTTTTTTATACTGTTTTGTGATCTTGATAAATTATGTATACTGACATAATTTTAAATTTTGATTGGGATAGTATAAAAAGTTAGTCCGGCACTGTTTGAACCCCTTATGCTTTTATGCGTTGAAAGATGAAAGAGGGGGAAAGATGAGAGGTTGATCAATGAAGAAAATGGAAGCAAAGAAAAGAGTTGTGCTAGTTCCAACTCCGGCACAAGATAATTTAACTCCGATGATGCGGCTTGGTCAAGCCCTTAACTCCGAGAAGAATATTTCCTTTGCTATTTATTCGCTATTATGGATCAAAATCATGGGCTATAGGTTTTTTTTATCCACGTTACGTGCGGAATAGCGTTTTAAAGTTTTTGTTTAATATTCAAAAAATAAAGAAATTATATGGTATTGATCGATAAATTTGTTATATTTGATGTTGGTCTTTTTAGAAATGTTCAATCTAGATAGATTGATCCGAATCAAACTAAACCAAAATAATTGATGTGAAAATCGAAGCATATTTTAGTAACGACTTAAGAAAATTTAATTTTTTAGCACGAGATTTTGAGTTTCGCGTGTCTACTATTTCACCACCAAGGCCTCTTGAAAGTGAATTCGAAAAATCAAATTCAAACCAAACAGGAAATCAAAATCGATCTAGAAAAAAAGTTTCCTTAAACTAAGGATATATTTGACTAAAATTTGAAACCGTAACTGAATGAAAAGCTGGATAAAACACCTTTGGTCTGTGATATCTATTCGGTAAACCTACTTTCCTAATTATTATTACTTTACTATTGAATTTCCCATTATTACAGTTTGAAGTTTAATTATTTTATTGAGTGAACTGATTCTTCTGTTTTATAAATATGATAAGTACTATTGGCTTGTAATTTTATAAAATTAAGTACCATAACACATATATTCAAATTTATAGCCGATTTATGCATATAGAAGGTAACATTTTTTGTTTTTGTGATTTAGTCACTTGACTCCCACCACATAGCACCTTCGTCTCTTCTTTCTTTTATTGTGAAAACTAATGGTCATATCTTATGTTTGACTACATATTTAATACATATTCGACAAACACTAACAACGAACATACATATAAATAATGTAAAAATATATTTAAAAAAGTTGTAACATAAATAATATATAGACGAAATTGAGCAACAAAATAAGTGAATTTTAATCGTATTGGAATTATCCCTTCCTTGAGTGACTCATTGTCATAAACAAAATTGAAACTTGAACCCAAACTAAAACTTATCCGGAGTAGTTTACTCATAGCTTACAAAAGAATACATAAACACTTCTTTCAAGATCATGATAGTTGGACAAAATTATGAAGAATGGAAAAAAAAAAAACTTATTAAGAACAAAAATGACAGTTTTCATATTAGTTGTTAGGTGTTATAAACCCATTAAATAGATGTCTATTATAGGCTCATGTTCTAGAACATTCTAGAATTACTTGTTCTCCAAGTTGTACTTCCTCCCCAAGTATTTGTAATCCTATATATACTTTCTATTATTGATGGAATAAGACAACACAATTCCTTCTCTCTTTCTCTTATTCATAACACGTTATCAGCACGAATAAATCTAGCCATTGAGAAAACCTAGCCGCCGAATTTTTCTTTTCCATCTTCAATCCGATCTAAAATCAAGGTACATCAATTGACTTTGTGATTCGGTTGATATCATACAAGTGTATGTTTGTTGATCGAATAACACAAACGAATCTTTATTAATATTGATTGTTTATCACTTTGACTCATGATTATTTTACTACTTATGTCGTAACTGTTCTTATTATACAATTGTTTATTTGATTTAATGATTCGTTTGATAGCATATCCATATATGTATGTTGATCGAATCATAACCATGGTCACATACTTTAATATTCGTTTTGTTGTCTGTTATATAAACTTTTTGATCTCGCACATGTCTTCTTCACTACTGTTGATTAAACTATACGACACCTAGTATTATTCTAATACTAATTAATGGCTTTGATAAAATATAAAATACATGAAATTCGATTTAATCTTCTTTATTACTTTGACTTATGCTTCTGCAATTTAGTTTTGTCTTATATGAAGTTGACATGTGCTAGATCTATATGATTCGGTTAATAATATGACATTTGTTATTTAATTTGTTTGTCAATTATAATTTGTTTGTCAATTATAATTTTGGTAATACGCACATATTGCTTCTGGAATTCTCATGTTACATGCTTAGAATAAGATCAACACATATTGATTATTTTATTATTTTGTTTATTGCAATATTGATTCATAATAGAGATTTAGATGCATATTGTATCATGAAATCATATGGCTCTTACACAATAAGAGATTTATTGCTTTATCATGCTTTCTCGCCTAATTTAATAGTTCGATATAACATCTTATAATAATTTAATATTGATCGGTTGTTTTAGCAAAGCATATAGTATAATTTGATTCAATTGCTTTAATCGATTTGTCTTATGACTTTTGTTTTATATAAACTCGTTATGAATTGACTCTCATAAAAGCATTCGACTGAATTTACTTTTACTTTGTCTTATATTTCTTTATTTAAGAATATAAGACTTATGATTCGATATCATACTTGTGTATGTCTATTGATTCAATAACGCTCACAAATTATACTTATATATATTGTTAATATGAATGTTTGATTTATTTATGAGTCACATCTAATTAATTTTAATTAATTCCCTAAAGTGATTTTCACATCTCATAAGAAAAAAAAAAGAAGGGGGAAGATGTTTCTTTCAATATCATTTGGGACAAGATATTGAAATTAAGCCAAGGAAGTGGCTATAGAAATTGTCTTGAATGGACAAAATCAAAGGCAAGATATTTCTTTCAAGAATTTAAATTCTCGCCAGAAGTGAGAAAAGAAATATGATAAGTACGATAATCTAATGTGAGTACGATATCAAATGTATAAAGATCATTAAAGGTTCTTGAAGAACATATAGATTATTATATCTATGAAAACGCTTTTGAATTTATTCATGCGTTAAACTCTCCCAAATCTCAAAGTTAAAAAGAGATGATTTTAGAATGGAATTCAGTCCGAGATTAATGAACTTGAAGTTTCATCATCTCGAGGGGGAGAATTAAGAAATCTCACATAGACAATAAGTGACATATCATGAAGAGTATGTTCATATTTGACCATAAAAGATTTACAAGTTCTTTGAAACAATCTTAAAGAACAAGACTTTGATATTGATGATTATCTTGGTACGACTGCCTGGAAGTTGCTTGCCTCCTTAAGGGAATAACTAGCCTCTAAATTTAATTATAAAGTATTGTCGTTTTATTTATTATTTTGGCTGATTTATAATTTATGAAGTGATCCTCTGTTTTGAATAATGATTAATCGATCATGTAGTATCATGTTATTAGAGAAAATTTTGAGTTAAGTTCTGATGCTTAATGTTGCATATTTATCTATTGGATTTTTATAATAAAATCACATCGAGATGATTATGATCCATTCCCTGAAGTGAATATGACATCTTATACAAAAAGAAAAAGGATCATACTAGTCAAAGAATTGGCTATAGAAATTGTCTTGAATAGTCAAGATCAAGATCAAAAAGTTTCTTTCAAGAACTTAGATTCTCACCAGAAGTGAGAAAAGAAAGATGGTAATAAGCAAGAGATATTCAAATAATTTGGAAATTGAAAGAAAATAGTGAATGCTCCAGAAGAGCACATAAAAGCTATTGCTTATGACCTAAGTAGGGTATGTTACTCTAAATGAGTAAATTCGAGATTGATAACCCTACAGTATTATCATCTCGAGGGGGAGAGTTAAAGAATCTCATGTACCTGATAAGTGACATATCCAGAAGATTATGTTCACTCCTTGATTATTAATGTTCACTACAAGTGATATCAAGATTATATTCACTAAGTTCTTCAAACAATTCTCAAAGAAAAAGTGTGATCATCAAAATGTGATATTTAAGATTACAAGACTTGAAAGTCTGTAAGTGAATGCAACTCAGTTATGTTGAGAGAATGTCTCTAATGCAGAAAATCGTAAAGCAGTCATTTTATGACACATAAAAAAAAAAGACCAGACAAACAAAATCCGTCAAGGAAGTGGCTACCAAAGTGATTGTCTCGGTCTTTGTTTTACGATAACTCCCATAATTAGCTTTGAATTTCCGAGAAAGAAATTTTAATTATAATATTCTTTGAAGGGTGTAAGTGATTAGCGAAACAAAGTAAACCAGAAATTTACTACGAATGTAAAGTAAATGAGAAGTTTACTAATATTAAATATTTGGCTTAACCGGATTGGTCATCCTGGTTTAATGATGATGCAAGAAATTATGAAAATTTATGTGGACATTCCATGAAGATCTAGAAGATTCTTCTTAATGATTTATCATATGTTACTTGCTTAAAAAGCAATATGATAATTTGGCTTTCACCAGATAAATAATTTGGAATCTAATAGTTTTTCGAAATATTTACAAGGAAATGGTTATGGACTGATCACCCACCATGTGAAATTTTTCTTCCTTATGGTTATAATAGACGCATCGATTCAATGGATGCATTGACTCGATTGACGCATAAAGTCGATGGATGCATCGACTAGGTATTCACATTTATCTTTGTCATCAAACTGCAACCTGAAGTTTGCAAGGTTATTTGATAATGTTGGTGAATTCACATCTCAAGTCTTTGATGATTATTCTATGTCCACTGGAATAAGTGTTGAACATCCTGAAGTTCATGTTCATACACAAAAATGGTTTAGTACCAATGACTCGCGTCAAGCCAATGAATAATTGATAAATCCCCCATCATTATTGGTTTAGGGTCAGAAACCAAATAGTTCCCATATGAGAATCTTTAAGTATGAAAAGTGCTCCACCACATCACTCTAAGATGAAACCTCAAAGGAGGATAAAAATATATGTTGGATATGAATGATACTAAGTATCTAGAGTCATCCAAGAGTTATTTATTTAAGGCTCGATTTGAAGACTCATTTTAATGAGTCAGTTTTTCTAACATTTGGGGGAGAAAATAAAATAGCTGGAAAAAGATATAAGTATCTATGAATTATCAATGATCCTCGGACTAAAGGATGAGAATTAGAAGTCCAAAAGATAATTCCAAGTTTAGCGTATTGATTGCCCGACACGTTTACTGACCCAAATAGAGTGATGAAATCACCTATCCAGCTGTATATGCTCTAATTAGAATTAATGTCCCAGAAGGACAATATCATACTGCTAGTGAGTCGAAAGATCGCATGAAGCGTGATAGACCTATTTGGTTCCAAATATAAGAATCCTCGTAAAAAAAATGAACAGATAATTAGAATGACCAGATCGAGGAAAGAAAGATTTCGAATGATCTCCAGAAAAGATCGAATGAGCTCTAGAAAAGACATAAACATGACGAATAAAAATATTCAAGTAGTTGATAATGAAGAGAGCTAGCTAGATATGTCATGTTTGAAATAAGATGGAACCGAAAAGCAAATCGACGTCGTAATATTTTGCATGCAGTAAGCAGTTGATATTATGAAAAAGAGGATCATAAGAAAAGTCTATTGAAAAGTGTACACAAAGTAATGATTGGCCAAATGAAATAGAAGAAAATAGACATATACTCTCTTGCAGAGAATTAAACTAGTAGTTTATGCACGTGAAGTGTAAAACCAGTGGAAGATAAATGAGTCTTTGCGTGAAACAATAGTGAAATTGTCACAAAGACAAAGAATATTTTATGAAGGGATATGTTCTCTTGTGGTGGATGCAATATTTATAAGTCTGGCAATATGTTATTGAACACTGGATAATTACATATGATTGCAATCCTTGAAGGATGTGAAAGATATAATCCCCGAAAGATTAAGGGTATCAGAATTATGTTTCCGGGAATTTTACTTAATCGAATGAATATAAAATATGTAACATGGGATATAATCATGTATTTATCAAAAGATTTTGATAAAATTATTCTTAATCGAAAATCATCAAAACTCCAGCAAAGTTATCACAAGTAGTACGATGATAAAAGATCACTGGATGATGATATTTGTGAAAGTCCCAGAAAATTTCAATGTAAGGAGATTTCGTAAATGATTTGCTATAATAGCAATGTATCTAATGATTTGAACACCACTAGAACTCCTTAAAAGATTAATATCTGAAGAAAGGATTTGAGAATATACCTTGGAAAGATAAATTTATCTTAAGATATCTCAAATTGAACATCTAGCGCAAAAGATGTTATCTCAATAAATCATTAGAGGTTTTACAGAAAATGCTCATATACGTTTGGTCCTGAAGTACCATACATAAAATGCAATGAGATTTTGTATGATAAAACAAAAGATGGTATGGACCAGAAGTCCAATCATCTGAGATATCATATGACAATTATATGAGTTTTAAGGCTATGTTTATAGTAATTTTGAAAGATCGGAATTCATCTCCCGAAGAAGATTTTTCCGAGGGGAAGATATATAATGTTGAGCGTGGATGTACTTTTTTTCCCTTATCATAGTTTTTAGGGATGCTTAGTGAAATAACCTCAAATTTGAGGTCAATTGCAAATGTAACCTCCTCTTTCTCTCTCTTTAAAATTTTATCAAACCAACCATAAGATTTAATTTATTTACAAAACTGCCATTATATTTGAATTATTTTTTTTCTTTTTAAAATCAGATATTCAAAACTATCAAATAAACACCCAAATATATCAATTTATTTACAAAAATACTATTATCATCAATATTTCCAACCACCATGAACAACCAAAACCAAGCTCTAAATGCTTCTCCAACTGATTTTTCGTGGATTAGAGCTTCATTGGTGAGCTCATAACTTCTTTCTCACCCATTTCCTCTCCAATTTCATCCAAAAAACTCTCTAAATTTGGTTTTCAAAAAATTTTCTCTCATAATCTATCGATTTTCAATGGTTCTTGCATAAACGATGGTTGGGCTTCTTTGTTAAGAGTCATATTAGAAGTTTCAGGTGCTTGACGGAACTGAAAACCGAGCTCTACGGCGGAAACGGAGCTAAAATTGTGTTTTTCGATCTGGTAGACTGCACCAGAAGTCTACTAGTCAATGAAAGGTTAGATTTGCAATTGACTATTTTTAAAAATATTCAAAGTAGACTGCTCATGAAGTCTACTTGTTTTCTTTTGATAACAAAAAAAAATACTAGTTGACTGCACATGAAGTCTACTTGAAAATGGGTTAGTTTTGCATTTGACCAAAACTTTGACTTTATAGAGTAGACTTCTCCAATAGACTTCTCCAGTAGACTGCAAATAGAGTCTACTGCAAGGTTATTTCTGGCATTGACCAGATTGTTGACTTTTTTAGTAGACTGCATCAGAAGTCTGTTATGTACGGACAGGTTAGTTTTACGTTTGACCAAAATCTCAAACATTGACCAAGAAAAACATTTATCAGTAGACTTCTTATGCAGTCTACTACTTTTTAAATAAACCAGTAGACTTCTTAAATAAATCAGTAGACTTCTTAAATCAGTAGTAGACTGCAAAAGAAGTCTACTCATAAAAGTTTGGTCAAACACAAAACTAACCTTTTTTCAGAGTAGACTTCTAGAGAAGTCTACTCGAAAAGTCAACAATTAGGTCAATTGCAAATGTAACCTGACCTTTTGAGTAGACTTCCCTTGCAGTCTACTAGTAGACTTCTCTAGAGAAGTCTAACAGTAGACTGCAAAAGAAGTCTACTGAAAAAAGTCAAACTTTGGTCAATTGCAAAAATAACCTTTTTATTTAGTAGACTTCATAGAGAAGTCTACTAAAAAAAGTCAAATTCTGGTCAAATACAAAAATAACCTAATAGACTACTAGTGAAATCTACTAGCGTTTGTCTTAATTGCAAAAATAACCCAGTATGTAGACTTCTCTATGAAGTCTACCAGTAGACTTCATAGAGAAGTCTACAGATTTAATTTTTTTATAAATGCATTTAAAACTTATTTATAATGAATTTTTTAGATTTTCTTTCTCCCACATGTTTGTTATCTAATGTGTTTCCTTATGTGTGAATTTGACATATTTAGGTGCAATATTTATTGTATAAATCAATTTTCTTGTTTTAGTAGTATTTAGCTATTGTTGGTAGACTTCTCTGTGAAGTCTACCAGTAGATTTCATAGAGAAGTCTACAAATTTAATTTTTTTATAAATGCATTTAAAACTTATTTATAATGAATTTTTTAGATTTTTTTTCTCCCACATGTTTGTTATCTAATGTATTTCCTTGTGTGTGAATTTGATATATTTAGGTGCAATATTTATTGTATAAATCAATTTTCTTGTTTTAGTAGTACTTAAGTGTTGTTAGTAGACTTCATAGAGAAGTCTACAAATTTAATTTTTTTTATAAATGCATTTAAAACTTATTTATAATAAATTTTTTAGATTTTTATTTTTACATGTGTGTTATCTAATGTGTTTCCTTGTGTGTGAATTTTACATATTTAGGTGCAATATTTATTGTATAAATCAATTTTTTTGTTTGAGTAGTACTTAGTTGTTTGTTGGTAGACTTCATAGAGAAGTCTACAGATTTAATTTTTTTACAAATGCATTTAAAACTTATTTATAATGAATTTTTTAGAATTTTTTTTCCACATGTGTGTTATCTAATGTTTTTCTTTGTGTACGAATTTGACATATTTAGGTGCAATATTTATTGTATAAATTAATTTGCTTATTTGAGTAGTACTTAGGTGTTGTTGGCAGACTTCACAGAGAAATCTACCACCAGACTTCACAGAGAAATCTACCAGCAGAGAGAAGTCTACCAGCAGACTTCAGAGAAGTCTACCAGCAGACTTTATAGAGAAGTCTACCAGTAGACTTCATAGAGAAGTCTACCAGCAGAGAGAAGACTTCAAAGAGAAGTTTACCAGCAGACTTCAAAGAGAAATCTACCAGCAGAGAGAAGTCTACCAGCACACTTCACAGAGAAGTCTACCAGAAGACTTCAGAGAAGTCTACCAGCAGAGAGAAGTCTACTAGCAGACTTCAGAGAAGTCTACTAGCAGAGAGAAGTCTACCAGCAAACTTTATAGAGAAGTCTACCAGCAGAGAGAAGACTTCAAAGAGAAGTCTACCAGCAGATTTCAAAGAGAAGTTTACCAGCAGAGAGAAGTCTACTAGCAGACTTCAGAGAAGTCTACCAGCAGACTTCACAGGGAAATCTACCAAGAGACTTCTTCACAACAAATTTAATAATATAATAATGAAAAATATTTTTTTAGTGTAAAATTTGGTGTTGTGATTGAAGATGAAAAATAAAGTTCAACACTAAAACACTAAATTTGATGTGATTTCAACACCAAATTTAGTGCATTGGTTGGAGTTGCCCTGAGTCTAAAAATGTTTTAGAGTGATTTTTTTCAGTTTCATTTCATTTGATGTTTTCCAAGTTTTACGAATATTTTAAATTTTGTATTGTCACTTTTATAATTTCGCTGAATTATTTTAAATTAAATAGTAAGAGTTGTTTCAAAAAAAAAAATTTTAATCTTTGCTATCTTAACCCAAATATTTTGTATTTTCGACCAAATATCTTATATTTTCTACGAAATACTAGAGAACATAGACATATATATGCATTCACAAAACATTACGAGTAATCTATTGCATAAGTGGGAACCATGGACTTGTGTCGAGAGTCGACACCACTAATTATAGCTTTAGAGAAAGTAATTACAAAGGGAGTGAGTGAGAAATAAAGAGAATGAGAGCTAAATTAGGAGAAGTAAAGACAAGTGGACTTAATCCAATATTCTCATTTGATGCCATAAGAGATTTCCTCTTGATAATTTGACTTCCTTCCGCATTTTTTACAGCTCATTGTTCCATTTTCCTCCAACAAAAAAGGTGAGTCACCAAGCTTCCTCTTTCTGAAATTTTCCAGCACTGCCAAAACTCAAGGATCTCTACAAGGACCTCAGCATCATCACTCGACTGAAATGAGTAAAAATAGAATAATTTTAAACTAACAATTAAGCTTATTGACAAAAATAAAAAATAATAATACCATGCTAGAAGCTTATCATCTCCTTTGACCCAAAAGCAGAAAAGAAATTTTGTAGCGCACAAGGAACTTGTTCTCCCATGTCATCTTGATATGGTTGGTCATTGTGCTTTAAATCTTCTTTAAGAACCTTAATGTTCTCTCCAGAGAAAAGATCGATTTCCTCCCTGCAAAAAACAGAATAAGAATACAAAACGAAAATGAACCAAAGACGAAACAAATGCAGATACACATAAAAGAAAGAAACCTTTTATCAGAAGCAGCAAGAATTTGCAACTCTGTGGTGTCTGTAGAAACCAATTTCTTGACTCCCTTAGAACGTAACATATCCTTCTTCATGAGCTTCAGTTTCTCTTTAGATAAAGATTGCAGCAAAGCAGCACCTTTGGCTATTGTGTTGGCCACTTCAAAGGCCAATATAGAGACTTTTCTGCCACGGGACGATGTAACACCAGAGTGCGAGACTCCGCCAATGCCTTGCGCCGCTGGTGTTAGACATGATACAGCTGCCGAAGACGACGGAGTCCCTCTCGAGTCTACCTGGGTTGATTCTCTGATAGTTTAAGATTACATGATAGTTTTAAAAAAAAACAGAGAGAAATGTTACATGATGGGTTTTCTCGTGAGAAGAATATGGAATTATCTTGATTCATATCTTTGAGACAAAAAGATTTGTATAAAAGAAGCGCATAAACAAAATTTCGGACATTGTGAATTGTACATTTCCTTGAGAAGGAAAAAGAATCTAGAAAATGAGAGAAATTGTGAAAAGGAAGAAGAAGATGCGGTGGGGGAGTAGAGATCCGACCGTCGTGATTCTGCTCCGGCGACCTGGACCTCCTCGAAGAAGAAGAAGAATAATAAGAAAAAAATGGGCAAGTAGAGAGTCAGATCTAGATCTAGGGTGAGAAGATGATTAGGCTAGGTTAATTTTTTTTAAAAAATCAAAATTTTAAAATGTTTTAATTTTTTTAAAAAAAAATTCAAAATTTTCAAATGTTTTAGTTTTTTTTTTTTTAAATAGTTCAAATTTTTCAAATGTTTTAAAAAAATCAAATTTGTCTCCATATGTTAGTAGACTTCTAAATGCAGTTTTCTAAATGCAGTTTTAATTCTTTTAGTAGACTTCTGGAGAAGTCTACTGGAGAACTCTTGTAGACTTCTCCAGTAGCCTTCTTATGTAGACTTCTATTATTGACTTCTCCAGAAGTCTACTAGAGAAGTCTACAAGAGAAGTCTACTGGAGAAGTCTACTGGAGAAATCTACTAGAAAAATCTACTGGAGAAATTTATAGAGAAGTCTACAAGAGAAGTCTACTGGAGAAGTCTACTGAAGAAGTCTACTAGAGAAGTCTACTGGAAAAATCTACTGAAGAAATTTATAGAGAAGTCTACAAGAGAAGTCTACAAGAGAAGTCTACTGGAGAAGTCTACTAGAGAAGTCTACTATAGAAATCTACTGGAAAAATCTACTGGCGAAATCTACTGGAGAAATTTATAGAGAAGTCTACACATCCTATAAATGAAGGCTACTTCACATAAATCGATTATTTTCAATGATTATTCGAAATCCTATACCAAAATTATTCCAAACATTCAAAACGTATAATATATTCACAAGTTAACATTTTTATGCAAATTTGACATTTTAAATATAAAAATAATAAATTCTAATTTTAACCCTAAGTGTAAAAATATGTTTGCAACCTTTGATATACCTTATTTGGTAATCCTAATATGTATTTCATTCATAACCTAATTTGTCTAAGTATGTTTAATTTTGTGAAATTTTATTTTTCACACCTCACAATTGTTTATAGTAGGGTCATCAATCAAAATTTTTTATCAAAATATTTTTTGTTAATTTATAAATTTAAATTTAAAATATAATTATATAGTAGACTGCTGTAGTAGTCTATTAAACCACAAAAGTAGTCTTAATAACCTAATTAGTCTAAGTAGGTTTAAGTATGTTTAATTTTGTGAAATTTATTTTTCATACTTCACAATTGTTTATAGTAAGGTCATCAATCAAAATTTTTTATCAAAATATTTTTTGTTAATTTATAAATTTAATTTTAAAATATAATTATATAGTATATTGCTTTGGTAGTCTACTAAACTCCCTCCAATAGACTTCTCATGGAGTCTACGAGTTGATTTCCTAACAGAAGTCTACTGGTAAACTTCTACATTACTTAGTAGACTTCTCTAGGTTAAAACAGTCATTATGCCTCCGTTTTATTGTTTGGTCATAAAGGATGTAGTTGTAATTTCACTACCCCTTTGGGTTATTTTTTTCAAACATGAGATATGTGGGTTACACTTGTATTTCAAATCAATTTAGGGGTCATTTTTTGTAACCAGGTCTAGTTTTTATCCCATAGGGTTTTTCTTTGAAAATGTTTTTAATGAGACATCAAAGGACACGCATATGATAGACATTACAATGATATATGAAAGTCTATCAATCTCCGAAATGAATATCATATACTTGAATGATATTGAGAGAAACAAAGAGAATGATTAAGATAAATCATCTAAAAGACCCATGAGTTGCAGAAGAAAGGCGATGTACATGTTCTACAGGATTCGTTCAAGTGTAGCTTTAGCGGACTTATTTTCCAAGACACTTCCAGTTAGCACTTTCAAGATGCAAGTTCAACATTTGGGTACGTCGTCACAAAGATATCAAGTAATGCATTCATCAGGGGAGAAATAGCGCGTTGCACTCTTTTTCCCTTAGCAATGGTTTTGTCCCAATTGGGTTTTCCTGGTAAGGTTTTTAATGAGGCAACACCTTATGCGCATTAAGATAATTTTTGCATTAGGATTTACTATAATGACATCCAAAGGGGAGTGTTATAAACTCATTAAGTGGATGTCCATTATAGGCTCATGTTCTAGAACATTGTAGAATTACTTGTTTTCCAAGTTGTACTTCCTCCACAAGTATTTGTAATCCTATATATACTTTATATTATTGATGGAATAAGACAACACAATTCCTTCTCTCTTTCTCTTATTCATAACATTAGGCTTAATTTTTTTTTTTTTTCAAATTAGTTGTCCTTTTATATTTTCAATGCAGATTTATGATTAATTTTCCATTTCTATCGCTACTTTAGACCTTATTAATTATTCATATCTAACAAAATATTGTATTAATTAGAGGTAAAACAAAAAAAAATTGTTTTCTTAATTTGTGTGTAAAAACCTAGAATGACAACTAATTTGAAACGGAGGAATACTTTTTTATATGACTCAATAGGAATAATTCAAAATAATATGTATCAAAATCAAAAATCTAAGTCACCATCTTCATTTTCAATTTTCTCTAATTCCATCAAATAATTTTGTTTCAAACTCTGTTGTAATCACCAAACTCAAATTTTCCAAAATAATCTTATTTAATTAATCAAATTAATCACTTCTAACATCACACGTTTGATTAAAACACTATTTCTAAGCAAGATGATTTATAGATAAAAGAATAAATTAGTGTATACAAATGCCAAAGTACTAAATTAATTTTTGGTTTTGTTTTGTTTCTGTTGTATATATAATGAGAGCCAATATTTTATCTTTCATATTTATTTAAGACACAATATTTTGAAAACGGACACAATATTTTGAAAACGGAAATGCCAGCTTCCAACGTGTTTTTAATTTAGAGATTTTCGGAAGCGACATGGAAACGAGCTTTCGGAAACTTCCGAGAGATTCTAATTTCAATTCCGATTACGAACAGGCAGCGGATCTCCGACGAAGTTTCCGTGCTACATAGTTGTTTTATACAATAATGAATTACGGGTCCTTTCCCAAATTCATCTGGACATATCTCATGCTTTTAAGACCGTCGATTCAGAGTTCAAGGTTAAAGCCTGAGTCCCTTTGTTAAACAACTTATAACCACACCCCTTTTCATATATTTTTGGCCTTAGCTTGAGCTATACGTTTGGTTAACCAGTGGTCCCAAAGATTGACAAGTAAAATGAATGAAACGCTTAATACTTATTAACATCTGGTTTCCATTTAGTTTTACTCTACTTCAAACATGAATATTGCTTTCTTCATATCTGTTGCTTTGCTGTTTGCCGCAGCTTAAACCATGAAAATTGGTATCAGATGACCATACGTCAGGGCCCACAGAAATTGCTGAATCATGAGACTGAACTGGATAATCACCAAGAAGACGATTATCAAACCATAAGTATGTGACCACCTTTTGACAAACCTCCAAAGATTGAGAGATGCAGAAGTAAACTTTCATCTTCAGTCAGTCTTCTTAGGTTGCATGGACTCCAACCGGAACATGGACAACGCCAGCATCCTGGATGACCAAAGACAGTTACATGCAACTTCAGTTTTAAGGTTCAGTGGATAAAAAACTAACCACGCTAATTATTAATTCTTAATAATGCGTATATCCTCAGGTCAACATTCAGACACATGCGTTTGACGCAGTGAGAAATGAAATTTTTTTTTTCTTCAGGCATTAGGATTTGGGCTACTAGAGATTTTAGGATGTGAAGCTTTAATATCAGAGATTAAGAAAGAATATTAGGCTTACGAGAGCGTCTCAGCAGTATAGAATATTGGAAGTCTCCCTAAACCTGTACATTTCCACGTTCTTTTTGGGGCCACAATATACTTTTCAGGTCCTGATCCTGTAGCTGTTAAAACAAACTGCAAATATTCTGTTAACACTAGGTTAGAGTTGATCAGACATATTGAATAAAATGTCTGGTATTGCATTATTGACTAAGCAAAGATCATTTACCAATGGAAACAGGATCGCCATAAGAGCTCCGCTCACGAGAGGAGAGAGAAAGAAAATGGCCAAGACGCAAGGGCTTCCTGTAAACCAGACAAAGCCAGCATTCAGTTTTCTTTTTATTAAGGTCGCCAGCGAACCAGTAAAGTAGAAAACGTTACCAAAACCAGTAAAGAATGCCCAGTTAGATTCAAAGAAATCGAGCCTTTTCTTCAGAGGAATACTTGAGAAATTCCACTTATATCTACAATGAAAACCTTTATTTGGTAAGTTAACATAGTAACTCCATTTCTTAGCACTGTTGCATAGGCCCCTGTGTAAGATTAGAGATCGGCACATACTCATAACAATAGTAGGCATACATCCATGAAAGAAGTAAGAAATTTAGTATCTTCCCGATGTATGGTATAAGGCCAACAGCATAAACCTGCAATGTATGTAGGCCATTAGAATTTTGAATCTGTTACCATCCCGAGTCAAGAAAGCGTATAAGTTCAATGGAGATTCACAAAAGGGGAACCATTTACCTCCAGGAGAAAAAAAGTCAGGAGTAGTATCGAGTACACCTGCTCTCCTATACCGATCATCACCCTGACAATCGTGTAGCAAAAGGAAGTTGATTAATCCCAAAATTTGGTTTTTCACTTTGTTGTTTTGAAGAAGTGTCTCGGTAGACCAGTACCGTCCAAGACCAGAAGGCGTTTCAGTATTTTCCGTGTTCATTGAAGCCAGAGCTTCAGCATGTCTTAATGTTTCTGATGAACTGAAGTCAGATTGCTCGATTGCCTCAAAACCATACTTTGCAATATCGTTATACCTAAAACCAGATGGTCCTCTCAAACTCAACTTTCACAGAAATAAAGATAAGCATAACGGAAGAGTAAACAAGTTTGTTTTTGAATTAATAAGTCTCAGCTTTCGAAGGCCCAAAGATGCAAATAGTTTTAACCCTTAATAATAGCATGTGAATCGAATGCTGTTTCAGGATTCTGTCATTACCAAGTCCAAGAGTAATCATAACAATTCCGACAAAAGAAAATGAAAGAAACAAAAAGGCATAAGAAAAGCATTAGATGCAAGAAGTGTACCAGATGTTACTCAAGATGAAGCTGAAGACGTAGAGAGGATAGAACCAGAAAACCTGGTGGCATAAGGACGTTTCATTCAAAGTCAGACAAGGTTAAAAGGCGATACGCGCTTCTTGGGAATGGTGACAAGACAAGAGTGCAAAACTAAAAGAAGAATGCTCTTCAAAACCTACATGTGAGCAGGATATATACTTACATAAAAGAGCTGCAAAAGCGCACCACGTAGGATGGCATAAGGTCTCCCATAGGAGCAAAGTTGTTGAGAAATGAGAGGAGAGCAGTGATCAGGTAATATCCACTGAAGGGCTGGATCAATAAACAAGTTGAACAAACCTAGACTGCAAATTAAGTCTTGTATGAGGCAAATTGCAAGTTGATTTAAGTTATACCCCAAAATCCAATCTTTTTTATTCTGGAAGATATGTACTCAGCGAATTGGGTTACTTGTAAGAAAGACAAACTTGAAGATACATAAAAGATGAGAAGCGTACCTTCCTAAGAAAATCAAACCATTCAAGATAAAACACTGCCCCGTTCGTAATAGGAGCTTCCTTGACCTAGATTAGATGCGAAAAGCTTGTGTCTGTAAATTAAGAGATTTACAAGTATGAGGAAACGAATCAGACCGAACCTGAGACAGAGAATAACAACACGGTGAAGAGAACAAGCTTCTCCGAAACCCTCAAGCCAAAGCACCATCGCCTGCTTCGATTTCCTTATCATCTCTTCTCGGTGAAACATCGACGAATCAGACAAGCAACAAACTAAAGAGCTTTTTAGTTTTTTTCCGGCACAAAGTCACAAGTCGAGTTTTGATTAATGACGATGACTCGTGGTAGGACATTGAGTTTTGGTTTTGCACGTTTTCGAGTCAGGATAATTTAAACCATTTGCTAAGGACGATGTCCTCATATACCTTTATAGAATACCCTTATTTTGTCTTAAATATCTTTATGAAATAAAAATAAAAACAAAAAAAAAAATTAAAATTTGGATGGATCCCACTTGTTCTTCCACCTCGTGTACGAGTTTGTCTCCTCCAGCGTAGCTCGACGGAGCTCGACCCTCTTCTTTCTTCTTCGGCCCTGTTTTTCTCGAATCCACCATTAACATCCGACTAAACTTTGAAAAATTGGATTGAAGTCCGATTTCTTGTTCTATTTCGCATATAAAACTCATAAATTTCTTGTACAATGTCTATGATTTATATCTAAACCATTTGCTAAAGGTCCAAAACAAACAAAACCATTTCATAAATCGGAATTTTCAAAAATCCATACGCCAAGGGAATTGAAAACTTTGTTTAAAGAGGAGAAAAGATTTATATGATAAATCTGGCAGGCAAAAAAGTCTCAATATTTTTGGAATTTGTAGCAACAACAAAAATACATTTTTGGTCCTCTGGTACAAAAACATTGAAAAGTATCAATATTACAGACCTCAAGCATCCTCATCAACTTCAAGATTCTTCAGCTTCGATTCCAACTCATTATTCTCATTCTCTTCATCTTCTTCTTCTTCATCTTCTTCGTCTCCATCAGGATCGTTCTCGTCCAACGCTCCAAGTAACTCTGGGGATTTCTTGAATATCTCTTTCACTTCCTCAATGCCTTCCTCTGATATGATATTCCCGTCAATGTTCAACAGCTTGAAACTTTCTTTCTTCACAGCCACATGAGCCAAGGCCCGTGCTCCGGCTCTTCTTATGTAATTGTTGCTCATATCTATGTATTGTAGTTTCGAATGATTCTCTTCCATACTCTTTGCAATCTGCACACATCCTTCATCTTTCAGCTCATTCTCAGACAGATTCAACTTGTTCAGATCTTGTTTTGCTGCTACACAGGCTGCGATAGCCGAAGCAGCTTCAACTGTTATGTCGTTTCCTGCCATTTCTAGAACTTCAATGGGCGAAGCAGACTCCTTGAGAGCGTTTACTATGGCTATGGCACCTTCATCCTCCAGATTTAGATAACTCAAGTAAAGCTCAGTCAAATGTTTGAAGTTTGAAAGAGTTTTGCTCAGAGAAACTCCGACTTCTGCGCCAAACATATTATCCCGCAGATCAAGTTTCTTTATATGAGTACAGTTCTCAAGTGCTTCTGACAAAGCAATTCCTCCTTCTGAGCCGACTCTTGTGGAAGAACACCTGAAATTCTCCAGCAGTGGCGAACGCTTGACAACCTCTGAAATTGAAACCGCCCCTTCATCTCCTGTCATGTTATTAAGAAAATGAAGGACCCTCAACTTCTCTGTTGAAGGAATCAACTCGGAGACCGCTCGTGCAGCTTCCTTAGAGATACCATTATTCATAAAATACAGCTCCTCCAAAGAGCTAAGAGATTTCAAGAGTGCCCCAAATGCTCTAACACCCTTCTCACCCAACGCATTGTCTGATAAGTTGAGAGATGAGAGAATACTACCTTCCAGTGCATTCGAGAATATATTCATAACATCAAGAGCTTCAACCTCGGGTCTTCCTGCAACAAAATCCGACAAATCAACTTCTTTCAGCTGACCTTTCAGAGGCTTCAAGATAGGCTCAGCGACACGAGCAGCTCCTAAGCCAAAACTCGTATTGCTAAAGCATATCTTAGTGTAAGCATTCCCAGGTTCCTTCAACGGTTTGAGAAGCTCCTCAGCTTCCTCGGCCTCAATCAAAGCACGTTTGCCTTTGGATATATCGAAAACAGTTCCACGGGGAGTTACAGAATCATCAGCAACCGTCTCAACCTTAGCAACAGGGCCTTTCTTGAGAACTTGCAAGATAAGTTTACTGCATTCTTTGGCATAAAGCTGTACAGCTGAACCGCCGTCACCATCAGGTTCCCTCTCAAACTGTTGGTTTGCAGTGGAAAATGAAACATCCTCGATCCTTTTGGCGTTCTCCATAGCCTGCTCCGTGGTTAAGCTACCGTATTTCTCAGTAAAAATGGTCTTAGAAGAGAGGTTGTTCGTTATGCGCTCAATGAGAGCTTGCCTTGTAGGTAAACTCGGTGGCCACAACTTAATCGAAAACGCATGAGGTCGTGAATCAGCCATAATCACAAATCGAGAGTTTAATATATCACTGCAAAACACACAAGCTAGATAAATCAGAGGACAATAAAATCGTACACAAATCCACAAAAATTGATTGACGAATCTAACAATAAACCGCCAAAATCTATGAAGGAGATTGAGGACAATAATCGTAAAGATCGGAGATCACATTCCCTAGCAGTGATCTAATCGCGAACTAGTGACGGATTAACATCGGATCCGACGAAGTTTCCGTCAGCCATGAGAATGAAAGCGCACCTGCCGATGAAGATTGGTTGGATGTCGGAAGAATCTGGGCTGCGAAATGAAGAGTTTTAGTGTTTGTCTTTTGGGGTCTCGCAGAGAGGAAAATATCACCGGAGATCCTTAAATCTCCCTCCCACGTTCAATCGAACTCTTTACGCCATAAAGTATTCAGTAAAATTAGGAGAATTTGGTGAAAACTGAATTCCATTTTTTTTTTTTTTGTTAATTTACTAATTTACCTATAAATCTTTGTTATCTTGCTAACTAACCCTAAACTGAACTAGTTCTCTTTTTTTTTAAACCTTTGGTTTAATTATTTTTTTTATTTCAAATTAACAAAATTGTTACACAGACGATTCTACGGCGGACAATTTACTCCAACTTTGTTAGATCCACAATAAAGGATACTTCATGTACCATGCCTCATAATAGACACTTTCTACCTTTATTGCATGGAAATACGACGAACGGTTCTAATTGCACAATGCTAAAAATCCTTTATAAGTTTGTCTCCATTAATCTGCATATTTGTTAATAAATCGCATCATCTGAAATTCGAACCCCAGACCTCCGGATGTAGAAGCATTAATTAATCTTTGGTTAAACCATTGGGTTAGATGGACTTCCACGAATTAGTTCTTAAAAACAATTTTCTTTAAATGTCCCACACATATGAATTAAAATCTTAATCAGCTTATTTGCTTTTGAAAGCGGCAGCCTTAGATTTCGTTTGACCAGTAGGCGACGGCGACTGTTTCAATATCAAGCGCCGGTTCTTTTCGGTTTTTCATATGTTTCTTTTTTTAGTTTTGTTTAAGGTTTTCGGTCTTTCTCTTTTTTGTTTTTTGATGGTTACCGGAGTGTGTGAACAAGGTTTGGTCGCCTCTCAACTATTGGGATGGTGATAAGCTAACCGGAAATTAGAGGAGCATGCCCTTTGGGTTGATGATGTCGTTTTGTGACAAGTGACTCATCTATCCATTTTGTTAGATCCAACTTCATCGCGATTTTGAGCCTTCACCAGTGGTTTCTGTGACTTTCAGCAAGTTTTGCAATTTGTCTCATGCAGGATTTCGTGAATCCGGTTTATCACTTGTCTACGTAAAAAGTTTTTGGTTTACCCTTTTTTCTAATATATATCTGTTTCTTGTTGGTTGTGGGTTCCGTTGGTGTTATCGGTTAGCCGACAATCAATCTCAGATCAAGCTTTTTTATTGTCTTTTCGGGTGTGTGTTTCTAAACTTGCAGTTTCTGACTTTATTCCCATCGTTGTCATCAATTTCGTTTGTAGGAGGTTAAGGATTTAATAGCTTTTCTGATGTTTGGACTCTCGAGGATGGAGCTGGATCGGCCTATAAATACAAAGGATCTTCAAGGAATTCAACATTTTTTCCATAGTAAAAAATTTAACTTCGCGAGCAGCATTGTACAAACATCTCACTTGAGATCATTTTGTATATACGATTCAATCTAATATAAATCCAGTTCGCCGTACTCATCTCCTTTGTTATCAGATTTATAGGGATTTCTTAAACTAAACTCTTCTTCCGTAAATTCATGTATAAATTTTTAATGCAAAATTTAGCTTTCACATTATGTTATTTTTCTTTTTGTCGGCAAAAGATTCATTAAGATCCCATAAAAAAGTCATTATATGTGAAGTTATGGAGCCCAACAACCAAGAGTTTGACCGATTAAAATTATTGACTAATCGATTTTAACTTATATAATTTTTTTATATTTAAATGTATGAATATCTATAAACATTTTTATATATTCTTTTTTTCTTAACACTATATTTTATTATTATTATTATTATTTTATTACAAATGATAAGAATTATTAAATTGACGATTTTACAATGGACAAGTTTTCAATTTTGATCTACGCCAAACGTCAAACACCAAACAATTTTACCTTGTCTCACATTGAAGATTTTATGTAAATTAATCTTTATTAATTTATAAAAATAATAATAAATCATATCTCGTGAAATTCAAAACTCTAAATATCATTGTGTGAAAATCAACAACTAGGCGAAAGAGGTTTGCGCTTATTTATTCTTTTCCCCAACATATTTCATTATATTTTTCATTATCGTTCATTTTCATTTTAGTCGTTGGGCCTAATTCCGATAGGCTTAACAAAATGAATCCAACCCGTTCTCAAATTGATAAACTCCCAAATCCAAAAAGCCAAAAAAAAAAATCCTTGGAGTTGGGATATCTTTCTGGATAAGCCAAGAATCAAAAAGTCAATATCTTGCAGGCTAAGTCAATAATTAAATGAGGTTAAATAATACTGTATCACTAATTAGATAAACAATCGTTCGTTCGGTATATAAACGCGACCGTATCGGTTGTTTACGAGAAAAGCGGATTACGGGTACGCTTCCAATTTCCGATTCTCTCTTATTTATTCAATCATCTTCTCTCTCTCTCTCGTCAATTTTCGGAATTAGGGTTTCTTCGCCATGGACTCTACTGCTGCACTCGTCGTCAAGGTTAGATCGTCTCTTCATTTGTTATCATCTCTGATTCTGGGCTCTCTCGATCTTTTTTCCCTATGTTTTTGTGTTCTTAACCTAGGTTTATGACATTTATGAGGACTGTTTGTAATCGTTTTGAATTTGGCTACGGATCGACTGTTTCTAACTCGAAATTCCCCTGCTACATGTATAAACCCTAACAAAGACTAAAAATACAATCCAAATCAGATGGTGTTTTTCAAATTAGTATTTTAGATGCTTGATCCGGCCGCTTAGCTTGTTTTTTTCTTTCAATTTGTTTTCTTTAATTACTTGCAACAGTTCAATATCATATGGTTTGTTTGTTTCATTGAATTGACATATATTTTTGGTTGTGATCATATGCAGGTTAGCTATGGAGGCGTGCTCAGGCGTTTCAGGGTTCCTGTTAAATCTAATGGACAGCTTGATCTTGACATGGCTGCTCTTAGGGTGAAGATCGCTGCTCTTTTTAACCTCCCTGTGGATGCTGAGTTTTCTCTCACTTACTCTGATGAAGATGGGGATGTTGTGGCCCTAGTTGACGACAATGACTTGTTCGATGTCACGAATCAGCGCCTTAAGTTCTTGAAAATTAACGTGCTTTCGAACGCTGCTATGCCCACAAAATCTATTGCTCCAGAGAGTGGTGGGAGTTCAACATCTGCCGGGATGCCTAGTAGCCAAAACCCTGTTTCTAAAATCCAAAAAGGTATTAATGATGTTCTCATGGCTGTACCTAACCCGATGCGTGATACCATATCCAAGGCGTATATGGAACTTGCAGCTAAAGCCGCATGTTCTAGTCCTGTAGTTGGTGAGATGCTTGATTGCATCTCCAAGTTAGGCCAGCTCTCAATTCCTCAGGAAAGTAATCCTTCCTCACCTGTTACTAGTAAGTCTGCTTCTTCAGGACCTTCCCTGACCAGGGAGGAGAAGACCCAGGCTGGAGGAAACCCTGCTAATCTGAAGGAACCAACTGGCACTGCAAATCTAAAAGGTTTTGGTCATGGATCAACGTCCTCTGGACTGGGTGCTAGCTTCAACGAATGCCCCTTTAGTGGCGGTATGGTGAATGACCTCAACAGCCAGGGCCGTCGTGCATGTCATTCGAGAAAAAGCAGCAATGGTGATTATTGGACCTCATTGGGTGTGTTCCATAAGGGAATCCAATGTGATGGATGTGGAGTTCTTCCAATAACTGGGCCTAGATTCAAGTCTAAAGTGTAAGGAAGTCGTTTACTTGCAACTGTAGATATGACATGTTAGAACTTATTTTGCTTATTTGTTTCTCTGGTTAATCTCTTGCAGCAAAGAAGACTATGATCTTTGCAACACCTGTTTTTCAGTGATGGGTAATGAGGGGGATTACACAAGAATGGATAAGCCTATTTCAGTTCAGCATATGCATCCTTTTAGAGGACAACTTACCCACGTATTGCTCTGCTACTATGTTTAAGATTCCTTTTTTCTACTTCTGATGGCTATATGGAATTCTTACCTCTCTTTTTATACGTATAGTTTACGCATCCTTGGCTGAGCCACCAAGTCCCACGACCACCCCATGGAGGTTTACCTTTCAGGTGTACTAGGCCTAAACTAGACAGTCGTTTTGTCCTTGATGTGAATGTACTTGATGGTACAGTTGTTGCGCCGTCTGCTCCATTCACTAAGATTTGGAGGATGAGGAACAATGGTTCGTTGGTATGGCCCCATGGCACACAGATAGTCTGGATCGGTGGGGACAGGTTCAGCAACTCATTGTCAGTTGATTTACAGGTTAGAACATTTTTCCTTTAGTTTTGCCACTTCTTTTGTTCGATTCCTTCCACTAAGTTGCACTTACAAATCAATTGTGTTGTTTAAATCACCACTCACGGGCTTGAATTCGCTGCTTCTCTGCACAGAAGTTATTCACTTATTTAATACTAGTTGTTTGTTGGTCTTGGCACTCATGGCAGATTCCAAAGGAAGGTGTGCCTATGAACAGTGAGGTTGATGTCAAAGTGGATTTTGTTGCACCAGAGTCACCTGGTCGATACATTTCTTATTGGAGGATGGCTTCCTCTAATGGTGCTAAGTTTGGGCAACGTGTCTGGGTGTTGATACATGTACTTGCAAGATCTTTGCTGCTTCTTTCCTTGGATCTTTGTTTCTCTCTATCAAATGTATTTGACACCTTCTTTTTTTTGTGTGGTCAGGTTGATGCAGGCTTAAAGAGTTCTGTTGTGAATGAGTTTCATGGATTGAACTTGAATGCCTCCCCTGATGAAGACTGTTCAACAGAATTTGCAGGGATCAAAGTGAATTATGAGTCAGCTCAACATGGGAGTTCGAATGTTGATCCTGGGACAGTGAAAAGTGCTGGTATAGAACAAGTAGTTAATGAATCACAAATCCTCGAAAAAGATAAGCCGCTGGTTGGTGAAGTTCATTCTACTCATACTCCTTCAACTTCATCTTCATCTTCTTCATCATACAACATTATCGAGCTACCGAATATGCCTAGTGTTGAGGCCTTGCGTGGTGGTTCTTCATCCACAAATGACATGCCAGTTCCTCTTGAAGAAGATATAGAAAAGAATGATGTCGAGATAACCATGCTCAAGGAACTTGAGGAAATGGGTTTCAAGGAGATAGATTTAAACAAGGAGGTCTTGAGGGACAATGAGTACAACTTGGAGCAATCTGTTGATGCGCTTTGTGGAGTTGGCGAGTGGGATCCTATCCTAGAGGAGCTACAGGAAATGGTAAGTGTGAACTCTGTTGTAATAAGAGGTTGGTAACAGATTGAGATGTTGAAAATGTGATTTTTGCAGGGCTTCTGTGATGATGTGACGAACAAGAGGCTGCTGAAGAAGAACAATGGAAGCATTAAAGGTGTGGTAATGGATCTCCTCACAGGGGAGAAGGAGGCCTAAACCCAGAAAATGTGCGTCTTCTGATTCTGGGATCTCTTCTCTATCAGGGTGACTTATGTTATTATAAATAATAATAATACCAGTATGCTCTAGTGTGTGGTGGTTTTGTGTGTGCAGCGACCCACTTGGTGTGTTCCTTTGCTTTGTGTTGGATGATGTTACTCTCTGAGTTCTAACTTATAAGAAGTGGATGTTTTCTTTCTTCTGATTTCGATTTATTTTCACTGATTAGTCTGCTGCTCGCTCCATTGGTTAAACATGCATGAGTGTGGACGTTGAAAAACGTACTAGTTTTCATCAATGACCATTTGCCATTTTCACTTGGCTGAGTCATAGGAATGCAAATTAGTTAATAGCGATCTGCAAGTCTGAATAGAAAAAATTCGTAAATTCGAAAAATGCAGAGACTTAGGATTCGTAAATGCTTTTTTGATATTCGGTCTCCAATTATCATACGAACTATTCTAAAAAACTATCGGATCTCTCCAACTACTACTATTTAGATTGAACCCATAAATCCCCTAGATTTAGCAATGAGAACACCTGTTGGATTATCTCATTAACACAGGAATGCTGGACAGTGGATTCTGAATTGAATAATGGAAGTTAACCATAATAGTGTTTCGGATACAAACGTGGCAATTTCCTTGAAGACCGATAGTGATCGGAAGAGCATTAATACAATTACCAAAACCAACCAAAAGCACAACAAACAGCTAAAAACAGGACAGGACCATAATGATCTCTACTGGCGGCTCTCTCGCTCTCTCTATATATATATTCCTTGTCTACTTACCCTCTCTAGTTAGGTCCAATCTTCTTCTTCTTCTTCTTCTTCTTCTTCTTCTTCAACACTCTATAATCTTAAGCTTTGCAGGTTCGTAGTAGACTTTGTTAGAGCTCTACAAAAGTACTCTCTTATCTCTGGTATTGTTCTCTGCACCAGCTGGTTCTGCCTGCATTTCCATTTATGTTTTAGACAAATGGCGAAACACAAAAGTCCTTGGGGGGAGAGAGAGAGCTAAATTATTACCAAGGCTTTGAACTCAGTTTATCGAAATGCTCCAGGATGAACAAGATACAGGCTTGCCTCAGAGACATTGCGTGGAATGCTTCTGAGAGGTCGTACATGCTTCCTATGTTTTCCAACGTTATATCCTTCCATTTGTATGTGACTGTGTCAGATTCCGATAACTATTATGTACACCACATCACTTTACATTGCAATAATTCTAGCTCACCTGAGCAATAGTGTATTCACAGAGCCGCTTTAGCCCCTCCAAGAGATACTGATCCGCTGCTCTTAGAAGATCTTCTGATATCTCAGATGTTATGTCGACTGATCCAGTGTAGATAAACCTGAACATCATAATTCAAGTGTGAGCCAATTACATGCAAATGAAGAGTTCTCGGAAACTAGAAGCCTGGAGACGTTCTTCATCACCTCATCATTAACTCAAAAACCTCCCATTTGATATTCGGAATCTCAATATCTCTAGCGTCTTTTTCCTGCAGTAGAAACAAAACACAAACTAAATGAGACATTTAAGCTCTAAAATGCACACAAGATACATAATGTAAACCTTTTACAGATACCAGAGCAGCATAAGACCATAGGTTCATCATGGCTAGTAAATGATAATTTCCATTTCCTCCGCAAGAACATATTGAAAAGGATTGGTCACTCAAAAAATTTAGATCACTTACTCTGTAACCACCATCGAACATTGCTCGAAATGCATCTGAAGATGCTAGCAGACAAATTCTGTGTGCATAGAATCTCCTCCCTGCAGCATCATTTTTCTGTTTTACATATGTAGTTGCGGCTAAAAAAAGACTGCTGCAACTTCCGGATTAATATGATTACCTTCGACTAGAAAGGTTACATCAGAAAGCGTAGCATTATTTACATATTGCTCTCCGAGATAAACCTGCCACATAGAGACAACAAGAATACCGCACTCTAAGACTTCCATCCAAGTGTTTGTAAACTGAAGTAAGAAGGAAACTCACCCTTTGTGTTGGAGAAGGAGGAGCTGCATCAACTGGAGACAGTGTCATAGATTTATTTGCTAATTTGTACAACGCTGCAGCACCATCAAGTTGCTGCTTAGTATTTGTAGAACCAAGAAGACTGAGTAGATACTCCAACCCTGTCAAAAGACTCCTCGATATATATTTTTTTTGCAGAAAGAACATCTAAGCTTAATGGTTAACGTGTTAACACAATACAAGATAAAAGCATGCACATATAAGTTTAAAAAGCTATCACATGCCTTTGTCATCTATGAATATGGTTCTCTGATCCTCTGGTGAACAGAGATGAGCAAGAGCAAGTGCAACTCGTCTTTGGATAGGCTTCTCTGATATCCGCATTAGGTACAGCAGGTGTCTTAGAACCTACAAAAGATGATCAAAGCACAGAAATCTCAAAGTTGGATAGAGAAATGCTGAACTTTGACAGATCTCAGAAACTAGACCATGGTATAGCGGTTTCACTACAAAGTTCAAACCATGCATCGTGTATTTTATAGTCACCAGAAATGGAACAAACAAGTTTAAAGACAAGCATAATGTTACGTACTCTTCCATGAATCTTCTCCTCCAATCTCTTTAATGTTTTGGAGACACAATCTTTAGTTGCCTACAAAAAAATTGTATATTATAAAAACACCCTAGGGGAGGGTAAAATAAATACAACTAAAGCTGCTAAAAATTCAGAGCCACTATAAGGAGTATGTCGATGTGACTCTGGAGAGCATAGAAAGGGTAACAACGCCATACATACTTGAACAATAAACTCTCCATCCTGTAGCTTCTGGATACCTCCCACCCTGATAAAATCCGACACATTATCCTAGGGGAAGAAAAATGGATCAATAACCCATTTAATAAGGTTTACTATAAATTTTTGCATCCTGATAGAACATATACAGAAGGTAAGGTAACATACCTCATTATCGGCAAGGCCATAAAGAGCAAATGCGGCATTATGTTGCAAGGATCCATTTCTTGAATCGAGAAGTTTCAATAAAGGTCCTAAACCACCACTATGGGCAATACCAGCTTGATTGTGGCAATCCTGTAGAAAGAGTAAGTAGATGTTGAAAGACATATTGGTTTTCTTATTGACTATAACTCAATGCTTATAAGACGCCCAGGGCTACTTAAAACAGTTTTAGAAACACAATATTGAAATATATACAGCTATGATTTTAGGAACTCATCTTTCACATCTTAGGAAGCCAGAACTTTTTACATCTATGAAAGCATACATATACGGAAGTAACCAAGAAGAGAACAGTAGACGACAAGTAATACAGAAAACTATCCAGGATGAGTAGGTATTATTAGAACAAAATAAGAAACAAAAGCCAAAAAACGTTAAACATAGATATAGTATCAAATATTCGTACTGAAAGTAGCATAGGAAACAGCAAGAGAGCGAATTTGCAATTTTACAACCCTCAAATGGGGGGTGCCTCAACTTTTAAAGCTGAAACTAACAAATGTTTAAGACAAGAACCTGAGCCAGTCTCCCCAGTGCAAAGGCCGACATTTCCTTCAACTGAACATCTGGTGACTGAAGCATCTCAATTAAAGGACGGACAGCGCCTCTTTGCACAATGTGCACCTGCAAAGTTATATTTTTTAGCAGACACCATTAAATCAATGAAAATGATAGATTTGCTGGGAACTGGGAACATATATTCTACCAATCAACAGTAACAAACAACTTCTCACCTAGTATAACCAACTAGAAAACAAAGATCTTAGGCTTCGGGGAATGGCAAAGGAGTTGAGGATAAAAACTCAGGATGAAATAGTACCTTACAATCAGAATCAGTCGAGGCAAACTGCCCAAGTAACAAAGCTGCCTCTCTTTGGCTCTCAGGGCAACAAGAGCTGAAATAGAAAAATTAATAGCAAATCATCTTAAATAAAAAAAACCTCAGCAATGGAGAAGCTAGAAAGATTTACAGAAATTTCAGCTCTAATTAAAGCAATAACGGCTCTATGTTTAACCATGTAAATCAAACTGGTGAGTTTCCACACGTACCTAAGAAGACCAATGACAGGTTGTAACGCCCCGGCAGCAAGAACCTCTTTTTTAATGTTTGGAGATGAATGTACTAGATTGCCTATAACTCCAACCTAAAAGCACGACTCAACTGGTTATTTCAATGTCAATCCCATGTAGATAGATATGTAGCAAAATAGTTGATTATGAAAGATCTCGACCCAGTAAAAGATTCCTAACCGCTTCATAATGTATAGCAGCATCCTCTGATCCTAGCATTAGGATGAGAGTGGGAAGAGCATTGCATTCAACTATCTGCGGGAAAAAATAATTTATCATGCTCCATACAAATGTGAGTAGAAGCTGTAAGATAGCAACATTTACCTGGTTCTTGTTATCATCATTTTTAAATGCAAGGGTTCTCAATGCCCCTGCTGCTGCTCGCTGAACCTTTGGGTCAGAAAATTCAAGCAACTCCACGAGAGGTGGAATACCGCCTTCTAGCCTGCTTGTCAAGAACTGAAAGTCATGAGGATAGTTGTCCTGAAACAAAATCTTTAAAAGGAGGAAATCACTAAAATATGCTGACCTAACACGGGTCTTGATGTTGCTGTTCTCATGAGCAAGATTGGTGATTGCATCAGCAGCTCTTCTGATAACACTAACAACAGCTCGAGAACTAGAACCATCTTTGTTTCTCTTCAACAGATTCACAAGATGAGGTAAGGCACCTTTGTCTACTATCAGTTTCTGATACTCTGGCTGTTTAGCAATCAAATTCCACAACAAGATCACACAAACTATACAAAATCCCCTCGGTAAATAAAAGTTCAATCGCCTAAAGATACTAGATTTGGAGCAAAATAAGATAAAAGGAAACTGCTTTCTAACAAGCCAAGACACTACAAAATGAAGATCAAGCAAGACCTTGATTGCAAGAAGACCAAGAGCAAAAGCGCTTCCCTTCTCGACCTCATGTTCGAAAGGCTTTTCTCCATCGCTGTACGGCGGAGCCTGTAGATGTGTCAAAAGAGCTGGAACAGCTCCTCCGTCAACAATCACGTTCACTAAATCCTCTGCTGAACATCGAAATTCACTAGTCATGCATACAAAAAGTATGAAGTAACCGCATACAAAAAAAGAGGAGTAAGATCGGGGAGGATCTTCACCGTTTTTGGCGAGCTCGGCCAAGACTTGAGTGGCGCGTTTAGCGGCGGCGCGATCGGATACGTGCCAAGAGAAGGCGGAGTTTAGAACGGAAACTTGAGCAGCAACCTCGCTGAGAAGCGCATGGACACCGTCAGTGGTTACGGCAGAGATCTCTCGATCTTCTGTAGCGGCTGCTCCTTCCTCGAGCTTTCTCTTCTGTCCCTTTCGCTCCGGGAAGCTCCGGCCTTCTCTCCTCTCCGGTTGTTGCTCCATCGTTCACAGAGAAGAGCAGATCAGGGAGAAGAAGCACCGTTTTGAAATCAATTCAGACCGAAAAAGAGAGATTAGGGATATTTTCGGCATTTGGAAAACTGTTTTTTTTTTTTGCCTAGAATTTAAACATTACTCTAGGAAAAAAAATAATTAAATTCGGTATATACAATTTTTTTTTATGTCTAAAAAGAGTTAAATTTCAATGTTTTTAATGTATTTATTTAATTTTGAATATTTTTTATAATCATAATGTTAGATTTACATTATCAATAATGAGCATTTATTAATATGCATGTATAAATAATAGATTGAATTTGGAATAAGTTAATTAAGAAAATAGCAAAGAAAAATTGAGACTTAGGAAATTAACAAAAAGGTACCGAAAAAAGCAATTGGCAATAAATACCAAACGCGGTTTGTATCTCCTGCGCGTGGGGGAACGAGTGAGAAGTGACTGGAAGACGGTGTGACGCAAGCATCAGAGGCAAGGGGGTGGTTGTGATTAATGAAGGAAAACGAATTCAATACGAATAAGGGCGGGAGATGTATGTCTTGGGTGAAGCCCTAAGTTTAAGGCCCAATAAATAGGATGGAAGTTTCGCAAGATTTGTAGACCGGTACAACGAAGAGTAGAAAGAAAATAAAAAGACTTGGTGATACAAACAATTGTGCGTGTTCATCAGATTCTGTAAACAGGTGAAGATAATATGTAGATCTACCTTAAAACTTAATCTATAATTTAAAAAAAATAGTGAACTAACAATTTTCAAAACCGGTTTATTGCAGGTGAAACTTCAATGGTTACTCTTAGCGATATACTCAGTGATCTCGTTCGGGTGGAACAAGGATGGTGGAGAAAAAATGTAGATGGGGTGTGGAAGTTTGTACGCTTGGACGAAAGATTGAGCAAGGGGATAAAACTCGTGAAGGGGAAGGAGTAGAGGCAGTTCGCTCAAAGGTGATGAAGGAACTGTGAATCAATGATAAAGAAGAAAACATCGAGCTTACCTATGAGATACCGCAGTGGATGGACAATGACGGAAAGGTCAAACCAGTCCCGATTCATATCCGCGATGACGGGGAAATGGATATGTTTTTAGCAATGCGTGTAGATTTGCACGAGCTGAAGTTGTATGTAGTACCACTACCAAAACACATGACTCTCCAGATCGATGACTTCAGCGTCATCCCGGTGAACCATGAGTTTGCATATGCATAGTTGGTTAAGGGTGATGGTAAGGAAAGTAGTGGAAGTGTTGAGAGGGTTCAGTCACCGGCCGGCAACATCATCCTCACACAGCCGCAGACAGAAAAAGAAGATACAAGAAAAGGGAAGTCCATTGCTTGGCTAGGGGACGCTCACCATGGAGGAGATAGTGGAGCTCTATCTTCTAGTTTGAAGCGGTACAAATCGCTATGCGGTCATACGAGTGAAAGTAGATCTTTAGACATTCTGGTCGATTCACAAGACGAGTCAGACACTAGTGGCAGTAGTAGAGGCCTGACTAGGAACCTAGTGTTAAGCATTGGAAGAACAGGTAAAGGATAAACAAATTTTCACATTGTTGAAATGCTTGTTACGCACTAAGTAATATCTTACGTACCTATGTTCATACATATAGCGTTATGCATAACTATAACTATCTAACACATTATATGGACAACTAACCAATTATATGGATATCTAAAACCTTGGTTTTGAGTTGAAAAATGTTTAAATATTAACATTGTTGAGATGTATATTTTAGAATTTGAATTAACCAAAGTTCATCATTCACGTGTATACAGATCCGGGAACAAAAGACTTCCCGACTCTATTGTACCAGACAAGTGACAATATAACAACAGTTGACCTGCCAATAACGGATCTACCAGCCTTCGTATTTGGGCGGGATGCAGCCCCAGTGGTAGATGACCTCGAACCAGAAGGTAGGCAATTATGGATGTGTAAATAATATCATGGTTATACATTCAAAAATTTAGACCTCTACAAAAGAAAATAGGTATCTGAAAAAATATTTGAATCTGTATTTTCTGCAGGATTAAGGAGGACAATGAATGTGGTGCTTGATATTGCTTACGAAGGCGATGAATTGTATGTAGGTCGGGTGTTTAAGAACAAGCGTGATTGCAAAGTGAAAATTGCAGTACACGTAATTAACCGCATATTTAGTTTCAAAAAGGAGCGGTCAAACAATGATTATGTCATTGTTAGGTGCCTCTCCGACTCTTGCCCTTGGAGGGTGTACGTATCACGTTTGGATGAGACAGAGTACTTTCAGGTAAGGACAGCGACGCTCTACCACACGTGTTCGGTAGAGATCCGAGCTCAGTTTCACCATCAGGCAACGACGTCGGTTATAGCGAACATGATGCATAGTAGGTATGCGGGAATTGGATTAGGACCCCGGCCAATGGAAGTTATGCGGTCGATGTTGGCAGAACACAGTGTCAATGTGAGTTACTGGAAGGCATGGAGGGCTAGGGAATTAGCAATGGACAATGCAAAAGGTTTTGCTGCCGGAAGCTTCACATTATTGCCGATATACTTGCATATGTTTAAGGAAGCAAACGCTGGAACAATAACGGAACTTAAAACAGAGGTTAACGCAGTTGGAGATTCAAGGTTCAAATACTATTTTATTTCAATCGGAGGTAGCATAAGAGGATTACGGTTCATGCGAAAGGTGCTGGTTATAGATGGGACTCATCTACACGGGAGATACGGTGGATGCCTACTCACAGCCTGTGCATAAGATGGCAACTTTCAAATCTTCCCATTAGCCTACGCTATTGTAGACAGTGAGAATGACAAGGCATGGGAGTGGTTCTTTGACAATTTGAAATAGATTGTGCCTAATACGGAAAGGCTAACATTTGTCTCAGACAGACATGCCGTCATATACTCCAGACTTAGCAAGGTATTTCTTATTCTGCATATCTAAATTTTTAAACTGCAGTCGATATTTTCATATGGACATCTATATTGAAACATAGACATCTAAATTGATTTTTACAGGTTAGGTGAAAAGATAGATATAGAATAAATTCCATAGACTGATATATATTTAAATAGCGTTCTATTATGGGTAGATGTGAGATAATAAGAGGGCTTCTGAGTCAAAATTACACATTAACAAAACCTATAAAAATATGCAGGTGTATCCCAAGGCAAACCACGCATCATGCATTGTTCATCTCCAAAGGAACGTAGCCATGAAGTTTAAGAACAAACTGCTAGTGCCTTTGATCTCAAAAGCATCGAGGGCTTACCGAAAATCAACTTTCAATGAATGCTTTGGCAAAATTGAGAAACTCTCCCCACAATGTGCTGAATATCTAAGAACCATTGGATTTCACCACTGGACAAGATCCCACTGCTACGGCAAGCGATACAATATTATGACAAGCAATGTTGCGGAATCCTTCAATGCGGTGTTAAAGGAAGCGCGTGAACTGCCAATCGTTTCACTCCTCGAATACATTAGGGGGACTATAATGGCATGGTTCACTAAACGACGTGATAAGGCTGCAAATCACAAATCACCACTCACCCCAAGACGTTGGAGCTTATTCACACAAACTTCGAACGATCAGCTGGATTCGAGGTTCGTAAGATTAATAACGAAAATTACGAAGTGAAGACCCAAGGAAGCACATCTTTCCATGTTAATCTGAGCGACAAGACATGCACATGCGAAGAGTTGACACTCCTTAAAATACCTTGCTCACATGCGGTGGGAGCATGCGTGAAGGCTGACAAGAAGGTGGAGAGGTTTGTCGCTAATGAATATGGTACTTTCTTCTGGAAACTAGCCTACCCTGAGAGCATAAACCCCGTACCAGATTGGAATACGGTGTACCCAATACCGGATGCAATTGCTTCAATGTCCATTATGCCACCAATGACAAGGAGGCCACCAGGTAGGCCAAAGCGTTCTAGATACCTTTCAACTGGGGAGTTTAAGGTATAATATAACTAATGAAAATGGGAAAACGAAAAGAAAATACAAATCACGAAATAGTTAGTTATGTCAATATATAGCAGTAAAGGAAAAAAATAGATAACTTATTTTTTTAATATACAGAGGCCGAAGAAAGTGAAGAGGCGGTTGTGTACACGTTGCCGTGGAGCAGGGCATAACAGGGCCTCCTGTAAAATGCCCATCTAAATAAAAAAAAAGGGCATTCGGTAAGTTCAATATATAAAATTTAAATTAATTATGGGTTGGGAATTGAAAAATAAGTAAAATATCTACTACGTTGAAACAGGTAGTAGCTGATATTTCGAGTGTGTAAAGCAGCAATCGGGTATTAAGTACAAGTAAAAGATGAAGTTCTCCAGCGCGGTAAGAGCTTAAAGAAGTGGCAAGTTTTTGTTTGGTGTGTGGCCTAAGGCATCAAACAGTACCACAAGTTCGGTTGTAAAATTCGTTGTGCCCAATCGCTTTTAAGTTTTTAAACTTTGTAGCAAAGTCCCTAATGCGGGAGATGTGTAATATGCCTTAGGGCGAAATCTTTTTATTAATGTAAAATATTTCAGTTACTACCTAGAATTTAAAACTAAGTTATAACTTAAGAAAAAATTCGGAATAAAAGGGTACATTATACATGAATAACCGGTTATACAGAAAAATAGACTGCTATCAAACAACGTAACCTGCAATTTTATATATAAACCCTATAGTTGAATAAGGGTTTACTTAGATGATACAACGACCGAAGCAAAAAAGGAACCTACTTTACCTAACACAATTAACACAACAAAATCAACCATTCATAACTGAATCATTCGTAGCAAACATGGTCAAAACAATAACAAATCATAATTAATCTTAGAGAAACATAAAGAGTCGAAAGTCGAAGTAAAAGATAGAAGTAGTACAGACTAAAATAGAAACGAAAACAGTACGAGAAAGAACAACAAAAACTACTAATTATCGCTAAGATCAATATCACCAGAGCAATGCTCATACATGTCAACAACAAGTTGCTCCGTCCGCTCCCGGAGGATCACGTTTTTGACGTCATATACCTTGACAATTCCACCTAAAACATGAGCCTCAATAAATAAAAGAGACAATATACCAGTATCGGCCCGAGAGGACGCTTGCACAACAAACGTATCCCTTCTGAACGAAATCACTTTAGTAGAGAAGTTCTTCATGCCATTATTAATAGCACTCTTGCATACGAGAAACGGGAACATCTCGCAAATAAAGTCAAGCTCTGGTTTCAACTTGGAGCTACGCATCTCATAAACAGATGGATCAAAGACAGTCATGAGGTGGGAGGAAAAATCAATGCAAACACCAATCCAACGGGTGCGATCAATAGATTGAGTCAATATCCTTAACCCATTTCTTCCCAGTCTCCTTCATCCTTATGCGTATATCATCAACAAAATCCGGATCAAACTCAAAAGAATCTTTACGAGAAATCTTCTTGAATTTAGAAAACTGCTTCGCAAGAGACACAACAAAGGAACAAGGTAAGAGCTCTAACATTAGAAGCAAAGTTTGGACCACTCAGAATTATATCCCTCATAACCATCACACATGAGTCTATCACCTACAATATGGTAGAGAACATAAGAATATAATTTTTTATCTAAGAAACAAAACAAATTAATTTTTAATAAAAATAAACAAATAAGACAAACATAACATCTTACATCTGGACGGCATGGATCAATAGATATCAGAATGGTTAAGAGGTCAACATCCTTCAAATAACGACCAGTACCAAAGTCAAGTTCCCTAATTTAGGAATAGATATACATCAATATTTGTACTGCATTCAATAAATAAAATATCCATCCAAAAATGTTGATGGATAGATATAATAAAAAATAGCATGTTAATAAATATGATAAATGTCTAATAAATAACGACAAATCTTTACAGCGTAACATAATAAAATACCGATGTATTTTTGTACATAGATAGATATAATAAAAATAACAGGTTAACGGATATAATATACGTCTAAAATACTTAAGTGATCACCTTGTTGGTTCAGTTTTATGGGAGATAGCAATGAATTTGGGGTTAGTTGTAGATGATAGAAGCACATCAACAACGTTCACATCAGCATCACCAGTAGACTATTGAAAATAAAATATCAAAGGAAAAGTGAGTGGAAATGTAATCAAATAAAAAGAAACAAAAACATGATGAAGAAGATGATATACATTCTGAACCGGAGCTGTCTCAGACACAACAGGGTCTGATTGATTAGGCTCCCTTAATGAAACATTTTCATCCGCAGAGTTACCAGTACCTAAATCATCATCCTGCAAAATAAAATTAAATAAGCAAACAAATTGTAAAACACATTTAAAAGTATAAACTAAAAGTTGAGAAGTGAATTACCAAAGTAATATCACCATCTACCTCCATAGGTTTCTTCGAAGATTTCTTATCACCAACGGTTGAACCTTCAGGAACATTTTCTCTAGGTTCATCAAAAAGAACATCAGAAGGACGAAGATTTTTCAATACATCTTTAATGACTTCATCAGAATCCTTGGATTTCAAACATTCCCTGACCAACAAAGGGACGACCTTCTCCAATTTGTTATGAAGGCGGGTCTCAACATGCTGAAAACCAGAACGAACACTGTTGGTAATCATGGTTTTACACTCAGACATTGCAGCCTTAATCTGAGCAGATATAGCATGTAGTATCTTAGAATTGGAATCAGAGGAAATAGGTCGATGACGCACACGGTGTAGCCGAGCCTTCTTGGTTCTAGAAGATCCAACCAATTCACTTTCATCCAAACTTGATTTAGATTTCCCTTTCCGCTTGGCTTTACCAGGATTCTTACTATTTGGAGCCGCAGGGGCTCCATATCCTATTTGCCCACCTTCAAACATGTCGCGGCAGAAAACAAAACCATCGTTAATTAGCTTTTCCATGTGTGCAACAGAACTAGCATCACCTTCATCAGCCCAGCTATAATCATCTGTGTCACCAACTTCGCCTACGGGAGTTGGGAGTATGGAAATAACATCAATCTAACATGGTATAAAATCAAGAAAATCAATACAGACTTAAAATAACTAAATTTTTAAACAAAAGGGACAAAAAACAATAATGGGTGGACAAAAAAGAAAATACATGTATAAGTTAAAAAAAGTAGATCTGAAAACATTAATATAGACACCTAAATGGTAACAAAAAAAAACCTGTAAATTGGAAAACAGCTCAATGACACAAGGAAGGAACCAAAGGAAAACATGGGTTGACAAAAACAAAAAATAGAGATTTAAGTTACAATATAAACTACTAAATATAAACATAAACCGTTAAATGATAATATAGACATCTACATAGATAAATAAATACTAAAATAATCTTTAAATATTTAAAAATTTGAATAGCATTGGAATTAAGACCAACCATATAGAGACATATCACACCGTGTCTTCCTTCCCATAGTTTATCGAGCTTTAAGGCAATAACGGGACGACTTTCTTCATTTCCGGATTCCGAATCAGTATCATCACCAACAACAAGAGATGCAGCAGGGACAACTTGCAGCACTATAAGTTGCAACGCATGCATAAAACCTTGGACAGCAACAGTGAACTGGGAGCAAATATTTTTTGAGTATCATATTTATATTTTTTAGTAATATATTTTAGTAATATAAAAGTACTACTATATATAAATGTATATATATATATAAATGTATATATATATATATAAATGAAATTTTAAATATGATAAATAGATTAAAATTCTAAATATTATAAATATAAACTTTTTTACAAAAAAAGTAAGGTGGAATTTCCTACCAGTTTTCTTTTTTATTATGATAGAACGGGATTTAATACATTGCATTGTCATATCAAATGAGTGGTGACCCCATGGATAGTTAAGAAAGTAATCAAGGTTGCGAATCATCTCAGCATGCTCTTTAGGAATCTTCATGTGAAAAGATCGACGACAAAGAAGACCATCAACAAGAAGCAAACACGCATACTTGACCCGCAGTTCAGAAGAAAGATTCTTGGGCCTCTTAAGCAGAGAAACAAGCCTTTCCTCTGTCATATTCTCTTCACCACCAAAAAGCGTGAACCAATAAGGCGTCACTCCAAGTTTACTTGTTAGAGTATCCCGATCAATTTGAGGAATGGGCCTACACCTAAGACCAGTCACAATTTCATACTCTCTAAGGCTAAATTTTATAGGTTTACCACCAAAAACAACCCATATCTCATGGTTTTTACCAACAACTAGCTGTCTAGAGAGCAAAAAATGAGCGAGCTTCCCGGAAAAGGTAGGAAGAGAATTAAGGTCAAGCAAACCCCCAAAAGCTGGTCGAATTACATCAAGCTCTTTAGGTTGAAGAGCACAGAGAACAACCCGAATGAAGTTCAACTTGAAATAACAATTAACACGGTCACCAACAGGTTCTTCCCGGTCTGCAAAAATACGGAGTGGAAGGTTCGGATTCTCCATAATCTATACCAGAAAAAATAAGAGTATATCAAATTGAGATCATATATGGATAAAAATTGGGGATCTACAAATTAAAAAATCCATCAAAATCAACAATTACCAATAACAAAAATCGTTTAGCACACTAAAGAGATCCGTAGATCTGGGCGAAAAACCAAAAATTCAATGGAAACGGAGGACGATGGTGTCGAAGAAGAGAACACGAAATTCAGTAAATTAAAATTAAAATTTCGTATGAATGAAAAAAAAGCCGAAAGGATTGAAGAAAAAAAAATGGTGAAAAGAACGAGGGAGTAGAGCACTTTGAATCACCGACAAAAGGAGATTAACAGAATTAAAATGGAAAACGAAGGAAACATTGAGAATGGGGCTAGGGCTTTTGAGTTCGGCGGGATAAGAAGGAAGAAGGATGGTTTTCCTTACATAACCATTCGAAACAAAGAAATATTCACACGCAAAAATCGCTTCGGTTTTCGAGCCAATTTAATGCAAGCGCTTACGCGACAGTAGCGCGTAAGGGTAATAGAGACACAAATGAGGGCTAAATATTCTCTTCCTAGTAACAATAAAACTGCTCTTGCCATTCTCTTAATTTTGCCCAACGGTATTGTCATTGGGTGCAAATACTCTAAATAATATCCTATGAGAAAAAGAGTTCGAGAAACCGTACAGTTTTATTACGACAATTTAATTTTATTTTTTAATAGTTTTGTTTATTACTATTATTTTATGGTGAGACAGAGTAAAAAATTTGAGACAGAGTGCGGATTCCATTAAGAAACGATTTGAAAATGAAGAAAATCGGGATGAGTCCATTAAGAGTGGCTCTAAATAGTTGGAAGGAAACTAAATTATCAAAGGATTGGGTTTTAGTCTCGCAAAAAATGGACTTAGTATAAAATTTCTCGGAATGCGAGCTAAATCCCCTCCTGAAGAGAATTATAGAGTATTTATAAAGTTTTACTTGTTAGGACTCAGATATCGGGTTTGGCGTGAATCAAGTTGGATTTTCGGGCTTAATCTGGTACGATGCCGATGCTTGGATATCGGATCATGCGTCTTTAGTTGGGTCGGGTTTGATTTAGTACAATGTCGATGCTCGGATATCGGGTTATGCATCCTTAGTTGGCCCGGGTTGGATCTGGTACGATGTTGATGCTCGGATACCGAATTATGCTCTTTTAGTTGGGTCGGATTTGATCTGGTACGATGCATTCAAGTGGTTCTCACATAACACCTTCGTATCCTTATGCCAGTTGGCCGATAATACGGCTATTCAACACTAAACATGATCTTCTCATATGTTGGCAATGGTTGATGCAGCGAGTTTGACATTGGGTGCTCCCTCTTTGTGCTTTAATCGATCTTTTTGTTTAGACCACTTGTTTTTCTATCCTACAACGCATAAGATGAAAGTTTTTATCATATAACCAAAGATTTAAATAAAAATATTTAAAAGAATTTAAACTTAGCGTATAAAAAAATATTTTATATTTCACCCGAATTCTTGATATGGGAATTCAGCCTCTGTGTCCCGTCTCTGGCATTGGTGGGGGTGAATTTTCATCTTACTTTTTATGTCTAAAAGTAATTCAATTTGAATTATTGTTTAATTTTTATCATCATTTTTGTTAAATGAATTATTTTAAATTGAGAAATTGGACAGTTTAATTATCATAGCTCAAACTTTAACGTGTGGTTTTATTACTATAACTCAAAATTTATTTCTTATTAGTTTCAATATTTTAAATTGAGAAATTGACATTTTTTATTCCTATAATCTCAAAAAAAAATTCTTACGAGTTTGTTCGTTATTATTTAATATTTATAAAACTAAGTAGTAGGAGGCTTTTGGACTTTTTGTGGTCTGCCACAAAGGAGACGTGTTTGAAAGTGTGAATAAAAAATTATCTAAATTACATATGAGAGAAAAAGAAGCATTTCTTTAATTTAAGAAGATAGTCTCGACCAGAAAAAAGATAAATAAAGGAACCATTTCTTTATACATAGTGACCACATGAATGAAAACTTCGGAGACACGGACATGCTTTGAAGAAGCAAAGGAAAAAAAAGCGAGAACAAACGATAAAAGTGGGAGGGAAAATATAGGATTTATTAGTATTCATATCTCATCTAATCTTTTATACATTATTTGGAAAGTAATTTGTGAAATTTATTTATATATTAATTCCATAATCACTCTCCCAAATAAATTTATTATTTACAAACATAATTTAAAATAAAAAAGACCATAAAATCAAAACAAAATCTAAAATTGAATACTATAAATAATTTTTAACTATGAATTGTTAAACATATTTTTATATTATTATTCATAAATTTTAATTTATTTGATTTTTAAAAATATTAATTTGCGTATAATGCGAAGAACTATCTAATTATAATTATATGGAACTGAATAGCATATATCTTTTTGTTTCTGTATGAATAGCATATGTACAGTAGCTTTACATTTGTTTTTCTAAATGTGATTTATTCTTTTATGAATTGAAAAGGTGATTTATTCACTGGAGATAAAAATAAATTATTATAGGAAAATCAAAAAGAATCATTATAATTGGTTAGGCATAGGTCGGCAAATGTAAATAGTTCAATTCAGTGATGTGTTGATGGCTTGATGCTAGTTGGTGTTCATATAAAATGTTATTTGCAATTTTGTTTACATGACATTAGGTCGGAGCACGAATCGGATATATAGAAAAAAATACAGTATTTGTGATTCGATTTGTTTTTGATAAATATTTAATTTTTTTATTTGCTTTACTTCGGAAAATTTCGGATATTCGGAATAACGGATATCCGATTTTTCGCGGATATCTGTTTAAAAAAAAAAAAAAATCAAAACATCATAATATTTTTTTCAAAAAAAAATTTTTAATATAAGATTTAAACTAATTAATCAATAAATATATGAAATGGATCTAATTTTATTCGATAAATTGTTTAAAAAATGAAAAATTAAAAATTAAAACGGTGGAAAATAAAATATATATTTTTATTTAAGAAATATATTTCAAATAAAATTATTATCTGTCTATTTTTACTATAAATATATTCGCCAAATATACTTAAAAGTCAAAAAAATATAAATATACTTTATAAATCTTTCATATTATATGTATATATAAATAATATACGAATCAGATCGGATATTTAGATTTTTAAAATTAGTATTTGTGATTTGCTTCTGTTTAGACGGATACTAAATTTTACTATTTGTTTCGATTTGATTCAAAACGGATATCTAAATTTTTCAGATCAGATCGAAACGAATACTGAATCGTATCGAATTTAACGGATAATTTGTCTAGTCCTACATGACATGTATTTGAATAACAAATATTTAAGAGCAAACTTGAATCGAAATATGTCAAATCAAATGGCAGCCACAATGGTGTAAGGAGATAATACAACGGTTGATTATTCCATAATACAATGGTACAAATATTTATTTATACAAACGTGGTGTAAGTTTAGTCTAGCGTATCATTAAAAAAAAAAGGGTTAATGGCACCTAAGGAACTCAAACAATATGTAAAATCAAACGATATTATATCTTCAATCGATGTAAACGCTAGAGAAATTTGTTTACTTTCTCGTTATTGATATGGTACTTGTTGTTTTTTCTTTTTCTTTTTGTCTTAGTAGTACAAGTCCACGTTATTGTATCATCAAAATTCCTTAAAAAAAAAATACCACTAGAGTTGACTAGCTGTCACTCAGAAAGCCTTCTAGTAGGAGCCCATATTTCGGTTCATCAACAATGATTAACATAAAAAGATTACCCATTTCGATGTAAACCTACACTTCGCAAACTCTATGAATTTCAAACCAGCTCATCAAAACACACGATTCATGAACATTTAACTTAGAGCACTATAAGAGAGGTGGAGGCACCAATGCAGATTGAAAAGGCTAAACACTTGTGCAAAAACCCTAGCAATGTTCTACATCACTGTTGAAAGAACTTGTGCAACTGGTTTCTGTCTGAGTCACTCAACTGAAGTAAAAAAGTTTGGCGTAGGAACAAAAGTCAAACTGCTGATGTGGCACCTTGAGCCAAACAAATAGGCAAGTGGGTGTGAATAGGTGGGTGTGAACAGTTGGAGTAGATGGAATAGTCTGCAGAATAAAAGGTGGACCAGATGGGAGAGTCTGCTGGGTAAAAGGTGGAGCTGCAAAAGTCATCATCAGAGGCATGGTGGACTTGTCATTTGGAGAAAGTGTGTTAGGTTCGTGACACTGTAGCTGTCGCCTGAAAAAAAACCATAAAAAGAAGTTTAAAGCTTTCTTTTTGTGTTAGTCTTTCAGAAAATAAAAAAAGAGAAAGGTTCTTGTTGAACTCAAAGTTGTGAGAGTTTATCATAATCTAATAAAAAAAAGTCAGCTTGTGCTGATTGTAAACTTGGGTAGCTTAGGAATAGTTTTAGGAGCAAATCAGTTTGGATTGAGTTTGCGTAACTCTTGGTTGAACAAATTGAAATAGGTTGTTCTAGTGATATTCTAAACAAGAAACATGGGTAGATTAAGAATAGAATCAGAATCAAATCACGGTGAATGAGGTTGTGTAAATCTGAGTAGAACGAATTGTAAGATTGTTCTATTGCTATTCTTAATAATGGACAAAGTTTACTGAGGTATCTCAAAATGTTCTGTATACGAAATTCCTAATTATTTCAGTTGTTCCTGATTATTGTATTACTTAATCCTTATTAAAATAACCATATTTTAGTTTGTTTTCTTGTCTCTCGTCATTTCGATTCCGTTTTATCAACAAGCTTTAATGGTATTAACGTTTTCACTTTAGCTTGTGTAGTTGTCTTTACTATCATATAACTTACAATGATTTATATGTTGTGATTAGCAGGTGAACAATAATGATGGAAACGAATTTGTAAGAGTTTAGAGAGAAAATTTATCAAAGTTAATTGTAGCATTTAATCCGAATATCTAGATTATTTCTGAATATTAGAATTATGAGGTGTTTAGGATTATACTTATATCCATGGTTCCAAGATTGAGATTTTACCAAAAGGGTGATGGCCTAGTGGTAACACAAAGGGTTTGATTTTTTTGTGTCTCGGACTCAAACCTCATTTGAGATGGAGTGTTATTCTTAAGTTGAAATATCCAAAGACTGTCTTCGGGTACCGAAGAGATTATGAGCCAAAGATTCGCAACTCCCACGATTTATCAAAAAAAAAATTGAGATTTTCTAATTTCTTTTGTTTTTCTTGTTTGATAATTACTGTGAATTTCTTTTTTCTTCTATATTCTTTTTCACTAAGGGGTAGAAATTTTCTTGTTCCTTTAAAAAACCTCAACCTTTTAAAAGTGTTCATTTAATATCCGATCTTTTACAAATAACATTTAAAAAAAAATGTTCATTTTGAACCTTTCGTGTAAGTTCCGTCATATTGTTAAAACATTATTTTTAATACGTCAACAAAGGATGATCTAGCATATAAAATTGATGAAATTAAATAAAATTATTCTATTTTATTTAACCGAATCAAACCATGAAAACTTAGAAATTGATATATCATTATCCAACTTTTTGTTTCTAGCATACATCCTCTAAAATTCGTTTTGAACCTCATATGTTAGTTTCATCAGATATTTAAAACATCATTTTTAATACGTTAACTAATAAATCGGTACGTTTCACTTAATCGAATCAAACCATGAAGACTTCAAATTAATGTAGAACATACAAAACCAAATAAAAACAATATGATCAATTATTTTAAGGGTAAATCGTCTCTTTATCACTTGTCAAATCGACTTTTGAAAAAAAAAGTCCTAAGATAATTTTATACATTTATTTTTATATGAAATAATAGTAACTTATCTGTTGTATGTAAAATTTATGACGAAAACATGTTGGATTGGAGTTCAAAAATGTCATGCTCTACCAATTTTTGAATTCGAACAAAGGTGATAATGAAAAAAAATGTGATGTGCCATTTTATAATAACTAGGATTCGAACTCTCCGCGAAAATCGCGGGGCGGGGTAGAGAACATCCAACTATTTTTTTTTTAAAAAGCTTTTTGCTAACATATCCAAAGATATAATTTATTTTTTCAAAAGACATGCAAACATAAACTCATAATCATCTTTAAAAGATTTTAAAACATTTTTTATTATCAATTCTCAAGTCGAGTTTACCCAAATCAGACTTATGAAAACTACGTAATAAGGAAATTAAACATATATATGAAGTCAACTGGAAGCTGAACAATATAAACTATTAACATACTGTAAAAAAAAACATAAAGACCTTCAAATAGAAGTAAACACAACAAAAGAAAAAAAAGAAAAAATAAGACTCAACCACAAAACATATTTTTTGAAAAAGAAGCAACCCTATGATGCATTAGTAACCACAAAATAATCTTTTTTTTAAGGGAAAATTGAAAATAAAGGACATCTTCAATAGATTTTGTCCATCTATACCTTTATTTGAAATATAATATTTATGCCTAAATTACCTTTTTTGTATAAATAATTAATTTTTTCCAAATTGTTTTTGTTAAATATGTGAGAAACAATTGAATAAGACTTTTTATCAAAAGAGCAATTATTGTTTGATAACCAAGAGGTTAAATTTTAGACTTATAAATTTATTCTAGATTGTATAAAAGACATTTTCTGAAATTTGTACATGTTCTAAAACCCGCAGATTACGTAATATGAACATTGTACATGTTCTAAAATGTTTAGAGTACACTATGGTTCTACAAACTTTGGAAGACTATTTCAGAATACGTCAACTGGATTTTGCTCTATGTTCTTCAAAATTTAGAATACGTATTATTCTATGCGTAGAATCCCAAAAATTAAGGAAACTAAATATTTCAAATCTTTAAATGAATCTAACAGTTTAAGAAAGCAAATATATTGTAAGATTACATTCTGAAGAATTTAGAACACATATTCTGTTTTTTTTTCAGAATTCAGTAAATTGTCCATTTTCTTTCTATATAACCTAACTTTTTTCTGATGAATTTTCTTTATTTTCATGTGATTAGAACTTGAACATGATCAGATGTATGTAACTAATGCATAGTGTAGATATACCAAGTATAAGTGATTAAAGATTTGCAGTATAAAAGCAAACTTGTAAATAAACGTATAGTAAATGCAATTAGCTATTTCTTAAAAAGATTTAATGGTTCATAAGGGTTTTCATAAATAATTAGAAAATATTTAAAAAAAAAATATTCGTGAAACATCAAAAATATGACTAAATTATTAAGATTGTTATCACAGTTTCGAATTAAAAGCATGAGTAATTGCATTCAAATTCTGTAATTCATTAACAAAAACATGTTAAACAATTAGAACACCAATTTGTATTATTTTTTTACGTTTCAAGAATAAATCCAAATTGAAAAACAATTTGTGTTGGTTTCTTAACGATTCGGTAACAAATTAGATTTCATTATTTATAAGGTTGTTGTTTGGTTATTTTTGTATTAAAAAAAATATTATTATTGATTAAATAAAAAGTATTTAAACAAAAGAGAGAAGGAAGGTTCGAACTTGAGACATCACTTAAAAATTTATAACTCATCAACCAACTCAACCAATAAATATTATTGTAAATTACTCCCTAAAATATGATTAAATATAATATTTATGATTAAGGGCATAGTAGGATTTTAACTAAATTAAAGTATATATCACCAAATTTAAATAATAAAGGTATAGATAAACAAACTCCAACAAAACCATCCTTTATTTCCAATTTTCCCTTTTTTTTTAAACGCAACTCTATAATGTATCTGTTAGGATTGTCATTTAAAAACAACTATTATTGACAATATATACAAAGATTGGTACAATGCGAAAGGTAAATCATGGCAATGTACGTATGAAAAAGTTACAAAAAAGAGCTAACTGAAGTCTAAATTGTAACGACCGCGAACCAAATTACGGAATATTTGGTCGTGTGTCGATCGACACAGAGGGTGTGTGTCGATCGACACGAAAAAAAAATAAATAAATAAAAAAAATTTGTCTTTAAAAGACAGAGGAGTGTCGGCTGGTTTTCTTGGCAGAAGAAAACAGAGTGAGAAAGAAGAGTTTGAGAAGATTGAGAGGATTTGAGAGAGTTGAGAGAGATTGGAAGTGTTTTTGGAGGTTTTTGGGCAGTTTTGGGCCGGTTTTGGAAGAGACAAACGGAGGGGAAGATCGCGTTGGATCGGCCTGAATTTTGGAGCGTAAGTTCTCCTGTCCTTGCTCTTGTCGTATCAAAAATCCGTTCGTCAATCGGACGGTTAGATTGTTAGTTATGATCGTTTAAAGTTGGGTACTTTGTGCTGTTTCCAGTTCCGATCATCGCCGATCATCGAGATTACGGGCTTAATTACCGTCGAACCAGAAGGGCCCAGAGAGCGATCTATATACGGTTAGAAAGCTCTATCTGTATAGTTTTTATATCGTGTTTCCGATCGTGATTCCGATGTATTTTCCGTTCTCGGTGTGCGTTCTTGTTAAACGTGTTGTTTCTGTTTTTAGTTCCGACTGTCGAACTTGCGGGCTATTTTCCCGTCGAACCGTTGAGAGTTAGCAGACGTTCTACACACTGTTGTGTAGCTCGTCGTGTCTAGTTTCTAGCGCCTCTTTCCGATTGAAATTTGGACTATCCGTTCGTCGTGTACGTTGAGTTCTTTGGAACGACGTGTTTTTGGCGTTCTTGACGGGTTTCATCCGTTTTTCCTTTCCAATCGCGGTGAGTGCATGACCATAGGCTCGTATAAGCATAAGAAGTGTTAGAATATGATTCTGTGTTGTTTGGGATCGATTTCGTGTTATTTGATGGATTATTGTGCAGAAAATCGCGTGTGCGAGTTTTCTGGGTTTTGTGTGTCGATCGACACATATGGGTGTGTCGATCGACACGGTGTCAGTAGGTCACCAGGATGGTGTGCTGACGGACATGAGTGTCGGAGTTGGTGTCGATCGACACGGGTTGGTGTGTCGATCGACACAGGCTGTTTTTACGCGATTGTGCTGTTTTCGTGTTGATTGTCATCCTGATATTATAGCATTATTATGCTTATATTTAATTAGTCTGTTGATGGGATGACCGTCTTACTGGGTATTTATGATAATACTCACGCATCTCTTATAACCATGTGGTGCAGGTAAAGATAATGTTTGATCGTGGAATCATGGCCAGGACGAGGGGATGATCTAGAGTCTCGTTTTCGTGTTTAAGTAGAAATGCTAGGGTGTTAGCAATTCTAGAACTATATTGATTGTTGAACTGAATTGACTGAATTGATGTAGTAATTTAATAAGTATGGGCTTGTTAAATAATAATCTTGTTGATTGTTTATTCGTTTGTTTCCGCATTGTTGTTATATTGGACCGTCGAGGATCACTATTTGTGATAATAGTGATCCGGGTCGAAATTTTTTTTATTTTGACGGGTTGGGTCGTCACAGTTTGGTATCAGAGCTCTAGCAGTTCTAGGGCTAGAATATTTAATTGATTATGTGAGTTAGTCAATTGATTGTTGTGTGGGTATGGAGTCCTAGATCATCTCTTCCGAGCCTTCAATGAGATTCCACGGTATGTGTTTTTGTGATTTCTGTTTTTCTAGTACTTAGTATTCTGCGGGTTAGAGCAGAGTGATGGCTAGAGTGACTAGAGGCAGAGGTCTGGGGGCCGTAGAGGCCGGGGTGGTCGTGGTGGGCATGGATGTCGGCGGAGACTTGGGAGTGAGTCTGCTGCCACGTGGGTGTCCCAGGAGACCACGTCGGAGCAGGTAGCTGACTCGCAGGCGTTTCAGGAGGGGTCCGTGGGAGTTACCGCGGGTGCTGCCCAGGATCGAGATGATCGTCTGGCGGGTCTACTACAGATGATTCTGGAGAGGTTACCGGGAGGGGTGCCGGCTCCGGGTCAGGCTCCGGGGGTACAGCCGAGGATGGCTGGGGTGCAGCCTGGGATGGCTGGGATGCAGTCGGGTAGGACTGGGGTGCAGCCGGGGATGGGTGGGGTGCAGCCAGGGATGGGTGGGGTGCAGCCTGGGATGGCTGGGGTGCAGTCGGGTAGGACTGGGGTGCAGCCGGGGATGGGTGGGGTGCAGCCTGGGATGGCTGGGGTGCAGTCGGGTAGGACTAGGGTGCAGCCGGGGATGGCTGGGGTGCAGCCGGGATTGGTTGGGGTGCAGCCGGGGTTTGCTGGGGTGCAGCCGGGTATGGCTGAGGTAGAGGAGCTTCCATCTTATCTGAGGATGATGGAGCAGATGCAGCGGATTGGTACTGCATTTTTCTCGGGTGGTGCCAAGCCTGAGGAGGCTGTTGGGTGACGGTTGAGGTTAGAGCGTAACTTTCGCTCTATTAGGTGTCGAGAGGGATACCGAGTGGATCTGGCGGTGCATTATCTGGAGGGTGATGCGCATCTCTGGTGGAGAGGTGTAGAGGCCAAGAGGGTGCAGGCCGAGATGGTCTGGGAGGATTTCTTGGCGGAGTTTAACGCCAAGTATTTCCCGCAGGAGGTGGTGGACCGTTTTGAGTCTAGGTTTCTGGGCCTGGCTCAGGGAGATCGGTCAGTGAGGGAGTTCGATGCTGAGTTCAGTCGACTTCTGGTACATGCAGGGAGAGGCATGGAGGGCGAGGATGCCCAGGTTAAGAGGTTCTTGAAAGGACTTCGTCCAAATTTGAGGATTCGCTGCAGGGCGAATAGGTTCGCCACGAGGGCGGAGCTGGTTGAGATGGCTGCTGCGATCGAGGAGGATCTTGGGGAGCAGGTTGTGGTGGTTAGTCCACCGGTGCAGCAGCAGCAGCCGAAGAGATCTCAGCAGCAGGTGAGTTCAGGCAGGGGCGTTAAGCCTGCTCAGGGACACAAGAGAAAGTGGGAGGGCACTTCAGGGGCCATTCAGGGTGGTTCGGGATGCTACGGGTGTGGGAGCATGGACCATCGTGTGGATAGCTGTCCAAAGAAGACCGGGACTCAGGATATGCGGGTCGGGGTCCAGGATACGCGGGTGTGTTATCACTGCAGAGAGACGGGGCATATTAAGCCCAAGTGTCCGAAGCTGCAGCAGTTGGCGGTGGCAGTAGTGCAACCATTGGCAGTGCAGCCGTTGTCTCAGATTGCAGCGGCACCGCATGTGTTCACGTCGGCGGAGGCTGGTGGAGCTAGCGCCAGACCGATCACAGGTAATTTCCAGACTTGACTTTTTAAATTCTTGAGTAGTCGAATTTAGTCTGTTTTGGAATTGTGATGTCTATGCTAGAAGTTTAGGGTTCTTAGGCACATGGGATTGTGCAGAGACCTTAGTTGTGGGCGGGTGTGAGTCTCACGTGTTGTTTGATTCTGGAGCTACGAATAGCTTCATTACACCGGAGTGTGCAGAGGGCAGCGGAATCCGAAGTGTTTCCGGGGAACAGCTCGGAGTAGTTAAGGTTGCGGGAGGCAAGTCGTTAGCTACTTTCGGTCGGGCTTGTGGTGTGGATGTTCTGGTGGCGGGAGAGTCGATGCCAGCAGATCTGATCATTAGTCCGGTGGAGTTGTACGATGTTATCCTCGGTATGGATTGGTTAGATCGGTACAGGGTCCATCTGGATTGCCACCGCGGGCGAGTCGTGTTTAAGCGAGAGGCGGGGAGGTTAGTGTTTCAGGGTGTGAGACCGACTTCCGGGAGTCTCATGATTTCAGCGATACAGACCAAGCAGTTGCTTGTAAGGGGCTGTGAAGCGTATCTGGTGACGATAGAGATGCCTGAGTCTGTTGGAGAGGTTGCAGTTGAGCATATTCGAGTTGTTCGGGATTTCCAGGATGTGTTTCAGTCATTGCAAGGATTACCGCCATCGCGGTCGGATCCGTTTGTGATTGAGTTGGAACCCGGGACTACTCCGATATCTAAGGCACCTTACCGTATGGCTCCAGCAGAGATGGCAGAGCTGAAGAAGCAGTTGGATGATTTGGTGGATAAGGGTTTTACTCGACAAAGTGTTTCACCGTGGAGAGCACCGGTGTTGTTTGTGAAGAAAAAGGATGGTAGTTTCCGGTTGTGCATCGATTATCGGGGACTTAACCGAGTCACCGTGAAGAACAAGTACCCTCTGCCACGCATTGATGAGTTTTGGATCAGTTGCGAGGGGCTACTTGGTTCTCCAAGATCGATTTGGCTTCGGGTTACCATCAGATTCCTATCGATGAGGCAGATGTTAGGAAGACTGCTTTCAGGACGAGGTATGGGCATTTTGAGTTCGTGGTGATGCCTTTTGGTTTGACGAATGCACCAGCAGTGTTCATGCGGTTGATGAACGGGGTATTCCAGGAGTATCTGGATGTGTTTGTGATCATCTTTATTGATGATATTCTGGTGTATTCGAGGAGTCCTGAGGAGCATGAGTTGCATCTGAGAGTAGTTCTGGGGAAGCTACGGGAGCAGAAGCTGGTTGCAAAGTTGAGCAAGTGCAGTTTCTGGCAGCAGGAGATGAGTGTCCTTGGCCATGTGGTGTCTGCAAAGGGAGTTTCTGTGGATCCGGCTAAGATTGAGGCTATCAGAGGGTGGCCTAGACCGAGGAATGCCACTGAGATCAAAAGTTTTCTTGGGTTGGCAGGTTATTATCGGAGATTCGTCGCGGGGTTTGCGAGTATGGCAAAGTCGATGACCAAGTTAACAGGGAAGGATGTCCCTTTTGTATGGTCTTCAGCTTGCGAGGAGAGTTTTGGCAAGCTGAAGGAGATGTTGACGAGTACACCGGTATTGGCGTTACCCAAGCCGGGTGAGCCTTATGTGGTGTACACTGACGCTTTAGGAGTTGGTATGGGTTGTGTCCTGATGCAGCAGGGAAAGGTTATTTCATATGCTTCGAGGCAGTTGAGGAAGCATGAGTGCAACTACCCTACCCATGATTTGGAGTTGGCTGCGGTGATTTTCGCTCTAAAGATTTGGAGATCTTATCTTTATGGCGGAAAGGTTCAGGTGTTCACAGACCATAAGAGTCTGAAGTATTTCTTCACTCAGCCGGAGCTAAACTAGAGACAGAGACGCTGGATGGAGTTGGTAGCGGATTACGATTTAGAAATCGGGTACCATCCGGGTAAGGCTAATCTGGTTGCGGATGCATTGAGTCGGATGAGAGTTGCTTCGGCTCAGGAGCGTGATTTGGAGGTTCTGGTGAGCGAGCTTAGTACGTTGAGATTGTGTGTGATCTCACAGGAGCTATTGGGGTTAGAGGCAGCTAACCAGGCAGATTTACTGAGTCGGATTCGAGCAGCTCAGGAGTTGGATCCGGTTCTGATTGATGCTTCTAGGGTTGCAGGTTCAGAGTATGTGGTCTCGGCGAATGGGACGATACTGGTGAACGGACGGGTTTGTGTACCCAAGGATGAGGATCTGAGGCAAGAGATCATGCGGGAGGCTCATGCGAGCATGTTGTTGATTCATCCGGGGACGACCAAGATGTATCGTGATTTGAAATGATATTATCACTGGGTCGGGATGAAGAGAGATGTAGCTAACTGGGTTGCAGCATGCAACGTGTGTCAGTTAGTGAAGGCTGAGCATCAGGTTCCGAGTGGTATGTTGCAGAGTTTGCCTATCCCATAGTGGAAGTGGGATATGATTACCATGGATTTTGTGACAGGGTTGCCTGTGTCATGGACCTATGATGCGATTTGGGTGATTGTGGATCGTCTGACCAAGTCAGCACATTTTCTTGCCATCAAGAAGACCGATGGAGCAGCGGTTTTGGCTAAGAAGTATGTGCGGGAGATAGTGAGGCTGCACGGGGTGCCATCGAGTATTGTGTCAGACAGGGATCCGAGGTTTACTTCAGAGTTCTTGAGGGCATTTCAGGCTGAGATGGGCACTAAGGTGCATTTGAGCACAGCGTATCATCCTCAGACAGACGGTCAGTCTGGGAGGACGATTCAAACATTGGAGGACTTGTTGAGGATGTGTGTGCTGGATTATGGTGGTCATTGGGCGGATCATCTGAACCTGGTTGAGTTTGCGTATAACAATAGTTACCAGGCGAGTATTGCGATGGCTCCATATGAGGCTCTGTATGGGAGGCCATGTCGTACACCATTATGCTGGACTCAAGTGGGGGAGAGAAGCATGTTTGGTGCAGATTTTGTTCAGGAGACGACGGAAAAAAAAAATCCGTGTCTTGAGGCTGAACATGAGAGAGGCTCAAGATCGGTAGAAGAGTTACGCCCATAGGAGACGGAAGGAGCTGGAGTTTGAGCTGGGAGATCGGGTGTATCTCAAGGCAGCTATGTTGAGGGGTCCTAACAGATCCATTTCAGAGAATAAGCTAAGTCCGAGATTTATGGGTCCGTTCAGGGATGTGGAGCGGGTTGGACCAGTGGCTTATCGGTTGGAGTTACCTCAGAGTATGAGAACCTTTCATAAGGTATTCCATGTATCGATGCTACGGAAGTGTCTACATGAGTCTGAGGAGGTGTTGGCTAGGATTCCGGAGGATCTTCAGCCCAACATGACATTGGAGGTGAGACCTGTGAGGATTCTCGAGCGGAGAGTCAAGGTGCTGCGCCGGAAGAGGATACCATTGGTTCGAGTTGTGTGGGACTTTGACGGTGTAGAGGAGGAGACTTGGGAACCAGAGGCGAGGATAAAGACAAAGTTCTCGAAGTGGTTCGAGAAGCAAGCGGAGGCTTGAGTGTCTTTCTGGTTTTCAGTGGTTGTATTAGCTTGTTGCTAAGTTTTGTATGTATTTTTGTTGTGTTGTAACGATATACATTGTTGTGATATAATAAGATGGTTTTTTCTTATTATTGTGTTATAAGACGGGTGTTCTTATGGTTTGACTAGTAGGTCATGGGTTTGATGACTGGTTAGTCGTGTGTGTGATGACTGGGAATGTCATGAGAAAGGCTGGAAAATAGAGGTTGTATGTGAGTTAGAACCTGTCCATTTTCTAAGAGGAGTGTGGAACAAAAGTCTTATGAGAGATAGGACTGTCGTTTTCCAGGGACTCCGAGAGAAACACCCTGGTGATTAGGTTGTTTCGGATGACCGGGGATGGGTCATGGGGTAATATTCTGGGATAGGGAATATTATGAGGGAACCACGGGAAGTAATTCAGTTGTCGGGAACTTATAATACGCATTACAGTGTTACTGCTCCAGGGGATGTGTGATTCCTCTGCATATACTTTGAGGGGCGTAGATCTCTCCAGGGGATGATAGCTCGACGGACTGTGTGTCCCGAGAGTGGGAGGGGCTGGAGTGTACCGAGAGCCGGTATGTTATACATCGAGAGCTCGTAGGGTGACGATCCCGCGAGTGTGAGTGGTGTATAGAGATATGATTTTGAGCAATAGTGCATGTAAGTGTGATTATAGGTACGAGACTGTATGAACTTCAGGGATCGGGAATGATCTCAGGTGGTGTTGACCGGGTTTTGGTCAGGAAGGTTGTCTAATCTAGGGTTTTTACTCGAGTCTGGAACCTCTTTCAGACGATCTTGGTAAACATATGTAGCCTCCTTGGTCGTACATATTCTTGTTTGATTGTTGTGCGATCAATTGGTCTAAAGTCTGGTTTTACGGTTGGTCGGGCATATTCTTGTTTGATTGTTGCGTAATCAGTCGGACAACCCTGATTCGGATCAACGAGTGCTGCATTGTAGATGTTTTCCGGGAGAATCTGGTCAAGATTCAGACATGAGTGTCAACTTTAGTGAGACGGGGTTAGGATGCTGGCAGAGTTGGGTCAGAGGACTGTTTACAGTTGTGTTTGACCATAAAATAACAGTTTCGCGTGATTCGAGGACGAATCTGTGTTAGTGGGGGAGAATTGTAACGACTGCGAACCAAATTACGGAATATTTGGTCGTGTGTCGATCGACACAGAGGGTGTGTGTCGATCGACACGAAAAAAAAAAAAATTTGTCTTTAAAAAACAGAGGAGTGTCGGCTGGTTTTCTTGGCAGAAGAAAACAGAGTGAGAAAGAAGAGTTTGAGAAGATTGAGAGGATTTGAGAGAGTTGAGAGAGATTGGAAGTGTTTTTGGAAGTTTTTGGGCAGTTTTGGGCCGGTTTTAGAAGAGACAAACGGAGGGGAAGATCGCGTTGGATCGGACTTAATTTTGGAACGTACGTTTTCCTGTCCTTGCTCTTGTCGTAGCAAAAATCCGTTTGTCAATCGGACGGTTAGATTGTTAGTTATGATCGTTTAAAGTTGGGTACTTTGTGCTGTTTCCAGTTCCGATCATCGCCGATCATTGAGATTACGGGCTTAATTGCCGTCGAACCAGAAGGACCCAGAGAGCGATCTATATACGGTTAGAAATCTCTATCTGTCTAGTTTTTAGATCGTGTTTCCGATCGTGATTCCGATGTATTTTCCATTCTCTGTGTGCGTTCTTGTTAAACGTGTCGTTTCTGTTTTTAGTTCCAATCGTCAAACTTGCGGGATATTTTCCCATCGAACCGTTGAGAGTTAGCAGACGTTCTAACTCGTCGTGTAGCTCGTCGTGTCTAGTTTCTAGCGCCTCTTTCCGATTGAAATTTGGAGTATCCGTTCGTCGTGTACGTTGAGTTCTTTGGAACGACGTGTTTCTGGCGTTCTTGACGGGTTTCATCCGTTTTACCTTTTAAATCGAGGTGAGTGCATGACCATAGGCTCGTATAAGCATAAGAAGTGTTAGAATATGATTCTGTGTTGTTTGGGATCGATTTCGTGTTATTTGATGGATTATTGTGCAGAAAATCGCGTGTGCGAGTTTTCTGGGTTTTGTGTGTCGATCGACACATATGGATGTGTCGATCGACACGGTGTCAGTAGGTCACCAGGATGGTGTGCTGACGGACATGAGTGTCGGAGTTGGTGTCGATCGACACGGGTTGGTGTGTCGATCGACACAGGCTGTTTTTACGCGATTGTGCTGTTTTCGTGTTGATTGTCATCCTGATATTATAGCATTATTATGCTTATATTTAATTAGTCTGTTGATGGGATGACCGTCTCACTGAGTATTTATGATAATACTCACGCATCTCTTATAACCATGTGGTGCAGGTAAAGAGAAGGTTTGATCGTGGAATCATGGCCAGGACGAGGGGATGATCTAGATTCTCGTTTTCGTGTTTAAGTAGAATTGCTAGGGTGTTAGCAATTCTAGAACTATATTGATTGTTGAACTGAATTGACTGAATTGATGTAGTAATTTAATAAGTATGGGCTTGTTAAATAATAATCTTGTTGATTGTTTATTCGTTTGTTTCCGCATTATTGTTATATTGGACCGTCGAGGATCACTATTTGTGATAATAGTGATCCGGGTCGAAAGTTTTTTTATTTTGACGGGTTGGGTCATCACAAAAATAACCATAAACTTTTTTCTGAAAAGATGCAATTAATGATATATTTTCACATAGAATGATAGACACACTCTAGGATGCCTTGTTAACCAGTAAACGGTTTTTTGAGAAGAGACAACCCTATGGTATAATAATAACCATAAAATGAAAAAATTTCCAAGAAGACGCAATCATGTGATGCATTAAAATGATTTTTTTTAAAAAGACACAATCCTAAGATGTTTTCAAGAAGATAAATTCTAAATTCTTTAACAACCATAGTTTTTGAAAAGTTGTTTTAATAACCATAAAACAGTGTTTTGAAAAAGACGCAACCATATGATGATGCATTAATAACCATAAAATAGATTTAATCGAAAAATGCAACCTTTATATGCTTTTATTAATATAAAACCGTTTAATTGAAAGAAAAAAATAGAACCATGCGATGCATTAATAATTACAAAATCTATTTTTTTTAAACACAACCCTATGATACATTAATAACCATAAAATGGATTTTTCGAAAAGACGCGATCGTATAATGCATTAATCACCATAAATCGGGCTTTTCGAAAAGACGCAATCATAAGATGCTTATATAATCGTAAAACAGTTTTTGAAAAGATGCAATCACAAGATTCATTAATAATAATAAAACAGTTTTTCCAAAAATACATGACCATATATGATGGATTAGTAACCATAAAATGAACTTTTGAATAGTGTGAGCCTTAGTTGCTTTAATAACCATAAAAGGTGTTTTTCAAAAACAAAAGCAACCTAATGATGCATTAATAACCATAAAATTAATGTTCGAAAAGACGAAATATTTAGATGTTTTAATAACCATAAAAAGGGTTTTTTAAATAAAAATATAACCTTATGATGCATTAATTAAAACATCTTAGAATTTGAAATTAGCCATAAAATCTGCATTATCTAAAGAATTCACCAACATTTGTTACACAAATCAATAATTTAGGAATTTTTACAATAGTAAAAAAAAATCTATACTTTTGAAATAATTTGAAAATAATAGAGTGTCGTTTTTATCATTGTTATACATTGAGTGAATTTAAAAATTAGTAGTCGTATATAAATACACAAAATGTTCAACAAAAAATTATATAGAATAAACAGTTTTTTTTCGAAAAGACGTAGTAATATCTGCATTGTCTAAAAAGATCCAAAATTCTTTACACAAATCAAGAACTTTAGAAACTTCATCAATAGTAAAAAGATCAATATTTTAAAATAATAGATTGACTTTATTTTTTATCTATTTTATGCTTTAAGTGAATTATATACCAATAGCCATAATTAACAAAATGATCACCGGTACAAAAATTAAAACATATATATAGGCCAAATGGTTTTTTCGAAAAGACGCAACTCATAACGATAACCATAAAACGGTTACTTAGGTAAATAACTACTTAACGATTTTTTTACGAAAATTCACAATCCAAAAATATTTATTTCCGAAAAGACACAATTCTTAACAAAAATTAAAAAGCGGTTATTTTCTAAAAGACGCAACATTTGACGAAACAGTTATAATGAAAAGATACAAACCTTGGCAAAACGGTTACAACGAAAAAACGTAGCTCTTGACAAAGCAGTTTTAACGAAAAGATGCAATTCTTGCAAATTACCATAAAGCGATTTTTTTGGAAAAGACGCAATCATTCAAAATAACTATAATGCGATTTTTTTTTAAAACAGATTTGTTTTTATGTTTGAACATCAAACCTCCATTGATTATCTTGAATTAGGAACAGTTGGTGAGGGAACAACTCTGGTCAAGATATATACCTAATTTCTCTTCACTAAACAAGATATTTCATGACTTCTGTTTGGTTTTTCATAGGCTGCATTGCAAATGTTGCAAAAGCTAATATATATAATCCTTTTCTTTTTCTACTGGAAAGGCACATGGAAACACAATGGATTCAGTAAAAACATTCCTCCCTCTTTTGGAGAAATGTCGTATGTATTTGGGAGAGATGTAAGCTATTTGGTATTTCTTTAATTGCTACACATGTTGTCTCCTTTTGATTAAGATTCATTTCTTGTAGCTGGAAAACGCATATTCCCTTTTTCAAGGTTAAAGTATAATCGCCATTTGGTTGCCAATTACAATTGTGTTTTTTTTGTCTTAAGAGAAACCCTAGCTTGTTATGTATTTTTGTCTCCAATGTTATAGGGACTTGCAAAACAATAATCTAACAGGGCCAAGTTCTAAGCAATCTTTTTCTGAAACCAGGAATTGATCTTAGGAAAAGTCACAAACTTCTCTACTGATAGATTTTCACCCACTCACTCAGAGTTATACCTCTTGAATTGTCTAACATGAACACTTCTTCAAGACTTCTACTACAACTTCCGCATTGAACGACAAACAACGGCAATATATAGGCGTTCCAGTTTGCTTAAACAAGAACACTCTAATTCTTTTTTCTCCTGCCACAACATGATTTGAGGCTTGAGATTAGTTTCATTCTTAGAACGATTAGAACACCCCTAATGAGGGTATTTAGCATGGTATCTAATCATTAAAAAAATGAAAAGTAATAAAGAAAGAAGAGAGAGAGATAAAGTTCTTTAGGAAGAACTGTTCTCAACATTTAAAAAACTCTCATACGCATTCATTTATTGGTTGTATCATTTTTTAATAATTTACTTAAATGAAATTTATTAAAATAATACAGTTTAGAGATCCAATGGATTTCTTATCATTTGGGGGGGGGGGGGGGGGGGGGGGCTTCTTAGAGGATACAGAGAAGAAATATTGATCTGAGGGGGGGGGGTCTTCTTAGAGGATACAGAGAAGAAATATTGATCCGAAGCTGTACACACTTGTTTATAAAACTTTGTGTCCATCCATTCTTTGTTCTGTTCTGTAATGAAAGAAGTCAGTGAGGAATTATGATAATTGGAGTCAAATATGATGAAACTATGCTCCAGCGACTTGGAGATTAGTTTGGTTTCAATATGCTTAGGTAACATATAAGTACAAAAGAGAGTAAAAGAGTAGTGGACCCTGTCCTAGAAATATTGAGCAGAGTCAGTTGGTGGATTTTTGTAAGAGAGAAAAGGATCTAAACAAAAACATCTGAAACTTGCATGTGCACATCACTCCTCATCATCCACTATACTCTGCTTCCTTTCTCTTTCGTTTTTTTTTTGGCATTTACTCTCTTGTCTCTTTCACTTTTTTTTTGAGATCTTAAACTACTACCGAACCATCCAAACCCAAAGATTTGAACTTTCTGATAAAAACCCAAACCATGAAAAAACTTTGGCTTTAGATACAGACAGAATTACAAAAAAAGAAAAAAGACTTTCGAATCCCAAAAAAAACATAATGAAATGAAAAGCATGAAAAAAGAGTCTATTCAAATATTATTGTTTTCTTCGGGTATGAAGAAAATGTCTTCACATTTACACTTGTCACACCTCAGATCTCAATCATAAAAGCTCAACAACACTCACACACAAACCATCTAATCACAAAATCCAACCAAAACGATCGAATGTTCATCAAGTTCGTCTCTCTACTCTGTTTTTCTGAAGCCTTAAAGGAAACAGAGGAGGCAATGGAGCATTTGACTTAGAAGGAGTACAAACAGGAACATGAATCATCGGTCTTATCCTCATAGTCACAGATCTCGTCCTCTCTAACCCTTTCTTACCTCTCTTCTCTCTCTCCTCTTTCTTCACCGCATCCCCAATCGAGCTCGAAGAAGACGAAGTCGAGCTTGAAGAAGACGATGGCGAAAGAGACGATGCTCTCGTTGTTGAATTCGTCGTCGTCGTCCTCTGTTTCTTCAGCCTTAAGAGCTCTTTCCACAGAACAGTACACTTTGGTGGACGAGGAGAAGGGTCGTCGTCAAGAAACCAGCTTCCTCTGTTGTTATTATTCTCCTGCTTCTCCTCCTCTTTCACTACTTTATGATCTTCTTCTTCTTCTTCTTCTTCTTGTGTCTTCAAGGTTACGTTTTTAAGCTTCTCTGAATGCTTTACTTGCCAGAAAGGAAGCAACTTTCCTTCGGAGAACAACTCGTCGGCGGTAAGCATGGTTTGTGTGTTAGTTACGTTTTCCGACAGAAACTCAAAGTCTCCGGCTTTCACTGAGATCTTGTCTTTTTCTTCTTTTCCAACAATGAGATTGACAGGGTTGATGCAGATGAAATCTCCGTCGCTATCTGATGATGATAAATCCGCGGAGAAGGAAATGCGAGGTCCCGATGTGGTGACTCCGTCGTGAAAACCAGCTTAGCCTCCGCCATTGTCGCTGATACCATTGTAATAGAACTAATTATGAAGCAACGTGTAAGCTCGAGCAAGTGGACCTTGAGTCTAAGAGAGAGAGAAAGAGAGAGAAGTGGAATTTCAGAGAGTAAAGATGAGGATAATATATAAAAAAAAGGTTAAAGGACAGAGAGAGAGAGAGAGAGAGAGGGAGAGATGAAATGAGGTAAGAAGACCACATGGACACGTTGAGATGGAAACAGAAGGAGACAAATAACAGAGGTGTAAGAAGAAGAAGAACCTATGGCTATGGAAGATGAAGAAGATGATGAACATGCAATTTGCATATAATATGTTTACTCACATCGATCGGGAGATGCATTGAATTATTATTATTATTTTTTAAAAGAAACCGGATATTTCTTTTGTTTTCCATGATTAATTAATTCTTAGTTTATTGTAGATGTGGATTTGAAAGAGGGATCGAGGGGATTTGAGTTTGACTGGAGAAGAAGAGATTGAACAGTAAACACATGTCGTCACATGATCTTCGTGTCGTTGCCATGTGAAAACAAGTACAACGCAACACGAGATAGTACTACTAATATTTTGTTTTTTTTTCCACTCAATTTACCATTCGGTTATAAGACCACATTCAACATACGTTTCTTAAACACCTTGTTTACCTAGCAACGCAACCCACTATAAAGGGCTCTTCCGATGGTTGGTTCAATAGCATTAGGAAATCTAGTTCATTTAGCCTAATGACTGCTCGACTCTCGATTAAGATTCGTGTGTGTTCGATAATTCACCCTTACTTCTAATCAGACAAGGAAGTTTTAAAAGTTTGGTTTATCCTTTCTCAAATCTCTATTTCTATTATTTTTATCGACATCTTACGTGCCATGAAACACAACTAGCATTATTGGAAAGATAAAAAGTATAAATTTTTAATGTCTCCAATGAATTCGCAAACTATTCGGGGATTTATATTAGCCTTGACCTATCAACCTTGTAAATGACTGGAATCTTCTTTAATTCTGGAGCTTAACTAGTCAGATACTTGGGTTTTTCGCTCTTGACTAAATGAATGACAATTCAACCGTTATTAGAGAAGATTCGTGGAAGGATAAGTTATTGTAAAGATCGCGAATCAAAAATCATGATTTTGATCGTGCGTCGATCGATGCAAGTGGTGTGCATCGACGCAACGCAAGGTTAAATTGAACCGGTTGGTTCGATTTAAGTTGTCGGTTTGCGGGCCGGTTAAGGGTAAAAACTCTAGAGCTTCCCTATATAAAGGGGTGGCCGCGTTTTTGAGGGATTTTTAGAGTTTCCAGAGAGGTTTGAGAGAAGGAGATTCGTTTGGGAGGTTTTGGAGATCGTTGCTGGTGCTCGTTGATAGCGTTTGGGAGAGGATTTCAAATCCTTGGAGAGTGTTCTTCGCGTTCTTTGTGCTTTTCTTCCTTTTTCCTTTCTAGATCCAAAGTGAGTTTCGTGACCATGGCTTATATGGGTAAAGAAATTGATAGGATGCGTTTGTTGTATTGTTTTGTGTGGATTCGTGCTTGTTTTTGGTGGATTTTTGTGCAGGGATCGATGTGATGCGTTTTGGGATCGAACCATGAGAGGATAGGTTCGATCCTGGGTACTGTGATGTTGCGTCGATCGACGCAGTTGCTCTGTGTCAATCGACACAGGGTGGTTGTGTCGATCGACGCATGGCCTATTTGGGCGAACATGTGTTGATTGTTGTGCTTGTGTTGTTGATTGCTCATCCTGGTATTGTATCATTTTCTTATGCCTGTGTGTATAGCCAAGTAGATGGGATGACCGTCTCACTAAGTATTTGTGATAATACTCACACATCTCTTTTTGCCATATGATGCAGGTAGAGATAAGGTCTGATCGTGGAATCATGGTCGGGAAGAGGAGATGATCTAGAATCTCTTGTTGTTTGTTTTATGAGTTGTGAGAATTGCTAGGGTGTTAGTAATTCCGGTATTGTGGTTGGATTGGTTTATTGGATTGTTTGCCGAGTTAATTCGTTATTGAATTGGAATTGGTTAGTTTCAATAAAGTATGAGATTTATTGAATGGTGTTGATTGGTTTAATGATTATTGAGTTCTGCAGTTTGTGTTTTGACCATTGAGGATTATTATTTATGATAACAATAATCCGAGTTTGAAAGTTTTAAATTTTTACAGGTTGGGTCGTTTCAGTTATTCTACTGCTTTATATCTTTTGTTTGCAAACCAACTTCAACTTACCTGATCAATAATTAATAGACTAATCACCTTCTGGATCGATCTTTCGATTATCAAAAGCTTGTCTCATAGTAATTGATAAACTATGTATTGGATTCCTTTGGTCGAGACCAAATTTAAATTCTAAGAAAACTAAGATTGCATGGAATAAAGTATGCAAACCAAAGAAGAAAGGTGGATTGGGATTATGACCATTTTTGGAAGCTAACAAAGTGAGTTGTCTGAAGCTCATATGAAGAATTTTATATGCACATTTATCGTTATAAACAAATTAGATTCACCGCTATTTAATCAGCAAAAAAATCATTATGGACTGTGGAAAGTTCATCATCCCTAGCTCTTGGATGTGGAGAAGCTTGTTTAAGTCTAGAGAGATTTCAAGATCATTCATAAAAGCGGAAATAAGAAATGGTGCTACAAAATATTTTGGCATGATTTGTGGCTGTCGAGGGATATGCTTATTGATATATCGCCTATTAGGGGTTGTATCGATCTGAGGATTCAAAATCATTCATCCGTGGAGCTAGTTTTATAGATTCACAGAAGAAGCCACATACTTGAAATGTATAACATAATAGAAGATGCGATATATAAGTAGAGGAGGAAGGGCATGTTACATGGTGATTACATGGTTTATGGAGAAAGAAGGGAGATAAATTTTAACCAAAATTTAACTCCAAAGAAACTTGCAACTTGATTGAGAAGTGTTGTCTATCAAGGAATGGTCGAATGGGTTATCGTTTTACGCTACGCCTAAATACGCATTCCATTTGTAGCTAACCTATTAGTACGAATTGTCGAGGGAAGATCCTAGGCTCAAGTGCAACATAGGAACTACTGGTTCTTGTGTGTTCAACCAAAGTAATATTGAACCATAATCATCTTTATTCGCATGTGCATTCTCGAAGAAGATTCGGAGAAGCTTGGTCTGAAAGCTTCTAAGTTCAAACTATATACCTGATTGGGATTGATTAATGAATTGTTTGTGGATATATCGCAAAATAAAATATATTCGTTTCTCTTGCGACATGCATTTCAAATTACTCTTTGTACAATTAGGTGGAAACGCAACAATAAGGTGGGAACGCAATAATAAGAGACATTGGGAGTCCCCAAAGATGGCATCAAATGTAACTAGTCCAAACCATTGACAAGCAAGTCAAAAATGATTATCTTCTATTCGAGAGACGGAGGATAATATATACGAATGAGGAATGAAAGCATGGTTTGTTTTAAGATGCCATAATCATTATTCAATTTTTTTCTTTCATAAACTAGTCTATGGTTTTTCACACAACTTTATGGAGTTACATTTCCTGTAAACAAAAAAAAAAATTGTTTGAGGCAATTTTACATTCAATCCCAAAAAAGTATAGAAAATAAAACTACAAATTTTGTGAACGACTGTATCAAACCCATTTGCCTCGTGAATCGTGATTATTCTATCATAGAAATGGTATAAACGAAAAAAGCAGGTAGATATATTTGAGCGTTATCGATTTATGACTCTCTATTCGATATGTAAGGTTGGCTTATATATTTTTACAAAATTCTACATTCTCCTCAGTTGGTTTATATATTTTAACAAAATTCTACATTCTCCTCAGTTGGAAAATACCCGATTTTCATTTCTACGCCCTCTTCATTCATGAAAAAACTTCTTTTTTTCTTTTAATCGTAAAACTTATTAGTATCATCACAATACAATGTAAACGATTTTTATTTATTGAACATTTAACAAAATAATTGATTTGATGTGCTTTCTAACAAAAAATATAATATGTGTAACGACCGCGAACCAATATTTGTGAATTTTGGTTGTGCGTCGATCGACGCAGGTGGTGTGCGTTGATCGACGCAAGATAGTAAGTGTTAGTTTGCGATCCGGTTTAGGGTGAAACCCTAGGGTTTCTCTATAAATAGGGGTTGGCCGCGTTTTTGGGGCTTGAGATGTTCCAGAAAGTTTCTAGAAAAGTTCCAGAGAGTTTCTAGAGTGATTTGGGAGAAGGGATTCGTTTCTGAGGCTCCGTGATTGTTCTTGGTGCTCGTTGTTCGTGAGTTGGGTGTAGATCTCGAATCTTGGAGAGTGTTCTTCGCGTTCTTCATCCTCTTTTCATCCTTTTCTTTCCAGATCCAAGGTGAGTGCGTAACCATGGCTTATCTGGGCAAAGGGATTGATAGGGTGCGTTTGCTTGCTGTTATTGGGTGTATTTCGTGTTGTTTTTGAGTAGATTTGTGCAGGAAATCGGCTGTGATGAGATCTGGAGTCCAACCATGTGAGGATTGGTTCGATTCTTGGATCTGTGTCAGTGCGTCGATCGACACACACGTGCATCTATCGACAAAGTGGTGGTGTGTCGATCAACGCACGTGCAGTTTGTGCGATTCTTGTTTGATTGCTCGTGCTTGTCTCGTTGAGTGTTCACCCTGGTATTGTATCTTTTTTTTATGCATGTGTGTATAGCCTAGTAGATGAGATAACCATTTCAATGAGTATTTGTGATAATACTCACGCATCTCGTATAACCATGTGATGCAGGTAAAGAGCATGTGTGATCGTGGAATCGTGACCGGGAAGAAGAGATGATCTAGAGTCTCGTGTTGGTTGCTTTATGAGCTTGTTAGAATTGCTAGGGTGTTAGTCATTCTGGAATGGTTGATAAATGTTTTATTGGATTATGGTTTATGGATTGAATAGGATTAGTGGTTTCAATAAAGTATGGGATTTATTGAATATTGTTATTGGTTATTGATTGTATTGTTTCCGCAGTTTATATTGTTGACCCGTTGAGGATTATTATTTGTGATAATAATAATTCGGAAGGGAAATTTTTTAAATTTACAGGTTAGGTCATTTCAGTTTGGTATCAGAGCCCTTATGGTTCTAGGGCGGGTGCAATTGATTGATCATGTGAGTTAGTCAATTGATTGTTATGTGGGTTTGGAGTCCTAGATCATCTTCTCCGAGCCTTCAATGAGATTCCATGGTAAGTGTTGTTTGACTTTTTGTTTTTCTAGTATGCTTAGTTTCTGCTGGGTAGTGTAGAGTGAGATGGCGAGAGGTACTAGAGGTAGAGGTCGTCGGGGCCGTGGAGGCCGAGGTGGTCGTGGTGGGCGCGGGCGGGGACTAGAGAGTGAGTATGCTGCCTCGAGTGTGGCCTAGGAGACCACGCGAGAGCAAGTGGCGGACTCGCAGGCATTTCAGGAGGAGTCCGTGGGTGTGGCCGTAAGTACCAGCATAAGGGCTGGTGGGGCTAGTGGGGTCCCGTGGTGGCCGGTGGGGCGGTGGGCCCAGGTGGGGGTGCTGCCGCAGGTTTTGCCCAGGATTGAGATGATCATCTGACGAGTTTGCTACACTTGATTCTGGAGCGGTTACCAGGTGGGGTGCCAGCTCCGGGTCAAGCCCCGGGAGTGCAACCAGGTTTGGCGAAGAAGTATGTGCGGGAGATAGTGAGGCTGCACGGGGTACCAACGAGTATTGTGTCAAACAGGGATCCGAGATTTACTTCAGAGTTCTGGAGGGTGTTCCAGGCTGAGATGGGCACTAAGGTGCATATGAGTACAACCTATCATCCTCAGATGGATGGGCAGTCTGAGAGGACTATTCAGACATTGGAGGACTTGCTAAGGATGTGTGTGATGGATTATAGTGGTCATTGGGCGGATCACCTGAACCTAGTAGAGTTTGCGTACAACAATAACTACCAGGCGAGTATTGGGAGGGCTCCATATGAGGCTCTGTATGGGAGGCCATGTCGTACACCATTATGCTGGACTCAAGTGGGGGAGAGGAGCATGTTTGGTGCAGACTTTGTTCAGGAGACGACAAAGAAGATCTATGTCTTGAGGCTAAACATGAGAAAGGCTCAGGATCGCCAGAAGAGTTATGCTGATAAGAAGAGGAAAGAGCTGGAGTTTGAGCTGGGAGATCTGGTGTATCTCAAAGCAGCGATGTTGAGGGGACAGATCCATTTCAGAGAATAAGCTAAGTCCGAGGTTTATGGGTCTGTTCAAAGTTATGGAACGGGTTGGACCAGTAGCTTATCGTGCTTGTCTCGTTGAGTGTTCACCCTGGTATTGTATCTTTTTCTTATGCCTGTGTGTATAGCCTAGTAGATGGGATGACCGTCTCACTGAGTATTTGTGATAATACTCACGCATTTCGTATAACCATGTGATGCAGGTAAAGAGCAGGTGTGATCGTGGAATCGTGGCCGGGAAGAAGAGATGATCTAGAGTTTCGTGTTGGTTGCTTTATGAGCTTGTTAGAATTGTTAGGGTGTTAGTAATTATGGAATGGTTGATGAATGTTTTATTGGATTATGGTTTATGGATTGAATTGGATTAGTGGTTTAAATAAAGTATGAGATTTATTGAATCTTGTTATTAGTTATTGATTGTATTGTTTCTGCAGTTTGTGTTGTTGACTCATTGAGGATTATTATTTGTGATAATAATAATTCGAAAGGAAAAATTTTTAAATTTACTGGTTAGGTCGTTTCAGTAGGTTTACTAGTAAGTCAGAGATTTTTTGAAAAATATTGCACTAATTTTCTAAGGTAATCACAATTGTGTTTGTCATTCATTTGAAATTTGAATTCAAGAAAACAAACCAATTTTGAATGATCTTCTCGCAATAATTTTAGTTTTAACTGAAGAATATTTTTGGAGAAATCTGGCCAGTTTGATATCAAAAACATAAATTACTTGAGCTTGTTAGAAAGAGTATAATTTGTATTAAACAAGATAACCTTTCGGAGGATAATGATAATAGAAGTTTTTTGAAAGAAAGATGCAAAACATAAAATATTGCGTTTTCACCTAAAATTTTGAAGGAAAATTGAGGTGTATCATAAAATCTAACGTTTCCAGTCGCGCAAATTAAACCTCAGATGCTGTTAAGGTTAACTCTCTCTCAATAAAATATATGTTTCATTATCTATATTAGACAAATGTGGTTTGACTTTCAAATATAGCAAATTCTAGGAAAGACAGATTATGATAATTATACACACATCCAAGCCAACAAGTGGAATACACAAAACAATTTTCTTCGCTTTTGCCTTGATAGACTTTTGCCTTGATATTTTTAGAAAATGTTTGGTATTTTTAAAAACAAAACTTTTAAGTTTGGTATTCTAAAATTTTTTTTCTAAAATTTAAAGGCTTCGAATGGTGACAGTACAGTACGAGGCGGGATAGGTACAGTGCAGAACAAATAGTATTAAAATATATATAAACATATATATAAGTATAGATTTTTTACACTGTTTAGTGCAGGGCAGGAAGGTGCGGGATGTCGCCATTGGAAGCCTTAATCAATAATTCTAATATTACACCGGAGTCTAAAATTCCATATCAATTACGCTAAGTCTCACAACCAAATTTCAAACCTAAAACCATAAATCAAGATATTTGAATCTACCCTAAAACCCCATTAACATATATTTGTCGTTGAGAATAAGTTGGCGAAGAATGAGATCAGGGTTTTGCCTATCAGAGTTGAATGTGAGAAATCGTTTCTTCACTTCAATTGAGTTTTTATGTCTCAAAACCAAAACATGGTCATATAATATAATTAATGAAATGATATATTTTATCTCCATTAAAGAGTTAACCCTCTCAATATATCTATAGTTCCATTTGCCCGAACTGATATATTAAGGTTTATATAATACGTACACTTCAATTTTTCTTCAATTTTTTTTCAGTTTTTCCTTTTTCGAAATATCTCGCGCCGGACTTTGTCTTCGTCGTTTTTCGAACTAGTCATCGTCGGATAGAATAAGATAGCACCATTTCTCTCACCTTCAGCTTATCTTGGGCTGACTCGGCTCCACAGAACAAGGTTATAAATACAAATGTAGTGTTACTTTTTGTCATCCAGAAGTATTTTACACAAAAATCGATCTATATTATTAATTTTGGTGTGCAATGATGGGAATATGAGTACTCAGCTTTGGATTGCAAGTTAACAATATACAAAAACAACAACGAGAAAGTTCGAATGGAAAATGGATACTATAAAAATAACAAAAATGACAATATATAATTCAAATATTAATTCTTGATTTAATATAATAGTAATTGTTGACAAAAAAAAAAAAACTCAAATATTAACTTGGAGGCACGTTGAGCCGCGGGTTTCTTGGTGTTGGACCACTCGTTTTGGTTACGATGCAGCTCATTACAATTATTATCATTGGCAAAGTAAAATACTAAAATTATTATTTATTTTTATTATTGTTTAATTCCAGATGATAAATTACATCCCAGTTTAAAGTAGAATTTACTTCTTTTGTTATTGTGTTTTTCTTTTCGATTTACATGCAACAGTGTGCGTTAAGAGGAGTGAGAGGGAGACAGCGATGTTACGAAAGATCTTACTAAACACTTGTCACTATTTATCATTAACTGTCCATTTCCTTTTTTTTTTTTTCAATCACAAGACGCATAACTCTTTGATTAGCCAAACACAGTCGTATCTGGAAAACAACGTGGAGTACCACGTGCTAACATAAGAGAAAACTAAGTTTCGATGTCGAGCGGTCCGGGCCAGTATGTCAGTCTTTTCATTCTGTTCCCTAGGGCAATACTGTAAAGTAAAGTTAGGGAACCACGTTCGGAGTGCATTGTATTCCTCCAATTCGCTTCTGAACCACGGCCAGTTGTCCGGGTCTCGTATCATTGCAATTAACTCTTGGGAGTCCGTGGCAAACATCGCACAAAACCGTCTTTCCCGGCGGAGACTCTGAAGGGCCCACAGTAGACTAAGCAGCTCTGTGTGCAGGGGGGAGATCCCTCTGTTCACCCCTCGTAGTCCAAAGAGATCAATCTCCCCATCTTGCAATTGAAGTGTCCAGCCAAGTCCACTCGTGTGGTCTCCCTCTTTCGAGGATCCATCAATAAAACAAGTAAAGATGGCCCTTGGCAGCACCGGAACAGCAGGACACTGTGCTCCACTTACCTCATCTGTTGTCTCCTCATTTGCTAAAAACCAGGTCGCAACCTCCTTTCTGGCAAGGTCCAGGATATCTGGAGGTGACCGGTCGAGGTTCCTAAACACTTTATCATTATGTGCTTTTCAGAGATACGAGATTATCCAAGGGTAACATCTCACATATTCTTCAAACTCCGTCCGGTTATGTACCCTGGATAGTAGAAAATCAAAATTGCACCAAAGGTTATCGGACGGAAAGGATGAAATGTTATGCGGGATTTGTGACAGTGCCCAGCATTGCCTAGCCGGGAGGCACGTAAAGAAGACATGGTTAATAGTTTCTTTCACATTTCCACACTTCGAGCAAAGCCGATCCTGTTGGAGGTGTCGATACGCTAGGCGTTCATTAACTGCTACTGCTCCTGAGAGAGCTTGCCATAAGAAGTGCCGGATTTTATTTGTAGTTGCCGCTTTCCACACCATTGTCTTCCGTGGGTTTAGGGACGGGAGTTGTGTTATAAACCGGACGTCCTCCTCTAGATTTTCTCGTGTTACTTCATACCCTGACCGTACCATATATGTACCAGAGTTAGTAAAATGCCAACAGTATCCATCCGATGTACCTATCCATGATGGGATCAGGGACATTATTATCGGGATATCTGCCAGGGCGATATTTTGTTCCAAAGCACGGACATTCCAAGTGTGGGAGTCATCATCAATCAAGTCAATAACCCTCAGGTTCAGGTTCGGTGATGTACCCGGTACTCCCCGTTGTACACTCCTTGCTGGGTGGGGGACCTTATCAGGAATCCACTTATCGGTCCAAACCCACGTTCTAGCCCCGTTACCTATGGTGCGCCGCATACCATATTCAATTAAGGGTTTTGCACTCCATAAACTGCGCCATCCATAGGATGGGCGAGATGCCTTCTTGGCCTTAAAGGGGTGAGAGTATCTGAAATACTTCCTCTTAAGTCAATAAGGCCAGAGTTGTTTGGCCAATAAGGCCTGATTGAACTCTTCGAAATACTTAAAACCAATACCCCCTTCATGTTTAGGGAGACACAATTTCTGCCAAGCAATCCAGTGCATCCCTTTTGAGTTTTGAGTACTCCTCCACCACAAGTCCGCGATTGCACTTGCCAACTTTCGATGTAAGCTCTTGGATAGTAAAAAGCTAGACATCACATATGTCAGGAGGGCCTACACCACCGACTTAACCATAACCTCCTTGTCGCCCCTAGATAGAAATTTGGCGGACCATCCGTTAATGCGTTGATGCAGTTGTTCTTGAACATAGGCAAAAATCTCCGCTTTAGATCCTTGTAGTTGCTCCGGGATACCTAGGTATTTGCCGGCTCCACCCTCAGTGGGGATATTGAGTCTTAGCTTTAACTCTGTATGGAGATCCTCGGGGACATCCTTACCAAAAGTGATCGCTGACTTATCGAAATTGATACATTGCCTCGAAGATTTCCGTATATACGAAGGACTTCCAGAATACTATCACACTGCTGCGTCGTAGCTTTGAAAAAAAAAAAACTATCATCTGCGAAAAAGATGTGATACTGTATGGGACGTCGGGGCCACCCTAATACCAGAGATTCGCCCTGAGGTCTCAGCTCTTCAAAGATTAGCAATCAGCACTTCCGTGTAGAGTATGAAAAGATATGGCGATAGTGGATCCCCTTGGCGTAGCCCCCGGGACGGAGTAATCCCTCCTTTAGGGTCGCCATTTAAAAGGATGCGGTATGTCACCGAGTTCACGCAAGCCATGATCTAGGAGATCCATTTACCTTCAAAACCCATTTTCTGCATAAGAGTTGCAAGAAAACGTCATTCCACCCTGTCATACGCTTTGCTCATATCTGTCTTGATTGCCATACCCTCCCTTTTCCCAAGATTATTGGTTTGTAGGGCATGAAAAACTTCCTGGGCCATAAGGATATTGTCTGTAATCTGTCTCCCTACAACAAAAGCTGACTAGATCTCCGAGATTAACTTCGGTAGGAATTTCTTGATCTACTGGCAGAGCACCTTCGAGATAATCTTATAACTGACGTTACACAGACTTATCGGGTGAAACTTCTTCATCATCCGAGGTCTCTCAGATTTTGGGATTAAGCATAAATTGACCTCATTACATCTGGGATCCAGGGTGCCAGTATCAAAAAATTCTTGTACCATGGTAACCACCTAAGGTACAATAATATGCCAAAACTTCTGGTAAAACATAGCTATCATCCCATCGGGGCCTGGGGCCTTTTCGGGTGTATTGAAAAGACCGCCGCCCTAACCTCCGGTGCTAAAACCGCACAGGGCAGAGAGGTATTCATCTCTGTCGTGACTGGGCATCCCAGATGGGCAAGGGATGATTCTAGGTCAGATATAGGAGAGGAGGAGAAAATAGTGTGGAAATAATCCATGGCCGTGGCCTCAATCTCCTCTTCTTTTTCAGTCCATTCGCCAGTACCTTGCAGGATACCCGGAAACTTATTCCGTGCCCTCCGTTGCTTTGTGGAGGCCTGGAAGTATTTGGTATTTTGGTCTCCGACCTGATACCAAAGTTGACGACTCTTCTGTTGCCAGAAAATTTCCTCCTCCAATAATGCCGTTCGTAATTGGTCTTGAAGGGAACCAATCTCCTCTATGGAGGACGAGTCCCTACTCTGTGCTTCTTCCAGTCTCCTTTGCAATTCTTCAATCGCTTCCAATGTGGGACACCGGTCTTGTTTCCTCCAACGTGAAATCGCCTTGCGGCAATTGGCGATGCGTTCTCCTACCCCTGGCATGCTTCCGTTTCGGCTCATAGACCAACCCTCTTGGACTATATGTTCAAAGTTTGGTTTGGAAATCCACCTTTTGTCAAAACAAAACTTCTGAGATCCCACCATACGCCTAGAATTGATATGTGTGAGCACTGGGTGGTGATCCGATCCCCAGAACCTAAGGTATTCCATTTGTGTATGAGAAAAAAACTCATACCAATCCTCATTCCTCATAGCCCGATCGAGGCGACAACGAATGACATTGTTGCCCCGACGCCCGACCCACGAGAGGCAGTTCCCCAAGTATGGGAAATTAATCATCCCAAAGCTTTGACGCATTAGATTAAACTCCAAAAAAGAGTTTTCCGGCCTCCGACGGCCACCTGTTTTCTCATAATGGCCCGTAATTTGGTTAAAGTCACCTGTCATAAATCAGGGGCCGTGCATGTAGTGCTAATACGTGTCAACCGTTCCTAGACCTCCGCACGATTTGAAATAACAGGTTTCCCATAAACGAAAGATAGAAACACTTTATTACCATGAATGGTGGTCATTTCATCGATAATATTTTTATTGAAAAATAAAACTTGAATTTGAAACTTCGACTTAGACAAAAGTGCTAAGACGCCAATAAGACCACATGGGTCAACTAAAAAGAAAATCATAATCAAACTATGATTGCAAATCCTGAATAAAATGTTGATCGCGTTTAGTCTCCATAAGAAAGAGGATCCCTGGGAAAATCTTCTTATGAAACTCTCGCAATCTGCGAACTGCCAAAAAGCTACCAGCCCCTTGACAGTTCCAACTTAGGATCATCTAGGCATCTGCCGGTGGTTTTCCTTTAACCACCGGATCATTAACGTTCCTCAAAATTTTCACACCATTAGAGCCTGTCTTCGCGGAGGACAGGAATGAAGCACTAATTAAAGCGGAATCTCCCCTAACCGGATCTTCCTTTGCTAAAGATGCGTGCTTGTGGATCCGACAGCCACAGAATGGGTTGTGTTCAATTTTCTTCTTAACAGCCAAAGCTTTTCCAATTCTTTGTTCAATTCTCCTGGGCTTCTTTTCCAGGAATCTGGACCCTCCTCGTGACCCATCTTTTTTAGTCTGGCGGGTCCCACCACAAACTCTTTCAGTGGAGATGTAATTTTTGTGGCATCCAACTGGGTTTTTAGGCCCAGAGAAGAAACTGCCTGGGCTTTGGACAGATCAAACCCAACATCCATAACCATTCCCCCCTTTCTCTTCCCTTCCACCCCATGGGCATGTTCAATCAACATCTGATCTGTGCGGGCCGGGTCCCCAAAACGGGCCTTCGCAACCTGAAGCCCATCATGTGTAGGTCCAGCAGAAGCTGAGCACCCCCTTCGTCGGGCTCGTGATGTCAACATGAGTCACTATGCCTGAGTCCGCCGGCACCCTCAGCTCCTTCGGTCGCCGAACCTGGACCTCCGGCTTTCTCCCTTTACTCCCCTGGTGAGTCCAGCCGGAAACCTCCTCCGCCACCTTCCTTTCTTTGTCTGGACGCTTACTCCGTGAACAACGGCCTCCTCCGGCGATGGCAGCCCGTGTTTCCGGCAGCCCCACCTGGCCGCCCTCTGGATCCTTTTCGACCTTTTCGGATTGCCGGTAAATGCCCTCCACTTTCTCCCACGCTTCATTTTGGGCATAGACTAGCTTCGCAACCTTCGCCTCCTCCTCCATGTTGCGATACCATGTGTTGCTATGGATACCCGACCCGTCCGCCTGCACCGTTAAGTCATTAGTAGTTGGAGCTCTGTCAAGCATAGGACCGACCCTCGCAACCTCCTTTGTGAATGATTTCTGAACCCATTCCTTTGTAGCCGCCTTTGCTACTCATCCCTCCTCTGCATCCAGTAAGGTGTTGCCTAATTCTGCCGTTAAGTCCCTTCGGACTGGTTTCCTCTTAGACGAGGATGCCTGGGTCCCGACAGTCTCCATTGGGATCAAAGTTTGCTCCCGATTTCGCAGAGATTATGCAATCTCTACCCGAGGAACTCTCCTTCCTATGCGATCATCATCCTCCTCACGTCTCTGGCTAGGTTCGCGTTGTCTTTCCCTTTGATTCTGATTCGCCCCCATCCGGACCGGGCAGCTCCTAGAGTCATGAGTCATCCTGCAGTACAACTTGCAGTGGTTCTGCAATTTGATGTAATCAAATCGGATCCTGAAGAGTTCCCCATTTTCTGAAACCGTTTCCCGGAACAAGACTAGTGGTGCATCACATTCAACCATCACTTGGATCATTGGATACGGTTCCTCCAAAGACCAATTGAGGAGTTCCCTAAGATCCTCTCCAATCCTCACCACCTGCTTCTCCTCATTATACATGTCCGACAAGTCCATGATTCAGATCCATAATGGAATTGAGGAAGGGAAATCCAAATGAACCGTTGGCACCCATTGGTCTATCGCATTCATCCACCCGTCAAAGTGATATGGGAGATTGACTAGCACCGTTTGGAGGTCTGTTTCCTCCTTGCAACAGAAATGAAATCTTCCTCTCCCCATTTCAACTCCCTGAACCCGACCCTCACACTTCCAAATTGTAGGTAAAAACCCAATCAAGGCTTTAACTCTGTTCTATTGTGCTTCTAGGTTCAGGACTCGTCCCACCAAGGTCTTCTCATAACGTTGAAGTATTTGCGTGTTGCATATGGGGAGAAGTTGGAGAGGCTTGGCTCTTTTCGTCTCTTGATCTGGCGCAACTAGTTTCCCGAAAAAAGCCATTGTTGTATGCACAAGACAAGCCGAAAGCCACTTCCTTTGTTTGCAGGGGAGGAGATAAAAGAATTGCGTAGGATTCCTCCCTCGGCTGTGCGATTGGTTAAATAGCAGGACCGACAAACTCCTCCACCCCTCGAATCCGCTTCGGGGTGATAATGGGATCAGATTGAGTCCCACGATTCGCTCAATTTCCTTGTTTACTCCTCCATCGGGTTCGTAATTGATTTCGATTAAATTGGCTCTCCCATCCCCTTGATTTTTCATGGGACAGGGATTGCGCCTTTCCCAAAAAGTAACCCGAAGGATCTCCTCGAAGCATAGGGGATCTTTTGTGAAGATGCTCATGAGCGAGATCACACGAGCAGTCGCAACAGTGTGTTTTGGCTCCAGATTTCGCCCCGATTGCTTGACTCCAAGCTCGCCGGAAAAGTCAACGGGAAAGAGAGACGCAACACCATGGTTGTGCCGATAAGTCGTCGATACATTTCTGAGCACTCGCCAATGCCGGAGCTGATGGAGCCGGTTAAACATGTCGAATTCAAATTCAAAAGCACGACGGTTTCATCGCCTCAGCGAGAGAGAAAACGCGTGTAATCTTAAATGAATTACATTAACTGTCCATTTCCATGCAACGCAATTACAAAATTCCAACCTACCCTATATATTTCTGTACTTATTTCGACTAATCATCAAACTAGTTATATTATTAACTCACCCCTACATCAATATTTTTACGCAAAAAGTTGGGATAACAAAGTCACAAGAAAAATAAATATCCATAATGATTAGTTAAAAATGTATTCATCATCCTATTTCAAAACAGTTAACGTTTATATTTTGAAAGTTGCATTTTAAATTTTAGTTAAGTATATAATAGAAATTATAATAATTTTAACAGGATAAATGTTGAGTTTTGGAGACAAACATTTTGGATATATTGTTTGATTCAACGATCAAACCGCATGTTTTTTTTAGGAAATTAGCATGTATAACCAACAAAAATTCTATATTTATAAAACTAACCAAGTACGGCGGGTCTGGAGGGTCCCGTTGATCCGAAGGGTCCGGAGAATTTGCCAGAGTCTTCATCAGTAGTAGCAGTGGAGAGCAGGAACATAGAAGATCTGTTGGTTCAAAATGAGCGGAGACCCCCCGAGAGAAAATCTAGTGCCACATGCGACATGATACAACAGCTAGATGGAGCACACCGAGGGTTTTTCTGAGCGTTGATATATACGATATTTTACTCGTTTTTCTTATATTTTTAATAGGTTTTTAATTAAAAAATAAATATTTTTTGGGCCTTTTCGTGGGTTTTGAAGTCTATATAGGAAATTTGAGCAATTTGGGCCGAAAAAGAGGAAAATCAAGCCCTTTCAAGAAAAGACAGATCCTGACCATCAGATGTTTTACTTCCGATGAAGATGTTCCTACCGTCGGATCGAGATCAAATTTATCACGTGATAGAGGAAGATCTCAGCTTCAAAATGAATTTTTGATTGTCACAATCCAACGGTTAAATCTTGAGATATCATCGATCTACTGAAATCTGTGGGAGTAAGATGCAAGTTAAAGGCGGTTCAAAATATTCACCCGCATTCGATCGGACACCTACATGTGATCGATCGAATGCGAGCCCATGGTTTTTGGCGGAGAAGTGCATTAACACGGTGATCGAGCGATCACAGGTGTTGATCGATTTGATCACCTAGTCTGAGTAAAAGGGAATTTTTCCTTTTTCTAAGAAAACCTCCTAAATCTTTTGGGATATACCCTAACTGACTTCTCTACCTATAAAAAATCAGATAAAGGACACGAAAATCATCACGCTCTAGACCACTCTCTACCATTCTCAAAATTCAAAGATATTTAAAAAGCTTTCAAGGCATTCAATCTCTTTCACTTGTTCATTCTATTGCTTGTTTCGATTAAAGGATAAGAATCTCACATCTTTCTAACCCAAAGAGAAGTTCTCTTGAATCCTTTCTATTGTTCTTAATGATTATGAGTTTATCTATTGCTTTTGCTATGATTTGGTTTGTCATGTATGGGTAGTAATTTGTTGGTTTCTAAGGGGTTAAATTCGAGAGAATTTCATGGTTTGATAGATAGGTTTTGTAACTAGGGTGGCGCTCTTGATAGATTAAAAGAATTTCTTCATCTAGATATGTTCTTATTGACGTATTGTGTACTAACCGTTCCTTTATATTGTCATGAATATTGTATTTGATTAGTTTGATTCTCTAGATTGCGAAAGTTAATTCATTGAGTTAGATGAACAATTAAACTTGGTTATAATTGCATGAGAATGAGTCTTGTCACTGCAAGAGTTGATTGATAAGATGAATTCGAATTAGGAGTTATCGCGGTGAGAATATTCTTAACTTATTATGTGTTCATGTTATAGGAAGAAGTATAATTGAATCAATTTCTCATAAGAGTTGTGCCTGAATATTTCAAACTATGAATCCTTAAGAATTCCAAAAAGCCCAACGTTTTCTTCTTATTGTTTACACCAAATTTTGATTATTGGAAAACCACAATATCCTATTGAACTAATTCAGTGTGCTCTAAATCTTTGTGGATTCGATCCCTAAGTACTACAATCGATTGGTTGTGCACTTGCAGTCTAGGTTGTTTGCTTGGGGTTAAACTTACTCCCTAGGAGGCATGAGAGATCGATTTTTGAAAAGTTCTCGCTAAAAAGCTTGGATCCGGCAGAAGGAAGTCGAGCCGAAGGTTCAGATCTGACGTATGACGCTTCAAGGAGATATGCCGGCAGAGGAGGAGGAGGAGAGACGGAGGTCCATGCCGGAGGAGAAGCACTTCCGATTCAACTATTGTGACTATTTCGGTCTTCATGCCCGAGAGAGAAATTAGCTAGGACGAACTTCACCACCGTTTTAGATTTGCATGATATTTATCTTAAAATTGAATATATTGGTGTAGTAAATCAGAGATGCAAAAGATACCGGATGATAGCAATTTAGTTGCACATCTAGAAGAAAAAATACGCAGTCAACTATCAACTATAAATCTTCTGAGCATTTTTTTCTTTAAATGTCGAATTTGTAACTCAAAATAACAAACTATTGTGCTAGATTCATGTTTTAGATGCAATTCAAAAACGATTTAAGAGGAGAACATGAATCAAAGCACACTACCGAAAAATCTAAACTATGAATTTTGCATTTTTGAAAATTACAAATCGAATATTATTCGTATGGTAAAATTTTTTATTGATTGTCGAGTTCAAAATCTAACAAAATGGATCAAACATAATAATGTCTTCTTTTTTAACAACCATATGATAAAAAATAAGATTCAGATTTTTTTGACTAGTTACCCAACCAGGAGGATAAGTGTGTATATAAGAAATTCGACCAAAATTATATGTATAGAACATGTTAGGCAATCTGCTTTTAAATTAAAAGAACAAAAATAGATAAAAGCTGAAAAATATATTACGAAACACTCCAAACTCATGTTAGGCAAATGCATGTAAATCCTGAGAATATAGTCATATTAATTAAATATAACGATTTTTTTTTGTTTCATTGTAAATATTTCATTAAAATGAAACGTTTAAGGTTTACAGTCGAAAATATAAACCTAGGTAATGGTTCCATGGCAAAAAAGATAAAAACATGGAAGCATATATCATGACATTTTTCAGTCCATCCACTCGACACAAACACAAAGGCTAATGGAATTAGATGAAGTGATGACGATATTGATGTCCTTCCCAAGTCCTATGCTCGAGATGAAGTTGGAGAAGCAAAGCGCAGTAGCCAAAGTGACCAATAAACGTAGCACTGGAAGCCTTTTACTAGAGGCCCAAGACTGCGCCATCAAAGGCAACGTTATCAGAACTCTCGATCACATACTCATCTCGCGTCATGTTAGAGCAACTCAAAGAACGCTTCCATGAGCTATCACATCAAAGAGACCTGATATGCTCAAATTTGCCCTGAGCTACTCTCTCAAATTAAGAGATCGATGTAGTACTTAGGGATCGAATCCACAGGGAATCGAATAACACAACCAATTCGTGAGTTCAAATTTTGCTAAGTAAATATGAGTGAATGAATAAAAACAGTAGGCAAACGAATAAATGATTATCAAGATTTTAGAATTCAATTTAGACAAAGGTTAGGCCTTAGGTAATTCGTAGGGATGATTTGAGATTCGATCGTGTCGATCGACACACAGGTTTGTGTCGATCGACACAAATATATTTAAACCGTAGGATTTTATTAAGAACCGTTCTAGAACATAAACACGAATGTAAAATCAATCAACTTTCGTTGCAGAGACTTTCTATGATTATATTCCTAAATCCCAAATTTCTTTGCGAACCTAGAGAATTAAATCAAACTTTATAGTTCAAGTTTAATTGCTCACAAAATTCCGAAACCAAATTTATTTGCGAATAAGTAATTTTGCTCATCTAAGATTATTTCAGGTTATCAATAATACTTTTGGATCTATTAAACAACCTATAATATCTAATTTTAGTTGATCAATCCTAAAATCAGAGTTATACCAATCTAGATGAAGAACATAAAGATAAATCCTAACATGGTTTCAATCCATTCAATTTCTCATCAAACCCTAGAACTACCCTAAACCTAACAAGCAGACTACTCACACATGGATGATGTAAACATAATCAATGAATAAAAAGTTTGCATAAAAGAGATAAGATAAAAGATACAGAGAGTTCGAATTGACAGAGTCTGGACGTATGAAATCTCCTAAGCTCCTCAAATCTCCTCTCTCCCTTTCTAAAGTTAAAAACTGGATAAAAACCTAAAACTCTAAGTACAAACTATAAGTATTGTTCAGAATTCAGATTTGGCTTCTTTTGTAAACTTCTGGGCTTCGTGGGCTTAAAAGGAAAATACTTCTCTTCTCGTCATATATGCTCATGTCGATCGACACACAGGTACGTGTCGATCGACACGGTCGTATAAAATCGACTTCGACTTCATCGCTTCAGCTCTTCTTTCCCCGATGCTCCAAAATGCTCCAAAAGCTTCAAGTAAGCTCCAATCATCCATTATCCTGCAAAGACTCTAAAAAGACTCGAAAATACCAAAAAGACTCTATGAAAAGTACTTATATCATGGTCGAAAACGGGTAAAAACCATGATATATCAACTCCCCCAGACTTAGAATTTGCTTGCTCTCAAGCAAAACATATACTCAGAATGTGAAAAAGGTTTGAAAACGCAGAAACTTACCTTCCCTTGGGGTACTGAACCGATCCCTTTCAGCTAGTAATCCACATGATGCAGAACAAATTCCAAAATCAGACCACCATGTATTTCTCCATAGACATTCGCAGCCTTCCAAATTCATCTACGACTTATCAACATAACCCACTAGTCCTCATTGCTAGGTCTCGTCCCAGATCTCGATGTCAAGAACCTTCTAGACTCATTCCCATACTATACCATGATAAGTGAATCTTATACAACTTCTAGTACTCTTTCTCTCCCCCAGACTTATTCGATTCAGAAACTCAAAACAGTACTTTCACTACTGTTGTTCCTTGTGAGGAGACAGGGTCGTGAGATTGCTCGTCCTCTACATCCGTTCTAAGGGACTCAGATTGCTGTTTTTTTTAGTTCCAGGTGATCATTTCTTAAGTATTGACTCACTGGAATTTGTTTCCTCGTCTAATACTTAAGAACTATCATATCACCCTGATCATTTTTTTTTTTTTTGAGGGGAGAGGAGTACCATTAGTTTTTTCAAGAACTTGCACTTGTCAGGTATGAATGAAGAGTCAAGCTCTATGAACATCGATCACCGAGGAGACCGCATAATTAGCACGAACCCGGGGTGGATTATGCTGGAAGTAACAGATGTTTCTAGTCAACTGGTCAGTCTTAGGATTTCCCATTAGTCTCATTCTGAAATTAATCCTGGAAAATGGTCACACAACTGAAAGAACAATCCAATAGACCAAGAGAAGGATCATTGTTTCCAACTGACTATTTTGACTAAATAAAACTTTTTTGACTGACTCTCAAAAACGAACACAAAGTTAGTAACTACCTCCCCCAGACTTAAACAACACTGTCCCCAGTGTTATCAAGCCTAGAGTTGGTGAAAGAACAGAAAAGAAAAAGGGAAACACCAATTGAAAAGAACGAGTACTTACTCGATGCAGGGTGTATCGATCGACACAAGTAGGTGTGTCGATCGACACACTGGTGTTTCCTCGTCTCGTCATTATTATTATTATTATTATTTATTTTTTTTTTGAATCTGAAACATTTAAAATAAAAGGTTAGTAAAACAAAACAAAAAAATTCAAATTAATTTACACTTACCAGTGGGTTGCCTCCCACTAAGCGCTTGTTTTCAGTCATTAGCTTGACTATGTCAGGACGCAGGTAACGGGTGGATCAGTGAAGGGTACAACACCGGGAAACAGCTTCATGGTGTTGTGCAGCATCTCTTGAACCACTACCTCTTCTTTCTCTCTCAACTCTGTAGTAAGGATGATTCTGAACTTAGAGAAAGGTTTGGAAGTCTTCTTGCGCTTCACATTGGATGCAGCCAAGTCTCCATCAAATAGCGAAAATGGTGGAGTCGAAGGTGGAGCACAAGGGAGCTTCTTCATATCGCCAAGGTATGAACTCGGCTCTCCTCCATTTGTAACAGTCAGACAAGAATTCTCCATGATATGGACTGAAGGGTAGAAGACATCCTTGTTGATCTTAGAGAAAGAGATTCTCTGATTGGGAAAATCCACAATCACACCTACAGTAGCAAGGAATGATGACCCAAGAATCAATGGTCTCTCTCTGTCATTCTTCGTCTCCATGATGTGAAACCAGACAATCTCCTACTTGAAGCATCAAGTCAGGAATGAACCCTTTCGAAGATGTTGAAGAAAAGTCAGCCAGCGCGATAGACATTTTCGAAGGTTGCAGATCCGTAATCCCCAACTTCCTTGCAATAGACTGAGACATGACATTCACATTAGCTCCGGTGTCACAAAGAGAATTCTTGAATTTCATACCTTTGACCGAACAGGGAAGAACGAACATCCCTGGATTCGGTATCTTCTTCAACTTTCTCAGCTGTGGTTGAGCTTGTCCCCCTTTCTCCTCTGATGTTTTGACGCTGATAGCTCGTGGAAATGGGATCTTGGGCTTGTAGACCCTTTCCTTTGCTTTGACTGAAGGTTCCGAAGTGGTTATTCTCGTCTAGGACCCATGTCGATCGACACTGTCCTTGTGTCGATCGACATGAGTTTTCAGTGTCAAAGATGTGTCGACCTGCGTGGCAACCTTACGCGAGAAATCATCGATTGCATAACTTCCTGAGTTAAGATTTTTTATCTGTGTCGATCGACACACTCCTTCCGTGTAGATCGACACGGGGTTTGTAGCTCCAATCTCGTCTCCTTCAACCTCCTCTTCACTCTGGAAAGTGATAGCATTGACGTGTAGTCTCGGGTTGGTGTCAGTCTCACTCGGAAGAAAACCTTCTTGCCTCTTAATAGACTATGCGGTTTGAGCAACTTGGATATCCAGCTTTTTGACATGGGCGTTCAAAGCTTCGAATTTCCCATTCAGATCCTGATACATCGCATCCATTTTCCCGTTAAAACTCACGGTCATCTTCTGTTGCCCTTCCAAGATCTGCTCTAGCATGGATTTCATCTCGCTGCTCTCTACTGTCTAAGGAGGAGGTGCCTGATAGGAGGAAGAACCGTAGTTCCTTTGGTAGTTCCCGTTGAAGCCTCTGTTACCCTGCTGATTCCCAAACCTCTGATTCTGAAAACCAGTCCCACTGATGAAGTTGACATCCTTTTCATCCTGTGTCGATCGACATGCTACTTCCGTGTCGATCGACATGCTACTTCCGTGTCGATCGACACGGGGTCTGGAATGAAGGTCCCTACCTCCTGAGCAAACTGAACTGTCTTCTTTCCTACCAGAAGATTGTGTACAGTATCCAGCTTAGCTTTAACCTCTGCGATTTGGCTTCCATCCACGTTACCACCCAGCTTCTTCCTCTCCAAATCTGCATTCTTGGTGCTATTGCTGGAGGCCAAGTTGTCGATGAGAATCAGAGCATCTTCCGGATATCGGGTGTTGAAGTTCCCATTGCTAGCTGAATCGAGGGCCATCTGATACCTCCATTCAATCCCTCTGAAAAAGATGCCCAACAGCTGAACATCACTAAAACCATGGTGAGGGCAGTCTCTCTGGTAGTTCTTGAACCTCCCCCAAGAAGCCTTGAATGCTTCAGTAGGACCTTGCTTAAAGGTGGAAATCTTAGTCCTCAGGTCCTCTGATCTCGCCTCATCAAAGAAATTGTTGAGGAAGGCGTTCTTGGTATCCTCCCAAGTGGTTAGCGATCCAGGCTCTAGCTGCTTCAGCCAGTAAGCAGCTTCTCCACCAAGAGAGTAAGGGAAGAGCTTGCAGTAGAGGTAATCACTGGATACTCCATTGGCCTTGATGCTAGATGCCAAATCCTCAAACCTCTCAAGGTGATCCATGGGGCGTTCAGAAGATAAGCCATGGAATGGGTGCTGAGCCACAAGAGAGAAATAGGCGGGTTTAAGCTCGAAGTCGTTCCTCTGGAAAGTAGGAGGACGAATCGCTGCCCTGTTGGCATAGAATTCGTCTGGCCTATTGTACTCTCCTAGAGTGCGCCCACGCCCAGCTGGCTCATGGCGCTGTACAGCATGCTGCTCCTCCAAAATCACAGTCCCATTCTCATCCAACCTCTGACCCTGAGCATTACGTCTACGACCCTCAGAGTCCTGAAGAAACCCATCGTCACCTCTGATAAGGATTATTGGATTCATATTGGCTGTCCTTGTCGCTGCTCTGTTGGCTCGTTCTAACCTTAAAATCTCAGGATTGAGATCAAGTAGCTCTTTGTTCTGGTTGCTTCTGGTAACGCGCTGATGCATAAACCTGAAACACACAAAACAAAAAGAAAAGAAAAAGTAAGTAAAATAAACAAAAATAAAAACTTAGACAAAGTTCTAATAACACAAATCGATTGGTTAGATCGAGTCCCCGGCAATGGCGCTAAAATTTGATATGCTCAAATTTGCCTTGAGCTACTCTCTCAAATTAAGAGCTCGATGTAGTACTTAGGGATCGAATCCACAGGGAATCGAATAACACAACCAATTCGTGAGTTTAAATTTTGCTAAGTAAATATGAGTGAATGAATAAAAACAGTAGGCAAACGAATAAATGATTATCAAGATTTTAGAATTCAATTTAGACAAAGGTTAGGCCTTGGGTAATTCGTAGGGATGATTTGAGATTCGATCGTGTCGATCGACACACAGGTTTGTGTCGATCGACACAAATATATTTAAACCGTAGGATTTTATTAAGAACCGTTCTAGAACATAAACACGAATGTAAAATCATTCAACTTTCGTTGCAGAGACTTTCTATGATTATATTCCTAAATCCCAAATTTCTTTGCGAACCTAGAGAATTAAATCAAGCTTTATAGTTCAAGTTTAATTGCTCACAAAATTCCTAAACCAAATTTCTTTGCGAATAAGTAATTTTGCTCATCTAAGATTATTTCAGGTTATCAATAATACTTTCGCATCTATTAAACAACCTATGATATCTAATTTTAGTTGATCAATCCTAAAATCAGAGTTATACCAATCTAGATGAAGAACATAAAGATAAATCCTAACATGGTTTCAATCCATTCAATTTCTCATCAAACCCTAGAACTACCCTAAACCTAACAAGCAGACTACTCACACATGGATGATGTAAACATAATCAATGAATAAATAGTTTGCATAAAAGAGATAAGATAAAAGATACAGAGAGTTCGAATTGACAGAGTCTGGACGTATGTAATCTCCTAAGCTCCTCAAATCTCCTCTCTCCCTTTCTAAAGTTAAAAACTGGATAAAAACCTAAAACTCTAAGTACAAACTATAAGTATTGTTCAGAATTCGGATTGGGCTTCTTTTGTAAACTTCTGGGCTTCGTGGGCTTAAAAGGAAAATACTTCTCTTCTCGTCATATATGCTCATGTCGATTGACACACAGGTACGTGTCGATCGACACGGTCGTATAAAATTGACTTCGACTTCATCACTTCAGCTCTTCTTTCCCCAATGCTCCAAAAGCTTCCAGTAAGCTCCAATCATCCATTATCCTGCAAAGACTCTAAAAAGACTCGAAAATACCAAAAAGACTCTATGAAAAGTACTTATATCATGGTCGAAAACGGGTAAAAACCATGATATATCAAGACCTCGCAAAGCATTAAAAGTGATCCTTGCAAGCTCACCCTACCAAGTTCACCTGAAGTCGGATAGCACAGAGCAGTATAAAACTTATCAAAACTACAACGAACACATACAGTCTTACTAGCTCCTCTAATGCACATAGCCAATCAACCCAAGCAAAAACGTTATGCATCTCAAAGACCTCATCTACACAACAACATCAATAGGATGACACAAGCAATATCAAGGCTTGGAACCTTTCAACTAAACTAGATAAACCTGTGATGAAAACCAAAAGAGACGCGAACAAAGCCAACACAGGTAGCCAAAACGTCTCCAAAGCTCCATTACCGTAAGATTTGGTAAGCAAAATTAGACCAAACTTTAACGATACATCACACCCGAGATGCCACACGATCACTCTCCAAGAAATCTATTACTGTCCTAACAGAATCAACTCAAAGAAAAGTAATCACTTCATTGAGCCTTATCGTCAAGTCACGAAGCCAAAAGAAACCAACCAAGAAGCATTTCTCTGAACCCAAAATCAAAAGGGGAAAGGACTAAGAGATCAAGGATTCAACAACAATAAACAGAGATAAACCCACAACCAATTTCTCGGCGAAGAAACTCCGGCAAGCCACCGAACATCTTTTAAAACACCATCACCAAAAGACAAGCTCGAACTTCTTGGTGGAGACAAACGCAACTCTCTTCAGGTATGCGACCTTCCTCAATTGGAAGCAACCGTCGGAAAAGAAGCTTAAACCACCAGAACATAAAAACGAGATGCTACAGATAGAAAAACCACAACAGACGGGGAAGCGAGACCGCAACATGCGAATCACCACTGCCGATCTAAGCTGGAACTGTCACCGGAATTGCAAGGGAAAAGGTGGATCTACAAAGTAGATCTACAAACACCGGACGAATCGTGTGACGCAGACCAGCGAAAACCTGCCGAAGAATACCCTATCACCGATAACGCGGTTGTCACACACAGTGAAGCTCTGTTCCCTTTGTCACGAGAATTATTGCAAATCTAGTAGATTCGAGAAGACCAAGCACCGGAGAACAGCATAAAATTAAATAGGTGATTACCCTCTCACGGTGCCCGTTATAACCGGACACCGGAGAGGCGAGCTACAGATCGGAGGATGAGATGTCTTGGTAAAAGTTTTAGGAGAAGAAGTTGTCACGCGTGTAACACGCGCGCTCGACTTATTTTTTTTTTTTCAATTGCTTAAATATAAATATTTGAAATTTAAGCAATTTGTCTCGAAAACCTGACATGGTAATCATTGATCAAATATGATTAACATCGTCCACAATAATGCTTTAATTTCTAAATGCATCAGTGATGAAATATGTTTAATACCTTGGACGTCTAAAATTAAGTCATTTCAATGAGTGCACATCCACCCAGAACTGGAAATTGGATATGAACTTTTCACCGTGTGCCAATCCCACCGGCTACCACTTAACTTTCAACTCTCATAATAGTAACCAAGCAAGCCCACCAGTTAACTTTTGGCTTTCAACTCTTATACTAGTAACCAAGAAACTCCACCAGCTAACTCTTAGTTTTCACCACACACTCCAATTGTCGGGCAACTAAGGTGACCACCTGACACATTCAAAGTTCCCTTACACTCTCGAGCAACTAAGGTGTCCAACTGACACATTCAGAGTTCCCTTATATACGTAGTACAAAGGTGTTCACCTGACACATTTAGAGTGTAACGCCCGTGAACCAAAAAGTAAATTTTTGGTTGGTGCGTCGATCGACACAGGGTGTGTGTCGATCAACACACGTTGTTTGACTTATGAGAAGTCGGGGTTTGGGCGTCGTGTCGATCGACACAAGTGGGTGTGTCAATCGACACAGGTTAAAATTGGACCGTCATGTTTGATTTTTGATCGTTTGGTTTGGCGTCCGATTTAGGAAACCCTAAGGTTTTGATATAAATGCATGGAAAACACGTTATGGCCGAGTTTTGATCAGAAATCCGAAGGTTGAGAGAGTTTGAGTGTTTGAGTGAGTTTGTGGTTTTGGAGACAAACTCTGTTCGAGTTTTGGAGAGGACGAACGGCCAGAGAGATCAGATCTGTTTTGAGTGAAACTTGGTGGGTAAGTTCTTCACTCTCTGATCTTGATGTAGGTTAAATTCTTTTTTCAATCGGTTGAGTATTCGTTGAGTTATGATCGTTTTAATGTGAGAGGTTTGTGCATACTCGTTACTGCGATCAGTCCGCTTCAAGGGAGGATTTCCGTCAAACTAGAAGGAGTCTGGAGACGATATGCATATCGTTGTGTAGCTGGTTCTGTCTAGTTTTCAGAACAGGTTTCCTATCATGTTTTGGAGGAGTTTAGGGGTCAGAATCGATCCAAAAACCGAGGTGAGTGCGTGACCGTAGGTCTATCTAGGTAAAGGGATTGATCCCAATTCATTGTTTGATGATTTGATGGTTAATTCTCGTGTTATGGATGTTATGTGTTGTTTGGATGTGTTTGTAGATGGTTCTTGTGCAGGGGATCGACATGTGTACAGGTCAGAATCGGATCAGAGAGGAGAAGGTTCGATTCTACGATTTTGCAGCATTTGTCGATCGACACAAGGTTGTGTGTTGATCGATACCGTCAGTTTGACGTATTGATTGATGTGTGATGATCGGTTATTGTTTGGTGTTGTGGTTTGTCTCTTATGCCTGTGTGTATAACCTGTAGACGGGATGACCGTCTCACTGAGTATTTGTGATAATACTCACGCAACTCTTTTTGCCATGTGTTGCAGGTAAAGAGGAATTGTGATCGTGGAATCATGGCCGGGAAGAGGAGATAATCTAGAGTCTCAGTTGTGTGTTTTATATTGTCGTTAGAACTGCTAGGGTGTTGGTAGTTCTGGAATTGGATGAATTGGTGAATTGGATGTTGTTGGTTTCAATATAGTATGGGATGTATTGAATCGTTTGATTTAATTGATTAATTGTTATTGTTCCGCATTGCTTGTGTTGACCCGTCAAGGATTATTATTTGTGGTAATAATAATCCGAAGGAAATTTTTTAAAAATTTACGGGATAGGTTGTTTCACAGAGTACTTTTCACACCACACACATTCTCTATGGTACAAAGGTGTCCACTTGACACATTCAGAGTACCATATACATAGTAGTCAGCCTGTCGACCAACTTTCACACCACAACTTTCAGCTGTGCGGTTGGGGTTTCGTGCCACTATCTCAGGCCAAACACAAACAAGTAGGCGACATGTGCTAATACACAAGCCCCTATGCAATAATGATAGGTGGCATTGTGAACCTACTATCCTACCAATTTTTATGTTCTCTATTATAGACTCACCTAAGGTTCACAATATTTCTCTACTCCATATTAACCTAATCTAGTTTAACTACGATCTCAAATAATAGTTGAATCATTTCAAACAATACCTTTGCCCGTATGGTGGGCCCTAGGTAAGCATGGTTATCCCATTACGTTACCCATGACACATCTATGGACATATAGAAGCCTGTATCAAGACTCTACTGATACTGTCTATATCCAGACTCTACCGATACGCCTGTTGATACACTATCGAGGCTCTACCGATACTTTGCTTAGGCATCACCATGCCTCTGTCGAGGCGCCATCAATTTCTGTATCGATGCCCTGTCAAGACGTGGCACGATGATTAACCGTGGCATGGCATGATGCCTATCTGAGGCACGGTGCGAAGCCTATCGTGGCTTATGTACGAATTGCACCTTATCTTTACCGTGTAGCTTCTCCTCGGGGTTGGGGTGCTGAGTTCCTTTTCAAGCTCCTCTTATTCTCCTACCCGTGAGCGATTCTCTTTGGCTCGAGGTAGAGAGAATATTTTGGTGTCTCAATTGTGAGCTCTCTAGCCCCTTATTTATACACTACCAAAATCTCCTAGAGAATATTCACTTTCCTTATTCTCCACCTCCTTACTACACGGGCCTAAACTCATCCTCTTTTCTCCTTGCCCACATTTTCCCCCTCCTTAACAAAGAAAATTAGGGTTTCCTTTCCCCTTTTAATTATGGGCAGCCTGTTTACCCTTTTGCGGGCTAGTCCATAGGTTTTCATTCCCTAAGGACCATTCTCTTCCTTCTACTATCATTTTCTAAACCTCTATAAAATATTCTAAGTCTCTCAAAATCCTATACCTTATTCTAAGATGTCACATCTTTTTTTGCTTCTTATGATTGTTTTTTGTTGCTTTCTAAATTAACCACATGACCCAAAGAAGCGAATCATGTGATCTCCAACCTATTCTCCTGACTGATCTCTCCAAATTGAATTTCGCCAAAAAAGAATCTAAATAAGAGTATGCCGAACTAGTCGGTAATGTACTTATGTACAATGTGATCTAAATTAGAGTATAACTAATTGAGTTTTACCAAAAATAATCTAAATTAGAGTATACCAAACTAGTAAATATAATGTACTTATTTACAATGTGATCTCCAACCTATTCTCCTAACTGATCGCTCCTACTTGAGTGATCTTTATGAAAAGAATTCATTCTATTCATTAATCTTATTATTCCTTCTAAAAACCAAGGTATGATCTTTATTTTCTAATGATTATATGCTATGTAACACTTATTTTTGGATGATTTTTTCCTAAGTTCTTAGGAAGTTCATGAGACATTACGAGATGTGAGCCAAAAGAGGAAAAACAAGAATCACCACGCCTGATTATGAGCTTTATGGAACCAAATATCCATTTGGTCGAAGAAAATCTTAGTTAGCTTGAGTCAAGTTGAAAACTACTTGTGTGTACTTCACCAACAGACACAAGTAACACTATCATGAGTCAAAACCCAACCCATCCGAGAAAACCGGCTCTAACTTTACCATTGGACTTAAAATGTCATGTTTTTGGTGGGTTTTCAATATGGCTTTAGGCAATATTCACGGATTGCAAGATAGCCCCAGATCATCTTCCGTTGAGAAAAATCACCAAATTCAAGGCCAATCACCAAACTATGAGGAATCGGAAGTTGGAATTCAAAGAGAAATGGACCAGTAGGACCTAAACAAAGATTTTATTCAAGAGCTTTGCTATTCCTTAGGATTCACAAATTATGATAATATTTTGGTGTCTATGTTGACTCATGTCAAAGAGAGATCGTTTTTCCCCTTATAAAAAAAAAGAAAAGAAAAATAAGAAAATTACGAAAAAAAGAATGGGAAAGAGTTAGGCCTTTGAAGGCTCATCGATAGTGAAATTATTTCGGAAAGCGAAGCAAGGACTCAAACAAAACGTGAAAGTAATATAGGATTTGAAGCGAAGATGGAGGTTGATCTAGTGGATATGGTAGACGAGGATGGTTTGGCAATGTCCAAGAGATCATGACTAGAAGATGATAGATAAGAGATCCGATCTAAAGACTATGATAATTTTGAAGTTGAAATCTATAGATGAAACATCGATACAATTTCAAAAATCATGGGAAACTAGAGCATAAAGTGTCCCAGTAGGAGGAGGCCACAAAGAATTTCGCCCACGATGAAGGCTAACTGGCGGAAGGTGAAACAGTTCTTTGAGTGAGCCATGTCGGGCCCGAAAAAATAGTACGGCGTTGTTCAGGATGAAGGTTGGTCGCAGAAAAAAACACCGGTGGAAAATACTTATTTTGGAGCAAAGAAGTTTTGTCGTGCGACTGCTTGTGGTTTCAGACCTCTTTTTATTGTGTACTTGAAATAGTAATCTTTTTTAAGTTTTCATTCAAAGATTTAAATTTATTTGATTTCTTTTACCAATTTCATTATGCATAAGTATTTTTGTTGATTAAATTATTTATGGGATTATTTCAAAAATGCCACTTTTGTTGGGTCTATTTTAAAAATATCACTCTGAATTGTCTATTTTCAAAAATGTCACTAATTAACAATTTGTAAAACCTAAATCTTAAAATTCTTAACCCTAAAAAATGTTTTACCTCTAACAAACCCTAAACTCTCAAAACTAAATACTATAGTTAACCCAAACATAAATAATATATAGTGTAAATAATTTTGAAAAAGTGGCTTTTTTGAATTTTTTTTGAAAAAATGGTATTTTCAAAAAGTGGTATTTCTAAAAAAAAATTCATTATTTTTTGTTAATAATATTTCATGTAAGAAACGAAAACAAAATTGATGTTTTTTTTTGCTAACCAAATTAATGTAAGAAACTAAAACAAAATTAATGTTGAGTTCGCAACAGACTGCTCTAAGTTGGTAAAGATGGTGTCTACATCGAGGGAGTGGCCGACGTTTGAAGTCCACATGGAAGAATTACTGAAGCTAAAGGAGAACTTCTTTTTTTTTCTTTATTTTATATTCTGCGCACCATCCTTAATTCTAAAGCCGAGAGGATTGTGAATGAAGCATGATTAACTAGTTCTAAAAAATTTTATGTAAGCTTGTCACTACCGTTTTAGATAACCGAACCGTGGTAAACTAATTTAATAATATCCCGTTGAAGAAAAAAAAAGCTTTGCACATTCAACTAAACATCGATTAAAGTGAAACATAGAAATTTTTCATTATCGACCATCTTGAATTGCCCCATAAATAACCTAATCTTATTAAAGTTATATCTTTTTGCTATGTTAGTTCTTTTAATACAAAATTTATTCAACAAGGGTACACGAAAAAATAGTTATCTACAATCTCATGATATGGAGATGTTCTTGTGAAATAATATGGAGATGTGATTTTCGCATTATGAGACATACGAATTTTTTTTTTTATAACTCATGGTAAATCTCAGATTTATGAAGGGGCTTGAACTAATTTCTGGGGAAGTGCAGCCTACTGATAGACCCTCTTTCTCGATATGCAAATGGGCCGAAAGCAAGGCTCCATATCTGTGTGGGTGTCCAAGGCAATATGTTTTAGTTTCGCACAATAGGTAGATCGAACTTGAAGCGAATTGGCGCCACAAGCCGTCTCCTTACCACTCGACCATAAGGCTCCGGACAAGACATACAAAGTTCTCCGAATAATCTGCTAATGGGCATATAGACAGTAGCCCTGGGCACGAGCGAATATCCTGACAAATTCAGGTATTCATGATCCGCTCCGTTTAAAACGGATATTTGATTTTCTGATCCGATCCGATCCGTTAAATTTCGGATATCCGAAATTTTTTTACATATCTGCAAACGTCTGATTCGATCCGTAAATAATCAAATATCCGAATTTTTTTAGATATCCGTAAATGTTATCCGATCCGATCCGTTAACATTTTAACATTATTTAATTATTATTTATTTATTTTTTGTTTAAACATAGTAAAAATTAAATATTTAGTGAGAATGAGTGGATTTCCATACTCGGTTGTATATCTATAATAACAAAAAAAACTAATCATAAACATTTGTTATTTTATATATATATATATATATATATACGGATCGGATCAGATATTGGTTTTTTCTTAAATAGTATTTGCGATTTGCTTTGTTTTTTAACGGATACCACATTTTAGTATTTGTTTTGCTTTGAAATTATACAAATATTTGAATTTTTTTGTTCGGATCAGAGCGAACAGCAGATCGAATCAGATTTAATATATTTTTTGCCCAGCCCTATAAATAGACAGTTCTGAACCAAGTTTGTAAATCGTCGTTTAGTATATCATTGCAAATGTAAACGTATAATAGTTTCTACTTTCTAAGTTAATGTAAATGTAAACGCTAGTTGGCAGTGAAAGCCAAGAGATGAAAATGAATATCATGCGTTATTACCGAACAGATTATCTAATTCCCATTGATGTATAAAAATTTATCTGATGAAAAATATGATTTGAAGTATACCGAAACGAGAATTTGAATCATATCATGCAACTCAAGCGTTAACACGAATTTACAAAACGGTGATTCAACGGCGGTGTGTTTTAATTTAGTATTTATGCTTATATATTTTTCATTACAAAAAATGAGTTTAATATTTACACACATATAACCAATAAGAAACAAGACGTTGAAGAAAAATTAATAATTGTAACAGCTTGGTCCCCATAAATAATAATAATTGAATTTCACTGTTCTTGTATTTATAAGTATCAAAAATGATCAAGAAAAAAAAATGAAGAGGACCCCATAATTAAATGAAGACATTATTGGTTATGATTAAAAACATAGAAGTAAATATTTTAGTTTGTAGTGTAGAAGAGGAGCTTTGACTTTGACCACATTAGAATCTTAATTACGTACCCAACGCTTCTCAATGCAAAGAAGCACATGCCAAACATATGCATATGTGTTTAAATGTTGTTGAGCCATTTTTTTTTTTGGGTCACAAAATGTTGTTGAGCTTCTACTCCACGTATATGATTAATTGTACTACCTTTCATAAATATAATTTCAATAACCCCTCACAAAATCTATAGAAACACAGATTTAGAAAATATTTTGTACGAGACACAATAAAACCAAATTTTAACAAAAAAAAAATAATTTATTGTAAATTACTTTAAAATCACAACAAATCTCTTAAAATTTACATTACTTCAAAAAAATTTCAAATAACAGTGGATTTAAAGTATATTTTGAAATCACAAGTTCAATAACACTTAATTTTTTTTTTAAATTAATGTTTGAATAACATATGATTTATCATTTTCATAAAAATCACTTCAAATCTTAGATTAAATACACCCCCATAAACTTATTAGTTATTTTACTATCTTTAAATCACCATTGAATTTTTGTTTTTCTACTTCTTTCACCTATTTTACTTATCTTCCATTTACATTTGATCAATATATATACTACAACTATAATTTTCAAAAAACAAATATACTACAGCTACGTATAACTTGTTTTGTTGTCACTATTTGAAAATGTGGTGAATATTATAGGCTTGGTATTTTTCCTCTTTTGTAAATTTGAAAGTTCTTTATACACTAAAGATGGAAAACTCGTACTTCCGATTGCCTTATAGATACTTCATATTTCCAATCAATCAATTGAAGCAAAGTGTTTTTCTTAAATGTAAATGAAGAGGTACATTATGTGCACCCAATAAGCAAAGCAACATTACTTTCAATGACTTTTAGCGTTTCGTAGGTTACGTATATCATGTCTTAAACCATTATTAGAACCATGACTAAAATTTCGTTTCGTATCCAAATGTCATCTCACCTATAGGTTATGGATATATATATATAACATTCGTATACCAAGTACCAACTCGTAATATTTTAGTCCACCATATAAAATTTGTCTTAATTAGGCTAATAAAATCAACAATCTTTAGAGATCGAACCATCGTCTACACCAAAAATCACAAATAATCGTTGGGCATTCAAGATATACTTATTGAAATGAAATATATTAAAATAGGAAAGGTACATTAATTTATCATCACGGTGTGAACACCGACAATAACCATAGGGATAAGGTACACAAAGAAGTGAACCAGTTCGCAGAAGAGTACTAATGAGGTACTCAATAATCCATTTCTTCAATTATTTATGCAAAAATATAAACCCCACCGTCGTTTTCTTGTTTCCCTCAATTATTTCATAACGTCTATATATATCATAATATAAAATATCTATATTTTAATCACATCAAACAACTTACCAGATCGAAACAAAGAAACGATGCTCGCTTTTTGTTTTTTTTTAGTTCGTTGGATGCAAATAGTTTGTAACCTACCGTGAAAATTGGTTTAGAAAATGATGTGGATTCTTTTTTAAATAACCTTTGTATATAACTCCGGCTTTGTATCTTTCCCCGAATTTTATATAATATCAACAACATGTAAAGAGAAAAATACCCTTTAAAGAAATATAACTATACGTTGGTTTCTTTATGTTGATCGATATTTTATATATCGGTTTTCAGTGAATATTACGTCATGCATGGAGGTTCGAAGTTAGCATGAGTTTTGATCCATAAAAATTGGATAAAATAATTAGGATACATAATATAACACTAGACACAATTTGAAAAAGAATAAAATCAAGATTAATCTTCAAACAATCCACCAACTCCAATGTCTTCTTCTGAGTTGAGTTAATCAAATAGAGTTGTTCTCGTTCAATAACATGATTAACATCCGTATTAAATAAACAAATAACATCGTTAACTAGATCGGATGTTTTGGATCACACTGGCAAATTTCTAAGACAAAGAGTAGATCAAATTACTACAAAGACAACAAAAAATACATATATGGATTAATGATCGATCCAAAGATATATATTACTAGATCTCGAGACTACTAACCAAGTTCTTCTGCAACATCGAGTTCTTGCAATGAGCAATAGCTCCTTGAATAGCACACTGTAACTCTTCCATTGAAGAAGACATACTGTTATTGTTGCTGCTACTTGCTCCTGCCGTCCCCGCCGGGAAGCCACCACGTGTCAGTACACCGGAGTGACTCGGAGACGACCTCATAGACGACGGACAGCTCGCTGCGCATGGTCCTCGTTTTGTGTAGCTCATTAGGTTACCGGAGAAAGAGATCGATAGACCGCTGCTTCCGCCGGAAACTGCGGTCGAGGCGGAAGCCACGGCGGTTGCAGGGATGTTGCCGGAGTCTTTGAGAGGTGATGATGACTCTGTTTTCAAAATGGAAGAAGAACTCTGTTTCTGAGATAACTTGTCGTATAAAGGTTTGACTTTTTTCATGTATTTGCGAATAACTTCTTTCGCGGTGGAGCTCATTCTCTTAACCGAAGACGGAGGAGCTGCTGCAACGGCGGCGGAGGAAGAGGAGGAGTTGATAATGGTTTTGGGATCTTTCTTGAAAACAGAGGAGAATCTAGAGAGTGAGAAAGCAGAGGATTTGTAATGAGGATTCTTCTTGGGTTGTTTAAAGAAGAAGTCTTCCTCGTCGGTTACAGAGCTAGGACGGGAAGAGTCACAGCAATTATCGAGCGGAGGAGGATGGATGAGGAGAGGGAAAGAGGCGGTGGAATCAGTGGAGGAGGAAGATTCCGTGGAGTCACGTGCGGCGGAGGAGGATGAGGAAGATGAGTAGTCGGAGGAAGAACAGAGTGTGCGGACGAGAGAGAGACGAGGAGAGAGCTGAAGAGGGAGGAGCTGGCCTTTGTAGAAGAGCTCATCGGCTGGACAAAGGGAAGAAGAGGCTTTTCGCGGCGAGATCGAGATGTTGAATTCGAATTCCGATGAAGATGACGACGGAGATGACTGAGATTGCGGTGGCGAGTTACGTGGCCGTGGTTGACGTCTCATCTCTTCTCTCTCTTTTCTCTCTTTTGTTTTTGTATGAGTACTCTCTCTCTCTCTCTGCTTTGTAGTATTAATTTTGGATTCGATGTAAATGATAGAAGAATGCAATGTTGTTAATTTATTATTATAAGTTTTTTTTTAAATTTAGTTTTAAATTTAATATAATAAAGAGGCTACTCTGCAGTGCAGTTGATATCATGAGAAATGCCCACGATGATCGCCAGATTGAAGCTGTAGTCACATGCAATGCAATTAAATAGTGTTATAGGATTACAGAGAGTTGATTAATGACGTTTGTTTCTTAATTAATTAACTAATCATATTTAATCAGTTGTAGGAGTGAAGAGTGAGTAAAGCCTAGTGGTGACCTGTGTGGTCCGATCCCAGAAATTATGGTATCTCTAGGTTTTGCAGGACGGATTTGATTGCTTGGTGTCACTACTTCTTTTTAATTTGTTAACTGTTACATCATCTGGAATACATTTTTAGTTTGTGGTAACATGAATTACTATGTGTTAAGATTGAGTTATACCTAGTTAAATAAAAAATGTCATCAATCATGAATTAATTTAAATTTTTTAAAACTTGAATTTGAGTTATAATGTGTTATCGTTGATTTATAATTTTGAGTTACGAACTTTGTAAAATTGTTAATTCTAAAGTTACAAATTTTTTTCTTCTAATTTTTTTTAAAATTCCAACTTTCCAAGGACAAGTTTAATTTTTGGTTTTATTGATTTATTGATTTTATTTAAACCCCTTTAAATCATTCCACTATTCCAATTGTCCTTTTCTAGTCACTAAGCTTTCTAGTTTATATTTGAATGATTAAAACCAAGTTATTCCAATTATCTAAACTGTTAATTTTATTTTATACTTACATAGACTTATATATATATATATATATATGAGAAATTTTGAGAAATGCCACTTTTCAAAAATGCCACTTTTAAAAAATCTTTGCACAAATACCATTTTTAAAAAATTATTTACTCATTATATTATTTATGTTTGAGTTAATTATGTTATATTAGAGTTTAGTTTTGAGGTTTTAAGGGTCAAAACATTTTAAGATTTAGGCTCTAAAAATTCATAACTAGTGGCATTTTTGAAAATACACAACCTATAGTGGGATTTTCGCAAATGTACACACCAAAAATGATACTTTTGCAATTGTTTTTATATATAATTAAAATGGGCATTATTGATAATTTAACTTTTTAGTTAATATTATTTTATTTATCTTTTTGTATTATTAAATTTGAAATAATTTTTATTATTACTACTTTTTGATTTACTTTATTTAATAACACATACTACAACTTGTACATCAAAATGTTACCGGTCAATGGTTTTGATAATAAAGTAACTCATATTTTTACTGTAAACTCACCACATAATTCTGCAATTTCTACCCCATAAGTTTTATTCAAATTTACATCATGTTACTACTCTCGAAGCCTTTATGATTTTATCATTTTATCAACGAATATGCAACAAATAATTTTTGTGATAAAAGAATTAGCAAATTATTTTACTGTCTCATAAAAATTGGCAGTATACGACTTTATCTTAGAGAAGTTTTAAGAAATACCATTTTTCAAGTGCTATTTTTTAAAAATGTCACATTTTCAAAATCTTTGTAAAATTACCACTTTTTCAAAATTATTTTTTCATTATATCATTTATGTTTTGGTTAACTATGTTGTATTAAGGTTTAGTTTTGAAGATTTAAGAAGTTTTATGGGTCAAAATATGTTTTAGGGTTTATAATTTTAAGATTTAGACTTTAAAAATTCATAATTAGAGGTAATTTTGCAAATGGACACCCGTAAGTGACATTCTTGCAAACGTACAAACCAAAAATGGTATTTTTGCAATTGCCCATTTATCTTTAACACATTGGATTACGATTGCAGATTCTATTTGTATTACAATATAATAAATTAAAAGTAATCTTGTCCCCTTTTATGTTCATAATTCGTATTTTGTAAGTTTCATGGTGTATATTTAATCTAGCATTAAAAAAAAAAATGCTTTAAAATATATTGATCATCAATTTTTTTTTAAAATTATTAAAATTTAATATTATTGAACTAATGATTTAAAAAATTACCTTTAAATCTACTATTATTGAAAATATCTTAAGAAATTTATGTGATTTCAAGATATTTTTTATGATTTTTTTTTTAAATACAAAAAACCAAATATCATAATTTTAGTTGGGATCTAAGCTGCATGGAATCATAAGTGGGTACGCGGAAGCAGAAACGTTTAGAAGCGTGGTAGCGAGTTTTAAAAAAAATTAGGAAGCGGGTACGCATCGGAAGCGTTTATATATACATACATATATATATATATATATATATATATAAAAGCTAAATATAAAATTATATTAAAAACAAATATTTAAAACATTTTTAATTAAAAGCACATTCAAACACAAATAAAATAAATCCAATCTGAAAATTATATAAAATTCAAGATGATTCAATATATCTATTAAAAAATTTTGACAAAAGATTTAATATATCTATAATTAAATATGAATAGAGGTGAACTATATTATGACAATTATTTATAACTACGATTGTTAATTTATTGGGTTTGTAATAAAACAAAATGGGCCTAATAGTATTAGTAAATGGGCCACGAGAAAATAAAAGATCCTATAACAGCAAAAAACTCTGTTCATCTTCCTCGTTAAGACGCCGACAGACGAGATCACGATTCTGATCTGAAAATTTTCGATTCCGACTCTGAATCGTGCGTTTTCACACCGATTCCAAACTTCACTTTTCGAGAATCTCGATTCCAGTGCGATTCCGAGCGATTCCGGACGCTTCCGGTTCCGGTTCCGATTCCGAAGCGGGAATCGGAGCTTCAATCGCGATTCCATGCTACATAGGTTGGGATTACAAAAAATTTAATAACATATTCCATATGATCCCATAAACTAAAAATCACTCATTAAAACTGAAATCAGTGCAATTAATAATTGAATACACCTCCCTTAAATTCAATATCATATTTTACATTTCAAAATTGCCGTCGTTAGTTTCAAAAAAACAAAAAAACTGCCGTCATTGAATATAGTCGGGAAAATACAAAGGGAAGTTTGGGAATAGCGATCAGGTGACGCTAACACCATAGGCGGGTGGCGATTACTCGTCCCATCTTCATTCCTAAATGAATAAACAAATCAATTTTTTTTTAAAAATGCCACTTTTCAAATGTCATTTTACGAAAATGTGAAAAATGCATTTTTTCTAAATTATTTATTTATTATATTATTTATGTTTGGGTTAACTATGTTGTATTATGGTTTAGTTTTGAAGGTTTGAGGATTTTTAGGTGTCAAAATATTTTTTTAGGATTTAGAATTTTAAGATTTAGGTTCAAAAAATTCATAATTAGTGACATTTTTGCAAATAGACAACTCATAATGGTATTTTTACAAATGTACACACCAAAAATAGTATTTTTGCAATTGTCCCAAACAAATAATAGTTGATTCTCATAGATTTGTAGCAGATTTGTAGTAATTTTAGAATTATTATATTCTCAATTAATTCATAATTACATTTTCTTTCAACAAAAAAAATCACAACTAGACGGAAAAATAAAAGGGACTATTACAAAAATGTCACTTTTTGTGTGCACATTTGCAAAAATGCCACTTAAGGGTGTTCATTTGCAAAAATGTCACTAATTATATATTTAAAAAGCCTATATCTTAAAATTCTAAACCCTAAAAATTGTTTTGACCCCCAAACCCTCCTTAACCCTCAAAACTAAACCCTAATAGAACATAGTTAACCCAAACATAAATAATATAAAAAAAAATAATTTTCAGAAAGTGGTATTTTTGTAAAGATTTCAAAAGTTTAGCATTTTTATAAAATGGCATTTGAAAAGTGGCATTTTTTGAAATTTCTCAAAATAAATCATAATTACATTTTCTTATCCAGAGTTTTATTTATTTATTCTCAGTTAGTTCTTTGGTTTGCAAAATGATTTCAAACAAAAAGAAATATTTGAGAAAGAATTAGAGCGGATGATTTTTTTTTTTGGTACATTTTACACTGAAGTTAGATACAGCTGAATTTATAAAGCAATACGCATCTTCTTCTTTTTTTCCTTATCGTGTTCATCGTTGTAAAACGAAGAAAAGAGAAATTGGAAAAAAGAGACGATAATTTGTAAAGAAAAAGACATTTGCTTAAGATATTAATTCCATAAAGGAAGTAAAGTGCATTATATATGAGCTTACGTATTCCACCAGATTTTGATTTGTTATGCTAATTTCAGAAAAAAAGAAAGTTAGAACATTGGTTGGAGGATTTTACATGCTTCTTTGGCGGTTTTGAATCAGATATATATGGTTTATTATCTTTGGCTGATTTTGTCTCTTAGACCAAATGTGAATGAGTATACATCTTGATGGGTCTTAGCTAGTACTCTTTATGCTGCATTATTTAATTAAAGAGACCATCTTGAAACAGTATTTGATGACACTTTCTACATATTGATGACACCTGTAGAAAGGTATTATGCTCATAAACTATAGAAAAAGTGACAAGGGAAACAAAGAAAACAAGACAAGAATGTGAATTTACCTTTTAGAAACACTGACATAAAAATCTTGTTCCTGGTGTTATTAACAACTTGTTGTGAAGTGTCAGACATAGACTTCGTCCCAAAGGTGCTGATGAAATAAGGTGTTGTATGGTGTGTCCTTTGTACTGGTTTACTTAAGAACATTTTCCTTTTTAAATGTATGAAGAGTTTTTTAGCCTCTCGAATTCATGACTAAGAGGCTGTCTTTGAGTGTAGCTTGTGTTCAATCTATAATCCAAAATTGATGAGATCAAAATGCATGAGTTGATTATTTGTAGTTGATCATATATAGAGACCAAAAATTGATAAATGCTTTGTTTAGTTTGAATCGCAAACTCAGACATCATCTAAGTCTGGTCCATGGAGGAAGGGGTAACTATATTACCTATCTTTTAATTCATTTGCTACTCCCGACAATATATTCAATAATTTTTTTTTTTTTTTTTTTTGAATGAATGTTAAATTTATTCAAGAAAAAACCATTGTTTTGATGTTTAGAATTTTAGATTATTATTACATTGATGATTTCTGATTTGATCAAAACAGATATCAACTTCCTTGTCTTCTTTGGATTGGGTTTGAACTTTCGAACCATGTGACGAGTCCATCCATGTATCTTTTGTCGCCTCCTCTTCTGAGAATGCTCAGACGATTCCTCACCGCTTTGTCGATCATCTTTTCCATTTGCTGTGTTGATATTGGTTGCTTACCATGTCGTTTTTCATTTCTCGCCCGCCACACACTGTATAGTGTAGTTTGAAATGCATATCGTGTGATGAAGCGTCGTAGTGAGTTGTTTCCTTTTTGTTGTAGCAATTCCATCATTTTGCTCCATTCGTTAGTGTATTGATCTCCAAGAAATCTTCGCATTAGATTTCTCCATATCGTTGATGAGTAACTGCATATGAAAAACAAATGGTTTCTAGTTTCCTCAGCTTGATTACAAAAGATACACTTACTTTCTCCTCCCCACCGTTTCGTTCTATCTCCCGTGGATAGTCGATTAATCGCCGCTAGCCACACAACAAACGAGTACTTTGGTGTTGCATGGGTAAACCACACACCGTTGCACCAATTCGTTGTAGGGCTTTGAGTTCGTAATTGGTTCCATGTTGATTTGGAATTGAAATCTGTTTTGAAATTGTCCTCTCCCCACCTCCATAATATCGTATCTGCTTCCTCGGTTTTCCTAGTAGCAAGTTTGGCAATCTCTTCCTCTATAACATTGAAAATATTGTTGCGATGCCTTCGTCGCTTATGTGATGCCATAACCTCCGCAACTGTCGCATGTTTGTTTATTCCCATTTCAATTGTACCTCTTGCGCCAACTTCCTTGCATAAAGCACCCAGAGATGACCACTTATCAAACCAAAAATACGTTTGCTTGCCATTCCCGACTTGAACCTTTATGAAGTCACATGCTCTGTCTCGTAATTTCAGTATTTTTTTCCAGATCCATGAACCAGAAGTTGTTGATTCCTCTAAAGCCCATATTGAACCATTCCGAAGTAGCATTTTCTTAACCCACAAGACCCATAAAGAATCTTTATTCCCAACAATGCTCCAAATTAGCTTTAGAGTGCAAACCTCATTCGCCACTTTTAGGGATTTGAAGCCTAGTCCCCCTTCATTTTTCGGTGTACATAAGTCTTTCCATGCCACCTTTGCTTTCTTCCTGTGCAAAGAAGGTCCTGACCACAAAAATGCTGAACATAGTCCCTCCAACTTTGTAATACAATGTTTCGGAAGTTTGAACACTTGTAGCCAAAAGTTGATAATGCCTTGGATCACTGACTATAATAGTTGCAATCTTCCAGCATAAGATAAGAATCGCGACGTCCACGAGGTAAGTCTCATTCTGATTTTTTCTATGATTATTTCGGAATCCTCCACCCCCATCCGCTTGGTTAGTAGTGGTAAACCGAGATACTTAACCGGAAGGTCGCCCTTGTTGAAAGGGAAACTAGCCGTGATCTCCTCTTGTTTTTCTCGTGATAGTCCAGCTAAAAACAAGGTTGATTTTTGTTGATTGATCTTCAGTCCCGAGAAAACTGAGAAAGTATCAAGGACTTTCATCGTTTCTTCAAGCGGTCTCTTTGTGCCATCTATGAATACCATTAGATCATCTGCAAAACATAAGTGAGTTATTTGAATGTTCTTACATCTCGGGTGGTATCCAATCCGCCTCTCATCCGCCGCCTTGTCGAGCATTTTGGATAGAACCTCCATGCAAATCACGAAGAGATAAGGAGATAGCGAACACCCTTGTCGTAGTCCCCTTGAGCTACCAAAATAGCCTGCTAGTTCCCCATTCACTTGAACTGAAAAGGAGGCTGAGGTTATACATAACCGAATCCAATGGATATACTTCTCCGGGAAGTTGAGAACCGAGAGTGTTTTCAATAGAAAATTCCATTGAACCGAGTCGAATGCTTTGGAGATGTCTATTTTCATTGCGCATCGTGAAGAGACTTGTTCTTTATGGTAGTCCTTTACCAACTCGGTTGCAAGCAACACATTTTCCATCAATAATCTGTTCTTTACAAAAGCCGATTGGTTTCCACTAATTATCTTCGGTAACAACTCCTTTAGCCGATTTGCGAGTATCTTGGAAATGATCTTGTATAAAACGTTGCAACAAGAGATTGGCCTGTAGTCTTGCATTTGTTTAACCTCATCTCCTTTTGCTATAAGAGCTAATATTGTCGAGTTCACACCTTTGGGAAGGAATCCCTTGACAAAAAAAGATTTGATGGCGGCTAAGAGATCCTTTCCTGTGATTGTCCAGGTTGCCTTGAAGAATTCCGTCGTAAAGCCATCCGGTCCCGGAGATTTATCATTTGGCATAGAGAATAGGATTTTGCAAATCTCCTCATCGGTGACCTCTTGAATGAGGATGTTCCTATCATCATTTGAGCAACGAAATTTTAGCAAGTTTTGGATTTCCTCATAATTCATACCTTTATAGTCAAGCGGCTTGTGGTTAAGGAATGCATTGAAAAAATCAGCAGCCTCCTTTTTTATATCCTCTCCATCGGTTAATATCTCTCCCGTTTGTGTTGTTATCTCACGTATAGAATTCCTCCTATGTCTTGACTTCACCGAATGATGGAAATAAGCATTATTTTGGCCACCCACCGCTAGCCAATGTAGCTTGGACTTTTGTTTGAGGTATCCTTCTTCCGAGGTGGACAGTTGTTGCCATTTCTCATAAGCGATCCTTTCCGATTCCATATTATTGTTGGATGGATTGTCTAGTGTTTGCGCTTGCTTTTGACACAAAGCCTCGTATGCCTCCTTTGTGCGCTTTGACAATTGGCCCAATGTTTCCCGACTTAGCTCATTAAGGACCGGTTTGAGAGTTTTAAGTTTCTTTGAAAGCCTAAACATTGATGATGTTGATACGAACAAACTCTCCGTTTGTTCCCAGTGATGTCGCACTTTTGCTTCAAATTGTGGCATCTTTGTTAGCACATTCACAAACTTAAAAGGTTTCTTTTTTCCTCTTTGTCTAGCCTCCAAAATAAACCTTGTTCGAGTGTGATCCGAACAACCTCCAGATTCGAAAGTGCAATATGAATCTTTGTACTCATCAATCCATTTTTCATTTACCAATAGCCGGTCTAGCTTCTTGCATACGAGCCCATTTGTTTGCTTATTACACCAAGTGAAACGTGATCCATGAAATCCCAAATCCACCAATGAGCAATGTGAGATCACTTGCCGAAAATCAATCATACCAGTTGTAGGTGAGTTTGCCACGTATTTTGAATGTTCATCTCCTTGTAGGATCTCATTAAAATCCCCGCCTATCATCCATGGCTTGTTCTTGAATATTGGGGAGTCATGGTGGTGTTGCAAATCCCCCCATAATTCTTTCCTCTCCATTTGTGAGTTCGAAGCATATACAAATGTGCATAGAAATTCTTCCTTTTTGCCTTCCAATAATACCGACACTGTGATCATTTGGGAACTCTTGTAAATTGGTGTGATTCTCACACAATCTTTCCACACAATCCAAATGCGTCCCAATCGATGGTGTTCATAATTCGAAATAAAAGACCAACCTTTGAAAACCGATTCGACAATCCTCTCAGCCTTCATCTCTTTGACCCTTTCTTCTATCAAACTTCCAAACTGAAAATCACCCTTGGTCACCCATTCTCTTAAAATGGAATGTTTTGATTGTTTATTGAATCCGCGCACATTCCAAAAAAATCCCGACATCTATTTCTGCTTTTTGAGTGCCCGAGATGATTGAAGTTTAGTTTGATGTTGTTTCAGCAACTTGGCTTTACCAACGTGTTTGTGAGCTGATTTTGAAGCGCGTTGAGGTGTAATTCGACGACCCAAATCCTCTATAATCTCCATATCATCCGCCTTCTTCTCAATTATTTTATCTGTTGAAACAGTGTCGCTCTGTTTTTCTCCTTCCTCTGTTCCCAGAGCAGTACCCTGCAATTGTAGTTCCAAAACTTCCTCCCTTAGTTCACCTTCTTCCAAATCCTTCTCCTCCACTTGTACCTCTGTTACTAAGACAGCATCAGTTGTCTCTACCTCAGCCCCATCCTCTGCAAGAACCGCAAACCGGGATTTTGTAATTGGCGATTTTGAAGATGATCGAAGCTCTTTATGTTTTCCTGCTTTATTAGGAGAAATAGGAATCCAGATGGATTCTATTGCCTGGGCTGTCACCGTCGAGCACTGTGTAATTGAGGATGTGTCATGAGTTGGTACTTCCTTATCCTTGTCGACCACATTAGTTTCCGAGACGGGCTCCTGAGCTACGTTCGTTTGACCAACCTTCGATTTGTGTTGCTCTGTAATTGAGAGTGATGTGTTTGCAACCTCTTTTGCGCTTTCGCTATTGTTTGTATTCAGGTTTGAAAGTGGTGAGGTGACTTGAGCTGGGTCGGAGACAGTTTGTACCTCGCTGCGCTTGAGGATGGTGATTTGTTGTTTAACCTTACAGCCCTCAGTAAAGTGCCCCCAGCCCTTGCAAAAAGCGCATTTAGTCGGTAGCCAAGGATATGCGAAATTCACCGTCTCCTCGCCATTTCCCATCTTGAAAGTAAACTCCGTTGGTAACTCTTTGAGCAAATTAACTTCAACAAACACCTTCGCTTCATCAAAATTCTTACACGTTTCCGTATCTGGATGAAGCCGCTTCGGAACACCCACACGACTAGCCAAAAAGCCAAGCCCCTTCCATGAGAACATCCTGTGAGGGACCTTTTTGATTGTGATCCACATCGGCATGGTTTTGATGACCGGTTGTGAATCCTCGATGATTGGAGACCATTTCGAAACCAACATAGGAATATCGGCTATGTTCCACATACCACGACGTAACACTCTTGCCCTCACTGCTGCATCCTTGATCCGGAATTTTACCATTTTTTCGCTTACAACAAAGACATCCACCTTCACTGATTTATCTCCCAAGGGCCAAATTTTGTTGACTATAACATGGATCTTCGCAACGTGTGGTGCGTTGGACATAAATTGGCCGATAAGGAAGTCATCCCAGAGTGGAACATCTTCAAGAATGTCCTCCGGGACGGTAACAACATCAGCCGATGCTAAGATTTCGAAATCATGTGTGGCCAAGCTTGGTTTGTCATCGACTATCTTAGCCCAAGACGTCTTCTTTGAGTTTGCGGTTGAAGCCCGGCGGTTGCTCCTTCAGCCTGCCCTGAACCTGGATGCACCTCCGACGATTCGGCCATGAAATCCGGTGGTTTGGGCTCCTCCATCACCTACTTCAACAGCCGACAGACTTCCGAAAATTGAAGGGATCTGAATCGAGCAAAAAAAAAAAAAACTTAAAATCAACCACAATGATTTTTTTTTCTTTTTTTTTTGGCGTTATATTCAATATTGCTTTCTTATTACATTCATTTATGTTTAACTGATTCCGCTTTTACTTTTTGGAGATGTTGTCGTATGAGGACATAAACTTTGTAGGATACACTTACAACAACTTCCAGATCGTTAAAGATTATCATGTTCCTGGAATGGGTACACACTTGATCACTGGTTCTTGTATTTGAGTGAAATTAGTTTGAATGTTACTAATGCATGCTTTAAGTCGTTTGTAGCAGAGTTAAAGAAGAAGAACAAGTTGAAGCGACCAACGGTCAAGTTACTCTTTGGTACATACTTTTTTCCCTATTTTCATGTGAAGATCAATCTGAAAAGACCAATGTTAATCATGTTTACTAATATTATATATTTAAAATGCTGTATAAATAATGGATCATCAGAAACATCAGATTCGTAAAAAATAAGGAGATCGACTTGAGATCGACCTCGGGTCCTCCTACTCCTCCGATGGTTCAAGGAAGCCTTCTGAAATTTCTGCCAGTAGAACTTGAAGTGAAGCCAAAGCAGGAAAAATCTGAAGCTTGCGAAAATATCATTTTGTCTTAAGAGCACCCGCATCGCTTAAGATACTCAAATGAGTATATGAATGTTTTATTCTAATTTAATTATGTGATTAATTTTTTTTTTTTTAAATTGAACCACTCATAAACAACTATCTATCAAGAGCGTATTTTAAAAAGTTCTTACCGTTTCTTGTTAAAAAAACGGTTCTTGACTCTCTCTCATACTTTTTATTTTTTTAATTCACTAGCAACTCCCTAAAAACTAGCGTTAGAGATGGCTAAGAGTTGAGAGTTGTGTCCCATTAGGAGATATCAAAATTACAATCCAACCACTTCTAGTATCTTAAGACGAAGTCTCTTTCTTATCGACATGAAAAATCCTTTTTTTCATTTTTCTTGATTATATATATATATATATTTTTTCAACAAAATATATATTTTTATCGTTTTTTGGGACAATTGATAAGGTTGTGTATTTATAGTTATTTTTTTTTAACGCTGTAATTTTTTATTATTTTATTACAAATTATTAAAATTGTTACATCGACGATTCTACAATAGACAAGTGTTTTGTCTTGATTTACACCAGACGATTCTACTTTACCCTACATTGAAGATATCCTATAAACTAGCCTCTATTAATCTGCATGGATATTAATAAATCGCATCTCCAGAAATTTGAACTTCAGACCTCCTAATGTATAAGATTTAAACCTTTGACCACTAGGCCAAGAGGGTTTCTACAAATATTTATTTTAAAGGGCTTCCACTGGTGTATTTGTAAAAGCCCTCTTTGACCACTAGACCAAGAGGGCTTCTACAAATATTTATTTTAATCTACAAATTATAGATTAGATTAAAATATAACTCAAACAATAAAGCTTTTAAATCACACATAAACTTAAAAATCTCTTTAGTCATGGAATTTTGCCCATATGTGTTTGACTAGATCCGCTTGCAATTCGTGATGCACATTTGAATCACGCAATTCTGATCTAGCACGCATATGGTTTGCAAATGCAGGTAGCACTTCGGTTGAGAATGGTTGCGGTGTAGTAGACCCACTTGCCTCAGGTTGATCATAATCGGTCCAGTTTTGAGCATATGTATTTCTTTTACCCTCAACAATTATATTATGCAATATGAGACATGACCTCATAATGATAGCCAAATCGGCTATGTCCCACATGCGAGCTGGTTCGCGAATGATTTTAAATCGAGCCTGCAACACTCCAAATGCACGTTCCATGTCCTTCCAGCATCCCTCTTGATGTTTTGCAAATAAATTTTCTGGTTCACTATGAGTAAGTCTAATTGATTTGACGAAAGTCGGATAAGAAGAATAAATATCATCAGCTAGATAGTATGCCATATTATATGGACGTTGGTTCACGAAAAAGTTCAGTGTTGAAGTATTTCCCAGTTCAACATCAACGAACACTGATGAACGATCGAGAACGTTGATATCGTTCAATGTGCTTGGATACCCAAAAAAGACATGTCAGATCCATAGATCATGAGATACAACCGCTTCTAGAATAATGATGGTGGTTCCTTTATCTCACTGAGTAAATTGACCTTCCCACGCTGTAGGACAATTTTTCCATTCCCAGTGCATGCAATTAATACTCCTAATCATCCCCGGGAACCATCGAATTTCACTAACATGCAATATTATTTGCAGGTCATCTTGAGTTGGGGCTCTAAGATACTCTTGCTCGTACAATTAGTATGGTTTCTTTAAAGAATCTACGCAATCACTCCAATGTTGTCGTACCTCCTATTTTGCTGTACTCATCAACCACATCGGCCGCCACACCATATGATAGCATTCGCATGGTTGTGGTACATTTTGTTAGTGGAGATATACCTTTTTTATTGGCAGTATCAACTCTTTGAGTGAAGTAGTTGTCGCTGCTTGATAGGTCCCCAACGATCCGAAGGAAAACATGTCTTCGCATCCGAAATCGCCGACGAAACGTTGCATCGCCATATGTAGGTTGATTGGAAAAGTAGTCATCAATTAGTCTTTGGTTTGCCGCTACATGATCTCTCTTGAAGTATCTTCTCTTGCTACGAGATGCATGGTCTTCCTCTATTTTGTTTCGACGCTCTCTAAACTGGTTGAGGATATACTTCTCTTCAATTTCAGGCTGTCCTTTGTAAGCTTCGATATCAGAAAGAAATTCTCATGGATCCATTGATATCTTATTATATAAAGGAGGATACGCACGATGAGAACATGACACGTAAGCAAAATTCTAATTCACTAGATCATGACATGTGTATTCTATTGATCAGATGATGACATGTGTTAACACTTAAAACTAATTAAAAATATATAAAAATAAAATAAAAAACGAACAAAATAATTGTTAAGTTACTAACCAAATAGTAAAGAAAAAAAATTTCTTATAGTTCAAACTAATTGTAAGAAAATGAAAATTTTTAATAGTACATACTAGCTAAATTAAAAAAGGGTTAATTAGTTGAATATCACTTTTAAGAGAGAAAATTAGGTAACTAGAGAATTAAGTATATGACAAAATTACCCTTACAAATATAATTAAAGTAAGAATGAAAAAAATCCATAAAAAAATATATTCTTCTGTTTTTATCTCTGAAAAAGTAGATCTACTCTCTACAAACAAAATAAAATTGGATCAGAAAACAGCAGATGACAAAAAGTAAATATTTGATCAAAGAGTTAATTATTCTCTCCGTTTCAAAATGTAAGTTGTTTTGGAAGTTCTTTTTTTTTTTCAAAAATGTAGGTTGTTTTGACAATCCTAGGTACTTTTTAACTTTATTGAAAATTGTGTGACCACTAATATTTTGCAATCTTTTGTGTGATTGGTCAAATTATTTTTATTAAATATATTAAATAATACTTTTTAGTAGAAAAGTAGTTTCTTAATATCCTTGTTTTTAGCTAAAACAACTTACATTTTGAAATGGAGGGAGTATATGATAACATACAGTAGTTGACTATTTTCAAAACTACATGTTCTTTGGATCTCAGAAAAAAAGTTAGCTACATCACACTATTTTATAAATATCTAAAATAGTTGAGTATACATAGTTGACTATATAAAAATATTATTTTAATAGTTACTTATTTAAACAACATAGTTAACTATGTTCATAACATAATTACCTATTATAGTTTTCATAATAAAAACAAAAAGAATAACATACATAGTTAACTATTATCAGAAATATAGTTATCTATTATTTTTTGCATAATGAAAAAGAATAACATGCATAGTTAACTATTATGAGAAACATAGTTACCTATATTTTCGCATCCATCTTTGAGTAATTTACCAATCTGAGAGTTGAGAACGATTTCCTTCTCCTCTGGATTTTTGTCTAGAAATTTCATTAAAGTTTGGAAGTATTTGAGAAGTGTGAATCGGAGACGAGATTGATGCGAAATCGATAAGGGTTTTTCACCAAACAAATATATGCAAAAAGATGAGAAATCGGAAAGGGTTAAAAGAAGAAAAGGTGGAGACTACAGGAGACATACATGAAGGAGATGTACTGTGACCGATGAAGAAAGTAAAAAAAAATAGAAGAGATGTGATGAAATCTATAAAGGATTAGAAAAAGATTAAAAAAAGATGCATAATCGAAGAAGAAAGATGTAAGAACTTAATGGAAGGAGATGTTATCATACGTGAGAGATGTGAAGTCGGCGGTGAAGGAGGGATTTTGGAGCCTAATTATTTTATATAAAAGTTTGTATAATTATAAAAGGTTAAATCCGTAATTTTAGATGGGTCAAATGCTATTTACTATATTATGTTTTATATGATGTTATATAGTAAATTATAGATAAAAAATGCTAATATATAGCCTAATTTTCCTTAAAAAAAAATTAATAATTTAAACTAATTATAAAATAAAATTAAAAAATAAATAGAGAGAGTGGAAACCATAAAAAAAAGTAGAGAGAGAAAAAATCAAGTAAGAAAAATATATTATCAAAACACGTAAGCAAATAATAATTCACCACATCGTGACATTTGTCCAATATGATGGCATGTGTTAAAATTTAAAATTAATTAAGAAAAAGTAAAATTAAAAATGGAAAACAAACAAAATAAATGTCAAGCAACTAACAAAATAATAAAAATAAAAATTCTAATAATCACAAATAGCTAGGAAAAAAAATTTATAATAGTTTAAACAGATAATAATAATAAAATTAGGAAAGAAAATAGAGATCGACTATAAACAATAAAAAAAAAGTAGAGAAGAAATAGAATTTTTGATAAAGAAAAATATATATGAATCATAAAACAAAATAAATTTTATAAATTGGAAAACAAAAAATTAGAAAGAATATGGAAATTTCAATGATAAAGATATGTCCAAACATACCAAAGAAAACAAAATCTATAAACATATTTACTTTATAAACATAGCTAAAATATTACAAAGAAAATAGAAATCCCCTACCGGTATTTTCAGTGTTAGAAAAGGAAATTATATAAAATAAAAATTTATACATGTTATAAAACTGTGACAAAAAACAATACATATTATAAAATAATAATAATATATTTACTGTTAAGATCCAAAAGTGTAAGATTTGACAAGTATAGATCTCTATGAAAAATAAACCGATGACATCAATGACATTTATAATTCATAAGTTTTATATACAATGCTTGATAAAACTATTATAAATATTTTATAGGTTTTTATGGGATTATTCACATAAAATTTATTGTTTTACGATTTAACACTATAAGATTTTATCATGTAATTAATATAAATTCATAATAGGTAAGATTTTTTTTTTTGTTATTAAGAATATGATTTGAATTTTATTTATGTATATATATTTTTGGATATGCATAATATGAATTAGGACATGAGAATAAATATATAAATTAAACTTTAATAATTTAAGATCCATATTTAATTATTTTAAAATATTTTGTAATTTAAAGGATTACTAATTAAAACTTAAATTTTGATATTAATAATTTTTAATGTATATACTCACATATCAATGCGAGTCCTCATCTAGTTTTTTTAGTAAGATGAGATTTTTTGTATTGGTATTTCAATGGAAGAAAAAGTCTTCATTTATAAGAAGTTAAGTGACTAAAATTGACAGACTCCAAACCTATTATGGATTACAACTACTTAATAGATAAGGATTGAATTCATATTGAGTGGTTCATACAGACGAATTCCAAAAAATTATGGAAGCTAGTGAACTAGTAGATTAGGATTGAATTCTTCATTTAAAAGCCAAAAGTCACAGATTAAACTGATGTTGATATACAAACATTATTAAAGGAGAAACAAACAAACAAACATTACTATAGCATAAAGCGACAAACACACATTATGAAAGCAGAAAAAGTAGAAATAGACACTTAGTAATAATTAATTTCCAAATAGATAGTGGCTTAATTGGTTCCAGTATTTGCATCACCTTCGTGAGCTCTCTTAGATCCACTGCTTCTAAAGCCAGTATTTCTTCCTACCTAATTAACATAATGTGGTTGATCACGGAGAGAACCCCATTCTGACATGTAATTGAAATGTCCATTCTCCTCACTTTCATAGAGTTCATGCACTTTTGCCAATACATCATTATCCGACCATCCACTTTGTTTGATACGCTTAGCGTGATCGTAAGCGCTAGTCTATTTCCCAATTAGTTTGTTGAAATAGTTGAAATGATTTTTGCACGAATCTGCATTATAGGGATAATCAAATGAGCTATACTCATTACAATACTTAGCAATTTTACCCCAATACAAATCACTTTTTTGGTTTCTCCCAACAACACTTTTTGTTCCACATTTTATCCACCCACTCATGAGCACCAAATTTTGCGCAGTGGTCCATTTAGAGTTTTTGGAGTTTTTTTTTGCAAAAAGGGTTAAAACTTCTGCATTTGGATTGGCTTCATTAACATCGTTCGTGCCTCGAAGAGAATCCAGAAAATTCTGGAACATTTTCATGCCCGTCGAAGTAGAAGAATGATAACACAGAGTTTTAACCCTATCAAACTACTGCAAGTGCACAGAAACGAAGTAGGATAAAAGGGATCGAATCTACAGAGACCAAGTGCTACACTACGAAAGTATGAGAGTGAAGTTAAACTAAGATGATAAAAATGATAGTTGTTTAGAAAATTAAATAAGAATGACAAATAAACGATGTGAAATTATGAATTAAAAACGTCAGGTTTTAGGGATATTCGTAGGAAATCAGAAATCATGAACGAGACAATTATTCAGGGAACAATTTAGCGCAGTCTCGAACTCAAACATAAATGTCTAACCAATCCACTGTCGTGGTATCAATCACTTTATCTAGCAACCTAATATTCTAAACTCTCGTTTGAACTTAGAATTCTAGACAAACATTAACGAGTACGTTTGATATGTTCACAAATTGCCTTAACATCAGCTTTTGTTGGCTAAGAACAATTTAATCATCTACGTTCTTTCAGGCATTTAATCAAACATTTTTGGTGCATTAAACATCCTAACATCAGGAACTAGGTGATCAGTCTAATTCAAACAATAAGAACAACGATAGATGAAGACAAATAAAAATCCATATCTATGTCTAATTCATCGATTCATGAAATCCCTTAGAACCCCTAAAACCTAACTATGGATCAACTTGGAGATAAAGAAACAACAAGGAGATGAAGAAAATCTCATGATCAAATAAAATAGAAATCCAAAGGGGTTCAGAAATATTCTCAAAAGATGTAGAGTCAGAGATTCGTCTCTCCAAAACTTACAAAACTCCAAAAGCTAAAAATCTGATAGAAAATAAAGCGTAGCCTAAACAATGGCTAAAAACTTGAATAAATAGGTCAAAATCCCGTTCTGGTCGAAATCTCAGGCAAAACCCAATAGAATAAGGAAATCTGAAATTTTTCATTTTTTTGGTTGGTTTAGGGCCCGGATCGATCTGATCATCACAAACGTAGCCCTCCTGCTTAGGTCGATCCTGGACTGATCCGATGTTTGGGGTAATACTTGATCGGTCGTTCCTGAGGTCGATCCTGAGGTTAATTTCAGCATTTTTGTCCTTTTTCTTCCTTTCTTTGTTCCATCTTGCCTGATGTATTGCGTTTTTGACGCATTCTAACATGTGTTTTCAGAGTTTTATCGAGTCTTTTCTTTGTTTTCAGAGTCTTTTCAGGTCGAAACACGTTTGGAACAAATCTAAGGCAAAATGGAGCAAGGAATCGAAGAAGAAGAGCAAAGGAGCATGAAAACAGGCCAGATCAATCGATCCACCAATGGATCGATCGATCCATTTATGTTCAAAATGTCGATTCACCTCAGGACACTACAAGAAATCAGAGTTTTGATAACATCCTAAAACTGCTATGATAGTGATACATAGCGCTGTAGAAAACGCTCCAAGATGTCCCGCGATAGTAGGTCTGCCACCTAATATAGCGGATAGTACAAACGCGATATTTAATAATTTAACCATAGCAATTTATAGACTGCAATTATAAATGTTTAGAATAGCGGTTTTTTCTTGTTATTAATAATTTTAACAATAGTTTTTATTTTCCATTTTTAAAAACGTTTTTGTTTTATTATGATTGTCAAATGTTTATAGCATTTAACTATACTAATATAGCAGCATTATTGATTTCTGGTAAATATATTATTGGTTTTTAAATAATAATATTCCGAATTTAAATTTTTTAAAATATTTCAGAATTCAAATATAATTTAAAATTATATAAATAAAATCAATTTCATGATTAAATTAATAATATACTCAATTTACAAATATCACAAAAACAATTAAAAGAAACCTAATACATTGCATGAATTTTGAGAGACCAACGCCCATTATTCTGACTTCAGAGGCACATTTAGATCTTCCACAGATGCATATATGGTTGATCCTTGCAAGAATGACAAAGTCAAGACTCCTCTTCGCATGCCTCTGTACTAAAATTTCTGAATCAATTGCCATTAGTGTCTCAGACACATGCTTGGCCACAGAGATCATGTCAAGGATGACGCTCCGGTCTAAACCAGACCCACCTCTTTTGATTAACAAACGTATATGGCCAAGTCTGCACAAGGATATAGATAAAGCAAAGCTCATCTGAGCCTCCTCTTCTGCTGTTGCATCAACTATGAAATGCATTCCCACCTGGTAAAACAAAAGCCAAGCATTTACATAGGTGGCACAAGATTAGTTATATTAACGTGACAAGATGATGGAAAAAAAAATGTGTGAGCATTATGTGACTATCATTAGGTTTAGCATCACATTAACACATTCTTTCCAATAGTAATACTTCTTCTTCATTCTCTTAATCGTAACCTGTCCATAGAAAAATCTAGTATACTAAAAGTCAAGCAAAAATCCCGTTAAGTTAAACTCTAGCTTTCAGAAACCATATGGTAATAGAAGTTGAGAAAAATGAATAATGAAAAGATGGAAACAAACATTTGAGACCATAAGTAGCCAAACCAACGCACGAAGAATGTGAAACAAATGTCACAAGAGAGCAGACTCATGGTCATTGACAACAAGAAAGCAGTTGCATGTCTATAACAAGAATTATACAATGCAAGCAGTTGTGAAAATTCAACAAGAATATATGAATCCAAGACCAAATCCAATTGCTTAACCAAAACTAGCAAGGAATTATAAGAACTAATGACCAATAGGACAATGAAATGCAACAATTAAAGAGCTGAAAAGAAACAGACCTCCCATATCAGAAGCCATTAAAACCCCATCTTTGTACTTGATTGCAACAATTGAGGTTCCAGTAACATATGGGTACCTACCAAAAAAAAACTCAACATAAACCCTAAAATTGAAAACCGAATCCCAAATTCTCTCAGAATCTAGAACCTCACATAAAGACAAAAGAGAGAGACTTTACAGTGTTCTTTGTGAATCAGCCTCTGCGTTCTTCACGGCATCTCCGTTATCAATCGGAATAGTAAACTGCAAGGACCAAACCAAAATCGGAGAAGAAATTATCATAGATAAAAACAAAAACCCAGAAGAATCAGAAGCATATACACAGAAGAATGAAGATTGATCCGACTTACAGTCATCTTTTCGAAAATTCCTAGTACAGAGAGAAAGATTAGCTTGAGTTCCATATCTTGAATACATCAGCTGAATCAACTCCTTTGAAGAGCATGAGTTCCATATCTATAAGCCATCTCTTGCTTTCTACTTCTCTTTCCTCCGATTTGTCTTCCCCGATGATACTTTACTTTTGTTTTCTGTGAAACGAAGATTCAGATGGAGAGAAGAGAAAAGTAGATTTGGAGAGGGAAGAGAATGAGGTTTCGACGAATTAGTGAAGTCTATGAAAAGAGGGAAGAGATCTAAGCCGTTCAATCTTCTTTAGTTCGACGCGGATAGGTGATGTGGCAATTGATCGCACGGTTTATATGAGAGAAAATGGGGTTTCGATGAACAAGGGTAAGAAGATGATAAAAACAGATACTTTTAATTGTAACTTCAATGGGATAATGTTATATATCTATAATAACTATAAGTTTATACAAAATAAACGACAATTTCTTTCAAATTTTTAAATTTTATGGATTAAAAGTGTTAAGTTTAGAGGTTATGGTTTAGTAATAGGGTTTAGTATACAAATTTTAAAATCCATCAATGTTCAAAGATATAATATGATACCCTAAACCTTAAATCATACACTCATTTATTAATAATAACCAAAATTCTATATCAAAATTATTTATGTATTATGATACCATAAACCCTCAAATCAAACATTCATTTATTCATAAAAAGACAAAACCCTATATCAAAATTATTTATGTATTATGATACCCTAAACCGTAAACCCCAAACTCTATACCCTAAACCCTAAATCAAACATTAATTTATTCATTAAAAACCAAAATTCTATATCACAAATTATGTATGTATTGATATACTCTAAACTCTTAAATAAAGACCGTTACTTTTTTTGTTTGTATGTTTAAAAAAGTTTTATATGATTTATGAAACAATAACTTATTGTTTGTGAAACAAGTATACACTCATTTTGTCCGTAAAATCATGATACCCTAAACCCTAAATCCATTGTTTAAATAAAAAAAATCAAATTGTTTCATTTATATTAATATTTTGAAATATATAACCAATTTAAAACCATTACATTATACAATTAAATTTTGAAACATTAATAAAAGCAAAATAAATATATAAAAATAAAGAATATACACATAGTAACATAACAAATTATTTGTCATTTCCAATCTCCTAATTAACAAAATCATTATACATATCCATGAAAAGCATACACGAATCCACAATCGATATTATTAGTCTTCCTCCTTATATCACAACTTCTTTGTGTGTATAGAATTGATGCCATCTTCTTCCCTACTTGTATAAGCATATTTTGCATTTGTCGAAACATTGTGGATTAAGCATATTATGAACTTCACGAGCTTTCTTCTTTAACGAACACCCAAACACAATTTCAGTTTCAATATCAAATTCGACCTGACCAATTCGAATTTCTACGATGAAGAGGGTAAAAACACAAAGATAAGCATCAGATTCAGAACCACAACAACGATTTCACTGAGTCTCGTTGACAACGAATCCATATTCGAAATTGGGATTTTTGAAGGAGATCTGACCATTTCTTCGAAGATGAGTGGATATCGCTTTCATAGGCAAACGATCAAGGGACTTCTTGTTTGGATTGAGAGAAAGTGATGAAGAGCAAAATGGGGATCGGGAGCGATGCACAAGAGAAAAAGGGAGGGTAAAGGTTTTTTTTTTTTTTTTGTTTCCAAATGGCCTATTAAAGCATTTAACAAATATTTGTTCCACAATTTTTATTTGGTTCAAGTTTTTTAATTACTTTTAATTACTCTTTAGGCGGCATAAACAAATTTATTCCCGCTAAAACCTAAGATAACGATTTACATATACTATATGCTATAAAAAATCAATGATAAAACAAAATAATAACACCTCTCTAAGATTGAGTATGAGGGAAGTCTATTGAGTAGGTATCACCTCAGTAGGTATTCGAAACTTAACACTAAGATTGAGTCTATTGTTACTCATCTCTCTAAGATGGATACGCAACTCGTTCAAACCTCGGAAGTTGTTAGAAGACAAGACGAAGAGAAAACAAAGAAGTTTTGCAATGTAGCCTCTACTAAGGAAGAGAAGGCCGTGGTCACTCCTAAACCACTTGAAGAAGAGGTTATCTTGGTCCAAGAACCCAAAGAGGAACGCCTTCCCGGCAAATCTAAGAGAGCTTACAAGAGAAGACTAAAAAGGATACCTTTGGAAAAAGTCGATAATCTGGGAAAGTTTGTTTTTCCATGCTCTATTAATGGAAAGGAGATCCACGACTGCTTGTGTGATACTGGAGCAAAGGTCAATGTCATGTCACTAGCCATGGCAAAGGAACTTGGAGTGGTCGATTTCAAACCATCCAAAGTCTATATAGAGTATGCCGATTTGTCATCCTCTACACCTTATGGAATGCTTGAAAATGTCATGGTCAAAGTAGGAGAGGGGATTGTTCCTACTGATTTTCAAGTGTTGGAGATGAAGACCGGAAAGTTGAATCCACTGATACTTGGATTACAATTCTTAGCAACCGTCGGAGCCATTGTTGATTTTCTAAACCGAAGAATCTCTTTTGCCAATATCAACAAGAATTTCTTCTATGATGAAGTGTGATATATCATCGTTTTTACCCGTTTTCGACCAGGATATAAGTCCTTTTCATAGAGTCTTTTTGGTATTTTTCGAGTTGTTTTGAGTCTTTGCAGGTTATTGGACGATTGGAGCTTTATGGGAGCTTTTGGAGCATTTTGGAGCATCAAGAAAAGAAGAGCTGAAGATATCAACTCGGAGTCGAGCAGAGGAGCTTGTGTCGATCGACACAATTCATCTGTGTCGATCGACACGGGCTTTTAATAAAGAAATAGTGTTCGGGCCTGAAGTTCCAGAAGTTTACACCAAGGCCCAATCCGATTTTTAGACAATATAAATAGTTTTTCCTTAGGTTTTCATGTTTTTATCTTGGAATATATATAGAGACTTGGAGGAGGAGAGATTTGGGGAGAGCTTCAGACTTTCAGAGATTTCAAAACCCTTTTGTATCTCTAACTCTATCTTTTTAATGCAATTTATTTCATTCATTATGATTTCATCATTTATGTCTGAGTAGTTTGCTTGTTAGGTTTTGGGAAGTTCTAGGGTTTGATGAGAAATTGATAGGATTGAAACCCTGTTAGGATTTATCTTTATGTTCTTCATCTAGATTGATTCAACTCTGATTTTAGGATTGATCAACTGAAATTAGACATCCTAGGTTGCTTTAATAGATGCGAAAGTATTATTAACAACCTGATATAATCTTAGATGAGCAAAATTATCTATTCGCAAAGACATTTGGCTTAGTAATTTTGTGAACAATCGAACCTGAATTTAATTCTTGTCTTTATTCACTAAGTTCGCAAAGAAATTTGGAATTTAGGGATTTAGTCATAGAAAATCTCTGCAACGAAAGTTGATTGCTTTTACATTCGTGTTTGAGTTCTAGAACTGCACTTAACAAATCCTAGCTGTTTTTATCTCTGTGTCGATCGACACGGATACCTGTGTCGATCGACACGAATCAATTTCGAATCATTCCTGCGAACAACCCATTGCCTAACTCCTTGTCCAATTGATTACTTGAAACTTTATCATCTCTCACTTGTTTACTTTTTGTTTTTTTTACTTCATTCATACACTCTTACTTAGCATAATTTGAATTCATGAATTGGTTGTGTTATTCGATTCCCTGTGGATTCGATCCCTAAGTACTACATCGATCTCTTAATTTGAGAGAGTAGCTCAGGGCAAATTTGAGCATATCAAAGTGGATGCTAAACGTATACCAAGCTCGATTGGAGTAAAGGATATGAAGCCTAGTATAGACCCCGGAGATGCCAAGAAAGGAGTCAAAGAAGAAGATCCTAAAGCTAAAATGAAGATAGTTGCAAAACTGTCCAAAGAGAAGCATAAGGACGTTTCCAAAGATGTCAAGACAACTTTGACACCTATGGATGATGCTAAGAATGAGAACAAAGCAAATGAAAAGTTTATCTTTGAAAACATGGTGATAAAGATCCTCGTCCCAAGAGAAGATGAGATCCACATGGAAACTATCAAGCGTAAGCTTGAAAACACTTTAAAGTTTTTCCCGGAAGCATTAGTTGTCAAGTATGACAATGAAGATTCACTTAGAGTCATCATAGAAGCTGAAAGATCAAAGCTTAATGAAGTTAAAGGAACCACCATTCCTTTAGTGGATCCACCGGAAGTCTAAAATCTTCAAAGGAGTCGAGCTAATTGACTTTAAACAAGCGCTTTGTGGGAGGCAACCCACATTTTTTTTTTATTTATGCTCTAAATAGTTTTTAAAATTTCAATGATAAAACAAATTAATAAGCACCAATCCAATTATTTTTTCCGGTATTATATTATAGCGTTTATCATTTTACAAACGCTATGAAAAAGTCAGACATAACTCAATTATAGCAGAAACGTTAAAAACGCTATATTATACTACTATTAATATTCACATTTCTTGTAGTGGGATCGACCAGACTGCTCGGATTGAAAATTTGCGGGACAAATCGATCGATCCACATATGGATCGATCGATCCACTTATTAAAATCAAGAAAAGGAGAAAATTGAGATTTCCTTATTTTACTGGGCTTTTGCAAGAGATTTCCTTATTTTACTGGGCTTTTGCAAGAGATTTCGACGAGGACGTTTGTAGACCTATTTATTCTACTTTTTAGCCATTGTTTAGGCACGCTTTTTTTTTTTTTTTTTCATCAGACTTTGAGCTTTAGTATTTGTAAGCACCAGGGAGACGAATCTCTGACTCTACGATTATTGAGAAGATTTCTGAATCCTATTGGATTTCTATTTTATTAATCATGAGTTTTTCTCATCTTCTTATTGTTTTTTCATCTCCATGTCTGAGTAGATCCATAGTTAGGTTTTAGGGTTTCAAAGGATTTCATGAATCGATGCACTAGTCATAGATAGGGATTTGTAGTTGTCTTCATCTATCGTTGTTCTTATTGCTTGAATTAGATTGATCACCTAGTTCCTGATGTTAGGATGTTTAATGCACCAAAAGTGTTCGATTAAATGCCTGAAAGAACGTAGATGAGCAAATTGTCCTTAGCCAAAGAAAGTTGATGCTAAGGCGATTTTTGAACATATTAAACCTGCTCGTTAATGCTTGTCTAGAATTCTAAGTTCAAACGACACTTTAGAATCTTAGGTTGCTAGATAAAGTGATTGATACCACGACAGTGGATTGGTTATACATTTATGTTTGAGTTCGAGACTGCGTTTGATTGTTCCCTGAATAATTGTGTGGTTCATGATCTCTGATTTTCTGCGAATATCCTAAAGCCTAACGCTTTTAATCCATAACTTTACATCGATTTATTTGCTATTTTCGTTTTCAATTTGCAATTTAAAATCATATTTTCGTCTTAGCTTATTTTCAGTCTTGAAATTCGTAGTGTGATACTTGGTCCTCGTGGATTCGATCCCTGATTTACTACTTCGATTTGCTGTGCACTTGCAGTAGTTATATAGGGTTAAAACATGTGTTATCATTGCCTTAAACTCGTTCCAAACGCATTTCAACCTGTAAAGACTCTAAAAAGAAAGAAAAGACTCGATAAAACACTAAAAACACGGGTTAGAATGCGTTAGAAACGCAACACATTAAAGAAAAAGGGGAAGATTGAGATGAATATTACATCATCGATGCATAATATGGGTGATAGTTTGGAACAGATGACGGCATGAAGAAATTTGGTGGAAAACCATAATTTTGGTATATTTTGGGGTTGGTTAGCAAATTGATTTTGAAACTGATAATTGTTGGGATTTGGATAGTTAAAAGAATGATTATAAGAAGTTTGGGTGTTAAAAGGGTTATTGTTGGATCCAATTTAACATAAACAAAAAGTTTAATGACACAAAATAGGTGATTGAAAGATAATAAAAAAATAATAAATCATAAAAAATGCTGAATCTTGGTATTTTTGTTTTGAAAAAAAAAGACTAATACAAAATAATTGAGATCAAATTATTAGGGTGGGATAAAAATCATCAAAATCTCAGCAACCAATGAAGGTAGACCACGCGTGGATGACACACTCAACATCAATACTTTCACACTTCGACACGTGGCAGCGCAGGCCCCAATTTTTTTTATTGAACGTGTTGAATAATTTCAGCAGAGTTTAGTCCACATGTATTTCTCACTTTATTTAACACCCCCATTGTGTGAATTAAATAGTTGAATTTTTTTTTCAACACTCCCATTGTGGGTGGTCTTAGGAAACGTAGAAGTTTTAACAAATAAAAACTATCGATTCTCAAGTAAAACAAGATATAAGAGGAGAGTAGAGTAGATAATTGCTCATAACTCAATCTAATAAAATTTAGAGAGTCGACAACAATATCACCAAATCATAAGTTTTTCTAACAATTAACTACATTGGACGATAAACTTGTTATCCTATGTCAGGAGCTTGAACTTACAACAAGTTTACCATACTACCCAATGCAACTTTCATATATATAATGGAATCTGACTTCATGCGAAAATATCTCGGGTTTGCTATATCTCCACTTCAGCATTGTAATCCATTTTTCTATACGTATTTGAAACTCGAAGACATCGTTGTAGAGGTTGATACAAACTTCGTCATATAGCTTCGTCAATTTATTTCATCATGATTGCACTTTACCATACGTTGATTAAGAGCTTGGTATTATTGAATTTCTGGTTCCGTCCCAAAACAAAGTCTTTGTCCTTCTTCTTTCTAGCTACAAAGGCAGTAAAGGTTTCCGAAGTGTTTTCCACATCTGGGGAAACACAATCAATCTCGATTGAATAGAAAAAAGAAATCTTGAAATAGTAAAAGAGAAATTGATTATTCGATCTAAAAATGATTTATAATTCTTGCCACTTTTATTGGTATGTTAATAAAATATTGGGCTAAATGTTTTGTTGCATTTTTAGTTTTACCAAAATGCCTTCAACTAACTATATCCCAAACGCTTGCAGGTTAAAATCTAGATAAGAAGATGGATTATGATGCATGCTTCTTAGATGAGATCTTACACTCTTCAAATTGTTTGATACGATCAAGTTTTAAGTGCACATTTTTTGTGTATGAATATCAAAACACAAAATCAAACTACAAATACTATTGTCACATAAAAAAACTTTGCCAATGACTGCTCCAATAACATACTTCACTAGTTCTAACTTCACTGCTTTACTAACATACTTCACTAGTCCATACCTTTTTATTTTTGATAAAATGTAAATATTATTCAAAAAGAACATTTTAGACTAATCTACATCTTTCTAGAAAAAACATGAGCAAGATAGGTGTTTTTAATATATTTGAACCATCTTCATTGTGAAGAGGCTATCAACAGGGCCGGCTCGATGAGTTTTGATGTCTAAAGCCCAAAAAAAAAATAAGCCCACTAAGAAACATAAATAAACAAAAAACACACAGATTCACACATTATAAGACTCGATCCCGAAATCTCTCACTCTCAGTTTATGACATAACCACTAGGCCACGACCAAATTTCCAAAATTGATGCCCTTAACTTATATATATTTTTCGTGATACCTAAAGCACAAGCTTTACTTGCTTTACTCCAGGGCCGGCCCTGGCTATCAATGTACATAAACTGGTTTAGTGTACCTGTTTAGATTATTTTGTGTTGTGATTTCGGTTTAGTTTACATGGTTGAGTCAAGTGTATATATACTGTATACCACTCGATTTTGTTGAATAAAAAAAAACAGAAAATTATTTTAGAAAAAATATTTGTTCATGATCAGCAATATATGTGAATCATTAATTTGATAGAGCAATATTTTCTGGGTGATTTGCAACAATAACCAAAAAAAAAAAATATAGCAATCTAACCAAAAAAGCATGATGTGGAAAGATTTAAACCATTAGATTAGAGTCATTTGGTTAGTTAGTGAAATATATATATGTTGTTATCTTAGCCAATTTTCTATATTTGTTTTGCAGTTGAAGGGCTTTAAGTTTGCAAATGTGGTTAAATTGGTTGATAGCCATTTACGCTCGAAATTTAGCTAGTGATAGCTCTAACATTTTAGGTAAGTACAAGCTTACTTCTTATAAAAACTTTGTGGTGCAAATCACAATTTTTGTTTTTTTTAAGATTACGTTGATGTATAGTATGGTTAAAAGTTATCATCATCATCATCATCATCATCATCTTATAGCTTTAGCCTTTGAGGTCAAGTTTCTGTTCATAGAATTTGTATGGTTTTAGTATAATATAAGTTAGCTCAAGGACCATTATAGAAAAGGGATTTGAGGTAAAAAAGGTGTGGATGTATATTTTAGATAGAAAGATAAAAGCAAAGGAATAGCTTAAAGAAACACTAGCAAATGTTTACGAGAAACTTCTTATGTCTGATTCCACTCCAAGTAAAGTTTTGTAAAACTTAAAAACCTTTCTCAAAAGAAAAAGAGAAAAGTTTTGTAAAACTAATAAAGGCATGAAGGCGAAGGAAGCCCACTTTAAGCTTAAGGTCACAAAGTCCATTCCAAATTGTATTCTTTTTATTTTTGTTGATATTGAAGAATAAAAAAGGGAAATTAGCATGGATAAAAAATGGGCTATGTTAATGTTAATAACAAAAAACCAATTCTGATGTAAGGTTACTTCCACGTGATTCTTTTTCCGATCTATGGTCATTTTACACATTCTAAATTTTGTTCTTTTTTAGCACCGGTTGTTAAATGGGTGGAACTCTTGGTGGTATTAGCTTGGAAACACATTATTGGGGAAGAATTGCTTACCTGGCTAAAAGTTAGAATTGGTTAAAAAAATTAAAGTGACAAAATTGGTGGAAAAACGAGCTCCAAATGTGAGAGAAATAAGAAAAATAAAGCATGACCGATAATTGGGATTCATGACCGATAATTGGAATTAGTAGCCGGTACAATTTACTTTGGTCGAGTAGTTGATCAATAGTTAGTTAATATATTTACACCATGTTAAAGTTTCGATGCCAAGACAATGCAATTAATTTACAATTATGCAGATTAATGAAAACAAACTTACACGAGATTTTGAATATAGTGAGAGTAGAACTGTTCGCCGTGATTCCATGAATTGAGGGTGAAAATGTCTATCATGAGCATGGAGGTCGTGCATTTATAAAGATCATATATAATTGTCTATGGTATAATCGTCTATGTAATAATTTTCAGAATTTGTAATAAAAAGTAATTTCAAACTACAAACAAAAATTTGGAATTGGCTGAAAAATGTCTATGTTGTTATAAATGATAATGGGATATGGTCTTAAAAGTTCTCAATTTTCAAATTTCGGCCATTCAAATTTCAAACCACAAAGTTTGGTGTGGACAATTTAAACCATCAAGGTCTACTGAATTTTGTTATAAATCTTGAATTTTTGTTGATTGGGCCAAATTAAACACGTTCTTAAGTTTTTTAACCAAACTAAAGCAAGGATTTAAATACCCGTTATTACACACACTCGCGTCAAACAACGTCATCCCTTCTTTCTCATAAATCCCCAATTCACGACAATAGAAAACACAAGCCCTAGTATTCCAAAAAAAATCCCTAATTCGATTTATGGTTTCTCCTTGTCGATTTTGCTCTGGTATTCGACTACATCTCTTCCAACTTCTTCTTAGTTAAGAAAACCAATTGTAAAATTAGTATAGTTTTAGTTAAAAAAATCAATAGTAGTTAGTACAAAAGTTATTACACAACATCTAAGATCTGCTAGTATATATCCTAATTTGTGATCATTTTGTATAGGAATGTGTTTCACCACAAAATACATGAACCAAAGCAAACCAAATCAAAATTCACCAATTCAAACTTGAACCATAATATATTAATCTGAATAGATACATAAATTTATATACTAAATTACTCGAAACAAACTCGAATGATACGAAACCGAACCGAAGTAACTGCACTAACCAACAAATTACTAAAAAATTATATATTTGGTTATAAGTATAATGAAATTAAATAAATAAAACAGAAAATGGTGTAATTTTTTTGGTGATAACATATAAGCAAAAATGACCTCTAATGTTTGCCTTTTAATATATATATATATGATATTTAATATTAGTATTGTGTTTGGTAAGATAATGAATATTTAGATGTGTTTGGCAGTAGAAGTTAGAGTAATAGAAATAAGTAAAATAAGATAAGTATTTACAAAAGTAAAACCTACAGGCTCGGGAATCGAGGTGCCACATCGCATCTTTAGCCGTTTAGAATGGAGACTCTCCGCAACGCCCACACTGATTTCACAACGACCTAAGCTTGATTGTCGTCGTCTTCTCGGGAGCTCCTAGTTTCCTGAAGATCCATCTTCCATTCGGGAAGAATGTTCTTTTGTCCTTCGTCGGTGGCTTCTTCTCTCCTTTAATCCCTTGGGATGGTGAGTTCTCTCTCGATTCAAACCCTCTCGTTCTCCCTGGGCGGCACACCGCATGTAGATCGGAGCTATGTTCATTTTCTCCTCCGAGTGAGGCCAATATGATGGATGAAAAATCTTTAGCTACCGTCGGAGCCACCGGATCCTCTGGATCCTTCGCGTCATGGCACAAATTCTCTTCACCGTGTGCTTATGTGTTATCACCGTTGTTTGTTCCTCACCGTTATCCCGCCCCCATCTCAGTCTTCCCCTTCAACGCCTACTCCGTTTACTGCAAGACCCTCTCCCTCGCCGAGATCTGATGTCGCATTCTCCGTCTCAATCGAAATCTCTCTAGCCGGTCAAGAAATCTGCTCCAACATGGGACTCGACTTGCTCAGAATTCTTATTTCATTTCATCCCTCTTGTAGAGGATCTACTACTTTCTGAATCTACTACGACCAACTCCTCCTTCGCCTGGAACCTTTGAGAATTTTCTCAGTCTTACTTTCTTGTGTAGCGGTCTGTACGGGACTAGAAAAAGCAACCAATTTTGTTTCGACGATTACCGGAGGTAGAAATTCGATTTCAACGTCACATTGGAAAGTGACTAATGTTAGATTCTCCAGCGTTGCCACGAAGACTCTTTTGACGCATTTGAGGCTTGCTTCGGATCCACTGTCCTTCTTTCGAGATGATCTATCCGTTCTATAATTTATTGCATTTCATTTATGTTGTAGTAACCTTAGAGGATGTTTAATTCTCTCCCTTTGTATTGTGAAAATTTAATGGAATGAAGTGAGATGTTGCACAAAAAAAAAAAATTAAGTAATAATTATAAATAAATATGCTTGGTTATAAGAATATTGAAATTAAATAAATAAAACATAAAATGGTGTAAAAATTCTAGTGATGACATATAAGCAAAATTACTTTCAATATTTTCGTTTTAATATACAGAAGATTTTTAAAATTATTGTGTTTGGTAGGAAGATTATGAATATTCAAATGTGTTTGGCAATAGGAGTTAGAGTAATAGAAATAAATAATAATTATAAATAAATGTGTTTGGTTATAAAGTATAATGAAATTAAATCAATAAAATAGAAAATGGTATTAAAATTCCTGTAACGTCTGTGAACCAAAAATTGGAATTTTTGGTAAAGGTGTCGATCGACACCAACTTTTTTATTGAACCGACTGGTACGGCTTTTGATCGTCGGATCACGGTTCGGGTTTGGGAAACCCTAGGGCTCTGGTATAAAAGTCGAGCAGCCGAGTTGTTGTCGTGTTTTTGAGAGAAAAACAGAGATTTTTGAGTGGATTGAGAGAAGAGAAGGAATCATTGTTGATTTCCTTGTGTTCTTGATCCTAAAAGCTTGAGATTGTGCTGTGATTCTCTAGAATTGGGTTTTGGTGCGTATTCTTCGTGAGGGAAAAAGAAAATCCGGTTGTTGAGTGTTAGCCTATGATTTCGTGTGTTCTTCGCTGTTCTTACTCCATTTCATTCCAGAATCGAGGTGAGTGCGTGACCATGGATTATTTGGGTAATTGGAATGTTCATGATGCGTTTGTGTGAGAATTGGATTGATTTGGTGATTGATGACTGCGTGTTTGGGTGTTTTCGTGTTGTTGGGTGTATGTGTTGACGTTTTTGTGCAGGTGATCGATACGTCATGTCCTGGTAATGAGCCATGAGAGGAGAGGCTCGTGTTCCTCAACACTGCGGCGAGTGTCGATCGACACTATTGCTTGGTGTCAATCGACACCAGAGTTGCTAATGTCATTCGACACCATAGTATGGAAACTTGATTTTCCGTGTTGTTCTTGTTGATTGAATTGTTTTGGTATTATGGTATTCCTTTAAGCCTGTGTGTATAGCTGGTAGATGGAATGATCGTCTCACTGAATATTTGTGATAATACTCACACATCTCTTTTAACCATGTGTTGCAGGTAAAGAAAAGATATGACCGCGAGATCATGGCTAGGAAGAGGAGATGATATAGGGTCTCGTTTGATGTTGCGTTTATGTATTGTTTGGAATTGCTGGTTAGGTTGCTGGTATTTCTGGAATTGTTGAATTGGAATTTTCGCTGGTTTAGTTGGTTCAATTGTTTATTGGATAAATCGTTTGATTGAATTGAGTTTGATTTCCGCTGGTTGTTTGATGTGTTTGAATTGATATTGAAAATTATTATTTATGGGAATAATAATCCAAATTAAAAAAAAACGGGTCGGGTTGTATCAATTCCGGTGATGACTGATATTCAAAAATGACCTTTAATTTTTTACTTTTAATATACATAGGATTTAATTTTGCAAGTACTAATTTTTTTTTGTCGTCTTTCGCTAACGCCATTGACTCATTTACTGTAAACAAATTTCTCTTAGAAATTTAAACAACTAGATTTATTCCTCGCGTGTTGCGCGAGATTTTAATTTAAAATTTTTTTAAAAAGTAAATATATGTATATAATATAACCATTTCAATTTAAAAAACAAAATTCCAATAAATCAATATGAACATTTATATAATACAAACTTATTTTGCGAGTGATTAGAATATAAATATTTTTCATGATAAATTTGTTTGTTTTATAAACCAATGAATAAATAGGCGCCACATGGTTATAAAAATCAGTTGAAAACGTTACATAAAATTTACAACTTATATATAAAAATTACATATTTGAAAAAATTAAGAATGGTAAATTCCATAAAATTTATGGTTTGTGTTCAAAATATATAATATTTAGTTCATTTGATTTAGTTGATTATAAGATACTTAAACTGACAGTTTTTTGCCTATCGAAATTCTTATATTTTACACAATAATAATCGATTGAAAAATTTACTTTTATGATTTAGTATAAAGAATGCTCTGAGGTTATTTACATGCTAAGAGAATGAGTCATAGAATAATAAAAATGTCATAAAATGCGAAACATTAACCAACATAAGTGATGATGGAACTCATGCACAATCATAACAGATATGAGTCACTGATGATTTTGACAAATGCACAAGATTTCTTCGATGGTCAACTGATGTAATGTTTGTTGATGGAAAAGTGTGTACATTACTATCTTAACTTGACATATAAAATGTTATAGAATACTTAAATTTTTTTTACAAACTCGATTGAAAATTGATTTTCCATTTATATTATATTTCAATATGGTGCAGCCACTTGAAGCAACGATAAAAAAATTACAATTGTGCTAATTTAAGGATCATTTAAAATAGTATTGGTCAAACATTTATCCAATCAATTTTAAAATATAATTTTTATTTATAAATTCTCAAATTTTATGAAAAAAATTGTTCTCTTAAAATTTTAAAAATGTTAGTTTTCAAAAACTTAAAAACATAAGTTAGTTTTCAAATTACATAAAATTATTGGATTATCAAACCAAACCTCCCTAAAAATTACTATCTATTTTTTTACTAACAAATTAAAAATGATGTTTCTACTATTTAATAGAAATCATACCATGAGTTTTAAAATAATATATTACTTGAAATTTTATATTTTTAGGAGAATATAACAACCGTCAGAGTAATTTGAATATCAACCGAACATTATCAACAACAATATTTTCAGATAAAATTCAAATTCTTAGGAGGATAACAATGTTATATTATTTTAATATTTATTAAATTTTATTGTTTTTAGCAAAATAAAATACAATTTGGATATTAATCAAACCACTTTTTGGTACCAATTCTTTTCAATCATTTTCTCATAATAAATATTTTTGTTGACAAAATATTTCACCCCTTGATAACATAAGGAAAGTAATACTCATATATGTGATAAAAAAAGAAAGAAAGTAATACTCATAACAGACCACAAAAACAGAATTTAATCAGAAAATTGGCAAATGAATCCAAGGTAGTGTGCAGTTTTCAAAACCCGTGATCGAATCCCTAAAGTGTTGGATCATGTTATCGAGTCATCTACAGAACGGGATCGAATCCGATAACCTGATCTGGTCTCGTGTCCCGGAATCCGATGATGCTTCCAGCGACGGCGTTGGGCTACTCAACTCTCGCCGTGACGGTGGAGGTGTTGATAGTCTCGACTATGAGGTTATCGAGAATTACGCTTACAGAGAAGAGCAGGTACTTCTCTTTTATCTCTCTATTCCTCCTTCTGTTGTTCTTTTGCTCGCTGATGATCTCCATGATTTCTCTCGGCAGGCCCATCGAGGTAAGCTTTACGTCTGCTACTACGTTGCCGTCAAATGGTTCTTCTCTTTGCTCATCGGGATCGGTACTACTTCTTCTCTTTGCTACGGTTCTTAGATTTTTGTTTTCTGTTCTCGAATCAGATCCCTAGATTTGTTTGGTTGTTTCTTAGGAACTGGATTAGCAGCTGTGTTCATCAATCTCTCAGTCGAGAATTTCGCTGGATGGAAATTCGCCCTCACTTTTGCCATCATTCAGAAGTCTTATTTTGCGGGGTTTATAGTTTACCTTCTGATCAATCTAGTCTTAGTGTTTTCTTCTGCGTATATCATTACGCAATTCGCTCCTGCTGCTGCTGGCTCTGGTATCCCTGAGATTAAGGGTTATCTCAATGGTATATATATATACAACTTTCTTAATCTCTCTCTTTTTTTGGGCTGAGAGTTTGTATTCCTCAGTTTTCTTTGAGTATAACAACATTTGTGCATTGGATTGCGCAGGAATTGATATACCTGGGACTTTACTCTTTAGAACCCTCATCGGGAAGGTGCGATATCTTTGTTTTTGAATGTTGTGTTATTATGGAAGTTTTTTTTTTGTCATTTCTATTTTGAAGACACTTTTTTATAGTTTGCTATCTCATAGATATTTGGAAGCATTGGTTCTGTTGGGGGTGGCTTAGCCTTGGGGAAAGAAGGTCCTCTTGTACATACAGGTGCCTGCATTGCATCGTTGCTTGGTCAGGTGAGTATCTGAGTTCCTTGTTATTCAGGCATGGAGATGAAAACTGAATCAATGTTGCTTTTGTTAGTTCTCTGTCCTCGCATCATTCCTCAGGAAACTAATATTATGCTTTTCTTTTTCTTCTGTTGTTTTAGGGTGGATCCACGAAATATCATTTCAATTCTAGATGGCCGCAACTTTTTAAGAGTGACAGAGATCGTCGTGATCTTGTAAGTTTCTTGATGATGCTACTGGTGAAGAGCTGTATATGTTTTCCTTTTGTTTTAGATTAGGTCCACATCTCTTAAGAGAAGCTTATTCCTTCATTTTTCCAATGCCTTGAAAGGTCACTTGTGGATGTGCAGCAGGAGTTGCTGCTGCTTTTAGAGCTCCAGTTGGTGGAGTCTTATTTGCATTAGAGGAGGTCACATCGTGGTAGGTTCCTTCCCTCAGCCTATGACCGGCATCTGAAATGATTCTGTTCTGAGAAACAAGCAATTAAGGAACTTTTGTTGTCTATTATCCTTAGCAACTGGTATCACTTGACAGCAGTGCATTTAAAGTGTCTTAGCTAGTGTGACTCTGGGATGCTATGCAGTATGTTCATTTAATTTAATTTGCATGTGGTATTGAAGGTGGAGAAGTCAACTTATGTGGCGTGTCTTTTTCACTTCTGCGATTGTGGCTGTTGTGGTGCGTACTGCCATGGGATGGTGCAAGAGTGGAATATGTGGACACTTTGGTGGAGGTGGTTTCATTATATGGGATGTATCAGAGTAAGGTTCTAGCTTCAGTGCTCATGTATATTGTGCAAGGTTAATAATGCTATCTATTATTGACTTGAAACTTTTCTTTCCCTCATTTAGTGGTCAAGATGACTACTACTTCAAGGAGTTACTGCCAATGGCTGTAATTGGAGTTATCGGTGGCCTACTTGGTAAGGATTGTTCTCCTTGAAGTAGTAGTTCGAGTTCCATTTATCTATCTCTGACTGTTACATTTCTGATGGCATTTTCTTCCAGGGGCGTTATTTAACCAACTTACACTCTATCTGACATCTTGGCGTCGAAATTCTTTGCACAAGAAAGGAAATCGAGTGAAGGTAATCTTTGATGGAAAATTTACAAAGTTCATTTATTTGGTTACGTTTATCTTGGAGATTTATTGTCTCATTTGCTGATTTGAGCAACTGCTTAAAAAATTGAATTTGCAGATTATTGAAGCATGCATCATCTCTTGTATAACTTCCGCAATATCATTTGGGCTGCCACTCCTAAGGAAATGCAGTCCATGCCCTGAATCAGTTCCTGATTCTGGTATTGAATGTCCACGTCCTCCAGGAATGTATGGGAATTATGTAAATGTAAGTTGCTGTTATAGATAGATATGCATCTTTGAGATCTATTGCATATTCTTCGCAATGCCGATCTCTTATGATGATATTTAGCCATCATTTAATTGTTTTTTCAGTGGTGAAAATGTGCAGCCATAAAGTTAGTGAATTTGAACACTTTGGATACTTATGTGGAATTCCTTTGATGGTGTTTTCTAGAAAAGCCTGAATAATCAGGCCCCAGTACTTAAGCAATGACATTCATGGTCCCTGCTGAGCTTTCCTGACATTCCTGTTTTTAACATTGTCGCATTCCTTTTTTTATTTTTTTGTTTATTACAGTTCTACTGCAAGACGGAAAATGAATACAATGACCTTGCTACAATTTTCTTCAATACTCAGGTCTTTTCTTTTAGGATATTTTCAAAAGTCTTTTCAATTTCTACCTTGCTTTATTTTCGGCCGGCTGTTTCAATTGAATTGTTTTGCTTTTCTTTTTGACGACAGGATGATGCTATAAGGAATTTGTTCAGCGCAAAAACAATGCGAGAATTCAGTGCTCAGAGTCTACTAACTTTTTTGGTATGCAATTCTTCTTGGTTTGTTCTTAATGTTCATAGCCTGGTCGCATGTCATTTTGGTGTATAGTCCCTTGGCAGGTTTGAGTTTGATTGAATCATGCGCATGTTAGCAATCGGATAAGGGACCTGCTGATTTGACTTCTAGCATCATTCCATCTCTTTATCTATAGTAATATCTTTCCATTTGTTTATTCCTCTGATTCGTTATCCATTTTCTCATTTTAAATGTTGTACAGGCTATGTTTTATACATTAGCAGTTGTGACCTTTGGCACTGCTGTTCCCGCTGGCCAGTTTGTTCCTGGAATAATGATAGGATCAACTTATGGGCGCCTTGTAGGCATGTTTGTGGTCAGGTTTTACAAGAAGCTCAACATTGAGGAAGGAACGTGAGTCTCTTTGTGTAGTGATTTTTCTTATCTTACCACTTCTTTTTTTTTCTAGTCTTTTGTGAGTATTGGGCTTCATTTCTTGACAACATTTGATACAAAAACTCTTTGAACCTTAGCTATGCTTTGCTGGGAGCTGCTTCGTTTCTTGGAGGCTCGATGCGGATGACTGTATCTTTATGTGTTATTATGGTTGAAATCACAAATAACCTGAAACTTCTGCCTCTTATTATGTTGGTTCTTCTCATTTCGAAGGTACGAGTTACCAACCGTTATCATTTATCTTGATTTTTGTGGAAATATGCTTTTTTTTTAATTGTTCAGTTCATAGGCCGTTGGCGATGCTTTCAATGAGGGCTTGTATGAAGTACAAGCACGCCTGAAGGGCATTCCGTTGCTGGAATCAAGACCTAAGAATCATATGCGTCAAATGATTGCTAAGGAAGCATGTCAAAGTCAGAAGGTTGTTATCATTTCTCCCTCATTAAAGACAAAGCTAGCCAATCACTAGATGGAGCTTGTGACACATATTTCGTGCATTATGCTATAGCAAAACTTTTTTTCTGTCTTTGAAGGTAATCTCCTTACCTCGAGTTATCAGGGTCGCAGATGTTGCTTCAATTTTGCGCAGCAATAAACACAATGGATTTCCGGTAAGCATTGCTCTCTCCCACACAGGTTTGACTCGTGACTGCTTAGCCTTTGGACTAATGTTTTTACATTTTGACACTGCCAGGTAATTGACCATACGAGAAGTGGTGAAACACTTGTCATCGGGTTGGTTCTTCGGAGGTATGTGATTGTACATTTGTCCACTAACTGCAAAAGGAGTTATTATTAAAGAAATAAATAATTCTGAGTTTTGTTCACCATGCAGTCACTTGCTTGTCCTCCTTCAGTCTAAGGTAGATTTCCAGCATAGTCCTTTGCCTTGTGATCCAAGTGCAAGTCATATCAGGTAAATTAATGTTCCTCTCTCTCCTTTTCAACTCTCTTTTGAAGGAGTCATATATCATCTGATAAAGTAATTGATTCTGCAATCTTCAGGCACAGTTTTAGCGAGTTTGCTAAACCCGTTTCATCTAAAGGACTATGCATAGAAGACATACATCTAACTTCAGATGATTTGGAGATGTACATTGATCTTGCTCCGTTTTTGAATCCGTCTCCATACGTTGTTCCCGAAGACATGTCGTTGACAAAGGTGAGTAAAAGCTCTGATTATGTTTTACTGATACACCAAATATTCATCATCATTGGTTGAGAATTTGATATGTTTGGATCAGGTATACAACCTTTTCCGGCAACTTGGATTGAGACATCTATTTGTTGTTCCTCGTCCTTCCCGTGTGATAGGCTTGATTACGAGAAAGGATTTGCTAATTGAGGTATCCATTCACTTACATCAGTAGAGAATTAATAAACAACATTTCCATTTAACAAAATCCGAGATAGGAATAACAAAGGTGATGTTACTGGTCCGTTATGCAGGAAAACGCGGAATCATCGGCAGTGGAACTCCAACAGTCAACTAGTGTAAGGTCTCTAGCTTGCTGCTATTCTTATGTCTTAATCACAAGTTTGGTGTTATTCTCAAAGCATAACCCCTAGTATAAGACTCCTTCAAAGTTTTTTTTTAGTGTCTACTCTAATGTCGTTCACCTTTTGCTAAACCTTATTATTGCCAATTGTTTTGCCTGCAGAGGTCGGTACAGTGAGACATCAACACGGATGGACGCTGCACGTCCGCTTCTAGACAATCTTTTAGGCTAAAAATAAGGTCAACATATACAAGCAGTTGGAATTGGTAACTAAAATGTTTAATCGGGCCAAATTTTCGTCCATACTATGGACGACATGCCTCTCTCCGTTTTGACTTTGGGGAGCTTTGCCTCAAAACCGGTATGAAGGATATGATCGATCATCTCTTTAAGATGGGATTGTGTCGTTTGTGAGCGGTCTCATTGGCTGTTTCACAGAGAATAGAAAGATATACGTAGATGGCTCGAGTGTTGTAACTGTGCAATCTTTGATTATTTATTGGTCATTGTAACATAATCCAGACTTTGATATATTTATTACCTACCGGAAAGGGAAAAAAAAGACTAGAACATATTTTGGCACCCAATCTGTTGATCACCTTGATTGTCCGCCTCTTGCTTCTAATTCGAGACTGAATGTGACATGTTTTCACTAAATTGTGCTTGAGATCGCACCATTTGACTTTGCATGATCAGATATGAAAATCTAAGCTAACATTCCCATATATCTTTTGGTAAAGCACTAGGTGGATTTGCTTCCAAGATAATGTAGAAGGTCTAACTATGGGAGGTAGGAACTTTAGAAAGAGCATGTCTCCATTATATTTTGTACTAGAAACAAATCATGTGGGCAACGGATTTTATGATTACGCAGCGCAAAACATTGGTAACTTTTACAAAGAGTTGTTGAAATATGGTGTTTATAATAGCGAATTGGCCAGCGTTTTCATTATATTTTGAAGAGGAAGAAAATTTTCAGCTTTTTTCCCCTCTTTGTTGATCGATCTCTCGTACGCAAGATATAAGAACAAACAAGCTAGCACAATGTGCTCGAACTTACGTATCTGATATTGTTTATGTAATCTTTATACCTCGATTCGAATAAACTTTTAATAAAACATAATTTTTCAATAAATTTCTTTCTGATATTGTTTATGTAATTTTAATATCTCTGTTCGAGTTATAATATAAATTTATATCTATATATAAAAAAAAAACTTTTAAACAACACATAAAGACATATATATTTAATTGACTTAAACCAATCAAGGTTTTATTCAATATTGAAAATAAGAAACGTCTTTACTTGATATTGTCGTCCATACTTACAACTCATACAAACATATCCAAGTAAACAAAAAACAACATATCCACGCAGATTGTGCATTGGATTAACCACATCCAGACGTAATCAAGCCATTAAAACAAAAAACCATACCTAAAACAGAAAGAAAATAAAAATTAACTGAATTCATGACAGCAAAATGTTGACTGCAAAGAACCCCAGAAAAGAGTCAAAAACAAGAAAACTGGTCCAAATACACTGACCAACCTTTTAATCAATATCCATCCTTGCTCATTTCGCAACAAATATTCCATTTTTAGACATCATCCATATCTTCTTTTTGGTTTCTTATCTTCCTCTCCGTATATGTAGTATATACATGAATCTCCTTTTGTCTCAATTTCAAGTAACGATCTGTGTCTGCTTCTCTGCCTCTTTTTTACAAGACAGAGTGTTAAGTTCCATGGGCTCCCAACTCAAAACCAATTGGCAATGAGTGGATTGGCCCAAGTCCCTTATATATTGGATCAAATTCCTTCCCACTTCAGATGTGGGATATTCTTCACACGCCCCCTCGAGATAATGGCCCGTCTAGCCATTAATCTCGACAATTTCCATTATAGGATTAATTTTGGGTTCGATCGGTCTAGCCATCTTCGGACCAGATCGATTTCGATTCGGGTGGGGCAGCGTGTGTTCGGGCTCTGATACCATGTTAAGTTTCATGGGCTCCCAACTCAAAACCAATTGGCAATGAGTGGATTGGCCCAAGTCCCTTATATATTGGATCAAATTCCTTCCCACTTCAGATGTGGGATATTCTTCACACAGAGAAGCACATACACAGACTAAGATTTTGAGAGAGCTAGAAGTCCAACAATGGCTGTCGTTATATCATCTAGTGGCAGTTCCCAGTCTTCGGAGACGAAGATGACTGTTTATGTCTTCATCTGTGTCATTATCGTGGCTGTTGGCGGTTTGATCTTTGGTTATGACATCGGAATCTCTGGTTCGGTTCTCTCCCTCTGTTTGTATTTTGCGTTCTTTCGCTTTGCTTATGGATCAAGAAACTACATCCAACTTATTAGGTGTTTAGATATATAACCCTTTCGGATGAAGAAAAGAACATAGTTAACCAAACCTTATTAGTTTTTTTTTTTTTTTTTTGTCACAAACCTTTTTATTAGGTTCTTTTGGATGCTAAATAGCAACACATATTCATGCTCCCGCCTAGTCATTGCACAGTTCACATAGTTTCTTGAAATGTTAAACCCCTGAGGTTCAAGTCTTTGGTCCATACATCTTCTCAGATCGAAGACCAGAGTAGGGTTTTGACAAATGAATAGTCTCAATCTCGAATCTAGAATCTCACAACATTTCCAACCGATTGTGCTACTTGTACTTGTGAATTTGGACCAGATTATCAGTATGATGAAATCTTGGTTAGATCATGCAAAGACTAATGGTGTGAAAATAACAGGTGGAGTAACTGCGATGGACGATTTCTTGGAGGAGTTTTTCCCAGCTGTGTACGAGAGGAAGAAGCACGCGCACGAGAACAATTACTGCAAGTACGACAATCAGTTCTTGCAGCTCTTCACCTCTTCTCTCTACCTCGCGGCCCTCGTGGCCAGCTTCTTCGCCTCTGCCACGTGCTCTAAGCTCGGCCGCAAACCCACTGTGCAGTTCGCTTCCATCTTCTTCTTGATCGGCGTTGGCCTTGCAGCTGGAGCTGTTAACCTAACCATGTTGATCATCGGCAGAATCTTGCTCGGTTTTGGAGTTGGCTTTGGTAATCAGGTATAAATTAATAAACCTTTACACCAAAATGATTAATTACTCTGTATTTTACCAACAAGATTCCAGCTACCGAAAATTTGAATATTAATATTGTTCAGAAAAACCTAAATGTCTAAATCTTTTGCAGGCGGTACCACTTTTCTTATCAGAGATTGCTCCCGCTAGACTTCGTGGAGGTCTTAACATTTTTTTTTTTTTTTTTTTTTTGAATGAATGTTAAATTTCAATCAAAAACCAACGTTTGTACATTATTAGATTTAACGGACCGCTAAGTCCTTGAATCGAACCATTTGATAAGTGCATCCCTGTATCGTTGATCTCCCAAACGTCGTAGTAAACTAAGACGGTTTCAAATTTGTTTGTCCACCACTTTCACCATTCGCTCCACCGTTAAAGGTTGTTCTCCATGCCGCCGGCCATTCCGTTCGCGCCACAAGTGGTATAGTGTCGCTTGAAAAGTGTATTGAATAATAAATTTCTGAAGATGGTTGTAATCACATCCTTTGATTACCTCGACAAGCTCGGTCCATCTTGTTGTGTACCGCGATCCAAGAAGATTCCGAGTAAGCTTCCTCCAAACTTGTGAGGAGAACCTACATTGAAAGAATAAGTGGTCTCGAGTTTCCTCTTCATTATTGCAAAACACACAATTCATATGCCCCGCCCAGCTTGTCATTCGATCCCCCGTGGATAATCTATTCGATCCCCCGTGGAGGTCTTAACATTTGCTTTCAACTAATGGTTACAATCGGAATTCTAATCGCAAACATTGTCAACTACTTCACCTCTTCAATTCACCCTTACGGATGGCGAATCGCTCTTGGTGGCGCAGGAATTCCTGCCCTGATCCTCCTCTTCGGATCGCTTCTCATCTGCGAAACACCAACGAGTCTCATCGAGCGGAACAAAACCGAGGAAGGCAAAGAAACGCTTAAGAGGATCAGAGGCGTCGAAGATGTTCATGAGGAGTATGAATCAATCGTCCTTGCTTGCGATTTCGCGAGGCAAGTCAAGAACCCTTACAGAAAACTGATGAAACCCGAGAGCCGACCGCCTTTCGTGATTGGAATGTTGCTACAGCTTTTCCAACAGTTTACTGGAATCAACGCGATTATGTTCTATGCACCGGTTTTGTTCCAGACCGTAGGATTTGGAAATGATGCCGCTCTGCTTTCCGCGGTTGTAACGGGAACGATCAACGTTCTCAGCACCTTCGTCGGGATTTACCTCTTAGACAAAACTGGCCGGAGATTTCTATTGCTCCAATCTTCTGTTCACATGCTCGTTTGCCAAGTATTTTTTACTTCTCACACACAACGTTTCTTGTTCTGCACGTAAAGTAACTCAAGGTTAATTTAGGTTTTCTTGTCCTCCAAGTAATCCTCATAAACTAACAATTTTCTCAAAACAGGTGGTGATCGGAAGCATCCTAGCGAAGGACCTAGACGTGACGGGTACGCTAGGGAAGACAGAAGCCATAGTGGTGGTGATCTTCGTGTGCGTATACGTGATGGGGTTCGCTTGGTCATGGGGCCCACTAGGATGGCTAATCCCTAGTGAGACCTTTCCCGTAGAGACTAGAACCGAAGGGTTCGCATTGGCGGTCTCGTGCAACATGTTCTTCACGTTCGTGATCGCTCAGGCCTTCCTATCGATGCTTTGCGGGATGAAGTCAGGAATATTCTTCTTCTTCAGTGCTTGGATCGTTGTGATGGGACTTTTCGCTCTGTTCTTCGTGCCGGAGACGAAAGGAGTCTCGATCGATGACATGAGAGATAGCGTGTGGAAACCGCATTGGTACTGGAAGAGGTTTATGCTTCACGAGGATGAACGTGACGTAGAGAAGAGAACTGCTTGAGCTTTTTGATCAATCGATCACACTCTCACTCTTCTCTTTTATATTTCATATGTGGAGCAATGTACTGTATAATATATATAAGAGACCAACTTGTTGATTCTTGTCTTATAATCCATATGCTTCTTCAGGTTTGGTATCATCAATGGAAACTCCATGGTTACTTATACAGTTTGATGTGTTTTAACTTTTAAGCCACTAGATACGAGAACGAATAGTGTTCATTTTAATCAACGATTGACCCTTATGTTAACAACTTATCAGTTTTGGTACTGATCCTATAGTATCTGTAAAGATTATAGACCAAAGAACCATAATTTTCAGGGCAAAAAACAAAAAATCATCTTACATATTGGAGCTTTGTCTTTTTATTTACTCAAAAAGAAATTTAATGCTAGAAGGTGCATTGCATGAAGGCATGCGGCTCATTTAGTTGCGTTTAATGCAGCTAATGATGTTAATGCATGTCAGATTTACATCGACACATATATATGATACTATATGACATATGTACTCGTAATGTAAACACCAGAACGACGACATATGCATTTAATTTTTAACCACTATGAAACATACGGTGATATGCATGTGAAATGTAATAGAATGAACCAGATATTATGTTGTTGAAAAAAAACTAATCAACGGGAAGTTTCAGCTATGGAATTGATTTATATTCGGTTCGGTTCAATTGTAGACTGGTTAAATGGTTTGTTGTTTCGGTTTAGATGATTGAGTGTTGTATTTAAGGAAACGCAAACTTAACCTTTAATTTTAATGAAGCATTTTACAAAGATAAGAAAAGTTAGTTAGAACTTGAAATGGTATCAGAGCGAATCCTCGCTAAGCTTCATTCACTTCCGTGCAAATTTCTCTAAATCTCATCGTTTTCTTCTTATTTCGAGCTCGAATTCGTATTCTACGATCGATTCTCTACCTTCTGATTGGTCAAAAAAAAATTTTCTTTCTCATATTCGATTTCCAGAAAATTTTTGGACTCGATATGCTTTTCTCTTTGATTTCTGATCGGTTTCAAGTGTATTTCATAGAGAAATGGCTTCCGATTCAACTCAACCTGTTACCGGTATATCTGCAAGCTCAGATCCATATGCAAATCCTCTATATCTTCACACGGCAGATAATTCTGGCGTATATCTTGTCACTGAGAAGCTTTCTGGAGAATCAAACTATCACACATGGCGTTTATCGATAATCAATGCCGAAAACAAGCTTGGTTTTATCTACGGTACTACTCTCAAACCTTCAAAAACTTATAACGACTATGGATCTTGGTCGCGTTGCAATGATATGGTCTATACTTGGATAACAAAGTCGGTCTCGAAGGAAGTAGTTCACAAGGTTCTGAACAAATAACTCAGTTGAATAGACAGCTCCAAGGTTTTGAGTATCAAGTCATAGCTCCTACACCTGCTTCGACACACAGTGGTTCAATTTCAGCTCAAGGTATGCCTAATATACCTTCTCATAAAAAATTTGTTTCTGAACCAAGCCTAACTTTACTAAATACGATTTGGATTCTAGATACTGAAGCTAATTGTCATATCCGCTGTGACCTTAGGATGTTCTCTAATGTCGTTAACACTAAGCACACTAACATTTCTCTCCCTAACAACACAACAATCCCTATTCACATCTCTGGCACAGTCAAGCTTAGTGATAGGCTCATTCTTCATAATGTGTTCTATGTGCCATCTTTTCATTACAATTTAGTTAGTGTTAGTTCTTTAACCAAAAACAACCAAAAAAAAAATTCTGTTCATTTCTATCGTGATTCTTGGTATATTCAGGATCGGATGATTGGTCAAGGTGATCAATCCACTGATCTTTATCTCCTCTGCCAAAATGAGTCCTCTGATCCACAACAACATGTAGCATTCATGGTAGCATCACATGAACTCTGGCATCAACAGCTTGGTCATCCCTTTATTTCCAGAGTTCATTCTTTATCTTCAAATTTGAATCTTCTTCAGTAACTATCTGATTTTCATCGTAAAATTTGTCATCTGTCTAAGCAAAAACGTCTTCCTTTTGTTTCAAATAATAAAAATGTTTAGGAACTTTTCTCTTTGATTCACATTGATGTTTGAGGTCCTTTTCATGTTACATATGTTAATGGTCATCGTTATTTTCTCACCATTGTTGATGACTCCACACGAATGACTTGGATTTACTTTCTTAATCAGAAAAGTGATGTAGCAAAGGATTTCCCTGCATTTCTTAGTCTCATTCACACAGTATGGTTTTCGAGTTAAAAGCATAAGATCTCACAATGCACCAGAACTTCAATTCAAAGAATTTTTAAAACAACTAGGCATATTTCATTATCATTCTTGTGCATATACTCCACAACAGAATTCTGTGATTGAGAGAAAACATCAACATCTTTCTAATGTTGCAAGATCACTGTATCCAATTCCTTACTGGCCTAAATGTGTGTCTATTGCAGTCTTTCTAATTAATAGAACACCAATACCTGTTTTATATGATAAAAGTCCTTTTGAAAAGTTGAATCATAAGATTCGTGATTATACTTTTCTTTAAGTGTTTGGTTGTTTATGTAATGAATCTACTCATCTTAAGGATCGTAATAAGTTTACTGCAAGAGCTAGACCTTGTGTTTTTCTAGGTTATGAATTTGGTTTTAAAGGTATTGGATCTGGAATATAATATAGTATCTGTCTCTAGGAATGTAGTTTTCCATGAAACTATTTTTCCATTTGTTGATAATTGATATGCTCAAATTTGCCATAAGCTATTCTCTCAAATTAAGAGATCGATGTAATACTTAGGGGTCGAATCCACATGGAATCTAAACACACAATCGACTAATGAATTCAAATTAAGCTAAGTAAATAGTGGTGAATGTAATAAAAACAACAAAAGTAAACAGTGAATGATGATAAGGGTTCTAGTAATCAATTGGACAAAAGGTTAGGCTATGGGTAATTCGCAGGAATGAATCGAAATATGATCGTGTCGATCGACACACAAGTATGTGTTGATTGACACAAGGATAAAAACGGTTAGGATTTTATTAAGAGCAGTTCTAGAACTCAAACACGAATATAAAACCAATCAACTTTCGTTGCAGAAATTATCTATGACTAAATCCCTAAATTCCAATTTTTTTTGCAAACTTAGTGAATAAAATCAAGCATTAAGTTCAGGTTCAATTGTTCACAAAATTATTAAGCCAAATTTCTTTGCGAATAGATAATTTTGCTCATCTAAGATTATATCAGGTTGTTAATAATACTTTCGCATCTATTAAAGCAACCTAGGATTTCCAATTTCAGTTGATCAATCCTAAATCAGAGTTAAATCAATCTAGATGAAGAACATAAAGATAAATCCTAACAGATTTTCAATCCTAACAATTTCTCATCAAACCCTAGAATTACCATAAACCTAACAAGCAAACTACTCAGACATAGATGCAGTATACATTATGAATGAATAAAATTGCATAAAAGAGATAGAGTAAGAGATACAAAGGTTCGAAATCTGAAGGTCTGGAAGTCTCGAAATCTCGCCTAAAGCTCTCCAAATCTCTCCTCTTAAGTCTCAATTCAAAACTAGATAAAAACATAAAAGTCTAAGGAAAAACTATATATAATGTCTTGGATTGGGCTTTATTGTAAACTTCTGGGCTTTTTGGGCAAAACTGGAATTTCCTCAATCTTCTCGTCAGACACGATCGTGTCGATCGACACACTGAACCGTGTTGATCGACACAGACATGTAAAATCGACTCTGACTTGATCACTTCGGGTCTTATTTCCTCGATGTTCCAAAATGCTCCAAAAGCTCCCATTAAGCTCCAATCGTCCCTCAACCTACAAAGACTCGAAAAGACTCGAAAAATATCACAAAAGACTCTATAAAAGGGACTTATATCATGGTCAAAAACGGTTAAAAACCATGATATATCAACTCCCCAAGACTTAGCATTTGCTTGCCCTCAAGCAAAACATACACTAAAAATGTGAAAGAGGTTTGAAAACGCAGAAACTTACCTTCCCTTGGAGTACCGGACCATACCCTTTCAACTAGTAAGCCACATAATGCATAACCAACTCAAAATCAGACCGCCATGTACTTCTCCATAGACATTCGCAGCCTCCCAAATTCATCCACGACTTCTCAACATAACCTGCTAGTCCTCATTGCTGGGTCTCGTCCCAGATCTTAATGCCAAGAACCTTCTAGACTCATTCCTATACTATACCATGTCAAGTGAACCATACAACTCTTGGTACTCTTTCTCTCCCCCAGACTTATTTGATTCTCTACTTTTTTTTTTTTTGAATGCTGAGACCCAAAAGCAGTGCTTTCACTACTGTTGTTCCTTGTGAGGAGACAGAGTCGTGAGATCGCTCGTCCTCTACATCCGTTCTAAGGGACTCAGACTGCTACTTTTGAGCTCCGGGTGATCATTTCTTGAGTACTGACTCACTAGAATTTTATTTCCTCATCTTATACTCAAGAACTATCATTTCACCCCAATCATTATATATATATATATATATATATATATATATATATATTATTTTAGAACAAGGGAGAGGAGTACCATTACTTTCACTAAAAAGTGCACTTGTCAGGTATGAATGAGGAGTCAAGCTCTATGAACATCAATCACCGAGGAGACCACATAATTAGCTCGAACCCGGCGGATTATGCTGGAAGTAACAGATGTTTCCAGTTAACTGGTCAACCTTAGGATTTCCCATTAGTCTGATTCTGAAGTTGATCCTGGAAGAATGGTCACACAACTGAAAGAGACAATCCACTAAACCAAAAGAAGGGTCATTGTTTCCAACTCACTATTTTGACTCAATAAATCAAGTTATGACTGACTCTCAGAAAGCAAACAAAAATTTAGCAACTACCTCCCCCAGACTTAAACAACACTGTCCCCAGTGTTATTAAGCCTGAAATTGATGAAAGAATCAAAAGGAAAATGAAAACACCAATTGAACAGAATGAGAACTTACCTGATGCAGGGTGTGTCGATCGACACGAGTAGTCTGTGTTGATCGACACAGGATTGTCCTCGTCTCCTCCCTTTTTTTTGGTGAATGAATAAACCTGAAACACTTAGAATAAAACTAAAAGTTAGTAAACAAAGGGAAAATAAAACGAAAATACGTAGACTTACCAGTGGGTTGTCTCCCACTAAGCGCTTGTTTTCAGTCATTAGCTTGACCGTGGATACCGTTTAGGTGCGAGGTGGATTTTTGAGGGGCTTTATGTCTCCCACCTCCAGACCTCCAAGGAACAACACCAGGGAAAAGCTTCATGGTGTTTTGAAGCATTTCTTGAACAACTACCTCTCCTTTCTCCCTCAACTCTAAGGGGATGATGATTATGAACTTGGAGAAAGGGTTGGAAGTCTTTTTGCGCTTCACCTTGCAGGCAGTCAAGTCTCCATCAGATCTCAAAGAGGGTGAAGTCAAAGGTGGGGCACATGGGATCTCTTCGTGTCATCTCCAAGGCCTGAACTCGGCTTGTCTCCATTAGTAACGGTCATGCAAGAATTTTCTATGACATGAACTGAAGGGTAGAAGACATTCTTGTTGATCTTGGAGAAGGAGATTCGTTGATTAGGAAAATCCACAATCGCACCCACAGTTGCAAGAAATGATGACCAAAGAATCATTGGTTTCTCGCTGTCCTTTTTCAACTCCATAATGTGAAAATCCACCGGAACTAGACAATCTTTTACTTGAAGCATCAAGTCAGGAATAAACCCTTTCGAAAACGTTGAAGAAGCGTCAGCAAGCTCGAGAGACATCTTTGAAGGTTGAAGATCCAAAACCCCCAGCTTCCTTGCAACAGACTAAGACATGACATTCACATTAGCTCGAGTGTCACAGAGAGCAACGAGCGAGGATAAGACGATCAAGATTTACCCTGAGTTGTGGCATCAAATGGTCGGCGAGTCGGAGCAGAATGTCGATCTGGTTTACGGTGACATTCTGAAATGGGTTAAGAGCCGAGCGGAATCTGCCGCTGAGAGGAAACGGGAAGCACGTGCCGCCGTTGACGGCGGAGCTTAGAGTCCTTTTGACTCATTGGATGTATTGTGTTGTGTAATCCAATAGGGAAGGGCCATGTGGCAATCGAGTATATTGTGGTTTACTGTTTCTCGTAGCACATTGGTTTACAGCTGAACCAATACCTAATAAATAAATTGTAACCATATAAAAATTGTTTGACCAAAATAAAGGTGTGTTATGTAGATATTTAGATTTTAAAATTAATCTTTTTTTTTGTCAACGATTTTAAAATAAATCAAAGGAATATATAATTATGATCTATGTAATTAGATTATAAACTACAATTTATGGATAAAGTGCACGTGGGGCAGTGGCACTTTGGTTGCCTTTCTCACCGCCTAGGTTCGAATCTAGGCAAGCCCTCCTTTGGGAGGTAAAAATTGGGCATGTGTGGACCTCACTAAAAATTAAAAAAGATGACAAAAAAAAATAAACTACAACCTATATTTTATGCAAACTCTTGAATCAAAATCTAATTAAATTCATTTCCAATGATACTTCATATGTTATCATTATAATGCTTCAAATTTTTTTTTTTAAACTAAATTACTTTTACATGTTGATAATTTTTCTATGATAAATCTAGTGTTAACAATTTTAAGATATAAATAGAAATAATATGTTCATATAATACTTATTCAAACAACCGTATGTGTTTATAACACTTTTTCAGATTCCTTTGAGCATATAACAATTTCAAGCAAAAAATGACCGAAATACTCCCACACGCACTGTGTACAATGATTTTGATGCGGGTGGACGAAGCACATTGACAAGAGTGTACATCCTTTAATATAATTATATATTAAATTATATTTTGCTTTATTTTCTCCACCCTTCTTTTGTTTTCTATAATATTTGTTTTCTATATTCCAAAAATTATCGAATTCATTAATTTATATACTTATTTTTTTATCTTCCATCTATATTACCATATATATTAGACATGTAATTATGTTAAACTCATAATTACTTATCTTGTAAAAATGTACATGTACATATATATACCAAAACGTTGTACACATATATATGTACATGTATGTATATGTTTATGTACATGTACATATACATCTAGAACTCAAACACGAATATAAAACCAATCAACTTTCGTTGCAGAGATTATCTATGACTAAAACCCTAAATTTCAAATTTCTTTGCAAACTTAGTGAATAAAATCAAGCATTAAGTTCAGGTTCAATTGTTCACAAAATTACTAAGCCAAATTTCTTTGCGAATAGATAATTTTGCTCATCTAAGATTATATCAGGTTGTTAATAATAGTTTCGCATCTATTAAAGTAACCTAGGATTTCCAATTTCAGTTGATCAATCCTAAAATCAGAGTTAAAGCAATCTAGATGAAGAACAAAAAGATAAATCATAACAGAGTTTAAATCCTAACAATTTCTCATCAAACCCTTGAATAACCCTAAACCTAACAAGCAAACTACTCAGACATAGATTAAGAAAACATCATGAGATAAATAATTTGCATAAAAGAAATAGAGAATGTGATACAAAAGAGTTTGAAATCGACGAAGGTCTGAAGTCTCGAAATCTCTTCCAAAGCTCTCCAAATCTCTAAATCTCTAAGTCTCAATTAAAAACTAGATAAATACATAAAAGCCTAAGAAAAAAACTATATATAATGTCTAAAAATCGGATTAGGCTTTTCTGTAAACTCTGGGCTTTTTGGGCAAAAGAGGAAATTCTTCAATCTTCTCGCCAAACGTCAGCGTGTCGATCGACACAAGCCAAAAACTTCGACTCCAACTTGATCACTTCGGCTCTTCTTTCCTTGATGTCCAAAATGCTCCAATAGCTCCCATTAAGCTCCAATCGTCCTTCAACCTACAAAGACTCGAAAAAATACCAAAAAGACTCTATAAAAAAGACTTATATCATGGTAAAAAAGGGGTAAAAACAATGATATAACAACTTGATGAAAGTCCTTTTTCCGGTTTCAAAGATAAAACCTAGATTCACTAAATCGATATAGAAATAGTAAAGGTTCGTTAAGGAACCAACAATACATTCTAATTCTATGGGATACAACTTCAGCTAAGCGATCAAAAGATGGTATAAGTGTCACGACTTATCAAAGCAAACAAAAAGTAAAATTCGGTTGAAAACAATAAGTGGAAAGGCGTTAGGTCAAGGGATAATTCTTAGGGATTAAGATATCAAAACCAAACAATTATTCAGGTTATCAAGTTATGAACCAATCTAGAACTTAACCATAGATTCAAGAGGACCCACTGTCGTGGCATCAACTACTTCAACAATCGATCTAACACCCTAAACTGTCGTTTGAGGTTACAAAGAATGATGAGCATTAAACGAATATGATCAATTTGTTCACGAGTTGCTTTAACTTCAACTGTCGTTGGCTAAAGACAACTCGCCCATCTAAGCCAATTCCAGCAATTCACAACACTTTTGATGAGTGAATTCAACCTAAAATCAGAGACTAGGTGATCAAATTAGTCTAGGCAATAAGATCGACATTAGATGGAGATATCGAATGATGTTTCAAAACCTATCTATGCTTAGTTATGATTCTCTAATCCCATCGAACCCTTAACCTAACAAAGGGAATTACTCGCACATAATCAAACAAACAACAGCAGTGATTGAGAATAAAAACTTCATTGAATCAAAGTAAAAAGATAAGGGTTTAAGAAGACTTCAACAAGGAAACGTGAAAGACAAACCTCCAAGCTTACAACTCTCAAAACAAGTCTCAAATCTCTCCCTCTCTCACTTGCGATTCGTTCTCTCTCTCTCTCTCTGTGTCTGCACTGTTGCGTGATACTCCAAAGGATCAAAAATCTCTCTCTTTAAAGGCCCACGGCGGCTGGGAAAAATAGGGCTGCGAAAATTAGGTTTTATGAGTGTTTTCCATAATTGGATCTTCTGGGAGCACCTGCTCCCTCTTCTGGGACGGGTGCTCCCCTACTCCAGAATATTCCAAAAAGATCCAGATTCTTTCTTTTTTCACCAAATCCAATTGCATGTTCCATTCTTCTATTCCAGCCACTTTTTAACCTAAAATGACACAAAAGAGATTGATAGACTCGATAAAAACCTACAAAATAAAGGTTAGAATGCGCCAAAAATGCATTATATCTATTCTCCCAGACTTAAATCTTTGTTTGTCCTCAAAAAATTCAAGACTAAGTGAAGGAGAAAGGTTTGAAAACGCGGGAACTCTTTTATCCTCAGTGAACCGGGTTTAAATCATTCAATCTGCAGACCACATAATCCAGATTACGCATAACAAAGCATCACCAAAACTCCTCAACACATTTCTCAACCAAGTTCCATTTCCGAAACACAAACTCAACGCATTCAAAGTTGCGTGGGGTCTCGCTAAAGGCACCATTTAGGGCAGACGACGCTAAAGAGTTAAGGCCATTTAGAGGTGGAGTTCAAGGTGTTTAAAGTGTTTAAGGGTTACCCGATGTTTCGTAGAGGATGCAGGATATCGCACAAAATTGCAAGAGAGAATAGGTCCGTTGATATTCTACATTCTCTAAACCACTCTTTCTTTCTTCCAACCTCTCAAACGTCTCAACTAACCATCATCCATCTTGGGTATACTCGCTGTGCAGAGAGACACCTCCTATTTTACAGATTCACCACTCTTCATCATCTGTTTTTTTTTTTTTTTGAGAATTAAGGGATGATGATGAAGAGGGTTTTGATTACAGGTATCTGTCTCTCAAACACGAAAATATCAGAGTTGTTGTACATACCCAAGTGGAGTTCACCAATATCATTCCTCCTTCATGGATTTTTGTTCCACCTTGTTGTAAAACCATCTTCTGAAAATAGGAGCAGGTGCTCCTTCTGGGAATCAATGCTCTTGTTTTTCAGAAAGAGTGATTTAAAGGCAGTGTCGACCCATTTCTCTTCGGCCCTTTTGCGCATATGCTGCACATATGACAATGAAGTAACAAGAATGCAAGAGGCTTGAAAAGAGGTTAGGGTTAAGGAGGGTACTAACTAAAAATGAGCTAGCTATTCAGGAACAACAAGAGTGATAAAAAGAATAAGGAGTTCTGAATATGATTCGTTTCCCTAATCTAGTGCCAATAGCGAGAGGAATTTTCTGTCAATATAAAACCTGGAAAATAGTGTGTCGAAGTGTTCCAGCTGTTCCTTGTACCCATGCTCTGTAAAAATGGTCACTAGAGAGAAAGTTAAACACAAATAGTTCAAAGATCATCATAAGATAAAGTCCTAATTCCCTACAAAGTCTTGACTCAATAAAATAAAAGAAAAACTAACTCAATAAGGACATAAGAAAATAGAAAACAACCAAAATAAAAGTCATTAGCACAACTCCCCCCAGATTTACTTCACACCATCTCGGTGTGAAAATAAGAAAAGAGAGAGTAAAGAGAAAGAAAAAAAATCAAAAGGAAAGAGCAGAAAAGAAAAGTGTTCATGGAATACTGATAGTGGATAAGAAAGCGATGTCTAATCGCTGGAAGTGTTGTCAGAATCTTCACTTGTGTCGGAACGAGTGGATGGGCCGGAGGATGTAGAGGTTCGAGGAGCAGGCATGGATGGTGCCATTGAGGGCATCGTCTCTGTGGCATGAGATGTGTTGCAGCCTTTCTGGAGCATATGAAGAATACGGCGAAGCAACCCGTTGTTCTTCTTGGTGGAGGCTACCATCCAACGGCGGTAGTCTGCGTCTTTTGGGTTGTCTGAGATGTCTCCAAGCGTCAGCTCACTCGCATATGGCCGGCGGTAGTAGGCTCTGAACTGCTGCGTCTGTTGTGTATCTGCTTCTAAATCCTCAACCTTGTCTTGGCTCAAATAAACGTCTGGGACTGGAGCGGGAGCAGGAGCAGGTCTGGTAGTGGAGGTGCTCTTCCTGGGTGTAGAGGTGCTCTTCCTGGGTGTTGAGGTGCTCCCTGCCTGTGCTCCAGTAACAGAGCATAGATACTCTGTTCCAGGCGTGAAGCCTACATTGGCGGCGACTTCCAGCTCTGTCAATGATGGCTGTGGTAGCTTGCAAAACTGGGTAGCTTTACCTCATGACAAGAAACGGTAAATGGTCGCCTCCTGCAAGATCTCACAATGAAGGAGGTAGTTAGTATCCATATATTCCGTTGCCTTGCTGCATGTGTGGGCGTCAAGATCCACTCCCAAGTGGATGAACAGCCTGGTCAGTAAGCTCCCCATCCTCTCTGAATGCGCAGCGGCCTTCCCCTTTGCAACCTTTGTCCTCATATCCACTATCACCCCGACAAACAATACACCATGTTGATGGTCAAATTGGAGTCACAACTCAATCCCGGTTCGCCCTCAATTGCGTCCTTAACCGCATGATATAGCAGCATCAGCTCATCGGTCCTCACTTTGGTTGAGTCATCCTTGGCAAACAGGATTGTGCTTATGGCCTTTGCACCAATTCTTAGAGTCGGGTTGCGAATAGTGGATTGCGCAGTGGATCGGGAAAAGTAGTCGCCAACTGCAATGAAATTCCATAATGCATTCACAATTGGAAGTCAAGGGGGTAAGGCCACTGACTCCACGTCGGGGTCAAAACCGTAGACCTCGCAGAGCTCCGGAATGGTGATGATTTGCTTCTTTCCATCAGCGAAGAAAGAGAGAATTCCCTCAGAGGCTGTCGGGTTGCTCGGATCGGCATAGGTGAACTTAGCCGAAGCGAGGCACTGCCTAACGAGATCGGGATATAGAGCATCCAGCTGTGTAGCCAAATCAGTGAGCTGCGTGGCCGCGAGGATGCAACTGACATCATGAAACAGGCCCAAATCCTTCAGGGTTGTTCCGCAAAGGAAGCGAGTAGGCTCAATAGAGATGTCCAGCCAGTTGTTGTAGTGGAAGGCATCCGTTCGGTCCCATGCTTCGTTTGAACTGGGAGGAAAGGAAGGATCAATCAATGAAAATCGTGTGCCCTCATCACGGGGCCAAGGGTTGGTTGTGATGCGAGTCGAGGAAGATGCGCCCTTCCCTTTTGATGATCGTGGTGGTTTTCCCATGGAAGTACGTGGCCCTGTCATCCTGCAAAGGCAATAACAACAACCACAAAAATCCAACATGAATCGACATCTTACATTCCACACAAAGACACATCTAGTCAAAAGGAAATGCCCTGTTTTTGCGAAATTGTGAGATCTAAAGGTTTGTCCTTTTTAGATAGATTCAACTACTCCAAACAGCCTAAGACAAAGAATCACAAAGAATTACAAACCCATCCACATCTCCATTCCCCTAAATTTTGATTTTACTCCAAACATTAGGTTTTTAATCAAATCGAACCATCAAGTCAAATTACACAATCCTACCCACGCGAATTTCACCTTAAGCAAGCATATGGTTCACCCAACTAATCTCACTATGAAAAATCAACCAAATCAACCATCAATTTTACCATGGTACTTCGAAAACGGCGGCCTGAAAAAGGGGGGTTTTTGAGTGGTTACCTTGCTTTCTTTGAGAAACGAGTTGTAGATTTGGAATGGTGATGAAAAATCGAGTGGAATTAAGCCAAAACTCACTCAAATCGGTTGAGAATCGAAGAAGTTGAGGTTTTGAGTAAAAAAAACTTGGAACGGTTTTAATGGAGAAAATCGAAAGAGGAAAAAGAATGGGAAGAAAGAGAGAGTGGGACGCGAGAAATATAGGGTTTCGGTGGATCCCACCTTATAAATTTTTAATTCCATTTGAATTTGGAAAAATCCCTTTTCAATATTTCTCGAGTCCATCTCAATATTCTTATTGGACTTACCTCGTGGTGGGCCCAAATCGAAATTCCAATTGTTAGCCTGGGGAGCAGGTGCTCTGACTTGGAGTAGCAGGTGCTCCCTCTGGGTTTGAACTTTGAAGCGGATCGACGTGTAGGTCGATCCTGGGATTGACCGATGGTCTGTATGTTGAATTCCTCATTCCGGATCGAACGATCTAACTGAGAGTATCGATCGATCCTCTTTGCATATACCAAATTTTTTTTTTATTACCTGGAAACTCAAACTGAAATTCAAAGTTAGTAAATAAAAGAAATCAAATTGAAAAAGTTAGAAAACATACCGGTGGGTTGCCTCCCACCAAGCGCTTGGTTAAAGTCATTAGCTTGACTTGATTAGCCATTTAGGCTTTTGGTGCATCGCCTAAGGAGATGAATCCTCCTTCGGCTTGGTTTGTTTCAGCGAGGTATGGCTTACACCGCTGTCCGTTGACCACGAATTCCTTGCCCTTGGCATCCAGCAACACCATGGCTCCATAGGATCAGACCTCCTTTATGAGAAAGGGGCCGGACCACCTAGATCGCAACTTTCCAGGAAAAAGTTTAAGTCGAGAGTTAAAGAGAAGTACCAGGTCGTTTGGTTTGAAATCTCGGCTGAGAATCCTCTTGTCGTGATACATCTTGGTTTTCTCTTTGTATATCTTCGAACTCTCATAGGCCAGGTGCCTAATTTCTTCCAATTCATTAAGCTGCATTGAGCCTTTCCAAGGCGGGTTTGATATCGTAGTTCATTAGTTTAACAGCCCAGGCTGTCTTTTACTCAAGCTCTACAGGAAGATGGCAGGACTTCCCATATACCAAGTGAAAGGGCGTTGTCCCCAATGGTGTTTTGTAAGCGGTTCGGTATGCCCACACCGCGTCGTCCAACTTAGCGGCCCAGTCTTTTTTGGTGGTGCCTACGGTTTTTTGTAGGATATCCTTGATTTGCCTGTTGCTAACCTCAAATTGGCCACTAGTCTGCGGGTGATATGCTGTCGCAACCTTATGCTTTACACCATTCTTCCTTAAAAGGTTCTCAAAAACCTTATTGATGAAATGGGTCCCTCCATCGCTAATCACTACTCGCGGTACTCCAAATCTGGGGAATATTATGGTTTTGAACATCTTTAAAACCACAGCGGCATCATTTGTTGGGGAAGCAATGGCCTCAACCCATTTGGTCACGTAATCAACGGCCACTAAGATGTACTTGTTTCCCTAGGAGGATGGAAACGGTCCCATAAAGTCTATCCCCCATACGTCAAACACTTCAACTACCAGGATGAAGTGTTGAGGCATCTCGTTTCCTCGTGAGATGTTCCCTTGCCTCTGACATTTGTTTCACCTTGAGATAAAAGTGTGTACGTCCCGGAACATTGTTGGCCACCAATACCCAGCTTACAGTGCCTTGGATACTGTCCTAAAAGTCGCGAAGTGACCAGCATAACTCAAACTATGGCAGTGAAACAGGATTCCTGGAATCTCCCTCCAGGAACACATCTCCTAAAAAGGCCATCCGAGCATTGCTTGTAAAGGTATGGCTCGTCCCAAAAGTATCTCCTGATGTCTCGCAAAAATTTCCTCTTTCTCTCTCCCACAAAATCAGCTGGTTCACGATCAGCAGCAAGGTAGTTCGCTATCTCTCCAAACCATGGAAAACTTGGGGCAACTGACTTAGAAACAGCAGCAGAAAACACTTCTGGAGCAGGTGCTCCGTCCTGAACTGGGTGCTCCAGAACACAGATTCCAATAGCATACACATGTTCATCTGGTAATGCATCATCAAGTGGGACTGTGTCATCGACTTTCAAGCGAGATAAGTGGTCAGCAACTCCGTTCTCAGTACCTTTCTTATCAACGATTTTTAGATCAAACTCTTGGAGTAACAAAATCCATCTCAAAAGCCTCGGTTTCGCATATTTCTTTGTAAGTAAGTATTTCAAAGCTGCGTGGTCGGTATGAACAATGACCTTTGAACCGACAAGATACGACCTGAATTTCTCAAAGGTAAAGACTATAGCTAAGAGCTCTTTCTTAGTCGTGGCGTACTTACATTGAGTCTCATCCTAAGTTTGGCTAGCATAGTAGATCACATGGAGCTTTTTATCCTTCCTTTGGCCCAAAACTGCTCCCACAGCGTAATCACTAGCATTCGTCATTACCTCAAATGGTAGATCCCAATTTGGCAGTTGAAGAACGGGTGCACTTACCAATGCTCCCTATCGTGTGAAATGCCTCAAGGCAGGCTCCATCAAAATGAAACTTGGTTTCCTTACATAAGAGTTGAGTGAGCGGTCTCGCTATCTTCGAAAATTCCTTGATGAAACGTCTGTAAAAGCCCGCATGACCAAGGAAACTTTGTATTCCTCTGACTGAATTCGGCGGTTGCAAACTCATCATCACCTCAACCTTCGCTAGGTCAACCTCAATGCCCTTTTCTGAAATTCGATGACACAGAACTATTCCATCCCTAACCATGAAATGGCACTTCTCCCAATTTAATACAAGATGTTTCTCTTCACAGCGTTGTAACACCCTGCACAGATTAGACAGACACACGGAAAAAGAGCTCCCATAAACGGAGAAGTCATCCATGAAAACCACCATAATATCTTTAATCAAATCAGTAAAGATAGACATCATGCACCTTTGAAAAGTAGCAGGGGCGTTTCATAGTCTGAATGGCATTCTGCGGTACGCAAAGGTGCCATAGGGACATGTGAAGGTTGTCTTCTCCTGATCAACCGGGTGAATGAGAATCTGAAAGAAACCTGAATAACCGTCTAAAAAGCAATAGTAAGGGTGGTTAGCTAGTCTTTCGATCATTTGATCAATGAATGGTAAGGGAAAATGATCCTTCCTAGTTGCTGCATTTAACTTTCTATAATCGATGCACATCCTATGTCATGTGACAGTCCTAGTGGGTATCAATTCGTTCTTATCCTAGTGGTGATCACAGTGATCACAGTGATTCCGCCTTTCTTAGGCACTACATGCACATGACTTACCCAATTACTATCAGATATTGCATAAATAACTCCAGCTTCTAGTAATTTCATTATCTCTTTCTTAACAACATCTTTCAAATTCGGGTTCAGCCTCCTTTGGTGCTCTATAGAAGTTCTAGATTCATCCTCTAAATTTATCCTATACATGCATAAATCAGGTGAGATTCCTGGGATGTCATCTAAAGCCTTCCTATACTTCCTAAGCTCGCATAAAAGTAAGGCGGATTCCATATTATTCAGATCAGCATTAATAACAACAGGATATGTAGAGTTGGGGCCGAGAAACGCGTACCTTAGCCCATCTGGTAAGGTTTTGACCTCAAGTTTTGGAGTTTTCAGCTCGCTTCAAGGATCGTTAGCAAAGTTCCCAGGAGCGGGTGCTCCGTCTTCTCCCTCTGTTTCAAGCCTCAAAAAGTCTGTTGATTTTTCCATTTGCCCAGAATCTAACATCCTTGCGAAACCAACAGTGTCCTCACTCAAATATCCAGGTTCACTTTCAGCCTTTGTCAACGCAACATCCAAGGGATCATCAGCAAGAATCTCTTCAATCACTCCCTTTGAGATTTCGAGGTTATCTTCAATGGCAAAAGTTTGCCCATCAATGGTCAGTTTCTTCAGCATCCGATCCATCTCAAACTCCATAATAATGTCTCCCAGGTGGAGACCAGTCGTTCCGTTCTTTACATCAATGATCGCACCAGCTGTGCGCAAGAAAGGACGTCCCAAAATCAGGGGATCCTTTGGTTCATCGTCCAATTCCAACACCACAAAATCTGCTGGGATGAAGATGTTCCCAATCCTGACCTGCAAATCTTTCAAAATTCCTACAGGCAACTTAATAGATCTGTCAGCAAACACCAATGAAATTCGTGGTGGTTTAAATTTTGTGTACCCAAGCTTCCTTGCAACCGAATAGGGCATGAGGTTCACGCTGGACCCTAAATCACACAAAGAACAATCAAATCGCACAGGACCAATATCAACAAAAAGCACGAACTTACCTGGGTCCTCTTGCTTTTTAATGGCTTTGTTTTGCAGTACAGCACTACAATTCTTACTTACAACCATGGCGCTCTGCTCTGAAGGAATCCGTCCAGTAACTAGGCCTTTAACATACTTTTTCATGGACGGCATCATCTGAATCGCATCTGCCAATGTTAGCTTGACCGTCAAATCTTGTAACATTTCCTTACACTTTGCCTCCTCCAAATCCTTCTGTGACTTCCTTGGAGGTACTGGGTAAGGGACAGGGGGCCTGTAGACACGAGAACAAACCTTATCAATAATCTCATTTGGCCTTATTACCTTAGAAGTTGATCCAGAAACGTCTTCATCCTCTTCTGTTTTCGGAGCAGGTGCTCCCTCTGTTGGAGCAGGTGCTCCGTCCGCTGGAGTAGGTGCTCCTTCTGGGCAGTTTACAGCTTCTGTCCTTACGACTGCTGGTAAAACTCTTCCACTTCTCAGTTCAATGGCATTTACAAACTCTCTGGGGTTTGTATCTGGCTTACCTGGCAGCACTCCTTGTGGCCTTTTGATTGCATTGGCCGTCTGAGCAACCTGAGTGTCGAGTTTCTTCACGTGGTTGCAAACCGCCTCAAGCTGACCATTGAGGTTCGAATACATAGCATCAACCTTAGTGTTGATCTCAGTAGCACACTTTTGTTGATTAACCATTAGCTGCTGCATCATACCCTTCAACTCGTCCTGAGAATTACTTCCAGAGCTCGCAGGAGCTTGAAAGTTAGAGAATTGCGTTTTCTGACCTTGAAAAGGGAGAAACGTCTTCCCTTGGAAATTCTAAGGGTAGGTTTTTTGGAAATTCTGATCCTAAGGATTCTAGTTTTGGAGGCTGGTTTGCTGCGGATAAACCTGGTCCTGTGGGTTCTCAGCATTCATACTTCGATAGAAGAAGTTCGGGTGACTCCTATAATTTTGGTTGAACCCGCGATTTCGCACAAACCCTTGGCCATTTACGTAGCTTACCTCCTGCTGATCACTGTCTCCTTCCTCAACTATCTCCTCGGCTAGTGGCTCACCATCCCCATCTGCAAAATGGACCATCCTTTGGTTAGCCTTGAGCAATAAGTTGACCTTAGCAGTAAGGTCATTAATCTTTTTGGAATCCATTCCGCTAGATTTCGTAGTCCGATCATATTCTTGGGACTTGTTGCTAGAACTCGCAGCCAAGTTCTCAATGAGCTTATGCGTACCCTCTCTGGTTTTTGTCATAAAGTCTCCATCGCTAGCAGCATTAGGCGCATTACTTTAGTCCCAGTCAACACCATCGTAAAAGATACTGAGTAGATTTTCATCGGTGAAACCATGGTGTGGACATTCCCTTTTATACTCCTTGAACCGTTCCCATGCCTCACAGAAGGACTCTCCTGAATGTTGTTGGAACGAGGAGATTTTGTTCCTTAAACTCGCGGTTTTAGTCTTCGTATAGAAGTGATCCAGAAACGCAGCTCTGCATTGTGCCCAAGTCGTAATGGAGCCAGCAGGTAGAGACTTTAGCCACCGCGAAGCCTTATCCGCGAGTGAGAAGGGGAATAGCTTGCACTTTAGGAAATCCGGGTTCATCCCATTAGAACTCATCGTGGAGCAGATCTCCTCAAAGTTTTCTATATGGTCCATCGGAATTTCAGCAGGCAGCCCATGGAACAAATGCTGTTTAACCAGCGATATCATCTGCAGTTTGATCTCATAATCATTCCGTTCAACAGCAGGGGGAACTATAGCAGCTCGGTTTTGGTAAAATGCATGGGGATTGTCCATATCCCCTATGGCTCGCTGCTGCTCACGCGCGCGTTGTTGCTGCTGCTCGCGTGCGTGCTGCTGTTGCATTTGAGCCATCTGCTCTTGCAGCCTTTGCGGCTCAGCTGCCATGTTGTTGTCGCCTTGATCGCCCATATCAGCGGGATTAGGCCTTTGTCGTCTGTTTTTTCGTTCTAGTCTCGCAAGTTCAGGATTACTCAAAGTGACGAGGGGAGTTTGAAGATTTCTCCTTGTTGTCATTGAGTTCATACACCTGAAACACACGCAAGAGAAACAAAAGAACAAGATTAGTGCTTAGTCTAAATTGTAAACGAAAATTAGAGATATCGAGTTGGTCCCCGTCGCAACGGCGCCAACTTGATGAAAGTCCTTTTTCCGGTTTCAAAGATAAAACCTAGATTCACTAATAAGAAGACTTCGACTAGGAAACATGAAAGACAAATCTCCAAGCTTACAACTATCAAAACAAGTCTCAAATCTCTCTCTCTCTCACTTGCGATTCGTTCTTTCTCTCTCTCTCTCTCTGTGTTTGCACTGTTGCGTGATACTCCAAAGGATCGAAAATCTCTCTCTTTAAAGGCCCACGGCGGCTGGAAAAAATAGGGCTGCGAAAATTAGGTTTTATGAGTGTTTTCTATAATTGGATCTTCTGGGAGCACCTGCTCCCTCTTCTGGGACGGGTGCTCCCCTACTCCAGAATATTCCAAAAAGATCCAGATTCCTTCTTTTTTCACCAAATCCAATTGCATGTTCCATTCTTCTATTCCAGCCACTTTTTAACCTAAAATGACACAAAAGAGATTGATAGACTCGATAAAAATCTACAAAACAAAGGTTAGAATGCGCCAAAAACACATTATATCACAACTCCCCCAGACTTAGCATTTGCTTGCCCTCAAGCAAAACATAAACTAAAAATGTGAAAGAGGTTTGAAAATGCGGAAACTTACCTTCCCTTGGAGTATTGGACCAACCTTTTCAACTAGTAATCCACATAATGCAAAACCAATTAAAAACCAGACCACCATGTACTTCTCTATAGACATTCGTAGCCTCCCAAATTCATCCACGACTTATCAACACAACCCGCTAGTTGTGGGAGTCGGAACCCGCACAATCAAAATTTGTAGAGACTTTCGTAGGGAACTGAATTTCTATGATTAAACCAACGCAAACAACTGTAAAGGAAATTGAACACTTGTTCTATTGCTGTTCAGAAAGCTTTAGAATACAAGTCTTTGTAAATTGATTTTCGGATCCCCTTTCTCAAGGGTTATGTACATGTATATATAGTCACCTAAGGCGGTTTTGCCTATCCCTAAGTCATAATGGAAATCCCCCTTCTCTTGCGATTTCCATTCTTCCTTAGATTGCTTGTGTCAGTCTTTTCACGGGCCTCGTCACATTCCACTTCGGCCCAACTCTTTCCAATCAAGACGACATCGGTACGCGCCCACATCGGAACCATTAGTACGACATCGGTACCATCACCTATCGACATCGGAACCATATGAGCCCGACTTCGGTGCCGTACGTGACCGATGTCGGCTCCACACATGGTCGACTTCGGTGCCGTATGTGACCGATGTCGGCTCCACACATGGTCGACTTCGGTGCCACATGTGACCGACATCGGTTCCACACGTGATTGACTTCGGTTCCACATTTGGCTGACATCGGTTCCATTTGCATCGCGGTACGTGATCCTCGTGTCGCGGTACATGATCCTCGTGTCGTGGTGCACGATCTTTGTGTCCCGATGTGCACGACATCGTTCGCGAGCCGACACGGTTTCCACACTTAGCCATTTTGTGACTGTTATTCTTTGCGGGGAGAGATTCGACCCCAACAGTTTGCCCCCCAGCTCGGTACTATGGAAATAGTGGCGAAGCGGTTTGTGTTAATCAGGTGATTAGCAGTCATAAAAAACCGTTCAATTAAGTTAATTTCTTGACCAATGATGGCTGGGCTCCGTGAACAGTTCTTTTGCTTTTGTCTGTTGAATTACCTCAATGTCTTCATGATTAAACTTTACCAGTTTTTCTGACGCTTCTGCTGCTACCGGACGTTTCCCAAGAAATAGTAAAGTCATCTTCTCCTATAAATACTCCACTCCTTCCTCATTCTTCCTTCACTCTTCACTTCTCCACTCTCTCTCTAGAAAGTACCCTCTACTTCTCTCTCTAACTCTCCATCTTTTGCTTAAGTTTTTTTTTTTGTGTCATCGACATCGGACCGAAGTCGGGAAGTTTGCGGATCGAAGTCGATCAGGACCGGAGACGATCGGGAGCGTAGTCGACCGGGACTGAAGACGATCGGGACCAAAGTCGATCGCGGGCTGCAGCGGATCGGGTGCCGATCGTGGTACCGAAGTGGATCGGAGTGGAGTTGATCGCGCGCCGAGGTCGATCGGTACCGAAGTGGATCGCAGGCCGATCGTGGACCGACATCGATCAGACCAACTTCGGTCGAGTGGTACCGAAGTGGATCGCGGGCCGATTCGACGTCGCGGTACCGAAGTGGATCACCGGCCGATCGTGGATCGACGTCGTGGTACCAAAGTGGATCGCGGGCCGATCGGACCAACTTCGGTCAATTGGTACCGAAGTGGATCGCGGGCCGATCGGACCAACTTCGGTCGAGTGGTACCGAAGTGGATCGTGGGCCGATCGTAGATCGAAGTCGCGGTACCAAAGTAGATCACGGGCCGATCGTGGATCGACGTCGTGGTACCGAAGTGGATCGCGGGCCGATCGGACCAACTTCGGTCGAGTGGTACCGAAGTGGATCGGTACCGAAGTCAAGGTTGATCGGTACCGAAGTCGAATCTCTTCCGTGTAATCTCGACAGCAGTATGGACGACCATAACGTGTACACTATGAATCTTCGAAGAGCGAAACTTGAAGATGAATTCGCGGTTTCTTTGGCGGAAATGGCTAGGTGAGATACAGAGTTGCGTGCTGCGGCGAAGCCCCCGAGGTGTAAGGCTCCCAGGATAAGGGTTAGACATGATATTCCTGATCCTCCGGATTCCACACTGTGCGGTGAAGAATCTCTGCGGAAGTTGAGGCGTAAATTCAACATTTCAGAGGAGATCGAGATGATACTGCCCTCGTCTTCGGATCGAGCCTGAGATCCCCCTTCGGGTTGCTTTACCATGTACGAGAGCTGTTTCAACTGGTGCTTGTACTTCTTTCCGATCCCAGAAGTCATTCTCGAGTTTCTATGGATGTACCAACTTGCTCTGGCTCAGATAAGTCCCCGTGGTCTCCGTCACTTGATGGGTATTCTTGTGAGAAGCATCGAATGTGACGAAGAGGTCAATGTCTACCATCTATTGAACTGGCTAGATGTTCGAGCGTCTCATCCTAAGGAAAAACTCATCTATTCAGTTTCGGCTAAAGCGAACCATTCAATCATCAGTGGTTTCCCCAGTAAAGATAGCTACTGGATTGACTACTTCTTCTATGTCCCGATAACTGAAGCATCGGTCGGTTCCCGGTGGATCAATAAGATAGTTAGGAAGTGGAGAAGAAAGGGTAGTTGAGCCAGAGTCGTGTCTTCGTTTTTGTCGATTCGTTGGACGTATACTAACATAATCTCTGTTTGTTATTTTTTGCAGTTATCAATCCATTTCTGAGAGTTCCGCTAGACTTTCTCACGCTAGCAGAGTTGCTTGCTTCCGAGCGCTGTAATTGGCAGGAAGACTTTTCACTTCAACGAATCGAAGACGCTCGAGCCCGTTGCTTCGTCGGTTCCACCTCATCAATCAGTTCATCGCAAGCCTCCATGGGGAAGAGACCATCAGTTCGCGAAAGGAAAGAGGCCGAGGCACGCCGTTTGACTGTCGAGTCCGAAAGCGGCGTTCAAAACATTGAGATCGATGCCGTAACTGCCCCTTTGCCTAGGCGTCATTCCGAGTCCTCCGCTGGAAACCGCCCCGGGCGTCGTTCCGAGTCTGTAGTCTCTTTGACGCAGGACTGTAATGTTACCGAGGTAACAGAGCCCGTAATAAGGCGAAACATGGTTCCTCGAAAACGTACCTTGTCTGCCGCAGAGAAGGGAAAAGGGGTGATGCAATATACAGTTAGAGCTTCACAGGGTGGCCTGATGACGCCTGATATTGCAGAACAAGAGGCTCACTCTGCCCCCCCAAAGGAAGCTTCGGTTAAGGGTAGGCTGTCGCTGGATGGAACCAAGGTGATGTTTCTTCCTTATGAGCTGCTCATATCTTTACCGCTGTTCCTAACTCATATACTTGTCATTTCCCTCAGTTCGTTGATTCCATTACCAAGCTGGCGCGTAAGCACGATCGTCGTGCCAAGCGGGAGGCTGAGCGGGTCAAACAGGCGGCCGGAGAAGCTTGAGCCAAGTGGGAAGCCGAAGTGGCGCGGGGAAAGGCGTTGGAAGCCAACATGGAGTCACTGGAAAAGACTCGTGATGAATTGCGTGACTCGGGTGCCCAAAAAGATTCTGAAATCGAGTTGCTCAAGAGCCAGCTTATGTCGGAAAAAAGCTCTACCGACTCTAAGGTTAAAACCGCCACGAAGAAGATCGTGTGTTCCTTGATGAGCAAATTCAAGTCAAAAATAGAGAAGACCAAAGAGAAGTTCAAGGCTCTTGGGAAGTCGGTAGACAAGATGAATGACCTAGCTCAAGTTGACGCCAATCTCGAACTCATCCGGAAGCTCCAAAGCGGAGATGCTCCTACTTTGGAATCCGAAGCCGCGCAAATTTCTGAATGGAAGGAAGAATTTGTTGGCGGGGACAAGGAGTACACTGCGCTGTTTGCCGAGATCCAATAGGGGTTGGTTGTCTCTCCCTTTTCTTATGATGATGTTCCCGCCTTCGACTCCAATCCGTTGGAAGATCAGGCCGTAGAGATTGGTGTTCACTTCCCCTCTGGGTCCAACTGGGGTCCTTCCGGTATGTGTTTGCTTGACCCGCGTGATTCCCATACTATCAGCGCGGGGTTCGGAGGTGAGCCCGATGGTACTGAAGGTTATGGCTACAATGACGGGAACGAAGTTGGTGCCGATTATGATGTTGGTGGAGGTGGAACCGAAGTCGAGGAATACGAGTATGATGCTGGAGGCGCTGCCTCTTAGTCGATTTTCTTTGAGCGGTTCTTTGCCTCTATGTTCTCTGTACTTTGGTTTTTCTTTGTTTCGTTGCCTATATGGCCTTTGCTCATGTGAACTTTGTGCCTTGACGGCTTTATCTCTTTTTGTAAGATGTTTATGCTTAGTAACATGTTTGGATTTTCGACCAACGATTCGTCTGTTGGGTTTGCTTTCAATGATTGAACTCGGCTTTACGGGGATGCTATGATATCCGCTCTGGCTGCAATCACGTTATGACCAACGTTTCGTGTGTTGGGTTTATGACGATCATTTTTGGTTTACAAGCTGGTTCCCGTGAACCGAACTTGCTCCGTCAATGGTCGTTGCGCGCTTAATATCCCATTTTGGGATGTGATAGTCAGATCAAAGTGTTACTGTGGCCAGCAACAACGATCGAGTTTTAAGTGACTCGTTTTGATTTGGTTGATCCGTTATGGATGTTCAAATATTGACTTGGTTGATCCGTGATGGATGTTCAAGTATTGACATGGTTGATCCGTGATGGATGTTCAAGTATTGACTTGGTTGATCCGTGATGGATGTTCAAGTATTGACTTGGTTGATCCGTGATGGATGTTCAAGTATTGAGAAATAGGGAGTATACGAGTATACGTACCCCACTCCTCCCCCCTTTTTAGGGAAGGGGCAGCTGAACCCATCCGAAGACGGGCTGCCTACGTACCCTTTGCAGGGATCAAGCCGCCTCGTAGTTCGTTTAGAAATGAATTAGTGATAGTATTTCTTCAAATGTCGGGCGTTCCATGAACGCGGAACTGGATCGCCAGCCGTGTTGGCTAATTTATAGACTCCGGGTTTGACTACTTCGGTGACTCGATAAGGTCCTTCCCAGTTAGCACCAAGTTTGCCTGCGTTTAGCTCCGCTGTATTCTGAAAGACCTCCCGCAACACCAACTCTCCTTCCTGGAATCTACGAATTTTAACCTTCGAGTTATAGTACCTTGCTACAGCGTTTTGATAGTTCTGAATCCGAATAAGTGCTTGGTCACGTTTCTCGTTGACAAGATCCAATGTATCAAGCAGCAGAAGATGATTTAATCCTTCCTGCTCTGGCAGAAGTCTTCGTCGCACCCCCGGAAATTGCACTTCTGGTGGGATAATGCACTCGGTTCCGTATACTAAGGCAAATGGGGTTTCGCCTGTTGCTCGTCCTGGTGTGGTGCGGTGCGACCATAGCACTCCTTCCAACTCGTCAGCCCATCTCTCCTTCTTCGCCTTGAGCCATTTTTTCAGCCCCTTAAGGATCGATTTGATGGCTGCCTCGGCCTGTCCGTTTCCTTGAGGATACCTCGGCGTTGACTTGCTTAGCCGAATCTTCCATTTATCACAGATCGCCCCAAACCGAACGGAGATGAACTGCGATCCGTTGTCAGTGACAATTTCATAAGGCACGCCATGACGACATATGATATTCCGCCATACGAAACTTTCTACTTGGGCATCCTTGATGGACGCGTATGCCTCTGCCTCCACCCATTTAGAAAAGTAATCGGTTAAAACTAGCATGAAACGTTTTGCCGGGACGGGTGGAGCGGACCAACGATGTCCATTGACCAACGCATAAATGGATAAGGTGAGGTGATCGATGAGAGCATCTCTGTAGGCTGATGAATCTTCGGGGCGTGACGTTGGCATTGCTCGCATTTAGCTGAAAACACTTCGCAATCCCTTATCATTGTTGGCCAATAATACCCGTGTCGTTTGATCCTCATAGCTAATGGTCGTCCTCCGGAATGGTTTCCGCAAGACCCGCCATGAACCTCGTCCATGATCTTCCGAGCTGCCTTGCCTTCAACACATTTTAGCAACGGTCCGGAGAAACACCACTTGAAAACTTCTCCATCTAACGAGACATATCGTGCGGCCTGAGCCTTGAGCTTACGGGTTGCCCATTTGCCAGAAGGTCGTTATCCATCATAGATGTAACTAGGAACGTCACCAAGCCATGGCTTGTCCCAGCCGTACTCTGGACTAATCACATCGTCGTGGCCCTCCATAATCTCCTCTTCGTCAGTGGTCGGATCTGGATATTCGTCAGGGTCATTGCGTGGATTATCAGTCGGATCATTCTCGGCTTCCGCCATAACTGCATCTTCCTGTCCTGGACCGGGATCACTGCAGACGGTGACTTCGGATCCGGGAAAAACACGACTCGTTCCGGGTTCCGAAGTGGAAGGACATTCCGGCGCCGAAGTGGACGTGCTACCAACGGGAGCATCGGTTTTGTCGACATCGGATCCCGCGTGTCCAGATGAGCCGATGTCATCTTTGGCTGATGGTACCAAAGTCGACGTGGCTGATGGAACCGAAGTCGACGTGGCTGATGGAACCGAGTCGACGTGGCCGATGGAACCGAAGTCGACGTGGCCGATGGAACCGAAGTCGATGTCGTCTTTGCCAGAACCTTTCTTTGTGCTACCCTTCGTGTGCCTGGTTACCTGGGACTGAGTTACTATGTTCACGGTCTCGGTTATCCTGATGCTGGGATGTTCAATGAACTCGACTGTATGATCCGTCTCAAATCCGGATCCGATGTCGAAGCAAGAACTGCTAACGCATCAGCCGAAGTGTTTTCGCCCCGAGGGATTCTTGTCAGGGTGAATTCTTTAAACTGCCCAGCCAAATCCTTCACAATTTATAAATATAATCCCATGCGATCTTCCTTCACCGCATACTCGCCGCTGAACTGATTTACGACAAGTTGGGAATCACAAAACGCATGTATGTTTTCAATCTTCAATCCCAAGGCTAACCTCATTCCAGCAATGAGAGCTTCATATTCTGCTTCGTTATTTGACGCGTGAAAACCTAACCGAAAAGACTGCTCCAGAAGCTCTCCAGTCGGTGATGCCATCCTTATTCCCACTCCTGAACCATTTTTTGATGATGATCCGTCGACGTGGAGGTTCCAAGTCGGCTTTGGTTCGTCTTCTTCGGGACCCTCATCCGAGGTCTCAATAAGGAAGTCCGCTAGAACCTGAGACTTTTTAATGTCGTATTCACTAAGTTCGACAGCCCACTTCGCCAATCTTCCTGATTGGCTCGGACTATGAAGGACTGACCTCAAGGGAAAAGTGCTGAGAATTACGATTGGGTGTGACTGGAAGTAAGGTCTTAACTTTCTGGCGCACATGACCACAGCTAGTGCTAACTTCTCCATTAGCGGGTACCTTATCTCCGCAGTGACTAAACTCTTGCTGACGTAAAAAATTGGCTTCTGCTCTCCCATTTCTTCCCGAACAATCACTCCGCTAACGGCCACTAAAGTGGCTCGCCATCTACTGGTTTTGCAAGTATCGGTGGACTTGCCAAGCATTCCTTTAATTCCTTGAATGCTGTCTCACACTTCTCGTTCCAATTGAAGTCCTTCTTCCCCCGCAGAGTATCATAAAACGGCAAACACCTATTAGTTGAGCGTGAAATGAAACGGTTAAGCGCTGCAACTCTTCCGATCAACCGTTGCACCTCTCGTTTAGTTTTCAGAGAAGCCATATTCTTTAGTGCGTCTATTTGCTTCGGATTCGCCTCAATGCCACGGCGAGTGACTAAGTAACCAAGGAATTCTCCAGATGTTACCGCAAACCTACACTTTATCGGATTCAGTTTCATATTGTGCAAGTTCAGCCGCTCAAAACATTCCCACAGATGCTCGACGTGATCTTCTTTGCTCAACGACTTCACTAACATATCATCAATATATACCTCCATTGTTTTTCCCAGTTGGTTAGCAAACATCTTGTTGACCAGTCGCTGATATGTGGCTCCCGCGTTTTTTAGCCCGAATGGCATTACTTTATAGCAGTAGATTCCTCTGTCCGTGATGAAAGCTGTCTTATCTTGATCTTCGGGGTTCATAAGAATTTGGTTGTATCTCGAAAAGGCGTCCATGAATGATAGTAGCTCATTGCCGGCTGTTGCTTCGACCAGGCGATCAATATGAGGCAAAGGAAAACTATCATTTGGGCATGCTTTGTTCAGATCCGTGAAATCCACGCAAAGCGCCATTTTCCGTTCTTTTTCTTGACTACGACGGGATTCGCTAACCAATCCGGATACTTGACTTCTCTGATTGAGCCAACCCTGAGAAGCCTGTCTACTTCGTCGTTAACCGCTTTCGCCCTTTCCGGTCCGAGTTTCCTTCTCTTCTGCTTGACTGGTTTAAAGCTTAGATCAACGTTTAACTCATGGCTTGTCACACTGATATCGATACCCGGCATATCTTTGGCAGCCCACGCGAAAGTACTGACGTTCTCCTTAAGACACGAGACAAGTTCCTTCTTGATGTCTTCGCTTAGTGTGGAACCGATCTCCACGCACCGCTCCGGGTGTTCATTGTCTATGCAGACCGTGATAACCGGGTCACAGAGTGGTCTTCTTTCTTTTGCGCGACCCTCCGTTATCTGTAATTGCTATAATAGTTTGCTGAGCCCTTTCACCTGCTCTCTATCCGTCTTTATCTTCTTTTGCTTTGACACTTGATCCGTTACTGGTTTCCTGAGTTTATGCTCTGTCAGAAAGCACATTCGGCATTCCTTCTGACTTCCTTGAATGGTTTTCACTCCGCCTGTTGTTGGGAACTTGACGCAAAGATGATAGGTCGATGCAACTGCCCTCATCGAATTCAGCCAAGGAGTCCCCAATATCATATTGTAGATAGCAGGGTGATCCGAGACAGAGAACTCAACGATTTTTGTTACTCCTCCAGCTTGAAGAGGTAGTGTGATCAATCCCATTGTCATTGTCGTTTCTCCAGAAAAATTTGTTACCGGTTTCGGGAACGGTTTGACCGCGGCTAAGTCGATGTCTATTCGCTTGAGTGTGTTCCTTGAATATTATGTCCATCGTACTTCCAGTGTCAATCAGCACCCGAGCTACGTCACAGTTGGCTACGACTATTTCGACCACGAGAGGATCATCATGAGGTTTATCAATCCCAACCGTCTCATTTTCTTCGAAGGTAATGACATCATTTTTAACAGTAGACGGGATCTGGAGGTTCATACTAACGTCAGCTCGCCTTTGGAAGGCTTTGATGGAGGAAACAGTGTCTGCGCAGTAATGTAATCCACCCATAAATCATGTTAATGCGCGTTCGCGGTTCTGGTGGTGGGGCTTCGCTCTCTTGCCTCTGACGCTTCTGACCTTCTTTGTCAGCTGGGCCGGTTCCATCATCGTTAACATCCTTGGCGAAATCGTCAATGCTAACGTTTCCTCCAAGCTCTCCTGCTGCCAGTTTTGCACCGAATTTTAAACCTAGAACCCGACAATTCGCGGTTGAGTGCCCAAAGGCGCGATGGTGTTCACAATACGCTGCTTCGTCGTAAGTACTCTCCTTCCTTACCCAGGTGTTCCAAGGGTCTCGGCCACGGCCACGGCCATGCACCTGACCTCTTCCTCGTGAGTTACCCTGTCCTAGACCTCGTCCAGCGGATTCTACCTGAAAACTATGTGCTCCTTTGAATCCTCCTTCATGCTGGACAAAAACGGGCGTGTGATTGCCTTTCTTGGTATTCTGATGCTGTTGAGCTTGCGGTTGCTGATTTTTTTGCTTCGTTTTTCCGTGTCTTTCGGCGCACAACGTGGTCTCCCCCTCTTGATTGATGAACTCGGAAGCCCGGTGCAAGGCATCTTCTATTGTCGAGGGAGTGTTCACGGTCATCTCCTTCTTGAAATCCTAGGTGTACCAGAGTGCCTTTTTCAGGGCGAGTAGGGGGGCCTTGTCGCTAACGTGCTCCACTTTAGACATAACGGTTTTGAATCTTCCGATGAAACTCCGAAGTGTCTCGTTCTGTCCTTGTGACATCGTCCATAAGTCCGCATCGGAAACCCAGGATCTATGAATATGGAGTAGTGTTTCAGGAATGCTGCGGTTAGCTGACCGAAGTTGTCAATGGAATTCCGATCGAGTCTGGAAAACCACTGAAGGGTAGGTCCCTTCAAGTGTTCAACGAATAACAGGCATTTTCCGGCGTCTCTCTCGCTTTCCCGGAAATTAGCGCGACCCATTGCAATTGCGAACGACGTGATTTGGTCCTTTGGGTCGCTATTCCCTTCGTAGATCGGGATCTTAATCTTTTCGGGATCTGTAATTTTCATTTCGGTGATATGGGATGTGAACGGAGTAGTTTGCGCTTCTTCCAAAACGCGGTCGATTTCCGGTGCCTTGCTAATGGCCCTGTGCATCTGTGACTGAACAACTTTCAAGTTGGCAGCCGTTCGATCCATCTCTGCCCGAAGTGCGATCATCTCATCTTTCTGGGCCCGGATCGCGGCTCTTCGGTCACTTTCGAATCGAGTTTGTTGCGCCAGAAGACGACCCTCTTCTTCCTCGATCTCATCTTCAAATTGTCGTTGCTCGTTGCGGGTCGGGGCTGTATCGTCGGCGTTACGATCTTGCGCTGGATTTTCCGTGTCCAGATCTATCACAGGTTCAAATTCGGTTTCGTTTTGGGTGCCGGCTCTTTGAACCTCAGGGTTTTGCTCACCGGTCATGGTTGTAGGGCGTGTCGGAGGTATCCCCGTTTGTGTTCTCTGCGGTGTTGTAAACTCGAGGGGAATCGGTTGTACCGGTCTCCTCGGTCGATCTTGACCCGACACCCCAGCTTGGTTCAGGTTGGCAGCCGCTAGGGTTTCTAGTCGGGCGTTGGCAGTTGCGTGTTGCTTATCGTGATCTTCGATCCTCTTCACCAATGTTTCGAGCATCGCCTTGATCTGTGTCATGGCTTCGGGCATCGTGTCGACGGTTACTGGCGGCGACTGTTGCTTCTCTCCTCCTCCGGTAGTACCCGCAGAGTTTGTTTCTTCACCAGACATCTTCTTTTGTGTCGGACTTGCGGTGATTTTTTGTGTCAGAAATTTCTATGTCCCCTTAGACGGCGCCAAATTATGGGAGTCGGAACCCGCACAATCAAAATTTGTAGAGACTTTCGTAGGGAACTGAATTTCTATGATTAAACCAACGCAAACAACTGTAAAGGAAATTGAAAACTCGTTCTATTGCTGTTCAGAAAGCTTTAGAGTACAAGTCTTTGTAAATTGATTTTCGGATCTCCTTTCTCAAGGGTTATGTACATGTATATATAGTCACCTAAGGCGGTTTTGCCTATCCCTAAGTCATAATGGAAATCCCCCTTCTCTTGCGATTTCCATTCTTGCTTAGATTGCTTGTGTCAGTCTTTTCACGGGCCTCGTCACATTCCACTTCGGCCCAACTCTTTCCAATCAAGACGACATCGGTACGCGCCCACATCGGAACCATTAGTACGACATCGGTACCATCACCTATCGACATCGGAACCATATGAGCCCGACTTCGGTGCCGTACGTGACCGATGTCGGCTCCACACATGGTCGACTTTGGTGCCACATGTGACCGACATCGGTTCCACACGTGATCTACTTCGGTTCCACATTTGGCTGACATCGGTTCCATTTGCATCGCGGTACGTGATCCTCGTGTCGCGGTACACGATCCTCGTGTCGTGGTACACGATCTTTGTGTCTCGATGTGCATGACATCGTTCGCGAGCAGACACGGTTTCCACACTTAGCCATTTTGTGACTGTTATTCTTTCCGGGGAGAGATTCGACCCCAACACTAGTCCTCATTGCTAGGTCTCGTCCCAGATCTCAATGCCAAGAACCTTCTTAGACTCATTCCAATACTATACCATGTCAAGTGAACCATACAACTCTTGGTACTCTTTCTCTCCCCCAGACTTATTTGATTTCTACTTTTTGTTTTTTTTAGAATGCTGAGACTCAAAAGCAGTGTTTTCACTACTGTTGTTTCTTGTGAGGAGACATGGTCGTGAGATCGCTCATCCTCTACATCCATTCTAATGGACTCAGACTGCTGCTTTTAAGCTCCGGGTGATCATCTCTTGAGTACTAACTCATTGGAATTTTATTTCCTCATCGTATACTCAAGAACTATCATATCACCCCAATCATATATATATATATATATATATATATATATATATATATATATATATTTTTAGAATAAGGGAGAGGAGTACCATTACTTTCATTAAAAGTTACACTTGTCAGGTATGAATGAAGAGTCAAGCTCTCTGAACATCAATCACCGTGGAGACCGCATAATTAGCTCGAACTTGGCAGATTATGATGGAACTAACAAATGTCTCCAGTTAACTGGTCAACCTTAGGATTTCCCATTAGTCTGCCTTTGAAATTGATCCTGGAAAAATGGTCACACAACTAAAAGAGACAATCCACTAAACCAAAAGAAAATCATTGTTTCCAAATGACTATTTTGACTCAATAAAACGTTTCGGACTGACTCTCAAAAACATACACAGAGTAAGCAACTACCTCCCCCAGACTTAAACAACATTGTCCCCAGTGTTATCAAACCTGAAATTGGTGAAAGAAACAAAAGGAAAATGAAAACACCAATTGAAAAAAACGAGAACTTACCTATTGCAGGGTGTGTCAATCAACACACCGGTGTTACTCGTCCAGTCGATTTTTTTATATTAAATTTGGCACACTTAGAACCAAAACTAAAAGTTAGTAAACAAAGGGGCCTTGTGTCTCCCTCATCCGTTGAGAAGCTTGCATTTGATTGCTCTCCACCTCTAGACTTCCAAGGAACAACACCATGGAAAAGCTTCATGGTGTTTAGCAGCATCTCTTGAACAACTACCTCTCTTTTTTCCCTTAACTCTTAGGGGATGATGATTCTGAACTTGGAAAAAGGGTTGGAAGTCTTTTTGTGCTTCACCTTGCAGGCAATCAAGTCTTCATCAGATCTCAAATAGGGTGAAGTCGAAGGTGGGGCACATGGGATCTTCTTCTTTTCATCTCCAAGGTCTGAACTCGGCTTTCCTCCATTAGTAACGGTCATACAAGAATTCTCTATGACATGAATTGAAGGGTAGAAGACATTCTTGTTGATCTTGGAGAAGGAGATTCGTTGATTAGGAAAATCCACTATCGCAGCCACAATTGTAAGAAATGATGACCCAAGAATCAGTGGTTTCTCGCTGTCTTTTTTCAACTCCATAATGTGAAAATCCACCGAAACTAGTCAATCTCCTACTTGAAGCATCAAGTCAAATATCAACCCTTTCAAAAATGTTGAGGAGGCGTCAGCAAGCTCGAGAGACATCTTTGAAGGTTACAGATCCAGAATCCCCAGCTTCCTTGCAACAGACTGAGACATGACATTCACATTAGCTCCTGTGTCACAAAGAGAACTCTTTAATTTCATACCTTTGATTGAGCAAGGAACAACGAACATCCCTGGATTTGGTATCTTAGTTAACTTCCTCAATGATGGTTGAGCATGTATCCCTTTTCTCTCTGATGTTTTGACACTAATAGCTGGTGGGTATGGAATCTTGGGCTTGTAGACTCTTTCTTCTGCTTGAATCGAAGTCTGCAATGAAATTGGACTCTTCTGGGTAGTGTGTCGATCGATACAAGACTTTTGTTTCGAGGCTGCGTCGAGCTCTGTGTCGATCGACACACTCCATCTGTGTCGATCGACACTGTGTATTTCACCGACTGTGTATCGTGACTTGGAATTGTGTCGATCGACACTGGTTCAGCAGATTCTAAGTTCGAGTTTTCTTCAAACTCGACGAATTCTTCCTCATCCAGACCCTTCTCAAAAGCTTGAGACACCCCCTTTTCACTCCCTAGGGTGATAGCATTGACGTGTAGTCTCGGGTTCGTATCAGTTTTGCTTGGAAGGAAACCTTCTTGCCTCTTAATTGACTATGCGGTTTAAGCAACTTGAATATCCAGCTTCTTGACATGGGAGTTCAGAGCTTCGAATTTCCCATTCAAGTCTTGGTACATAGCATCCATTTTCCCGTTGAAACTCACAGTCATCTTCTGTTGACCCTCTAGAATCTGCTCCAGCATAGACTTCATCTCACTATCAGAAGATTGAGCAGAAGGCGTCTGATAAGAAAAAGAACCATAATTCCTTTGGTAGTTGTTGCTCTGAAACGGCTTCTGGAAATCATTCTTCGGATACCCTTGTTGATTACCAAACCTCTGACCCTGATAACCGGCTCTATTGATGTAGTTGACATCCTTTTCTTCTTGCTCGAATGTCTCTACTTCTGCAGCAAATTGAACAGACTTCTTCTCCACTAGAAGGTTATGCACAGAGTCTATCTTGGCTTTTACCTCAGCAATATGACTTCCATCCATGTTCCCACCAAGCTTCTTCCTCTCGAAGTCTGCGTTCTTGGTACTATTGCTAGAAGTCAGGTTATCAATAAGAATCAGTGCATCCTCCGGATATCTAGTGTTGAAGTTCCCATTGCTAGCAGAATCCAGAGCCATCTGATACCTCCAATCAATACCTCTGAAGAGGATACCCAACAACTGATTATCACTGAACCCATGATGAGGACAATTTCTCTGGTAGGCCTTGAATCTCACCCAGGAAGCCTTGAATGCCTCAGTCGGTCCCTGCTTGAAAGCATTCTTGGTGTCCTCCCAAGTAGTCAGCGATCCTGGCTCTAACTGCTTCAACCAGTAAGCTGCTTCTCCACTAAGAGAGTAGGGGAAAATCTTGTAGTAGAGGTAATCGCTAGACACTCCATTAGCCTTAATGCTAGATGCTAAGTCCTCAAACCTCTCAATGTGGTCCATGGGGTGCTCAGAGGAAAGACCGTGGAACGGGTCCTGAGCCACAAGTGAGAAGTAAGCAGGCTTCAGCTCAAAATCGCTCCTCTGAAACGTACGAGGGCGAATCGCAACCCTATTAGCGTAGAAATCGTCTTGTTTGTTGTACTTTCCCAGAGTGCGCCCACGCTCAGCTGGCTCTTGGCGCTGCATAGCATATCGCCCATGCTCCTCCACAATCAAAACTCCATTCTCATCAAATCTCTGACCTTGAGCATTGCGTCTGTTACCCTCAGCATCCTGAAGAAACCCATCATCACCTCTGATAAGAACTAACGGATTCATCTTGGCTGTATTTCTCGCTGCTCGGTTAGCTCGCTCTAACTTTCCAATCTCAAGGTTGAGATCAACTAGCTCTTCGTTCTGGTAACGCGATTAGGCATAAACCTGAAACACACAAGACAAAGAGAAAAGAACAAGTAAGTAATAAAAGAAAAAAAATAAAAAACTTAGACGAAATTCTAGTATCAAAAATTGATTGGTGAAATCGATTCCCCGGCAGCGGCGCCAAAATTTGATATGCTCAAATTTGCCCTGAGCTACTCTCTCAAATTAAGAGATCGATGTAATACTTAGGGGTCGAATCCACAGGGAATCTAAACACACAATCGACTAGATAAGGGTTCTAGTAATAAATTGGACAAAAGGTTAGGCTATGGGTAATTCGCAGGAATGAATCAAAATATGATCGTGTCGATCGACACACAAGTATGTGTCGATTGACAAAAGGATAAAAACGGTTAGGATTTTATTAAGAGCAGTTCTAGAACTCAAACACGAATATAAAACCAATCAACTTTCGTTGCAGAGATTATCTATGACTAAATCCCTAAATTCCAAATTTCTTTGCAAACTTAGTGAATAAAATCAAGCATTAAGTTCAGGTTCAATTGTTCACAAAATTACTAAACCAAATTTCTTTGCGAATAGATAATTTTGCTCATCTAAGATTATATCAGGTTGTTAATAATACTTTTGCATCTATTAAAGCAACCTAGGATTTCCAATTTCAGTTGATCAATCCTAAAATCAGAGTTAAATCAATCTAGATGAAGAATATAAAGATAAATCCTAACAAATTTTCAATCCTAACAATTTCTCATCAAACCCTAGAATTATCCTAAACCTAACAAGCAAACTACTCAGACATAGATGCAGTAAACATTATGAATGAATAAAATTGCATAAAAGAGATAGAGTAAGAGATACAAAGGTTCGAAATCTGAAGGTCTGGAAGTCTCGAAATCTTGCCTAAAGCTCTCCAAATCTCTCCTCTCAAGTCTCAATTCAAAACTAGATAAAAACATAAAAGCCTAAGGAAAAACTATATATAATGTCTAAAATTTGGATTGGGCTTTTCTGTAAACTTCTAGGCTTTTTGGGCAAAACTGGAATTTCCTCAATCTTCTCGTCAGACACGATCGTGTCGATCGACACACTGAACCGTGTCGATCGACACAGACATGTAAAATCGACTCCGACTTGATCACTTCGGCTCTTCTTTCCTTGATGCTCCAAAATGCTCCAAAAGCTCTCATTAATCTCCAATCGTCCCTCAACCTACAAAGACTCGAAAAGACTCGAAAAATACAACAAAAGACTCTACAAAAAAGAACTTATATCATGGTCAAAAACGGGTAAAAACCATGATATATCAATAATCCTATTAAAAATGCATCTTTTCTTTTACCTTCTTTTGAAAATCAAAACAAAAACAACATGTTTTTATACGATGACTTTGATAGTTCATCATTTGAAGTTTGTCCTGTCACTGAGCCTGTTCATGATCACACACCACTTCCATCTTCTTCTTCTTCTTCACCTTCTAATGCTTAGGTTAATAATATGGAAAACAACCTTAGGTCACGTCGAAAGATACGTGCTTCTGGTTATCTTTCACAGTACCATTGCTCTAATGTTGTTCTAGAACCTTGTTCTTCTCTTCATGGTACTTCTCATCCTCTCTCCTCTTATTTGTCTTACGATAAATTCTCTCATGAGTATTGTCTGTTCTATTTTTCTATTATCTCTGAAAAAGAACTACAAACCTTTAAAGAAGCAGTGTTGCTCCAATAATGGCTTGATGCCATGAACATGGAACTGGATGCTCTTGTGAGTACATTGATGCGAGTCGAGTTTTACCTCTCAACTAACTACCTGCAAGTGCACAGCAATCACGGTTAGTATAGATAAGGGATCGTATCCACAAGGACTTCTTAACCACACTTCAAATTGTAATAAATAAAACTAAGCTAGAACAAGATATGTTTGTCGTTTTTATGATTGAAAATAAAGTAAGCAAGCAACGAATGTGAATCGTAATGAAAATCAATAAAAAAAAGCGTTAGGACTTAGGTATTTCGCAGAGAATCATGCAACAATAAAGATTGATTGATTTTAGGGATTTAGTAATTATGAACCGTCTAGAACACAAAGCACTGATTTAAGGTTATCCCACTATCGTGACGTAACTAACCATCTACGTTTTAACACCCTAATAGACTCAACTGTCGCAGGTTATTACAAGGTGAAAACATGCATTAAAAGTTCAAGTTTGATAAAGTTCACCGCACTCCTTAACTAACCTTTCGAATTGTTAAGGCTTTTGGCTCATCAAATACTAGTTCAGGCAATATAACAAGCTTTTGGAGAGTATATCAACCTAAGATCAGATCACTAAATGCGCGGTAAAGCGATCATGCATTGACTATAAGTAAAGATGAAGACTCTAATGTATTCCCTAAACAATCATCAATCAATTATCGAATTATGAAACTCATTGAAAACCTAAAACCTAACAAATAAAACTACTCAGACATGATGCACGAAAAACCAGAGATAGATGATGAATTCATGATAAATAAACTTTAATTAAAGAGTAAGGGTAAGAAGATTCTTCTCTATATCGAGATAGAAAGCGAGATCATCCACCGGATTGCTCTAGAATCCAAATCTAATTAAGAACACCAAGAGAACTCGTGGTGGCTGCTACTGTATGATAAACTACTCTATTGTTTCGGCTTCATACCTAACAAAAGGCTAAAAACAAGTATATATAGGCTTAGGGTCTTCTAGGGCTTCATTTAGGTCAAATCCGTCTTTTTACGTCAAAACTGCTTCAACGTCGGTTGGGATTTCGTGGGATTTCGATCAGGCTACACGACCGGTATTGGGCCAAAAGTGCCTTGATTTATGCTGGCATCAGCCCAGAATATCGGTCCATGAAGCGGCCCGGTATTTGGATCGATTCTGCACTTGCTTCATTTATGAGGCAGCTTGATGTATCTTCACTAAATCCAGTGTAACTTCCTGATCAAAACTCCAATTTAGATGATTCAAACTTCATTGTGAAGCTGACAAAAATATCTATTTTCACACCAAGTTTCATCCAATTCCAAATCGATTTGTTCCTCCGTTCACTGCTGAACTTCTGGCGTATACGTTCTGCCCAATTTGGTAGAATGTTGATTCTTGTGACTTCTTGGTTCTCGATAGTGTCTTTGGCTTATTAAAGTTGCTGTAACTTGGTTTACACCTATTTTGGGCTCTTTTTGCTCTTTTTCCTTGATTTCCCTGTTAAGACTCTAAAACTACAAATACGAGAAAAACTACCTTTAAAGGTATAAAACCGTAGATAAATGCATAGAAAACATAGTAAAATATATAGTAAAATAGGTAAAATATGAGATATATCATATCCAAAAATAGGTCCATTCTATGTTTAGGGTTACCATAGACTCCGGGCGCGAGATATTATGCAAAATCGCAAGAGAGAATGGACCTGTTGATATCCACAATTTCCCAACCACTTTCTTCGCGTCTTTTTCCCCCAGACTTAGATCTTTCTCCGGGAATCACTTGAAATCTCTTTTACTTATCTCTTCTTTTGTATCATGGCATTCCTTGGGTATCCTTAAAACTCTTAGACAACTGCTTTCCTTTCCCTTCTTTTTTTTTTATTAGCAAGGGGGAAAACGGTGTCTCTTTGATACGAGTCAAGTATAGGCACGAAATATTACCATGTATTAGTCATCCAAGGAAATGGCTAAGCTATTTGAAATTTATTCTTTGTATTCTACCCTTCTTTACCAAATCGTCGCATCTCTAGTGATAGGAAAATTGCGTCAATCCTTTTCTCTCCGAGGCTTTTGCACATATTTGCAAGTATGAAACTAAAAAGCGAAGGCATGAGGTCTGAAAAGAGGTAAAGGGTTTTAGGTAGGGTACCAACTAAAGATGAGCTGGCCATTCATGACAACAAAGAGTGGTAAAAGAGGATAAGATGTCATGAATATGTGATTCGTTTCCCCGATTTAACTCCTTAATGATAAATAATTAAAATCAGGTTAGTAGTCAAATAAAATAGAGTCAAAATTGGATTCATTAAAACTTATGCGAGATGAATTATATGGGGCGAGTTCCAGTCATGAAGGTTTCTGAATCGTATATCCTGGACAAACCCTGTGACAATGGTCATTAGATCATAAAATACGCATAAATTCTTGAAAATATCATAGTTCGAAACATATGATTTTCGACTCAATAAAAGACTCTAAGAAAATCATTAAAATGACTCAAAACATAAGAAAATAGAAAAAGGACGTTAGTACGACTTAACTTACACCGTCCCCGGTGTAAAAAGTCATACAAGGGTGAGATGACTCAATAAAATTAAAATGATAAGAATAAAAGGATAGATAAAAGTCGATACACCTGGCTCAAAAGACGGGCGACATAGACTCTGGTGAATCCGGAACTATCACGTGAAAGCGATCTCCATCGGAATCGTAGTTGACGATCTCTGTCTCGTCTGAAGCAGTTGCCTGGACTAATGAGTGATGTCCGTACGGGGCAGTGGCTGTCTCATCAAGGGCACGTGTGTTGGGATGACTAGAAACATCATCATCGACATCCTCATCATGCTCAAATGTAGAGACGAGCGAAATACCACCAAATTCGTTGGTACTTGTTGCGGCGGTTGTGCTTCTAGAGGAGCGCCTAAAGAGATGTGGGATTGATTTCTTGACTGCTTTTACAAGCTTAGAAATCATCTTTCCTTTCCTAGAAGCCATAGCTTCAAGAGCAATTCTCTTCTCCTTTTCTTCCTCAAAGCTAGTGCGAAGCCATTCATCAAATCCGGCTTGTGTAGCGGCTGGAAATTGTTGCTCTTGGGGTGGCGTTTGAGATGTGGAAGGCTGGAAAATACCACCTCCTTGTGGTCCTCTAGACCTCTCCTTTCGTGCCATCCTTGCCTTGGATTGATAGTAGAGCGAAACTCCAACAAGAGGATATGCGGGACAACGATAAAACCATGTGGAATGAGTGGGGTGAAAGTACGTCTTACCCTCACTCAAGGCTGGGATTTCCGCATGTGGAAGTAGAACACACTTGTTCTCTTCCTCGTATGGTGGAGTGAAAAGGTACCCAAAATTTGTAGATTGCTCGTACCATCCACAAAGATAATGCTTCCTTTGAAGGGCATGTAGATCAAGCTTACTCTCAACCATCAAAGGGACTTCGAGATGAAAATCAACACCACACGCAAGTAGTATGGCCGTGATTGTTCCACCAAAATCACTCGATGCTCCCTTTGGTATCTTCTCCTTAACGGCATCATGCTTGATTTGTATCATTTTACGAGCTAAAAGTGAGGCGAGGTTTACCTTCTCGGGAGTCTCCACAAACGGTGAGATTAGCATGTAAAACTCTTCTTGTTTCACCACTCCATACTCATTCCTACTGAAAATGAGTTGAGAAAGTAGATAGTAAACATAACGAATCGCCGGATGTGTAATCTTCGATGCCTTAGAACTTCCGGGCTTAAGTCTATCACTTCCAATCTTCGACCATTCATCATAATGAGCTTCAATACCACTGAACTTGATTCTCTCATGACACTCAAGTCCCAAAATATCACAAAGTTCTTCAATACTTAAGGTATACGATTTCTCATTAACCGTAAAAGCTAGAATTCCTTCCTTTGCTATGGCCGTCGTTGTCTTGGGGTAAGACAATGTTACCGTGGCTAGAAATTCACGTGCAAGCCTTCCATAGGTAGGGTGAGAGATAGTCACAAACTTCGATAGGCCCAATGCTTCAAGATACCATTCGACATCCTTTCAAAAACCGAGTAAATCGAGTGTCTCGAAATCAATACCAAGAGTTGGAAGAATAGCAAACTGTTGTAGACCAGCCATGTAGTCCATGTTAGCATTCATTTCGGGTCCAACATGCTTCATGATAACGCTCGGTGCTTGAGTTACAACCATAGTTGATTTAGCTCGCGATTTCCTCTTCTTTTTCTTAGGGGGCGATACGTGAGGTATTGTTTGTGTAACCTCCACAAACTGCATTGGTATTTGATTGATTTCATCCTCCTCATCTCTTAGTTGGTAACCAAGTTCTTCTTCGTTCTCCACCAAAATATCCTTTCCATGTTTCTTGGATGACTTTTTCGATATAGTTTTAGAACGTGTAGGGCGAGGGGCTTGAGCTTTGTGATCTTGGGTGGTCACGTGATGCTTCTTGGGTTTATGTCCTCTCTTAGACTTCCTTGGAACAATCTCATTCTCCATTGAAGTTCCTACAAAAAAAATATCTCGAAAAAGTATGTTACAGTCTTGAAAATCTAAATTTCCAAAAGAATTGCTTCCAATGGGGAATTGAATCAAAATAAAGCATAGCAAGACATTAGAAACATGAAAGAATAAGAACCAAAGGTAAAATAATTTTTATCTAATTAAATCATAATTTTCAGATTTAACATTAATAACAATTGAAAAACACAAAAATTTTGCAATTAAGTGTTGAATATGTCAAAATCCATATCAATCCTATATATATATGACAACCCCATATTAAAAGATGTATTAACTAACCATGAATCACCCAAATTCGTTTGTAATAATGACCTCACAAATCCAAATTTGTGAAAATTTAATTAAAAGTTGTAATCATGTAATTAACCCATCAATAATGTTTATATCATGTCTAATCAAGTATTCCTATATTGATTCTCCAACAACCTAGCCAATTTAAGCTAAATCTATGAAAATTTTAAAATATGCATAAACTTGGAATGAGACAAAATGAGGGTTTAGAGAGAAATTACCTTGGGTTTAGTGAAATATGAGATTAGGAATTGAATTCCTAGTGAAAAACTAAACAAGTTTTAGTGAATTGAGATAAAACCCCAAAATTGGATTTTTAGGGTTCTTGAGCTCAAGAACACATTTGAGAGAAAAAAGATGAAGTTGTGTTTGCAAATGACAAAAAGAAGTTTGGAAAACCCTTTAAAAATCAGATTTTGTGATGTTTTTGGTTTAAGTTCGGTTAAAATCGGTTTAGAACCGGTTAAAATCGGTTTGAAAATGGTTTAGAAAACTTACCCGGGTCGGACCGGTCGAATACCGGTCGGTTGGACCGACCGAAATCGTGACCGAAACTTACCTCGTGTCGCGGTAAGGTCTGGGTTGTGTCGTGGGAAGACTGGCTCGTGTCGCGGGACGATGGGACGATGCGGGTCGTGTTGCGGTAAGGCTGCCTCGATACCGGTCGGGCGTGGCGTCTGATATGCATGACCGATACGGGACGCGGGACGGGGCATCGCGGTTAGAGTCGCGGCCTCGTGTCGCGGTAAGGTCGGGGCAACATGTCCCGAGTACCGGTCGGGTGGGACGACCGATACGCGTGTCCAATATCGTGTCGCGGTGAGATTGCATCATGTCGTGGGACGGGCGCAGCGTCGTGTCGTGGGTCGAGACATCGAGTCGTAAATACCGGTCGCATGGGACGATCGATACTCGTGTCGCGGGAAAGATTTTACCGTGTCGCGGGTCGGATGTTATCGTGTCGTGGGACGGGTGCCAACGTGTCGCAGTAAAGTTTTCAGCGTGTCGTGGGATGGTCCGCCTTGTGTCGCGGTAAGGACCTTCATCGTGTCGCGGGATGGACGTGCGTCGTGTAGCGGGTCGAGCTCGTGTCGCGGTAAAGCTCGTGTCGTGGGTCGAGGCATCGTGTCATGGGTACCAGTCGCGATTCTTGACCGGTACGCTGGACCGATACTGGGCCCTCGTGTCGCGGGTCGGATGTGTCGCGATAACGGTCGGGTGCGTCGTCTGGTACCTCGTCCGGTACTGATGTCGTGTCGTGGTAAGGTCGATACCGGTCGGGTCGCGGTCCGGTATCATGACCGGTACCGGCCGGCGACCTCTATATATTATTATTATTTTTTTTTTTTTTGTTTTGTATTTTTATGAATCCTGAAAAATCAAAATAAAATAGATTAGTGTAAAATAAACATATGAAAACCAAAATAAAAATTTTAAGAACTAATTTAAGCATAAATAAAAATAAAAATGTGGGTTGGCTCCCACAAAGCGCTTGTTTAAAGTCAATTAGCTCGACTCCTTTGAAGATTTTAGACTTGCGACAGATCCACTAAAGGAATGGTTGTTCCTTTAGCTTCATTAGGCTTTGATCTTTCGGCTTCTATGATGACTCCGAGTGAATCTCCATTGTCATACTTGACAACTAATGCTTCCGGGAAAAGTTTCAAAGTGTTTTCAAGCTTACGCTTGATAGTTCTCCTGTTGATCTCGTCTTCTCTTGGGACGAGGATCTTTATCACCATGTTCTCAAAGATAAACTTCTCCTTTGCTTTGTTCCCATTCTTAGCATCATCTATAGGTGTCAAAGTTGTCTTGATATCTTCGGAAATATCCTTATGCTTCTCTTTGGACAATTTTGCAACTATCTTCATTTTAGCTTTAGGATCTCCTTCTTTGACTCCTTTCTTGGCATCTCCGGGGTCTATACTAGGCTTCATATCATTTACTCCAATCGAGCTTGGTATACGCTTAGCATCTACTTCATCATAGAAGAAATTCTTGTTGATATTGGCGAAAGAGATTCTTCGGTTTGGAAAATCAACGATTGCTCTGGCTGTCGCTAAGAATTGTAATCCAAGTATCAATGGATTCAACTTTCCGGTCTTCATTTCCAACACTTGAAAATCAGTAGGAACAATCCCCTCTCCTACTTTGAACATGACGTTTTCAAGCATTCTATAAGGTGTAGAGGATGACAAATCGGCATACTCTATATAGACTTTGGATGGTTTGAAATCGACCACTCCAAGTTCCTTTGCCATGGCTAGTGACATGACATTGACGTTTGCTCCAGTATCACACAAGAAATCGTGGATCTCTTTTCCATTAATAGAGCATGGAAAAACAAATTTTCCCGGATTATCGACTTTTTCCAAAGGTATCCTCTTTGATCTTCTCTTGTAAGCTCTCTTGGATTCGCCGGGAAGGCGTTCCTCTTTTGGTTTTTGGACCAAGATAACCTCTTCTTCAAGTGGTCTAGGAGTGACCACGGCTTCCTCTTCTTTAGTAGAAGCAACATTGCAAAACTTCTTTGCTTTCTCTTCGTCTTGTCTTCTAACAGCTTTCGAGGTTTGAACAAGTTGTGTATCCATCTTAGAGAGATGAGTATCAATAGACTCGATCTTAGTGTTAAGTTCCGAATACCTACTGTCCACCATTTGGTTTACTTCTTTCTTGTGTTGGCCGAAAGCTTCTAGCATTTGATTCTTCATATCTTCGAGTTTAGCATCAAAAGAAACCGGCCCGGTTGGTTGGGATGGGTTGAATGGGGGCTTCACTTGATACATTCCCTTGGAAAAGAATGGTTGCTTGGACTGATATTGGCCTCCTTGGTTGACGTTTTGTCGAGGATAGAATTGATCTTGAGGGTTCTCGACATTGTTGCTCCGATAGGACAGATTTGGGTGAGATCGAAAGTTGTTGTTGAAATTTTGATTCCCATAGTTCCCTCCTATGTAGTTCACTTCCTCTTGATTCTCCTCCATTCCATCTCCAATACGTTCCATATTAGGATCATAACTTGTATCATTAATGTCTTCAACAGCATGAACTCCTCTTTGACTCTTAAGTAGTTGTGAAACCATGTTCTTGAACTCCGCAATTTGAGTTGAATCGGTTGATGATCTAGTGGTGTTGATGCTCCTATTGTAGTCTTGAGAACAATTAGCATCACTAGCAGCATGGTTCTCAATCAAAAGCTTTGCCTCCGGTACAAGCTTGGTCATGAAATTCCTATTACTCGCAGCATTCAAAGATGTTTGGTGCTTGTAATCGATTCCATTGTAGAAGATATTCCATAAGTTTCCTTCAGAGAAACCATGATAAGGGCAGTCCCTAGTGTACTCCTTGAAACGTTCCAAGGCTTCAAAGAAGGATTCGGTTGGTCCTTGCTTGAAACTTGAGATCTTGTTCCTTATAGAATTCGATCTTTGTTTAGTGTAGAACTGGTTCAAGAAAGCTCCTTTGTATTCGTCCCAAGTAGTGATGGATCATGTAGGTAGAGACTTCATCCATCTAAGTGCCTTATAGTTTAGAGAAAACGAAAAGAGCTTGCACTTAAAGTAGTCGGCAGGAACTCCATTAGCACGAGTCGTACTACAAATTTTTTCGAAAGTATCGATGTGGTCAAGAGGATGCTCCGTGGACAGCCCATGGAATTGGTTTTGTTTTACCAATGCAATGATTTGAGGTTTAATCTCGAAATCATTCCTTTGAGGTAGAGGTGGGCAGATGGGATTTCTATCAAAGAAGAAAGCATCGGAGGAATCGACATCTCCGATAGTTTGATGTTGGACTTGTCTTTGACGCAAGGGTTATTGGAAATTTTGGTTCCCTTGAGGTTGAAGATGTGGAACTTGTTGTTGCATTCTCATATTCCCAGGTGGAATGAGATGTTGATCGTTTCCACCAACTGGATTCCTAACAATGTTCTCCGGAGGATTGTGGATTGCATCATTACGGATTGGTGGATTTAGGTGGGCACCCAGTGGTTGCTCCACGGGTTGGTTCTCTCTATCAAGAGCAGCAGCAGCAGCAATAGCGAGGGTTCGTTCCTCCTCATTTATGACGTGCTCGTCAGTTTGATCGGCGATCCTTAGTTGCCTTTGTCTCCTAAGGGCTCGTTCAAGCTTATCGATTTCTTGTTCAGGTACAACTAGATTTTTCTCGTTAGAATTTCTAGTAATAGGCATAAACACCTGAAACACACGGAAAAGGATAAAAGAAAACGAGAAATCAAAGTTGAAAAAGAAAGAAATAAAATCGAAATAAAAAGAAAAACTGAAATTAAAGCGTTCTAGACTGAGTTTTAGTCAAAAATTCGAAGGTGATGTTCTTCGAAGTCCCCGGCAACGGCGCCAAAAACTTGATGCGAGTCGAGTTTTACCTCTCAACTAACTACCTGCAAGTGCACAGCAATCACGGTTAGTATAGATAAGGGATCGTATCCACAAGGACTTCTTAACCACACTTCAAATTGTAATAAATAAAACTAAGCTAGAACAAGATATGTTTGTCGTTTTTGTGATTGAAAATAAAGTAAGCAAGCAACGAATGTGAATCGTAATGAAAATCAATAAAAAAAAAAGAGTTAGGACTTAGGTATTTCGCAGAGAATCATGCAACAATAAAGATTGATTGATTTTAGGGATTTAGGAATTATGAACCGTCTAGAACACAAAGCACTGATTTAAGGTTATCCCACTATCGTGACGTAACTAACCATCTACGTTTTAACACCCTAATAGACTCAACTGTCGCAGGTTATTACAAGGTGAAAACATGCATTAAAAGTTCAAGTTTGATAAAGTTCACCGCACTCCTTAACTAACCTTTCGAATTGTTAAGGCTTTTGGCTCATCAAATACTAGTTCAGGCAATATAACAAGTTTTTGGAGAGTATATCAACCTAAGATCAGATCACTAAATGCGCGGTAAAGCGATCATGCATTGAGTATAAGTAAAGATGAAGACTCTAATGTATTACCTAAACAATCATCAATCAATTATCGAATTATGAAACTCATTGAAAACCTAAAACCTAACAAATAAAACTACTCAGACATGATGCACGAAAAACCAGAGATAGATGATGAATTCATGATAAATAAACTTGAATTAAAGAGTAAGGGTAAGAAGATTCTTCTCTATATCGAGATAGAAAACGAGATCATCCACTGGATTACTCTAGAATCTAAATCTAATTAAGAACACCAAGAGAACTCGTGGTGGCTGCTACTGTATGATAAACTATTCTATTGTTTCGGCTGCATACCTAACAAAAGGCTAAAAACAAGTATATATAGGCTTCAACGTCGGTTGGGATTTCCGTCAGGCTACACGACCGGTATTGGGCCAAAAGTGTCTTGATTTATGCTGGCATCAGCCCAGAATATCGGTCCATGAAGCGGCCCGGTATTTGGATCGATTCTGCACTTGCTTCATTTCTGAGGCAGCTTGATGTATTTTCACTAAATCCAGTGTAACTTCCTGCTCACAACTCCAATTTAGATGATTAAAACTTCATTGTGAAGCTGACTCAAAGATCTATCTTCACACCTAGTTTCATCCAATTCCAAATCGATTTGTTCCTCCGTTCACTGCTGAATTTCTGGCGTATACGTTCTGCCCAATTTGGTAGAATGTTGATTCTTGTGACTTCTTGGTTCTCGATAGTGTCTTTGGCTTATGAAAGTTGCTGTAACTTGGTTTACACCTATTTTGGGCTCTTTTTGCTCCTTTTTCCTTGATTTCCCTGTTAAGACTCTAAAACTACAAATACGAGAAAAACTACCTTTAAAGGTATAAAACCGTAGATAAATGCATAGAAAACATAGTAAAATATATAGTAAAATAGGTAAAATATGAGATATATCATACATCTACTTGGGTTATTTGTTCCCTTCCTAAAGGAAAACATGCCATTAGATGTAAATGGGTGTTTAAAATCAAATACAAGGTAGATGGTTGTATAGAAAGCTACAAGGCTTGTCTGGTTGCTAAAGGGTATACTCAACAAGAAGGGGTTGACTATATCGATACTTTCAGTCCTCTAGCCAAACTTACAACTGTCAGAATGGTTCTTGCTTTGGCTGCCATCAAAGGGTGGAGTATTAATCAGATGGATGTCAGAAATGCTTTTCTTCATGGTGACTTGGATGAAGAAATTTATGTGTTTACCCAAGGATATTCTCCTAGACAGGAGGAGCAATGACCAGACAGACCTGTTTGCCGATTACTCAAGTCCCTCTCTGGTCTTAAGCAAGCCTCTAGATAATGGTTTTATATGTTCTCTGGAGTTCTTCTCTCCAATGGTTTCTCTCTGTCCTATGCAAATCCTACTCTCTTTGTTCAACAATCTAATCAAGGTTTTTTTTTGGCCCTTCTTGTCTATGTTGATGATATTTTTCTTGTAAGTGATATGGATGCAGCTGTAACCAATGTGAAACAGTTATTGGCCAAGGAGTTTAAGATCAAGGATTTGGGAACCATGAGATATTTTCTTGGTTTGGAAATTGCTCGCGCAGCTAGTGGATCTATTTATCTCAACGCAAATATACACAAGAGTTACTGGAAGAGTTTGATTTTCTTGGTTGGAGACCAGTCTCAACACCTATGGAGCTTAATCTGAAAATAGTCAGGATAGTTGTGTTTAAGGAAACGCAAACTTATCCTTTAATTTTTAATGAAACATTTTACAAAGATAAGAAAAGTTTGTTAGAACTTGAAGATCCATACGCAAGAAAACATGGTATTAGAGAACAAAAAATATATAATTCTACATGACATATGAAATTAAGCATACTTAGACCATCTCCATTGTTAAGAATCCCTAACGGGTTCTTAACAATATTTATAATGTTAATTTTGCTTTGTCAAAATGTTTAGAACTTCATTAGAATTAATTAATTTTGTTTCCCTCCATTGGTTAGGGTTCTTAAGAAAAAAAAAAATATTTTTAAAAATATTTTATTTTAAGTATAAATTATTTTATCAAAATTTGAAAACATACTACATTTTATAAAATATAAATTATATTACATTTAATGAAATTTTAAACATACATTACATAAAAACAATTAGAACATAAAATTCCAAATCAAAAACGAAAAATTTAAAATGATATTAAACATATAAAAGCATGATCAAGAACATAATTAATTCAGTTGTAATCTTCACTTGTGCCAAATTTTTGTCATATATGCTTAATCAAATCATCTTTCAATTGTTGATGTATTGTTTAATCACGAAATCGATTTCGAATGTCCATCATATTGCCGAGATTTGTAGGCATATTTGTAGAATACGTGACATCCACTCGGGATGTTCTATCTCCTTCTTATTGTTCGAATCCTGATACATCAAACTGAGTGTATCCATCTCATTCGTCTTCTTCTATAATATTGTGCAGTATGATACATGCTCTCGGAATCTTTCCTATTTTTACCTTATCTCAAATAGAGCTGGGTTTTTTACAATGGCACATCGAGCTTGCAAGACTCCAAAAGCACACTCGACATCTTTTTGGACAGATTCTTGATATGTAGCAAATAACGATGCTTTCAAACTTCGTGGAAGTGGAATTGATTGGATAAAAGTTGTGCATTTCGGATAAATATCATCTGTGAGATAGTAAGCCAAATGATACTCGCGTCCATTGACAAAGTAATTCATTTTTGGAGCTCGACCTTGTAATATATCATCAAAAATTGGTGAGCGATCAAAAACATTGATATCGTTTAAGGTACCTGGAGGTCCAAAAAAATGCATGCCAAATAAAGAGATCATGTGAAGTTACAGCCTCTAAAACGATTGTTGGTTTTCCAGATCAACGTGTATATTGCCCTTTCCAAGCGGTGGGGCAATTCTTCAACTCCCAATGCATACAACCGATGCTTTCTATCATCCCGAGGAATCCGCGTACCACTCCAACATCGAGTAGACGTTGAAGATCAGCTGGTGTTAGTCTTCTTAGGTACTCATCGCCGAACAAAGATATTATTCCTTCCAAGCATACGATGCAGTACTTTTACCGAAGCGGAGGTATTCGTCAACCGCTTCCACTACACAACCATATGTGTAACGCCCGTGAACCAAAAAGTGGATTTTAGTTGGGTGTGTCGATCGACACATGTGTTTTGACTTGTGAGAAGTCAGATTCTTGGTGGTGTGTCGATCGACACAGGTGGTGTGTGTCGATCGACACGAGTTAAAATTGGACCGACCGGTTTGGTTCCAATTGTCCGGTTCGGCGGACTGGTTAAGGGAAACCCTAGGGTTGGAGTATAAAAGCATATAATAGATGGTTTTGGCCGGTTTTTAGCTGCAAAAATCAGAAATCAGAGAGTTTCTGGTGAGATTGAGAGAGTTTATGGTGAGATTGAGAGAGTTTCTGGTGATTTCTGAGAGGGATTAATTGTTTGAAGCTTTCTTGAGGCTTGTGAACGAGGAAAGATCGTTGCTGGGTGGATTTCGTTTCTGGGAAGACGAAATCAGGGGCTGTTCGTGGTCGTTCTTCGTGTTCTTCGTCGTTCCTCATCCTTTTCAATTTTTTTCGAGGTGAGTGCGTGACCGTAGGTTTATTTGGGTAACGGATTAGATATATTACGTTTGTTTGTGTTGTTTAGAATGGATTTGTGTGTTTTGGTACTTGGATTCATGCAGGAGATCGACAAATCGCATTGGATTCGAGTCATGAAAGGATAGGCTCGTTTCCTGTGTCTGCGATGTCGTGTCGATCGACACACTTGCTTCATGTCGATCAACACGGGGCTCCATGTCGATCAACACCATGGTGGTGTGTTGATCGACACAGGGCAGACTGTCGATCGACACCTAGTGGCTGTGTCAATCGACACAGTGCTTCTGTACTGGTTCATGTTGATTGTTTCGTGTATGCTTGTTGTATGCTCATCCTGGTAATGTATCTCTTGCTTATGCCTGTGTGTATAACTTGTAGACGGGATGACCGCATCGCTGATATTTATGATAATACTCACACAACTCTTTTTGCCATGTGTTGCAGGTAAAGAGAAAATATGATCGTAGAATCATGGCCGGGAAGAGGAGATGATCTAGATTCTTGGTTTCGTGGCCTTGTTGTTTAGAATTGCTAAGTTACTAGTGAATTCTGGAATTGATACTTGGTTTATTGTTGGTTATTGAATTGGATTATGGAATTGAACGGTTTAGTTGATTGATAAAGTATGGGATTTATTATTTTTTTATGTTTTTAATTGTTCCGCATTGCTTCTGTTGGCCCATTGAGGATCGTTATCTGTGACGATAATAATCTGAAGGAAAAAATTTTAAATTTTTGGGTCAGGTTGTTTCATTTTGTATCAGAGCCCTTATGGTTCTAGGGCGGGTGCAATTGATTGGTTATGTGAGTTAATTGATTGATTGTTGTGTGGGTATGGAGTCCTAGATTATCTCTTCCGAGCCTTCAATGAGATTCCACGGTATGTGTTATTTGACTTTATGTTTTTCTAGTACTTAGTAGTCTGTTGGTTAGTGTAGAGTGATGGCTAGATGTGCTAGAGGCAGAGGTCATGGGGGCCGTGGAGGCCGAGGTGGTTGTGGTGGGCATCGGCGAGGATTGCAAAGTGAGTCTGATGTCGCGAGTGTGGCCCAGGAAACCACGCAGGAGCAAGTGCGGACTCGCAGGCGTTTAAGGAGGGATCTGTGGGTGTTACCGTTATAAGTGCCAGTGTGAGGGCTGGTGGGGCAACTGTGGGTCCTGAGGTAGCTGGTGGTGCAGTGGGCCCAGGTGGGGGTGCTGCTGCAGGAGTGGCCCAAGACCGATATGATCGCTTGGCGGGTTTGCTGCAGTTGATTCTGGAGCAAATACCAGGTGGGGTACCGGCTACGGGTCAGGCTCCGGGAGTTCAGCCAGGTGTGGCTGGTGTGCAGCCAGTAGTGGCTGGCGGCCAGCCGGGAGTGGCTGGGGTGCAGTCGGGGGTGGCGGTTGCAGAGGAGCTTCCATCCTACCTAAGGATGATGGAGCAGATGCAGAGGATTGGCACCGGGTTTTTCTCGGGTGGTGCCAAGCCTGAGGAGGCCGATGAGTGGCGACGGAGGTTGGAGCGTAATTTTTGCTCTATCAGGTGTCCAGAGGGATACCGGGTTTATATGGCGGTTCACTATCTGGATGGTGACGCGCATCTCTGGTGGAGAGGTGTTGAGGCCAAGAGAGTACAGGCCGAGATGGCCTGGGAAGATTTCTTGGCTGAGTTCAATGCCAAGTATTTTCCGCAGGAGGCGGTGGACAGGATGGAGTCGATGTTTCTGAACCTGACTCAGGGGGATCGGGCTATGCGGGAGTTTGATTTGGAGTTCAATCGACTCCTGGTGCATGTTGGTAGGGGCATGGAGGGTGAGCAGGCCCAGGTGATGAGGTTCCTCGAGGGACTTCGAGCTAAGTTGAGGACTCGTTGTAGGGCGAGCAGGTTTGCCACAAGAGCGGAGTTGGTTGAGACAGTTGCGGCGATCGAGGAAGATCTCAGAGAGCAGGCTGTGGTGGTTAGTCCGCCGGTACAGCAGCAGAGGAGGTCACAACAGCAGGCGAGTGCGAGCAGGGGCGGCAAGTCTGCTCAGGGGCAGAAGAGGAAGTGGGAGGGCACTTCAGTAGCCAGCCAGAGAGGTCAGGGTGGTTCAAGATGCTACGGGTGTGGTAGCATGGACCACAAGGTGGCGGACTGTCCGACGAGGAGAGAGCCTCAGGCTGCTCAGGTGTGCTTTCAATGCAGGGAGCCGGGGCATATTAAGCCCAAGTGTCCAAAGCTGCAGCAGATGGCGGTGGCGGCAGTGCAGCCGTTGGCGGTACAGCCTTTGGCTCAAATTATAGCGATGCCATGGGTTTACACTTTGGCAGAGGCGGGCGGATCTAGCGCCAGACCGATCACAGGTATTATTTCAGACGACTTTTTCTTTTATTTTCTATGGTGTTTGAATTAGTCTAATTGGGAGCTGTGAGTCTACGCTAGAATGTCGAGTCTTAAAGCACATGGAATTTGTGCAGGGACCTTAGTTGTGGACGGATGTGAGTCCCACGTGTTGTTTGATTTGGGAGCTACGAATAGCTTCATTACTACGGAGTGTTCGGAGGGCAGCGGGATCCGGAGCGATTCCAAAGAGCAGCCGAGAGTAGTTAAGGTTGCTGGTGGGAGGACGTTGGCTAATTTCGGGCGGGCTCATGGTGTGGATGTTCTGGTGGCGGGGGAGTTGATGCCAGCAGATCTGGCCATTAGTCCGGTGGAACTGTACGATGTCATCCTAGGTATGGATTGGTTGGATCGGTACATGGTCCATCTGGATTGTCATCAAGGACGTGTGGTGTTTCAGCGAAAGGCAGGGAGGTTTGTGTTTCAGGGTGTGAGACCAACTTCCGGGAGCCTTATGATTTCAGCGATACAGGCCGAGCAGTTGATTGAGAAGGGCTGTGAGGCGTATCTGGCGACGATAGTGATGCCGAAGACTGTTGGAGAGGTTGCACTTGGGGATATTAGGGTTGGTCAGGATTTCCAAGATGTCTTTCAGTCGTTGTTAGGATTACCACCGTCGTGGTCGAATCCATTCACGATCGAGTTGGAACCGGGAACGACTCCTATATCCAAGGCGCCTTACCGTATGGCTCCAGCAGAGATGACAGAGCTGAAGAAGCAGCTGGATGATTTGTTGGGCAAAGGTTTCATCCGACCTAGTGTTTCACCGTGTGGAGCGCCGGTGTTGTTCGTGAAGAAGAAAGATGGGAGTTTCCATTAGTGCATCGAGTACCGGGGACTTAACCGAGTCACGGTGAAGAACAGGTATCATCTACCACGCGTTGATGTGTTGTTGGATCACTTGCGAGGGGCTACTTGGTTCTCCAAGATCGACTTGGATTCGGGATACCATCAGATACCGATTGATGAGGCGGACGTTAGGAAGACGGCCTTTTGGACGAGGTACAAACATTATGAGTTTGTGGTGATGCTGTTCGGGTTGACGAATACGCCAGCAGCGTTCATGCGGGTGATGAACGAGGTGTTCCAGGAGTATCTGGATGTGTTTGTGATCATCTTCATAGATGATATCCTGGTATATTCGAGGAGTCTGGAGGAGCACAAGGTGCATTTGCGGTTAGTTCTGAAGAAGCTGCGGGAGCAGAAGCTGTATGCGAAGTTGAGTAAGTGCAGTTTCTGGCAGCAAGATATGAGCTTTCTTGGCCATGTGGTGTCTGCAGAGGAAGGTGTTGTGGATCCGGCTAAGATAGAGGCTATCAGAGGTTGGCTAGACCGAGGAGTGCCATGGAGATCAGGAGTTTTCTTGGGTTGGCGGGGTATTACCGGAGGTTCGTCAAGGGGTTTGCGAGTATGGCGCAGTCGATGACGAAGTTGACTTAGAAGGATGTCCCTTTTGTGTGGTCTTTAGCTTGCGAAGAGAGTTTCGGGAAGTTGAAGGAGATGTTGACGAGTACACCTTTTTTGGCGTTACCCGAGCCGGGTGAGCCTTATGTGGTGTATATTGATGCTTCAAGAGTTGGTCTGGGATGTGTACTGATGCAGCAGGAAAGGTTATTGCGTATGCTTCGAGGTAGTTAAGGAAGCACGAGTACTATTACCCTACCCATGATTTGGAGTTGGCTGCGGTGATTTTTGCACTTGAGATTTGGAGGTCTTATCTGTATAGCGGGAAGGTGAAGGTATTCACAGACCACAAGAGTCTGAAGTATTTCTTCACTCAGCCAGAGCTGAACCAGAGACAGAGGCGCTGGATGGAGTTAGTTGCGGAGTATGACCTGGAGATTGGGTACCATCCGGGTAAGGCTAATCTAGTAGCAGATGCGTTGAGTCGGAAGAGGGTTGCTTCAGATCAGGAGCGGGATATGGAGGCTCTGGTGAGCGAGATCAGGACGTTGAGGCTATGTGTGATTTCACATGAGCCGTTGGAGTTAGAGGCAGCTAACCAGGCAGATTTGTTGAGCAGGATTCGAGTTGCTCAGGAGAAGGATCAGGGATTCATTGATGGTTCTAAGGTGGTCGTTTCAGAGTATATAATCTCAGTGAGTGGGATGATACTGGTGAACGGGCGGGTTTGTGTACCCAAGGACGAGGATCTGAGGCAGGAGATCCTGAGGAAGGCTCATTCGAGCATGTTATCGATTCATCCAGGAGCGAGCAAGATGTATCGTGACCTGAAGCGGTATTATCACTGGATCGGGAGGAAGAGGGATGTAGCTAACTAGGTTGCAGCGTGCAACATATGTTAGTTGGTGAAGGCTGAGCATCAGGTTCCGAGTGGTATATTGCAGAGTTTGCCTATCCCAGAGTGGAAGTGGGATATGATTACCATGGACTTCGTGATGGGGTTGCCAGTGTCACGGACGTATGATGCGATTTGGGTGATTGTGGATCGTCTGACCAAGTCAGCACATTTTCTTGCCATCAAGAAGACCGACGGAGCGGCGGTGTTGGCTAGGAAGTATGTGCAGGAGATAGTGAGGCTGCACGGGGTGCCAGCGAGTATCGTGTCAGACAGGGATCTGAGGTTTACTTCAGAGTTTTGAAGGGCATTTCAGGCAGAGATGGGCACTAAGGTGCATATGAGCACAGCGTATCATCCTCAGATGGACGGGTAGTCCGAGCGTACGGTTCAGACTTTTAGGATTTGCTGAGGATGTGTGTGCTGGATTATGGTGGTCATTGGGCAGATCACCTAAACCTGGTTGAGTTTGCGTACAACAACAGTTACTAGGCTCCATATTGGGATGACTCCATATAAGGCTCTGTATGGGAGGCCGTGTAGAACACTATTAACCTGGACTCAAGTGGGGGAGAGGAGCATGTTGGTGCGGATTTTGTTCAGGAGACGACGGAGAAGATCCGTGTCTTGAGACTGAACATGAGAGAGGCTCAGGATCAGCAGAAGAGTTACGCTGATAGGAGATGGAAGGAGCTAGAGTTTGAGCTGGGAGATCTGGTGTATCTCAAGGTAGCGATGTTGAGGGGTCCTAACAGATCCATTTCATAGAATAAGCTGAGTCCGAGGTTTATGGGTCCGTTCAAGGTGTGGAGCGGGTTGGACCGGTAGCTTATCGGTTGGAGTTACCTTAGAGTATGAAGGCTTTTCACAAGGTCTTCCATGTGTCAATGCTGCGGAATTGTCTACATGAGTCTGAGGAGGTGTTGGCTAGGATTCCAGATGATCTTCAGCCCAACATGACATTGGCGGCGAGGCCTGTGAGGATTCTCGAGAGGAGAGTCAAGGTGTTACGTCGGAAGAGTATACCGTTGGTGTGAGTCGTGTGGGACTGTGACGGTATTGAGGAGGAGACTTGGGAACCAGGAGCATTGATGAAGAAGAAGTTCTCGAAGTGGTTTGAGAAGCAAGCGGTGGCTTGAGTTTCCTTTCTTGTTTTCAGAGTCTGTTTTAGCATGTGGCTATGAGTTGTATGTATTTTTATTTGGCGTTGTTGTAACGATTATACATTTTGAGATTTAATAAGATGAGTTGTTCCTTATTAAATGTGTTATAAGATGTGAGTTCTTATACTTTATGACTGATGGGGTCATGTGATGGCTAGGAATGGGGGTTCTTTGCGGCTTAAAGCTTATCCATGTTCTAGGAATGGCTAGAAATGGAAGTTCTATGCGAGTTAGAACCTGTCTATTTCCTAGGGAGAGTCTGGAAAAGAGGTTTTATGTGAGTTAGAATTGTCTTTTCCAGGGACTCTATGGAGACACCCATGGTGGTTGGGTTATTTCGAGTGGCCTAGTGATTGGTTACGGAGGTGATGATATTATGGGTTAGGGGATGTCATGATGTGGCCACGGAGGCGATTCTGGTCGATAGGTACTTATGATGCACGTTTCAGAGTATTGCTCCAGGTGACGGTGGGTTCCCTACATATACTTTGAGGGATGGTGGTTTTCTCCAGGGGATGGTGGGTTCCCTGCATACGTTGACTCAAGGGGTGACAATCCTGAGAGTTGGTATGGTGTATATGTATATGAGTTATTAGTATGAGATATGAGCAGTAGCGTCTGACTATGGTCGTGAGTAGGAGACAGGATGAGTTTCAAAGATCGGGAGTGATCTCAGTGGTGCTGACCAGGTGGGGTCAAAGAGGTATATGGATGTCGAGTCTAGGGTCTTTACTTAAGTTTAGAACCTCGGTTCGGACAACCATGGTAGCATATGTAGCACTGTTGGTCATACATGTTCTTGTGTGATTGTTGTGCGATCATTTGGTCCAATTCTGGGTCAACGGTTGGTCATGCATGTTCTTGTTTGATTGTTGGGATATCAATCGGGCAGCCCTAATCCAGACCAGGGGTGTTGCATCGTTGATGGTTCTGGGAAAACCTGGTCAGGTTTTTAGATGAGAGTGTTAACCTTAGTGAGACGGGGTCGCGTGATTCGAGGTCGAATCCATGTTAGTGGGGGAGAATTGTAACGCCCGTGAACCAAAAAGTGGATTTTGGTTGGGTGTGACGATCGACACAGGTGTATGTTGATTGATACATGTGTTTTGACTTGTGAGAAGTCGGATTCTTGGTGGTGTGTCGATCGACACGAGTTGAAATTGGTCCGACCGGTTTGGTTCCAATTGTTCGGTTCGGCGGACTGGTTTACGGAAACCCTAGGGTTGGAGTATAAAAGCACATAACATATGGTTTTGGCCGGGTTTTAGATGCAGAAATCAGAAATCAGAGAGATTGAGAAAGTTTCTGGTGATTTCTGAGAGGGATTGATTGTTTGAGGCATTCTTGAGGCTTGTGAATGAGGAAGGATCGTTGTTGGGTGGATTTCGTTTCTGGGAAGACGAAATCAGGGGCTGTTCGTGGTCGTTCTTCGTGTTCTTCGTCGTTCCTCATCCTTTTCAATCCTTTTCGAGGTGAGTGCGTGACCGTAGGTTTATCTGGGTAAAGGATTGGAAATATTACGTTTCTTTGTGTTGTTTGGAATGGATTTGTGTGTTTTGGTGCTTGGATTCGTGCAGGAGATCGACAAATCGCATTGGATTCGAGCCATGAGAGGATAAGCTCGTTTCCTGTGTCTGCGATGTCGTGTCGATCGACACACTTGCTTCGTGTCGATCGACACGGGGCTCCATGTCGATCGACACCATGGTGGTGTGTCGATCAACACAGGGCAGACTGTCGATCGACACCTAGTGGTTGTGTCGATCAACACATTGCTTCTGTACTGGTTCATGTTGATTGTTTCGTGTATGCTTGTTGTATGTTCATCCTGGTAATGTATTTCTTACTTATGCCTGTGTGTATAACCTGTAGACGGGATGACCGCGTCGATGAGTATTTATGATAATACTCACGCAACTCTTTTTTTCATGTGTTGCAGGTAAAGAGAAAATGTGATCATGGAATCATGGCCGGGAAGAGGAGATAATCTAGAGTCTCGGTTTCGTGGCCTTGTTGTTTAGAATTGCTAAGTTACTAGTGAATTCTGGAATTGATACTTGGTTTATTATTGGTTATTAAATTGGATTATGGAATTGAACGGTTTAGTTGATTGATAAAGTATGGGATTTATTATTGTTTTACCGCATTGCTTGTGTTGGTCCATTGAGGATCATTATCTGTGATGATAATAATCTGAAGGGAAAATTTTTAAATTTTGGGTCGGGTTGTTTCAATACGCCATCATACGAATTGCTGCTGTACACTTTTGTAGTCTGGGGAGACCAAACCTTATGGTAGCATCTCTTATTTGTTGAAAGTATGGTACTTCATTGGAGAGTCGATGAACAATATGCATGAACAATGGCTTGTTCATTCTAAAACGTTGTCGGAATATAGAAGCTTGGTAAGTTGCATCTTCACTGAAATAATCATTTTATAAGCGGTTGTGTCCTTGTTCGCGTTGTTTTTCAATATAGGCTCGTTTTTTCTTTGACTTGGTTGCCTTCTAACGATCACCATAATCATTGAAAACCTTCTCGAACGCTTCATCAAATGCTTGATCAACATCTTCATCGATTGTTTGGTCGCAAGGATTATGAGAAGAAGATGTCATTGTTTTTAGAGATGGAGAAAAGAGTACTGTCATATATTGGAGAAGAAGTGTTGTATATATGGAGTTCAAAATAATAGTGTTTTTGTAAAAAAGAAAAGTTGTGTCCGTACAAACAACCAAACAAAGTAAAGAAACAAACAAACAAAGCAAACAAATATACGACAAATCAAAGAAAAAACGAGCAAATCAAAGACTTGTGTCGGTACAAACAAACAAACAAATGTACAACAAGTCTGTGCAACGAGTCTGAAGTGTATGAAAGGAAATAAAGTGTCATTGCTTGTATGACATTGTCTTCTGCCTCTTCTTGCTTGTGCAACGAGTATGAAGCAAGTGGTGCAACAAGTCTTCTGTCCTCTTCTTGTCTGTCACCTCCTACAAAATTGAAAATAAAATGTGAGCCATGAATTAGTTAGTTGCATATACAGAATTAGTTAGTTGCATCAGTAATGGTTTAAGACAATAACATCCGGTAAAGACATGAATTAGTAATGGTTTAAAACATGAATTAGTTAGTTACACTGGTATATAGATCATTTGCTATAAAACCAGATGCTTGGTACAAAAGCATCTATCAAACTCCAACAAACCACCATTTACCACAAGCATTAACAATGACTATCTACCAAACTACCATTTACCACAAGCATTAACAATGGCTATCTACCAAACTAACAAATATTTACTAGAGGAAAGTGATGATTGAGGAAAAAGCCCCTCGACAGAGCAATCATTCATTACTAAAACAAGACAGAGAATATGAGTAAGCAAATTGATTCATTCACACGTAACATGAAAACATGAATTGAAAGTTGATAACATGCATTTTTTAAAAAGAAAGTTCATTCATTTTATTAAAACAGAAAGTTCATTCATTCATTTGACAATATGTCACTAATTAGCTTGTTCTTTAAAACTTCTTCTATCTTTGAAAGTTGTTCTTCTTTGACAAGGAGACTCTCAAGAAGTCCCATCTTCTTAAGTCTTTTTTTCATAGCTAACCTTCTCCTTTATCGCCCACATGCTTTGAAACTCTTTAAGAGAACTGCCTTCGATTTCCAGAGGACTTGTATTGCTCATACTCCTTTTACCTTTGCTCTTTGATGCCTTAACACCAGGAGAACGAGCCATTGCTTCATCTTCTATATGGCTAACTCTGCAGAAGCTTGAAAATTGTGTAGAACCATCATCACAGTTTCTTCTTTTTGAGCTTCCATCTCCTTTGGTTTTAGAGGAGGCACACCATTTATGATCATTGCCAAGCTCTCTCCATGCATGCTCAAAGGTGAATTTGAACTTGTGGTCGTTGAAAAAAATTTTGTAAGTTACTTTGACAACATCATCCTCATTATAGCCACTAGTTTTCTAACTTTTAGGAGCCTCAAAGTTTCCAGCAAACTTGCACACAATGTCATTTATCTTGCCCCACCTCTGCTTACAGTGATTGGCCTCACGCTTTTGAAGACCAGCAACTATATGACATGAGGCATAATAAGCAGTTATGCGTTGCCAAAACGCAGTTGCTTTTTTCTCATTCCCGACAACTTCATCCTTGTTGGTGTTTAACCAGGCACTCATGAGGGCTTTATCTTCAATTATTTTCCATTTGCATCTAGCTTCTCTACGCCCATCAGGTGTTTGTTAAACTAGGGGACTTGGATCATCACTACACTGGAAAACTAAACAGTGGTAGTTGTGATGATCCAAGTGGGATTGTTGGGGAAAAACTATTAGAAATGGGGGTATCTTGTTGACTGTTTAAAAGGTCCATGAAACCAGAAGAGTGACTACATTGATTCATAGAATCCATAACCTAATAAGAATTTTCGGCTCTATGTTTTAAGATGAACGAAAGATAAAAGGGTGTTTTGTGTTAACTATAGGTTTAGAGCATTCAATGGTGGTAGTTGTGGTTATTGTTTTAAGCATTCAATGAAGGTTCTATCAATTTAACTAAGACATGCATTAAGTAGAGCAAACATTTGAAATGACATACTTAACTACAACATAACAATTTTGGTAGTTGTTGTACTAATGGTTTGTGTTTAATCTACAACTAACAACCATTTATAACAGTACGATTCAATACAGATGAGTTACACAGACATTACATTTATCATACCTAATCTAAAAAACACAAAGCAAAAGCCATCAATAAGAACTGAGATTTAGAGAAATGAATACCTTCATTCATTGTTGAACAGGAAGCAACATCCAGTTGGTTTCTCCATCTCTGCTGTGACTGTTCCCTAATCAATCAAGAGACCAATAACTTTATAAATATGAATACAATGAGAAATCAGAATGCTTAACTTTCTTTGTCACCTCCAAAATCTCTTCAAAAACAGAAACAAAGATTTAGACAAGTGTGATTAAAACGATTCAAGTGAGATTTACACAAATGATCTACATGCAAATGAGTTTTTGATTCATTCTTTACACGCAAATGAGTTTTAAAGATTATGTATAAACAATCACTTGATATTTCGGATTCTAAAGTTTGTGATTGATTCCAGAAATCAAATCTCAAATCATCAATTTAAAAGCATCAAAGTTTCGCCTGCGCTAATTTTCAGTTCACTCATGATTCAAACAGAGCAATCTAATCCATTCAGATAATGAATTAACAAATTTACGAAATCAAACATCGAAATAGATCTCCACTAAAATCCCTAAAAAACCTGAATCGAAAACCATTTTAAAGTAGATCAAAGATCAAACAGGCAATATCAATCGAATCTAACTGAAACATAATTGCGATGAGATTGAAGAGAGATCGAAGTAGAAAACAATAACCCTAGATCGGAGAACGAGGTAACTGCCAGAGAAACATAAGTTGTTGAGAGAGATGATCGAAGCAATTTGATCGGAGATGCGATTAGAGGAGAAGGAAGGAGAAGAGTCGAAGGGTTTATGAGGAGAGTTTAGGCTCGTCTTTTGGCGCGGCTGTGAGAGAAAAAGAGAAGAAAGAGCAGTCTTGTGTGGTTAACGGCGGAATCACCAGATTGCCAGAGAGAGAGAGAGCTCGAATGAGAATGAAACCGCAAACTCTTTGTCAGTGTATTTTTTTAATAAATACGAACCAATCAGAAACACCAACGTATGAGGTTTTAAAGGGTTCTACAACTTCTCGTTTCAGAACCACCGATTCTGGCCTTTCTTTTAATTTTCTTTTAATTTTGGCCCAATAAAAGTCCAGAATCTCAGTCTAGATTCTAATGGACATACTATGTATTATATGCTATGATTCCTAGCTTAGGGGAAATGTACGGATTCCGGCTTAGAACCGCTAATAAAAAAAACAAAAAAAGTCATCTAGAAAACCCTACAAGAGTTTCAATTTATTGATAACTTCAAAAAACGATGACATGATCACAAGCATCAACTAAGTCATCGTGTCTTATTTATTATATTTTAGATTGTTGGATACTAAAGAAGTAGAGATTCTCAGGTGGCGACGATCTTGGTCACAGAAACCATAACCATTTCGGCTTCAAAGACTATGGAATCATTCACCAAATACCCACCTCGTAGATCTTTAAGCAAGATTATATTGTTTACTCCCACTCCATAATCCGGTCGAATCGGGTACCAAGCTGCAGCTGCAACATCAAATTCCATCCATTTTAGCTAGTGTAGTGACCATACATAATTTTACACTTACATTGTCCTAACGTATTCATTTGTCTAGTTCTTTTCTCACTTACAATATGTTTTTTTGTGGTTGGAGCCCAGCTGATGCCTTAGCCGCAGATTAACCGCTCCCCAGGTGGTTGTAGCAACTGCGTTTGGCTTAAAGCCTTGAGCAAATAGGTAGATAGGGAGGGCATGTGGTCTTCCTCCTCCATCGCCTTTCGGGTTAAATCCTAATCTCCTGATTACAGATTAACCGAATTATACTACAATACATAATTGACTATTACAAAATTCACACGACTAGTCATAGACTCTGAAATTAATAAGAGATATATTGTACATTGTTACAAGAATAAATAGTAATACAAATATCTATCATTACATTAATATGATGAGATAAAGTACTAACCAGTATCGGTCTCCGACAAGGAAATCGTCAGAGTAATAAAACTTATCTTCCAAGGAGGAGAAACGAAGTATCTTCCAAGTGAAAACGCTATGTGGTGGATTTGATACGAATGTGACTTTCTCTTGTTGTGCGATCAGTTTAACGATGAAAATTTCAGCACCAAAAGAACAAGTGTCCTGCACAATATACCCTTCATTCGTGTTGTAGAATGTCGACAAAGGAATCAATTGCCCGAATCCCCACTCTTTCTTCGCCTCGTTGTATCGCTTTACCGCTCCATCTAGAACGCACAAGTACACAAGTTTTTAGATATATATATATATATATCGTCTCGATTTACCAAAACAAAATTTAGAGTAATTCTCAATAATTTAGTGAAAGAAAATGTGTATTGATTCGAACGTTTGACCAATATCGTGAAACATAACATGCATGGATTTATACTATAGTTCGTATTAAGGTAACACTAAGGAATGTTTATACCTGAGACAGACAAGTACTTGCGCTGTTTAGGATTGTGGACAAAGAGTTTGAGATCAACATTGACTTCCCAGCCTTTGGGAAGAGATTCTGTCTCTTCGATCCTCACATAAAGTGATATATGATTATTTCCTCCATCGTTCTTATTACCGGTCACATACAAAATCAACCTCCTGGTTTCATTTATGTCAAGAAAAGAAAAAAACCATTACTATTAAATTACATAGTGAGAATGGAAACATAAATTGAAAAGGGTTTTACCATTTGTAACCAGAAGACTCAAAAACAGAGGATTCATAAGGTTCCGATCTGTCTTTAATAACAGAGAAGCTTCCTATTGCTACTATCTTACTCGATGGTCGCTCGTCTCTCATCACTCTAGTCACTCCTGTAAGATGAGATTGTAAGAAAAGTGAAAATACAAAAAAGTAGCTATGAAAATGATTGAAGATCGCATGCATGCGTACCTAGGTTCGTGTGAAGATTGTAAAAACTGTTATACTTTGTTTCTGAAACAGAGGATAATCTGCCCTCTGTGACCTGTTTTTTTTTTGTTCGTTAAAAACTATGTTAGTAGAAGAAGCTAAGTATCTAAAGAAAGTGCTTTTTAAGAAGAAAGAAGAAAAGAAAAAACCTGTTGAATAAGGAACTCAGCAGAAGAGGAAGTGATAAAGAGAAAACCCAGACATACAATTCCCAGACTCCATCTCCTATTCTCCATTCTATTTTGTTGAGAGGTAAGTGTGTAAGGAATTATCATATTTTGAGTGACTGTAAAAGCCTTCACTTATATATATATATATAGAGAGAGAGAGAGAGGTTCACTTTCGTCTGAATGAAATAAATGATGTTCACTTTTATATATATATATATATATATATATTTTTTTTTTTTTTGTTCTTTCATCGTCCCGGTCTCAATAGTAACAAAAATCTATATTTATTTTAGTATATCTAACAAAAATATATACTTTTATATATATATATATATATATATATTTTTTTTTTGTTCTTTCATCGTCCCGGTCTCAATTATAACAAAAATTTATATTTATTTTAGTATATCTAACAAAAATATATACTTTTTTTTATATATATATATATATATATATATATATATATTTAAATGTATATATGTATTTTTGTTATTATTTGAATCGTCCCTCCCCATATTGTTACCGTTCGGAATTTTTAAATAATTACTAAATAAGATATGTAAAGTGGTATAAAAATTAATTTTTTATTATTATAAATGATAGTGTGACAAGTGTTAGCATGTGGGGAAAACGGTCAATTTGGATCTAGACTTTTTTCGTCGTGCATTTTTATACCTGAACTTTTACATATGACTTATTTTAACTTGAACTAAAAAATAATTCAAATTTAATACCTGAACTAACATCTAATGTGCAGAAATATACCTTGATCAAGATCCGATTAGCCAACGTTAACGAAATAATGACTAAAATGACACGTGGGTTAGGTGGCTCGGTTTCGTTGGCTCAAAATGACGTCGTTTCGTTGGTTTAGTAAAAAGACCTCATTTTGACTTGGAGAAAACACAAAATCGAATCTATCATTCGATAAACCGAATGCTAATTTGAGTGGGGGTCTATCAAATTAGGGATTCAATTTTAAGTTTTTTCAAGTTAAAACGACGTTTATTTACTAAAACAATGAAATGACATCGTTTTGAGCCAACGAAACCAAGCCACCTAACCGACATATTGTCATAGTCATTATTCCGTTAATGTTGACTAATTGATTTTTGGTCAAGATATATTTTGGCGCATTAGATGTTAGTTTAGATATTAAATTTGAGTTATTTTTGAGTTCAGGATGAAATAAGCTATATGTAAAAATTTAAGTCTAAAAGTGAACGACGGAAAAAATTCAGATCCAAATTGACGGTTTTCCGTTATCATGTGACATGTTACCTGACTCATATTATAGGTGACGTGTCGTTCATGTCATTGTCAGTTAACGACTATTGTATCGTTTAACTAAAATTGGTTAGTTCGCGCATGAGCTAGATAATTTTTTTAGTTATAAATTAGCACAGCTCTTCAATTCATTTACGAATCTCATATTCATATATTCAAACAGTTGGTGTATGAAAAAAGCCTACTGTCCCTCCAAATCTATATGTAACAGCAAACTCAGTTTTAGTCTCCACGACGTCACCATTTTTAATTAAAAAAAAAATCTAACGGTTGAGATTTGATTTTATAAATCAAATTTTTTTCCAACGGTTGAGATGAACTAGGAAGGGTGGTAGTTCATCGCTACTTTTGACAAAGATTTCTTTTTCAAAATGAATGCAATTTTTTTTTTCGTTTGAATTTATGATTTGTTACAAATAATGAGGACACTTACAAAGACGATTCTACGACAAATGATTTAATGATTCTTATAGATGTATCACAGACAATACTACATGTTCCATGTTCATGATAGATACTTTCTATCATAATGCTGGATATTTCATGTAAGTTTAACTCCATTAATATGCATAATTTTTAATAATTTTCATTATTTGTTAATCAAACCACAGATCTCCTAGTGTATAAACATTAATTAATATTTGTCAACCACTAGACTGATAAGATTTCAAACTATGTAAAATTATTATTTAAACAAAATCTTTTGTTACAATAAATATGACTCAGTTTTGAAAGAAACTTCAAACCAATTATATGAAGCGAGTAAGCGAGAAACAGAAAAAAAAGACATGATGTTGCGTGAAATCATTACGGAGGTTAAGATGCAAACCACATGATCATTGCTTCATTATAGGAGAAGTCTCTTGCGATGCGGATCAAGCTTAGTATGTTTTTCACATTCTTATCGTTTAAATTAAATGATGCGAGATGGAAGGGAAAGAGCATCACCATGATGGTGTTGATTGCGTTCTCTCCATATTTGATACAACACCGCTTGGAATACGTATCTCAAAAGAAATAGATTCACATTATCAAAGATAGAGTTGTTGTAACATCCCGGTTTCAGAAAATATGTGGTGCATGCGGAGAGGCTTAAGAGAGTTGATTTGGCTACCTATATCACCAAAAGTGCACTTATCTTTTCCATCACACTTCCAAAGAGAACTCCAGAGTTAAGCGTGTTTGGACTGAAGCAATTTAAGAATGGATAACCTTGTGGGAAGTCATTTCCAGTACCGTGTGAGTGAGGACAAAACACGGGGAAAGATCACGTGGTGCTTTGCAGGGTCAGTAAACAAGTCTTTCGAGCCTCCCGTCGGACAGGGGTGGGCCGACGGGCCGAGAGTGGGCATGGGGCCCACTGGCTGGGGCGGTCGGAGCATTACAAGTTGTGTCAGAGCGAACCCTGACGAGTGTGTGAGTTATACAGTCGGGGGTAACGATCCTGGTATGCAACAAGAACGTTGCGATCAGAAAAAAATGCAGATAAAAATAAAAACTTTAGTCTTAACAAAATACTCAAATCTAATATCTAAATGCGCAAGCTTCCCCGGCAACGGCGCCAATTTGATGAGAGGTTTTTAACAGTTCAACATTAGCATACAAACCTATCAAATAAAACCTAGCAAGCTAACAACCTAACTCATGATTCAATTGTAGCAAGCGTAGGGTTTGAACACAAGAAAGACTAGGATTTAGAGTACTAAACCATGGAGAATTTTCGTTAAGCTAAAACATAGATAAAGGGTTGGTTGTGTGAACGAAGCTAATCAGAGAATGCAATAATACGTAAAATGAACAGAGTGAGAACTAGATGTAAATGTAATGATGGTGAAGGTATTGAGCAACGAAGTGGCAACTGATAAAGGGGCAGTAAATCATGGCTAATAAAGTTAAGGGTCTTGAGAGGAAGGTTCAGTTTACAAGCATGGAGCACAAAATCAAACCAGTCCACTTTCGTGGCACTAATCACTTTGTTAAGTACAAAGATCTAACTAACTTTCGCTTCTAGATATAAGTACTCTCCAAGCATAAACGGTCAATCTCTAATAAGCTCACTTAGCACCTCAACAACAAATTTCGTGGTCGAGGATCACTAAGCCAAGCAAAAGGTCGTTTAGGCATTCTCACAAACACCTTTTAGGCAGGAGAACGCCTATCATCACGATTCGAGAAACGATTAAAGAACCGGTCTTTAAGCTCAACCTAAGCTCTTCATTGATGACCCAAAACAATGTTAGCGACTTTCTAAAGCCCCTAAATCTACCAATCCATAGCTCAACAAGGAGACTACTCACTCATGGCTACGGAACAAGCCATAACTAAGTTCGAGTGGTGTGTGTACGGTAAAAATGCATAAATGAAAATGATTCACACACAAAGATTGAAACTGTAAGCTAAAGACTGAAACTTTATAAAGCAAAGAACTTAGAACATCAAAATATTAATGCTCTAAGGGTCGATTACAACTACAACGTAAAAAGAAAGCTTTTTAAAACGATAAAGGAAAGAAAAACAAAAACTTAGGTTTTTTCAGGGGCTAAGAACATATTTAAAGCCCCTCATAACAGTACCCCGGGGTCGACCCAGCAAGGAAACGGATCATCCAGCAATAGTCAACGGTCGACCCAGAAAAGTCAATAAAATGCAATAAAAATCGGTCTCTCTATATCGGGGAAGTGACCGATATCCCGTGCCGATCCACTGATTCATCCAACTGTCGTGTCGCGACATTGTATCCTCATTAGGCGCATGTTATCGATCTTCTTCATCGGTCTGTGTCGATATCAGGGGATATCGATGTCTTCAGCTTATTTTTCATCCTATATGGCGCGCCTGATCCAACGATCGGAAAGTCTTGATGCTCCATCGTAAAAAAGGGATAACTTGGGACATGTATGCACTGGTTTGGGGGCACTGACATCTTGATTCTCGACCCAAGTCAAGAACTTCAGTGTATTTGTTGAGACTCTATCTTTCCGGTGTTCCAGGTGCATTCTATCGGTGAGCTCTGATGATTGATGATCGATTTCTGCTCTCCTGCTTCGTTTGTTAACTCCAAAACCTAGTATTTCCCTTGCTTCCACTCCTCGGCAACTCACTCGAATTGTAACGCCCCGATCTCCGTCGAGCTATCGGTATGCAAGGGAAATCCTCATCCCCTCGAGAGAAATCTTCATCTCTCAATAACATACAGGGGAAATCCTCATATCCTAATGGGCCCCATGCCCACTATCGGCCCATGGGCCCACCCCTGTCTGACGGTCGGTACGTTAGTTCGGGAGGCTCGAAAGACTTGTTTACTAACCATGCAAATCACCACGTGATCTTTCCCCGTGTTTTGTCCTCACTCACACGGTACTAGAAATGACTTCCCAGTAGGTCACCCATCCTTAAATTGCTCTAGTCCAAGCACGCTTAACTCTGGAGTTCTCTCTGGATGTGTGACGGAAAAGATAAGTGCACTTGGTGATATAGGTAGTCAAATCAATTCTCTTAACCCTCTCCACATGCACCACATATATCAGAAACCGGGATGTTACACCAATCTTCCAAGCTCTGATAAGCCAGATGACTCCAATTCGGCACAAACACCACCTAAAAAGGGTAAAAGAAGAGAAATATGTACAAACACTAACCTAAAACCCTAAGATCCAAACTTAGGCTAAACTATAACTAAAAGGTTTCTATATGATGCAGAATGATGCTGAATGAGGGATAATGGTATGCAATTATGTACATAGAAAGTGTAAAGATATGAATATATGAACTCCCCCAAACTTGCCTTTTGTTTGTCCGCAAGAAAACTAACAGAAGGTAACCCTAAAGAAGAGGTTTAAAGACAGGGACATAGTACCAGAAAGAGACAGTAAAGGTGCTCACAAGTGTGTCTTGAAGAGAACCAAGTCGATTGCCAACAGACCTTACTTAAGAAAAAATTTCCATGTCCATCACAAATCAAGCTCCTACTCTAAATCCCGGAACTCACAAGAAATCCTGTCATCAAGTTGGAGCATGAAGATCCGTAATCCTCCCTCAAGTTGATATCTCCACATTCTCCCTCAAGTTGGAGCATGAAGATCCGTAATGCCTAACTTGTTAATGAAGAACTCAAACTCTTGTTTGCCCAACGATTTCGTGAAAATGTCGGCTAACTGTGATTTTGTTGGGACATGAGCTGCGATAATCTTACCTGAAAGTATCTCGTCGAGGACAAGATAACAGTTAACTTCAATGTTTTTGTCATTTCGAGGAAAACCGGGTTTGTGTCTATGTGGATTGCCGATTTGCTATCTGGATACATCAACATCGGCTCTGTATGTTTTACACCAAGGTCTTGAAGAACTCATTTCAACCACTTGAGTTCCAAAGTAAGATAAGCCATGGCTCTGTATTCGCTTCGGCTGACGAGCGGCTAATAGTTTTTGCTTCTTAGTTTTCCAGGCTATCGGAGAAGTGTCGAGTTGTACAAAGTATCTCGTAACTAGGCGACGAGTTAGTGGACAACTTGCCCAATCTGAATCGCACCAACCATGTAATCACAAATTTGGATCATATTGTAACAATATCCCTTGATCCGGACTGTTTTTCAAGTACCTTACGACCTTTGTTGCAGCTTCCCAATGTTCTTGATTAGGTGCTTGCATGAATTGAGCTAACGTGTGGACAACATAAGACAAATCGGGTCTAGTCACTTTGAGGTAGATCAATATGCCAACAAGGCATCGATATGGTTCCAGATCAAGCATCAATGGGGTTTCCGATAAAGCGAGACGATGGTTTTGTGGAAGAGGAAACGCGGCTGGTTTGGGTCCAAGTAAGCCCGTTTTTGCTATGATGTTCAATGCATATTTCCGTTGGTAGAGATAAAAACCAGTGGAGTTACGAGCTACCTTAATACCGAGAAAATATTTGAGGAGGCGGAGATCTTTCATCTGAAAACAGGAAGAAAGATACTCCTTGAATTTTGTAATTGCTTCTCGTGAGTTGCGAGCAATTACCAAATCGTTGACGTATGCTAACACTCTTAATTATGTCCCATTGGCAGCAAACGTGAACAGAGAATAATCTGATAGTGATTTCTTAAACCCGTAGTTTTCCAGAGCGATCGATAACTTCCCGAACCAACAGCGAGGGGCTTTCTTTAATCCATAAAGAGATTTATGGAGTCAGCATACCTGATTCTTTTTAGTTGAATGAAAACCTTGAAGAAGTGTCATATATACTTCTTTCTCTAACTCTCCGTGGAGAAATGCGTTATGGACATCCATTCGATGGACCTCATAGTTACAGACAGCTGCAACTCAAAGAAACAAGCGGACCGTATCCATCTTAGCCACTGGTGCAAATGTTTATGCATAGTCAACACCTTTCAATTTGGCGATTCCCCAAAACCACTAGTCGAGTTTTATGTCTTTCTAGTGTACCATCTCGGCTTTGTCTTTAATTTGTACACCCACTTACTCCCGAGAGCCTTTTTCCCTGGTGGTAAAGTTGTGAGGGACCATTTTGTTGGAATTCATAGACGATTTATAACTATTTATAAATATTAATCTAGAGTTCAATTCCAGGATTCGTGTAAATACTAAATTAAATCTAGGTTATATGGTTTCGAATATACCTGGATATTCTTGCAACGGAAAGATGGATTCGAATGATTCGAGGTTCTTTAGCACTCGAAGTGTTGTGCCTCTACCGGTATCCACACACACACAAACTGAATCGAGATGGGATGCTAGTACCGTAGAAATCTAATCTCAAAAATAACTTGAAGAACTTTTCTTCTTTGGTAAGGTTTTCGGTTTCTCGTCGTGAGTAATTAGAGAACTTGTTTCTCTCTCATTTTATAATCTCACGGCTAGAGATTATGTTGTGTTTAACCTTCACGTATGTATATCCTTTTATAAGGTATTACATTAAACCTAATTCAATTAAGAAGATTCATGGGCTTAACCCATTACGTGATGCCCATGAAATATCCATATATGTATATCTATCATTATTTTTATTTATCATATAAATAAAATTCTCCAAAAACCGTCTATTTCCCCACCGTAACTTTGATATATGCGTGTAAGTCCCCGAAATGTTATCCTCTGAACGTAACTCCACGAAATAGAAGTTAAATGTGTATATCTACACAAATTGGAAGTTAAATATTTATATCTCCACCAACCCCGATTTGGATCGGTTTCGTTGTAAACCAGACACAAACCCAGAAAACCATTAGTTAACTGAATCAGAAACCCGATTGTAATTAAAACTCGATCCAGTTTTAGAACCCAAACCCGTAATCCGATCCGACTCAACTGTTTTTCGTTAAAAACTCCCAAATCAAAAATTCTTAGAACCCTAACTCTCAAGATACGATCTTATTTAAATCCACTGCAAAAATCAATTAAAAGGATGAGCAATGTCTCTGGATCTTTCTCTTCAGCTTCTTCTCGCGGTCCAAGAGGAAGAGAAATAATAATGGGAGTCCCTAAGATATCTTGTTTTGGTAGCTCGATTTGGGAATTGATCTCAAAATCGGAGAACAATCCTTACAGGCGTTACCATCGATGTGCTTATGCTGCGACTCAAAAGGTAAATTGAAAGCTCTTTCTTGTTTTTCATGTTTCGGTTTAGCAGATTCACATTGGGTTTTCTCATTCTTGTTTCGCATGATTCATATTGGGTTTTCTCAAATTTTGGTATTGTCATTGCGTTGTAGCGTATGAACGATGAACACACATTTAAATGGGTTGATGAGGCACTACTAAACGAGATAGAGGCTCTACAAATGAGAAATGGAAGACTTGAGAAAGAAGTGAAGGAGATACTTGACAAATTTCAAGTGAAGCTTGAGAATGAGAGACTTCAGAGGATGGAAATTGGCTTGGTTGAGTCATCAAATAGAGTGAAGAAGATCATGATTGTTGTTGTAATTGTGTGTATGCTTATGGTTGGGTGTAGTATGCTAGTTTGTTGATCAAGAAGATTTAATTGTGTGTGTATGCTTATGGTTATGGTTGTTGTTATGATTTGTTTCTTGTTTGGGTAATGAAGTTTGTAAGCTATGATTTTGTAAGCTAAAAGAGTTTGAGATCAGGAATGGCAAAAGAGATTGATCCATTACATTGTCATAATACCAAACAAAACACATTGTTACCGAACATGATAAGCCAAAAGAGGTAAGCCAAAACACCTAAAACCTAAAGTAGTTATTAAAGTTGAGTGAGACAAGCTTGAGAAGCTTCTGCCGATCTGAAACCATGATATATCCATCACCATCATTTAGTTCCAAGTCAACCTTCAACTTCTTCATAAACCAGACCCAATTATCCGTGTTTTCAACTTGAACAACAGCCCATGCTATTGGATATATAGCATTGTTAGCATCTCTACCTAAAGCAACCAGTAGCTGTCCGTTGATCTTTCATTTTAAGAATGTACCATCTACCCCAATTATTGGCCTACATGTCTGTTTCCATGTTCTTCTAAGTACATCAAAGCAAAAATGGAACCTATTGAATACATCCTTACCTTCCTCATTCAAAACACTTTGAAGCTCCACACTTGAATTCTCATTGGAAGCCTCTAACTCAACAACATAATCTCTAAGACGTGCAAATTGGCTATCATACTCACTTTCAATCCATTTTAATGCCTTACACCTAGCTGCCTGAATTTGATCTCTAATCGCAGACAATCTCCATTTCTCCATAATCAACTCTTCAATCTTTAAATGTTTATAGTACTCGGGTTCATCACATATCTTATCTAGAAATAATCTAGCTATCACAAAAGTCCTTAACAGCTCACAATGTCCATTGGGAGTAAAACTATGGTTCTCTTTAAATTTTCTTATCTTCCATGTATTATCTTTTTTCAGAATGGATGCATAAACTTGCCATTTGCAGCCGTCTTTCTCACTATCACCACTTAAGCATTTGAAACCTAACTTATGTTTATCATACTTGTACTGAAACATATTTCGGCCACTTCACAGAGCATAATCGAGAACACTCTCTTTGAAAGCGACGCCATTGACGAATTTCTTGTGGAAGTACAGCCTTCCTTCACCACGTCTTAGAGGTGTTCGTCGTATCCCTTCAACACCTTCGTCTTCATCAGAGTCGCTCTCCGGAATTGCATCGTGTTCAACGTAAGGTTCATCTTCAAACTCTCAAAGAATCTGGTCCATTTCATGTTCATGTCGTTCGGCTACTTCCTCGTCGACTTCAGGCACTGGATCCACCAATGACACCAACGACAACTCTTCAGGGTTAGGAAGCTCTGACATTGTCGAATTCGAGCTCAGATTTCGGGGTTCTAAATTTGGGGTTTTTTCTAGCGTTAGAGATTTCATCATTTGGGGAAGAAAAAAATGGGATCGGGTTTTAGAGCTAAGGTTTTGGTTTCGTCATTACTCGAATCTTATTAGGGTTTAGTCCCGTATTAATCCGGTTAAAATGATTTTCAATGGTTAAGTACTGATTCCAAAATAGTAAACCAAACATTAAACCACTAAATCGGGGTTTGTGGAGATATAAACATTTAACTTCCAATCTGTGTAGATATACACATTTAACTTCTATTTCGTGGAGTTATGTACAGAGGATAATAATTCAGGGATTTACACGCATATATCAAAGTTACGGTGTGGAAATAGACAATTTTCCCCCAAAAACCTAAATATACTTTGATCGAATTTGCTTAGGTGTGTGACTCTATAGGATCACATAATATTAGTAATGGATTCCCAAATCCATAGATTATAAGCGGTCTCTAGCAAAACATTATAACAATCTAATATTATACGATTGTCAAACCTCAACATTACAACTTTAACTAGAGTAAAGTACAAATGATTTCAGGACATTGTCCAACAATCTCCCACTTGTACTGGAATCATCTATTCCGGTAATCCCTTTGTCTCTATATCTCAATCTTAGCATAAGGCGAGAAACTTTCATCCTTATCAAGCTAGATCACATTTATCGAACTCTGATTTATACTGATCAAACAAATGACTGACATTCACCTCGTTTGAGCGCGGCCACACATTTCTCAGTATCAAATCTTCGATAGGCCCAGAGAGATCTATCTCCCGTTATATAGGAGGGAAAAATACCATGTTGTTCCATCCCTGTTCCTTACACAATTCATAACCCACCCAATCAATGTCTTTATAATCACCTTTTACGGCTGACGTTTGACAAAGTCAAAATGAACCAATCCATGTGTAAGAAATCATGATGAACTCAGGTCAAAGGACTATACTCTGCAGTTGAGAAACTCTTATGACATTCATATAACAATTTTTTAGAATTCTCATAGAGGGTTAGTCCGATACTATGTTCTCCAGCACATATCTATGTGATTGACTTTAATACCACATATTAATGACTTCACGAAACTTAGTCATCAATCACATCACATGCTAGCCATTTGTGGTTATTAATGTCCCATTTTAATAATCTTGACTAGGGACCTCAATAACTTATGTCATTTTTTTTCATAGGGTTTCATGATCAAGTTACGTACTTGATGACCTATAAGAATGATATAAATTACTTTGGAACTATTATTTAATTATCCAATAATAAAATAATACTGAAACAAATTTCATTAATTTGAAAATAAAATCAAATGTATGTTTACATGAACATCATATCATAAAACAAAACCTCCCACTAGAATTAAGATCACATCTTAATAAATCTAATGCCAATTGCAGCAGTATGACTCTCATGCTTAGGCTGCGGAAGAGGTTTAGTAAAAGGATCAACAACATTTGCATCTGTAGGAACTCTGCTAATCTTCACATCTCCTCTCTCAATAATCTCTCGAATGAGGTGATATCGCCTTTGTATGTGTTTGGATTTCTGGTGGGATCTAGGTTCCTTTGTTTGTACAATGGCACCATTGTTATCACAATAAAGATCCAGAGGGCCAGAAATACTAGGAATCACACCAAGCTCGGTAATGAACTTCCTGATCCAAACAGCTTCCTTAGCTGCTTCAGAAGCAGCTATATACTCAGCCTCTGTTGTTGAGTCTACCACAGTGCTCTGCTTTGAGCTCTTCCAGCTCACTGCTCCTCCTTTAAGGTAAAAGACAAATCTAGACTTTGATCGAAAATCATCTGTCTGTCTGAAAGCTGACATCTATTTAACCACTCACAACAAGTTCCTCACTTCCTCCATAAACCAAGAATTTATCCTTTGTTCTTCTCAAGTACTTAAGGATATTTTTGACTACCATCCAGTGACTTTCACCTGGATCATACTGGTATTTGCTCGTCATGCTCAAAGCACACACAATATCTGGGCGAGTGCACATCATAGCATACATGATAGATCTTATAGCAGAAGCATATGGAATCTTACTCATGCGCTCCCGCTCATTAGGTGTCGAAGGACACTGAGTCTTGCTAAGAGTTATAACACGAGACATTGGTAAAAAGCCTTTCTTAGAATCACGCATATTGAACTTATGTAAAACCTTATCTATATAAGTGTATTCACATAGTCCAATAAGCTTATTTAATCTATCCCTATAGATTCTTATTCCAAGAATGTAAGCGGCTTTTCCCATTTGTTTCATTGAAAACAACTACTTAGTCAAGTCTTAACAGACTGAAGCAGATGAATGTCATTTCCAATGAGCAGTATGTCATCTACATACAATAATATAAATGCAACCGCGTGATGTGCCATAAAGCTACTATGTAGGGTTTATGCAATTAGGTCTTTAAATTTATTGCCCTAGGGAACTGCAAGTGCACAATTAAGACAATTGTAGTACTTAGGGATCGTTCCGCTGAGGACTAAGTGATGAATGCACTACAAACCTATATGATTCGGATTAAGCTAAGGGGAAAATATTATTTGGTTTTTGGGGTTTTATGGAAGCAAATAACAAAGCAATAAAATAAAGGGATATATATCAATTAAGATTAGAATTCAAGCAATTCACAAAACATATGCAAAACACAAGCAATCGATTTAGGATTTTAAGACTAGTTGTTCTAGAACTCATATCACTAAGGTAAGGTCATCCCACTATCGTGATATAACTAACCATCTACGTTTTGCACCCTAATAGACTCAACTATCGCAGGTTATTACAAGGTGAAAACATGCTTTATGCTCAAGATTGATTGTTCACTAAACTCCTTAACTAACCTATCGAATTGTTAAGGTTTCTAGCTCATCGAATACTAGGTTCGGAGATATAACAAGCTTTTGGAGAGTATATCAACCTAAGATCACTCCCTGGGTAGCTAGGCCAGTTCGTGCTTTGAGTATAAATAAAGATGAAGAATCAGTTCTAGAATAAAACTCTAAACGATTAAATACGTAAAAGCATAGAATTAAGAAAGTGCATAGAAATCAAATCAAAGCTAATGCTCTAACATGTTTTGCAACACGTAGCAGCAAGAGTAAAGCACATAGACAATATAATTCATTGATCTATCTAAGAGTAAGGAGTTAGATCTCATCTCTTTGCAATAGGGCAAAGTCAATCAATCCTTAAAGGTTTCTAGAATCAAATAAACATGAAGAACAAGAGAAAAACGAAATACATTGTTTAGGTATTGATTTAGGCTGTTAAGGCCGGCTGCTTGAGTTCCTAGAGAGGCTAAAATCAGGTATATATAGGGGTTTAAGGAGGCTTAAGTCGGCTAGGGTTTCTTCGGGCAAATACGTCTTTTTGGTCGAAACTGAGGCAATTTCGGACACGATAACGGTTGGGTTGCGTGACCGGTATTGGAAGCTTTCATGACTCTTCTAGAAGGTCGGCAAAGGTCTGGATATCGGCCCATGGGCTGGCCCGGTGCTTGGCTCCATTTTGCACTAACTTCACTTCGAAGGCAGTTTGACATGTTCTCAGTGTTTCGGGTGTATCTTCTAAAGTACAGCTCCAATTGATGAAATTCAAACTCCATTGGAAAGCTAACTCAAAGGGATATCTCCATAACAAGTGTCAATAAATTCCCAACTGATTTGATCCTCCGTTCTTCAGCGAACTTCTGGCATATATGTTCTGTCCAGTAGGAGAATGTCCATTATCTTCAAGATGAAGTGACTTGGCTTGGTTCCTTTGACTTGGATAAGTAGCTGCATCATAGATGACACTCTTTTTGCTCCTTTTTACATCCTTTTGATGATAAAACCTGTTAAGACCTTAAAATCTACATATACGAGAAAATTACCTCTTTTGGTCCAAAAGCTTTATTAATATATATATATAAAAACCATACTAAAATAGATAGAAAAAGTAGTAAAATATAGGGTATATCAACTCCCCCAGACTTATCTTTTGCTTGTCCTCAAGCAAACAATAGTCAAGAATTGAGAAGAGGTTTGAAATTCGGAGGAACTCACATATCCTTTGGATCGTTGCATCAAAGTCTAAACCTATAATCCACATGAAACAAGATTAGCTCATAGACGTTGTCATCTTCTTCCATCACGAATTCGCAACATAGCCATACTTTAAATCTCTGTCCCTGCAAAAATCTCAACTTCAACTCAATTGACTCTTTCTACTCTCTTAGATTTAGTGAAAACTTCTCATCAAGAACATCATTCAAGCAAGACGGGCTAGGTATTAGGAAAAGCTGATTTTAGTGGGGAGGTTAAAAGTGTTTAGGGCTACCATAGACTCCGGGTGCGAGATATTATGCAAAATCGCAAGAGAGAATGAACCTGTTGATGTCCACAATTTCCCAACCACTTCTTCACGTCTTTCTCCCCGAGACTTAGATTTTTCTCCGGGAATCACTTGAAATCTCTTATACTCGTCTTTTCTTTTGTATCATGACATTCCTTGGGTATTTTTTGGCCATAAGACTCTGAGAATTACCGTTTTCCTTTCCCTTAGATTTATTTATTTTTTTTTCTTTTTTTTTTTCTTTTTTTTTCTTTTTTTTTTTTTTTTCCAAAGGGGGAAAACGGTATCTCTTTGATATAAGTCAAGTATAGGCACGAATTGTTACCATGTTTTACACATCCAAGGAACGGCCAAGCTCTTTGAAATTTGTTCTTTGTACTCCACCATTCTTTACCAAATCGTCGCATCTCTTAGTGATTGGAAAATTGCGTCGATCCTTTTCTCTCCGACGTTTTTGCACATATCTGCAAGTATGAAACTAAAAGAGAATGCATGAGGTCTGAAAGAAGGTAAAGGGTTTTTAGGTAGGGTACCAACTAAAGATGAGCTGGTCATTCATGACAACAAATAGTGGTAAAAAATGATAAGATGTCATGAATGTGTGATTCGTTTTCTTGATCTAACATCCTTAATAAGAAGGGATCAAAAATCATATTAGTAGTCCAAATAGAGAGTCAAAATCATATCCATCAAAATAAATGCAAGTAAAAATCTTCTGGATGGAAGCTCCATCATGAGGTTTCTCAATCGATTGTCATGATCAAACCCTGCAACAATGGTTACATAGTCTTTGAAATCAAAACGTCAATCCTACGAAAGTGTCATTATTCCTATCTTATAATGTTTTAATAAAAAAAATTTTTATTTTTTTATTTTTTTTAAATAAATTTTGAAAAATCCATTGAAAACATAAAAACCAAACACTAACAAACGTGTTAGTAACAACAATCCCCCCAGACTTAACTTACACCGTCCCCGGTGTAAAATTAAATCAAATTAAGGGAGTAATGATGAAAATTTATTTGAAAAAAGAAGCAAAAAGATAGAGAATAGAATGATAGTACCGGTGAGCTGCATATATTTTCGGCAAAAATCTTAGGTTGTCGCGATCAATCTTAGATCTTCGTTGTTTTTTAGCATTGGGTATCCCGTATGAATCGAACCATGCTTAGTATTTCCAATGTCTTCTCTTTTCTATCACATCTCATTCGAATGGTGGATAATGCTTAAGACGATTGAATTGTGCGTCCACAATGGAATCACTTGAAAATCCTGTTTAAGAGCAACATATCCTTGCAAAAACACTTGAAATCACACGTTAAATTCATCTTGGATCGAAGTCCTCAATACAATTATATTGAATTCCAAGTCCAAGGGAAGGAAAAATAGATAGTAAACAAAAAGAAATCAAAATGATGAATCCAAATTGTTAAAAACTATCAATCTAGGTGAAATCAATGAATATGTATGTCAAGATGTGAAAATCATATTTAAAACCATTTGAATCTAACCAATATTTTAATTTCTAATGCAAAAAGCCATGAATTAAATAATTTTTGAGTTAAATAATCATGAAATATGCAAAAATAAATCGGTTCTTAAAAGTTATGTGTTGAAAATGGTTTTAAAATAATTAAAATAGTGAAAAAAGAAAAATTAACCTCTTTGGACCAAACGGTTAGGTGGTCGGCTCGGTGTTCGAAGCGGTAGTTCGGTGGTCCATGGCTCGTGACTCCGGTGGTGTGCTTGATGGTGACGCAGTTTGATCAATTCCGGTCTAGGTGTCGGGTGGCTAGTCGCGGGCAAGATGGTTCGAGACGTGGCTTGGGTCCAAGGCGGTTCACGGCACGAAACGGTGGTCGGTGGAGTTGGAGTCGCGGGTCAAGACAGTATCGGTTGTGATATCGGTCGAGTGCGCGGGCCGAAATTCGGACCGAAACATACGTGGGTCGAGGCGTGGGTTGGACGGATCGTGTCGCGACGTGATCGAGAGGCGGGACGAGTCGGGATGGTCGGGTGGCTTCGGAACGACGCGTACCAGTCCGAATACCGGTCGGCGTGTCTGATCGGTACCGTGTCGCGGGAAGGTGTAGGGTCGAGGCGGGATGGTCGTGTCGCGGGAAGGTAGATCCCGTAACGGGCCGAGTACCGGTCGGGCGTGTTGGCCGATACGCGGGACCGGTATCGGGACACATGGGATGCGGGATGGATGCGTCATGTCGAGGGACGAACACCAGACCGAGTATCGGTCGGTGGAACCGTCCGATGCTTGGAGACGCGGGCAATGCGGGATGAGGCAAAACGTGCCAAGTACCGGTCGCGATTTACGACCGGCACGCATGACCGGTACTGGGTCACTCATATCGCGGGGTGATCGGGATGCGATACCGGTCGCAGATGCGGGTCGATATCGTGTCCGGTATGGCCTCGTGTCGCGGTAAGGGTATCGTGTAGCGGTCCACGCGATTGTTCGTCTAGTTTTTTCTTCGTCTATACACATCGGAATTGAGATCCGAAAAATGCTACAGATTCATGATAAATAGATCTTTCCAATGGTATGAATATTGTTGCCTAGTTCGTGGTGGCTTGAACTGTGAAAAAGCTTGAAATTGCGGCTTCATAACCTTCCTAGACGGTCTTGTTCAATCGGTCATAACTTGCTAACCGTAATAGCAAATCATGTTGTGCTTTTTCCTATATCTTCATAAGACTGTCTCCTTCGTGTATACCAAATTTCAAAAACGTCCTGACTGATATAGAGCTCCATTCATTCCATGAACAGAACAAGTCGTGTTCGATCTCTTCTTCATCGTTCTTCAAAAACACATTTGTTTGCATTTTAAAAACTTTTTGTAAAATCCCGAAAAATTCATAGATAGATAAAATAATGAATGACAATGTTGAGAAAAATAAAGTCAAATCTAAAAACTTAGAATAAGCAAATCAATAAAATCAAAAACATAAATATGGGTTGCCTCCTATAAAGCGCTTGTTTTAAGTCGGATAACTCGACTCCTTGGGTTTTTAGGGTGGTGGAAGGTATTCTAAAGGCTTGAGGTTGCCTTTAGCATGTAAATGAGGTCTCCTTAGGTCATGTTCTCCATCTTCATCAAATTGGTTTGGCTCATTGATCAACACTTCTCTTTTCTCCGAAGGAATGTATACTTCCACCGTTTCTTCGATTTTCGTTAAACGATCATCGAGTTGCTTCACACGGTTGGAGGTGCTGATTGCTTCTCCTTTGAGGGCGGTTTTCTTTCCAATAAGATCATTAAAACGTCCAGCCAAAGAGAATTTAACATCCTCAATTGCTTGAGCATGTTGCGCTTGTTCTTTCGTAAGAACAAGTATCGTAGAGAATGCTTCTTGATGAGTAACTTTGGTCTCCTCCAATGATTTCTCGGCTTTGTGGGCTTTGATAGCAGTGATATTGAGGCATGTTGTAAGTTCTTCTAAGTTCCCATTAGAGCTTGTGGTCTCCGTTTCAAAATTCTCCCAAAGACTATCAAGGCTACGCTTGAAACCATGAAGTTTTCGCGCATCGTCTTGAAGATCTTGGGATTTTTTCTTTTGTACTTCTTCAAGGAGGGCTAAGCGTGAGGCGTTCTCTTGGATTTTAGCAGCAAGGTTGTCGAATTTCTCATCAAAAGTTGAGATCAAAGTGTCCATCTTGGTATCGACCTCACGGAAGATTTGTGTAGCTTCCATGATGCGATGCATCAAGGCGTCTTCTTCGTCTTCTCGTCGGTTTGAGTGGCGACGATGGTGGGACTGTGGTGATGGTGGCGTACGGATGTGATGAGGATGAAGGCGACTTTCTCCTCCATAAGCTTCCCAAGGACGATACAAGTTTGAATTGTATCGATTTTTGTGAGAAAGTGGCGGTTGATGGAATTCATGAGGCATGGGGATGTAATCTCCAATTTCTTCATGAGGGTAAGGGCTCGCCATTCTCCTAGGATTGTGATGCTCCATCGACGAATCTCTGAAACACACAAAGATTAAAAACCAAAAACAAAAACAAAAAGGAAAAATTAGAAAAATCAAAAAGGAAAAACAAACTTAGACTTAATCTTTATCAAAAAATTTGCAGGCAATCAAACAAAAGTCCCCGGCAACGGCGCCAAAAAACTTGATGTGCCATAAAGCTACTATGTAGGGTTTATGCAATTAGGTCTTTAAATTTATAACCCTAGGGAACTGCAAGTGCACAGTTAAGACAATTGTAGTACTTAGGGATCGTCCCGCTGAGGACTAAGTGATGAATGCACTAAAAACCTATATGATTCGGATTAAGCTAAGGGGGAAATATTATTTAGTTTTTGGGGTTTTATGGAAGCAAATAACAAAGCAATAAAATAAAGGGATAGATATCAATTAAGATTAGAATTCAAGCAATTCACAAAACATATGCAAAACACAAGCAATCGATTTAGGATTTTAAGACTAGTTGTTCTAGAACTCATATCACTAAGGTAAGGTCATCCTACTATCGTGATGTAACTAACCATCTACGTTTTGCACCCTAATAGACTCAACTATCGCAGGTTATTACAAGGTGAAAACATGCTTTATGCTCAAGATTGATTATTCACTAAACTCCTTAACTAACCTATCGAATTGTTAAGGTTTCTAGCTCATCGAATACTAAGTCCGGAGATATAACAAGCTTTTGGAGAGTATATCAACCTAAGATCACTCCCTGGGTAGCTAGGCCAGTTCGTGCTTTGAGTATAAATAAAGATGAAAAATCAATTCTAGAATAAAACTCTAAACGATTAAATACGTAAAAGCATAGAATTAAGAAAGTGCATAGAAATCAAATCAAAGCTAATACTCTAACATGTTTTGCAACACGTAGCAGCAAGAGTAAAGCACATATACAATATAATTCGTTGATCTATCTAAGAGTAAGGAGTTAGATCTCATCTCTTTGCAATAGGGCAAAGTCAATCTATCCTTAAAAGCTTCTAGAATCAAATAAATATGAAGAACAAGAGAAAAACGAAATACATTGTTTAGGTATTGATTTAGGCTGTTAAGGCCGGCTGCTTGAGTTCCTAGAGAGGCTAAAATCAGGTATATATAGGGGTTTAAGGAGGCTTAAATCGGCTAGGGTTTCTTCGGGCAAATACGTCTTTTTGGTCGAAACTGAGGCAATTTCGGACACTATAACGGTTGGGTTGTGTGACCGGTATTGGAAGCTTCTATGACTCTTCTAGAAGGTTGTCAAAGGTCTGGATATTGGCCCATGGGCTGGCCCGGTGCTTGGCTCCATTTTGCACTAACTTCACTTCGAAGGCAGTTTGACATGTTCTCAGTGTTTTGGGTGTATCTTCTAAAGTACATCTCCAATTGATGAAATTACAACTCCATTGGAAATATAACTCAAAGGGCTATCTCCATACCAAGTTTCAGTAAATTCCCAAATGATTTGATCCTCCATTCTTCAGCGATCTTCTGGCATATATGTTCTGTCCAGTAGGAGAATGTACATTATCTTCAAGATAAAGTGACTTGGCTTGGTTCCTTTGACTTGGATAAGTAGCTGCATCATAGATGACACTCTTTTTTATCCTTTTTACATCCTTTTGATGATAAAACCTGTTAAGACCTTAAAATCTACATATACGAGAAAACTACCTCTTTTGGTCCAAAAGCTTTATTAATATATATAAAAACCATACTAAAATAGATAGAAAAAGTGGTAAAATATAGGGTATATCACCGCGCTCCCACTACTCTTCTTGTAAATGCATGGTTCTTCTTCGTTTATGATAAAATAAAACCCTTTGATTGCTTCATTAAAACGAAGATTCCAACTCCGAGATGATTGCTTCAAGCCATAAATGGAACAATGAAGTTTGCATACTTTCCTAGCATTTTCAGGATCTGTGAAACCCTCAGGTTGTGTCATGTACACATCCTCTTCGAGATTTCCATTAAGGAAAGCTGTTTTCACATCCATTTGCTATATCTTTTAATCATAATAAACGGCAATTGCTAGGAGAATCCGAATGGACTTAAGCATTGCGACTAGAGAATAGGTTTCATCATAGTCTATACCATGAATTTGCTTGTAACCTTTAGCCACCAATCTAGCTTTGTATATCTGAATATTACCATCCATGTCAATTTTCTTCATGAAAACCCATTTACACTCAGTGGCTTTAACACCATCAGGTAAATCTACCAAAGTCCATACTTGGTTTTCTGACATGGATTCCATTTCGGATTCTTTGGCCTTTAACCATTTATCGGAGTCAGAGCCCATCATTGCTTCTTCATGAGACGTAGGTTCATCATTCTCTATAATCAATATATCATGATGATCTGTCACCCAAACCCCATATCTATTAGGTTCGTGACGAGTCCTTTCGGACCTACGTATCTCAGGTTCCACAGGTGTAGATTCTACGACTCTTTGTAAATCTAGTTGATGCTTTTCGTGAGAAGTTGGAGCAATCTCATGTGTCTCTCGAACTTCTTCGAGTTGTAGTTTACTCCCACTAGTACCTTTTGAAAAAAATTCTCTTTCTAGAAAGGCACCATTCCGAGCAACAAACACTTTGTTTTCGGTGGGATGGTAAAAGTAGTAACCTTTGGTTTCTTTAGGATAACCTACGAATTAGTATTTATCAGATTTCGGTCCAAGCTTATCTGTAAACATACGTTTAACATAAGCTTCACATCCCCAAATTTTTAGAAAAGAAAAATTCTGAACTTTTTCAGTCCATATCTCATATGGTGTCTTCTCTGCTGACTTTGATGGGATCCGGTTGAGCGTAAACGCAGCAGTTTCTAGAGCATATCCCCAAAAGGATAATGGAAGATCTGTGTGACTCATCATTGGTCGAACCATATCTAATAAAGTTCGATTTCTCCTTTCGGACACACCATTTCATTGTGGTGTTCCTAGAGGAGTGAGTTGTGAAACAATTCCACACTCTCTGAGATGATCACTAAAAACTTGGCTCAAATATTCTCCTCCACGATCTGATCGCAGAGCTTTAATTGTTTTGCCAAGTTGATTCTCTACTTCATTCTAGAACTCCTTGAACTTTTCAAATGATTCAAACTTATGTTTCATCAGGTAAACATAACCATATCTACTGAAGTCATCAGTAAATTTAATGAAGTACTGGAAGTTTTCTCTGGCACTTAAGCTCATTGGCCCACATACATCTGTATGTATAAGGCCCAACAAGTCGCTAGCCCTTTCACTGTGTCCAGTAAATAGAGCTTTAGTCATTTCTCCCAACAAACAAGAGTCACATGTCTCATATGATTCAAAATCGAAAGAGCTCAAAAGTCCATCTTTATGAAGCTTCTGAATGTGTTTCTCGTTTATATGGCCCAAACGACAATGCCAGAAAAAAGTTTGATTTGAGTCATTAGACTTAAATTGCTTGGTACGAATGTCATAGACGGGCACGCCTTGGTCTAGAATATAAAGTCCATTTTCTAATGGAGCGCTACCATAAAACATATCATCACGATCAAACGAACAACACTTGTTCTTGATCGAAAATTGAAACCCTTCAATGTCCAAACACGGAATAGAGATGATATTCTTGTTTATAGCAGGGACATAGTAGCAATTCTTTAGTTCTAAAACCATGCCTGAAGGTAAAGACAATGGATATGTTGCCACAGCTAATGCAACAACTTTTGCTCCATTAGCCACGCGTAGGTCCACTTGTCCTTCCTCTAACGTTCTACTGTTTTTAGATCGTGCACATTAACACAAATGTGAGCTCCAAAGCCGGTATCCAATACCCAAGAAGTAGAACCAGAAGTAGTAACATTTACTTCTATAACATAAATACCCCTAGAAGAAATCTCAAATGTTTTCTTCTCTTCTAGATCTTCCAAGTGATTAAGGAGGTTTGATTTGTCCTTCTCAAGAACAAATCGTGATGAATAAGAACTTTGAGGTTTGACATAACTGTCTAGAAAGAAAAGCAGAAGTTAATATGATGTTCATGAATTTCGAGTAAAACTCACACTATACTCAAAACAAAATTTCCTCAATATGAATATAGTGTCCAAGATCCATATTTCACTAGAATTCAAGTGAGCTTTGGCTCAACCCCCGAATATCCAACTATTTAGGTAAGCAACACCCTTGCTAATTATATCTAATATAATTGTTGGTCGTGGATGACATTTTATGTCTTATCCAAACATATGTCTCTAAGCCCAAAACCGTTTTAATAGCTTAGTCAAGTAAATCATTCTCAAATCATATGGTAACCGTTACCATCTGTCGCAATCTCAAATAATTGTGGACCACTGTTTTGGCAGACCCGCCACATAATCATTCAAGTTTTAACAGTTGATGAAATTGGAAAAACATAAAAAATACTTGATATTATTTGAGGAATTATTTAATTTATGTTTTAATAAAATCTTATTTCTAATATAAAATAATAAAACATTAACATATCAACTACATGTTTTAATTAAATAACAATTTATTTAGGAAATTAAATCATTCTTAATCAAATTGAGATGATTTAACGATAAATAACTAATTTGGAAAATATTACTAAATAATTGAATTTATCCTAATTGAACCAATCCTAATCAAATTAGGATTAAACCAGTTTTAATTATCGCAAGGAAAATAAGTATCGAATTTCAACAATTGAAACTGTATCAAATTTTAACAATTGAAATATCCTAATCGTATTAGGTTTCTGCCAATAATCATGAGATAATTAAAAGCTTGACTTTTTCTTCTGAAAGGATATGTCATGAACGGGATATTCATATATTTAGATTCGTATTGTATTAACTATTAATAGAACACGAACATCAACACAAATATATATATATATATATACTTTATATATCTATCATAGTTTATATGTGCACTCATATAATATTATTAAATCGATCATGCATGATAAACAACGAAACACTTTCGACCATGCATATACAGTAATCGGTAATCAAATTACAATTTATAATACTGTTGTGCCAAATTTCAGTTAATCATGTTTTAAACAAACATACGAACTATGCACAATAACCAATAACAATCAAATTATAAGTGCGATTAATTATGTCCAAATTCAACAAGCGTACTAGAGAATTTGAATCACAAATCTCATAGTCAAATCAAATCATATTTGCGTCACAAATATATATATATATATATATATATACACTTAATATATCTATCATAGTTTATATGTGCACTTATATAATATTATTAAATCGATCATGCATGATAAACAACGAAACACTTTCGACCATGCATATACAGTAATCGGTAATCAAATTACAATTTATAATACTATTGTGCCAAATTTCAGTTAATCATGTTTTAAACAAACATACGAACTATGCACAATAACCAATTACAATCAAATTATAAGAGCGATTAGTTATGTCCAAATTCAACAAGCGTACTAGAGAATTTAAATCACAAATCTCATAGTCAAATCAAATCATATTTGCGTAAGCATGTTCCATGCGATTTCATAAATTCAAACAGAACCAGTCACACAATTAGCATATATATCATATATATTAAACTAGACCAATTTCAATACTATACACGTAGGCTTTGATACCATTATTGGAATTCATAGACGATTTATAACTATTTATAAATATTAATTTAGAATTCAATTCCAAGATTCGTGTAAATACTAAATTAAATCTAGGTTATATGGTTTCGAATATACCTGAATATTTTTGTAGCGGAAAGATGGATTCGAATGATTCAAGGTTGTTTAGCACTCCAAGTGTTGTGCCTTTACCGGTATCCACACGCACACAAACTAAATCGAGACGGGATGCTAATACCATAGAGATCTAATCTCAAAAATAACTTGAAGAACTTTTCTTCTCTGGTAATGTTTAAGGTTTCTCGTCGTGAGTAATTAGAGAACTTGCTTCTCTCTCATTTTATAATCTCACGGCTAGAGATTATGTTGTGTTTAACCTTCACGTATGTATATCCTTTTATAAGGTATTACATTAAACCTAATTCAATTAAGAAGATTCATGGGCTTAACCCATTACATGATGCCCATGAAATAATGAACAATTATTTATTCCAAATCCAATTTAGAATACTCACACACATATATTATATATATCTATCATTATTTTTATTTATCATATAAATAAAATTCTCCAAAAACCTAAATATACTTTGATCCAATTTGCTTAGGTGTGTGACCATATAGAATCCCATAATATTAGTAATGGATTCCCAAATCCATAGATTATAAGCGGTCTCTAGCAAAACATTATAACCACCTGATATTATACGATTGTCAAACCTCCATATTACAATTTTAACTAGAGTAAAGTACAAATGATTTCAAGACATTTCCAACACAAGTATCATTCAGTTCTTGAGCTTTTATCTCTGTACCCATTGCATCCCTCCAAAACATGTCCTTTGCCGCTTGTTTATAAGATGTCGGTTCGACTGCCGATATAATAGTGACCTAAAAGGCATGATGTGTGGCAGAAAATCGTGCACAGTTGATGTAGGAAGCAAGAGGATACTGATATTTCAATTGCAATTGCCCAGCACTAACCGTATTGGTGACGTATTATCGTAAAGTCACTGGCAGAATCTTCTACCTTTGGCCGCGACCCAAAATTTCAGGTGGTGGGGACGGTGGTCTATCAGAAATTGCCGATGAAGAAGACGAAAGTTTAGTTTCCGATGATGATGATGGCGAGGGAAGAGTTGGCTTTGTTTCGCGATGAAGAGAGGGATCGTTTGTCGGTGAAGCTATTTCAACATCATCGTGGATCACTTCTGTAACAATGGGTTGGGCTGGCTCCAATGGTGTTGGTATGGGCTTAGTAGGATTGTCCAATGGGCTTATGAAATCCAAAAGCCCATATGTTTCACTATGAGGAGCCCATAATTCTGGAGAATTCTCTTTCTCCTTCGTTTCTCCATAAACAGGAGAGTATGGAAATTTGTCTTCACAAAATACAACATCGCGTGAGACAAAAAATACACGCTTCTCCAAATCGAAAAGTCTCCAACCTTTTTTCTATGTGGATATCTTCAACGAATATACCATCGTGATGTTGATTATGTGCATAACACAATACTCCAAACATACGAAGATGACTATATTGTGGTTCGGTATTATGGATCAGTTGGTATGGTGTCTTCCCGTCTAATATGGAGGATGGTGTGCAATTTATTAAATATCCCGTAGTGAGAATACACTCACCCCAAAAATCAATGTGGAAATGTGCTTGAAAGCGAAGCGCACAAGCAACGTTCAAGATATGCCGATGCTTGCGTTCGACACGGCCATTCTGATTCGGTGTCCCAACACACAAAGTCTCGTGATGAATTCCTTTCTCTCGTAACTATTTTGTGAGACACATGAACTCCGATCCGTTATCGCTTCGTATCGTCTTTACCGTTGTTTGAAATTGCCATTCGATTGTAGCTACAAAGTTCATCAAATGAGTTTATGTTTCTCTTTTCTCAACCATTAAATAAATCCATACACTACGTGAATAATCATCTACGATGGTTAGAAAATATCTTGCTTCCGAAAAAGATGGTGTTTTATAGGGTCCCCACACATCGTAGTAGATTAATTCAAAAAAATTGGAACTTTTATTATTTCCTTGAGCACAGCGCCGTTTTAAACGCACATGCCCATTCGTCGTAATTGCGGCCCCGAAGCAGAGGTTTTGAGATCACTGCACCTAGGTTGTCTGCCGCTGTCAAATCGAACGGTGAAATCGTCCTTTGGATTTCTTGTCGTTCGGTCGTGGTTCGAGTCGTATCATCAGTGACGTTGCCATTGAGGTTCGCCATCGATGTTCGGTTTAGTTTTCTTTTTTCTGGGTTCGTGTTTGGGTCTCATTTTCAGAAGTTAAGAAAAAAATGGATTCGTGCTCTGATACCATGTTACGATCAAAGAGTCACAAAAACAAGATGAATAATTTCTGAGTGTTATTTCTTATGGTGGCTATACATCGATATATTGTGCATAACCAATTGACCTACTTGCCTAATGTACAAAGATCGATATCAACGACAAAAGGAAATGCAGAGTAAGTACAATTGAGTCAATCACGGGATGGATATCTCCACAGTTCCCATTCTGTAGAGAATCAACCGAAATAAATGATTTGCTTCATTTTGCATTATTTGTATTTGCATCTTTTTAATGTTTTGTATATTGTGATTCTTAATGAATACTTTTGTCTCTCAGATGATGAATACGTCAAGTACAATTTGTTTGCAAAACTTTTGCCTCCACTATCATCTTTTCATTTCATTGTATTTTTTATGTTAGTACAATTTTTTATTTACGCGCATCGTTGAAAATTGTTTTTTTGTTGTTGTAAGTGATGGTGTGTGAGGTTTTACCCTAAGACTAACAATTCAAAGCTGCAAGTGCAAATAAAATCAAATGTAGTATTTGAAGAATCAATTCCACAAAGACTTTGACTGCATAATAGAAGTAAGAAATAAAATTAAGGTAAGTGAAATTAGATTTTTACTGAATTTTATAATGTAAGTAAATAAAAGCAGTAAATCAATTCAAATAAAGCAATAAGAAGAGCATAGGATTTCAGAGATTTCTTAGGGATGTGTAGCTCGAATTATTCAGGGCTAAATTCTACAGGCAATTGACATCGTTTTCTTTCATCCTATAATTCGAATCACTATTATAAGATTAATCCACTCTCGTGGCAATATTCATCTATGTCTAAATAATCCTATTAATCAACTTTCGCAGTTAATGACATAGATTGCATATGCAATTATTATCAACTTCAATTTTTCACCTAACTCAATAACTTAACTCTTGAAATTTAAAGCGATAGACCCATCATACATCATATCAAAACAATAACTCAAGTGATGTTCAAACCGAAATGGTTCTATACTCAATTCCTATATGATCAGTAAAAGAAAATGCAAAAAGATTAGTTCTAGATGAAAGATTACTTTAATTTATCAAGAGTGCCACTCTAATGGTTAAACCCTATCTATCATTCCATGAAATTCTCCTTGAAAAATCCTTATTCCCAACAATGAAACTATTCATACATGATCATGCAATCCAAATTAAAAGTAATAGAAAACATATTCATTAAGAGTAAAGGTTTCAGAAAACTTCTCCAAAAAATACAAAGAAATGAGATCTTCTCTCTTACTGAACAAAAACAAAGAAAACTAAAAGAGTTTGATGATGAAAATAAATAAGTCAATCTTCTAGAGAATGATGAAGACTTGGTACTTTTATTGTTGTTGTGGTGTTTTTATAGGTTAAGGGGGTCGGAATTTCTTTCAAGTCTATAATTTTCTTTAAAGGCTCAAAATCACTCACGTAATCATTTGGATGCTCTGTTTAGCTGACCACAGGGCCGGCTTAGAGGGGAAGCTACCCAAGCCAAGGATTGGAGCATCCAAATTAATGGGACATATTTTTTTTTTTAAAATTTATTAGTATTGATAAATAAATAAAATTTCTAGGTTCTTTTGTTAAAATATTACTTATTAGACATTTTTAGTTAGAATAAGATTTGTTGGACTTTTCAGTAATATTTATAAATTTTTTAAAATTAAATATATTAGGAAATTTCTATTTTTCATGATAGTTAAAACCCTAATTAAAAATTAGAAACAAAACAATTTTTCCTTTTGTTCCAATTTTTTCCTTCGTCTTGGAGGCTTGCAGCACTTTTATTTTCTTTTGTCCTCTTGCTCTTGATTACATAATTTAGTTCTATTGCTTCAGTTATTTCAATTCATCCTTTACGTAGTAAGAAGGTACGTTTCTTAGTTCGTCGTTTTTAATTGTGACAAAAGCTTGATGCCTTGAGTCCTTGACTTTGTTACGACAATCCCTTATTTTTATGCTTACTTTTTATTTTTATTTGATAACAAGATGGCACCGTCTGAGACAAGCAAACCATGTGGAATAAAAAAAATCAACCATCCGGAGCTCAAAACAGAAATAAGAAGAAGAAACAAGAAGCACTCATAAAGTCACTACAAGGTTCTATGTCCAAGTTTGTGACGAGAGCTAATAATACTGAAATTGGGAATTCATCCGCTCAAAGAGAAGAAGACAAAGATGAAGATGAAGATGTCGATGAAGATGAAGATGTCGATGATATTGGTCAGAATAGTGAGCTTAAAAATTCAGAGGAATGTAAAGAGACTAATCAAGATGAAACTGAAAAGCAAGATGAAAAGATAAAGGAACCAAATAAAGATGTCTCTGATCCAGGAAATTGGGAAAACATTGATATGGGATTGAGAGACTTGTTGGTTAAGAAGTGTCCTACGGCAAGATTATCAAGTCATCATCGGTTTCGTAAAGACAGTATTTGCAGACATTTTTCTCATGTATTCTATACAAGAGATATGGTAAACGGAGAAAAAAAAGATAGGCGATGGTTGGTATACTCAAAAGCTTTAGATAAAGCTTTTTGTTTTTGCTGCAAATTGTTTAGGCACGACAAAGGTGGTGGTAACTTGGCAACTACAGGATATAATGATTGGAGAAACTTTTCAGCAAGGCATTTAATAAAGGAGTTCAAAAGAGGTTGCTAGAAATCAATCCAAGGGCATTTTTACACCATGCGGTTGTCACAGTCTTAATCTGGTGTTATGCAATATAGCATCTTCTTCCCCAAAAGCTGTGTCGTTCTTTGGAATTGTTCAACGAATATATTGCTTATTTTCTTCTTCAACAAACAGGTGGGACATATTGACAGAGATGGTTAAATGACTAACCCTTAAGTTTTTGTCTCAAACACGTTGGAAAAGTCATGTTGAAAGTGTCAAAGCAATACGGTTTCAAGCTTCAGAAATCAGAGAAGCATTACTTTGCTTAGCTGAAAGTACTGACGACCCAGCAACGCGAAGTAGTGCTAAGTCCCTTGCTTTAAGTGAAACACATGGAATTGGAGGTTTCGAGTTCTTGTTTGGTATGGTTGTTTGGTATAACCTTCTTTTTGTTGTCAACACAGTAAACAAGAGTCTACAATAAGAAAACATTGATATCGATGCTGCAATTCAACATCTGAAAGGGCTTGTGTCTTTTTCTTAAAAATATCGGGAGACTGGTTTTGAGGAAGCAAAGGCTAAGGCTAGGCAAATTGCAGCTGATATGGAGATTGAAGCTGAATTTCATGTGAAACAAAAGCGTATCATTAGAAGGAAAAAGCAATATGATGAAGACCCAGAGATTGATGAAAATGTGCTATTATCACCAGATGAGAGCTTCAGGATTGATTACTTTAACACACTCATGGATCAAGCTTTAGTTTCCCTTGAGTCCAGATTTGAACAATTCCAAAGGTATGAAAAAACTTTTGGATTTTTGTTTGATTTAAAAAAGCTAATAGATGCAAGTGAGGATACATTGAGAGCATCATGTTTGAATCTGGAAGCTTCTTTTCGGAATTGTACTCATTCAGACATAGTTGGTGACGATTTGTTTATGGAGCTAAAAATTCTTCGAGAATCAATACCCGAAGAAGTTCAAAAGCCTATTGAAGTGCTTGACTTTTTGAAAAGAATGGAGGATTGTTATCAAAACACAGAAATTGCTTATCGCATATTGTTGACCATTCCGGTGTCAGTTGCCACAGCTGAAAGAAGTTTTTCGAAGTTGAAGCCGATAAAGAATTATCTACGGTCTACCATGTCACAAGAAAGGTTAAATGGGTTGGCTATGTTATCAATTGAGACATCTATGGTTGAAAGACTTGACTATAGGAGTCTAATGGATGATTTTGCAGGAAAAAATGCAAAAAGATCTATATTTCAAAAATAAGTGTTCTTAATATCGTTGTTTTTTTTAGTAGGCAATGGAATTTGATTTTTTTTAATGAAAATTTAAGTTGTTTTTTATACTGTTTTGTGATTTTGATAAATTATGTACACGAACATAATTTTAAATTTTGATTGGATACTATAAAAGGTTAGTCCAGCACTGGCTGACCACATACAGATCAACTACCTATGTCCAACGAGCCTTTTCACATATCTTCTTGAAAACCAAATCCCTATTACACAAATTCTTCCAATCTTTATTGTCTTTAAAACTCAAAAGGCATCTTACAACACACATTCTTGTCATATAAACCTCCATTCAACTAATGCGACAACATCGTAAATAAGTTCTCCGATTTACATTTCATAGTATTCACTTCACCATTAACATAACCGAATTTCCCATCATAATTCTTCATCCAATTTTCCACCTTGGCACACAATGAATACGAAGGCATCCATATAGTTTTAATAGGTAAACGAAAATTATATTAAAACATGTGTTTTTCTCTCACGTATATTTAATGGACTATTTGGTGCATTTAAAAAGAAAAATTTATTAAAACCTACACATATGTCTGAAATCTATGATTTGTATAAGAAAATAGACATAAAAATGAGATTCAACAACATGTAGTTTTGACTTTGATTTCTTAGTATTTTCGGCTCCAGTTACTCGTCTCCAATCATAGTTCATCGATTTTTCCAACTTTTTCTTCGATGACAAGATTATTCAGGACAACATTTGTTTGATAAAAATAAAAAAACGACGCTTGTTTGATTAAAAAAAAAACAAAACATCGTCGATTTTTTAGACGAAATCAATCAATCTTGTTATATCACTCAACTTAGTATGACTTAACGACGGGTTAATATTGGTCAAATGAAAACTAGTTCATATAAATAATTTGAACAATTTTTTAATATGTTCAGTTAAGCTAACTATTGAAAGAGATCGTTTTTCTTATACGAGAAAATATATTTAGTCAAGTGGATAAAAAATCGATTTTTGCGGGTTTTTCACATGATTTTATTCTATTTCGAAGATTAGAAAATGATCTAATTTATATTTTCAAAAATGTTGGTTATCAAATGGACACCTATCTCCTCTTTACCTTATCCCAATGGACCCAAAGTGATTGAACGTGGGTGGGGGGTCCTTGTGTCCGAGTGAAGTTTGATTATTTTGTGATGTACATGAATAGTGATAGTACCATTGACATTGAGTCGATCATTTCATTTAATTAAGTAACCTCGTGTAAAACGTTTTGCTTTAAAATTTAAACATATTTTTGAACATTTGCGACCCACTACTCCCTCGAGATCTCCACAATTCCGTAGACTGTGTATTTTAAAAAGTATAAAATAACAATATCAGCAAAAGAAAAAGAATAAGAATAAGAAAAATATTGTTTTTTTTTTCCACGACCAATCCACTTTCACTATTTTATATCTGTAACTAAACTCAATGTTAAGTAACCCAATTTCACTATTTTATACCGGTAACTAGTCTATATAAATGTAAAGCGATCCCAGAACAAAAACCAGATCTCATAAAATGGATGGTCGAAAATGGAGTTTGTGTTTCATATCTCTCGCTTTTCTCTTCATCACTTCCTCTTCCGCTGAGTTCCTCATTCAACAGGTTTTTTCTTTCTCTTGAAATCATTTTTTTGTTTTTATCGATTTGTTGTGTGTACTTAAAGTATGGTTTAACAATAAAAATACTCCAGGTCACAGAGGGAAGAGGAACACAGTACAACAGTTCTTACCGTCTGGAGGCGAATCTTGGTACGGTTGTGTCTGAAATTGTTTTCTTGATGAAATACTAAAACACATTTCTTGATTTCTTGAAATTTTTTGTTGACAGGAGTGACAAGAGTGTTGAGAGATGAGCGACCATCGAGTAAGATAGTGACAATAACAAGCTGCTCTACGATTAAGGGGAGAGGAGAACCCTATGAGTCCTCTATTTTTGAGGCTGCTGGTTACAAATGGTAAAAAGATCTTACATACTCTTCTTTCCCATTTTTATTTATTTATTGAGTTTATAATTTTGATGGATACAAAATAAATAAATCAGGAGATTGGTTTTGTACATGGTTGGTAATCAAAACGACGGTGGAAATGATCATATTTCACTTTACGTGAGGATCGAAGATACAGGATCTCTTCCTAATGGCTGGGAAGTCAATGTTGATCTCAAACTCTTTGTCCACAACCCCAAACTGCACAAGTACTTGTCAGTTACAGGTATATATATATGTACATCATCATTGCAATTTTACTAGATCCATTCAATTTGCATAGATATTTTGCTAGCTACATTTATTTGGACGTTGTAGATTTCGTATATAAACCAAGTTCATTGTGATTGGAAACTTGTACCAAATTGTGGGTTGTAGATGGAACAGTGAAGCGATACAGCGATGCGAAAAAAGAGTGGGGATATGGACAATCGATTCCTCTTTCAACATTCTACAACGCCAACGAAGGTTACATCGAAGGTGACATTTGCGGTTTTGGTGCTGAGGTCTTAATCGTTAAACCGGCCCAACAGCAAGAGAAAGTCACATTTATATCAAACCCTCCAAACAATGTTTTCACTTGGAAGATACTTCGTTTCTCCACTTTGGAAGATAAATATTATTACTCTGACGATTTTCTCGTTGGAGACCGATACTGGTTAGTACTTCCTAGCTCATCATTTGCTAAATGGATCTATGTAGACCAAAGGTCAAATGTAATAATAGTTTTTGTTAATGTATAATCAGGAAGTTAGGATTTAATCCCAAAGGGGTTGGAGGAGGATTACAAGCACTTCCCATATTTTTCTACGCACAAGGCTTTAAGACAAACGCAGTCGCTACAAACACTTGGGGAGCGGTTAATTTGCGGTTAAAGAATCAACGAACCTCCAACCATAAACAAATCTATTGTAAGAAAAAACAACCAAGTGAAAAAAGTAATTTGTTTATCAAATGAAAATAGTAATTGATATAAATTGGTTTTGTTTTGTGGGGAATGAATACAGCTGCAGCTTGGTACCCAATCCGACCTGATTACGGTGTGGGAGTGTACACTATCATCACGTTTGCAGAATTAAACGATGCATCAAAAGGATATTTGGTGAATGATGCCATTATCTTTGAAGCTGAAGTGGTTAAGGTCTCTGTCACCAACATCGTATCTGCCTAAAGATCGTTATTTCATTGTCATGGGTCAAACACGCTTATAAATAATGAGTTTGCAATAAGAACAAGTTGTTGATGCTTGTGTTGTAATCGTTATTTCTGTACTTCGAGTCTTTTTTTCTTTCTGGATTGTTATCAATAAACAGAAACTTTGTTGGTTTTAAAATCTTTGAAAGACGTTGGGGAAATTTGGACTGTTTAATTTAGAAAAATTTACCTTGAATAACCTACTTTTTTAAAAGAATAACTTGGATAACCTCTTTAATTTGTTATTGTCAAAATAACCTAATTTACTTTTTTTTCTTTTCATAATACCAAAAATATCTTTATTAACTAATTAATATTAAAAATAAATTTAATTTTAAAGATAAACATTTCAAGTAAAAAGTAAAAACCAAATTTAAAAACCATTATCAGCAAAACATAAAAACTCTACAAGTCTCTCAATGTATTCATAGAATATAACTTTTTTTGTTGTAAAGTCTACATTTTTTTTGCAAAGTTTGCCAATCCTTCGTTATAGTCTGCCAATGTCGGTACAGTCTGCATTTTTTTGGCAATGTCTGCCAATATCTCGACAGAATCTACTAATGTTTTGACAGAGTCTACTAATTGGGTCGAAATCAAATTGAAAATGTCCCATTAGTATTTTTTCAACTCAATTTTGTCCTATTAGTACTTATTTTAATGTTAATCCTGTTTTAACCTTCATAATTTGTTTTTATAAATTTATTTTGCTTTGATTAATTCTAATAAACAAAAATAATACAGATTAATAAAAAAAACCGGACTGATTATTCAAACAGGGTTACTAAACCGGACTAACGACCAAAACCTGCTTAAACCCCTAAATTCCTAAATCCCTAAATATCTTGTTCTTCTCTTCCGACTGCGTAAATCCCTAAAAATCTCTGACCATGGTTCTCTCCTCATCCCCTTTCTCCGACAGCCCGCTTTCTTCCTCATCCCCTTAGTTCTCCTCCGCCCCTTTCTTCCTCGTCCCTTTTCTCCTCCGCCTTCGTTATCTCTCTTCGTTTATTTCCTCTTCCGCCATCTCTGTCAAACGTATTCTTCATTGGGTAAGCTGAGTAGTTTTAGGGTTTGCTCTTTACAAAATTAGTTTGTTCTAGGGTTTGCAATTAAGGTACAATAATGTTTTTAGGCAGAAGGACATGGTTGGATAACAAGTTTATTTTTAGAAATTGTTCTTTGTTTGTTGATTTCGGAAGTAAGCTTTATTGGATAACAAGTTTAGCTTTAGAAATTGTTCTTTGTCTGTTGATTTCAGAAGTAAGCATGGTTGGCTATCAAGTTTAGCTTTAGAAATTTTTCTTTGTTTGTTGATTTCTGAATTGTTTTTGTTTTCATTCTCATAGGCATGGATTTAGAGTTGCCAAAACGGATTTATGGGGAAGAAACCGAACCACAAGTCAAAAAGATCAACAATTGCTGCAAAATGTCACTTCTGGATTTACTGAAGAAAGAGATGGAAGATGAGTACAATGAAGTGAAGAGGGACCCGGTTTTTGCTCATATAATTGCAATCCGTGAAAATGGTTCAAGTATTCAGCGAAAGTGATACACAGTTTCTTGTGTAGGCAGCTTGTTGCCTCGAAGCGATATGAGCTATGGTTTGTATTTGCTAGGAGACCTCTACGCTTTTCCATGCAAGAATTTCATGCTGTTATCGGGCTCAAGTGCGAAGAAACTCGTAACTGTGAGGTTAAAAAGTGGGTAGATGATGAGGGTTTCTGGAGTCACTTGCTAAAGACTCGTGGTAAGATTAGCATCAAGACAATTTGAGAGAAGCACATAGAGGAGTCTAAGGACTGGACGCGCGTGGACAGGAAGAGGTTAGTGTATCTGTGTGTTATCTCTGGTTTGCTAATGGCAAAAGATGAGAAGGTTGGATCCCAGCAAAGTACATCAAATTGCTTATGGATTTAGAGAAGCTACGGTCTTATCCATGGGGTTTGCACACCTATGATTATCTATTGGAGTCGATTAGAAAGGCTAGGGTGAAATTGGATAAGCCGGATAACTATGTCTTGGAAGGCTTCTCGTATGCACTTCAGATATGGATTATGGAAGCTATTCCAGACTTTGGGGTTATGTTGGGACAAAAGCTGAGTGAAGATGAGGTGGTGAGTCATAGATGTTCTAACTGGAAAGGAGCTGCTAAGGTATCGTATACAGCGATCATTCAACTTGAGAACACTTTTGGATCCGAGGTAAGTAGTTCATGAGAAAACAATTCTTTATTGTGTTAACTTTTATTTGTTTTAATCAAAAAGTCTTACAATTTATTTTTTCGATTTTGCTATAGGGTGTTCTACATCCATACATCTCGGCCACTGGGAATTTTGATGTTTATGATTCTGCTGATTTTCTAAGGACACTTGAAAAGAAAGATGAAAGGATGGATCATATGAAATCGCTCATCAGAGGCGAAAATGCGTGGAGTCATTACATATGGCAAGTTGAAGAAGCTGCTACTATTCCTGCACATTTTTCTGACGAAGAAGATGTAGAGGTAGAGCATGAGATGGCTGATGATGTTGACGAGTGTGGAACTCCAACTACAGTAGATAGATCAACACCTGCTTCTAGTATGGGTCTAAAAAGGCAGATTGATCATGGTGCTCAGTCACGTAATCAAAAATTGTTGTGTCAAAGATCAGCTGCAAATCCGGGTGCTGATTACGAGGGTTTGAAAAGTTTTATACAAGGTCTGTTTACTGCTGGGTTCACTTCTTTAGAGGAGAAGTTTGACAAAAAATTTGACTCTCGGCTTGACAAATTAGAGAATCAGATAGGAAAACTAGAGGATATAGTCACTGCTTCTACAGAGCGAATCCTTCCTCTCTTTACGACTCTCAGCCAAAAGGACCGGTAGACGAATCGCAGCCAAAAGAAAAGGAAGACAAAACTCACCGAAATGGAAAGGTAAACAAGAAAAAAACTCTAAGTATTGATCTCTATCTGAATTGTCTTTGTAACATGTGTCTATGTAACCGTTTGTTTTAGTGTTTAAGTATGTATGCGTGTCTAAGTTTGTTTTAAAACTTAGAGCTCTCGGTATGTGTTTGTAATAAAATCGAATCTAAGTTTGTAACATGTGTCTTTGTAACAATTCTAGGTTTGTTTCTAAGTTTGTAAAATACTCTAAGCTGTTTTTTGTATTTAAATGTATGGACTGATATTTTTCTATTAACAGGCCCCAAAAATAGAGACATGTGTTGATAAACTACATGAAGTTCACTTAACTCAAACTTTAGATTTGGAAATGGAATTAAGTACACAAGAATACCTCCGCAAAAGAATTAGTGAGCTATCTCAAGATCCAATTGTACCTGGTTTTGATCCAAGCCATCCTTCAAAAGAGGAAGACCCACTGGATTGGTTGACACCAAAGACATCTTTTCGTCCCATCAATACTTCAACTCCACCAAAGCGTAGTCCTATTGAACCTGAGAAGTTGTCGCAGCCTCTCTTAAATGACATCAACATAACATAAACTGGTAAAAAAGATGTTGATTACCCATTGGTATTCGTCTCAGAAGAAGCATGGCAACAACTACAAGATTGGTCGATGTCACCCAAGTAAGTCCCAACACTTTCCTCATTTAAAATTGTATACAGTAACTTTATCTTTTTTTTCCAACTTTTGTGATGATGAAAAATATATAGTTCTACAGACAGTAGGGATTTATAATACAAAACAAGTTTGAAGCAAAATGTTATCCATGCGTAATATTAAGACAAAAATGGATCGATCGTTCTATATTTGGATCGATCGATCCATCCAACATATTTTCAATTCGAGTGTGCAGGTCGATCCCCACCTGGACCAATTCTTTTAACATTAAAGGATCGATCGATCCAAATATATCGATCCGTTTCTGTCTTAATATCATAGAGTAACTTTATCTTTAACTGATACATTTTTAACCTTTTTTTTTCCTATTTCAGGGATATTCAAATTGGTCCAAGTGTTTTTAGTCATACATTAGCCACACGTATAATGGAACCCATCATAACGAGGTAACAAATGTACCACTACATACTCTTTTATGAACATCAAATTACTAAAATAATCAAATTATTAACAGTTATATGGTTATCTCAGGATATGGATGCCCTTTTGTACTTATTTCGGGAAAAACTTCTCTGCATCGATGGAATGCAAAGCGTGTGAGTTTCATGAGCTGCATCTTCAGTGTTCAAATCAGAGCGGCGTACCGTAAATTTCTGGCCGATAAGAGAAGATTCAAATTACCTGATTTGCTTGTAGCTTACGGAAAAGGTGAGCTTCCTTCTCACGGAAGGATAAACAAAGTCTGGGATGTGGATGTTAGTCGTATATACGTTCCAGTCTGTATTAGCGGTAACCACTGGATCTTAATGTGCATCAGTTTTGTCCATAGAGCAATTGAAGTCTTTGATTGTTCTGGGTTGAAAAACTACAAAGAGGTGGAAGCATTCGCAGTCCTCATCCCTCGTATTGTGAAAGCAGTACAGTCACCTGAGAACAAGAAACATCTTAATATTGCTCAATATTCAGTCAGGTATTCGCCGATGCAGAAGTGTTTAAACAAGAGTAGTTATGATTGTGGGGTGTTTGCCTTGAAATTCATCGAGTGTCACGCTCTGGGACTTGATTTGTCTTTGATTAACGATGACAACATTCAAGAGGCCCGACATAAGATTACAGTTGATCTCTAGGAAGCAGCAAATGATGAGGTGTTGGTGTACCGCATGTCAAAGTATGTACCTCCTAAGCTGACCGAATCGGAGTTTATAGACATTGAATGAGTGCGAGAAATTATTTATAGTTTTCACGTTGGATTAATTATTTGGATTGATTAGAAGCAAAGTATGTATTTTTCACGTTGTCCCTAAACCATTTTTAAGCTGTTGTTGTCAACTTTGAGTGTTCAAAATAGAACAAAGTACCAGTGAAGCAAGATAAAGTAGGAACTACTTCATATTTTCATAAACTTAATCAAACAAACTATGATCACAAAACACCCAACTAAAACAGCCATCATTTTTTTCATAAATGACTTAGCTACAAATAACTCATTGTCAATCCTTTCACGTATCTGAGTTTCTATCTTCCTCTCCATTTGCTCAAACACTTTCTTCTGAATCTCCATAGTCTCTGACAAAATCTTATGAATTTCTTTAATCTCTTTTTCAATTCTCGTGATTTTGTAACCCAGTGACTCTATCTCATCAAACAAAGCCTCATCCACCCATTTGAATGTATGATTATCATTGGCAAGCTGTACATGATCCAGAAACATCACAATTAAAACTTCACATAGAACAAATATTCGAAGGAAAATAAAGTCGGATCTACCTTCTGTACTACAGCGTAATAGCATCGATAGTATATCTTCTGTATGGATTGTTATCTGATTTCGAAATCTTTGCGACCATATGCTCCCCACACGTTGTGCATCTCTTTGGCACACCATTAACTCTTCCATTTGATCGGACATTTGATGCGCCAGTCGATGTTGCTGAAGAGTTGCTCATTCGAAAAAGCAAAATTCACCAAAGCACTGGATTGAAGGGAACAGTTTTTGCCGTCGCAATCTTCGTGAACAGTTTTAGGGATTTTTCTCTAGGTTAAACGTGTATATAAAGTAGGATTCTGTTGGTTTAAATTGTTTATCGATTAGTTAGGTTTGGTTTAATTAGTCAGGTTTGGTTTAAATGTTGGTTAGTAAATAATTTTTTTAAAAAAATTATTAAATTTTTTTTTTTGATTTTGTAGCTGTTGTGGATCGACTCGGGATGTTTGGGTTTCGATGGAGAGGAAGGGAACCAATTAAGCTGTGTGTATCAATCGATAATTGTTAAACTTAATTTAAATATAAGGCTAATAGGCGGATATCGTATTTCCTAACATACACCGCACAACACAAGCAATCTGAGCATACAAGAGCCAAACCCCATAAGCAAACTGCGCATACATTCACCATTGCTTTAACACATAATCAAAAGTGATTCAAATAAATTGAAAAACTGAAAAACCACTACAAAGGAAGATGTTGCAACGAAATGTCTGATAAAACAAACTGAAACAAGAGAAATAGATAGAACAATAAACAACACCCCTATATTGCTCTATCACATGTCGCCCTGTTGTGACCTGGAATTCCACACCGGCTACACTTGTTAATCTTAGGTCGTTTTTCACTTTGTGAAGAGCGTATCTTGTCTTCGACAGATTCAAATCTTCTTTTTCTTCGCCTTCCAGCAGCTCTTCGTGTTTCAGGTGGTAGAACTTGAGCTAGGTTGACATTCTCTGGGACACGCCATGCATCTTCCGGAATACCTATGGGATTAATGCATTCTTCATATGCTTTTCTCCATATAGCAGTGGTGTACTTTTCATCAGAGAGAGAGCGTGGATCCATGGATAATGAATAACCTGCTTTAATGGCGTGTCGGCAAGGAATTTTTAACAAGTCATACTTCCCACATGAACAGGTTCTTCTGGCCAAATCAATAAGGCAGTCGAACGTATCACCCCTAACAAGAAATCTGTACTCTTTAACCGGATATACCTTAAAAAATTTCCCCTTCTCAATCCTTCTATCAATCTTCTTCTCCACTTCAATGGTTAAATGCTGGGTGTGCTTTGCACTTAGCTTTTTATGCTCATAAAACCACCGGGTCAATATTTCTCTGATGCTATCTAACAGAGGAATTACTGGATACTCTCTAGGTGATCGCAAGGCAGAATTAATTGATTCAGCAGGATTAGTGGTTCTAAGGTCGTACATGTACCCAGGAAATCGACAGCGAGCCCATTTTGTAACATCAACATCGAGTAGATATTTTTCAATTCCTGGACTAATATTGCAAACATGAGTGAACAACCTTTGAAATTCGGTAATCCTGTATGCTTTTGAAGCCTTTGCAACCAATTTAGACACACCTATGCCTTGAAATATGTGACCACATTGGTCAACAAATGGTGAATACAAATTCCATGGCTAGCTTGGGGGTAAACTTTCTCCCGCGTTTTACCAATTGAGACATGTCTATCTGACACAAACGCCAAACCACGCTCATCCGCAATAACAACCTTTAGTTGTCTCAGAAACCACTCCCAGGATCGATCATTCTCTGAATCGACAATCCCAAATGCGATTGGATACAAATTAGAGTTACTATCTAAAGCTGTAGCAACTAGTAGAACTCCTTTGTATTTGCTCTTAAAAAATGTACCATCAACAACAATGACCCGTCGAATGGCTTCGTAGAAACCTCTTATAGATTGACCAAATGCAATGAATAGATATTTGAATCTACCATCACAATCCGTTTCATAACAAGAATGCGTACCAGGATTTGCTTCTTTTAGCATGTGCAAGTATTTTGGTATTTTACCATAACTTTCCTCCGGTATACCTCTAATAGCAGCAACTGCATACTCACGTGAATCCCATGCTAAAGAATAAGATAGCTCGCATCCATACTTTGTACGCATCATCTATCTGATATCATTTGGTCTAGGCCCTTCCTTAACACCCTCATACTTATGCATAAACAATTCACCAATTGTTTTGGTTGAGGCTGTCTTACCAAAATCTTTTTGGCTTGAAGGAGAACATGTATGTTCCGCAACATACTTGTTGACAACGAAATATGTAGATCCCTTTAAACAGACAGCACGCAAACCCCAATTGCAGCTGTCTTGTGCACAGCGAATAATCCACTTCAGAATTTTATTACCCTCTAGTCAAAGTTATGCTGCATTGCACAAATTTCCATAGTAGCCTTCAAAAATTTTTTACTTCTGAAGTGTTGCTTCTTCTTTATAGCTTCCACCAAAGAAAACCGGAATGTCTTAGCACTGTTTCCTTCCTCTTCTAAACACACAACATCGTCACCATCACCAACATCAACCTCAATGTCAGACATATTGTCTTTGAAGTGCTCTTTCTTTCCACTGGCACTCACAAATTCGAATTGCTCTTGCTTTCCAGTGGGACTCACAAATTCTTCACCGTTTTCACCCAAACTTCCTTCATGTTCTCCATTAATTGAATCTGCAGGTGGCTCTTCATTTATATTAAAATTGAACAAGGCTTTACATGTCACACACAAATGTGTTGATGGTTGATTCCTTGCATAGCCAACGAAATTTCTTACTTGACCATCAGTTGCAATATTAACTGGGGGAGATTCTTTGTTGTTGATCAACTCGCTAGGTAAGTAGCTCAACTCGAGATCAACACTACTATCTTCGATTCCGAACTCCTCTGAAACCATCATCTTTAGCTCTTCAAAAGTATCAGTAGATTCCACAGCAAGCAATCTACCTCTTTTTTTCCCATCCACAACAAATTTCCATCCATTAGTGGACGATTTCCACAAACCCCAAGTTGCATAGATATGTAACATAGTAACCAAGAAGAAGAGAAACCAAAAAAAAACTTAAACGAAAAAAACAAGACAAGATCACGACAAAGGAGAAGCTGATCTTCGACAGTTTTTTTTTTTTTTTACAAAATATTTGGAAAGATATGGTTAATATTTACTAACCATATTTCCTAGATTTTAGGAAAAAAACTGGAAGATGATTTCTACGAATGGTGGATTACAGTAGTTACGGTAGAATATATATTCCGAAAACTGGTAGAATATAGAACAAACATTAGAACGTGTACTCTACCAAATCAATTAAATAGTAGAATATAGAGTAATGCGTAGAAAATATATTCTGAGGATGCGTAGATATATCAATAATCCGTAGAACCTATATTCTGAGGATGCGTAGATATATCAATAATCCGTAGAACCTATATTCTAAATAGTGTAGACAACGACCAATTTGTAGAATATATATTCTACTCCCCCGTAGACAGTAGAATATGAATTCTGGAAAAGGTAGAACAAAAAATTATTTTCAATTCTATACATATTTTAAAAAAAAATACCTATATTCTTCCCAATGACTATTTCATTGTTTTGAATTTTCCTTTTTTTTTTTGCTGTTAAAACTATTTTTAATGATTTATTAGATATATGGTAAAGGGTAAATTAGGTAAAAATAGGGAAAGGATAGTAGGACAAAATCAAGTCAAATTCGACCCATTTACACAATTTTCCCAAAAAATAATTTATAGAATATCTGTACCCAATAACAAACTTTGTGATATAGATTTTAAAGAGCAATGCGAACATAATGAGTGTCTGAATGTCTTTTGGAGGAGTTTGGACGATTTTACAATGAAATTTGCATGGAAAATGAGAGAATGTAAGTTAGGATTTCTGATTTCGGGTTTAGATTTAATTATGATGGTCCTATAGATTTTTATAATTTACGTTACATGTTGAAGTTAAAAGTGGTAAAGATTGTTTAGACCTACGTTACGGACCCCCAAGTACCCTACTTATTAATCTTCTTTTACGGTATGACTTAAGCCGTAATGTTTTTTGAATTTGAAGTTTTTTAATCTATCACTTTGGCTCAATTTCTAATTCTTTGATCGTGGTTGTGAGGAGAAGAACACGTGTCCAGCCTTAAATCATAATTGCATGTTTATCATTATCATTAACTTAATTAATTATGATTTAGTTTTTGGCTAAATTTGCTGTAATCCTCTTTTGGGCTTGGTCTTTCTGTAATTTACCTATTGGGTTTTTGAAATTGAAATCGATTTGCAGACAAAAAAAGAAGAAGAACATATCCATCGGTCAAAATTTTTTATAGAGTATCGTACACATATAATATTAATATTTCATAGGCAATTAAATTATATAATTAAATTAAAAAAATCAACCAATCATCGAAAGATACATAAGCATAAGAGTATTTTATACTCTTGTCAGTTTCTCAGATGAGAAACCGTCTTTCACTCTCTTATCTCTTTTATTATTTTTTAATCTTTTTAATAGTGAGAAACTTGCCGTGGACATGCTCTTATATCTTCAAGTTTTTTATTCTGGTAGTGTTTCTTATAGGTTTTTGTGTTATCATATTTTCTTAACACAACATGTTTGGTAAAATTAACGAGTCAATAAATCAGCTGCGACTCAGAAAACGCTTTTCTTTTCAAGATCCCCAACAATGCTACTAGAGACAGAATTCTCAAAGAAGGCATTTGGAACATTGATGGAAGCACGATGTTTGTAGTAGCGCCGTAGAGCCCATGTGTTAAGCCTGAAAAACCAGCTCTCAAATGTGCTCCAGTTTGGTTGAAACTGCGTAAGGTACCATACGAGTTCTATAACCCTCCAGCTCTAAGCCGTATAGCTAGCCTTGTCGGCCATCCGATTTAACTGCACCTAAAACTTTGGCCATGACAAACTTCTAGGTGGCAAAGATTTTCACTGAAATTGATCTCCACAAACGTGTGCCTGAAACGGTTTGTACAAGGTTCGAATCGGGTGAAACATGTAGAGTTGAAGTCTTTTGCCCTCACCTACCCCCAATCTACAAGCTCTGTAATGAAGCTAGGCATCCTTCCAAACGATTTCCAAAAGCTCCTCCACACTGTCAGATGTGTAAGAAAGCCTGCCACGAGGAGGCTCCATGCCCTATGAAAAACAAGCTTAAAAAAGATTGTTCAAGAAACCTTGGTCCAAGTTGTTATGAAGAAGCCGGTTCCTGGTCCTCCAGTAACTGAACCAGAATTTCCCTCCACAGATTCTAAGGTCAACAAAGTGATCAAAACCTGGTCCTGAGAAGGAAAAAGGGATTTTAGTACCGCCTATCCCTTTGATACTCACTTCAGTCCACCTTCCATCGACAGTTTATTTTGAGAAAGGGGAAGAGGAAGATAAAGGATTCACAGTTGTCGTTTCTAAGAAGAAGAAGAAATATCGGGATGTTAAGGGCATATTTGATAAGGCTTTTACAAAGGCTGGAGGGGTTTCCCATCTCGATAACTAAATCCCAAATCATAATTTTTTGTATGTTGAGTTTTTTTGGAACTTATGAGTCCACCAATGTTTCAACATAGTCTACCAATGTTTCGGTAGAGTCTACCAATATTTTGGTAGAGTGTGCCAATATTTTAGCAGAGTTTGCCAATACCTCGGTAGATTCAACCAATATTTCGGTAGAGTTTACAAATATGTCGGTAGAGTCTACTAATGTTTCGGCAGAGTCTGCGTTTTTCTAGTAGACGCTTTAAAAGTCTTCTAAAATATTGATAGACTTATATCTCAGTCTGCTAGTCTACCAATATCTCGACAAAGTCTACCAATGTCTCAGTAGAGTCTGCGAAGGATAATTTTGGTATTATGGAAAAAAAATCCTGAATAGGTTACTTCAGCAATAAAAAAATAATAAGATTATTCTAGCTATTAAAAAAAAAAGGTTACTCTAGTGGTTAAGAGTATTTGGAATATGCTTTTCTTTTTAAGATCCCGAACAATGCTACTAGAGACATAATTCTCAAAGAAAGCATTTGGAATATTGATGGAAGCACGATTTTGTAGCCCCGTGGAGCCCATGTGTTAAGCCTGAAAAACCAGCTCTCAAATGTGCTCTAGTTTGGTTGGAACTGCGTAAGGTACCATACGAGTTCTACAACCCTCCAGCTGTAAGCCGCATAGCTAGCCTTGTCGGCCATCCGATTTACCAGCACCTCAAACTTTGGCCATGACAAACTTCGAGGTGGCAAATATTTTCACTGAAATCGATCTCCACAAACCTGTGCCTGAAACGGTTTGTGCAAGGTTCGAATCGGGTGAAACATGTAGAGTTGAAGTCTTTTGCCCTCACCTACCCCCAATCTACAAGCTCTGTAATGAAGCTAGGCATCCTTCCAAACGATTTCCAAAAGCTCCTCCACACTGTCAGATGTGTAAGAAAGCCTGCCACGAGGAGGCTTTGTGCCCTAAGAAAAACAAGCTTAAAAAGATTGTTCAAGAAATCTTGGTCCAAGTTGTTATGAAGAAATCGGTTCCTGGTCCTCCAGTAACTGAACCAGAATTTCCCTCCACAGATTCTAAGGCCAACAAAGTGATCAAACCTGGTCCTGAGAAGGAGAAAGGGATTTCAGTACCGCCTATCCCTTTGATACTCACTTCAGTCCACCTTCCATCGACAATTTCTTTTGAGAAAGGGGAAGAGGAAGATAAATGATTCACAGTTGTCGTTTCTAAGAAGAAGAAGAAATCTTGGGATGTTAAGGGCATATTTGATAAGGCTTTTACAAAGGCTGGAGGGGTTTCTCATCTAGATAACTAAATCCCAAATCATAATTTTTTGTATGTTGGATTTTCTTGGAACTTATGAGGGATCATTGATATAGAGAAGCATCAAAGTTTTAGGAGCTGGTGGCTTAGACATAAGCCTCATTTTGGAGCCAAATGCTAGAAGGATTATTGATATATTAATGTATTTACACTTTCTATGTACATAATTGCATTTCATTATCCCTCATTCAGCATCATTTTGCATAATTTAGGAGCTATTTAGCTCTAGTTTAGCTTAAGTTTGCATCTTAGGGTCTTAGGTTAGTGTTTGTACATATTTCTCTTCTTTTACCCTTTTTCAGGTGGTATCTGTGCTAAATTGAAGTTATCTGGCTTATCAGAGCCTGAAGGATTAGAGTGGGTTGCTGAGGAGTGGAAGCAAAGGTAATTGCAAGGTTTTGGAGTTAAGAGAGGAAATAGGGGAGCAGAAATCGGTCATCAATTATCACAGCTTACCGATAGGATGCACATATGTCCCAGGTTATCCCCTTGTTACGATGGACCATCAAGACTCTCCAACCGTAGGATCAGGCGTGCCATATCGGCTGAAGAATAAGCTGAAGAAATCGATATCCCTTGATATCGACATAAACCGATGAAGAAGACCGATAACCTGCACCTAACAAGGATGAAGTATCGCAACACTACTGCTGGATGAATCACTGGATCGGCACCGGGTATCGGTCAATTCCCCGATATGGAGTGACCGATCTTTATTGCGTTTTGTTGACTTTTCTGGGTCGACCGTTGACTATTGCTGGATGACCCGTTTCTTATTTGGTCGACCGGGGTACTGTTATGAGGGGCTATAAATATGTTCTTAGTCCCTGAAAATCTATGTTTTTGTTTTCTTTCCTTTATCACTTTCATAGCTTTCCTTTTACATTGTAGTTGTAATTGATGCTTAGAGCATTAATACTTTAATGTTCTAAGTTCTTTGCTTTATAAAGTTTCAGTCTTTAGCTTAAAGTTTTGATTTTTATATGAGAATCGTTTTCATTTCTGCATTTTACCATACACACACCACTTGAGCTTAGTCATGGCTTGTTCTGTAGCCATGAGTTAGTAGTCTCCTTATTGAGCTACATGTTGGTAGATTTAGGGGCTTTAAAAAGTGGCTAACATTGTTTCGGATCCTCAATGAAGTGTTCTTAAGTTTAGGTTGATCTTAAAGCTCGGTTTTTGAATCATTTCTCGAATCGTGATTGTAACGCCCGTGAACCAAAAAGTGGATTTTTGGTGGTGTCGATCGATACAGGTTGTGTGTGTCGATCGACATGTGTGTTTTGGACTTAGGAGAAGTCGAGTTTTGGGCGTTATGTCGATCGACACAGGTGGTGTATGTCGATCGACACGTGTTGAAATCAGACCGTCGGGTTTGGTTCCAATTGGCCGGTTTGGTGGGCCGGTTTAGGGAAACCCTAGGGTTCGATATAAAAGGCAGAATCAGAGGTTCTGGCCGTTTTTTTCTGGAGAATCAGACTTTTCAGAGAGTTTTTGGGGAGAAGTTCTGAAATCAGAGAATTTGAGTGATTGTTGGGAGATTCCTGGAGGAATTTATCGTGAGTGGAGGTAGAACGAGAAAGAGGTTGTTGCTGTGCTGATTTCGGGTCTGTGGGGACGGAATCAGAGGCTGTCTTGGTGTTCTTCGCTCGTTTTTCGCGTTCTTCATCCTTTTCAATCCCAATCAAGGTGAGTGCGAGACCGTAGGCTCGTATAAGTATAGGGGACCAATGGAATACGATTGCTTGGTGGTTTTCGTGTGTTTGTGTGTGGATTTGTGCAGGAGACGCGACGTCGTGTCGATCGACACCGGGGTGGTGTGTCGATCGACACGGGGCCTGTGTTCTTCGACACCTAGTGGTTGTGTCGATCGACACAGTGGATCCTGTCGATCGACACGGGTCACTGATCATCAACACCTAGTGGTTGTGTCGATCGACAGAGTGTGTCTTGTCGATCGACACGGTGTATTCTGGACTGGTTTTGTCTGCTTGGTTGTGTATGCTTGTTCTGCGATTATCCTGGTATTGTGTTGGTTGTTTATACTTGTATTTAAAAAGCCTATAGATGGGATGACCGCGTCGCTGAGTATTTGTGATAATACTCACGCAACTCTTTTTGCCATGTGTTGCAGGTAAAGAGAAATTGTGATCGTGGAATTGTGGCGAGGAAGAAGAGATGATCTAGGGTCTCACTTGGATTGTATTTCTATGGAATTGTTAGGTTGATAGTCATTGGATATTGTTTATTCATATTGTTTGATATTTAATAAAGTATGAGATTTGTTAAATTGGAATATGTCGTTGATGTTTTATTGTTCCGCATTGCTTGATGTTGACCCATTGAGGATTATTATCTGTGATGATAATAATCTGGAGGGAAAATTTTTGAAATTTTGGGTCGGGTCGTTTCAGTTTGGTATCAGAGCCCTAGCGGTTCTAGGGCGGGTACAATTGATTGATTAGGAAGTTGATTGATTGATTGTTGTGTGAGTATGGAGTCTTAGATCATCTCTTCCGAGCCTTCAATGAGATTCCACGGTAAGTGTTGTATGATTTCTGTTTTTGTTCTAGTACTTAGTAATCTGCTGTGAGTGCAGAAGTATGGCTAGAGGTGCTAGAGGCAGAGGTCATGGGGGCCGTGGAGGTCGTGCTGGTCGTGGGCGCGGGCGAGGGCTCGAGAGTGAGTCGGTAGCGGCCAGTGTGGCCCAGGAGACCACGCAGGAGCAGGTGGCAGACTCTCAGGCGTTTCAGGAGGGGTCCGTGGGTCCGGCTTCTACGAGTGTCAGTGTGAGGGCTGATGGGGCTAGTGTTGGTCCCGGTGTAGTTGCTGGTGCGGCAGGCCCAGGTGGGGGTGCTCCCGCAGGTGTGGCTCAGGACCGAGATGATCGTATGGCGGGTTTGTTGCAGTTTGTTTAGGAGCGGTTACCAGGTGGGGTACCGGCTCCGAGTCAGGCTCCGGGAGTTCAGCCAGGTGGGGCTGGTGTGCAGCCAGTAGTGGCGGGTGTTCAGCCGGATGTGGCTGGGGTGCAGCCGGTTGTGGCGGTTGCAGAGGAGCTTCCATTGTATCTGAGGATGATGGAGCAGATGCAGCGGATTGGCACTGGGTTTTCTCTGGTGGTGCCAAGCCGGAGGAGACCGATGAGTGGCGGCGGAGATTAGAGCGTAACTTTTGCTCGATCAGGTGTCCGGAGGGATACAGAGTAGACCTAGCAGTGCACTATTTGGATGGTGATGCGTATCTCTGGTGGAGAGGCGTTGAGACTAGGCGGGTGCAGGCCGAGATGGTCTGGAAAGATTTTTTGGCTGAGTTTAATGCCAAGTATTTCCCGCAGGAGGCGGTGAACAGGATGGAGTCGAGGTTTCTGAACCTGACTCAGGGGGATCGGACCGTGAGGGAGTTCGATTTGGAGTTCAGTAGACTCTTGGTGCATGCTGGTAGAGGCATGGAGGGTGAGCAGGCCCAGGTGAGGAGGTTCCTCGGGGGACTTCGAGTGGAGTTGAGGAATCCCTGCAGGGCGAGTAGGTTTGCCTCGAGGGCGGAGCTGGTTGAGATGGCGGCTGCGATTGAGGAGGATCTCAGGGAGCAGGTTGTGGTGGTTAGTCCACCGGTGCAGCAGCAGCAGCCGAGGAGATCTTAGCAGCAGAGTGGTTCGAGCAGGGGCGGCAAGCAGGCTCGGGGGCAAAAGAGGAAGTGAGAGAGTACTTCCGGGGCCAGTCAGGGTGGACAAGGTGGTTCAGGATGCTACGGGTGTGGTAGCATAGGCCACAAGGTGGCAGACTGTCCGACGAGGAGAGAGACTCGGGCAGCACAGGTGTGCTTTCACTGCAGGGAGCCCGGGCACATTAAGCCCAAGTGTCCAAAGTTGCAGCAGATGGTTGTAGCGGCAGTGCAGCCGTTGGCGGTGCAGCCTTTGGCTCAGATTGCAGCGACGCCAAGGGTTTTCACGGCGGCTGAGGCGGGCGGTTCTAGCGCCAGACCGATCATAGGTACTAATTCAGACTTGTCCTTTAAATTCTTGTGGTAATTTATTTTAGTTTGTTTGGATTGTGTGCCTGCGTTAGAGTGTCGGGTCTTAAAGCACATGGGATTGTGCAGGGACCTTAGTTGTGGGCAGATGTGAGTCCCACGTGTTGTTCGATTCGGGAGCTACGAATAGCTTCATTACTCCGGAGTGTGCGGAGGGCAGCGGAATCCGGAGCGATTCTGGTGAGCAGCCGGGAGTAGTTAGGGTTGCTGGTGGGAGGACGTTAGCTACTTTCGGGCGGACTCGGGGTGTAGACGTTCTGGTGGCGGGTGAGTTGATGCCAGCACACCTGGTTATTAGTCCGGTGGAGCTGTACGATGTCATCCTGGGGATGGATTGGTTGGATCGGTATAGGGTCCATCTGGATTGTCATCGAGGACGTGTAGTGTTTGAGCGGGAGGCTGGGAGGTTGGTGTTTCAGGGGGTGAGACCGACTTCCGGAAGTCTTATGATTTCAGCGATACAGGCCGAGCAGTTGATTGTGAAAGGCTGTGAGGCGTATCTGGCGACGATAGTGATGCCAGAGACTGTTGGAGAGGTTGCAATTGGGGATATCCAGGTCGTTCGGGATTTTCCGGATGTGTTCCAATCGTTGTTGGGTTTGCCACCATCGCGGTCGGATCCATTTACGATTGAGTTGGAACCCGGAATAGCTCCGATATCTAAGACACCTTACCGTATGGATCCAGCAGAGATGGCAGAGGTGAAGAAGCAGTTGGATGATCTGTTGGGGAAGGGTTTCATCCGGCCTAGTGTTTCCCCGTGGGGAGCACCGGTGTTATTTGTGAAGAAGAAGGATGGGAGTTTCCGGTTGTGTATCGACTACCGGGGGCTTAACCGAGTCACTGTGAAGAACAAGTATCCTCTACCGCGCATTGATGAGTTGTTGGATCAGTTCCGAGGGGCTACTTAGTTCTCCAAGATAGACTTGGCGTCGGGTTACCATCAGATTCCGATCGATGAGGCGGACGTCAGGAAGACGGCCTTTCGGACGAGGTACGGGCATTATGAGTTTGTGGTGATGCTGATCGGGTTGACGAATGCCCCAGCAGCGTTTATGCGGTTGATGAACGGGGTGTTCCAGGAGTATCTGGACGTGTTCGTGATCATCTTCATAGATGATATCCTGGTATACTCGAGGAGTCCGGAAGAGCACGAGGTGCATTTGAGGTTGGTTTTGGAGAAGCTGCGGGAGCAGAAGCTGTACGCGAAGCTGAGTAAGTGCAGTTTCTGGCAGCGAGAGATGAGCTTTCTTGGCCACGTTGTGTCTGCAGAGGGGGTGTCTGTGGATCCGGCTAAGATAGAGGCTATCAGAGGTTGGCCTAGACCGAGGAACGCCACCGAGATCAGGAGTTTTCTTGGGTTGGCAGGTTATTACCGGAGGTTCGTCAAGGGATTCGCGAGTATGGCGCAGTCGATGACGAAGCTAACAGGGAAGGATGTCCCTTTTGTTTGGTCTTCAACTTGTGAGGAGAGTTTCGGGAAGCTGAAGGAGATGCTGACCAGTACACCTATTTTGGCGTTATCCGAGCCGGGTGAACCTTATGTGGTGTATACAGACGCTTCGGGAGTTGGTCTGGGTTGTGTGCTGATGCAGCAGGGGAAGGTTATTACGTATGCTTCAAGGTAGTTGAGGAAGCACGAGTGCAATTACCCTACCCATGACTTGGAGTTGGCTGCAGTTATCTTTGCACTTAAGATCTGGAGGTCTTATCTGTATGGCGGGAAGGTGCAGATTTTCACAGACCATAAGAGTCTGAAGTATTTCTTCACTCAGCCGGAGCTGAACCAGAGACAGAGGTGCTGGATGGAGTTAGTTGCAGACTATGACCTGGAGATTGGGTACTATCCAGGTAAGGCTAATCTGGTTGCAGATGCGTTGAGTCGGAAGAGGACAGCTTCAGATCAGGAGCGGGATATGGAGGCTCTGGTGAGCGAGATCAGCACGTTGAGGCTGAGTATGATCTCACAGGAGCCGTTGGGGTTAGAGGCAGCTAACCAGGCAGATCTGTTGAGCAGGATTCGGGTTGCACAGGAGAAGGATTGGGGGTATGATTGAAGCTTCTAAGGCGGCCGGTTCAGAGTATGTGGTCTCAGCGAATGGGATGATACTGGTGAACGGGCGGGTTTGTGTACCCAAGGATGAGGATATGCGGCAGGAGATCCTGAGGGAGGCTCATTCGAGCATGTTATCGATTCATCCGAGAGCGACTAAGATGTACCGTGACTTGAAGCGGTATTATCACTGGGTCGGGATGAAGAGGGATGTAGCTAACTGGGTTGCAGCGTGCAATGTGTCTCAGCTGGTGAAGGCTGAGCATCAGGTCCCGAGCGGGTTATTGCAGAGTTTACCTATTCTGGAGTGGAAGTGGGATATGATTACGATGGATTTCGTGACGGGATTGCCAGTATCGCGGACCTATGATGCGATATGGGTTATTGTGGATCGTCTGACCAAGTCAGCACATTTTCTGGCCATCAAGAAGACCGACGGAGCGGTGGTGTTGGCTTGGAAGTATGTGCGTGAGATAGTGAGGCTGCACGGGGTGCCAGCAAGTATTGTGTCAGACAGGGATCCGAGATTCACTTCAGAGTTCTGGAGGGCATTCCAGGCAGAGATGGGCACTAAGGTGCATATGAGTACCGCGTATCATCCTCAGATGGATGGGCAGTCTGAGAGGACGATTCAGACATTGGAGGATTTGCTGAGGATGTGTGTACTGGATTATGGTGGTCATTGGGTGGATCATCTGAACCTGGTAGAGTTTGCGTACAACAACAACTATCAGGCGAGTATTGGGATGGCTCCATATGAGGCTCTGTATGGGAGGCCGTGTAGGACACCATTATGCTGGACTCAAGTGGGGGAGAGGAGCATATTTGGTGCAGACTTTGTTCAGGAGACGACGGAGAAGATCCGTGTCTTGAGGCTGAACATGAGAGAGGCTCGGGATCGGCAGAAGAGTTACGCCGATAGGAGACGGAAAGAGCTGGAGTTTGAGCTCGGAGATATGGTGTATCTCAAGGCAGCTATGTTGAGGGGTCCTAACAGATCCATTGCAGAGAATAAGCTGAGTCCGAGGTTTATGGGTCCGTTCAGAGTGGTGGAGCGGGTCGGACCGGTAGCTTATAGATTGGTGTTACCTCAGAGTATGAAGGCTTTTCACAAGGTCTTCCATGTTTCGATGCTACGGAAGTGTCTGCATGAGTCTGAGGAGGTGTTGGCGAGGATTCCGGAGGATCTTCAACCCAACATGACGTTGGCGGCGAGGCCTGTGAGGATTCTCGAGAGGAGGATCAAGGTGCTACGCCAGAAGAGTATACCGTTGGTGAGAGTCGTGCGGGACTGTGACGGTATTGAGGAGGAGACTTAGGAACCAGAGGCGTTGATGAAGACGAAGTTCTCGAAGTTGTTCGAGAAGCAAGCGGTGGCTTGAGTTCTTTTCTGGTTTCAGAGTCTGTATTAGCATGTTGCTATGCTGTGATATTATATTTCGTTTGTGGATGTAACGAGTATATATTTTTGAGATTTAATAAGATGAGTTTGCCTTATTAAATGAGTGGTTAAGATATGGGTTCTTATGAGATGACTAGTGATGTCATGGTTGGTGATGACTTGTAGGTCTTGTAGAGGTCTAGCGATAGAAGTTCTATGTGAGTTAGAGCTTGCCTATCGGCTAGGATGGCTAGGAATAGGAGTTCTACGTAGCTTAGAGCATTGTTCATGTTCTAGAAGTGGCTAGAAATGAGATCGTTCATGTTCCAGGAGTGGCTGGAAATGAGATCGTTCATGTTCCAGGAGTGGCTGGAAATGAGATCGTTCATGTTCCAGGAGTGGCTGGAAATGAGATTGTACATGTTCCAGGAGGGGCTGGAAATGTAAGCTCTATGCGCGTTAGAACTTGTCTATGTCCTAGGGAGAGTCTGGAAAAGGGGTTTTATGTGTGTTAGAATCGTCTTTTCCAGGGACTCTGCGAAACACCCTGGTGATTGGGTTGTTTCGGCTGACCACGAGAGGTGATGCTGGTCGACAGGTGCGTATGATGCACGTTTCAGAGTATTGCTCCAGGGAACGGGTGGGTTCCTGTATACTGAGGGATAGTGGATCTCTCCAGAGGATGGGTGGGTTCTCTGCATATACTCATAAGTTGGTGGTTCTCTCTGGGGAATGGGTGGGTTCCCTACATATACGTTGAGGGATAGTGGGTCTCTCCAGGGGACGGGTGGGTCTCCTGCACACTGTCGCTCAAGGGGTGACGATCCTACGAGCATATGTGTGGTGTATATGTTTATGAGTTATGAGTATGAGTTAGGAGCAGTAGCGTCTGAGCGTGGTCGTGAGCATGAGACTGGATGAGCTTCGGGGATCAGGAGTGGATCTCAGGTGGTGCTGACCGGGTGGGGTCAGGATTGCAACCATGGTGAGACGGTGCAATGTGGCTAGTGTGAGCCTAGTAGAACTCGGGGATCAGGTGTAATCACGAGTGGTGCTGGCTGAGGGCCAAGGGTGTGGTGGACGTCAAGTCTGGGGTTATTACTGGAGTCGGGGATTCGGTTCGGACAATCCTGGTAGCATATGTTACGCCGATGGTCGTACATGTTCTTGTTTGATTGTTGTACGATCATTTGGTCCAATGCGAGGTCAACGGTTGGTCGGACATGTTCTTGTTTGATTGTTGGACGGTCAATCGGGCAGCTATAATCCGGACCATGGGGCGTGCATCGTTGGTGTTCCGGGTGAATCTGGTCGAATTTTAGGCGAGAGTGTTAGCCTTAGCAGGACTGGTTGTGGGATTCGAGTGTGATCTGGAAGGATACTGGCCGGGTGCGGCTCAGGTGGTTGAGACCGTAGTGTGGCGGTGTCGCGTGATTCGAGGTCGAATCCGTGTTAGTGGGGGAGAATTGTAACGCCCGTGAACCAAAAAGTGGATTTTTGGTGGTGTCGATCGATACAGGTTGTGTGTGTCGATCGACATGTGTGTCGATCGACATGTGTGTCGATCGACATGTGTGTTTTGGACTTAGGAGAAGTCGGGTTTTGGGCGTTATGTCGATCGACACAGGTAGTGTATGTCGATCGACACGTGTTGAAATCAGACTGTCGGGTTTGGTTCCAATTGGCCGGTTTAGGGAAACCCTAGGGTTCGATATAAAAGGCAGAATCAGAGGTTCTGGCCGTTTTTTTCTGGAGAATCAGACTTTTCAGAGAGTTTTTGGGGAGAAGTTCTGAAATCAGAGAATTTGAGTGATTGTTGGGAGATTCCTGGAGGAATTTATCGTGAGTGGAGGTAGAACGAGAAAGAGGTTGTTGCTGTGCTGATTTCGGGTCTGTGGGGATGGAATCAGAGGCTGTCTTGGTGTTCTTCGCTTGTTCTTCGCGTTCTTCATCCTTTTCAATCCCAATCAAGGTGAGTGCGTGACCGTAGGCTCGCATAAGTATAGGGGACCAATGGAATACGAGTGCTTGGTGGTTTTCGTGTGTTTGTGTGTGGATTTGTGCAGGAGACTCGACGGATCGCATCAGATTCGAGTCGTGTGAGGATTGACTCGATTCTGGGTTCTGCGACATCGTGTCGATCGACACCGGGGTGGTGTGTCGATCGACACGGGGCCTGTGTTTTTCGACACCTAGTGGTTGTGTCGATCGACACAGTGGATCCTGTCGATCGACATGGGTCACTGATCATCGACACCTAGTGGTTGTGTCGATCGACACAGTGTGTCTTGTCGATCGACACGGTGTATTCTGGACTGGTTTTGTTTGCTTGGTTGTGTATGCTTGTTCTGTGATCATCCTGGTATTGTGTTGGTTGTTTATACTTGTATTTAAAAAGCCTGTAGACGGGATGACCGCGTCGCTGAGTATTTGTGATAATACTCACGCAACTCTTTTTGCCATGTGTTGCAGGTAAAGAGAAATTATGATCGTGGAATTGTGGCGAGGAAGAAGAGATGATCTAGGGTCTCACTTGGATTGTATTTCTATGGAATTGTTAGGTTGATAGTCATTGGATATTGTTTATTCATATTGGTTGATATTTAATAAAGTATGAGATTTGTTAAATTGGAATATGTCGTTGATGTTTTATTGTTCCGCATTGCTTGATGTTGACCCATTGAGGATTATTATCTGTGATGATAATAATCTGGAGGGAAATTTTTTGAAATTTTGGGTCGGGTCGTTTCTGTGATGATAGGCGTTCCCCTGCCCGAAAGGTGTTTGTGGGAATGTCTGAACGACCTTTTGCTTGGCTTAGTGATCCTTGACCACGAAGTTGTTGTTGAGGCACTAAGTGAGCTTATTGGAGCTTGATCATTTATGCTTGGAGAGTACTTATATCTAGCAGCGAAAGTTAGTTAGATCTTTGTACTCAACAAAGTGATTAGTGCCACGAAAGTGGACTGGTTTGATTTTGTACTCCATGCTTGTAAACTGAACCTTCATCTCGAGGCCCCTAACTTTATTAGCCATGATTTACTGCCCCTTTATTAATTGCCACCCTGTTGCTCAATACCTTCACCATCATTGCATTTACATCTAGTTCTCGCTCTGTTCATTTTACGTATCACTGCAATCTCTGTTTAGTTTAGTTCACACAACCAATCCCTTATCTATGTTTTAGCTTAACGAAAATTCTCCATGGTTTAGTACTCTAAATCTTAGTCTACCTTGTGTTCGAACCCTATGCTTGCTACAATTGAATTATGAGTTAGGTTGTTAGCTTGCTAGGTTTTATTTGATAGGTTTGAATTATGACTGTTAAAAACCACTCATCAAATTGGCGCCGTTGCCGGGAAAGCTTGTGCATTTAGATATTAGATTTGAGTATTTTGTTAAGACTAAAGTTTTCATTTTTCTCTCCATTTTGTTATGCAAGTTTGTTATGTTTTTGTGTTTGCTGTTTCTTCTCTGTTTTCCTTGCAGTGTATGAAAAGAAGAAGCTAAGAAGGAGGACTTTTTGACTTGGTTCCTGACATAGGTAGACTAGAAAGACAGAGTAAAGTAGAAGCTCAAGCTAGAAATTTGAAAGAAAGATAGGATATTGAGCATTCTCAAGTTGTCCCACCAGTTATAAACAACAAGCCCAACCCTATTTCACTGAGGGAGCAAGTCCAAGTTGCTGAGGGAGTTGCTCAGGCTGAGCTGAGGCTTATTTGAGCCTTTGATGAACCAACTACCAGGGGTATTGACCTGGGAATACGCCCTCCACCTGTGCTAAACAATAACTTTGAGATCAAGTCCAATATGATCAACTTAGTGCAAAACACTATGTTCAATGGACTGCCAAGTGAAAACCCCCTTGACCATCTTGATAAGTTTGACAGGCTATGCAGGACAATCAAGATGAATGGTGTTTCTGACGACACCATCAGAATGATTTTTCCCCCTTCTCTCTTTGAAACAAGGCTTCAAAGTGGGAGCGCAACATTCCCTCAGAATTTGTCAACACTTGGGAGCTCTACAAAAAGGAATTCTTGAGCAAATTCTTCTCCAAGAAGAAGACTGCTAGGTTCAGGAGTGACATAAACTCAGTCAGACAAGAAGACCAAGAGTCTCTGAGTGATGCTTGGGAAAGGCTGAAGGGTTACACAAGAAACTGCCCTCACGATGGTATTTCAAAGGATAATCTCTTGGGAATCTACTACCGTGGAGACAACAAGAGCACAAGCACCTTCCTTGATACAGCCAGCTATGGAAACTTCAGTGGACTTAATGAAAATCAAGCACAACAGTTGATAGAAAACCTTGCTCAAGACTATGAGAGGAACTTCCCTCCCTCTGATAATAACAGTGATCACAAATTCAAGGAGCTTAGTGAACGGTTGGACAGGGTGGGTAAAGTATTGATGGCGAATAAGAAAGGAATCCACTTTGTTGGCGAGATTGATGGGTTCACTCCTTGCTACCAAGAGGAAGCTGTTGAGGTTTATGAAGGGCAGCAAGAGGAGTTGAACTATGTTGGTAATCAAGGGTATCAATTCAAGAATTTCAACCTTAACTACAAGAACAACAACCTCTCCTACAAAACCACTAATGTGGAGAACCCGCAAAATCAGGTCTACCATCCACAACAAAGACCTCAAGGACAAGGATTTCAAGCCAGACCCTACAACAGCTACCCTCAGGGGACACAACAAAGCTTTAATCCTCAGGGATATCAGCCAAGAGCTCATTTTGCACCTAATGCAGACTCAGGATTTCGGCCACAACAAGGTGTGAACCAGCAATACTCTGGTCATGTACCTCAGGTCCCACCAGGTTTTGATCTCAAGGGAGTCTTGCAATAGATAATGGATGGTCAATCTTAAACTCAACAGGAATTCAACAAGAAGGTTTTAGAACTGAAGAACCATGTGGATTGATATATCATGGTTTTTACCCGTTTTCGACCATGATATAAGTCCTTTTCATAGAGTCTTTTTGGTATTTTTCGAGTCTTTTAGAGTCTTTGCAGGTTAAAGGACGATTGGAGCTTAATGGAAGCTTTTGGAGCATTTTGAAGCATTCAGGAAAGAAGAGACGAAGTGATCAAGTCAAAGTCGATTTTACATGTCTGTGTCGATCGACACGGGCCTGTGTGTCGATCGACACGAACATATCTGACGAGAAGAGAAGAATTTTCTCTTGGGCCCATGAAGCCCAGAAGTTTATAGAAAAAGCCCAGTCCGAATTTTACACACTATATATAGTTTTTATTTAGGCTTTTAAGGAAGGATCCAGTTTTTAATTAAGACTTGAGAGAGAAGTGATTGGCAAAGCTTTTAGGAGATTTCAGACTTTCGGATTTCATTGTTTTCGTATCTCTGTATCACTTACTCTATCTCTTTTATGCAATATATTTCATTCATAATGTTTACTGCATCTATGTCTGAGTAGTTTGCTTGTTAGGTTTAGGGTAATTCAAGGGTTGGATGAGAAATTGATAGGATTGAAAATCTGTTAGGATTTATCTTTATGTTCTTCATCTAGATTGATTTAACTCTGATTTTAGGACTGATCAACTGAAATTGGATATCCTAGGTTGCTTTAATAGATGCGAAAGTATTATTAACAACCGGACATAATCTTAGATGAGCAAAATTATCTATTCGCAAAGAAATTTAGCTTAGTAATTTTGTGAACAATTGAACCTGAACTTAATGCTTGTCTTTATTCACTGAATTTGCAAAGAAATTTGGAATTTAGGGATTTAGTCATAGATAATCTCTGCAACGAAAGTTGATTGGTTTTATATTCGTGTTTGAGTTCTAGAACTGCGCTTATCAAATCCTAACCGTTTTCATCCTCGTGTCGATCAACACGGACATCTGTGTCGATCGACACAGACGTATTTCGATTCTTTCCTGCGAATTACCAATAGCCTAACCTTTTGTCCAATTAATTTCTAGATCCTTGACATCATTCACTGTTTACTTTTGCTTTATATTTTACATTAATACATTCTTACTTAGCATAATTTGAATTCACTAATCGATTGTGTGTTTAGATTCCCTGTGGATTCGATCCCTAAGTACTACTACGATCTCTTAATTTGAGAGAGTAGTTCAGGGCAAATTTGAGCATATCATGGATAGAGGGTATACTGACCTCCACACCAAGTTTAAAAGCTCGAATTCTCAGTTCAAGTCATTGGATAGCTGCATTGGTCAGGTTTCTTCCTCGTCTCAAAGAACTCCACACTCTTCCTGGAAAGTGTGAAGCCAACCCCAAGGAAACATGTAATGTCACTTTCCTTGAGAATGAATGTTGTGAAGAGAGCATGGAAGGACCCTTGAGAGAAGAGGATTCCGAGGTTGAAATAGACACTGATGATGTCTTCTCTGTGGAAAAGACTGAAGAGATTCCTTCAGGCAACTCTATTTTGACTGCAAAGAAAGTGAGATTTGAGAAAGCGTTTCCTGCAGTTCACAAGATGATGAATGAACTCTTAGTACCGCTCCAAAGGAGAGATGTCTCACCAAGAGACACCATAGAACAGAGGTTCATTGAAATAGTTTTAGACTTCCAGCAGAAGCTTAATGATGCTATGGAAACACACTACGACCTAAAGACGAGAGTATCCACTTTACGGACGCTACCTAAGAAAGCTAATCTAGGGAAGTTTGTCTTGCCCTGCTCTCTGGGATATTTTCATGAGAAGGGATTGTGTGATACAGGATTAAACATCAACTTGACCTCTTTCTTCATGGTGAGAAAATTGGGTATTAAAGAAATAAATAAACGAGTGTATTCCATCACTATGGCAAACTCTTCTTCAGTAGACTCCCTTAAAATTCTTGAAAGCTATTCACTTCAGATTGGAGGCACTTTTATTCCCACTGATTTTGTGGTTATGAAGATGGAAGGAGACAAAAGTTTACCAATCATCCTTGGGATGCTCTTCTTGAAGACTGCTAAAGGACCTGAAAAACCTAAAGGTGACTCTCACTAATGTGGATGCTAGGGTCACTTATGACATAATAACATCTCCCATAGTGAAGAGCAAGGATAAGTTTGATATGGATGATTATGGAGATCCATTGGATAACTCTGCTCAGGGCTAGAAGACTCTACCTTCTGGTAAGAACAAGTGCGCCACAGATGTAACACTTGAAGCCAGTTTGACTCCCCCGCCTCTAATATATGAAGAGCCTCAGAGCCTTAAGGAGAAGTACAAGTTAGGTGAGAGCTCAAGCAACTCTCTTTATGCAAACTGGAATTCAGCTAAGGACCGGTTTGAGGCAGTGTCACAAAAGCAATGAATGACTGGGGACCAAAGTCTAACAAGGGGTCTCCACCTTCTTCTAACTAAAAGGAACAACAATGTGAAGCTTATGACACTAAAAAACCGTACTTGAAAGGCATTCTTATGACTATCCTTTTTGTACATATATCTATATTTTATCTATCTGAAATTATGTCTTATTTTCTAAATTATCTCTCTTTAGTGTGATCCAGCAGCAGGCACTGCGAAAAATTGAGGTCTACAAAGCTAGGAGGAAATGAAGTTAAAAAGCAATTTGATTTGACACCACTTATAGGCTTTAACCGACGGGTTCAACCGATAAACCGCGCTGATCAAGGGAAGAGATGGACCACGAGCAAGATGTCGATGTGCAACGATATTGCTCTCAACCAATGAAGCTATGGACCAGGAAATGTGGCTAAGGCCGTTAAATTGCAGCATCATGTTAACTTAACCGAGTTTTATCCTTAAAACTCGGTTCATCTGTAATATCCCGGTTTTCATCGGTTATCTCATCCAATTTTACGGATTTAATTTTGTGGTTTGGTCTACCAATAATTTCACCCTTTCTTTTCCCTGTGCCTCTCTCTCTGCCCTCAGATTTTTCTTTCACTCTAAAAAAAACTTCCACAGCTCAATTCTCCCTTGTAACTTCTGAATTGCTAAAACCTAAAGAAGTTTGTTCATCGATCCATCATCTTACACTATCCCTTGCTCTTACGACTTGCGCTAATTAGAATTCCGAGCATCTACCATAGCTTAAACCCCCTTCTTGTCTTCTCAGGTTATACCAGGGTAATGAGATGACCGATAAACGCAAATCAAGTAGGGTTGAAGCAACAAAGAACAAACAGTCCGAAGGGTCATCATCAAAGCAGAAATCGAAAGAAAACTCCGCTTAAAAGAGAAGGGATGTACCAGCTGAACCAGGAAGAGGAAAGAACCAGAACCTCAACGGGAGAGCTCAGTTGAGCCTGAAGAACTACAATCCGAGATTCCTTCGGCTTGGACGGTGGAGGAAAAGGATGAATACTCTCGACTTGCTCAAATTAAATTTTTTCCCTCTAAATTCGTCCATCACAAATTTATGAAGAAGTAAGGGCTTTACGAAGACTTGGAGCGGTTAATGAAGAACATGTGACTTTGGTTCTCCTTCAATTACCAAGAATTCCTCTACAAGGCTGTTGTGAAGAAATTCTTTGCTACCATGAAATTTTGCTACACCAAAGCTAGATAAAAGAAACAAAGTGAAAGAAGGCTTAGGTTTAAGATTGAAGAAACGTTGCACAATCTCTCTGTCTCTGAAGTCTGCAAAGCCTACAATTTCAATGATGGACCTCTGTATGACCTTCCATGAAGCGGTTGACATTTGGGCTGTGATTGGCAGTGGACCTTACAAGGATGGTGCCACGAAAGGCACATCGATAAGAAGCCCTGTCCTTAGAATTGTTCAGAAGCTGTTAGGAAACACAATATTCGCAAGATATGACAACAACCATATCAGAGTTGACGAATTGGCTCTCTTATATCATGGAGTTAAGGGCTTCATAAAGAAGAAGAATGAAGAGCCTTTCAACTCAGACTTCAGCAATGTTAATATGGGGTGCATATTCCTTAGGGAGCTGAAAAGGATAAGGCCTTGGGCCAGGAATACTCCTAACCCTGATCTCTACTTCACCACTATTCTTTACCCAATCTTCTCTATTGCAAATGTTGATTTGAGTAGGAAATACCATGATAGCAGAATTGACTATGTCGGCGAAGACTATCTGAGTAAATGTTTGATTCTGAGGAGGCCAAATGATGAAGTAGGAGAACACTTCGAATATGTTTTCAGAAAAAATCTTCCCAAGTTCTTTTTGCTCTGACTTCTAAACAAGAAGTTCACCTCCTTTGATTCGCCAGAAAACATTATTTTTGATCATCAGCTGTTGGAATGTCCCCCAAAAAAGTCACAGAAGAGAACATCAACAATGCCTCAAACTCTTCCAAACCTTTACTCTTTGAACATACCATACATTTTCTTTGAGCCTCGTGGCTTGAGGGAGTAGTTCTTCCATTCTGCCTATCTAATTCAGAAATGAGTCAACATAAGGAATGATGTCCGTCTGAAAGTAATTGAGTAACGTCTAGGTATTTTCCCAGCCTTCACCATGGATGAAGAATCCAACAATGCAGTAGAGGAATTACTATGACTCATTCTTCCTCCTCATTACGCTGACGCCTCCACATCTGACAACTCTCCGCTGTTTGGCTAAAGGTACCACGTACCTTTGTAAATATTAGTTTAGCTTTTCTTTAGTTTCAACTTCTTTTCTTTTCAGTGTGTGTGCTTGTGTGCTTCTTTTCTCCTTTCTCTTTTCTGTCTCACTGGGACAGTGAGAACCAAGTCTGGGGGAGAGAACACACACACATACACACACTACAGTTGATAATGTACAGTTTGATTTCTTTTCTCTTCTTCTTCCACTTGCATTAGATTGTGTCCTGCATCCTTGTATCCCTTTGCATTGCATTCATTACATGAAAAAATTTCAAAAAATAAAATGCATAGAGTTTCATTCTGTATTTGCATTTTTCTGCATTCTGTTTCATGTAGGATTGAGTCTAGAAGCATTATAGTTTGCATGACCTTGTTCTCTGTCTCACTGGGACAGTGAGAACTAAGTCTGGCGGAGAGAACACACATACACACACACATACTAGAGTTGCTAATGTACAGTTTGATTTGTTTCTCTTCTTCTTCCACTTGCATTACATTTTATCCTGCATCTTTTACTCCTTTGCATTGCATTCATTACATGAAATTTTTTCAAAACAAAACAAAAAAATGCATATAGTTTCATTTTGTATCTTCATTTTTCTGCTTCTGTTTCATGTAGGATTGAGTCTAGAAGCATTGTAGTCTACATTTACATATGCATACGAGGACAATTGCAGTCAATGATTAAGCTTCAGTTTAGGACTCACACTTGCTGCCCTCATTAGAACTGTTTCGATGCTTTAACATTGCTGAAGTATAGAGCCAACCATGCTTTGAACTATCATTTTAAAAGTCCCTTCTTGCTTGAAACTTGTTTGATTTGCTTCTCATCTCTCTGAATTTGAACTTAATTGAATTAATTTTTCTCACTTTTGGACTTTAAATTATAACTGTGGATAAACACTTAACATTCAAATCATGTTTACCTCATTTTTACCACTCTCTTCTTGATTTGAATGGCCATCCCGATACAAGTTCATCATGAGGATGGTACCACACCCTTTAAACCCAAACCTTTTGTTCAGACCCTTGCATATGTTCTTGAGTGAGGCCTTTTTCTTAAAGTGTTGCACTAGTAAAACCTTGCACGGCTTAGAGACGACAAGGCAGAGCTTCCAATAGGCTAGTTTTTTTAGTTTAAGACTAGCCTTAGGTGGGGGATGAAAATAAAATGGGGTGTGCTTTACTGTTTTATCTTGAGGGTTAGTGGTTGAGTGTGAAAAAAGGAAAAGATTGGAAATAAAGAAAAAGACAAGTCTGGGAGAGAGTCTAAAAAAAGTAAAAATAGCTCTAGTGAAAAATCAAAAGAACGTTTAGCCTTCTAATAGATCAAATCAAAAGAAAGTAAAGTTATAAGTTAGAGGGGGATAAGCTAGGAGCTAATTATAATGAACAAAGCTAGAACAAATCAAAAAGAAAACTCTCTGGGTCTTGTTTCAAAAACAAAAAGAAGATAAGAGTTTGTTGAAGGGATGGTATTTGGCCAAAAAGGGTCAGTGGTTACACTTGGGTAGTGAGGGATGAAGAGAATGAGAGATTGCATAAAGGGGATAAAGGGTAGATATTGGATTCTTAGCCTTGAATGCATCAATTGTTTCTTTTTTTTCCTGCTTTTATATAGTGTGACACTTGCTTTTAAGAGTTAGCCACCATAAAAGACTTTGAACCTTCTCTGCATTTCATTTTCCAACCCTTTTTCTACCTTGCCAAACGGTATTGATTCAATTTCCAACTGTGAGACTGCACCAAACACTTAAATGAATGTTAAAGAGATGAGATAGTAGTTGATGACGGGATTTCTTGTGAGTTCCAGGATTTAGAGTTGGAGCTTGATTTGTGATGGGCATGGAAAAGTTTGGTTAAGTAAGGTCTGTTGGGCATCGACATGGTTCTCTTTCAGACACACTTGTGAGCACCTTTACTGTCTCTTTCAGGTACTGTGACTCTGTCTTTAAACCTCTTCTTCAGGGTTGCCTTTTGTTAGTTTGCTTGCGGACAAGGAAAAAGCAAGTTGGGGGAGTTGATATATTCATGTCTTTACACTTTCTGTTTACATAATTGCATATCATTATCCCTCATTCTGCATAATTTAGGAGCCATTTAGCTATAGTTTAGTATAAGTTTGCATCTTAGGATCTTAGGTTAGTGTTTGTACATATTTCTCTTTTTTTACCCTTTTTCAGGTGGTATCTATGCTAAATTGAAGTTATCTGGCTTATCAGAGCCTGGAGGATTAGAGTGGATTGCTGAGGAGTGGAAGCAAAGGTAATTGCAAGGTTCTGAAGTTAACAGAGGAAGCAGGGGAGCAGAAATCGGTCATCAATTATCAAGGCTCACTGATAGTATGCACTTGGAATAGCGGAAAGATGGAGTCTCAACAAATCTACTTAAGTTTGTGACTTGGGTCGAGAATCAAGATGTCAGTGCCCCCAAACTAGTGCACAGATATCCCAGGTTATCCCCTTGTTACGATGGAGCATCAAGACTCTCCAATCGTAGGATCAGGCGTGCCATATCGGCAGAAGAATAAGGTGAAGAAATCGATATCCCCTGATATCGACATAAATCGATGAAGAAGACCGATAACCTGTGCCTAACAAGAATGTAGTATCGCGACATGACTGCTGGATGAATCACTGGATCGGCGCCGGGTATCGGTCACTTCCCCGATATGGAGTGATCGATCTTTATTTCATTTTGTTGACTTTTCCGGGTCGACCATTGGCTATTGCCGGATGATCTGTTTCTTTGCTGGGTCGATCCAAGTACTGTTATGAGGGGTTATAAATATGTTCTTAGCCCCTGAAAAATCGAAGTTTTTTTTATTTCCTTTAACAATTTAAAAAGCTTTCCTTTTAAGTTGTAGTTGTAATCGAGCCTTAGAGCATTAATACTTTGATGTTCTAAGTTATTTGCTTTATAAAGTTTCAGTCTTCAGCTTAAAGTTTTAATTTTTATGTGAGAATCGTTTTCATTTCTTTATTTTACCATACACACACCACTTGAGCTTAGTCATGGCTTGTTCTGTAGCCATGAGTGAGTAGATTTAGGGGCTTTAGAAAGTGGCTAACATCGTTTCGGATCCTCAATGAAGTGTTCTCAAGTTTAAGTTAAGCTTAAAGCTCGGTTCTTGAATTATTTCTCGAATCGTGATGATAGGCATTCCCGTGCCCGGAAGGTGTTTGTGGGAATGTCTGAACGACCTTTTGCTTGGCTTAGTGATCCTTGACCACGAAAGTTGTTGTTGAGGCACTAAGTGAGCTTATTGGAGCTTGACCATTTATGCTTGGGGAGTACTTATATCTAGCAGCGAAAGTTAGTTAGATTTTTGTACTCAACAAAGTAATTAGTGCCACGAAAGTGGACTGGTTTGATTTTGTGCTCCATGCTTGTAAACTGAACCTTCATCTGGAGGCCCCTAACTTTATTAGCCATGATCTACTACACCTTTATTAATTGCCACCCTGTTGCTCAATACCTTCACCATCATTGCATTTACATCTAGTTCTCGCTCTGTTCATTTTACGTATCACTACAATCTCTGTTTAGTTTAGGTCACACAACCAATCCCTTATCTATGCTTTAGCTTAACAAAAATTCTCTATGGTTTAGTACTTTAAATCTAGTCTTCCTTGTATTTGAACCCTATGCTTGCTACAGTTGAATTATGAGTTAGGTTGTTAGCTTTCTAGGTTTTATTTGATAGGTTTGCATGCTAACGTTGAATTGACTGTTAAAAACCACTCATCAATTATTGACTCTTTATTCTGCCAAGATGGAGAATGGAGCCAAACTATGAGTATTCTCATATTGGAAAGCTTTGTGTGGTATGGGACCTAGCGATATCGATGCTGGTATATAATATGTCCCTATAACAAGTTACATGTAGAGTATTTAACCCTGAAACTAGTCAGAGTTTTACGACCACTTTTGTTTATGCCTCTAATCTCAAACTTGAGAGAAGTGGCATTTGGAGGGAGTTGCAAGCACTTGCTACTAATAGATGTCTAGTTGGATCTCCTTGGCTGGTCACAGGAGACTTCAACCAAACTCTTACGGCTTCTGAACACTCCCTCAGAGAGGAATTTGATAGTTTTTCGGTAGGAAGGAGAGATTTTCAACACTGTCTGAATGTAACTGGACTTTTCGATCTTCCAGTCACTGGTCCAGTTTTTACATGGTGGAACCACATAAGAGCAACCCCAATATCGGAGATGCTTGACAAAATTCTTGGAAATGATCAGTGGCTCTTTTTTTTCCAGAAGCCCAATTTAGCTTAGAAGCTCCTCTATTTTTAGACCATGTTGTTTGTTGCATTAGACTACCGGACCTTGTTGCTAAACCAAATAGGCCCTTTAAGTATAACTTGCATCTTATTCAGCATCCTGGTTTTCTATCTATTGTTGAAGAGGCTTGGAGAGGTTTTGTGGTGGAAAGATCACCTATGCAACAAGTAGAAAGCTTAAGCTTCTTAAACGTATTTTGAAAGAGCTAGACCACTCTACATACTTAAATATTTAGAAGAGAACTGTAGAAGCCCTTACAAACCTTCAGCAATCTTAGCATATTATTATTTCAGATTCTTCGTGTGAGGAGGCAAAGAGAGAACTCTTGGCCCTGAAGAAGTGGAGGGAGTTGGCTAAGGCAGAGGAAACTTCTTGAGACAAAAATTAAGAATTAAATGGCTAAAGTTGGGAGATATGAACACAAGCTTCTTTCATAGATGTGTTGCTGCTAAAAGAGCTAGAAATCGTCTGTCTCGGATCAAACCTTAAATTGGGTATACGAGTAGAGATGAGGAGCTGATTAAAATTACTTGTGTGGACATCTACATAGATCTTCTTGGTCCTCAAGTAAGGTGATGAAAGAACTTTTCCCGGTTTATTAAGTTCAAACCTAGAATCACTACTTCGATATAGAAATAGTATAGGTTCGTTAAGGGACAAGCAATACACTCTAATTCTATGAAATACCAATTCAACTAAGCGATTTAATGTGGTTTAAGTGTCACGAATTAACAAGCAAACAAATGTAAATTTTGGTTGTAAACAATTGATGGAAAAGTGTTAGCTCAAGGGATATATCTCAGGGATTAGATCATCAAGAACCAAACAATTATTCAGGTTATCAAGTTATGAACCAATCTTGAACTCAATCATAAATATAAGATGATCCACTGTCGTGGCATCAACAACTTCAACAATCAATCTAACACCCTAAACTGTCGTTTGAGGTTACAAGGAATGATGAGCATTAAACGTATAGGATTGATTTGTTCACGAGTTGCTTTAACTTCAACTTTCGTTGGCTAAAGACAACTCGCCCATCTAAGTCAATTCCAGCAATTCACAACACTTTTGATTAGTAAATTCAACCTAAAATCAAAGGCTAGGTGATCAATCTAGTCTAGGCATTACAATCGACTATTGATAAAGATATCAAGTGATGTTTCAAAACCTATCTATGCTTAGTTATGATTCTCTAACCCCATCGAACCCTCAACCTAACAAAGGGGATTAGTCGCACATATTCAAGCAAACAACAGCAGCAAAAGAGAATAGAAACTGCATTGAATCGAATAGAAAAGAGTAAGGGTTTAGAAAAACTTCAACAATAACATGGAAGGAAATCCTCAAGCTTACAACTCTAAAAACAATTATCAAACCTCTCTCTCTCTCTTTTGTTCTCGTTTCTCTGCTGTGTCGTGTCTGCGTGTCCTCTAAAAGGATCGAAAATTCCCCTTTTAAAGGACCATCGGCGGCTGGGAAAAGATTAAGGCTTCAAAATTAGGTTTAATGAAAACTTTCTTAAGTGGATCTTCTGGGAGCAGGTGATCCCTCTTCTTGAGCGAGTGCTCCTTTTCTTCAAAATATCCAAAAAAATCCAGTTTTCCTCCTCTTTCGCCAAATCCAGTTGCTAGTTCCAATCCTCCATTCCAACCGCATTTTAGACCTAGAAAGACTCAAATTAGAGTGAAAGACTCGATAAAAACCTACAAAACAAAGGTTAGAATGCGCCAAAAACGCATTATATCAAGGGAACTTAACTTAAACAGCACATAAATTAGGTAATATTACTAGAAGTATACAAAACTTTTTTTATTACTGATTTATTTTAAATGCCCAGCGTGCCCTTGTAATTACGTTATGACAAAAAACCTAATTACAAGAATGCCATTACTTTTGAGTGCCACGTCAGATAAAATCCGGCGTCACATAGGAAATCGCTGACGTGTATTAATGAACTCAGCCGTAAAGCATTACGGCGGTATTGACGGCTGAGTTATATATACGATGTGGCTGACTTAAAAAAAATGACTGATTTACATATACAAATAAGCCAAACGATACGGCTCACTTACAAAACGTGGCTGATTTAAGATCTTCTGGCTGACTTAAGTTTTATTTGACGGCTGAGTTTAAAAAAATCTGCCTGATTTATGAGCTAATGGCTGACTTATGTACATATATGACGGCTGATTTGTACATCGGCTGGTTGAGATATGTTTCTCACGATGACGGAATGATCATCGACTGGCTGTGTTACTAAACGGACGGCTGACCTATGAAAGATTGTTACGGCTGATTTAAGTATAATTAACGTAAATCAGCCGTGTTTAGCTTGATTAATAGTAAACTCGGCCATATTACGTCTGATTTATTAGCGAAAGATTAATTACTACAATAGCATTCATTTGACGGCTGATTTATTGGACGATACAGCTGACATAATATTTTCCAGCTGATCTACGCCCTTTTATGGCCTCTTTTCGAACCCGATTTTTGTTGTTTTTATTACTGAAATAGTATTCACGTAGCAACTGACTTACATATGCATTTGATGACTGATTTAGGTAGGCTGATTTACGTTTTCATTTTGTGGCTCACTTGCCATATAAGCAAAAAATTAATGACATCAAATCCGATTTTCCATGTCATCAGCTCCTATTTTCCATGTCATTTTCCATGTCATTGTTAGAGTTTTATGTTGTGACGCTGTGTCTTCTTCTTCTTCTTCATCTATTTATCTTCTTTATCATCTGATACCCAGAAACTTAATCGTCTTCTTCCACATTATTTTTTTTCATTGATCTTTGTTCGAGATCTTATGGATCCGGTAATTATTGTTTCCGGTAACTGGGTCAAGAAAAACAGATACGTATTCAACGCCGACGGTAGAGGGTGTAGAGTTTTGTATTTAAATGATGAAACAACACACGACGAACTTGTGAAGTCTGTACTCGATGATTACGGATTGAACGAGTCGAGCCATCAGATTCAGCTGAGCTACATGTTCTCGAATAAAAATTTGAAAACAATGGCGCACGATACTCCACCAGTTTACGTCTCCAATACTCGACAGATGATAGGTTTTCTAAGCCTAAGGAAATTCGAACAGATACGTCTCTGTGTAGAGATTACGGAGAAAAAGGAGAGCCAAATTAGTCGGAATGACGAAGTGAGAGAGTAGAAGAAAAGGTTATTCAGTTACGGTGGTTTCAGTAATGATAATTGTCCTGGTGGTGAAACAAAATACGAAGATAAACGCGACGATGAAGACATGGATTGCGCAAGTAAAATGGAAGGTGAAGAATACGAAGTAGGCGGAGAATCCGAAGTAGGCGAACAAGACGAAGAAGATGATGAATTTGAAAGCCGATTTGATATGTTCGACGACTCGGATGGTGCTTCATCTGAAGATGATAACTTCAGTTCATACGGTGAGTCTCCAACACAAGACGAAGATTCACCAACCCTACCGCCTAAGAAGAGAGCTCACAACATGTCGGTGAGCGGATCGGAAAGGAATCAAGAGGTTCTAAGTTTGGAGATGTCTTCGCTAAACCTCGCGGTAGGGCAACGATACGAGAGTAAAGCCAATTTGGAGAAACGACTGAAACTTCTTACGGTGAGAGATCAATTTGATTTTGATGTAGACGTATCCAATTCGGACACACTCATTGTTAAGTGTTGGGTTGATGGATGTCTCTGGAGAGTTCGTGCTTCTACACAAGGGGAATTACCGGCATTTTATGTTCGTATTTATGATTCGGAGCATACATGTTCTGTAACTGAGCGTTCTAATCGATCTCGACAAGCAACACCAGATATTTTAGGCCAGTTGTACAGGGAGTATCTCGGCGACGTTGGTCCATCTGTTCGACCTAAGAGTGTTGGAATAACTATCAATAAGCATTTTGGTGTAAAGGTAATTACTAGTACGTTGCAGCTGACTTATTTGTATAGTACAGCTGATTATTAGTACGTTTTGGCTGACTTATATGTATATTACAGCTGATTTATTAGTACGTTGCGACTGACTTCTATTTCAGCTGATTTTTTAGTACGTTTTGGCTGGCTTATATGCACCTACAGCTGATTTATTTGTACGTTGCGACTGACTTCTATTTCAGCTGATTTTTTAGTACGTTTTGGCTGACTTATATGCACCTACAGCTGATTTATTTGTACATTGCGACTGACTTCTATTTCAGCTGATTTATTGGTAAGTTGTGGCTGACTTAGCGGCTGACTTAGCGGCTGACTTATTTATTTATTACACCTGATTTACTTACTTGTACTTTTCGTTTTCCGTGTGGACAGATGGATTATTGGAAATCACATAGGACGCTAAAATTTGCAAGGGAAATCGATATGGGAACTCCTGAGAGTGGGTTTGAAGACTTGCCTCCTTACCTATATATGATAAGAAGGGCAAATCCGGGTACGGTTACGCGTCTTCAAATTGATGAATTTGGAAGATTCATGTATGTGTTCCTTGCGTTTGGTGCGAGCATAAATGGGTTTCCTTTCATGCGCAAAGTTGTCATTGTCGACGGTACGTTTTTTAACGGTAAATACAAAGGGACACTTCTCACAGCACTAGCTCAGGATGGTAACTTTCAGATTTTCCCAATAGCCTTCGGTGTGGTTGACACTGAAAATGATGATTCATGGCACTGGTTTTTTACGCAACTAAAAATTTTGATTCCTGACGATGAGGCTCTTGCGATTATCTCGGACAGGCATAATTCGATAGGAAAAGCAATTGGAAATGTGTTTCCGTTGGCTTCTCGTGGAATTTGCACTTACCATTTATATAAGAACATTTTGCAAAAGTACAAGGGAAAAGATGTCTTTCGTCTGGTGAAGAAAGCGGCAAAATGTTTTAGGGTTTCTGACTTTAATACAAGGTTCGAGGAGATTGAAGCGATTAATCCTGAACTTCATGACTACCTCCAAAGAGCTGATGTCCGACTGTGGGCGCGTGTTCATTTCCCGGGCCAAAGGTACAATTTGATGACTACGAACATAGCGGAATCAATGAACAGAGCACTGTCAAATGCTAGAAGTCTTCACATTGTTTAACTATTAGAATCGATACGGGTTATAATGACGAGATGGTTTGAAGAACGGAGAGAGGATGCGAAATCGCAGCCAACCACGCTTTCGCGTGGTGTCGAGAAACTACTACATGTAAGTCAGCCATTGCAGTTCATAAGTCAGTCGTTATTGTTCCATAATCCAGCCTTTATGATAAGTCAGCCATTGCAGTTCATAAGTCAGTCGTTATTGGTCCATAACCCAGCCGTAATGTTTTAATAATTTTTTATGTATTATAAATAGGGTCGTGTTATTGCCGCCAGACTTATGACGGTACAAAGGATTGATCCTTATCACACGGAAGTTACATATGGATCGTCTTTGCATATTGTGAATTTGGAAACAAGAAAATGCACATGTCGGCGTTTTAAACACGAGAAATTAGCATGCGTGCATGCAATCGCAGCTGCCGAGGATAGGAAAATTCGTCGTATATTCTTGTGCAGTCCTTACTACTACAGCAATTATTTGGTAAACGCATACGCTGAGTTGATCATGCCCATAGATTCAGCGCTCCAAGTTCCAAATAACGTTGCTAACCAACCGTGCTTGCCCCCGCTTGTTCGTCAACAACCAGGAAGGCCTAAGAAAAGTAGGATGAAATCTGCTTTAGAAGTTGCCCTTGAGAACAAACGTCATAGGAAACGACACGCATGTTCTCGTTGTAAACAGCCTGGGCATAATGCAAAAACTTGTCCGATTTAAAAGTGTTGTTTGGATATGTATGGATTTGTGTTTTTGTTAATGCGATAAATCAGCCGTAAAGATTGAATTATTGTCAATAAATGACTGACTTATGATTACAATACAGCTGATTGTCAATAAACGACAATGAGATTGGGTTAGATGAGGAAGACATTTTCTTTCGAAATTTAAGAAGACGAAGATGGTAACTCGTCCAAACGCGTAATATTTTAAAAAAAATTAGAGTTCCCAAAAGAAATTAGAGTTCGCAAAAGATTAATCATTACTCCTAGTATATGGAGCCATATATATGTCAGTATAGCATCTCGAGAATACGAAACATCGCATGTTAAAATTGAATAAGTAATATATTTTTTTCCCGCCGAAATACGAATCTACGCGAGATAAATTACACGTTTCGGCTGACTTATATGCACTTAACGTCACGAGATAAAATTGAATAAATAAATATATTTTTTTCCCGCCGAAATACGAATCGTCGCGAGATAATTACACGTTGCGCGGCTGACTTATATGCACCTAATGGCCGAGTTAAGGCACGTTCAATATGACTTATATATTGAAAGAGAACCTATACCTCAAAAATATTTATGGCATGGTTTGGGAATGTCATAAATTTGGGTTTAGGGTTAGGCTGAGTTATATCAAATGTTAGGCTGAGTTATAGGCTGAGTTTCGGCTGAGTTATATCAAATGTTAGGCTGAGTTATATCAAATGTTAGGTTGAGTTATAGGCTGAGTTTCGGCTGAGTTATATCAAATGTTAGGCTGAGTTATAGGCTGAGTTTCGGCTGAGTTATATCAAATGTTAGGCTGAGTTATTACGATGACTGCTAAAACATAAGCATTTGATAAAGTTAGATAAACATAAACATAAACATAAGACTACTAAAGCATAAGCATTAGATAAACATATATCCCTATTTTGCATGAAACTTCATCCAATCAAGTTCTTCAACGCTGGCGTTATACATCTTTTCTTTAGCTTCAACGAGTTCTGGTGCAAGTTTGTCCAACTCAGCAAGGAACTCAACCTTTTCCTTCCCGATAAATTCTTCAAGCAAATCTATTTTCGCAGAAATAAAGATAACTTCCACAAAAACATCATGCAATTCAACTTTTGTATTAATATGTTCCTTGAGCGAGAGGATCAACGTCTTGTAATGGTCCTCGTTTTCCCTTTTGGCCTTTTTAATAGCATTTCGTCGATGGTCATCCTCCATTGGACGCTTCATCATCTTCTTCGATTCTGCCATTGATGCTGCATGTATATCGAAAATAGGATGTTAATATAGCTTCTAAACATATAAACAAATCAAGTTGCAAAAACGTGAATTACATATACTAGGAGAACAAGGAAAAACTAACTTTTATTTGAGATTGCAAAAGGAGAAAACAAGTTCAAAGTTAATAAACGAATGTTCGGTTACTGAGTGTTCACTTGGTATTTATAGAAAATACCGAAAACCGTTGGGTTACTGCGTAGTTGCCTAAAATATTATAAAAAAATAGAGAAAATTACTCAAATAGCATAGAAAAGGTTAATATGCTTAGCGTATCGAGAGTACCAAACGCGTGCGTAATGATTACGTACATATATTCACACGCCATATTAATATAATAGAGAATAGATGATTTATTATTTATATGATTATATGATTATTTAGGGTTTAGGGTTTAGGGTTTTGTGAGAACAATGTGTATGTTTTGCTATACATCTAGGAATTAAGGTTTAGGGTTTAGGGTTTAAGGTTTTGTAAGAACAATGTGTATCTTTTGCTATACATCTAGGAATTATGGTTTAGGGTTTCGTTTAGGGTTTTGTGAGAATCAGTCAGTCATAACTCAGCCGAATCCCGAATTCGTCACTTTTAAGTCAGCCGCTTCTTTGCACAATCAGTCAGTCGCTATTAAGGAGAGTAAAAGCTGACTGACACATAAGTCAGCCTTTACTCAGTAACCGAAGAGTTGCTATTACATTTTTTTAATATCAATAAAATACAACCTCTTTACTGTTTCACAAAACCCTAAACCCCAAACATTAAGTGTTCACTTGGTATTTATAGAAAATACCGAAAACTGTTGGGTTACTGCGTAGTTGCCTAAAATATTATAAAAAATAGAGAAAATTATTCAAATAGCATAGAAAAGGTTAATATGCTTAGCGTATCGAGAGTACCAAACGCGTGCGTAATGATTACGTACATATATTCACACGCCATATTTATATAATAGAGAATAGATGATTTATTATTTATATGATTATATGATTATTTAGGGTTTAGGGTTTAGGGTTTTGTGAGAACAATGTGTATCTTTTGCTATACATCTAGGAATTATGGTTTAGGGTTTAGGGTTTAGGGTTTTGTGAGAACAATGTGTATGTTTTGCTATACCTCTACGAATTAAGGTTTAGGGTTTAGGGTTTAAGGTTTTGTAAGAACAATGTCTATCTTTTGCTATACATCTACGAATTAAGGTTTAGGGTTTAGGGTTTAAGGTTTTGTAAGAACAATGTCTATCTTTTGCTATACATCTAGGAATTATGGTTTAGGGTTTCATTTAGAGTTTTGTGAGAACAATGTATCTTTTGCTATACATCTAGGAATTATGGTTTAGGGTTTAGGGTTTAAGGTTTTGTAAGAACAATGTGTATCTTTTGCTATACCTCAAGGAATTATGGTTTAGGGTTTAGGGTTTCGTTTAGGGTTTAGGGTTTAGTGAGAACAATGTGTATGTTTTGCTATACCTCTAGGAATTAAGGTTTAGGGTTTCGTTTAGAGTTTTGTGGGAACAATGTGTATGTTTTGCTATACATCTAGGAATTATGGTTTAGGGTTTCGTTTAGAGTTTTATGAGAACAATGTGTATCTTTTGCTATACATCTAGGAATTATGGTTTAGGGTTTAGGGTTTAAGGTTTTGTAAGAACAATGTGTATCTTTTGCTATACCTCTAGGAATTATGGTTTAGGGTTTAAGAACAAAGTGTATGTGTATAATTTCGTAGACGAGATAGGGAAGTCTTCAGTTTGGAGATATAGTAGCAGACTTATCATACAAAACATAAGATATAGTAGCAGACTTCTCATACAAAACTGAAAAAGTTCAATCTTTTACAGAAAGCTTGAGATAGAAGTCGAATTGGCGTGCCGATTTGCTACGGCGAGGTATCGGCTCTGTGTTTCTTTGGATTTGGTGGTTGACTTGGACTTCGGCGAGATGATTCGCCTTCATCTCCAACTTTCGGTGTCTCCTCTTCGAACCGATCTCTGTTCCTTTGAGCGAGAAAGTTCTGGTAGTACCTGCACAACGAGAAACAAACAAAATACAAGGAACATCACAGTTTGACAGTATTAATTTCACCAGGTTGAAAACAACGAAAATTTGACTTGCAAAGAATTCGACATTTCATAGATGGTGAATACACATAATGACAGAATTCGACATTCAATACAATACACATGTTGACTAAGAGTTTACCTGAAAACTCTTTCGAGAATTGCCTCATATGACAAAAAGTTTTCTCCGTTTCGTGACATCTTTCGGGCATAGTTGTCGATGGCCTTGTCGATTGGTCATCTCGCAATAGAGAAACAGATTTCAGATTAGTGCTGCAAAATTTGAGATTGGTATTTGAATTGACATGTATGCAGTTAGAAGTATGTAAGTTTGTAATGGCGAGAAACAGGGTTTGTTCATGGAACTTACAAGAGATTTCCTCCCATTATCGTGTACTCAGCGATCTCCTGAGGGGCTTCAGTGGTTGTTGTTGGTTCGTACAGAAAAGTAAAGAGAAATGGGGTCACCACTGAGAAGTAAGTCAGAACCATGAAGATTTTGAACAGGGGAAGTCGAGGAGACTTACATGGATCTACGTCGAAGTTAATGATATATCCAACCCTCTCGAGTCTAGGGAACCGAGTTTCAGAGGTAGCAGAGGAAGAATCCGGTTGCAGATTTGGGGATCGTGACAGAGAGGCCATTATAGGTGATTGATTGAGATTTTAAGTTTTTATTTCGCAAGAGAAGAGAAAGTGAGGAGCCCCATTGGTTGCTAACCTAGGATTTTCTGAATACGTAATTATATTGAAATTAATTAATACTCTCGAGACGCTTCCTATATTAGGTGTTAATGATTAATCTATATTATATAAGTCAGCCGAAACGTGAATTCGTCACTCTTAAGTCATAACTCAGCCGAAACATGAATTCGTCACTCTTAAGTCAGCCGCTTATTTTGCACAAAGTATTATATAACTCAGCCGAAACATGAATTCGTCACTCTTAAGTCAGCCGCTTCAGTCAGTCGCTATTAAGGAGAGTAAACGCTGACTAACACATAAGTCAGCCAGCCTTTACTCAGGAACCGAAGAGTTGCTATTAATTTTTTTTTAAATCAATAAAATACAATACAATCTCTTTAGTGTTTTAGTGTTTCACAAAACCCTATGTGAACTGCCCTAACACATTATAAGTTCCTTCATCTAAGATCTCTGATGCCATCTTCACCCGTAAACCCTGAATATTCGCATCATTTATCCCATGGAAAGTAGTGTCAAGCGCTAGATACTCGACAAACTTCAATGCATACACCCCACAGTCGCCAATTTGGACATTTTGTGGGATGTATTTGCCGCTCCTCCTTCGGAACGAAAACTGCTTCACTCTAGGTTTTCGGAGATTGGCAGGAACTAATTCGTTAATCATAAATGGGATCATGTGCGAAAACGGCATAAATGAATCACGGATTTTCTTTTCACTTTCGGGTGTCACCTGTCCAATGATGGGATCGTAAACGTCGATCTTCTCATTAACAAGGTCCATGTGATATGCCACCCAATGATCTCCTCCAGTTTGTAGAACTCCGTACAAGTGATCCACATCTTCTAACCACTTCTTGTTTGTTTGCAAGTCATTAGGAGTTTTGCCGTTTACTAAATCCTCATACCCAGCTGTGAACTTAAACGTCTTTGGTTTGATCTTGAACTGTATGTAATCCATAGACCATAGTGCAGTAAACCAAATGTCCATAAATCCAATTCGCTTGGAGTAGAATGGGGAGAGATCTAGCATGGATTTTTTGATGAGGATTCTCATATACGCGGAAATATGATGTACAAAGAAAAATTATACTTAACTCAGTCCCATATAATATATAACTCAGACATAAAGCATACTTAAGCCTACATAACTCAGACATATAATAAATAACTCAGACATTACGTATATTTAACTCAGCCCCATATAATCTATAACTCAGACATAAAGCATACTTAAGCCTACATAACTCAGACATAAAGCATACTTAAGCCTACATAACTCAGACATATAATAAATAACTCAGACATTACGTATATTTAACTCAGCCCCATATAATCTATAACTCAGACATAAAGCATACTTAAGCCTACATAACACAGACATATAATTAATAACTCAGACATTACGTATATATAACTCAGCCCCAACAGTATACTTACATCATCAGACAGCCATCCATAATCTATCCTTGGCCAATACTTTCTCTCAGATATGAGAACTCTGTAGAACTCGATCTCGTCTGTACCCTTTGTAAATGGAACATCCCTAAAACAATTAAACACAAGTTAGTTTAGGCAAATATTGCTAATAGCCGTATTAACATATGCTCTAAAGGGTCATACTCGAATGGCTTTAGGTGATCCAAAAGTTTAGCCACTTTAACCGGATCAGCAGGTGCGACAGGATCATAGATTGTCGGTGAAGGTTCATAATTTTTCCTCATGCACGTCATTCCATTGTCTCCAATATAAGGAAAAACTCGTGTTTGAGGATCATTTTCTAGCCTCCCTGAAGACCCATCAGGAGATAATTTCACCCTTGACTCCCGATAAGCCTTAATTCTCTCTGACCTAATCTTGTCCTCTTCCTCCTCATCAGACTCCGGCAGCACTTCGTTATATTCTGCGACAAATTTGCTGGTGACATCCACAATCTCACTGTCGTCGTTTAAAATCTGTTTCTTCTTTGCTGGGATAGTCACTTCCGGAGGTTTCGGATCGTCGTTGCCTTTACGATTCCTCGCTGTCCTCCTTCTTACTTGCCCCTCCTTTCTTAAAGCATTGGACTCCTTCTTTAAAGCATCGGCCTCCTTCTTCTTTAAAGCAGCGGCCGCCTTCTTTAAAATAGCGGCCTCCTTCCTCTTTAAAGCAGCGGTCTCCTTCTTCTTTAAAGCATCGGCCTCCTTCTGCTTTTTAACCTCAGCCTCCTGCTTTTTTGCCTCAACCAATTTCTTAGCAGGAGAAACAGTAACGAAATCAACTGTTTCTTCTTCGTCATTACCAAACTCCTCAGCCAATTTCAATTTGGTCTTATGAACTGGTTCAGTTTTTTTAAGCTGTATTAACATATAAACATAACTCAGCCATAATAAAAAGAATAAATCTGTCGTTATGTAACTATAACTCAGCCGTCAAATAGGTAATAAATCAGTCGTCAAATATAGGTAATAACTTAGCCGTCAAAAGTAACCATAACTCAGCCGTCAAAAATAAACATAAATCAACTATAACGTACATTATGCAGGGGGCTGTTGACTGGTTCAGGACTTTTATCCGGTTCAGGACATTTAAACTCGTCCTTCTGCGGCTGTATTAACATATAAACACAACTCAGCCGAGACTAATAAGGATAACTCAGTCGTCAAAAATAAACATAACTCAACTGTAACGTACCTTTGGACTATTAACGGATTTCTGCGGGAAGTTGTTCACTTTTGATTGGTTATCATCCTTTTGAGTACTGTTCCGTGCCTCGAGAGCATTCAGACGCTCTCTCATTTGCATCCGATCATTCTCAATAGATGCAACTCTTTCTTCCACAGCATCTCGGACTGTATCACCAATCATCTTCTTCAAATCTGACAACTCTCCAAATTTTGTGTTATAGGCGTTTAACTGCGCCTCAACACTGTCTATTCTACTACCAAAGTTGTCAAACTTGTCAAATCTTCTGACAAGGTTTTCCAGGACATTGACTACGGTCGTCAAATCCGTCTCTTTCCCCATATCCTTGTAGCTACTATGCTGCAACACAATCTCACTGTTGCTTACTTCCTGTTTTTTCGTAGCTTTCTTCTGTTTTTTTGCGGGGGGTTGATCGGAATCTAACGAAACAGCAGCCTTCATTTTTTTCTTCTACTCATCGCTCTTCACATCCCAAAAACCTCTAACAAACCTACCCGCATGTATGTCTGTTACCAGATTTACAACTTCTGGGTCATTTTCTTCACTCGCCCACTACGGAAACAGCTCTTCTACAACCTCCTTCATAACCATTTTCTTCACACGCACCTGCATAGTAAATCAGCCATAAACTCATAAGTCAGACATCAAAAGATTCATAACTCAGCCATCAAGTAACTTATAAGTCAGACATCAAATGAATCATAACTCAGCCATCAAGTAACTCATAAGTCAGACATCAAATGATTCATAACTCAGCCATCAAGTAACACATAAGTCAGACAGAATAAAAAGATCCATAACTCAGCCAAGTCAACCTTCTTACCTCACCATGGTCTCTGATCTCCTCAGCTATGGCTGTAGTAAGACTTTTACGTGTACGGGTTCCACCCCATCGCAAAAGAGGAATTTCGTTCTCATTGACTACTTTTCCAAACCGCTCTCTGAAGCAGGTCACAGATTCATACGCCCAAACCAGCAACACGTCCTTTATGCCGCTAATGGTGTACGACTTTCCTTCTGGATTCAACATCTTAACTGAACCAACTAGAACTTCGAATGCAGTCCGACCCCACGGATAAGTCCTCAAGGCTTCATCGTCGAATACTCTTTTGGCACTTTCAAAGGGTATTCTAGAATTATGATGCAAGCCATAAAGTCCCATGGCTTGAAAAAGCAACAGCCCTAACCATTTCCTCTTTTCAAAACTCCAGCCTCGACAGCCCTCTAATGCTGCCCTCAGTTCATCTAACTTGGGTCCTACCCCAAGCGGCACCTTCAACTCCTCCCAGAAAGTTTTGTATTGCTCAGGTTCAAAACTTTCTACTGGCAGTGGATCTGTGTTTAGACCCGTGAGCGCACCAAATTCGATTAAGCTAAACCTGATAGGTTGATCAACAACGAGAGACCAAATCTCCTTGTCATGTACTCGTAGTTGTCTACATAGTAGATAGTGTACAGTCTTCCCAGACCACACCAATTGGCTATCAGCTAGCTTAGCAACTACTCCAAGAGGAAACTGCTTCATGTGTTCCCACATATCATGTCCTATTGCGTCTCTGACTCTAGGAAACTCTCCCAAATGGACATTGTGATTAATTTTTTTATTTTCCAGCTTAGAAGCCCCTTCAGCGCATAGTCTTGGAGGGTAATCCCTTGCTTGATCTTCAGGAATTGCTTGATCTTCAGGAACTGCATGATATTCAGACATCTGAACATAAAAGACATAACATATTAATGATAAATCAGCCGCAACAAAAATCAAACTCAGCCACAACTAACAAATAAACCAGCCGCAACCAAACACAAACTCAGCCACAACAAACAAATAAACGAGTTTGTGTTATGTTTGATTTAACATAACACAAACTCAGCCACAATAGCATTGCACATGTAAATCAGCCGCAACACAACACAAATCAGCCATAGCATAACAATAAATCAGCCGCAATAAATAACTTAAACAGCCACTAGCAAAGATAAACAAGCCGCCACAGAATAATAAATCAGCCACAATACTGTTAACAAGTGATAAACACCTTCGATTCCTCAGATTATACTCAAAATAAATCTGAAAACTCAAAATAAAAAGAAGGAAGATGAAGAATCCCCACTCCTCTGTTTATACTAACCTTCGACTAAAATCCAACTGTGAAAATGCAGAGCAGACGTTTCGACGACAACGGCGGTGAATGTTTCTCAGAAATCGACTAGAGAGAAAACAGTAGAAGTTTCGACGACAACACACGAAGTTTTTAATTTTCCGTCCTTTGAGTTGCCTTCTCTGACTTGTTAAGACGGTTAACCTAATTAGTGACATGGAACAGTGATTAGTGACGTGGATTAGTTAATTATTTTTTAATTATAAATAACCTCAATTAAAAAAAAATAACTAAGGGTGTTTATTGTAATTTACTAGGCTTTAAAAACTTTTGAGTAATTTCCAAAAGATGTATGCTATTCTAGTAATATAACAACTTTTCTATGCTATTTGAGTAATTTTCTCTTATATCAATTCCCCCAGACTTAGATCTTTGTTTGTCCTCAAACAAATTCAAGACCAAGTGAAGGAGAAAGGTTTGAAAACGCGGAAACTCTTTTATCCTCAGTGAACCGAGTTTAAAACTTTCAATCTGCAGACCACATAATCTAGATAACGAATAACAAGGCTTGACCAAAACTCCTCAACACATTTCTCAACCAAGTTTCATTTTCCGAACACAAACTCAACGCATTCAAAGTTGCGTGAGGGTCTCGCTAAAGTCACCATTTAGGGTAGATGACGCTAAAGGGTTAAGGCCATTTAGAGGTGGAGTTAAAAGTGTTTAAAGTGTTTAAGGGTTACCCGATGTTTCGTTGAGGATGCAGGATATCGCACAAAATTGCAAGAGAGAATAGGTCCATTGATATTCCACATTCTCTAAACCACTCTTTCTTTCTTCCAACCTCTCAAACGTCTCATATAACCATCATCCACCTTGGGTATACTCGCTGTGCAGAGAGACACTTCCTATTTTACAGATTCACCACTCTTCATCCTCTGTTTTTAATTTTTTTTTTTTTAAGAATAAGATGATGATGAAGAGGGTATTGATTACAAGTGTATGTCTCTCAAACACGAAAATATCAGAGTTGTTGTACATACCCAAGTGGAGCTCATTAATGTCATTCCTCCTTCGTGGATTTTTGTTCCACATTGTTGTAAAACCATCTTCTGGAAATAGGAGCATGTCCTCTATTTCGGGGAGCAGGTACTCACTCTTATAGGGGCGGCGGTAGTGGGCTCTGAACTGCTATGTCTCTGCTGTCTCTACCTCCAAGTCTTCAATCTCTTCTGGGCTCAAGTGAATGTCAGGAGTGGTAGCAGGAGCAGGTCTGGAAGTGGAGGTGCTCCTCCTGGGCTTAAGGGTGCTCCTGGCAGGTGCTCCTGTGGCAGAGCATAAATACTATGGTGTTGATCGCTTTGGCTCCAATCCGAAGGGCGGGGTTCCGAATGGTGGACTGGGCAGCGGACTGAGAGAAATAGTCGCCACTCGCTATGAAGTCCCAAAACCGATGCGCAACCGGTAGGCGGGTAGGAAAGTCTACCTTCTCTTCCCTAGAGTCGAAGCCGTAGAGCTGACAAAGCTCAGGGATGGTGATCTCATATCTCTGTCCTCCAGCAAAGAAACAGAGAATTCCCTCTGATGCAATCGGCTTGCGTGGGTCCACGTAGGTGACTTTTGCAGAAGCAAGGCATTGGCGGACAAAATCTGGGTATAGCGCTTCTGGTTGAGTGGCTAAATCAAGCAACTGTGCTGTTACAAGAATGCAACAGATGGATTCGACTACTCTAAACACCCTAGAACAAAGAATCATAAACCCATTCGCATCCCATTCACATCCCATTCCCTAAATTCTGATTTCACACCCCCTAAATTAGGTTTTTACTTCAACGAATTTTCAAGTAAAATTTCACAACCCAACCCACTCGAAATCATTCATAATCACCCAACTAATCGCAGCAAGGAAAATAAATCAAAACAACCTTCAATTTTACCATGGTACTAAAAAATGGCGAACTGAAAAAGTGAGTTTTCAAAGGGTTACCTTGATTTTCTTAACAAACGAGTTGTAGATTTGGAAAGGTGCTGAAAAATCGAGTGGGATAGAGCCTTAAATTGCTCAGATTGGTTAAGAATTGAAGGAGTTGTGCTTTGGGCAAAAAGCTTCAAAACCGTTTCAATGGGGGAAAACAAAAATCGAAGGAAGAGGAATGGGGAAGAAGGAGAGAGAGGCGCGAGAAATAAAGGGTTTTGGTGGGTCCCACCGTATCAGTTTATTTCCATATTAAATTGGAAAAATCTCTTTAATAATATTTCTCGGGCCCATCTCATTTTTCTTATTGAACTAACCTCTTGGTGGGCCTAAATCGGAATTTTGAATTTTTACCCTGGAGAGCAGGTGCTCTGTTTTGGGGCACAGGTGCTCCTTCTGGGAATCGGATCGACTGGCTGATCGATCCTGAGGCAGACCGATGGAATGCTTGTTGGTTTCATCCTTCGGATCGATCGATCTAGCTGACGGAATCGATCGATCCTCCTTGCTTATTCCGCAACACACAAATTTTTTTTTTTTTTTCAAAAACCTGAAAACTCAAAACTGAAATTCAAAGTTAGTAATAAAAGAAATCAAATTGAAAAAGTTAGAAAACGTACCGGTGGATTGCCTCCCACTAAGTGCTTGGTTAATGTCTTTAGCTTGACTTGATTAGCCATTTAGGCTTTTGGTGCATCGCCTAAAGGGATGACTCCACCTTCGGCTTGGTTTGTTTCGGCGAGGTACGGTTTACACCGCTGCCCGTTGACCACGAACTCCTTGCCCTTGGCGTCCATCAATACCACGGCTCCATATGATCGGACCTCCTTTATGAGAAAGGGGGCCAGACCACCTAGATCGCAACTTTCCAGGAAAAAGTTTAAGTCGAGAGTTAAAGAGAAGTACCAGGTCGTTTGGTTTGAAGTCTCCGGTGAGAATCCTCTTGTCGTGATACATTTTGGTTCGCTCCTTGTATATTTTTGAACTCTCATAGGCGAGGTGTCTAATTTCTTCCAATTCATTAAGTTGCATCGATCTCCTTTCCAAGGCGGGTTTGATATCGTAGTTCATTAGCTTAACAGCCCAGGCTGCCTTCTATTCAAGCTCTATAGGAAGATGGCAGGACTTCCCATATACCAAGTGAAAGGGTGTTGTCCTCAATGGTGTTTTGTAAGCGGTTCGGTAAGCCCACACCGCGTCGTCTAACTTAGCGGCCCAGTCTTTCCTGGTGGTGCCTACGGTCTTTTGTAGGATATCCTTGATTTGCCTGTTGCTAACCTCAACCTGGGCACTAGTCTACGGGTGATATGGCGTCGCAACCTTATGCTTTACACCATTCTTCCTTAAAAGGTTCTCAAAAACTTTATTGATGAAATGAGTCCCTCCGTCGCTAATCACCACTCGCGGTACTCCAAACCTGGGGAATATTATGGTTTTGAACATCTTTAAAACCACAGAAGCATTGTTTGTTGGGGAAGCTATGGCCTTAACCCATTTGGGCACGTAATCAACAGCCACTAAGATGTACTTGTTTCCATAGGAGGATGGAAACGGTCCCATAAAATCTATTCCCCACACGTCAAATACTTCAACTTCCAGGATGAAGTGCTGAGGCATCTCATTCCGTCGCGAGATGTTTCCTAGCCTCTGACATGTATCGCACCTTGAGAACATTGTTGGCCACCAATACCTAGCTTGCAGTGCCTTGGATACTGTCTTGAAGGTCGCAAAGTGCCCAGCATAACTCGAACTATGGCAGTGAAAAAAGATTCCTGGAATCTCCTCATCAGGGACACGTCTCCTAAAAATACCATCCGAGCACTGCTTGTAAAGGTACGGCTCGTCCCAAAAGTATCTCCTTATGTCTCGCAAGAACTTTCTTTTACTGTCTCCCACAAAGTCAGCCGGTTCCTGCTCAGCGGTAAGGTAGTTTGCTATCTCACCAAACCACAAAAAGCTCGGACTACTCGTCTTAGAAACAACAGCATAAACCTCCTCAAGAGCAGGTGCTCCCTTTGTTGGAGCAGGTACTCCGGTCTGGACTAGGTGCTCTAGAACACAGAAATCGATTGCATAGACATGTTCATCCGGCAGTGCATCGTCAAGCGGTACAGTTTCATCCACTTTCAGGCGGGATAAATGGTCAGCAACTCCGTTCTCAGTACCCTTCTTATCAACAATTTGTAGATCAAACTCTTGGAGCAACAAAATCCATCTCAAAAGCCTTGGTTTTGCATCTTTCTTGGTGAGAAAATATTTCAAAGCCGCGTGGATGGTATACACTATGACCTTCGAACCGACAAGATACGACTGGAATTTCTCAAAGGCAAAGACTACTGCTAGTAGCTCTTTCTCATTCGTAGCGTACTTACATTGAGCTTCATCCAAAGTCCGGCTAGCGTAATAGATCACGTGGAGCTTTTATCCTTCCTTTGCCCCAAAACTGCTCCCATAGCGTAATCACTAGCATCCGTCATTACTTCAAACGGTAAATCCGAGTCCCGTGGTTGAACAATGGGCGAACTCACCAATGTTCCCTGTATAGTATGAAACGCCTCAAGGCAAGCTCCATCAAACTCAAACTTGGTATCCTTACACAAGAGTTGAGTGAGCGGTCTCGCTATCTTTGAAAAATCCTTGATGAAACGTCTGTAAAACCCAACGTGACCAAGGAAACTTCGTATTCCTCTAACTGAATCTGGCGGTTGCAAACTCATCATCACCTCAACCTTTGCTCGGTCAACCTCAATACCGTTCTCGGATATGCGATGACCCAAAACTATACCATCCCGTACCATGAAATGGCATTTTTCCTAGTTTAGCACTAGATGTTTCTCTTCACAACGTTGTAACACCCTGCACAGATTTGACAAACACACAGAGAAAGAGCTTCCATAGACGGAGAAATCGTCCGTGAAAACTTCCATTATGTCTTCAATGAAATCAATAAAAATAGACATCATGCACCTTTGAAAAGTCGCAGAGGCATTGCATAGTCCGAATGGCATTCTGCGATAAGCAAAAGTGCCATAGGGATAGTGAAGGTCATCTTTTCTTGATCATCCGGGTGAATGGAAATATAAAAAAAACCTGAATAACCATCTAAAAAGCAGTAGTAAGGGTGGTTAACTAATCTTTCGAGCATTTGATCAATGAATGGTAAGGGAAAATGATCCTTCCTAGTCGCTGCATTTAACTTCCTATAATCGATGCACATCCTATATCATGTGACAATCCTAGTAGGTATCAATTCATTCCTATCATTGGTGATCACAGTGATTCCGCCCTTTTTGGGCACTACATGGAGAGGACTGACCCAGTTACTATCAGATATCGCATAAATAACACCAGCTTCTAAGAGTTTCATTATTTTTTTCTTAACACATCTTTCAAATTCGGGTTCAGCCTTCTTTGGTGTTCTACTGAAGTTCTAGATTCATCCTCTAAATGTATCCTATGTATGCATAAATCAGGTGAAATTCCAGGGCTATCATCTAGCGAATAACCTAAAGCCTTCCTATACTTCTAACGTTCGCATAAAAGTAAGGCGGTTTCCACATTATTCAAATCAGCATTAATTATAACAGGGTATGTGGAGTTAAGGCCTAGAAACGCGTACCTTAGCCCGGCTGGTAGAGTTTTGAGCTCTAACTTTGGAGCTTTCAGCTCGCTCCATGGACTGTCAACAGAAATCCCAGAAGCAGGAGCAGGTGCTCGGTCCGCTCTTTCTGTTTCAAGTCTCAAAAATTCTGTTGATTTCTCCATCTGCCCAGAATCCAACATCCTTGCGAACCCAACAATATCCTCACTCAAATACCCATGTTTCACCCTTAGTTTTTGTCAACGCAACATCCAACGGATCGTCAGCAAGAATCTCTTCAATCTCTCCTTCACAGATTTCGAGATTATCCTCAATGGGAAAGGTTTGCTCATCAATGGTCAGTTTCTTCAGCATTCGATCCATCTCAAATTCCATAATAATGTCTCCTAGGTAGAGACCAATGGTACCATTCCTTACATCAATAATTGCACCAGTTGTGCGCAAGAAGGGACATCCCAAAATCAAGGGATCCTTCGGTTCATCATCAAATTCTTGCACTACAAAATCCGCTGGAATCAAGGTGTTCCCAATCCTGACATGCAAATCCTCCAAAATTCCCATAGGCAGCTTAATTGATCTGTCAGCAAACACCAACGAAATCCGTGTTGGTTTGAATTTTGTGTACCCAAGGTTTCTCACGACCGAATAAGGCATGAGGTTCACACTCGAACCTAAGTCGCAAAGAGAGCAAGCAAATCTCACAGGACCAATCTCCACAGAGACAACAAACTTTCCTGGGTCTTCTTGCTTTTTAATAACCCTGTTTTGTAGCACAGCGCTACAATTCCTTGATATCATCATTGCGCTCTACTCTGAAGAAATCTTACCACTTACCAAACCTTTGACGTACTTTTTCATGGATGACATCATCTGAATCGCATCCGCTAGTGTTAGCTTAACCGTCAAGTCTTGCAACATTTCTTTGCACTTTGCCTCCTCTAAATCCTTCTGTGATTTCCTTGGAGGTACTGGGTAGGGACAGGGGGTCTGTAGACATGAGATCGAACCTTATCAACAATCTCATTTGGCCGAAATACCTTAGAAGTTGGTCCATCAACTTCTTCATCCTTTTCTGTTTCCGGAGCAGGTGCTCCCTCTGTTGGAGCAGGTGCTCCGTCTGCTGGAGCAGGTGCTCTTTCTGGGCAGTTTGCAGCTTCTGTCCTTACGACTGCTGGCAGAACTCTTCCACTTCTCAGCTCTATGGCATTTACAAACTCTCTGGGGTTTGTGTCCGGTTTACCAGGCAGCACTCCTTGTGGTCTTTTGATTGCATCAGCTGTTTGAGCAACCTGTGTGTCGAGCTTCTTCACATGGTTGCAAACTGCCTCAAGCCGACCGTTAAGGTCCGAATACATAACATCTACCTTCGTGTTGATCTCAGTGGCAGATTTTTGTTGATTAGCCATCAGATGTTGCATCATACCTTTCAACTCATCCTGAGAAGTACTTCCAGAGCTCGCAGGAGCCTAAAAGTTAGAGAATTGCATTTTCTGACCTTGAAAAGGGAGGAACGTTTTTCCTTGGAAATTCTAAGGGTAGGTCTTCTGGAAAGTTTGATCATGAGGTTTCGGGTTCTGGGGGCCGGTTTGCTGTGGATAAACTTGGTCCTGTGGATTCTCAACATTCGTACTTCGATAGGAGAAATTTGGGTGACTCCTGTAATTTTGGTTGAACCCGCGGTTTCGCACAAACCCTTGGCCATTCACGTAACTGACCTCGTGCTGATCACTGTCTCCTTCCTTAACCATCTCCTCAGCGAGTGTTTCACCATTCTCATCCGCAAAGTGAACCATTCTTTGATTCGCTTTGAGCAACAAGTTGACCTTAGCCGTAAGATCATCAATCTTTTGAGAATCCATTCCACTGGATTTCGTAAACCTATCATACTCCTGGGGCTTGTTGCTAGAACTCGCTGCCAAGTTTTCAATGAGCTTATGTGAGCACTCTCTGGTTTTAGTCATAAAGTCTCCATCGCTAGCAGCATTAAGCGCATTCCTATAGTCCCAGTCAACACCATCATAAAAGATACTAAGCAGATTCTCATCGGTGAAACCATGGTGTGGGCATGCCCTTTTGTACTCCTTGAACCGTTCCCACGCCTCACAAAAGGACTCTCCTGAATGCTGTTAAAAAGAAGAGATTTTGTTCCTTAGGTTCGCGGTCTTAGTTTTTGTGTAGAAGTGATCCAAAAACGCGGCTCTACATTGTGCCCAAGTCGTAATGGATCCAGCAGGTAGGGACTTAAGCCAACGCGAAGCCTTATCCGCGAGTGAGAAGGGGAATAGTTTGCACTTTAGGAAATTCGGGTTCATCCCATTAGAACTCGTCGTGGAGCAAATGCTGCTTAACCAGCGATATCACCTGCGGTTTGATCTTATAATCATTCTGTTCAACAGCAGGGGGAACTATAGCAGCTCAGTTCCGGTAGAAAGCATGGGGATTGTCCATATCCCCTATGGCTCGCTGCTGCTCACGCGCGCGTTGTTGCTGCTGTTCGCGAACATGCTACTGCTGCATCTGAGCCATCTGCTCTTGCAACCTTTGCAGCTCAGCCGCCATACCCTCTTCACCTTGTCTGCCATATTGACGAGATTAGGTATTCTGCGTCTGTTTTCTTGCTCTAGTCTTGCGAGTTCCGTGTTACTCAAAGTCGCAAGGGGAATTTCGCAATTACTCCTTGTTGTCCTTGAGTTCATGCACCTGAAACACACGTAAAAAAAAAACACAAAGAACGAGTTAGTACTTAGTCTGAAATCGTAAACCAAAAATTAGAGGTATCGAGTTGGTCCCCGGTAACGGCGCCAATCTGATGAAAGAACATTTCCCGGTTTATTAAGTTTAAACCTAGAATCACTACTTCGATGTAGAAATAGTATAGGTTCATTAAGGGACCAGCAATACACTCTAATTCTATGGAATACCAATTCAGCTAAGCGATTTAATGTGGTTTAAGTGTCACGAATTAACAAGCAAACAAATGTAAATTTCGGTTGTAAACAATTGATGGAAAAACGTTAGATCAAGGAATATATCTCAGGGATTAGATCATCAAGAACCAAGAAATTATTCAGGTTATCAAGTTATGAACCAATCTAGAACTATATCATAAATATAAGATGATCCACTGTCGTGGCATCAACAACTTCAACAATCAATCTAACACCCTAAACTGTCATTTGAGATTACAAGGAATGATGAACATTAAATGTATAGGATCAATTTGTTCACGAGTTGCTTTAACTTTCGTTGGCTAAAGAAAACTCGCCCATCTAAGTCAATTCCAGCAATTCACAACACTTTTGATGAGTAAATTCAACCTAAAATCAAAGGCTAGGTCATCAATCTAGTCTAGGCATTACGATTGACTATAGATGGAGATATCAAGTGATGTTTCAAAACCTATCTATGCTTAGTTATAATTCTCTAACCCCATCGAACCCTCAACCTAACAAAGGGGATTACTCGCACATATTCAAGCAAACAACAGCAGCAAAAGAGAATAGAAACCGCATTGAATCGAATAGAAAAGAGTAAGGGTTTAGAAAAACGTCAACAATAACATGGAAGGCAATCCTCAAGCTTACAACTCTAAAAACAAGTATCAAATCTCTCTCTCTCTTTTGTTCTCATTTCTCTGCTATGTCGTGTCTGTGTGTCCTCTAAAAGGTTCAAAAATTCCCCTTTTAAAGGACCCTCGGCGGCTGTGAAAAGATTAGGGCTTCAAAATTAGGTTTAACGAAAACTTCCTTAAGTGGATCTTCTGGGAGCAGGTGCTCCCTCTTCTGGAGCGAGTGCTCCTTTTCTTCAGAATATCCAAAAAGATCCAGTTTTCCTCTTCTTTCGCCAAATCCAATTGCTAGTTCCAATCCTCCATTCCAGCCGCATTTTAGACCTAGAAAGACTCAAAGTAGAGAGAAAGCCTCGATAAAAACTTATAAAACAAATGTTAGAATGCGCCAAAAACGCATTATATCATAAGGCACAAACGTTCCCTTGTTACTGCTATAGCTTCAAGTCACCCATTTCGTTGTAGTGTTTTACAAAGGGAAAGTTTGGAGAGAATGTTTACCTTGGAGGAAATCATAAAGGAGTTCTTTGCCCTTATGTCTGACAAGGCTCTGAGCCCTGATGGTTATACAGGAGAGTTTTTCAAGCACTGTTGGGAAATCTTAGGTAATGAAGTTGCAGCTTTTGTTCTTTGTTTCTTTGTTAGAAGGAAAATGGAGCTCCAATGGAAGTTCACAATTATTGCAATGGTTCAAAAGACGATTATGCTGAACAACCAGCTGATTTCAGGCTTATCTCCTACTTGAATGTTATGTACAAGGTTGTGGTTAAGATTCTTGCCAGGCAGCTTTAATCCTTGTTACCTGAAAACCAAACTACGTTTGTTAGTGGAAGACATATAATGGAAAATGTGTTGTTAGCTTCTGAAATGGTCCAAGGATACAACTCTTCAACCATCTCCAAGAGAGGCATGCTTAAGATTGATCTAAAAAAAGCTTTTGACTCGGTATACTGATATTTCATTCTTGATACACTAAAGGCTACAAACTTTCTCCAGTTTACATTAGATAGATACATCATTTGCACTACCGGGTTCTCTGTGGTTGTCAATGGAGAGTTGTGCAGTTATTTCAAAGGTACTAGGAGAATCAGGCAAGGAGATCCTCTTTCTCCTCCTCTGTTTGTGATTGGCATAGACGTCTTTTCTCGGTTCCTAGACCTAAGGTTTTCCAGTGGTCTGATAGGAGCTCACCCAAAAGCTACAAGCCTTATGTTTTCTCACCTGGTTTTTGCAGATGACATGATGGTCTTCTTCGATGGATCTATGTCCTCCCTTCAAGCTATAGTTAGTCTCCTAAACTACTTCTCCACAGTCTCAGGTTTGACAATGAACAACAGCAAAACCTCTTTGTTTTTTTGTTGGATCATCTCGCGCTGTAAAACTGTCCCTCTCGATTATCTTTGGCTTTTCCCTTGGTTGTATGTTATCTGGGCTGCCTTTACTCCTTAGGAGATTGCCTAAAGCAGACTTTGCTCCTTTGATTGCTAAGGTCAAAGCTAGATTATACTCTTGGACTTCCAGACACCTCTCATTTGCTGGTAGAAGACAGCTTTTGTCATCAGTTATTCAGAGTATTATTGCATACTAGTGTGTTGTTTTTGTGTTTCCTAACAAGTGCATTAAGGAAATAAACAAATTGTGTATGAAGTTTCTTTGGTGAGGGGATCCTGACAAATGCGGGAAACTAAAGTGAAAGGGGCATAAGTATGCTTTCCTAAAGCAACAGAGGGACTGAGGTTAAGAGATTTAGCCTCTTGGAATAAACTGTTTGGTTTGAAACTTATTTGGCTCCTCTTTTCTAAGTCAGGCTCTCTCTAGGTGGCTTGCTGGAGGAAGCATAAGTTGAGCAGGAACTCTTTCTGGAGAGTAAGAGAAGGTAGTGGTGGTTCTTCTACTTGGTCGTAACTATTGAAATTAAGACCTTTGGTTGAGGGCTTCATCACTTGTACAGTCGGTAATGGGGAAAAATGCTCTTTTGGTTTTATACTTGAACTCCATTTGGAAAGCTCATCTCCTTCATTGGTAAGGCTGGCCCAAAAACTTATGGGATTCCAATTGACTCTAAGGTATCAAATGTAGCTACAAACAATGGGTGGAACTTCAAAGGAGTTAGAAGTGACAACATGGTAACTATTTTAACCCATCTCACAACAATTAACCTATCACAGGATTTGGTTGATGTGTACAAATGGAAACATGGAGCTGGTCCCCTAAAAGATAGTTTCAAGTTGTAACACCAATATCAGGGACTATGAATATCACCGCAAAATGCTAGTCAAATCGGATATCTCATTGCTCTAAAATTTCTTTATTACATTGAGCGGTGAAATTACAACGTAAAGAACTCTAAACTACCACGCCTAGGGAAAGGCTCTACCGCACTCTGTGTCATCCTCCTGCCTTGCCCTCATATGAGCCATCTGACCACCATATTTCTTATCCTCCAAGCCTGGTATAAGGGTGAGTATTGAATACTCAGTAAGACAGTCTACTCCGTCTCACAACTTGATACAACCTAACTAACTTTGAAAAATATTACTCTCACATGATGCCTTAACACCATGTAAACGCCCCTATGCAATTTAAATGTGGCATTGTGAACCTACTATCCTACCAATTTGTATGCATTCTACTCTAGACTCTCCTAAAGTTCACAATCAATGTCTACTCTATTTTAACCTAATTCACTCTTCTACATTCTCAAACAATAGCCGAAGCATTTCAAATAATACATTTTCCCCGTATGGTCGGCCCTAAGTAAGCATGGCTATCCCAATACGTTACCAATGACATATTTATTACCATATGGCAGCCGTCCCTACAGAAGTACACACATAAGATTATCCATTAATTGTGGATAGCTCATGATACCAAATTGTACCGTGGACAGCCCAAGCGGTCTCATGTCTGTCTTCTATCCCCTTGGTCATAAGCCATCTAACTCAAGTTCGTCAAACCTCTCTAACTCTTCTCTTACTAGACCTTACTTACAACCATGCGTTGGGTTAGCTAAGGTAGCAATAGTATAACCATTGTTGGGGTCGAATCTCCCCCTAGAGAACAACAGTACTAAGATGGCTAAGTATGAAAAACGATGTCACGATGTCGCGGTACCGAAGTCACAACGTCGTAGTACCGAAGTCACGACGTCGCGGTACCGAAGTCACGACGTCGCAGTGTCGATTCACGACATCGCGGTACCGATGTCACGACGTCACGGTACCGATGTCACGATGTCGCGGTACCGAAGTCACGACGCTTGGCGCCGATGTCGAGAAGAGGTGGTACCGATATCGAGAAGAGGTGGTACCGATGTCGAGTAGAAGTAGCGCCGATGTCGAAGGCATTGCACCGATGTCAAGATGTGGTTCCGATGTGGAGCGTGGTGACGATGTCGAGGCATGGTATCGATGTTAAAGGCATAGCACCGATGTCAAGAAGTGGAGCGATGTGGAGCAATGTGGAACGGTGTCAAGGTGCCGAAGTGGAGACGATCGTGTGCCGAAGTCAGCACCTATCGGTCGTGCGCCGAGGTCGCGACTCATACGCGTTTTGATGTGTCAAGGCCCCGTTGTCGCGGTACGCATGTCGACATGCCAACGTCATGATATGCGCTGATACCGATCGAGTTACGTGCTGATGTTTTTGCATCATGATACCGATGTCGATCAACACAAACCGAAGTCAAACGATATCGCGTTGATATGGGCTTGGTTAAGGGAAGTTGGACCGAAGTGGCATGCGATAGGGCCCATGAGGAAGCAACCGACTTAAGCAATCCTAAGAAGAATGGAAAGCGAAAGAAAAAGGGGGATTTCCATTATGATCGAGGAATAGAATAAACCGACTTAGATTACTATATATACTTATGTACAACCCTTAAGAAAAGGATCCGAAAATCAATTTACAAAGACTTGTACTCTAAAGCTTTCTGAACAGCAATAGAACGAGTTCTCAAATTCTCTTTACATTCATTGAAGTTAGCTTTGATTGCGTTGGTTTTAATCCTAGAATTTCTGTTCCCTACAAAAGTCTCTACAAATTTTGATTGTGCGGGTTCCGACTCCCACAACCATTTGGTCATCCTAATAGCTTCCTGCCTGGCTCACAACAATCTCTAATAGACTGTCGGATCCTAATAAACAAGCGAACCATCAGGTAGAATTACTTTCATGGAGCGGTAGCTCTACCATAGCTCTATTTCCAAGGTTTAATGATCACTTAGTCTTTCTACCTTTCAACTTCCTGGACTAACTTCTCATTTCGCCCAAGGTAGCTCCCTAGGTAGGGTATAGCTTAGCCAATGCAAGACTCAATTCCTAAAACAAACCTAACAATATAAATGTGAGTTAATCTCCAACTGTGACCTGCCCATACAAACCACAGCCTTCCTTCAACCCACCAAGAAACGAGTCACTCGTGATCCTACCTAGATTGATCAAGTTTCCTCGAGACTACAATCGAATCCCACGCCCGGAATACCCTTATCATGTGCATCCTAACCAGTAGCCCATCGTGAATTGGCTTATCAAGGTCCCATACCTCATCAAGCTACTTGTCTAACTTCACATACGAGTGCATAGTTAGATCTACTACAATCCAACCGGATGCGACACGATGTCTATTGATTCGCAGCACGATCTCTTATCATGGTGCGACACGGTACCTTCATGCGGCGCGTGTCGCTGCCTTATCGTAGCGTGGCATGCTACCTCGTGTTAGTGCCCTGTGAAGGCGTCATCGAGGCACCCTGAGGCCATACTGATATCCTATCTAGCTAGGATTGAGATGCTCATTAAGGCATCCTGAGACCATGTCGATGCTCTCTTTCCACTAGGAAAGTGCTACCATTACTATACCGGGTGCCTACTGTTACGTGATCCGAACACTCAATGTGCTCGTATCGCAGCCCTCGCCATCCACGAGACTCTTTTCTCGTGCTCGACCGCAGACGAGTGGAGCTCGGCCACTATCCTACATTCGTTGAGACTCTCGTCTGGATCCCTTATCCGGATCAAGTTACCTAGACCACCACTCTAACCTATGACCCCATAACTACTAAACCTATGAAGCAATAATAATAAAGGACAAGAAAGGAGGATTAGGTACGGATCGCGCCTTACCTTAACCATGAACCTTCTCTACTGCAGGGCTGGGGTGCTGAGTTCCTTCTCAAGCTCCTCATTATTCTCTCTTTCTAAGCGTTTCTTTTGGATATGGAAGGAGATAATGATTTTGGTGTGTAAAATATGAGCTCCCTAGCTCCCTATTTATACCCCACAAAAATCTTCCTAGAGAATATTCACTTTCTTTATTTTTCTCCACCTCCTTACTACATGCGCCAAGCCCGTTTCCCTTTTGCCCCTTCCCCACATTTTCGCTCCTTCCTAATGGCACAAAATTAAGGTTCTTTCCCTTACGTGGGTGGCCAAATCTTAGGGTTTCTTTCCCCTAATAATAATGGGTGGCCCGGTCCATAGGTTTCCCTTCCCTAATGAACCACCAGTTTCCTTTTAGACCATTTTCTCGCCGTACTCACCTTATACCAAATTATTCTAAATTACTTAAGTTTCTATACCTGGGTTTGGGATGTTACACAAGTTCTCTAAAGTCAGACAACAATTGGCTGCTCCTTTCACCGAGGTCCAGTGGCATAAAGAGGTATGGTTTTCAGGCCACATCCCTAAACATGCTTTCATCCTTTGGTTGGCATGTCTGGAAGGTTGAATACGAATCTAGACTTGTGAATTGGAGAGTAATTGAAGACGGTACTTTTGTTCTCTATGAGATCTATCATGAGACTAGAGATCGCCCATACAGTCAAGATGTGTGGAGATTGAGATTTTGTAGGCTCAAAGATCTTTATGTTGGGTTTGGAAATTGGCCGGTCTTCTAGAGATGGATGAAAAGAGGTTATCTAACCGCAATGGAAAACAATTTGAGACTCCTAATGGCTCAAGAGATCATCTACGCCCTGTGGAAACAAAGAAATGATGGCATCTTCGACAACAAATTTGTCCCAGCTAAGGTTTTGTTCAAAAAAGTGGATAGGGGAATTAGAGATTCTTGTCTGGCTTGTAAGGCTTGACAAATTTTTAGTGACTCCCTTGTTTTTTGGTTCTGAGGTAGTCATCCTCCATTGTAATCTTTTTTTTTTCTTTTAGCACATTCATAGTCTTTGACGGGAGATTAACTACTTTTTTTATTCTTGTAACCATCTCTTAATTTAATAATATCAGAAATTTAATATAAAAAAATGTATATAAATATTTACATTAATATCACGTTAAAATAATAGAATTTCCATTAGTTGTACAATATTACACTTTTTCTGTTTCACTTTAAATGTTTAAGGGTTTTGCGTGAAAATTAAAAATTATATTTTTTTCTAAATTAAAGCATCATTTTTTATCATAATAAAAATAATTCAGCCAAATAGTCACAAACAAAATATTAAAAAATTAGTTAAGTTTGCATGGAAAGTTGAAAATATCAAATGAAATAAAACAATTGTCCTTCTTGTTTTTTTTTATGAAACAATTGTCCTTCTTGTGTGTATGCCTAGATGTATACATGTAGAAGAATGGATTGATAATTAGTGATTTCGGCTATGTATTGCATAAAGAATGATAGACAGAGTTTTTTAATCCAAAATAATACTCTAAGTGCACAACAATCGAAGTGGTAATTATGGGATCGAATCCACAAGTACCAAGTATTACACTACAAAAGTATGAGAGTGAAATTAAGCTAAGACAAGAAAATAAGGTTTGAATGCAATAATGTAATGAAAATAGCAAATGACGATGTAAACTTATGGATAAAAAAGGCGTCAGACTTTAGAGATATTTATAGAAAATCAGAAATCATGAAACAGACAATAATTCATGGAACAATTCAGCGCAGTCTCAAACTCAAACATAAAGTATAATCAATCGACTGTCATGGTATCAATCACTTTATCTAGCAACCTAAGATTCTAAACTATCGTTTGAACCTAGAATTCTAGACAAGCATTAATGAACAGGTTTGATAGGTTCACAAATCGCCTTAGTATCAGCTTTCGTTGGCTAAGGACAATTTGCTCATCTATGTTTTTTCACGCATTTAATCGAATATTTTTTGTGCATTAAACATCCTAACATCAGGAACTAGGTGATCAATCCAATTCAAGCAATAAGAACAACGATAGATGAAGACAAATACAAATCTCTATTTATGTATGATTCATGAAATCCTTTGAAACCCTAAAATCTAATTATGGATCTACTCAGATATAATCAAAGAGAAACCATAAAGAGATGAAAGGAATTGCATAATTAAATTAAAGAATAAAAACTGGGTTCATAAATCTTCTCTAGAGATGCAGAGTTAGAGATTCTTCTTCCCAAAGCTTACAAAGTGCTAAAGCCAAAAGTCTTATAGAAAATAAAGCGTGTCTATAACAAAAATCGAAAATAGGGTTTTATTAGTCTAAAAATCGGATATGGTTTGATCCAGATGAAGTTGGGTCAATCCTGGCGAAGTTGGGTCGAATGTGAAAAACTGTAAAGGAAATAAAAGTTCTCCTTTCTGCCATCGGGGTGGGGTGTATGCTTGATGGGAGCACCCGATGGCATTTTCCTGCAAATTTCGACACATGAGAATTTTGGGAGTTATATTCTGGTTTCTGTCATCGGGGTGTATGCCTATTGGGATGTCATCGGGGTGTATGCCTATTGGGAGTGCCAAATGTTAGTTTCTAGCAAAATATATCTTCACCAGAAATAGTATAACTTTTGCTCCACTTATCCGATTGACTTCAAACCACCGCCAAATGAAAGCTAACTCAATGCTCTATCTTTTATCCAAATTACAGGTCGATTCATTGGTGGAAAGTCATTCATCGAATGCCAAATTTCTGACATTTTCTGCTCATTTGCTTTCATTCCTTGCTCATTTGCCTTAGACTTCATTCAAACGTGTTTTAACCTGAAAAGATTCTAAAAACATAGAAAAAAAAACTCAAAAATCCATTGAAAATATTGGTTAGAATGCGTAAAAACGCAATATATCAAATAACCTTGAATTAAGAACTCTAATGATTGAATTAGAAATCTAGCATTTTTAGCGGATTTATCCATTACAAAAAATTAGTGACTAAATCAGTAGTGCCAGCCCTTTTTTTTTTTGACGGAGCATCATCCCTTGAATCATTTGAAGAAAAAGAACAATACTGGAGAAATGACAAAACCTAATAAACCTATGGTGTAAAGAAATGTATTGATGTTGAGCCCAAAAAGGGAAAAACATAACAAATTTATATGCAAAATTCCAATGTATACATAGTCCTTATTAAGAAGCAAAATTGGCAAAGACCGAAGAGACAAGGAGAGCCACCACGGTGGCCGCTGCACTTGGGAGGGAAGCGGCGTGGCTCGGAGAAGGACCGGGGACTCCAGCTGAAGGAATAGTATTAGTCGACGGAGGAAGAGAAGAGGTTGGTGGATCAGAGAGCGGCGTGGAGGAGGCGGGGCGAAGGACGTTGAGGTCGAGCTTCTGACCGGCGAGGCAGTGGCCAGGAACGCCGCAGAAGAAGAAGTGGTGACCGTAGTTGGTGAGTGTGATAGAGTCGTTACCGGAGGTGAACGTGGAGATTGGCTTTGAGGTGTTGCAGCTTCTGTACATTGGGTGCGTGACTCTCATCACGTTGTGGAACTGTGGGTTGTATTCGAACACTGTCAAAGTCAAATTAGATTTCATTTTACTTACATTTTCATCGAAGTATAAACAACATTTTATGCATACCATTGAATAGAGAGAGCATATTGTCTTTTTTTTTATAAAGGATTAGAGAGCATATTGTCTATGTTTCTATTCTGTTTTACGATGTATATTAACGTGTGTGGTTTTTTTTTTCTTTCGCATATTCACTCATAAGGATGTCAATTCAGCTGGACCTGTCTAAACTTCGTCTTAAAATGTTTGAATTTTTTGTATAAATTATTTATTAAATGTATATTTGAGCGCTAAGAAAACCTTTTTTAAAAAAAAAAAAAAAAAACTTAAGGGATTCAATTTCTTTACATTACATATTTTTTTTACAAAAATCTATAAGGTAATTTTTTTTTTTAAATCAAGATTTTGATCTGTCGAACAAGCTAAAAAGACAAAAATGCTAAATCTGTATGGGTTTAAAAATATATAAGTTTGGCTCGGACTAAAATATTGATAGAACGTAACTAACTTACAAAATACAAATTCACATTAAGGGTGCAAATGATATCTCTTTTTATGAATGGAATGCATTCCATTTATTCCATACAAAAATTTACCATTTATCATTAAAGGAATGAAATGAAAGTTCCACTTATCCAAATATTATTTTTGTCTAAAATACTCAAATCATATATTTTTTTATTCTCCAAAATCAAATCAATAATATTTTCACACTTTTTATTTGATGAAATTTTGATGACAAAAATAAAATAAAAATCAATCATAAGTTAAAAAAACGCTGTTTTTATTCAATTCTTCTCCCTATTTATCCTAATTATCATATGTGAACCTAAAAGTCAAAATGATTAGGGCGTGAGTGGTACTTTTACTTTACACCTAAATCTTAAGATTGCTGGAGGGGACCTACTTTCCGACAGAAGTATTACAGTCAAGATTTGCTCATCTTAATGTAAGAAATTGATAAGAAATGAAGGAACTCACTGACTGTATCACCAATGTGGAAAGTTTTGGTAGAGGCCCATAGCTTGTAGTCTACGTTGGCTATGGTTGTCCAGCCTGCTGAGTCGCCGACTTTGTACACCGCCGCTTCACTCAGCCGTAGCATCACCACCGTACAAGCCAAAGCCGCCACTATCCTCCCCTCCATTGACCAACTCTCCCTCTCTCTCTCTCTCCTTTTTCTTCGTCTTCTTCTTTTTTTCCTTCTTTCGAGAGCCGGACAAGGTTTTCTCCTTTAGTTCTGCTCTCTTTCTTTTTTTACGCGTGTGTGTGTCTCTATATATATACAAGGAGGTATGTGAATGTGAGTGGTATGAGGATACCACTTTAGCTTTATTGGTTAGTTGGCTAATTTGAAGAAAAGAGTGACTAAAAAGCAAAATACTGACAAAGATTGCTTACTTTACTTGTTTATCTTTTTTTATTAATGTTGGATTGAATTTCTTATTACCTATATATACATAGAGAGACTAAATTATGAATCTTCTTTTAAATTTAAATACATTATTTTCACGCAAACTATTTTTGTGATCTTATACATGGAACGTAAAGTTAACTCACTCGTTACTAAAACTTGTGTAAGTCGAAAACTTATGAAATTTGACATTATATTAGAGTCCAAACAAACAAACACATCAATTATCTAAACTGAAATCCATACACCCGAAATTAAATTTATAATGGAATTCTGTTGACATGAATACTTTGAAAACCCATCAGCTCAAAAAGTGGTGTTATGAATCTCACGTTAGCTGTGACCTAATCTAATTATAAGAAATTAGGTTATTCCATTTATTATTAATTGGTTTTGGGCTAAAACCTCATTAATTTGTTAGTCTCTTAACAAAAAGTAAATAAAATGAATTAAGAAACAACATATTGAAGCGAAACTAATAGAAATGAAAAACAAAAAAATACACACACAGAAAGTAACCATAGTTTGTTACAAGTGTATGAGTGTTCACATGGTTTAAAGTTTGGAAGGCTTGAAAGGAAAGAATGCTGAGTTGGTTGGTCTGCTAATTTTGAATCATCTTCTACCATTTGTACTTCGCAGATACTCTTCCTCCTACATTCATCTTGGTAAACGGATTTCTTTACTAATTTAAATCATTATTTTTTGGGTCAAGTTTTACAACAAAATCTTAAACAATTTGATCACTGCAGCGACTATAACTTCAAAGTCTATTAATAGGCCCATTACAAACCCATTCTCGGCCCATTAACTATGTTTGCTAAGTGAAAATCAACAATGCAAATTTTTACTTTGAAATATACATCGTCATTTTCTTATAGAAAAACAGAACACTTCCCTATACACAAACGTAGTTTGAAGTAACTAAATTAAGAAAGGTGTACAAAAACTGTATTTTCCTTGATCTATTTTGGTGTTTTTATCACCTGTTGTTACTCTCTCTCTCTCTTCTCTTCTGCTTTTACTTTGGTTTTAGGCTTAACCAATTTAGAGCCGTGTTGAAGGATCAAAGCCGTTAGATTTACCGTTACTCTTCTTCCCGGTTACATCACCGCTCTGGAACACTTGATCATTGTGATCCTCCATGAATCTAGCCCAGAACCAGTGCTTCTTCCACACTCTCTCTGTCATCTCTTCGATAGGCACGTTCTTGGTCTCAGGAAGGAGGAACATAACAAACAGAGACATAATGAGGACCCACGATGAAAAGAAGATGAATATCCCAAACTTGAAATGGCACAGCATCGAGAGGAAAGCCTGAGCGATTATGAAAGTGAAGAGGAGGTTGACACAGACCGTTACACTCTGTCCTGCAGAACGTGTCTCTAGAGGGAAAGTCTCACTAGGGATTAACCACCCTAGCGGTCCCCATGACCAGGCAAAAGCAGCCACATACGTGCAGATCATCACCACGACTAGAATGGCAATCCCTTTTGAGAGATTTTCAGAATGGTCTTTAACTTTGATACCGAGGATAATGGCGATTACGATCTGAGAGAAGAACATTTGGACACCGGCTTCAAGGAGAAGAACTCTGCGACCAACTTTGTCAACGGAGTAGATCGAAACTACAGTGGAGAGGACATTGACTGCACCAGTGATCACTGCAGAGTAGAGAGCAGCATCATTCCCAAAGCCTACAGTGCTGAAAAGAACAGGAGCGTAGAACATAATGGCGTTGATTCCAGTGCATTGCTGGAAAATCTGCAGTTTTCATGTAGAAAATATTAGCATTACAAAATCTAATTGAATACAATGGAATCAAATTGAGCAGACGATTTAGTAAATTTAGGGTTTCCTAAATTGAGAGCTTATCGAATTCCATTCAAATCGACAACAAATCAAACGCCGTGAGATCGGAAGAGGAAGATCGTGAAACTAACCTGCAAAGCGACGGCGATAACGAGCTGAGGTCGATTTCTACGTTGTAGAAGGTTTCGGAAAGGGTGTTTGACATCTTTAGCAAGACGGCTAGCTTCGAGAAGATCGGCGAACTCTGGTTCGACATTATTGGTACCTCTAATCCGACGGAGAACGGCTTTACCTTCATCGAGACGACCTCTTTCGACGAGACTGTTCGGCGTCTCCGTCACGAAAAGAGCTCCGACCGTCAGTAAAAGCGCAGGGATTCCGGCCAAACCTAGCGACAATCTCCATCCCCATCCTCCTTCGATCCTGCAAAAATCCACCCAATCAAATATTATTAATGGGCCCAACTCCTTTATGGCCCTCAATTTAAAGCCCATTAATTGGACAGATCATCCTCAACGCGGAGAAAAATACTGTTTAGGGCATGACGTTTTTTTTCCAAAAGGATATACGATTCGATTACGTTCCGTGTACTATAAGACGTAGGCATGTGGATAGAATTTGCCGAAATCACGGAAGACTTATATTAATCTATTCCTAATGCTTTATTGATGGTAATGGAGGATATATGATCTTTATAATGTGAAACATGATATTTCAATAAATATGGATAGCCAAAAGTTTGACGAAAAAAAAGTTTGATAAAAAGATAGGAATAGTTTAGAAACTAGAGACTCATGTGTACGTATTTATTTAGACTATACGAGACACACAAAGAAAATACGAACTCTCTTTTTTTTATTAGCAAGAAAGGTTGTGTTGAAAGAGACATTCATGTTTTTATATATCAAAGAAAGGAAAAAGAGAGAAACTGAAATTCATGAGGATATTTTCAATAGTTTCATGTCAAAATAAAATTTCTACCATATATTTATTTGGATTTTTCTTGGTTTTCTTTTTCGTTTAAAAAATCTCTAACCCTCATTAAGTTTTTTTCCACACATTTCAGTTCCATTTGATCAAAAAAAATATTTAAAAGAAAAAAAAAACAAGAAGATATGAGGAAAGGGATATTTACTTGGCGGTCCCATAGTTGACAAGGTTGGCGAAGAGGATACCAATAGTGACGTTAAGCTGAAACAAAATATTAAGACCACCTCGGATCCTAGTAGGTGCAATCTCCGACAAGAACAACGGTACGGCTTGATTAGCGAATCCTACGCCACAACCAAGCAATATCCGGCCTGCAATAAGCATGGCTAGGTTGTGAGCCGCCGTGTTGAGAATCACACCGATGATGAAGAAAACGCCGGCTATGAGCATCGTTGGCCTCCGACCAAGCGTCCTCGTCGTGTATGAAGCGAAGAACGTCGCGGTTAGACCGGCTAAGTATAGAGACGATGTGAAAAGTTGTAGTCCTTGGTTGTCGTATTTGCAGTAGTTGCTGTTTTTGTCGGCACCGGCTTCAACTCGTCGGTGAACCACCGGGAAAAACTTTTTTAGGAAGTCCGGCATCGATGTCACTCCGCCTGCGTAGGCCATTAATTGACAAGTTAAATTATCATTTATTTTTCCTTGCTACTTTTTTACCGTTTAATCACATTTAGAAACTTATTGTAAGAAACTCATGATGTATCAATCTTACGCAGGAAATTTTAAAATAAAGAGTCACTTATTTCAAAACAAAACGTGTATGACATTAATTTTTTCACCATACTATCAAAAATATAGAGCCTAGTTCTTGTCAAACTTTTGTAAGCTCTAATTTTAGAATAATTTCTTACTTCCACATATATAAACTTCAATTTTAATAAATGTATTTCCTGTTAGTCTTCTATGTTTTAGGTGAAATGGTTCCCAACGAAGTTGTATTGTGGTAGGTGAGAACGTTAAAATCAAAATTTCTTATACTTTTTTGTACTATATAATATAAAAAAGATTGTATTATTACATGTATTGAAGAGAACTAATTAAGAGATATTATATTCATACCGGAGACACCAACATCGTAGCCGAACATGAGGCCGCCAGTAGCAGCCATGATGCAAGAGATGATAACTATTGGAGTTATCTTTGCCTCAAACTCCACTCCGTTCGCCGGAGCCGTCGCAAATCCTCCTCCGGCCATCCTGATATCTCTTCAGCAACTAAAATCTAAAAGTTCTTAGCTCTTACACGAGTTAAAAAGAAACACTTAAAGAGACCATTGGGGGTGTTTACTTCTTTATATAGAAGAAGAAGCAGTAAAGCACAAAGAGAAATTGCTTGCGGCCAATGAGATACTTCCACGTCTCTTTTTATGTTCACATGCTCCTGAGTCATTGGTCAACAAACGTTTCTTCTGCTTTATGTGGCGTCTCCTTAGTCCTTATAGTTGAATATACAATTTGCATATTACCATAAGTCCATAAGTCTTCTCTTTCCTTGCTATTATATTATTCTCAAATTTTATACGTCTTTTGTTATATTAAATTGTATGATTCCCCTCTCTTATTAGAGATTATGACAATATTTATATCGCTCTCAATGTGTTGTGGAAATCTTGGTATCGAATCAAAATATCTCATACCTGTTAGAATATGAACGATTCGGGACCTTCAGCTATCATGTGTAGGTCATACAAATTTGCTGTCATTTAACTTGTGAATATCTTCTTACTAATTGTCTCTTTTGTATTGTTTAATTTTTGGATGTTATAAATTGTTAAAAGTCTATGGGACCAGATCGTTTCAGTTTTACCCCTGGTCCAGTTTCAAGATACTAAAACCATTTAGGTCAATTTAAAATCGGTTTAAATAGAACCAGGTTTGTAGAATCAAACTGGCATTTGACTAGTATACTGCGGATTAAAGGAATGTCCCTTCAAGAAGTAGACTAATATCCCTCCAAGAAGTAGACTATGGATCCAAATCTTAAAAGATTGTGTGTAACCATATTTGCTTATAACTCTATTCCATTATGGTTTGCTCGTTCGAATGCGATTACGGAACAAATATCTACTATAGATAGTCTAGACCATATTCTTTATTTGATTTGATCTGACTTTTTGGTTTTCTATGGGTTTCTCAGTTGCTGTCACGTTATATGTGTGTATATCTTATTGCAAATTGTCACTTTTGTATTGTTTATGGGTCCAGATCTTAAAAAGCCTCTAACCATATTTGCTCCCTACTACACTATATTATTAATTGTTTGTAGGTCGGAATTGAGTTTCTTTAAAACATTCATTTAACCTTTTATCCTTCCAAATGATGATCTGCATCGATTAAAAAGACGACCGATGGTTTCGGAAGCAACTCTACAGTGAATATTTGTTTTATACGTATTCCATGATATACGGTTCTACTAACACGTAAACAATGGATTGTTTTACCTAGGTTTAACAATCAACACATTAGTACCACAACGTTGACAACAACAAAAATAGTACCACAACAAACAACTCTATCAATACGTCGTTGGAAATATTCGATAAATTTATTTTTGTTAATATGCATAATTCGCATTTTCTGAAATTTGAACTGTAATTTAGGTTAGAATGCAGTTATGCAATAAAAAAAATAGACCACTAGTTTAAATCATTTTTAAAATATTGAACATGGATTTTAAAATTATACAATCAATAACATTGGATTTGATATTGATTTCCAAATCCATTAAAATACACAAACCAATAACCCTTACTAAGTTTCAATTCTAATTGTTTTTCTTTGAAGTACGGTTTTATATCGTGGCTTCTGGTAATTGGACTTCTTTTTCTTAACTGGCATAATAATAGACTTAAATATATTAGGTCTGACAAATTTACAACACATGCAAATTCAAAATTGAATATTAAATAGTGTATTACTTATTGTTGAAATATCGTACCATGGATATAATGTGTTTGGACATTTGAGTTAATATATCCACTAGGCATAAGGTAAAATTATTTACGTAACAAAAATCCCGCTTGGACCAAAAGTGAGGGCTTACTTTTCAAACATCATTATCCTGTTAAGGGTTGGAGTCAGCGATTCTAGTCTTACAAACATCACAAATGAAGGAAAGAAATAAATAAAACGTGACGATGGTAAGAAAAGAATACGTTAACAAAAAGAAATACTTTATACGTTTTATTATTATCCCGTTAAAAATTAATACTCTTCTGTTCGTATGATACAGAGGAGTAATACGTTTTATGATATTAACAAAAAATGTGCATATGTTTATCATTATCTCCTTACCAAAAAAAACTAAAAAAATATAGTTATTAGACCATTTCCATTGGTAAGAATTCATTAGGGATTCTTAACAATTTTTAATTACTAATTTTAACATTCGCCAGCGATATCTCCATTAATAACCACTGTCACGATGTTGAATCTCTGATTTGGTCAGTTTTTCGACGGATTTGGATCGAAGGTTGTGAATAACATTGTCGTCGTTGAGATCACAAGAGAGAGACGCAAGAGAGAGACGCGACAAATGAAAGGTTTTGTGTGATTTTTTAATTTTTTTTCTTTAATCACAACCAATACGCGTTCGACATGTATGGGGTTCTTAAGATTTCTTAAATTTCCTTCCTGTACAATATTATTAATCTATTATTTTTTAATTTTTTAAATCTAAAAACCTTATTTAAGAAAACTTTAAAAACCCTCTAATGGAGGTGTTCTTATGGATTATTGCTCCAAATCAAATCAAATCAAACCAAACAAAACTGTTGTTCGGTCCTAGTCAACCACAAACCTGTATAACCCCAAACTTAACTGAGCCGTACATATGAAATGCAATTAATGGTGTTCAAACTAAAATAATATTGTACATCCACAGAAAGTAACGGTCAACTAAATCCCATCGCAGTATTTTGATATTTATTCAAGAAAAAATACAACACAATCTAAAAAGTCTTTAGTGCCAGAAATTTCAAAAAGACAACAACAACTACTAGCACTCTAAAACCACACAAAGTGATTAGTTACTATGAGAAATTCAATAAAGCTTACATTTCAGAAGATGACAAAAAGAAACCACACTATCAAAATCTTATCTCAAGTCAATTAAGTCAAATTGCAAAATTAGAAGATATGCCAAAGAGAACAATAGCAAAAAGGAAGAGACTGCTACCATAAAACAAGTGAGAACAAAAAAAGACCTCAAAGTTCGACTTTCCGAGACCAAACTGTTTCTCCTTCTCTTAGTCAAGAAGTATTTGCTCGTTGTCTGCATCTCCTTCTGTCTCAATGGTCGGCTTTGAAGGTCCAGACCCAAGAGCTTGCTTCTTCTTTATACCACTCACTATATCATCTATCCTTAGAAGCATACACGCATCTTCTATAGCCATCTTGAAACTTTGCACCTTCACATTGTATGCATCCCATATCTGCAAAATAACATTCATAAATCACTCTTTCAGTTGATTTCATGTAGTGAAAATGACACCAAGGTACCCTTACCTTGCTCTCTTTCATATAAGCTATTGCACCAGTGTTTCCATTAATACCAGTCCATGCATTTTCACCATTTGCGTGTTGCACCAAAACCATTGATTGAAGCAGAGAGAAAAGAATTTGTAATTATTAAATCAATAGGAAAGTGAAGTCGTCTGGGTTCATGATGTAAGACATTACCTTCCCTTGCAATGCCGTCATCGTACGGATCACGTTAACACCACAGTTTTGAGCCAATGTACGTGGAATAGCCTCGAAAGCAATAACAGCTGCTTCACAAGGCCACTGCTCCAATAAGATTTAGAAAACCAAAAACATTTATCAACATGTGAACGACATCCTCGGCTCTCGAGGCTCAATACAACATTGAAAATAAATCAGTAATCCAAGAAAGGAAACATATTGTAAAAATAAGCAAAGCCCACATTTTCAATGCCTTCAATTGTTGCACTTTTATGTTTTAATGTGGCAAAAACGGTTAATTCAGTCGCTCATCCACCAAGAACAAGCTTTGGGTTTTTGATGATGTTTCTTGCAACAGACATGGCATCCTGTTCGAAAATGTCTCAGCATATATGATAACGAATGACTGAGACAAGGATGCTAACAAGCCAGCCCCAGTACCAATATTAGACTCCTGCAGCTCATCGGGCCTGTTCGCAATTACTGCTCCACAAGCCTTCCCCAAGATCAAAACCAACAGTGGTGGTGGCATCGATAGCCAAATCCTATAAGAGGACATAAAAGTCATGTGAGTACAATACCTTGTGAGAATTCATTCATGTTCTTGAGAAAACCGTATAAAAAGAATATTAAACGCCAGAAATTCGATAAGCAAAATGTAAACGACATTTACTAAATATTTCAAGAATCGAGTACCAGAAACTTGTACTAATTTGAAGGAAGTAGTCAATCATTCTATGGAATTTTGGACATGTTATACACCTTACATTTCAAGTGCTTCTTCTAGACATGTAGATGTGTGTCACATATATTAAGGAGTGGTCAAATCCGAATATGCCAAAAGCTACTCACCGCAATTAAATCTCCAAATTGGCTAGTGAATTTTGTCCCGATGCAGCTCTCTTTACAAGTCCTATAGTATTGTTGCACCTGCAACATGCACATTCTTCCATCAGTATAAACATGAACAAAAACCCAACATCAGTAACCCAAGTAGTTGCAACTTGAACTCAAATGAACAGATACGAAGTAGAAATGAACTTACGATCATTGACATCAATTGTCATAGCAATATCATCAAGAACAGCAATAAAATCTTCAAGAGCCTTAATGTAAGCTACATAGAAGAAAATATTGTTTAGATGAAAGCGACAAGTTCCATGAAAAACATAAGCAACACATAGCGCAAGTTTACCTCGACATATGACTGTGGGATGGTAATTCTTCTAAATGAATGCTTCTACAACGTAAAGCATTTCACTAGCTGTTGGCAAAACAAAACAAATCACAGCGAAAACACATGCTTGAAAACATGCCTTTATGTTGAACTGCTTAAACTCATAATCCAAAACACTGCACTACCTAACAAAGTTTCCCTACATGAACTCAATCATGCTCAGCTAAGAGACAACCCGCTCATCCTAGCGAAGATATTGGCACGCTAATTGTTTCCAAGAAAGATATCAGTACCTAGAACAATAATTGATGTTGTTTCATCACCAACTTCTTCGTCTTGTGTACGGCTCAACTCAATCATTGACTGCAATCACCAGAAGAAAAAAAAATCAACGGAAAGATGAACAATAAAAAGACAAAACAGGAACAGTTGAGAGAGGGCAAAAGTTCAAAGCTTAGCTGCAGGATGAGCAACATCTAGTTCACAAAAGATAGCATTTCCATCATTGGTAACAACAATCCATGTAAACATATAAGAAAAGAAGAGGCTGGAAATTAGAAGTTACTAATAACCTCAAGACTTATTTAGGGTTTATGAGAGCAATAACATCAACAAGGAAAGGACACATGAGAACGACATTCCCAAAAGCTAAAAAAACTAAATCTCATTTCCTCCCTAGAGAGATCTACTACACATACAAAAAAGAAGAAGAAAACCCTAAAAAGAAGATTATAAAATACATTGTAAAACTGATTTTCTATATTCTGTTTCGTCAATTCCTTACGCTTTACACATGAGTATATATACAGAACCAATACACATAACCAAACCAAGTCTAACTTAACTGGATCCTATACAATTGAACAAAAATTAATATATACAATTGATATTCCCCCTCAAGTTGGAGGTGCAAAGATGTCAAGCACTTCTAACTTGGAAATATTCTCTTGGAATAGAGCTGGATAAAGAGCCTTGGTCAAAACATCAGCAAGTTGTTGATTGGTGCGCACAAACATTTTCTTGAGAAATCCACAGTCAATCATTTCCCTCACCTTGTGGCAGTCATTCTCAATGTGTTTAATACGCTAGTGAAACACTTGACTACAAGCTACGTGTAAAGCTGCAGTGTTATCACAATACAAATGAACTGAAAGAGTAAAAAGAATATGAAAATCCTTCAAAACTTTAGCTAACCAAATCAATTCCTTAGTAGCCATGTACATTGCTCTGTATTCTGCTTCAGCAGAACTTTAGGACACAATAGATTGCTTCTTGGACTTCCATGTGGTCAAAGAAAGTCCAAGAATCACCTAAGAACATGGCATAACCAGTTACTGACTTTTTAGTGTCTGGACATGAACCCCAATCAGAATCACAGTAACCCCTAAGATCAAACTTATTATCTGCAGCATAAAATAAGTCTTGTCTAATATTGCCCTTTAGATAACGAAGGACCTTGTGAACATACTACAAATGAGCATCTCGAGGAACAGAAGAATATTGTGCCAATTTGGAAAAAGCAAAAGAGATATGTGGCCTGGTGATGGTTAAGTACTGAAGCTTACCAATGAGTCTACAATACTGAGACAATTTATTATTTGGCTCCATAGGAATAGAAGAGGGCTTGCATCCAGAAAGTCCACTTGAAGCCAAGAGATCCAATGTATACTTCCTCTAGTTGACATATAAACCAGTCTGAGACATAGCAATCTCCAAACCAAAGAAATTTTTTGGAGCACTAAGATGTCTCAACTTGAAATAGATGCTCAATTGTGTGATCAGATCTTGAACTACAGCATCATCAGTACTTGCAATCAAGATGTCATCAACATAGACAAGCATCACTCGAAATTTCTCATCAAATTGTTTTACAAACATAGTATGATCACTATGACATCTCTCAAACCCCAACAAACTAAAGGTAGAAGATAACTTGAGAAACCATTGACGTGATGCTTATTTTAAACCATAGATGGACTTCAACAGCCTACACACAATATTTGGAGAGACTTGTTCCCCCTTAAGCTCCGCATATCCTGGTGGTAAGTTCATATATATATTTCTTCATCTAAGTCTCCATTAAGGAATGCGTTGGAAATGTCAAGTTGAGTGAGAGACCATTTCAACTTTGGAGCTAAGGCAAAGAGAAATTTGACAGTTGCTAACTTAGCAACAGGAGAAAATATGTCAAAATAGTTGATTCTTTCTTGTTGTGTATAACCTTTAGCTACTAAGCGTGCTTTATATCTTTCAAGACTACCATCTGCATGATGCTTCAAAGTGTAAACCCATTTATAACCTATGGCAACTTTCCCTTCAGGCAGATCACAAATATCCCATGTCTCAGTCCGCTCCATGGCACCCATCTCCAAACCCATAGCGTCACACCACTCCTTGAATTCCTTGGTCTCAAAATAACGTTCAGAGATAGGATTAGCAGAAATGACAATTAAAAATGCATAGAAAGGCTCAGATAAGTATGAGTAAGATATAAAATTTCTTAGAGGATAAGAGGTAGTTTGGATAGGTAAAGTAGTAGGAGTATTATTATTATAACAAATGAAGTCCTACAAATGTTTAGGAGATTTGGATTGTCTGCGAGAATGAGGTTCAGAAGAAATCACAATCTCAGAAGATGACACATCATGTTGTGGATGTGCATCAGAAGATGCTTGCACAAAAGGCAAAGAAACATCTAAGAGAGCAGGAGACTGTAATAAAGGAAAAAACTCTTTGACATCATCCTTAATAGCAGATGAAGCAAAAGAAAAGAAATCCTCATGAAAAATGACATGTCTAGAAACAGAAACAGTATGTGTCTCTATCTCTAATAGCTTGTAGCCCTTATAACCAGCTGGATATCCTATAAAGACATAAGCCTTAGTTCTAGGGTCAAACTTAGTTCTACCTTTTGGAGATGTTGAGCTATAGCAAAGACAGCCAAATGACTTTAAAGACTGATAATCCGGAGGTTTATCAGTTAGCTTCTCAAAAGGTGATAGGTTGCCTAAAACTAAAGAAGGTAATCTATTGATAAGGAATGCAACTTTAAACGCAATCCCCCCAGTACTCTAATGGTATATGAGACTGAAATAAAAGAGCTCTAGCAACATTCAAAAGATGCTGATGCTTTCTCTCTACCACAAAATTCTGTTTTGGAGTTTTAGGACAAGAATGATAAGTAATAATACCTCTAGACAAGAAAAATTCAGTAAACTTCAACTCTTGTGCATTATCGGATCTAACAGATTTGACTTTCAATTCATATTGAGTTTCAATCATTTTCAATAAATTGGAAAAAATATCCAGAACATCAGACTTTTGACACATCAAATATACACAAGTAGCCCTATTAAAATCATCAACAATGGTGAAAAAGTATCTAAATCCATCTATTGTAGGAACATAGAAAGGACCTCATGTGTCAATGTGAACTAATTCAAATGATTTAGTACACATATGATGTTGTGACTTGAAAGGTAAATGCTTCTGTTTGGATAAATGACAGACATGAAAAGGATCAGAAATATGTTTATTCAATTTATTATTTCTCAGATTTAATACATGAGATATAGACTCTATCTTAGGTTTTGAAGGATGACCTAATCTTGTATGCCAAGTGGCCAAATCAACAAAAACACTAGCACAAGCAGGAGAAATACCTTGTAAAGAGAAAGTATGATTTGCATAATTGAAATCCATGACATATAAGTTTCTCACTTGACTACCTTGACCAATCATCAACTCCCATGTAATTCCCTGAATAAAACAAGCATCAACTGTGAATTTAACCTCAGAATGCAAGGACTTAGTTAAGATACTAACACTTAAGAGATTAAACTTGAACTCAGGAATATACAACACATTGTAGAGAGAGAGCATCAGTTAATTGAATGAAACCTATGCCCATTATCCTAGCTGTGTGATCATTGGGGAGTTTAACATAGGTATGATATAAGGGTGTAAACTTAGTAAAGAGATTCCTATCATGAGATACATGGTAAGTTGCCCCAAAATCCACTATCCAACCTCTAAGAGACAACTGGTTCTGGAGATATGGAAGAGATCAACATGTCATACTAGGAATGATTAAAAAGATTCAGAACTGTACCTGAAACCGATGAGATCACAGGTGCAGAGGTTGAAATAGAAGCACAAGAAACATCAGGTGGAGATGCAACATTAGGAGCATGAAGCTTGATACTGAAATATGAAATCGTGTTCTGGAGCTGATCCTTGGTCATATTTGCTAGCTCAGTTTCCATATTCTGCTCAGAAAAAACCTTAGAACCACTAGTATTTGCAGAGTGTGAAGAATGTAATCCAGATTGAGGATAAAGGTTGAGAGAAGCAAGATTAGTAGCTCCCAAAGTCTGAGTTGATTTTGCCCTTGGATGTCCAGGAGGGAAACCATGAACTTTGTAGCACTGATCCACAATGTGTCTAAATTTGAAACAATGAGTACACTTAGGCTTCTTGAAATTGCCCTGAGCAAGGAAAACTTGAGAAGAGTCATGAACAGTAGAACCTTGAACTTGAAAAGCAGTTGCTGGTGGAAGAGATGTTCTGTTTGAGACTCCAACAAGACGTTGACTCTCCTCTTGATCCAGCATGTTGTAGATTTGATATAACCCTAGCCTAGATTTCATGTTCAAGATCTGACCTCGTATATTTGCAAAACCATCATTCAATCCCATGAGGAACTGAATAACTCTGCTGATTTCTACATCTTCCAGTAACTCCTTCACATGATCACAATTACACCTCTTGGCATTGTGAGACTTAGTGTTGAAAGTTGTTCCCACAATGTTTTCTTCTTGGTGTAATATGTAGAGAGATCCAGTGATCTTTGCTTCAAATTTTAGATAGCTTATTCTAACTGATACTTTCGTGGAAGATTGCTAACACGGAACCTGAGAAACAAATCATTCCACATCTCGGCTGCATCTTCATAGTATAAAATACTATCATAGATGTCCTTATTCACCGCATTCATCACACAAGCTTTGACCATACTGTTACATCTACTCTATATCTTAAACGAGATATCCTGACTATCCAGTCTAGGAAGCGAACCATCAACAAATGTTAACTTGTTCTTAGCATCTAAACTTATACGCATAGCAATAGACCAGTTATTGTAATTTGTACCGTCAAGGATATGCGTTACAATGGAGAGTCCAGGATGATCAGCTGAATGGAGAAAGTACGGACTGTGTGCATTATCAAACGTCTCGAATCCACCATGATTTGGACTCGGAGATCCACAATTCTATTGAAAAGGATGAGAAATTGGAATCGCCACATCAAGTTCATGAGACGAGTTGATCTAGCATGATTCTTCGGAGTGGAGTCCTCACAATCAGAATGCGAAGAACGATGATGAAGTTTCCGGCCTTGTTTCACCATGAAAAGCAAATCGAAGCTTAAATTTGGAGAATAACCAAAATCGGAGCCACAACAGCGGAATTAGGTCTCCAACGGTCACCAAAACGCAAATCGAAGCTCGATTGATCAAACAAACGGTGAAATTTGAAGAGAAGCGAATCAAAGAGATTTGGACGAAAATCAGAGATCGGAGCAAGAGATGCTCTGATACCATATTAGTGGATAAGAACACATTGTAAAATTAATTTTCTATATTTTGTTTTGTCAATCTTTTACACTGTACACATATGAGTATATATACAAAACCAATATGCATAACCAAGCCAAGTCTAACTTAACCGGATCCTATACAATTGAACCACCTATACAATTGAACCAAAATTGATATATACAATTGATAGTAAGAGAGCAAAACTTACTTCCAACAACATCTAAAAGCATCTTCAGCATAAAACGAGGACCCAACGTGGTACAAATGATATAAGCCACAGACTGTAAAACGGGACACATAACAACAATTACGCCATGATCGGAACCATAAAGAGAAGCAGCATACATATAAGATGATTATAACCTTGGAAGCGTAGATGTTACCATGGTGAAACTTAGTTCCAGATTCACGCTTCAACGAAGCGCCTAAACATTTTCACAAGTAGTGAATGTTAGCAACATGGAAAACTTTATTATAAGGAAAAAAAGGAAGAGAATCAAACATGGAACTGAAGAAATGAGGAGAGATACTGACTAAGAACAAGACCAGGTGCGTGCATACTCGCGATCTAAGGTTTTCACATGAATAAGCTGAGAGATGGCGAATCGCGATGGAGTGAAATTCAAAGAGCGGCAACTGAGAAAAATGCTTCGATTCTACATTTTCTCCCCTTTTCACTTCTTTCTTTTGAGCTCAGAAAGCCCAGCCTTAAAGCCCACTAACTCATTTGTCATCTCCTTTAATAGTTAAATTAAAGAGAAAATTAGTCAAAATGCCATTTTTTAAAAACCCTCTTTTCAAATATGCCATTACCCAAAAATCATTTATTAAAATAACACATTTTTGTCTTTTTCTCTCTCTCTCTCTCTCCTGCTTTAAAAGACAAAAATACCCTTCTACTATTTTCCTTCTCTCTTTCTCTCACGCTCATCTTCCTCTCTCTTTTTGTCTCTCTCATCTCCTCCACCTCTTTCTTTCTCTATCTCACATTATGTTAATGGTGATAAAGATGAAGATGAAGAAGAAGGTGACGGTGATGGACAAAACGGAGATGAAACGGCGGTAGACAAGACGAGAATGCAATGGTGATGGACAAGATGGCGATGGAGACGGTGGTAGATAAGATGGCGACGGAGACGGTGGCCGATAGACAAGATGAGAACAGTGGTGTACAAGAAGAAAATGCGATGGTGGTGGACAAGATGACGACGAAGACGCTGATAGACAAAAGATGGCAACATAGACGGTGGCTGGTGGACAAGATGAGGACGACGGTGAACAAGACAATGACTGTGATCATCGACAGAGACGGTGGATGACGACGGTGATCAAAGACGGTGGTGGACAAAGACAAACTCTTGTGGACCAAAATGTATAACATGTGCCAAAAGATAGTAATGTCTTTTTGGCCTTACATGAATAGTGAATTATGGTATATTTGAAAATACTTTTAAAATAATGGTATTTTTTAAAGGTAATTTCTTGAAAATGGTAGTTTTGATGATTGTCCCTAAATTAAAACCCATAAATAACGAATTTTATAGGATATCTGGTAAAATGTTTGATTGTGCATTTCCCCTTCCAACTAAAACATTATCTTCCCATATTTTTCGTTTAGTTTTACTACATCAACTTTTTCACCTAAATGTAAAAGTAAATGAATTTCACTTCTCTTTATACTTCACCAAATAAAATTGATTTCACTAATTATGTTTAATTAAATCATAACTGCGTTTAGTTTGATCCGACTATAAAGAGACTAAGTTTTAGTAGGCTGAAAGAAAGTCAATTAGTTTCACGATTGATCTAAATATGATTGGATTACACTCTTTTAAATTCAGGTCAACTTACACGCAAAAAAAAATGAAATAATGATTCAACTAAACGAAATTGGTGAAATCAATTTCATTTGGTGAATAACAAAGAGTGTAAAGTTCATATAGTTTTACAATTAGGAAAAAAAATACTGATGTAGTAAAATAGAAAGACAAAAAATCTAGGGATTAGTGTTTTAGTTACATATATATCTAGAAGGAAAAATATGCAATCAAGCCTTGGTAAAATATTAAATTTTATACAAAATTTAATTTAGTTGACAAAATGTTGAAGAAACAAAACATATTAAAAACTAAAATATATAAAAAAAGGAATTTTGCTAAATTGACTCACATTGAAATTGGTTTTGTCCCAATAACCTTTACCTTTTTTGTAACAACTTTTCCTACATTACCCTTTGATTAGTATTGGAAATTACAAATAAATGATTTTTATAACTTTATAAAATCAGGAAAATACAAAAGAGTAATGTACAAGGCATATGGATTCATGTTTAGATTTTTTTTTCAAAAAAAACCATGACAGAAAATTATTTATTTTTCCTTCTACCATCGTCGAATCTACTAGTAGATTAGGTGTTCTGCGAATTTGTATAAATCTACGAGTGGTAGAAGGAAATATTATACTAATTGCGCAAGTTCTACATATCGCAGATTGCACATTACACCATTTTGCTTCAGTACTACCTATTGCAGAATGCTATTTCTACCAATGACTTTGTCTTCTACGATACGCAGAATACATATTCAACCCCTTTTATCTACCTCTTTCTCTATCTTCTACCAAATGGTAGAAAGTATGTTCTACCAAAATTAGTTTTAATTCCCTAAATCTAGGACCATTAGTTATTTACTTTCCAAAAATATTGTATTCGGTATTTACTTTTCAAAAACGTAGATTTTTCTGTCAAAAACATTTTTGATTTTTTAATGTTTCTGAAGTGTTTTTGGAAAAAAAACATTTTCATTTTTTTGAATATAATGGAAAACCTATATGAATATAATGTTTTAGTTTGCTTCATTGTTCGATTAAACACCCACAGCTCACTTGGTTCGAAAATGCATATACCTAGATCTGCGGTCACGAGTTCGATGTCACATGGTGACACAATTTTGCATTTTTTCGAATCCTACAATTTTTTGATTAAAAACGGAAAACCTATATGAATATATTGCTTTCGTTTGCTTCATTGTTTTACTAAACACCCACAACTCACTTGGTTTGAAAATGCATACACCTAAAACCAGAGGTCACGAGTTTGATGTCACATGGTGACACATTTTGCATTTTTTTCTAACGTTAGAGTTTCCGCTTAAGAACCAGCTAAATGGCTTTGATGAGCAGTCTCTTCTTCGCGATTCTGGCAACACGATGTTTGCATATCGGCATCTTGTGCGTGATTCCACTGACCAACAAAAGCTTTTCTTTTGTGAGGAAAGTCAAGTTTTGTTGGAGGAAACCCCGTGGTTGATCATGAAAGCAGATAATTACTTTGTCCCATCTCTCTTCTCGATCTCTTCTTTCTAGCAAGAACTCATAAAGCTCTTCCCAGTGAAAGAAACGGTTTTTTACTTCTTGAGTCGTTATCTCTATCACCCAACAAATGTTGTCTGGGGTCTCATTACACGATACTATAGCCCTTATCTTTCTAGGGCTGATCAAAGAATAGGAATCCGTATTGGGGTCTCCCTTCAAGCCAAGTTCTAAACCAAAAATCAAAGGCAGGGTTCATTTCATCTTCTTCTCCAGGGTACTTTGAGAGTATCAGGGACATGTATTTGGAAAACCCAACAGTTACGGGAGAGATAATCAGTGTTCACAAGTCGAGCGACAAGGAATACCAAAAACCCTAGAGGAACATGGAGAACAAGAGAGCATGGACTGAGATTTACCTTCTGAGTTGTGCTGATGTGATGGTGGTCACAAGCTCGTGGTCCTCACTTGTGGACGTGGCTTATGGCCATGGAGGGTTGAAGCCATGGGTATTGATTACGGTTGAGAACGGTACTGGCCATGGCCCTCACTCTGTTAGAGCAAGATCAATGGAGCCCTAACGATGTCGCGACGGCTAGTCTTCTTCACCGGAAAAGTATGAACACGAAGTCAACCGAGAGAGAGAGAGGCGGAGAAGGCGATGTCGCGAGAGAGAGGCTGTTTTTTTTTAGTTTAATAATTGAAAATTAGTTTGATATATTTTCTTATTTTTTGAAAATATTTTAAAAGTATCTTGTTTTTTTTTTTAAATTCCAAAAATATTTTTAAAAAGTCATTTTTATTGATATTGAAGGTTAAAATTGGGTTATGAAAATATCAAAGATTATTGGGACAAAATGATATGTGTATAAAGGTTATTGAGACATTTCCAATTTCAAACTGAGTCAATTTCCCAAAAAAAAAAAATCTTTAAACCAAATAAAGCATAATAAAATTATAGTTAACTGCAAATGATAGATACAAACATATACCGTTAATCTACGAGCGATATTGAAATTGCTACAAGCCATCAAAACCGAAGCTTATTCTTAAAACTTCGTATCATATCGTTGCTTACAACTTTTTTGGAAACCTCAGAAATGCGATTTGCAAACAGTGAACAAACAAAAAAAATGAACACTCGCGAATAACACTGGAAGTGACAATTTTATAGAATTCACTCTTTTTTAATAAAAAAAAACTTTGAAAAACACTTTAATAGAAAATTCTGAGACCTTGTGGTCGAGTGGTAAGGAGACAGACTTGTGGCGTCAACACGCTTCAAGTTCGATGCACTTGCTACGCGAAACTAAAACACATTACCTTAGACACTCACATGAATATGGACCCTTGCTTTCGGTCCATTTGCATATCCGGAGAGAGGGTCTATCCGTGGGCTGCACCTCTTCCAAGAATTAGTCTGGCTCCTTCCATAGGTCTGGGATTTACCCTGAATTATCAAAAAAAAAACTTTTAATAGAAAATGGTACGTGACATTTACTAGATTTCATGGTGTTTATTTTCAATCAATTTTCTTTTTAAGAAATACTTTCAATTAGTTTCCATTTCGCACAAAAAAATATACCATTTTCTTAATAAGTTAATGAGTCGAAATATATACATACTTGTGTTTACTATGTCAAATTATGTATAAAATTAGTCAATTTTAACACACAAAAAACGTTAATAACCATTAAGTGTGGACCTATTGAGGGGCCAAACTAATCCTTGTTTAAACAAAGCCAGGCTGTTTTAAAAACTGAGAAAATCAGAAAACCTCAAATCTTATCGAATCTCTAATTCCCAATTATCTCTTTCGCTTTTCATGTCTTCACCGATCCTATGTATCCCTAATCTTCTTTGCCGATAAATTGTTGCTAGAGGCGAGATGTCAGTTCGAGGAACACATTAGATTCGTTTGTTACTATCACCGACATCATAATCTCTTCTTCAATAGATTTTTTTCATGAGTTCGAAGCCAGAGAAAATGGTTGTCAAACCAAAAGGAAAACATGGGTTCCATCAAAATGGATGTGTGATAAAGATGTTCGGTTGTAAATTTTCATAAAAAAAAATTGATTAGTTTTATATCTAACTAGGTGACTTCCCGTGTTATACGTGGATTAAGTTTATTCAATTCTTTCAATATTTTAAAAAACTTTATAAACCTTGTAAAAATCATTATAAACTTTGTAAAAAAGCATTATAAACTTTTAAAAAACTTTATAAACCTTTTTAAAAATCTTATAAATTATTATTTTAATTGTTCAGTTTTTAAAGACAGATATAAAACTCTTATTAATTGTTTAAAAATTTTATAAATATTTTAAACAGTGTTACAAAACCTTTAAAAAACTTTATAAACCTTACAAAAACTTTATAAACCTTTAAAAAACTTTATAAAAAATGTCAAAACCCTAAATCATTAATAATAACATCAAAAACAAAACTAACCGAGAAATAATCAAAAACTAAAATCTGTAAGCCAACTCGAACAAAAAAAACCTTAGATTTGTAACCAAAATCGAATCAAAAACTCAAATCTACAACACAAATCAAACAAATCCAGATTTGCAAAAAAAAAGTGATAAAATCGAGATATATATTTGAATCTATATGTGAGAGAGAGAGAGAGAGATTCATATCTAGATCTTTTTTTTCTTCTTCAAAGCAATCACCACCATTGAAAAGCGCCATAGTTCGTAACGGTGTCTACAGAATTGAAAACTTATGTGGAATACCAGAACAACGAGCATTGAATGCCATGAATCTCAAGAAATATTACCACTAAGTCCCAAAGTAATAATCGAACTACGTAAGGCTTGATCCCCAGACAGGATACGTAGGCAGCTTGAACATCCGAGTCCAGCCCCTATCTTTTCATCATCTATTTTTTTCTTTTAGGGTGGGGCTTACACCCGCAACCCTTGTAAACGAACATGTATAATAAAGCAAATCCTTCATTTCAAACCTCATGTCTAGCAGCCTTTAAATGGCAACATCTTATCTCGAAAACAATCATCCTGAGTCTTATCTCGAACACTAACGATCTCTAAACAATCATATCAAGCCTTACCTTGAACTCAACGACCTCGAAATAGTTACGCCAAGTCCAACCTCGCACCCGCCAGCCTCGAAACGGCTAGGGCCTCAAGAGCCACAATCAAAGCTCGCATAACTAACGGCTTAGACAAGGCCCAATCATTCACACAGTGACACATCAAGTACAGAGCTAGCATCGTCCAAGAAAGCTTATGTTGCTTCGCATCGAGCCAACCAAGCCTCATATAATGTGAGCACACGCCCGAATTGTTCTTTCACCAAAGGCCACCTCGAGTCCCGTACCAAAATATGAAACATTACAGTCGCTAGTCAGCATGAAGCAATCCGCATAAATCTGATAGTTCGCAAGAAAATAGTCCGCGTAAAATATTATGTTTAAGTGACAAAAGCAGTTAGACAATTCGGAGTCGGAGAACGAGTTTGGCTAAATGGACTTATTGTCTCTTTACCTCGCGAAAGCCATGATGATTCATACGAAGTATCAATTCGACGTCGCAAAATAAAAAGAAAATAAAGCAAATGACTCCTTCATAAAGGAAAAAAGTATGGTCCAAAGTGGATAAAAGCCTTCCCAAGCACCACGACAACCAAGTACGAAACAAAAGATGAGAGCCTCTTAGGGCATTGAGTCTTTAAAAGTGAAGAAAAAACAGAAAAAGGGAGAGAGGAAGAAAAAGCTTCATGCCGCCTCTTCTTCGATCTCGGCCTCCAGCGCCGCATTCGAACCAAACTGGTCTAGACCTTGCGGGACGTCACTCCCTGGAACAGTCTTAACCGCATCACCTGAATCTGCTAAAAGCTGAGGGAGATTGAGCTTGGACAACGAAAGGTTTGAGACCTGGTTGCCTTTGAGCTCCCACTCAAGTCCTATCTGCTTTTCTTTCATATCCAGGATTTCAGCATCATCGATCCCCTTCAAGAACAGATCTTCAAGGAGGTCCAGATTTGCCACGACCTCCTGGACGTTCACCTCGCGAGCATTCTCTTTTTTCTTCTTCATAAACTTCTCCTTCACCAACACGAAGGATTTATGGTATGTTATAGCTAACTCCCTCTTGGCTTGGCGCACCTCCTTGTTCTGAGATTCAACCAGCTCGACATTGCTATTGGCCAACTTGCACATCGCTTCACCGGTTTTTCCATTCTCTCCCCATAGCTCAGCCAATTGATGCTTTAGGGAGCCCAAGTTCAGCTCTAGATCCTCCTCCTTTAGATTGAGCTCGTTTACGCGAGCTGTTAGGACGGAGTGCTCAGAGAGCTTGACCGAGTTTCGGTCCACCAGTTCCTCCAGGCTCTGGATCTTCTCCTTGACCTCTTCCACCATCGTCTTTGCATCCTCCAGCTCCTAGGCCTGTGGAATACTCCTTAGTCTGCTCTCATATTAGGCCACTAGGTGAATCCCAGTGGTAGCTACCTGAGCAAGAAAAGAAAAGGCTGATTCTGATCCTCGCAAAATGATAATCGAAGTAGCCGGTTAATATAACATAACGATCATATCTGGCCGAGGGCCATGGTCCAATCAGTGTAGGTATCTCGCTCAACCATATTTCTGAGTGCGAGCAGTTGGCAGCCGGGGTCCTTGAAGTGCCTAGTGAGGGTCGCGATCCCATCTCAATCCCGGTTGATGGGAGAGTTCTTTTCATGGTGATAAACCTAGTGAAAAGGTGGTCTCCCATAGAAACCACCAGAGGAGGAGCCCCGATTCATAGCTCCCTCTATCTCTTCGTCTTTTTCATCAGGGGTGCCTAGGCGGGGCCTTTCAGCCACAGAGAGAGTCTCCTCTAAACCAGGGGTGCCCAGGCGGGGCCATCATTGGCCATTTGCTTTGGAGCTCACCTCGATGGGGGCCTCTTCAGCCACGCAAGCGCGACATTACCTGATACATTCCCTGGGATAGGATCGAGCATCTTCTATGAGCTGTCTAGCTGACGGGACTCGGTTAGGGCATTAGCTAGGACAGCTGTAAGGGCACTAGACCGCATGGGCTCAGAACCTCTGGCTAGGGCCTTGTCCTTGTTTCTGGCACTATGGTAGTTGCTTCTCTTCAACATCTGTCGGACAAAAATTAAGCTGACGGCGGAACTGAAATATGGGTAAGGAGAACCGGTCATGGAACAAACAGAGAGATGGTCCTTAGTGAAATTGAGATGTCGAAAGCTATCACGAAATCATAGTAGGTCTATATTACATGCGTCTTGGTCAGGCTAATACTTAGTGACCGGATCTGCTTCTAGTAGAGGAAGAGCGTAGGCGGCAAGGATATGTTCCCAACTAATATCGGACCAGGCTCGGGCCCCTTTTCACAGCTGTGTAACTAGACGGCGAATTGGGCGTCAGTAGGATCTTTCTTCTGCTTAACAGCATAAGGACGTCAGATTATTCGATCAGTAAGCATGAAAAGATAACATGCTAAAGACAAAAACAAACTCTAAGAATGCAAAAACTTCTAGCCACTAACGTCCATCACCGCAACTCCAATTAGTGGGAACCCAAACGCGGGTGCTGACCGATTCGGGACTAATTCGGAAGAAGAAGTATTTCTCCTTCCACATATCATCCCCAATCGAAGCGCCATCAAAGCATGCCGAGAGTCGGGCGAGGAGAGATGTAATAAGTCCCTCGTGCGGTAGAATTGGGCTTAATATCGCAGATCTGGAGCAAGTCCGAAATGCTGAGAGTGACTTTTTCCTCCCGAGCAAGCACCGTGAGCCCGATGATGTGCCGGACAAATTTTGGCATCATCTTGAGGAAGGAAAGTTTGAGACAGTCTAACACCTCGAATAGGAGCAAAGGAATAGGAAACGTCACCCCGCAACTAGTGAAATTGTGCATGTCCGGGATCTAGAAGAACCAGATCGACCCCATCGTGTATTCCGTGTTTTGCCTTCAGATCAAGAAGGCTTTGAACCAATAAGGCGGATGGGGCATGCAGGCCAAACTTTTCAGCTCCGAAATTGCTGGAATTAGCCTCGCCGCTGCAACTGGTCTTCATCGGCGTCGCCGGGGACTTCGATCTCATCAGAGGAAGTAGGATGGTTTCGAAAAATTAGGGTTCGCGGTGGATGATCTCAGGGTCACGACCACGAAGGACGAAAAAGAAAGAAATTAAGGGGGAGAAAATTTCTAACATTTACAAGAAAAAAGCAAGTTAATTCTCTTGGATCGGATAAAACAAAGAGAAGAAAGCAGTAAAATACAAGCAGTCATGAAATATAAAAAGGGTAAAGGGAAGTTAATTACCTCGATAGTGGGAAGCGTGAAGCGGTTTTGTGGAGAAGGAAGGTGGAGAATTTATACAAGTAATGATGTTGTGCTCGAGAACCACATCGAACCATTCAGATCCTCGAATCTTAGCTGTAAATCTCGCTGAGATATCATTACGAGTATATGAAGAATATATTCGAACTGATCCCTCAGCATACCTAAAAAGATCTCGTCCTCTAAGCTTTCTTACTTATCACTTAAAGGACTGGGAGGCAATTATTGGTGTTGTATTTTGGACCCCAAATACAGCACGAAATAGGCCCATTAATAATAAGACCGACCCACCAGGCGAGGTCAAATAGATATGCTCGAGAGAACAGCAGGAAGAATATATCAAAAGCTACGAATGGAGATGGAGCCTTTGGAGTATGGTGACAGACTCGAATTAAGCCAATGGAGATAAAGCCCAATATGCCCAGCTAAAAGGCCCGGTCAATATTCCATGTGATTGGGCTGAATTAAACATTTAATGGATTTACTTGTGAGCAGCATGCTGAAGAGGAGCTCGCAGATAACAGGTGGAATCAGTCAAGCCGAAGATCCCGGAGCACGTGCTGAAAATCTGGGTTCGTGAGGAGAACGTGCTGCGCGAATACATGAGCGGTTGAGCCTGATTGACCGTCTATATAAACAGAAGAGAAGGGTTCTTCGAGGCCAAGTCCAATCCAATCAATATTCACTACGCAAAATCACCTAAAGCTAAATCCTACGAGTTGCACTCTGCTATTCTATTTGTTCATCCTTTTAAATTCGTTGTATTTATCATGGTTTTTTGATCATATTAATACAAATCTGTTTCGTTATTCTAAGTCTTTATTTATCTAAGGTTCATACGAAGATCTAGGCCTTAATTTCTTTTCATTAATATCAAAATCTTGGTTGTGGGTTTTCAGATCCACAACCTTGTATATTAGTTAGTTAAATTATTTTTATTATATATATAAGATGATACTTTTTAGAAAAAAGTAGTTTTTTAATATTCACACTTTTAACCAAAACAACTTACATTTTAAAACGGAGAGAGTATTTCGATTTGAAATTTGAAGAATTTTTACGATCATATACATTAAAGTCTATAAACTTTAAGAGTGGATTTAGACTCCTCGGTGCAAGGACTTCCTCTTATTAATAAAATTCGGGCAATTCTCACAAATACCAATAAATGAAGTTATTTATTCAAAAGTACCACCATTTCTCAAATGTTCCACAAATACTACTATTTTTCAAAAATTCTACAAATACCACAAAACTAGAATTAACTTTCAACATTCAAAACTAAACCCTAAACTCTAAACCCAAACTCTACCCCCTATAAACTATAACCTACTTCTACAATAGTTAACCCAAACCCAAAAATTTAAATTATAAGGCCTTAAAAATCAATTTTGTATTTGTGATATTTGTGGAAATGGTGGTAATTGTGGAACATTTAAAAAATTATGGTACTTTTAGAAACCAAACTTCAAAATGTGGTATCACAAGGTATTTCTCATATAATTTTGTATGGTTTAACAAAGTTGATGCTTGTGATGGCGGCGACAGTAGTGGTCACGGCGATAGAAAGAAAATCACTAATATACTAATATAATTAGTTTGGTTTAGTTGTAACAAAAAAAAATAGTTTGGTTTAATATTTTATCAAAAATATTTCTGCAGTGAGGTCTAAGGTTCGAGTCTCCCAATTTACAATTTGTTAGATTGAATTCTAATTTTATAACTACGTTATTCTGAAACCTTTTATAAAAAATACATTGATAATACATTGAAACACATGATTTTTTTTTGAAACATTTTTTTTTTGTCACAAAACACTATATTCCTGGATCAAGCAAACACAGTCGTATCTGGGAACCAATGTGGGGTAGGCGTGTTCACATAAGAGAAAACTTGGTTTCTAGTTCGAGCGGTTCGGGCCAGTATGTTGGTCTTTTCATTGCGTTCCTTGGGGCAATACTGTAGAGTAAAGTCAGGGAACCACGCTCGAAGTGTCTTGAAATCCTCCAACTCCGTTCGGAACCGTGGCCAATCGTCCGGATCGAGTACCATTGCAGCTAGCTCCTGTGAATCTGTGGCAAACATCGCACAATATCGTTTTTTCCGCTGCAGACACCGGAGGGCCCATAACAAACTCTGTAGTTCGATGTGGAGGGGAGAGGTCCCCCTGTTCAGCCCCAGGACTCCTAAAAGATCAATTTCCCCATCTTGTAGTTGAAGCGTCCAACCAATCCCACTCGTGGGGTCTCCCTCCTTCCAAGATCCATCAACAAAGCAAGTGAAAATGGCTCGTGGCAGCGTTGGAGCTGTAGTTATCCGTACTTCGCTTCCATCACCCGAATCCTCGGTTGCTAAGAACCAGGCCGTCGCTTCCTTCCTAGCGAGTTCAAGGATGTCAGGGGGTGACCGGTCCACGTTCTTGAAAACTTTATCGTTACGCGCTTTCCAGAGGTACCAGATGATCCAGGGGAAACACCTGACGTACTCCTCAAACTCTTTCCGATCAGGGACCCGAGACAGAAGAAAATCAAAATTGGACCATAGACTCTCCGACGGGAAAGCCGAATTATGGTGCGGGATTTGTGACATAGCCCAGCATTGTCTAGCCGGGGGCATTTAAATAGGACATTGTTGATGGTTTCCTCCACATCACCACACTTCGGGAAATATCGGTCCTGTTGTAAATGTCAAAACGCTAAGCGTTCATTAACCGCTACAACTCCCGAGAGAGCTTGCCATAAGAAGTGCCAGATTTTATTCGTAGTTTTCGTTTTAAACACCATCGCCTTAAGAGGGTTCAAGGATGGTAGTTGCGTTACAAACCGAAGCTCCTCGTCCATCTTGTTTCGGGCCACTACATACCCTGACCGCACCGTGTAAGTACCAGAATTCGTGAAGTGCCAACAGTACCCATCCGGCGTACCCACGCAAGATGGGATCATGGACCGAATTGTCGGGATATCCCTCGGGTCGACATAACGGTGCAATGCACGAATATTCCATGTGTGATTGTCTTTATCTATCAAATCGATAACCCTCAGGTTCATGTTCGGTGAACTACCCGATTCCCATCCTTATATTCTCCTGGCTGGCCGGGGAATCGTATCAGGAATCCAATTATCTGTCCAAACCCATGTCGTAGCCCCGTTACCTCTAGTATACCGCATCCCGTAGTCGATTAAGGGTTTCGCACTCCATAAACTTCACCAACCATAGGACGGACGAGAAGCCTTCTTGGCGTGAAAAGGATGGGAGTAGCGGAAATACTTCCCTTTAAGGACTCGCGCAACTAGAGAGTGTGGGTATTGATGGAGTCGCCAGAGTTGTTTGGCCAATAAGGCCCTATTAAACTCTTCGAAAGACTTGAAGCCAATACCCCCTTCATTCTTAGGGAGACACAATTTCTGCCAAGCAATCCAATGCATCCCTTTTGAGTTTTGCGTACTACTCCACCAGAAATCCGCTATCGCACTCGCCAACTTACGGTGTAAGCTTTTGGGCAGCATGAAGTTGGACATCACATATATTGGAAGGGCTTGCGCGACGGACTTAATCATCACCTCCTTACCTCCTTTGGACAGGAATTTGGCTGACCATCCATTGGTACGCTGGTGAAGCCGTTCTTGAATATAAGCAAAAATCTACGCTTTGGACCCTTGTAATTGTTCCGAAATACCTAGGTATTTTCTAGCTCCTCCTTCTGTGGGGATTTTCAGCCTTCTTTTAATCTCTTCACGTAGATCCGTGGGAACCTCCTTACCAAAAGTGATCGCTGATTTGTCAAAATTGATACATTGGCCCAACGCATTCCCGTACATTCTAAGAACTTCGAGAATGCTCTCACATTGCTGCGTCGTGGCTTTGGAGAAGAATAAGCTGTCATCCGCAAATAGAAGATGAGATAGTGCAGGGGAAGTCGGGGCCACCCGAATTCCCGAGATACGTCCCATGGATTCTGCCCTCCGCAAATTAGCAATAAGCACTTCCGTACAGAGGATGAAAAGATACGGAGATAATGGGTCCCCCTGACGGAGCCCCTTGGATGGAGTAATACCCCCTTTAGGTTCCCCATTTAACAAGACACGGTATGAGACCGAGTTTACGCAAGCCATGATCCAGGAGATCCACTTATCGCTGAACCCCATTTTTCGCATAAGAGCCGCCAAAAAACGCCATTCCACCCGGTCATACGCTTTGATCATGTCCGTTTTGATCGCCATACCCTCCTTTTTGCCTACACTATTTGTCTGCAGGGCATGAAACATTTCCTAGGCCATGAGAATATTGTCCGTGATCTGGCGCCCTACGACAAAAGCAGATTGGGTCTCCGATATAAGCCTGGGTAACAACTTCCTGAGCCGTTGGCAGAGCACCCTCGAGATTATCTTATAGCTGACATTACACAGACTAATCGGACGAAACTCTTTCATCATTCGTGGTCTTTCAGATTTGAGGATCAAGCATATATTGACCTCATTGCATCTAGGGTCGAGTGTACTGCTCGTAAAAAATTCGCGTACCATGGCAATCACCTGGGGCCCAATAATATGCCAAAACTTCTGATAGAAAAGAGTTGTCATTCCATCTGGACCAGGGGCCTTTTCAGGATGTATTGCGAAAACTGTCGCTTTAACTTCGCCCACCGATACCGCTCGGGTCAGACAGTCATTCATCTCTGTCGTTACCGAACATCCTAGATGGGCTAATGATGTCTCCAGGTCAGATATAGGAGAGAAGGAGAAGATATTATGGAAATAGTCAATCGATGTGGCCTCAATCTCCTCGTTTTGTCAGTCCATACTCCTGTATCTTACAGGATACCCGTTATCCTATTACGTGCTCGCATTTGCTTTGTGGACGCTTGAAAATATTTGGTATTCTGGTCACCGACCTGGTACCATAGTTGCCGACTTTTCTGCTGCCAGAAAACTTCCTCATCCATTAGCGCCGTACAAAATTGGTCTTGAAGGCGACCAATCTCCTCCAGAGAGGACGAGTCCCTACTTTGTGCTTCCTCTAGTTTCGCTTTCAAATCCTCAATCGCGTCGGTTGAGGGGCAACGATCTTGTTTCCTCCACCGTGATATTGCTTTACGGCAGTTGGCGATACGTTCCCCCACCCCTGATATATTCCTTTTCCGGCACGTAGTCCATCCCTCTTGGATTATTCGCTCAAAATTTGGTTTGGAGATCCATCGTTTATCGAACCGAAAATTCTGAGTTCCCACCATACGCCGAGAATTAATGTGTGTGAGCACTGGGCGGTGATCAGACCCCCAGAACCTTAGGTATTCCATTTGGGTGTGGGAAAAAATCTCATGCCAATCCTCATTCCCCATAGAACGGTCGAGGCGACACCGAATGACATTATTGCCCCGGTGCCTTACCCACGAGAGGCAATTCCCCAAGTAAGAAAAATCAAGCATACCACAGCTTTGCCGCATGAGATTAAAATCTAAGAATGAGTTCTCCGGCCTCCTACGTCCACCTGTTTTCTCATGATGGCCCATAATTTCGTTAAAATCCCTGTCATAAACCAAGGGCCCGTGCGTGTAGTACTAATCCGCGTTAGACGTTCCCAAACCTTCGCACGATTAGATATTACAGGTTCTCCATAAACAAAAGAGAGAAATACTTTATTACCATGTATGGTAGCCATTACATCGATAATATTCTTATTGGAAAATAAAATTTGAACTTGGAACTCAGACTTAATCAACAGTGCTAAACCGCCATTAAGACCACAAGGGTCAATAGTAAAAAGAAAATCATAGCCAAATTCCGCCTGCAAGTCCTGAATGAAATGTTGATTACGTTTCGTCTCTATAAGAAAGAGGATCCCTGGGAAAATCTTCTTACGGAACTCTCGTAATCTTCGAACTGCCAAGAAACTACCAGCTCTTTGACAGTTCCAACTTAAGATCATCTAGGCGTCAGCCGGTGGTTTTCCTTTAACCATCGATTCTTCATAGTTCCTCGAAATTTGCCCACCAATCGGGCCCGTCTTCGCGGGGGACAGAATTGAAGCACGGTTTAAAGCGCTACATTAGCTAATTTTTTTGGTTTTTCATGGGGTACATAATCACTAATTAAATATTAGTGAACCTAGCCAACAATTCCAGGATGGACCTGGTTAGTTACCCAATTCCTAAGAATTAATGGGGCAAGCCCATTACAAATCAGAGGTCCAACTGCTAAAAACCTTAATCCACTAGAGAGGAACCCTAATCAACCCCTAGCGATTAGACCTAGCCGTCGCACGTTGGAAAACCAGTTTTGACGATGAACGAAAGAAGACGACCCCTGGTCGTACCTGTCGGCAAAAGACCAATAACCCCCGAATCATACGAGCCAATCTGAGCCATAACGCTCTATGCCGAACAACCAACTGGCCGGAGAAACGGGCCAACAATCCAACCAGACAAAGCAGGGAATCAAACAACCAAACACCTAGTGCACAACCAACAAAAAAAACAAGGCATATATCTAATTTGGTCGAATCAACAAAATCTCCAAGGCGTTCATCGCACCATCGATGATGGTTTCACTACGAATGTGTGGACTAACAACTAGATTCTGGATACTACACCTCGACCGGCTTATTGCAACACTGACTCATCAACGCCACGGCTCCAAGTCTCAGACCTACTTCACAGAACATCGAAGACTTGGAATATCCAGACTCTCCAACGACACATTCACCTGGCGGATATCCCCATGATTTTAGGTATTAGAGTGTCGGTGCGTATGGTATAGGTTGTTGGCATGCCAGCCCTTGAGGAGCGTACACGGTTAAGTCGGGCTATGAACTAGCTCAGCTACACAAGGATGCTGACATAAAGTACTTGCTCTAACTACCATCAGATGCACCACTAAAAGCACATGTTTGGAAATTACGGGCCCCCAATAAACTACGACATTTCCTGTGGCAGTGTTTGGCTGGGGCGGTCGCAGTTAATGAGAGGCTCAATTATCGTCATGTTTGCTCTACCTCGACCTACCCAAGATGCAATTCTCCCAGTGAATCCATAAACCATGCGATCTTTACATATCCCCAAGCCCTACAGACCTGGGACCTTTCTTCTATCCAGTTGGGAGAAAGTACAGGCTTCTCGAAGAGTCTAGGAACAAATCTCGACGCCCTATTCTGGTGTATCCCAAGAATTGAGGCCCTGACAGAAATTACTCAGGCTGTTCCATGGATTATTTGGTACATTTGGAAGGCCAAAAACGACAAAGTATTCAATGAAGTGGATAGATCTCCATCGGATATCATTGCCATGGCAACAAAAGAATCTCGAGCGTGGCTTCAGACGAATACCACAGATCGGGTAGCAGCAGATTGAACCCCTCAAGGACCTCTTCGGACGTAGAGTACATTCACATGCTGGATTGACGGTTCGTGGAAGGCGGAGGACCACACGAGCGGAATGGGCTGGGTCTTACAGCTCCAGGTTGGCACCACCGATTTGCTTGGACTCCAAGGGAACCACCGCAACCTCTCACCTCTACATTCAGAGCTCCATAGTCTCATCTGGGCAATGAAGAGTCTAATTCGGAAAAGGCGTTTTTGCTCCACGTCCATCACAGATTCTACAGAGTTAGTGAAAATGGTGACATTTCCGCAAGACTGGCCCGGTTTTCAATCGGAATTGCGTGATTTAGCAGTTTTTAAAGAATTTTTCCCAGGATTTGATCTCATCTATCGACAACAGGAGAGTAATACGAGAGCAGATCTGCTTGCAAGGACTGCGTGCATGCGGAATAGTATTTTTTCATTTATTGGCACTTCAATACAGAATATATATTTGTTTAATCGATAATGAAATGTGTTTGGAAAAAAAAGCGTAAAACAAATATAGTTAGACATTAAAATGGCTGTTTTTTTTTTTTTTTTAACGAATTTTATAAGAGATGAATCGTATTCCTAGGATAATTATGGTGATCTTACCTTTACGTACTTTTTACGAAAAGAATGGTTTTATACGTAAATTTTTATTTTTATTTTATTTTTATTTTCTTGTCATCGCCTCATCGTTTTGATAAATAATGAAAGAAATAGAATTTCTTATAGAAGATATTTTTTGGAGACGTTTTGGCAATTTCCCCCAAGGAAAAAGCGAAACTCCTATTAATTGATTGTTAATGGCTTTTTTTGAGACTTGAAAACTCACAAACCCAAAAAAATCTCTTATCGTACACACACACACCCCTCCAATGGAGAGCATTGGTAGCCATTGTTGCAGGTCTCATTTCACCTTCATCATTAGGAACTCTTCCTTTCCCAGAATCGTTAACTTCACTCGCACAGTTCGTCTTCCGGAGCGACTCAGAAATTCCCCTTCTCGTCTTACCTGCACTGCTTCTTCTTCCACCATGTATGACTTCTTCTTCTTTTCTCTGCTTTCCTTTCGCTCGAATTCGGCTTTTCATTTTCTATTTCTAATTTTTGAAATTCGGATTCGATCTGAGTCAGTGAGGAACAGCGGAAGAAGAAGACGGATGCGTCGGGAACGAAGGTGAAGTTGAATGTGAGGTTAGATCATCAAGTTAAATTCGGAGAGCATGTAGCTATGTTTGGATCAGCTAAAGAAATTGGATCATGGAAGAAGAAATCGCCTCTTAATTGGACTGAGAATGGATGGGTTTGTGAACTTGAGCTTAGCGGAGGACAAGTTTTGGAGTATAAGTTCGTCATCGTCCTGAAAGACGGTTCACTCTCATGGGAATCCGGTGACAATCGCGTCCTTAGACTACCCAATTCCGGAAGTTTCTCCGTCGTCTGCCACTGGAATGCCACCGGAGAAACCCTTGATTTACCTCAGGAGGTCGCTAATGATGCTGGTGTGCACGACGACAGCGATAACAATGACTTTGGTGACGATAGAGTAGTGGTGAGTGAAAATGGTGCGCATCTTCAGAAAAGCACATTGGCGGGGCAATGGCAAGGCAAGGACGCGTCGTTCATGCGCTCAAATGATCATAGCAACAGAGAAGTTGGCAGAAACTGGGACACTACTGGTCTTGAAGGCACAGCTCTCAAAATTGTCGAGGGTGATCGCAACTCTAGGAACTGGTGGAGAAAGGTATCTTTATGAACTGAAATGTGAAGGATTTCAGTATGCGTTTCTTTCACTTTTGGACTTGTAGTTTCGTCATTTTTTTCCTTTGAAACTGGCAAAGGATGAAACATCTCTTGTGTTTAATGTGTTCAAGCTTGAAATGGTACGCGAGCTTGTAGTTGGGAGTCTTGAGAGGGAGGAACGGTTGCAGGCGCTCAGATACTCTGCAATTTATTTGAAGGTTTCTCTTTTCTTTTTATAAGCTAATATATCTCGGAGTTCGCCTTGTTTATCTCCTTTTTCTTTGTTTGGCTTTTCATGCAGTGGATAAACACAGGTCAGATTCCTTGCTTTGAAGATGGAGGGCATCACCGTCCAAACCGGCATGCTGAGATTTCTAGGCTTATATTCCGTGAGTTGGAGCACATTTGCAGCAAGAAAGATGCTACAGCAGAGGTGACACATTTTTTTTTACTGTTCTAGTTCTACGGAACACTTTTAAGTTCTCTGCTTTCAAGGTCTCCCCTCTCAAAAAATCTGTAGCTGTTGTTTACCTAGTACCTTCTCTGATGCTTTTACTTGGTAGGAAGTGCTTGTTGCTCGGAAAATCCATCCATGCTTACCTTCTTTCAAAGCAGAGTTTACTGCATCTGTGCCTCTAACTAGAATTAGGGACATAGCACATCGCAATGATATTCCTCATGATCTCAAGGTAATACTCTCTATAGCTGTTTTGTTATTAGATTATACTGTCATAGTATTCATATAACCCATCTTTCTTCCAGCAAGAAATCAAGCATACCATACAAAATAAGCTTCATCGGTGTGCGGGTCCAGAAGATCTAATTGCAACAGAAGCAATGCTTGAAAGAATTACCGAGATCCCAGGAAAATACAGTGGAGATTTTGTGGAGCAATTCAAAATTTTCCATAATGAGCTTAAGGATTTCTTTAATGCTGGGAGGTACTATATTTCTGAAGCCAAGCTTTTCTTTCATCTAATTTACGCCCACAAACTGTATAATTCAATAGCTCTTGTATCTTGTTGCAGCCTCACCGAACAACTTGATTCTATGAAAATTTCTATGGATGAGAGAGGTCTATCTGCTCTCAATTTGTTTTTTGAATGTAAAGGGGTAAGTTCTCACTTTTCTCTTTCTTGTGATTTGGTGCTGAATGGTCCATATCGTTTTTTTTTTCTGAAAAATGTATGCAATATTTATTGGGTTTTCTTGCATGATCTTCTGAAGTTGTGCCCTAGGCAGAACAATGTTAGTATACAGTTATTAGCCAGCATGAAGATGCAGTACAAATCGATAATCACCCCATTCTTGGTTGCACTCTTCTTTCTAAGAAAAGGAAAGAAAATCAATTATCAAGAGGATGTAGAAAAGCCAAAAAAGGAGAAATGTTTGTGACACGTTGATATGTGTCTCTACAATCACATCATTTGATAAATTGCGCATATTATACACAATCATCCTTGCAAAGTTGTTATTGTAGTCTCTTCATGATAATGACTGTGGAATTCTTCATATTTACAGCGCCTTGATGCATCGGGAGAATCAAACAATGTTTTGGAATTGATAAAAACCATGCATTCTCTGGCTTCTCTAAGAGAAACAATTATAAAGGAACTTAATAGCGGCTTGAGAAATGATGCTCCTGATGTTGCTATTGCAATGCGCCAGAAGGTGAGCTTTCTTAGCCAATTCAACATTATTATGTAGCCAGCCATTTATTTATTTATTTATTTATATCGGCTCCTCCTTTGTTTAGTGGCGTCTATGTGAGATTGGCCTCGAGGACTACCTTTTTGTTCTACTTAGCAGGTATGCATAAGATTATGATCGCTTTTTAGAGCAAAATTTCCTTTCAAAATTTCCTTTAGTTTTAGTTCTGTGCCTCATGTCTTGTCAATGATTTGAGTAGATTCCTCAATGCTCTTGAAACTATGGGAGGAGCTGTTCAACTGGCAAAAGATGTGGAATCAAGAAATGTTTCCTCGTGGAATGATCCTCTAGATGCTTTGGTTTTGGGTGTTCACCAAGTAGGTCTATCTGGTTGGAAGCAAGAAGAATGCATAGCCATTGGAAATGAACTCCTTGCTTGGCGAGAGAGAGACCTACTTGAAAAAGAAGGTTATTTCCTTATCTCATGTCAACTCATTCTATGTAAATCCGACATATGAGGCTAGTTTGCAGTTAGAAAATATATGCAAGCTATAATTATAAACTAAAATGCTCCTTATTTTTTTTCTATGAAGGAGGAGAGGATGGAAAAACCATTTGGGCCATGAGGCTGAAAGCAACTCTTGATCGAGCACGGAGATTGACAGCAGAATATTCTGATTTACTTCTTCAAATATTTCCTCCTAATGTGGAGGTAGACATTATCACGTCTTACATTCAGTAATTAGTAGTGCAACTTCTACTATAGGTCAAATATAATTGGCTAGTAATCTTGAAATGAAACATGCTTATTATTTCAGATTTTAGGAAGAGCTCTAGGAATTCCAGAAAATAGTGTCAAGACTTATACAGAAGCAGAGATTCGTGCAGGGTAAGTCAGGCCTTTGCTTCCTAATACTTAGCTTAAGCCGTACAAGCAACCTCATGAAATCATTTGAGAATGTTTTCAGATTCTTGCCTTGCTTATTTTACTCAAATTTTGTTCCTTTTCTGTATTTTCCTCATGACCGTACCTGTGGTTCTGCCTTACAGCATAATTTTCCAGATCTCAAAGCTCTGCACTGTTCTTCTAAAAGCTGTAAGAAATTCGCTTTGTTCTGAGGGCTGGGACGTCATTGTACCTGGATCGACTTCTGGGACATTAGTTCAGGTACGTGGAGAGCAAATACAATATTTCTGAGGGTTGAGATTTTGAATATACTACTTTCTGATACATTCTGGCTTCTTAGAAGGAACTATCATTTCAAAGCCAAATTGTTAACTCATAATGTTTGGTTTCAGTGCTATAGAAATTTCCAGTTGTATTAAGTGTGAACTCTTCATAAGTAGGACTTTTTCTGAAGAATTTATCATATTATTAACAAATTACTCGTAATACAAGCTAGAGATTGAATAATGACTATAGTGTGTTCGAGATTGGGTTAGGTGTTAGTGCACCATATGTTTGGTTGAATTATTTTAACTTAGCTATGCTTTTGGCTTTGTAACTTTGAGTCGCATTTGAAAATATTTCTCTTGCTCTTGTGACTGCAGGTTGATAGCATTGTGCCGGGATCATTACCATCTACTGCTGGTGGTCCTATTATTCTCTTGGTCAATAAAGCTGATGGCGATGAAGAGGTTTTTTACCTACACATAAACCTCACCGTGATTCGTAACATCATACGAAAGATTACCTTGTAACATGATTTGTTAGGTAAGTGCTGCTAATGGGAATATAGCCGGAGTCATGCTACTTCAGGAATTGCCTCATTTGTCTCACCTTGGTGTTAGAGCGCGGCAGGCAATAACCTCTTCCCGTTATTTCCACTCTCTAAAGTTTTACTAAAGAAGTGCTTTGTTGAAACTCTTCATTTCGCAAAATTTTCCACAGGAGAAAATTGTCTTTGTGACTTGTGACGACGATGACAAGGTCGCTGATATACGGCGACTTGTGGGAAAATATGTGAGGTAATATTTCCGATGTTGTCCTTTAGGTGAATCTTTTCAATCTCTCGTTAAACAAGAAAACTCATGTCTCTTCTATATTGCTGTTTCTAATATGAACCTTACAGGTTGGAAGCATCTCCAAGCCATGTGAATCTGATACTTTCAACTGAAGATAGGAGTCATACCTCCAAATCGAATGCCAATAAAAAAAAGGATAAGGCCAGTTTATCTATCGATGATGAAGAGTCAACGCCTGTTTCCTCGTCTGCTGATGGCCTCCTATACTCGGATAAGGTAAACTTTTGATATCTCTGCGATTCCGCCGTACGCGTCACATTCAGATCACATACTGATATAAGACTTCCATCCATAGGAAATCCCTAGTGGAGGAATCATAGCACTTGCTGATGCAGATGTATCAACCTCTGGTTCAAAAGCTGCTGCATGTGGTCTTCTTGCATCTTTAGCAGCAGCCTCTAATAAAGGTAAACAATTTTCTCAATGTCTCATATTAAAAACAGTTATCTCTGTTCGCAACTCATCTAATTTCTTTCTAAATTGCTTTGCCTGGTTTCTGATGAATGTGCAGTGAACAGCGAGCACGGAGTTCCGGCATCATTTCAGGTTCCAACTGGAGTTGTCATACCTTTCGGGTCAATGGAATTAGCTTTAAAGCAAAGTAATTCGGAAGGAAAGTTTGCGTCTTTGCTAGAAAAGTTAGAGACTGCCAGACCCGAAGGTGGTGAGCTTGACGACATATGTGATCAGATCCATCTAGTGATGAAAACATTGCAAGTGCCTAAAGAAACAATCAACAGCATAAGCAAAGCGTTTCCCAAAGATGCTCGTCTCATTGTTCGTTCAAGCGCTAACGTGGAGGACTTAGCTGGAATGTCAGCGGCAGGACTCTATGAATCGATCCCCAACGTGAGTCCCTCAGATCCTTTGGTGTTTTCAGATTCGGTTTGCCAAGTTTGGGCTTCTCTCTACACAAGAAGAGCTGTTCTAAGCCGGAGAGCTGCTGGTGTCTCTCAAAGAGAAGCTTCAATGGCGGTTCTCGTTCAAGAAATGCTGTCTCCGGACTTATCTTTCGTTCTTCACACAGTGAGTCCAGCAGATCCAGACAGTAACCTCGTTGAAGCCGAGATAGCTCCTGGTTTAGGTGAGACTTTAGCTTCAGGGACAAGAGGAACACCATGGAGACTCGCTTCGGGTAAGCTCGATGGGATTGTGCAAACCTTAGCTTTCGCAAACTTCAGTGAAGAGCTTCTTGTGTCAGGAACAGGTCCTGCTGATGGAAAATATGTTCGGTTGACCGTTGACTATAGCAAGAAACGGTTAACTGTTGACTCAGTGTTTAGACAGCAACTCGGTCAGAGACTCGGTACGGTTGGTTTCTTCTTGGAAAGGAACTTTGGATGTGCACAAGACGTCGAAGGTTGTTTGGTTGGTGAAGATGTTTACATTGTGCAGTCACGACCACAACCTCTGTAGAATCTTTTCTACTTTCTATAAAACGAATAAAATAAAATGTCAAGAAATCTAATCTGCATTTGCGTCACTACCATACGTGAAGGTCCGTATGTTTAATAAATAATATATTTACTATCCTTTTTAGTGAAGTTTGTGGAATTTGTTAGATTACAATTTTACCAACTTACCAAACGCCAATCGCTTACTAGGTTACAAGGATTTCATTTGAGAGGTTGGGTTCTCGTTTCCGAGTTCGAATGTCCGTTTAGGAGGGCTAATTTATGTCTTACCATATCACCAACGGCCCAGAGAGATTATGGTGACAAGGATTTCATTTGAATGCTCAACAGCTTTGAGGAATCGAAAAAGAAAGCAAAAAAACGCTTAAAGATGAACATTTCATTAGCTATTTTTTTGTTAGGTTTTATGGCCATTCACTAATAATTAGTGGGTCTAGCCTTACAATCCCGGAATGGGCTCGGTATAGGCCCAAGTCAAAACAAAGCTAATGGACCAGGTCCGCGAAAATCTTACAGCAAAGAGCTTAGACGATGAACAGCTTGACGCATGTCCCCTAGACCAGTCTAACGACAAAGGGACGGAGGATCTCGATCCATACTCAACAAACCCATCCGAGAAGTTCATGTCGAGAAGCTAAACGAAAGGAGAGACAGGCCAACAAAACAAGAGCCACCGGACCATCAAGACTGAGCATGAGAGATGCAGACTTACCAACAATAAGCGCTAAAGCAGAAGAGAAACAACGAGACAGGGCCGAGCCAAGCCTATCTGGGCCGGTAACCACAACAAAAACCCCAAACTACCAAAGACAGCGGAGATAAAGGACAGAAGAGACGAGAGAGGACTTTGCTGTAGGATCTCAAGCAAGACCAGCGTAAGAGGTAGGATTGACCACTAGGAGTTTGGAACCCTGCAAAAACTCGGATCACCGGCGAGATCTGCCATCCTAAAAGTAGATGTGTCGTAGAAGAGAGACATCTAAAGCAACTGCTACCACGAGGCCACTCATCGCCACACCACAAAAGAACCGTCAGCTCCACCGCAATTCAAACCCAACCGCGACGACCGCTTCTTGCTTCGAAAAGCCACCGCATGAGCTCCAAGTCGGAGGAGCCTCGCAGATCCCGTCGATGAGGATCCGCCGAGGAACACAACCAGAGCAGAAACGGACGAAGGTGGAAGAAACCGAAGTCACCATGAAAAAAGAGATCGACCGCCACCAACTTTATCTGAAAGAGCCACTACCGTAGTTGAAGAACCCTAAGCCACAAAAATATGGAGGCAAGGGGCCTCTAACAGCGTAGGCGTCGCCGAACGCCGTAGAGGCAAAGCATATCTAAGGAGACGACGGTTAGGGTTCTTTAATTAGGTTTTTGTAGAGAGAAAATAGAGAGCTTCTCTCCCTTGTTTCAACTTCTCTCTATATATTTTGGGATTATTGTTGTCGAATGATCTTGAGCTGCTTCTTATCTTTAACTACCTTGTAACAAACTTCTAACACTTTTCAGTGATAAGCTTGGTTCTGGACTTCAATCATTTACTCCGTTTTGCTTCCTTGTTTTTTTTTTGTATTGTGTCTCGCCTAATCTTAATATTTAAATAAAATTATACTTGATTTAATTTTTGAATTCTTCTTAAAAGTTAAACTTTAACATACCTTTTTTAACATCTTTTTTTTTATTATTCTATTACAAATTCTGAAAATTGTTACATCGATGATTCTACAACGGACAAATCTTACGTGTTGATCTATTGATCTATGCTACCAAAATTCTTTGATCTATTGATATATGCTACAAAAATTCGACCTTGCCCCACGGTGAAGATTTCATGTAAACTTATATCCATTAATAAGCATAAATGATAATAAATCACATATTCTGGGATTTGTACCTAAGACTTCTTGGTGTAAATTCATTAATGAATCTTTGATCAACTACTCGACCAAAAAGGTTTCCAAAACCCTTTAACATACCTTTAACTGATTTCCAATGATCTCTACTTGGATTTGACATGAATTTGCTGACTAAACCAATTGCATGGGCTTGATTTGGTCTTGATCCTTCCAACCATAGCATACATTAGGCTTCCCATAACACTTTCATATAGAACTATTTCCATATGTTCAGCTTCTTAATCATGTTCATCTTTATGTATAATTCTTAGCTTTAGTTGGGATGTCGTAGGTGTGTAACCATTGAATTTACGTCAATCATACCAAAGGTTTCAGAACCTTTTATACGTATTTTTTTCCTGAGATAAAATCAACACTCCCTTTCATTTGTTATCTACTTTCTTCTGGTCTTTTGGCTTATCCACAAGAACTCAGGTCTTGGTTCTTCCTACTGAGTCCATCTCCTTGTCCATAGCACCACACCAATACTTTATTTTCCTTTTATAGATTGTTTTTGCATTAAGTGGGTTCTTCATTTTCTATCTTATCAACCACTAATAGAGAATATGCTATTAAGTTTGCGTCTACAAACTTGGAAGGATGTCATTTACTTTCCCTATGAATTATGTCCCTTGCTACCATATAGTTATCAAAGCCAGACTCACTTTCAAATTCTTCATCTTCTTGATCAGTGTTTGATTTTTTTTTTTACTTTTCGGATCTTTCAACTACATCTTCTAAAGTTGGTGCCTCTGTTTTACTTGCTTCATTTGATGAGGATAAATCTCCGCCTTGAACTGAAGTTTCTCCTAGATAAGAAGTATAAGGTGATGGTCCTTTTATCAACCAATAGTGAAAGTTACACTTCTGCTAGATTTGCTCTCACTCTTATCTTTTTTTATGTCTTCCATTGCCTTAGATTGATCTAATGTGTCTTTATACACCTCTTCTTCATGAAACTCCACATTCTTACTAGTGGTACACTTAACTTCTTATGGTAACCAAATCTTGTAGCATTTTAACTTGAAAGGATATCACATGAAGATTTATTTATTGCCCTTGGACTAGTTTTCTCCTTCTCAACATGAATATGCGTTGAGCAACCAATCCTTCTTAGATGACTCATTTTTCGTTTAGAACTTGGCAACATTTCCTGAATCATGTAGCTGAACAAGGGGACATGTTGTTGATATAAACTGTAGTAGAAGCTGCTTATGCCTATAGGCTTTGATTGAGTCATGTCTTTGATAACACACATCTCTGATATATTGTTTAATCCTCTTCCGATAAATTGATGTTTAAACTTTCCATGTTTGGTATCAATTTTAATAAAACATCAAGTTTTATTCTATAAACTTGTTTTCCTCCATAGTGTAGCTAGCGGTTGCTTGAGGTAGAACATGTTTGGTATAGACTTTGTTTGATAATCTTTGTCTAGAGCCCTCCACTTTCAATAACTATTGTATTTCATGGCCTTCCTTAGAATAATATCACTCAGACAAGTATCTAAGAGATGCCTAACTCTTAAGTATATAGATGCCTTCTCAGCATCCACCTTGACTTCTTTATGTTCGTCTGCCTTTTTTCAGATCTAATACACTAGCAATCCTTTCATGAAAGCCTAAAGCTAACCCCGTGTTTCCACATGACATAGTAGCTTGTACTTCACAACCCAAAACTCCATTTGCCCTAAAAACTTATCCATTTCAAAAATACCATGAGTCGAATCCATCTTGTACAACTCTTATGGTTATTTCTCTCATGGAGGTAACATAAACAACATACCAGAGCAGTTCTAAAGAACAAAAAAACAAAACTTTAAAAAATAAACGTACTAGACTCTTTCCATGATCAGATGATACTTCTATTTTTATATTGGTTCTTACTTCTTTCCCTCTAGATCCTTGGTCCGAATATCAATCATGATAATCTACAAGATCCATTGTACCTTCCTTGAATCCCTCTTGCACCACTTGGAGGTCCTTTGATACCATTTGTTGCAAATCTTTCATGTTCTTCTCTTGAAGCTAATACTGATTTGTATGTTTCTTATGCAGATAGCTCACTACAAGAAAACAGACATTTAGCGTCAGCATAATTCGACGCTAATTCGACGCTAAAAGCCTTTAGCGTCGAAATCATTTTCGACGCTAAACCGTCGACGCTAAATTCATTTCGACGCTAATTCGACGCTAAATTTGCGTCGAAACAAATTACGACGCTAAATCGACGCTAATGTTTCGACGCTAATTCGACACAAAATAGCATCGATTTAGCGTCGAACCATTTCGAGGCAACGTGACGACGCTACTTCGACGCAAAATAGCATCGATTTAGCGTCACAGTGTCTCGATGCAACGTATCGACGCTAAATCGATGCTATTTTGCGTCGAATTAGTGTCGTCACTTTCGACATGTGCGACGCTAATTCGACGCTAAATAGTATCGATTTAGCGTCGTTTATAATTTTTTTTTTTTTTAAATTATAAAAATATATTAAAAATATTATAAAAATATATTAAAAATTAAAAACATTATAAAACAAAATATGCGATACAAATGAAATAAAAATCCTAATCTACTCTTGTTGTTGGGTTCTTAGGTTAATGACATCTTCCCGGATCATCTCTTCGGATTCTTGCTCGAATTGCGTAGGACCGTCAGGTGGAGGAGGCGGTGGAGGAAACTGAAGCCCTTGCAAGGCAGTTGCTAATGCCGGATTATCCACTGCAATGATGTTAAAGAGACTGGTCATTGCTGAAAGGTTAGTCTCTAGCTGCGAAATCCTAGAATTAGCAGTTTCCAACTGCCTGGTCAATTGCGGCTGAGACGGACCCGCGGTGTAAGAATATCGAGCCGACGAACAAGCTGCTGGAACATCTCTGATGGATCCAACACCCATCGTTCGTCCTTTCTTCTTCGGTGCAACCTATAAAATAAAAATGTTATACAATAAAATTGTAATAAAAAATAATTTTAAATATATTAAGAAAATCTAAAAAATTACCTCTTCGTAAAGTCGATCCAAATCTTGGACACCCATCGTAGACTGGACAGATTCCTCTAGCTCTGCCAGTCGTGCGTTGTACTCGTTGAACGTTCGTTCCGCTTGAGCGGTAACAAACGTCCCATCCTTCTTCCGATGAGTTTTCTCCATCACTTTAACCATCAGAGGAAGATCACCGCCATCAGCCTGTTAAACAAAAATAAACATAAATAAAACTTAAATATAAATTATATAAATATTTAAAATACAAGAAAATCAAATAAATTACCATATTCAGTCGTACTGTGGCGTACGATGTTTGACCCGCACAATGCTTTGAAGGTCCATCTCCTTCGGCCACTGGCGTGAGACGGGCTATAGAACACTTCCCCGATTTAGCCACCGAATGGGGATCCTCCCAGAACTGCACTAGACCCGACCAAACATCGGAATCCATCCCTATCGGCTTCGCCTCATCGCCTTTCGCGCGCCACGCCTTCTTCAAGTTACCGACGTAACCGTTGAGACGCTTTAGCGCCTTATGCTCGAACTCTGCTCGCACTTCGAAAGTACGAGCTTCTTCCCAATGCCACCCTTGCTACAAAAAATACGAATAATATTATGAATATATTTGAAATAAAATATTTTGATAATTAAAAATAAATAATATAAAAAGACTTACCGCCCATGATTCGAACCAAATATCCCGCACATGCTGCGGCGTCTGGCTCCAATTAGCATTGGGCATAGTGAAATAGGCCGCGATGGCCTTGGTGACCGAACGCGATACCTTGTTATCGCTAAACCTGTTAAACAAGAATTTACAATGATCTAATTATAATTTGTAATTAAAAATTAAATAACCTATATTAGTAATATTGTAAAAGATATAATCATACCATAAAGTACCAGGAGGCCTCATCGGATGGAGAGTCCTAACCCGTGTCTCTCGTCCAGGTTGGCGGAGAAGCTCGGTAATCCGCATCATGAGAGGCGCGTTTGCCGGTGGCGGCTCTTGGTGGTCATCAGAAGGGTCTGCTGTGTCTTCTTCTGTCTGTGTCTCTGGCTCTGGCTGAGGCGGTGGCGGTGGCGGAGCTTGTGGTGTAACACGTGGTGGACCTCGTGGTGGAGGTCGTGGACGATATGTCGCAGCTTGCGAACCCGACGCTGATCCTGATCCTGATCCGCGACGACCATCGTATCCAGGAATCGTAGCATCCTCGCCAAATAACTGTCCGTAGGAAGGTGGTGGATCCGCCTATAAAACCAAAAAAAATAATAAATAAAAATAGAAAACATATAAATTCATAAATAAATATAAAATTTGTAAAAATAATTCCAAAAATGCTAAAAAAATTTAAATTTTGTATATAAAATATGAACATAATTTGTAAACTTGTTTTGTTATTTTAACTTCAAAAATTTATTTTTATAAGCTCATAATTATAGAATATAAATGTAAAATTACTTATAAAATCGTTTTTATTTAAAATAAATATTTATTTAAATTTCTAAATTATAGATCAAATGATTTTTATTATATTTTACACAAATGTATATGTTTTGAAAAATTAAAATTCTTAAGATCATTTATTAATAATTTTCATAAATTCATGACTTTATAAATTTTATAAATACAAACAAATAAATTCTATTTACTACAAATCTATTTCAATTCCTATAAATCCAATTCAATTCCTACAAATCCATTCAAATTCCTAAAAATCTATTATATTTTCTACAATTTCCTAAATCAAACTTAACATAATATTATTAACAAAAAAAAAAAAAATTTACCATGTAGATCTCGAAGGTGGTGGAGAGGGAGAGAGAGAGAGGTCGCCGGCGGCGGAGAGAGAGAGAGAGAGAGGTCGCCGGAGTGTGAGAAGAGAGAGGAGATGGTGGCGGCGGGAGAGAGAGAGAGAGAGCTCGCCGGAGTGTGAGAAAGAGAGAGGAGATGGCGGCGGCGGGAGAGAGAGAGAGAGGTCGCCGGAAAGTCAGCCGAGAGAGAGAGAGGTCGCCGAGAGAGAAGGTTTTGAGTTTGAGAAATTGAAAATGAGGAAGAAGAAGAAGTCTGCAGGTTTTGAGTTTTATTACAGTATCTGACGCTATTTCGACGCTAATTCGACGTAATTAGCGTCGAAATAGCGTCAGATTTAATTAAAAACCAAATTATTCATCTTTTCCGGATTCCCACGCACAATAAATGGTTACCGCGGTTTTAGTGAAATTTTTTAATTTAGCGTCGAATTAGCGTCGAATCTGAAATAGATTCGACGCTAAATTGAATTGGTAAACCAAAACAAGTATGAAAAATTTTGGTTCGCCGCCTTCGGTTCAACCAAATTAATTGAATTTAGCGTTTTTTTTGCATCGGATAATACAAAATCCGACACCTTTACCATTCTATACCCTAAACCCTAAAAACAGAAATTTTTAGATTTAGCGTCGAATTAGCATCGAATCAGAGGCTTTCGACGCTAAATCTAAGAATTACTGTTTTTAGGGTTTAGGGTATAGAAACCGCCACCTATACGAGAACTATCTTATCCTTTTCAATCTTTGTTACTACCGAATAATTAAAACTTTTGAAATTTTAAAAAACCTATTTAGTTCCGAAATTAGTTATGATAGTATATGTAAACCAATATAGTTTATAGAAATCTAAGACTTATATGCTGTTGTTTAAAAGTATAATTATATGAACTTAGTTGTTTGCAATTAAATTAATCAGTTTATATAATATATATGCTTCACTCGTAATTGTTGACTTTTAAATGTTTTATTCTATACCTTAAACCCTAAAAACAGAATTTGTTAGATTTAGCGTCGAATTAGCGTCGAATGAGATGAATTCGACGCTAATTCGACGCTAAATCTAACAAATTCTATTTTTAGGGTCTAGGGTATAGAAACCGCCACCTATACGAGAACTATCTTATCCTTTTCAATCTTTGTTACTACCGAATAATTAAAAACTTTTGAAATTTTAAAATACCTATTTAGTTCCGAAATTAGTTATGATATTATATGTAAACTCGTGATTGTTGACTTTTAAATGTTTTATTCTATACCCTAAGTACCCAAAAATAAAATGTGTTAGATTTAGCGTCGATTTAGCGTCGAATCAGATCAATTCGACGCTATTTAGCGTCGAATTGATCTGATTCGATGCTAATTCGAAGCTAATTCAGCTTATTTTTCTGAAAAAAAAACTTAATAATAATAGAAAATATAGTATAATAACAAATTAAAATTATCCGAAACAAATGAAATAAAAACAAAAATCCAAATAAAACACATGCATATGCTTCACTCCGAATCGTCATTTGAGTCCTCGTCATTCTCATCGGTATTTTTGTCACTCTTGTTTGCGAACTCGTCTTCCGGGTTTTCAGCATCGGTAGCCTCCGAAAGAATTTCAGCTTCTCGATTTTGTGGATCTATAAGAATGATGTTGTCTATCTCTTGTTCTGGAGTTGTTAGATCCACGGCAGCTTCATATTGCATAGGAGCGTCGTCGGATTCAACTATCATTCCTCTGGGCGCTATTTTAAGCACAGATAACCATGAAATCCCTGTTTTTCTGACACGTGGATATGGTATGAAACAAACTTGATCCGCTTGTGATGAAAGGACAAATGGATCGTACTTTGCATAAGAACGAGATCCGTTAACATCGATGACACCAAACTTTCCTACTCGAATCCCTCGCCCGAGAACTGGATCAAACCACTCGCATTTCAAAAGGGTGCACTTTAAGTTAACCAAACCAGGGAATTGCACTTGAACAATGTCTTGTATAATGCCATAAAAATCCGTGTCCCCCGCTCGAACTACCACACCATAGTTTGCAGTTGCTCTGTTTTTTCTACGTTCGAACGTATGAAACACATAACCTCGTGTAAAATACATTGGAGATGACGTAACTTTTCCCAATGGACCTTGGATTAACTCTCTAAACCATACAGGATATGACGTGTCTCCATAATCAACCTGGCAAATATAGTATGCACATTGTAAATATAATAAACACAAATTGTATATATATGTTTTAATGGAAACTAGATATATATAATTTTGTTTTTAACTTACTTGAGTTTTCAACCATTTAGCAAAGTGGAGATCTTTACGTTTTTCAATCTCATCGGCGGATGCATTTGGGAAAGCCTCGACAACTTGGCGAATGAATTCACTACGAGAAAATATAGTTATAATAAATGTTTTCAAAGCATATCTAAGTACGAAGATAACCCTTTTGACATCAGTCCATAGTTGGTAATTATAATATGTACCTCAAAAATGGGGTAACTTCATCGCATTGTAAGAGAATATATGTGTGTGCACAATTGTAGTCTTCGTATGAGACCCAATCTTCTTCTCTTGTGATTCCGGCATGTCTACCAACTGCACAGAATATATCTGGGACATCTGAAACCGGATACGCTTGCGCGATGCCACCATCGTCGTACCTACGTGGAGCTCTTTTTCGTGTCCGGACAGTGGGAGAGAAGTAATATGAGCTGAAATGAGAGGTTTCTTCAGTTAAACTTCCCGCAACAATTGATCCCTCAACCCTAGCCAGGTTTTTTGCCTTTCCTTTTAAGTGTTTCATGAATCTCTTGAAAGGATACATCCAACGAAATTGAACGAACCCTCCTAAATCGGCTTCGTGAGGAAGATGGACAGGAAGATGCTCCATAACATCAAAGAAAGATGGAGGAAAAATCTTCTCTAAGTTGCACAACAATATTGTGATGTTATGTTTTAGTTGTTGAATTCCATCTTCAGTCAGAGTTCGCACACACAGATCTCGAAAAAATGCTCCAACACCTAAAACCAAAGTTTAATATCATAAAAAAAAATATATAATTTTTCACACATCATTTGTTTAGATATTTATATATCATCATAGAAATTATACCTGCAAGTGATTCATGCACGTTCGTTGGCAAAAGCTCTGCAAAGGCGAAAGGCAATAATCTCAGCATAAACACATGACAATCATGACTCTTCATGCCAGAAAATTTTTTCCGTTGCTCTACCGACTTAGAGAGTTTTGACACGTATCCATCTGGAAACTTTACGTCGGTGGAAACCCAGTTGAAGAATGTTGATTTGCCTTCGTTTGATAATCTAAAGATAGGGACTGGAGCTCTACCATCTCCCGTGAGATGTAACTCAAATCTAGAGCATATAAGAGGCAAATCCAATCTAGACTTCACGTTGTCTTTAGACCTGCCTGAAACGTTTAAGATGGTATGCATGATGTTATCGAAAAAGTTTTTCTCAATGTGCATGACATCAAGATTGTGGCGCAATAGATGATCCTTCCAGTACGGTAGATCCCAGAAAATTCTCTTCTTATGCCAATTATGTTCAACAAGGTATCGATCTGGAAGATTGGCCGGGATATTAAGCCAGTTATCACCACGTTTTGTTGTATCCTGAGCTCCCCAAAAATCAAGTTGACCTTCAATTTGCTCTCCTGAAAGATATGGAGGTGGTGGCATACGTACACGTTTGTCGTTTGTGAATAGTCTCCTGTTCCCCCGGTACGGATGGTTCATAGGGAGAAACCTGCGGTGACAATCAAACCAACAAGATTTTCTACCATTTTTAAGTTGGAAGGCATCTGTTTCATTTTGGCAATACGGACATGATAACCGACCATGTGTTGTCCAACCAGATAACATTCCGTACGCTGGAAAATCGCTTATCGTCCACATAAGCACAGCTCGCATGGTAAAATTCTTTTTCCTGGAGTAATCAAAAGTCCGAACCCCATGAGACCACAACAAGTTCAACTCGTGAATCAGCGGCTGTAAAAACACATCAATAGATCTTCTTGGATGCTTCGGACCAGGGACTAAAATACTCAAAAATAAAAATTCCCTCTGCATGCACATATCAGGCGGAAGGTTATAAGGTGTTAATATAACCGGCCACAAAGAATATTGCCTGCCAGACATACCAAACGGACTAAAACCATCTGTACATAGGCCAAGATAGACATTGCGCTTCTCTTTAGCAAAATTAGAGTGTACCGATTTGAAGTGTTTCCAAGCTTTTGCATCAGAAGGATGATGAACTTCTCCTTCAATAGTTGAATGTTCCGCATGCCACCTCATTGATGCAGCTGTTCGTTCCGAATGGTATAACCTTTGTAGCCTATCTGTTATGGGTAGGTACCACATTCGCTGGTACGGCACTTTACTTCTACCAGCTCCTTGGGGCTTAAATCTTGGTTTGTGACAAAATCGACATTCCTGTAGATCTTCATCATCTTTCCAAAATATCATGCAATTGTCAATGCAAACATCTATCATCTGCGAAGGTAATCCTAAACTAGAGACTAGTTTTTGTATGTCGTAGTATGACTCAGCAGCTTGATTACCCTCTGGAAAATATTCTTTTAGAAGAGCTGCCCAATCATCCATGCAACTCTCAGATTGATTATGATCAGACTTTATTGTCATCATCCTAGATGCCAATGATAATTTAGACAGACCTTCCCTACAACCTTCATAGATTGGTTGGTTTGCAGAATCAAGCATATCATAGAATTTTTTTGCATCTACATTGGGTTCCTCAGCAACATCAGGAGTAGACATAACTCCAGGAAATGCATCGGTTACCATTTCTTCGACCCTATTATGCTCTAACCCGATATCATGATCATTTTCTATAACAAATTGATGCTGATCATATTGCTCATTCGAATAACCCTGATTCATAGGTTGGTAACTAGTACTACCCGAAGTTTCATCTTCATATCCCTCACCATGATAAAACCAAACATAATACTCAGGTGTAAACCCTCTATTAAATAAATGCGTACCAACTGTATCAATTGTTTGCGGTCTCGAATTTTTGCACTTTCGACACGGGCACACCATGAAACCGGTCCGTTGAATTGTAGGCACACTACTCGCTTGAGCCATGAAAATTTCAAGGCCGTTGAGAAACTCTTCTGAAAACCCTCAATTTTCATCTTTACGACGATACATCCAGCGTCTGAGTTCGTATATATCGCCCATTTTTCTAAAATTAAATTTTTTTTTTATTTTAAATTTTTTTTTTAAATTTCTCGATGGTTTCTTGGTCTGAGGAAGGGAGGGTATATATAGGAGATTATAGCAGCGATTTAGCGTTGATTTTGCGTCGCAAATTTAGCATCGAATTAGCATCAAATAAAGTTGTGTCGAATTACCATCGACTTAGCCTCGTTTTTGCGATTAACAAAATCGTCGCTACATAAGTAGGTGAAAACGTTTTTAATATGGCACCTACCTACCAAATTCGATGCAATATTCGATGCTAATACGATGGTATATTTTCGACGCTAAATCGACGCGAAAATAGCGTCGATTTAGCGTCGAATGGAGCCTCTAGACGGCATTTCGACGCTAAATCGATGCTATATAGCATCGATTTAGCGTCGATTTTATTCGTCCCTATATAGCATCGAAATAGCGTCGAAAGTTGCAGGAGACACAATTATGACGCTAATCCGATGCTAATTTAGCGTCGAAATATTTTCGACGCTATATTTCGACGCTAAAATCGGGTTTTCTTGTAGTGGCTAACGACACATCAGAGTTTAACGAGTTATCAGCAACGCACTGGTACATCTTGTGAAAACTGATCCTTCCAAAATCCACTAATCAAGAGAAATATACACACATATTCTAGGGTTTAGAAGGAAGCTTAAGAAGAACAAGATGACAATAACACTAAGAGAAACAAGCTTATGGAATCGAAGAAAAACACAAAAATGCTTGAAGATTAACTCTCTTTCTTCAAACTCTCTCTTTTTTGTTTCAACTTCTCTCTATATATGTGATTATTATTGTCGAATGATCTTGAGGTGATCTAGCTCTGCTTCTTATCTTCAACTACTTTACAACAAAATTCTAACTGCTATTATTGATAAATTTGGTTTTGGGCTTCAATCATTTACTCAACTCTACTTCCTTGTTTATTCTTTTGTCTTGCATTTGGCCCAATCTCAGGCCCATTCAAATTTATCTGAGTCAAACCAACAATAATCTATACTCAGATATATATCTCTGGAAAGAAGTAATATGTGTAAGTTTTCTCGATATCATCGTGTCACTTTAGTTTTTTTCATATCATTGTATCACTTTGTTTTATACATAAATAAACCTATACGTAGATATTTGACAATCTTTGAGCTTCTGGATTTCTTTTCTTTTAGTTGATGATAAATGTACAATTCAATTAACAAAATTAACTACCAAACTTTAATAAAGAATAATATTTCTTGTTAAATATAAATGTATTATACAAGTCTCATATTGGCAAAACATCTACATAAATAACTTCATATGATTCTTTGCTATTCATATCTCTTGCTTATATGGTGTTATATGTATGATTTGGCTAATTAAAATCTCAAGAGATCGTTAGTGATTGATCTAAATCTAAACCCTTAATATAATGATGAATTAAAGGATCTCGGCCAATCTCGTACAATTAAATTCATCTAAGAAAAAACAACGACAAAGATTTATTGTAAAAAAAATAATTATAAATAATTATAAAATCTCTCTCTAAATCCAAAACGCAATCCATATGACAGTACTTTTTATTTAGTTTCTATAATTGATGATCTCTTCACAATGCTTTCTCTTTAAATAGAGACTGCAAAATTCTGAGTTTTAACAAATAATTTTTTTTCAGAATTGTAATTTCACCAAAGAAAACCAAATGACGAGAGAAATAGTTGATGAAATTCCAAATTTGGCAGACTCAATGTTAACGGCTTTGGTGGTCGATGACGATTTCGTAAACCAAAGCATACATCACAAAATACTGGATCGTTTAGGGATTAAAAACGATGTCGTTTCTAACGGCAAAGAAGCCATTGATATTCATTGTTCTGGCAGAAATTATGATCTCATTCTCATGGACATGGACATGCCTGTCATGAACGGTATTCAAGTAATAATTCTTACTTCATTCATTAAATTCTTTGTTATTCTATACCCGTTAAAATATTTAAATTGAAGTGGACAGTAAACATTGGTTGGTTTTGATCAAAAGGGTTCTTCTTTCTTTTGGTCAACCTTTTGGTAGATATTATCTAAAGAGCTTTTGGTGTATTAGTTTTTATTTGGTTTCCATCTTATTTTTATTTTAGAAACAGGTAGAACTGTTCTATTTAATGTTGGAATAAGCCTTCCCTTTTAACTAATGGACGTATTTCTAAAAATAGAATCGATATGTTATGAAATATATATATAGCTTAGGGTCTATATAATCGAAAAACTAAAAGGTTTCATATGGTCTAACCAATGAACAATTTTTCTCTTAAAACTTATTAGTTGACTAATATTTGGCTAGAACATTTAGATTGAGGATTAGTTAATGAAGTCTATTTATGGGATCACTATATCCAAATAGTTTAATGTTTGGTTCATTGAATGAAATTTATTTAGACGACAAAGAAACTAAGGGAGATGGGAATTGAGAGCAAGATAGCAGGAGTAACAACTCGAGCAAACGAAGTTGAGAAGAAAGAGTTTATGGAATCTGGTCTTAATGAATTTCAGGAGAAACCTCTTACCATCTCTAAGCTTCTCTCTATTCTTCATAAACTTGATTTTTACGCCCAAACATAATCTATCTATACATCTCCAATATTTATTAATGATCTTCACTCTTTTGCTATAACATAATTAAAGTTTTGAATTTTCATACTTCAAATTGTAATGCCAACACCATATTCAATAAATTAAGTTTTTGAACAAGTGAATTAGGATTAAATTTTTTTTTTTTTAACACGAGACGCATATCTCCTTAATTAACTAAACACAATCGATATAACGTTCCATAAAAATCATCGATCCATCACGTGAATAAAACTAACGTATGGTTAAATTTGAAATATATTGGCCTATAAAAAAGTGTGACACTTAAAGACAAGAACTAAATTTATAAAATCTATTATAATTGATTATTATTATACGCAAGATCCATGTGTTAGGCTCATTTGGTACTGGTGGACCAATTTTAATCACACATTAATTAAGATTTTATGGGCCAAATAATTGATATAATTAAATTGAAATATGTGAATAAGAAATAGGTCATTAGACTCATAGAAAAGCCATAACAAAGTTTAAAACCTTGAAATTACACTATGATGTAATTTAGAGAAGATATATCAAACAAAATTTAAAATCATATATGATTTTGAGATTGGATTTGAGAATTGCTAAAAAGACTATAAGCCCAATACTAATTAATCTTTTGGGCCAAATTAAAACCAAATATGTGATTACTATATAATCACAAAATATCTTCTCAAGTTCTGATTTCAAAAAGGCGTTGGCATTAAAACAATTGTCATTAATTTGATGATTTGACACTTGATGTCTTTTTTGATGTCTTTTTCTGGTCATGAACGCACTATAATCCTATTTAACCAAAATAGGATCGAAGTATTAATATGGGAAAATACAACATTCCTTTGACGAGCATGGCGGGTTAGGAGGTCCGTCCGCGCATTCATCTCCCTTGGACAGTATTATAAGGTAAAGTCTGGAAAATACGTTTTTAGTTCCGCCAATTCTTCCAACTCTAATTTAAAACACGGCCATTTATCTAGTTTTTAGACCATCATAGTTAACTTTTGGGAGTGACGAGAACTCAGCACATTTGTCTCTCTTAATGTTTTTTTTTATTATGGCTTAAGGAGAAATCATGAAACGGACGATTTGAAATCTGTCATGATTTGAGCATTTGATTATTTGATTATATTAGTCAAATATGGTTTTAATGCTCCTGATTTCTCTATGTGTCTTGAGATGATGAGAATGCTATATATATATATATATATATGTTATTATCTCTTGCTACATAATATACTTTCTCATACATTTATTTTACAAAAACTTTAGTAATTTCTCTCTTTCTTCTTTTCTCTAAAATTAAGTGTCTCAAAAGTATATTGTAGTTTCTGTTCGGAAATTCTATAGTCGAGTATCGCGACTATAGTCTAACACAGTTTTATTCTAGGATTTAGAATATCAAAAAAATTCATCACATTACTGAAGATTTTATGAATTAAGAAAAGAGGTCATATCTCAACGCTGTGTATTTTTCTAAAATCATTTTCATATATCATTTATTCTCTTCTCCTTAAATCGCTTTTCTTAAATCCGGTTTTTTGGTTCCTACAATCTTAATTCATAAAATTCGCTTCCTATTTATCTCTTGAATCAGATTGAGAATTGCGATCTTTTTAGTTTTAGAGAAAAAAAAATAATTCTAACATAGCTTTTAATTTATTTGTTATGTGATCGAATTTTTTATTAAAAGCTTAATGTTATTTAATCCAATCTTGTTCCAACGCTTTATTCGATTAAAAGTTCCAATTTGGATTTGACTTCTGCTTGGTTATTTGCAAGAGTAAAAGATTTAATTCATTCTTGTTGCTACCTTTTCTTTGATCGTTGACTTCTATTTTTAATTATTTTTATAATAATTGTTTAAACTTTAGTTTTCAACGTTTCTGTGAAAAACATTTAATTTATAAACGATATTAAATTCACAATTTCTTTCATAAGTTTTTGTGAATTTAAAACGATTTTAATTTTTTTATTTCATTATCTTTGAAACATTTCTACAAACATTCTATAACGCTTTCATGAAAGGTTTTAAATTTAATTTGAAATTTTAATTAAATCTTTAAATAATTTGGCAAACGCTTTCTGTGAAGGTCTTTGGGCGAGTTTCGCGAAACGTTTCTGAATTATATTCTTGAAAACAAATATTCTGGTTAAATTCCACAGAATAATTAGTGATTAGAACGCTTAAAAAGCTTTCACTTTATTCATTATTGATACTGATTCAATTTATCTTATTGATACAGATCATGACTATTGGTGATGACAACGTTCTCTCGAGAAATGGATCGAATGCATTGACGCCTCAAATTGGGGATAGTCTTCCACTACAAACTTCCCCCGCTGTGCTTTCCCTTGGTGCTATCACTCCAGACAAGTTTGATGGGACCAATGTCAAGTCGTGGTAGAAAAAGATGCATTTCTTTCTAACCACACTTAAATTGGAGAAGTATCTCGCCGAGACCAAAACAGCTTTGGCATCGGATAATACTGATCCACGAGCTCTGGCCAGTGTTGAGGCATTGAACCATGAAGATTACTTGTGCCAAGACTACATCCAATATCGCTTGGTTGGCCAGTTGTACAACGTGTACAGTGAGTTTACAACCTCCAAGGCGCTCTGGATAGAAAGTACAAGTCTTTCAATGTGGGCTCTGGAAAATATGCTACGACAAAATTTCTAGACTATGAAATGGTGGACCATAGGCCCATCATGGAGCAAGTTCATGAGCTCCAAATGATCTTTCAAACGATAGCCGGTGAAGGAATGAAGATCTGTGAGACCTTCACAGTGAATTGTTTCATCGAGAACTATCTTGATCATAAGCAAAAGGCTTTGACTATGTCAAACTTGATATCCAGGCTGCAAAATGAGTCGTTCAAACAAAAATTCGTCTCGAATGTAACTCATGATGTGAATGTAGCGGAGTACAAGAGGAAGGGAAAAGGCAAGGATGTTTCGAACAAACCTGTGCCGAATAAGATCTCTCCTCATAACTCCACAGCTTTCAAGAAGCCGACCTTCCCAAAAAAAATTTGCAGGGAAGTGCACCTACTGTCACAAGAAAGGCGACTTGGCAACTGAATGTCGTAGTAAGGCTAAAGCTGAAGCAAACCTGACCGAAGCTGACATGTGTGCAGTGGTCACAGAAGCTAACATGGTTGAGAGAAACCCTAAGGCATGGTAGTACGACACCGGAGCCACTACTCACATATGCATCGATAACGATGTTTAGCACCTACCAGAAGAGCAAGGTTGATACTCAGCCAAATATGGGGAACATGTCAAAATCGAAGATTAAAGGCACGGACAAAATCGTGTTGAAAATGATTACCGACAAGGAGCTCACTCTGAACAATGTGAAACACGTGCCATACATGAGGCAGAACCTGATCTTTGGAACCGTTTTGAACAAGCATGAATTTGCTATCAACTTCGAGTCTGAAAAGCTGGTTCTCAAGAAGCATGGTATTTTTATAGGCAAGGGTTATAAAAAGGATAGACTTGTCAAAATGTGTGTTGAGACAGTCATCCGTCACAATAATGTAACCACTTCCAAAGTTTAAATGAAAATGAAACAAGTTGCTTATTTGACTTAGTCTAATAATATTTGGCACGAACGATTAGGACATGTGAATTATAAATCTATACAAAGATTAATTAATTTGAACCTAATTCCGAAATGCAAAATAAACAAACACAAATGTGAAATTTGTGTACAAGCAAAACTTACAAAAACGCCATCACCTCATGTTGAAAGAACAACTGAACCTCTTGGTTTAATACACACAGATTTGTGCGACTTAAAGTTTGTACAAACAAGAGACGGTAAAAAGTATTTTGTTACATTCATAGACGATTGTACAAGATACTGGTATGTATATCTATTACGTAGTAAAGACGAAGTCTTGGAAAAATTCAAAGAATACAAGACCGAAGTCGAAAATCAACTTGGAAAAACTATTAAAATAGTTAGAAGTGATAGAGGAGGTGAATATGTTAGGACCTTTTAATGCATTTTGTGCTGAAAAAGGCATTATCCATCAAAACCACTGCTCCCTACTCACCAGAATCCAATGGAGTTGCGGAATGAAAGAACCGTACACTAAAAGAAATGATGAATGCAATGTTACAGGACTCTGGGTTAGCCCAAAATCTGTTGGGTGGGGGGGGGGGGGGAAGTTTTGCTCACCACAAACTATATTCTTAACAAAATTCCACACAAAGTCACTGGCAAACCACCATATGAACTTTGGAAAGATAATGTACTTTTGTACAAATACCTGAAAGTGTGGGGATGCCTAACATAAGTAGATGTGATAGTCAATCGGCTATCGCATGGGCACTAAACACTTTTTACAATGGTAAATTTTTTCATATCTGGAGACGACATAAAACCATTAGACACTTGATCTTAACTGGTGTAATCACAGTAGACTATATAAAATCGGCAAAAATCTAGGTGATCAATTTACTAAAGGTTTAACCAAAAAAAACAAATCAAGTAATTCAATCATCAAAAGGAATGGGTTTAAAGCCTATTAAGCGAAAACTTTGATGGTAACCCTACCAGCTATGACTGGAGATCCCATGATGTAGGTTCAAAGGGACAACTAATTCAAACTAACTCTACCTATTAGCACTTGAAAGTACCTAGTTCCTAAGATGATATACAATGCTTCCTGTATAAAAAAAGGATAAGCTTAGCTTTTAATGATATTCACCATAGCTTTGATATATACGTGAAGTATTACAAGATACTTCATAAAACAAAGTCTACTGGTGTGTGGAAAAAACACCATTTCTAGGAGAATGAACGAAAGGCTATATTCTCTGAATCCACTCATGATACAAGGCATGTTCATGGCCACAATGAATCCAATAGAGAATTAAGTTCTACGAGAAATGAAACTAGGTTATGACTGTTGTCTAGGTTTACAAAAAAGTCCAGATGGTTCAAGACATCATGTTCACCATCTGGCCAAGTAAATCCGACAGATATTAACAATGAGTAGTTCAAAGCTGAAAAATGTTACCTCATCATATAAATTGATTTTTCGCTTATACTCTCGAAATATCCGTCTGTCTAGCCTAGTTAGTGTAGTCAGTCTAGTTAGTAGAGTCATTTGTTTAGAGTCATTTCTATTGATATGGAGGATTATTGGACCAATTTTAATCACACATTAATTAAGACTTCATGGGCCAAATAATTGATATGATTAAATTGGATTATATGAATAAGAAATAGGTCAGCAAGCTCATAGAAAAGCCATAACAAAGTTTAAAACCTTATTACATTATAATGTAATTTAGAGAAGATATACCAAACCAAACAAGATTTAAAATCATATTTGATTTTGAGATTGGATTTGAGATTTGCTAAAAAGATTATAAGCCCAATACTAATTAATCTTTTGGGCCAAATTAAAACCAAATATGTGATTACTTAATCACAAAATATCTTCTCACGTTTTGATTTCAAAATGGCATTGGCATTAAAACAATTGTCATCAATTTGATGATTTGACACTTGATGTCTCTCTTAATGTGGTAATACGTTTTTGAAATCTTTCATGATTTGAGCATTTGATTATTTGATTATTTGATTATAATAGTCAAATATGGTTTTAGTGCTCCTGATTTCTCTACGTGTCTTGAGATGATGAGAATGCTATATATATATATGTATATGCTATTATCTCTCAGTACACAATATATTTTTTCATACATTCACTTTCTAAAAATTCTAGCAATTTCTTTATTTTCTTTTTTCTAAAAATAAGTGTCTCGAAAATATATCGTAATTTTTAGTTAGTAGATTTTATAATCGAATATCACGACTATAGTTTAATACAATTTTATCCTGGAATTCAGAATATAAAAAAAACCCGTCACATTACGGAAAATTTTATTAATTAAGGAAAAAGATCATATCTTGACTCTGTGTATTTTTCTAAAATCATTTTTATATATATCGTTTATTCTTTTTTTCTTAATTCGCTTTTTTTTAATCCGGGTTTTTGGTTTCTACAGGTACTGATTTATCCTATATTTTACCTATTTTACTATGTTTTCTATGCATTTATCTACGGTTTTATACCTTTAAAGGTAGTTTTTCTCGTATTTGTAGTTTTAGAGTCTTAACAGGAAAATCAAGGAAAAATGAGCACAAAGAGCCAAAACAGGTGTAAACCAAGCTACAACAACTTTCATAAGCCAAAGACACTATCAAGAACCAAGAATTCACAAGAATCAACATTCTACCAAATTGGGCAGAACGTATACGCCAGAAGTTCAGCAGTGAACGGAGGAAAAAATCGATTTGGAATTGGATGAAACTTGGTGTGAAGATAGCTCTTTGAGTCAGACAATGAAGGTTGAATCATCTCAATTGGAGTTGTGAGCAGGAAGTTACACTGGATTTAGTGAAGATACGTCAAGCTGCCTCAGAAATGAAGCAAGTGCAAAATCGATCCAAATACCGGGCCGCTTCATGGACCGATATTTTGGGCTGATTCCAGCATAAATCAAGGCACTTTTGGCCCAATACCGGTCGTGTGGCCTGACCGAAATCCCAACCGACGTTGAAACAGTTTTGACGTAAAAAGACGGATTTGACCTAAATGAAGCCCTAGAAGACCCTAAGCCTATATATACTTGTTTTTAGCCTTTTGTTAGGTATGCAGCCGAAACAATAGAGTAGTTTATCATATAGGAGCAGCCACCACGAGTTCTCTTGGTGTTCTTCTTTAGATTTGGATTCTAGAGCAATCCGGTGGATGATCTCGCTTTGTATCTCGATATAGAGAAGAATCTTCTTACCCTTACTCTTTAATTCAAGTTTATTTATCATGAATTCACCATCTATCTCTGGTTTTCCGTGCATCATGTCTGAGTAGTTTTATTTGTTAGGTTTTAGGTTTTCAATGAGTTTCATAATTCGATAATTGATTGATGATTGTTTAGGGAATACATTAGAGTCTTCATCTTTACTTATACTCAATGCATGATCGCTTTACCGCGCATTTAGTGATATGATCTTAGGTTGATATACTCTCCAAAAGCTTTTTATATTGCCTGAACTAGTATTTGATGAGCCAAAAGCCTTAACAATTCGAAAGGTTAGTTAAGGAGTGCGGTGAACTTTATCAAACTTGAACTTTAATACATGTTTTCACCTTGTAATAACCTGCGACAGTTGAGTCTATTAGGGTGCTAAAACATAGATGGTTAGTTACGTCACGATAGTGGGATGACCTTAAATCAGTGCTTTGTGTTCTAGACGGTTCATAATTCATAAATCCCTAAAATCAATCAATCTTTATTGTTGCATGATTCTCTGCGAAATACCTAAGTCCTAACGCTTTTCTTTTATTGATTTTCATTACAATTCACATTCGTTGCTTGCTTACTTTATTTTCAATCACAAAAACGACAAAAATATCTTGTTCTAGCTTAGTTTTATTCATTACAATTTGAAGTGTGGTTAAGAAGTCCTTGTGGATACGATCCCTTTATCTATACTAACCGTGATTGCTGTGCACTTGCAGGTAGTTAGTTGAGAGGTAAAACTCGACTCGCATCAGGTACTTATGCCAAAACCTGTCTTTATGAGTGTATTTGAAATTACAAGTGATGGCCACGATGAACAAGAGTTAGAAACTTAGAATACATTTTTTTATTAGATAATGGGGGTAATAGTCCTATCGAACACTAGATTGTACACAGTTTAGAGAAGACTCGACCAAAAGTAATCTGCTGGCCCGTTTAACCAACGATGGGATAAAGCCAATTGCCCGTTTAATTTTTTGAGAGGTATTTTTTACTGTAATTTTTTGGTTTGAAACTTTTTCTTGACCATATTCTTGTGACAAAGAGACATCACGCGATAAAGATCTTTCACTATGTTGGAGAGAAAGATCTTTCACTATGTATCTGCATGAAGGTTGGAAGGATGGATCTTTTCATGGCATATCTGCACATGTCTAGATTGGTTCACTTACCAATAAGTTGTATCTGTTGGTGTAAGCTTGAGGATTAAGTTAAGTATATTTAGGAGTTATCTAAATATACAATAACTAATAAGTTGAGGAGTTATTTAGACTTTGGTTTTTTTTACTATATTAAGGAGATGTCATAGTGTGACATAACTTGTGAGATTAAGAGAGATTGTGAACTTAAGGTTTTGAGTGATTTTCCTTAAGTTAATAATAATAAGAGAGTTATTCTTTGAGTTCTTAATATTGATATTCTATATTTGGTAGCAGAGCTTAGCGAACGATCATGGGTGATACGAAGGAGGATAGAGATGAAATAAAATCCAAGGAGATGGAACCCTCTTCCATTTAGTGTCATATGCTAACTAACGCAAACTACACGGTATGGGCCTTGCGAATGAAGATTACTCTCAAGGTGCATAAAGTATGGGAAACCATAGAATCCAGAATCAAACACGAAGAGAAGAATAACATGGCAACTGTCTTGTTGTTCCAATCCATACCCGAAGCCTTGATTCTACAAGTAAGAGATCTTGACACCTCAAAAGCAATTTGGGATGCGATAAAGGCAAGACATGTTGGAGCCGATAGGGTGAAAGAGGCTAGACTACAAACTCTAATGGCAGAGTTCGATCGGATCAAGATGAGAGAAGAAGATACAATCGATATCTTTGTTAGAAAACTTTCAGAATTCTCATCCAAATCAGCGTCCTACGGAGAAACCATTGAAGAACAAATACTTGTGAAATTTTTTATGAAAAGTTTACCTCGAAAGAGATACATACACATCGTAGCATCTCTCGAACATGTTTTTGACCTAAAAATGACCAGCTTTGAGGATATTGTTGGACGACTAAAATCCTATGAGGAGAGGATCAACGAAGAGGAGGAAGAACAACATGATGATCAAAACAAATTCATGTATGCTAACATGAACTCATCCCAGCCTTATCAAGGAAATTATAGTGGTAACAGAGGGAGAGGACAAGGAGGTCGTTCCTATTGGAGAGGAAGAGGTCGTGGACGATATGGAAACTCTCAAGATGGATCGTTCAGGGCCGAGATAAAGAGAAAGAGTCTCGGATCACATGCTATCGGTGTGATAAACAGGGACATTATGCATCAGATTGTCCCGATAGGTTACTTAAACTCCAAGAAGCAATTGAGAAGAAAGATGAAGACACTCAAGAGGTTGATAAATTGATGATGCATGAAGTGGTATTACTCAATGAACAGAAAGTAAAACCCAAAGTCTTTGAAACTGATCTAGACACGAGTAATGTGTGGTATCTAGATAATGGAGCTAGCAACCATATGAGTGGAAATCGATCATTTTTTCTGGAACTTGATGAGACAATTACGGGAAAGGTGAGGTTTGGTGATGATTCCCGTATAGATATCAGAGGAAAGAATCAATTCGGTTTGTATTCAACAATGGTGAGAAGAAGACACTAAACAATGTTTATTTCATCCTGGATCTCCAAAGTAATATCATAAGTCTCAGTCAAGCCACAGAAGCAGGATGTGAGGTACGAATGAAAGATGATCTTCTCAAACTCTTTGATCGAAATGGCCAATTACTTGTAAGAACTACTAGGTCCAAGAATTGGTTGTACAAAGTGAACTTGGAGGTCGACAATATCAAATGCTTACAGCTAATGGGATTAAGCGAGTCAAGTAAGTGGCACGCAAGATTGGGACATGTCAATTTGGAAACCATGAAGCCGATGATTAGTAAAGAACTCGTGCGTGGTATACCAATAATCCTCATTGAAAAGGAGACTTGTGTGTCATGCTTACTCAGAAAGCAGACACGATAAGCTTTTCCACAATCAGCTTCATACAGAGCTTCTCAAGTTCTTGAGCTTATCCATGGAGATTTTTGCGGACCCATCACACCTGCCACACCAGCACTTAAATGGTATGTGTTCGTAATTATTGATGATTATACTCGTTATATGTGGACGATTCTATTAAGGGAGAAAAGTGAAGCATTTGATAAGTTCAAAAGGTTCAAGGTTGTAGTGGAACAAGAAACAAGAGCCACAGTCAAGACGTTTGTACATATAGAGGTGGAGAGTTCATATATCGCATGAATTTCAAGTTTTCTGCGAAAAACAAGGTATCAAGAGACATCTAACTGCACCATATTCACCTCAGCAAAACGGAGTAGTTGAAAGAAGAAATAACACGTTGTTTGAAATGACGAGAAGTATCTTGAAGCACATGGGTTTACCGAACTATCTGTGGGGAGAGGCTGTAAGACATGCCACTTATTTGATTAACAGAGTTGCGACAAGATCACTTGACACACAAACACCGTATGAAATCTTCAAAGGCAAGAAACCAAATCTTGAGCATCCTCGAGTACTTGGCTGTATAAGCTATGCAAGAACAGAGGCTGCTGGTCGAAAGAAGTTGGACGATAGATCACGAGTATTGGTACATATAGGAACAGAGCCAGGGTCAAAGGCTAATTGATTGCTCGATCTAGCAAACCAAAAAATTGTCATCAGCAGGGATGTAATTTTTGATGAGACCAAGAGCTGGAAGTGGGATGGCCAAGGAGAAAAAAACAATAACGAGTCTGGAACTTTTTGGTTGAGGTTTGGAGAATTTGGCAACAAAGGTATAAGAAGAGATGATGGTGTCATAGAAACCAGAGAAAACGCTGTCGATGAACAAATAGAGGATAGAGAAGAAGACGTAGAAGGCGAGAATGGAGATATTATGGAGTTGAACGGAAACGATCCCGATAATGAGGAACATGGTCAATCTCAGCCTCCGTTACGATAATCGACGAGATCACATTGTAAGCCAAATTATTTAAACGATTATATTTGTCTTTGCTGAGGTTGAAGGCGAGCGTCTCTTGATCGTTTTAAATGAAGAGCCATGGGATTTCAATGAATCCAAGGAATCAAAGTATTGGATAACAGCATGTGAGGATGAGATTTGTTCAATAACGAAGAACAAAACATGGAATCTAGTTGATCTATTGATCGAAGCTAAGGCAATTGGGCTAAAATGGGGTTTTAAGATAAAACGCACTCCTGATGGAAGTATTAACAAATACAAAGCAAGACTTGTCATAAATGGTTATGTACAAAGACATGGTGTTGATTTTGATGAGATATTTGCTCCGGTAGCACGCATTGAGACAAGTTGGTTCATCATTGCTCTAGCAGCCTCAAATAATTGGGAAGTACATCATCTTGATGTGAAAACTACGTTTCTACATGGTGAATTAAAGGAACTGGTATACGTCACACAGCCAGAAGGGTTTGAGATCAAAGGGAGTGAGGACAAGGTATACAAATTAAATAAAGCACTCTATGGGCTAAAACAAGCGCCTAGGGCATAGAACGAGAAGTTACAAGACTCTCAAGGAGCTGAGTTTTGGTAAGTGTTCAAACGAACCATCACTTTATCGAAAAGAGAAGAAAGGGCATCTTCTTGTCGTTGCTGTGTATGTAGATGATCTTTTGGTCACAGGGTCTAGCATGCAGATGATAGCTGAGTTTAAAGAAGAGATGGCAACAAAATTCGAAATGAGTGATCTTGGAAAACTAACATATTATCTTGGGATCAAGGTACTTCAGCACAAAGATGGTATAACGCTGAACCAAGAAATATACGTATCTAAAATCCTAGAAAAAGCTGGAATGAAAGAGTGTAATGCATCACAAGTACCGATGGATCAAAATGTGAAGTTGTCAAGAGACACGAAAGAAGGCCACGTCAATGAAAAGGACTATAGAAGAAGTATTGGATGTCTCCATTATCTTCTTTATACTAGACCTGATCTCTCTTTTAGCGTTGGTGTACTTAGTCGTTACATGCAAGAGCCAAAAGAATCTCACGTAGCAGCGTTAAAGCAAGTTCTAAGGTATTTACGAGGAACCTTATCTCATGGTCTTACATTTAGACGATCGAATGGTACAGGTTTGGTGGACTATAGTGACAGCAGCCATAATGTTGAGGAGGATGATGGAAAGAGCACAACTGGTCACGTTTTCTACTTTGATGAATGTCCTATTACTTGGTGTTCACATAAGCAAGAAACGGTAGCTCTGTCATCTTGTGAAGTTGAATTTATGGCAGCTACGGAAGCTGCGAAACAAGCAATCTGGCTTCAAGAACTCTTTGCTGAGATAACTGATAGAAAATGTGAAAGGGTGACTATTCGAGTTGATAATAAGTTAGCGATCGCACTTACCAAGAATCCTGTATTCCATGGCCGCAGTAAACATATACACATGAGATATCACTTTATACACGAGTGTGTTGAGAATGAGCAAGTGGAGGTTGAACATGTTCCGGGAAACGAGCAAAAGACTGATATCTTGACGAAAACACTTGGGATTATCAAGTTCAATGAGAAGTCTTATTGGAGTTCAAGAAGTGAAGGAGGATGATTTCAAGCTTAAGGGGGAAAATATTGGTGTAAGCTTGAAATAGCTTGAAGATTAAGTTAAGTATATTTAGGAGTTATCTAAATATACAATAACTAATAAATTTACAAGTTATCTAGACTTTGGTTTTTTTACTATATAAGGAGATGTCATTGTGTGAGATAACTTGAGATTAAGAGAGATTGTGAACTTAAGGTTTTTCCTTATTAATATTGATATTTTATAGTATCATCTACCTTACGCTTATCGGCAAGTCTAGCACAACTTTCTCCCATAAAAAAATAAATTAACTATGTGATAGACTTGAAAATTAGCTGTATATATAGAATATGTGATAATTTAATAATTTTTAACAATTTTTCCGATCTAAAATTGAAGTGTGGTGGTGATTATAATTGTTTATCTGTGCAAAACAATTAGTTTGTGTATCATTTTATAAACAAGAAAAAAAATATTTTTTTTATGAAAATCTTTAAAATTTTGGTGATCTTATGCAAAACAATGCTCATACCTCACTAATATGTTGACAAATTAGTTTTTTTACTACAAAAAAAGAAGAAAATCTCAATCCAAACAGTTATTATTATTATTTTTAAAAAACTGTCATTCCATTGATTAGGTGAAATCAGACATTACAAGACTTGGAAGAATATAAAAGTACGACATGAACATTTGAGATTGTGAGATATTCTTAGCTAATATAACAGCTACTTGATTACTATCTCATGGAACCCATTCTACCTCTGTTGACTCGAAGCGTTGTTGCCAATTTTGAATTTCACAAATCCAATTGTAGAGGCCAAAGTTGTTCTCCTTGCCATTGATCAAAGCACATACTGATTAAAAACTTGATTTCTCAAAATTAAAGTTAATGCTTTGACTCGCTCGCCCTAGCCGCAAGACCCAGGCGATTCTTCTCTCGAGCCCAGCCTCTTCAATCTCGTTTTCCAGTGGCCGACATACCCCTTTTTTCTTCCTGCTTTCTCTACTTCTTTATGTTTTGCTTACTTTGTCTCTGTCTAGGCTTGGTATCGGGGATTTAGGGAAGAAGGCTTCGTCGGTAGTTGTGATTTGGGGAGATGGAGTCGCCTGTTTCGGTGACCGTTGGAGCTTGGGTCATCTCTTTCTGGTGGCTCTTTCATCCAGTCTTGTCTCCTTCGTTCTCGGCCTGATCTCCGGTTGCTCCCACCTCAGATCTGGTCTCCGATTCGGTTCCTTGAGAGGCTACTGGTCTTAGGCATTTAGTCTCTCTCTCTCCCTTGTTCCTATGCTTAGCATTAGTTTAGTTTTTGCTTGTGGTTGCTCTGCCTTGGTTTGAGATGCTTAATAGTCTGTGATTAAGGCATTGACCGGGACTTGTGATTCGAGTTTTAAACAACAAAGAGCCATTGATCTCCGGTTTTATCCTCGGTTTCGATCGGGTCCTTATGCCTTTCGCTCACCCTATGGGGCATGTGCACTAGACAAATAAGGCTTCGTGGTTCGTCTTCGTAATTTTTTCTTCTTGGATCAACGTCTTTTGGTTGTGACTTCATCCTTTAGATTGTTTAGGTTCTTAATACTTTAGAATGGATATGTTAGTTGCTTTTAATTCCGTGTATGTTAGTACTTCTCGATGGAGTGAGTGATGCTCTTCCCTTCTGGGATCTCACCTCCCCCTCTTTGGACTCTGCTTTTCTCTTTTGGGCTATTAACTATTGTCATTTGGAATAGAACATCAAATCTTTAGATAAAAAAATAATAATAATGCTTTGACTAAAAATTAAAATTATTGCCACAAAAAAAAGAAGATTGATATTGAAAGCAACAGACACACACATGACACATGGAAGTTACTCATATACGGAAAATTAAAAGTCCCTAAAAGTAACTGCTGCAGGAGATTTAAAAACCATTAAAAAGGAATGTATACAAGATATATGTGTGCCTATATATATATCGCTTCCTCTTCTTCCTCATTTCTCACTTTTCAGCTTTCTGACCGATTTCTCCGTGTTTCCTTTGCTTCAAGGTTAGTTTTTCTCTCAGATCTCTCTTCCCTTTCTCTTAATGTCTCTCTCACTGTTTCTCAATTTTTGTCTAAAAATTACCTTCGAATCTCAAAATGAACATGTGTAATGGTCTCCGAATCTAGTTCGTGTCTTTCATTCATATCATTCTCATCAATGTTCGGTCTTAATTAGATCCTGGATTGTTTCTCCTACTGTTTGTTTCATTCAATTCTGGGTATTTCTGCTTCTGTGAAATTGATCTGTCTTTGGTTTTTTTCCCCCCCATTATTGTTAGGAGGAATTGTTGAAGAAATTATTGGAATTTGATTTATCGTTCTCTCATCGGATCTGGTTACCGATGTTGATCTACATGTTTAGGCATTTAGATCTGTTTTTCGGATTTTTTTGCTAGATTTAATCAAAAGGGGTTGTTCGATTCTCTGTTTGTTTTTACATCTAAGATTGGTAAAAGAGCGCATTTTGCGATTGAATTGCTCCAAAGTTTTCGTTTTTTTCTTTCTCTGTCGGATCTGATTTTCTTTTGTTGGTTGATCTATATACGTCACCATTTATCTGTGCTTACATCACTTGATCTTTCGCATGTTGGTTTTTTTTTTCTTTAGATTTGGTAAAAAGCAATAAAGCTTGCTTTAAAATTTCCTACTTTTTGTTCCCTTGGATCTTGCTTTGTTCTGTTGTTCTATATGCTCTATCATTTAGATCTGTGCGTAAATCAATTGTTTTTTTGGGTCCATTTATCGATGTTTTTCGATGAAATGATTCTCCTAGAAGTAAGAACAAGAACATGATCTACATATTTGCCACTGGTCTTGTGTTCAATAGGTTAAGAGTCAGATACTCCACACTGATATCAATGCCTTATCTAATTGGTCAATTGATTCATCTTCACAGGTAATATTTGAACTAATTGCTTAGTATCATGGGATCCGTTGTTGATGCTGCACACAAGGTATTGAGTTGTCCCTTCTATGGATTATAAATCAATAAGTGTGTAAAAGATTTTGTTGCCTTTGCCTCGTTTATGTGACTATAATGAAAAACTAAATAATCAATCTTACTGTATAAAAAAGTTGCACCCCTTGCAATTGTTTCTTATTGTTCATAATTATATGGCTATAGCCTCCAATTAACCAGAAAACTTTCTTACAGTAACCACTTACAATGCTTGTTTTGCTTGGGAGATACAATATTTCACCTATGAGAATTTTATTTTTGGCGTCTTAGGTAAATGGAACCACAAGTGGGAAGAAACCCACAGTTATTTTTGTCCTGGGTAAGTTCAGTTCTCTTGTTTGTGTTGCTAAAACCGTTACATGTTTGTGGTTCTCTTATATGAGATATCGTCTATAGATTGCATTGACCTTATGATCCATGAGATATCGCCTTATTGAAGCTTAGTTGTATACCATCTGACTTATATCTCGTATATATTAAACAGGTGGTCCAGGCAGTGGAAAGGGTACTCAGTGTGCCTTTATTGTCGAACATTATGGTTACACACATCTGAGTGCTGGAGATCTTCTTAGGGCTGAGATTAAATCAGGTTCTGAAAATGGGTATGCCCTAAAACTTTCTGCCATTGTATGCATAAGCATTACTCACTTTAAGTCTTTAAACTAAAACTTTTGCTTGCTAAAGTATGAAACATTCTTCACATTCATTATCCTTCTAGTCGTTATTTGTGATTGCGTTTATTGAAGCTGTTCTATCTTTTTATTGCTTTTGCATTTCCAATGGTTTTGCAGAACTATGATCCAGAATATGATTAAAGAGGGGAAGATTGTACCGTCTGAGGTTACAATCAAGCTTCTACAGAAAGCAATTCAGGAAAACGGGAATGACAAATTCCTCATTGATGGTTTCCCTCGCAATGAGGAAAACCGAGCAGCATTTGAAAAAGTTGTAAGTACACCAAAATTTCTGAACAGATATTTATATTCTTTTGCAGTACCATTGCTTACTTACATGCCTTTTGTGATGATTTTTGTAGACTGAGATTGAACCGAAGTTTGTCTTGTTCTTCGATTGTCCTGAGGAAGAGATGGAGAAGCGCCTGCTAGGCAGAAACCAGGTTAGTATGATATTAAAAGCGCTGTCGCTTTTCTCTGTCTAGGCTTTTATTCCATTCTCTGTTTCATATATATATTGATTGTCACCTCCATTTCTGTTGTTGAAGGGGAGAGAGGATGACAATATTGAGACTATAAGGAAGCGCTTTAAGGTGTTTCTCGAATCTAGCTTACCAGTAATTCAGTACTACGAAGCTAAGGGGAAAGTTCGGAAGGTAAAATGTTTTTCCTTGTTTATTTGCATCATGGTCCAGCAATTGTAAGCTGTAACAAAATGTTGTTGTACTACTTACCTTCAGATTCATGCCGCAAAGCCCATTGAAGATGTATTTGAGGAGGTGAAGGCAGTCTTTGCTCCTGATGCTGAGAAGGTAAAAACCACTAATAGTTGTGCTATTCTCTAAGTAGTCTATAAAGGAAATGAAAGATTCCTCTGAACCACCTGTAATGTGGAAGCTTGTAACTAATAATGACAGGTTTGAATCATGGATTCATGATTGTTCTGTAAGATAAAGAATAATACATTTGCATGAACAACTTTGATCCCAGTTTCATTTGTTTTTGCAACTCCTTTCTAAAGAGAGCAATGCAAATTGCTTGGCACGATGATATCGTTTAGACTATAGGCTAAGTAGCTGCAGCTAATACGAGGCCATGATTTAATCACAAAAGCTTAAATTTTTTGTAGAATCTTGAGTTAATGAAATCTGTGAACGTTTTACTTAGGTTGAAGCCTAGTGTTAAGCAGGCTCCAGCATCGTAAAGAGATACCAAAAACCTACAATTTGATCAGGTATGTACTTTCATGTTCAAACCCATTTAAAGTTTTGATGTAGAAAAGTAAAAGTTAACTCGAGAATCTGGAATAAAGGGTGTGGAAGCTGATGCTTGTACACGCACATTTGTATATGGAATCTGGTTCTGTAAGAATCTCTAGGACAAAAGGAGGAGAACCTGATGATGCTGAGTATGTATTTGATCATTAATGTCTGTTTTTTTTTAAATTGCAGGTCACTGAAGATTGCTTCTTACCAGGAAGTGTCTGCTTGGCCGTATTTTCTTACTTCAAACCATATGATTACTGTTATTATTATACAGCTTTACCTATTATTATATCATTTTTGTTTTGTTTTTAATTTTTGTATCGGATTGTGATTGGGACTTTTGCCTGCCAATACTGTAACTTCATAAAGTTGAACTCATGCAATTTTATAATATACTAGACGAAATTCCGTTTCACAGTTTTTGTTGTTCTCTATGGCAATTTTTAATTTGCGCTAGAATCCATATTATTGGGAGTTGAGTCTCAGAACGCACGCATTTGCTTAAGCGACTCATTTAGTAGCATGAATATCAAGCAAGTTTGACATACTCAAAGTTCTTTTGCTTGGATTGAGATAGTCCTTGAAGTCCACCCAATTAAAAAGTAATTTTTTAGTGAACCAATTCGCCGTGATCATTTTTCATTCCTTCATCGGCTATCTCATGAAACATTTGCATATTATAAAAGTTCCATTTTGGGCATTGAGTCCACCATTTTGTAGTTCAAGAATTTTGCTGTAATTTTTTTTCCACAGCTTACATTGAAAGATTCTACTTCTTTTCCAGAACATCCCAAATCTCCTTGAAAATTTTAATTTCACTGTAAATGTTGTACAGCTGGTCCACCAGACAGTTTTGGATGTAGCCTTAGCAAGTAGTCATCATGATTCCATGCCTCGACAGAAGCCAGAGCTCGAGGATCAGTAATATTTGAAGGCAAAATTGATTTGCTCCTAGTGAGACACTTTTCCAATATTAGGTGTGGTTAGAAAGAAATATATAGTTTTGTACCACAACTTGAAATTGGTCCATCGAACTTGTTTGGTGTAATTTATGCCCTTATATAGGCACAAAAGGGACTTGCAGTGTAAGATTATTACCAATTTGGGGCGTCAACACACTGGATCAATTACATGTAAGAACGTTGTCATAACTGGTAATCATGTTTGATCTGTATTTGGAAGATAAAAAATCTTTATATTGAGTCTATAATAAAGTGATAGATTTTCAAGCGTTACAATCATTTATGTAATTATGTGGAGGGCACCAAAAAGTTTAGCTAGTAAATTTTTTAGAAATATATCGTGATACTCGCCAAGAACCCCTTACAGAAAGCGTTTCTAGAAAGAGAAAGAGATTGCTGGTTCTGTTTTATTTTACATAAATAAGTCGTTAGACGCTCCACCATCATAAATGACGAGAGGAGATCATAGATAGTAAACTCAAAACGTAATATCAGGGTTTGAGGTGCAAGCCTCTGAGCTGTTACGATACTGAAGAGAGATACATTTTTATTTCTTTTTCAATTCAAAACGTGTTGGCTTGAGCAAAATTTGGCCCAAAAGAACATAATCGGTTCGGCGAAGCATATCCAAGAGCTGGTGCTAGCAGCGGCGGCGTGTGCGTGTGGCTTAGCCATCTTTCTTTCTGCGAGCATACTTTTTGAATTTAAAAGTGTGTTCACTCTCTTATATACTACATAATTTTATGGGAGATTTACTATAATGACCTTAATAAATGGTTTTTGACTAGAATGGTCGTAGTCTTTCATAATTATTCAAATAACCTTGAAAGATTTTTAATATTTGTTTTGCCCTTATTTCCTTTGATAACAAAAAAACGTATTTATGAAACTGCCATTAATGAGTTTTTCGCCAAAAGCGAATAAGTCTATTGGTCACGTGATGGTAGATTTATTTAGTGGTTGGTAAATTTATTTAGTGGTCGGTAGATTTATTTTCGAATGGTAGACTTATTGTTGAGTGGTAGATTTATCTCGGGAGACTTATTTCTAGGCAGTGGTAGAGTTATTGCCATCAATGGTAGATTTGTTTTTGAATGGTAGATTTATCTCGGTAGACTTATTGTTGAGATGTAGATTTATTGCGATGTGATGGTAGATTAATTACTCGTGGTAGATTTAAATGCCTTCATGGTAGATTTAAATTCGGCTATGGTAGATTTAATTTTGTGAACGGTAGACTTATTGATCGTCGAGATGGTAGACTTATTTATAGTGGCGGTAGATTTATATGATGTAGTAGACTTGTTACTTTCTTTGGTAGATTTATTCAATGTTTTCAGGTCTTTATTACAACAAATCTACCAATCTTTGGTAAATCTATGATAATGATGGTAGACTTGTTTGGCTATATTGAGTTACGATAGACTTGTTTCTTAATATTGAATGATGTTAGACTTGTTTAGATTCGGATAAGCGTAATGGTAGATTTAAAAAATAAGCGGCATGATAGACTTGTTTGTGGTAGGTGTACACTTGTTGCGAAATCACTTTTTTGCCCTCAAACGGACATTGAACGGTGAAGAACTAGGGTAGCCGCCGCCATAGCTTGTTTTCTTCATTTTGACGAACCTCCTCTCTTGAATATCAAATTCTTACCTCAACTTTTACTTCTTAAACTCGATATTTGGTTGGATTGCAATGGAAAAAATAATTTTGGTATGTGGCAGTTGGAGTTTTCCAAAAAATCGATGGATCTTCTTTGTTGATAAGTCAAAAGGGTGTAGAGTTATAGGGGCAGATCATGCAACCTCGTGTGACGAATTCCTTGCTATGGTGTACGAAGATTTCGGCTTGGATCAACGGTTTGTTGAGGTAAAGTTGAGTTACATGTGGACAAAGAAGTATTTGGCAAAATTACCTCTAGATACACCACCAGTGTTTGTTAGGAATTCAATACAATTGAGTGGATTTTTGCAACAATTAAAGATAGACCCAATTCGACTGTGCGTGAAGATTGAAGAAAAAAATAAAAAAAGGTGATGGAATCGGTGCATATGAGAAAAACGCAACAAAAGCATGTAATGAACATGTTGAAGAGGATGGGGAAGATTATGAAGATGATTGTAGATTTGACTACTGCGAAGATTTGGACGGTGCAAGTTTAGAGGATGATGAATACAGTACGTGTGGTAGATTTACAGATGACGAGGAAGAGAGACAAAATCTGGAAACTCTTCCACATAAGAAAAGGGGTTTTTCATCGATTCCTGAATTTGTGAAGTTGGAAATGCGGTGAGTAGACCTAGCTGCCGGGCAACGATATGATACGAAAGAGGACTTGGAGATGAGATTGCAGATATTTTCGGTTGCACATCAGTTTGACTATAACGTCTACAAGTCAACACCAACATTATTGGTGGTTACGTGTTGGGTTGAAGAATGTACATGGAGGCTTTGTGCCTCAACAGTCGGAGAGAGCCCCAATTTCCATGTGAAGACTTATGTTGGAAAGCACTCGTGTTCTATTACAGAACGTTCAACCCTTGCTCGTAAAGCAACGTTTCAGGTTTTAGGGCGTCTCTACATCAATTTCATTGGTGGTGTTGGTCCATCAGTGTTGTCAAATCATCTAGCTAATGCTATAACAAAACGATTCATAATTAAGGTATTTTGTAATGATGGTTGATTTATTTTATAATGATGGTAGATTTATTTTTCAATGATGTGTAGATTTATTTTGGTAATGATGGTAGATTTATTTTTCAATGATGTGTAGATTTATCTTGGTAATGATGGTAGATTTATGTATACTGCTGGTAGATTTATTTTATACTAATGGTAGAATTATTTTGGTAATGATGGTAGATTTATTTTGCTATGATGGTAGATTTATTAATACTGATGGTAGATTTATTTTATTCTAATGGTAGATTTATTTTGGTATTGATGGTAGATTTATTAATACTGATGGATAGTAGATTTATTTTATACTGATGGTAGATTTATTTTGCTACTGATGGTAGATTTATTTATACTGATGGTAGATTTATTTTATACTTATTACTGAAGCTACGTATGTCAATTGGTTCAGGTGGAGTACTGGAAAGCCCATCGGGCATTAAAGTATGCACGACAATTAGTTGGAGGAAGCTCAGAGAACGGGTACGAAGAACTTCCAACCTACTTATACATGATTAGGCTAGCTAATCCAGGGACACTTGATGTCGACGAAGAAGATAGGTTCAAGTTTCTTTTCATTGCTTTTGCCGCAAGCATACATGGTTTCCAGTACATGAGGAAAGTAATTGTCGTGGATGGGACATATTTGAAAGGAAAATATAAAGGTACATTGCTAATCGCCACAACGCAAGATGGAAATTTTAACATATTTCCAATTGCTTTCGGTATAGTTGATACGGAGAATGATGAATCCTGGGATGGTTATTTAGACAACTAAACCGAGTTATCCCAGACGATGAAGAACTTGCGATTATCTCGGATAGGCATCAATCAATAGCAAATGTGATCGCGAGGGTATACCCGGTTGCTTCTCGTGGTATTTGCACATATCATTTGCATAAGAATATTTTGTTGAAATACAAAGGACGAGAATCATTTGGACTAGTGAAGAAGGCAGCACCCGCATATAGGCTTCTCGAGTTTAATGAGTTCTTTGGACAAATTGAGGCTTTGTATCCTGCTCTTCATAGCTATTTAGAAAAATCTGACATTCGTTTGTGGACTCGTGTTCATTTTCCAGGCCTTAGATACAATTTCTTGACGAGCAACATAGCGGAGTCGATAAATATGGTTCTCTCTCCTGCTTGATGATATCTAATAGTGCAACTTTTGGATACAATCAGGTCAATGTTAACTGGGTGGTTCGCTACAAGAAGAAAAAACGCAAGTCTAATGACCACAACCCTTACCACTGGGGTGGAAAAGCTTCTGGAGGTATATACTATTATAGTAAATTTATTTTTCAACACCTGGTAGATTTATGTTTTCCAATGGTAGATTTATTTTACTTTGTGGTAGATTTATGTTTTCCTATGGTAGATTTATTTAACTCTATGGTAGATTAATGTTTTCCTATATGGTAGATTTATTTAACACTGTGGTAGATTTATCCAATGGTTTTATCTTATATTATAAGCAAACTAGGGTCGAAGATGCTAAGTTATGGACTGCCCAAGCAATAAATGAGAATCAGATACAAGTAACATATGGGTCATCATTGCATGTTGTTAATTTGACAGCTAAAAAGTGTACTTGCAAAAAGTTTGACTTGGATAAATACCTTGTTTCCATGCAATTGCGGCAGCCAAAAATGCGAAGAAGTCACGGATCTCCCTTGCCTATTCATACTTTTCTCAGAGCTACTTGTACAAGGGTTACTCCCAAAGTGTAATGCCAAGAGATGTTGCGTTGCCCGTGCCAAAAGTTGTGGCCTCAAAAGTTTATAATCCGCCTATGGTTCGTGAACCACCAGGTAGACCAAAACTGTCACGGATAAAAGGTGCATTGGTAACTGTTATGGAACGGAAGAGGCCTAGAAATAAAAAAATTTGTGGTAATTGTCACCAACACGGCCATAATCGGAGGACTTGCAAAGCTTAAATGTATGTGTGTACTACAATGTCTATCTTTTCGTAATGACTTGGTTTCTTGTTTAAAAAAAAAGAAAACAGTAATGTAATAACCCATCGTTCATGTTTAGACTACAAAAAGAGTGTCAAATCATTACCTTATAAAAAATGGTCATATAAGTCTACCATACTTTCGAAGGACCACCAAGTTTACCATGGTCATACATACATAGTCTTTTGAAAGTATAGACCTAGTTACACCTAATTGTCGCACACTTAGACAATATGTCTATGACAACAAAATATACAAGTCTACCATCAATATTTAAATAAGTCTACGCTACGGTCACACAAGGACTTGTCAAAATAAGTCTACCATCACCCCCAAAATAAATCTACCATCACCTCCCATTTCACTGTAGAGAATCTGTCTGCAAAGGAACCTTATCATCTGATTGAGCACGAGGGTTTGGATCAGATAACTGAACAACCTCATCTTCTGGTAACTTGTCCATAATCTCAGCTGCAAGTTTGAGACGAATAGCAGCCACATTGGAATCACACAAGCCATCGTAACTATGGCCTAGAGTTAAACACTCGATATATTTCAGCGTAGACACACCACAATCACCCGATTGCTGATTCTGTGGTATAGTTTTGATCTTGTATACATTCTAAGCCTGCTCACTCATTCTTTTCCTTTCGGCAACGGGTGCAGCCTGCTTCAGCAACAGTGGAATCATCTTTGCGTATGGCTTGCATGTTTCTTTGATGTAGCTGTCGCTATACAGAGTGATTATGCTATCGTAGACTTTAACCTTTTTTTGAACCAAGTCTACCACAACAGCCACCCAGTGGTCGTCTGCGATATTATGAGGAATATACAACATATCGACATCCTTAACCCATTTTTTGTTCGTCGCAGCAAAATCTGGAATTGTACCATTGAGGAGGTTGAAATATCTTGACGGAAACACCCAAGTCTTTTCTTTCCCGAGAAAGTCTCTTCTGTATTCTCGACACCAAAGGGTCGCAAAAAACAGATCCACAAAGCAATCCTTTCACTTTTGAAAGGAGTTGGATTTTGCAAAGACCTCTGTCAGAGTAAATTCATGCCAGCAACCATGTGCTGTAAAATAAGATAGAAACATACTCTATTAGTCTAGCACAACATATATTAAGCCTACTAGTACAGATTATTAAACCTACCACAACAGATCAATAAGTCTACTACAACAGATTATTTAGTCTACCGCCACTACAGATTATTAAGTCTACCACCACAGCAGATAATTAAGTCTACCACCACAGAGTAATAAGTCTACCACAACAGATAATTAAGTCTACCACCATTACAGATTATCAAGCCTACCACAGCAGATCAATAAGTCTATCACGACGGAATATTAAGTCTACCACCATTACAGATCAATAAGTCTATCACGACGGATTATTAAGTCTATCACCTCTACAGATTACTAAGTCTACCACCACTACAAATTACTAAGTCTACCACCACAGATTAATAAGTCTACCACCACAGATTAATAAGTCAACCACAACAGATAAGTAAGTCTACCACAACAGATTATTAAATGTACTCTTACTTACCATCATTTTCAGCCACCCGTACTGGTTCACTGGCCATAATTCTGTAGGTGTCATCAATACCAAGTAGAATTCTACTCCTACTAAGCTAGTGTCGAATGGGTTTTCCCTATAAAATGGAAAGGGTAAAACGCTGACAAGGATGAAAAGAGGTTGTACATTCTACAAGATTTAATAATAAGCAGGACAAGTGACTTACAAATCATTCTTCACGTACTCAATCAACCGATCCAGTTTACGCTTTTCCACCTTCGCAAAAGGATCGTAGATAGCAGGAGAATGAGTTTGACCATACATGATCCGTATAGTTCTGAGCCTCCTATGAATGGGTCCACTTGGGTTTTTCCAAGAGTTAGTTTGCGACGTTTGAGGACACCGAAATCATCATTCTTTGTCAAGTCAAGAAGTTTTTCTAATGCACCTCCCAATGCTTTGTTCACCTTCCTGTAGGTTAGAATAAGATGGCACCGAAGATGGATGGTTACCTTTCGGAGGAGATGTCACAACTCTAGTGATATCAACAACGTCAACAGTGGCCTTCTTCTCCTTCTTCTCTTGAACATCTTTACTCATATCAACAAAATAACTATACATGTCCTTCTTCTTCTCTTTCGGAGCAATTGGTTCAGTTTTGACATTTGTCAACACCTTTGTCTCAACTTTCTTGTTCTAATAACACAGTTAATGGGGAACTCAGCCTTGGATGTTGTCTGCTGCTCTACCATCCATTACTGTAACATAGTTAAATACGTAAACCAATGTAAAGATTGACCAAAATGCTTGTAATAAATCCAATGAAATTTAATAAATAAGTCTACTACAACAGAGCAACATAAGTCTATTACAACTTCCTAACATCAAGGAACTTCCTAATATCAAGGTTAAGTAAGTCTCACTTACATTAAAAGAGAGCTTACGTACCAGATCTTCGTTCTTAGAAACATTTCCGTCATCGCACACCTTCGATTGTGCATCTACCACAATTTGCTCTTTTGCCTTGCCTTTTTTGTTCTCAAGTGATGTCCTCCAAGTGTTGATGTCTTCATACTTTTGGTCCAATAGTTCGACTTTATCTACCAATGACTTAAGGAGAGAAATCACTTCACTACTCTCTTCCCTTTCCTTCTTTGAGACGCTTACTTCAACATTAGGACTCTCTTCATGCATCCTTCTCTTTTTCTTCACAATATCTTTCAATGGAATACTCATGTCAATGTACTCGCTTTCCTTATCACTATTTCCATGAGTTTCCTTCTTTTTCTTCTTCTCCTTCTTGTCCTTGTCCTTGTTCTTCTTGTCCTTCTTCTTCGAACTCCTTTGCTCAGAACTTTCCTCAACAAGCTTCTTCACTATCCTCTTACTCTTACCAACATCCCATAAGACTCATCCAAGCATCCACCAATAATATCTCGTATCATGTTATCAAACTTCATATCTTCTTTGTCTCCTTCCCATGGAGGATATATCTCCTCCAAAGGCTTCACCACCAACTGTCTAACACGAACCTACAAACAACGCAATATTGTTATCAAACAAGTCTACCATGGGAGAATTCCACTGTAATCAAACAAGTCTACCACAGTAGTCAAACAAGTCTACCATAAAACAATTTTTATCTGACAAACAAGTCTACCACAACATAATTATTACTCTTGCAATCAAGTCTACCATAACACAAGTGTTATCTGACAAACAAGTCTACCATAACACAAGTGTTATCTGACAACAAGTCTACCACGACATAACTATTACTTTTGCAATTAAGTTTACCATAACACAAAATTATCTGTCATCAACTCTACCATAACACAACTTTTGAATTCCGAACAAGCCTATCATAAACTAGTAATTATCATGTTAAATTTACAGGTTGTAAAATGTGTACATTTCCATTGGTTTCTTTATCCTCCTCCAAAACCCTCTCCAAGTTGTATCTAGCGCGACTTGAACCCCAACGTAGGAGATGAATTATTGGCTCTTCATTTTTATTCCCAAATTTCTCTCCTAGTATAGGAACCGACTCATATACCCAGACAAGCAATACATGCACACACCCATGAACTGTCAACTTTCCACTCGCCAATGATGCAATATTTATCGAATGCACTAGCTCCATAAAGCACACACGACCCCATGGATACCTCTCAAACGCCTCTAGATCCAACACTCTTTTCGTAGCCATGAGAGGGATTCTACGACTACGAGCAAACCCATATATTCCAACGTGCAAGACAAAGATCAATGCTACCTGCTTTCTCTTCTCATAAATCCATATCTTGCAAAAGTCAAAAACAGCAATCAACTCGTCTCAACTAGGTGCGTCTCCTACGTCAACCTTCATATCCTTCCACAAATCAGTGTGGTCAACATCCAATATATCTTGATCATCAAATAGGTTAAACTTCATCGTAGTGATCTCCGCAAACTCATGTAGAGAAAACCTCATCGGACGACCACCAACCAAAACCCAAATCTCATTCATTCTCTCAATGGCCAATTGATTCCCAAGGATATTTTGGATAGGCTTCATAGTCCATATCATCTTCTCTAAAGCAAGCTTTAGAATCACTCTAACACCATGATTATTCATGATGTCATTGAAAACCTCTTCACCAACAACTTCAAGCATCTTATCAAAGTCACCCAACTTGCAATTGTGATGCAAGCTTCTTTCCACCGATGGTGATTTTCGAATCAATCTCTCGGGATACTCAGGTGGCACAATAGAAGACGACATTTCTGTACAATAAGATAAATCATGTCATCATTCAAAGACATTTCTACCATGAAGAGAAATAAATCATGTCTGAAATAAATCTACCATCAAGCGAAATAACTCTACCATCAATTATTTTAATTTTAAAATTAAATCTACCACCAAAACAAATAATAAAACTTCAGTTTAAAACCCATTCTTAGCTCATCAAATCTGTCATTATATTTTAACAAATCTACCATAAAATTCGATAACAAATCTACCACCAATTACAATGTTCAAAGATACAGTCAAAACAAACAAGGGCCAACAAACAATGAAACTTATAACACAATCTTAACTCATCAAGTCTACCATAAAATTCGATGACAAATCTACCACCAATTACAATCTCCAAAAATACAATCAAAACAAACAAGGGCCAACAAACCATGAAACTTATAACCCAATCTTAACTCATCAAGTCTGTCATTATACTTTAACAAATCTACCACAACTTTGATAACAAATCTACCATAACTTTGATAAAAAATCTACCACAAATTTCAATCTCTAAACATCCTATCAAGTTCCCTCACTAGAACCGTCGATTTCGCCGTCCCAAATTTGTAGGAAACACGATTTCGAATACAAATCTGCAAAATATATTGAAGATTTTAGGCTTTTGACATTTTTAAAACAATGCAACAACCCAAATGAAAACGAAAATCCATTAACCTGTTCTGCGAACCACCAACAACAAACCCTAAACTCGCCGAAACCCTAAAATCGCCGAAGAAACACAATGTCACCGTCGTTCGAAGTCGAAAAACGAAACTAAATAAACCGCCAGAACTTATTGACGGTGTTCGTCGGAAACTTACCATTAAACCGCCGTCTTTCTCTCTGAATTCGCTGGTTTCGCCAACAATCGCCTGTCTCGAGGAGCCGGAGAAGAAAAAGAAGAAATCTGGGAAATCAATGTCGCGATTATGTTTTCGCGGTTTTGAATTGTTTTTTTTTTAAATCAAAATGGCATTTTTGTAATAACAAAATATAACCATGGTTTTTATGTCTTATAAACCTTTCTTACAACCTTGAGATTTTGTGAAGGTCATTCTAATAATTATGCCATTTATCGAGGTCGTTCTAGTAATTATCTCTAATTTTATTTCATGTCCATTTTGAGTTGAGAACACTTATAGGCCTAAGTAATTTTACATTTCTCATTCACATAATAACAATTTTAACTTATCGATTATTAAACTCATAAAGTTTTAATTGATGTTGATTACAAACTAGACTCTTTTAATGTGTCCTTTTCTTAGTCCTTATGTTCCATTATATAAGATGTTTTAGAGACTTATTTTTGTTTCATTTTATAAGATGTTTACTAGTTTCTATGCATATTTTAATTTTATTTGATACTTTTGATCTTTTGAATTCAATAGTACTTTACATGATTAGTTTTTTGTATCTATTAAAAACTTTGATGCATTATATTTAAAGGTAACAAGTAAGTGTACAATTGTTATACTAATCTTACAATTGAGAGAAGACATATATTTGGAACAAACATATGAGAGACTGTTAGAAACAACAATTTCATTTTGAAAATTTAAAGGTGCGAGATTGTGTTGAACCATGTCCATGCCACGATAATCACAAGTGTAGAAAAAGATTTTAGATTGCTTTTATCTAAGATGAAGAGCTGCGACCGCTACGTCCTCTAACTCTTCGTCCTTCCACCTGCGGGTCTTCTGAGGTGCATCACCAATCTCAAACCCTGAAAATCCAATGTCTAAGGTAGCATAATTTCTTCCAAAAACATTCCCATCAAACTCATTAACAAATGAGTCCGAGATAGGGGAGAAGAGAATGTTACCGACCGTAGCAAGAGGAGGAACAAACGTTGAAGTTGGGGTTAATGGTTCCGCCATTACACATGTAGAGACGAGTGTATTTGCATAAAGTGCAACAAAAAATGTAGTTGTAGTATAATTGGCTACTCCAATGGGAGTATCAGTATGAGCAAATGCTAAGGGAGATTCATGTGAAGTATCAGGATTGGCAGTTGGAGCAATAACAACTTCTAATGTTTGATTAATGTTGTTACAAAAAGTGTTACAACCACTTCACTCACTAAAATTGTAGCATCAATGGGGGCAATGACTAATGAGCAAATATGATCGTCAAACATGGGTTTACTTAGGAGGAGGCACCTGGATTCTCTATAGCCTAAGTGTCCACATCTTTCACAATTAGATGAGATCCAAAAGTATTCAACCGATACCATAGTGATATTGCCTATTTTTGTCAGCAGCAACTATCCTCTCACGAAATTCTATATCTAATTCAACTTCCACCATTAACTTAGCCTCCCCCATTTTTGTCGAATCTAACCAAGGTTTCTCAGAGACCATGGGTTCCCCTAATCCTGAAGCAATCCAACTAATTCTCCATAGAGAGTATAAGCAGCTCATAATGTTATCTCAGGTAATGCTAAGGAAGTAGAATTACTCCAGGGAGCAAAAAACATAATGCAACCATCAATATGCCATAGTCCTCGCTCTAAAACCCAAGTTCTAGTAGATGCGTTCAGAATATCATCTATATATTAATTTAAGAAACACTAAAGAAAAAAATCATATGTGTCAATCAAAGAGCAATTTAAAGGACATATCATTTAACTCAACCAATCAAAAATTTCAACTAAACTATATGCTATAGTGAAATTTCACATATATTAATTGAGAAGACATTAGAGAAAAAAAATCTTAGGTGTCAATTAATGAGTAATTTAAGGAACACATCATCTAATTTAACCAATCAAAACATTTCAATTATAAGTATATAATGCCATGGTGAAAATTCTTTATATATTCTTATTAAATTTTAAAATAAACCCATTAATACATGTTTTAAAATTTTAACTCAACTAAATATAACATTAATCTAATTAGACTTACCATAACATCTATTTCTAATATATCGACAAGCTTTTATTATTATATTTATCACAATTGTGGGTATTGTGTATAGGCCTGGACAAACGGGTATTCGGGTCCGGTTCAGGTCGGATACTATCGGGTACATGTTCTGTCAGATTTAGAAATTTTAGACCCATATAGGAACCTGTAAAATTTTGGGTCGGGTACAGGTTCAACTCAGGTCACAATTAATTGTACGTGTAAATACCTTAAAAAATTTGGATACAGGTTCGGGTTCAGGTTCTTTTACCCAAAGCTACAAAAAATAACCTGTAAATACCCAGAAAAATTCGAGTACAGGTTCAGGTTTTTTACCCAAAGGTACAAAAAATAACCTGTAAAAATAACAATATCCGAACCCATTACCATAACATACATTTGAAACTCATAAGACCATAACATTAAGGGCCTTATAACTATAACTAAACAAAACATATATAATCTAAATATTAAGTAACAAAACATTCGGGTTTTTCAGATCTCAGGTAGGAACCTGTATCCGAACCTGTACCCACGGGTAGCAGTCTAACATACCTAACAGGGTAAAACACAAATATCCATACCCAATCAGAACTTGTGTTTTCAGGTCGGGTACAGATTCGGATATTCGGATCCGGTTATTATGCCGAGACCTAATCGTGTATATGTGCATTTAGATTAATATGTTATAATAATATTTTTATTATGATATGTACTCTACTATAAATATTTAATCACACTTACAAATAGTTATACATTTTATGAAAAAACATATTTTTCGTTTGTTTTATTCGACAAATTCATATAAACTAAAATTTCTATGATTTATCGATTCTCTATAAATCTAAAATATCAATTTTACATTTAAAACGTATTGAAATAAGTAACATTTACATATGTTTTGATGAATGTACAAATAAAAATATTAAAACTGATGACATTAACATATGTTTGATCAAAAGTATTCACTTTTATTATATTTATGCACCATACATATCATTTTTGTATGTTTACAGATATGATAAATCATATGTTTTGTTATACATGTTTAAGTATTAAAATTGATGTGTCAACCTATTCAATCATTTCATCCCACGCTTAATTTAAGAGTCTCTTAAAATAAGTTGAGTAATCAATTTTGATACTTAAAAATATTATCATTATATTTGGTTTGATATCCTTGTAGATATCTCACCAATGGAAATGTTCTAAAGTTGCTAATAAAAGAGATTTTATAAAAATAAAAACAAGGTACATAGAAAGATAGCATGCGCTACTTACTCTACGAAGTGTTATTCAGAATTACATTCCACTTTTAATTCTATAAAAATACAAAAATTGAAGAGGCAATTGCAAAAATGCCATTTTTGGTGTGTACATTTGAAAGAATACCACTTAAGAGTGTCCATTTGCAAAAATGCCACTAATTATGGATTTTAAAGGCTAAATCCTAAAATTATAAACCCTAAAAAATGTTTCAACCCCTAAAATTTCTTAAACCCTCAAAACTAAACTCTAAACATAATTAACTCAAACATAAATGGTATAATGAAAAAATAATTTTGAGAAAGTGTCATTTTTACAAATTTTTTGAAAATGTGGCATTTTTTTATAAATGCCATTTTTTAAAATTTCTCAAAATTGAAACGGTCAATCCTTGCTCACGCAGAGACACAAGCTATGAAACCTGGCGCATTTCTAGCTGAAGCGGAGGAATATTAGTATCTGCAATTATGCATGGTAATTTGGTATGTTTTTGGACAAACGAATTGGCTTGATAAAAAAGACATTTTTCAACTTCCTTTTTTCTCGGAACCATCTCTCTCCAGGTGGTGAGAGGATTGTTTTAAGAAGTGTTACCTAATCCATGTCCGAAAACTGTGTGATATGTTTGTAATTGTAGCCTTGTAGGTCAAATAAGATGAACCTAGTCGTAAGAACTAGGTGACCGATCGGACTGTCCTAATTAAGCGGTCTACTCTGCTTTGATTTAACAATACTCCGCTTCATATGTAATATGTACATGACTTCTATTACTTTTATCTTTATTTTTTATTTTGTTGTTTCTAAAAATAACTTTTCGATTAGTTCTAAAGAGAGTTGTCTACGTGTTGCATTCAAATTGGTAGCCAAAAAAATCAACCAAAACAATTACACGAGATAGAAACTCATCTTAGATCGGGTGTAGCAACTAATTACAATAAGAAACAATCTTTCACATAAAAAATATCCGTGGAATACAAGGTTCATCAAGCATCAACAACGACAATTTCTTTTCTAAAAATCACAAGGTTTCATATACGTAGATTTTTGTTTAAGGATGTTCTTTGTCTATTATATTTTTAACCTAAAAGTTAGTTCTTTTGGATAGGTGGAAGATGAGGAGGAGACCGGCGAATTTGTCGACATTTTCTTTCCCGGGCTGCCGGGGGAGCTCCACACCCCGGAGATGGTCCAACGTTAATACGCATTGTTATATCTTGTGGTAAATAAAATGAGTCAACATCAATATGTCTAAAGTTAATAACTTAAAACAAAAACAAATACAACTGCATATGAATTAATAATATTTATTTGCTGAGATGACTTATGAAGATATTATAACATTTACTTTAATGTAATTGCATTAATATGAAAATTTGCATTCTATATATAATTTCAGATAAAAACAAATCATAGTTTTAATAATTTCAGACACAGACATGTTCAACAATTCTAGAAGTTAAAAAATATAATTGAAGTAAAAAATAACTTCAAATCATTTGTTGATTATAGAACAAAGATCATATTATTTTATATATATATATATAAAACTATTATCTTATCTAATTACATGTTTTTCACTTATATATTTACAAGTTAGAAAAGGTTTTAGGATCCAAGAAAAATAATGTCTTACCAATTGATTTTGGCACAAAAGAACACATTTTTTAATAAATTTAAACACGGACATGTTCAACATTTTAAAAATTAAAAAAAATACAATTGAAGAAAAATTAGTTTCAAATCGTTTGTTGATTATAGAACAAAGATCATAATTTTTTTATAGAAGAAAAACTATTATCTTATCTGATTACATGATGACTTTTTAACTTATATATTTACAAGTTAGAAAATAATTTAGGATCCAAGAAAAATTTAGAAGCCTTACCAACTGATTTTGGTAAAAGATCATAATTTTTAATAATTTCAAACGCGGACATGTTCAACAATTCTAAAAGTTAAACTAATTGAAGAAAAATTAATCTCAAATCGTTTGTTGACTATATAACAAAGATCATGATCTTTTTTATTTATAAATTTACAAGTTAAAAAAGAATTTAATATCCAAGAAAAATTTTCAATGTCTTACCAATTGATTTTGGTATAAAAATTTAAAAAAAAATGATGATTGAAGAATAGTTAACTTCAAATCGTTGTTGATTATAGAACAAAGATTATATTTTTTAAATTGAAGAAAAACTACTTAATGACATGATTTTTTCCACTTATATATTTACAAGTTAGAAAAAACAGTTAGGATCCAAGGTATAAAATATACTGACCTAGTTTACGGTGCCTTGCATCAGTATTATTGCCGATGAGATAAGATAGACATAGAAGGAGAAGAAGAATATGTGATATTTTGAAAGTCACTGGCTTTCAATGAATATATGATATATCATAGTCTTCTCTCTACAAAAAACATATATCAATTGGTGAGTCTGTTCTTAGCTGGCGTTTGTCTCTTTCGACATCGAGACGATGATTTTTATTTTAGTTGAAGCAAATTCTGGATGCAGAAAAATGAAAATTATTATTTTGTAATTATGTCAACTCAAGTATATATAAGAGATATCTTTATTTCAAGAAGTGATAACTAAATCAAACGAGCAAGTATTTGTGGGCATAATTTGTTGTCTTATTAATAATGTGATCTTGTTGTATAGTCATATCTTCTCTTTTATTTTGCATTATTTTTCTTCGGTATAGATAAATATAATTTTTAAATTATGCTAAATAAAATATAAATTAAAGATTTAGAAAATTAAATTTTGGTAAATTCTTACTACAATATAATTATGAAGGACAACAGATACATGTGTAATACAAATTAATCCGCGATTCATGATTTAAGATATCGAGTGTTATCGATTGAACATGAAAACAAAATAGATAAAATGATTTTACGAACGTTAAATGCAAAACATAATAAATTTTTTTTTTATTGAATGTATTCTTGTCTCCGAAATTACTTTTTAAGGATTATAGTTAACATGTAGACATGAGAGAAATAGTTGATTTTTATTAGAACATCCATGGTTTAGATCATTTCTATTTTTATTTATTTGGGGAGTTATAAAATTTTGCATTTACAAAATATTATTATTTGTTTTTAATATCTAAGATGAGCTGAATTTCAATTCTTCTAAATAAAATTTCAAGATTGAAATTTATCAGAGATTACGAAAGACAAATCTCCGATCCCGCTTCAACTATTTGTTTTGTTATCACTTAATCATATTCGGAGGATCTGTTGACTTCTTTTATCTGTCTGTCTATGAGAGACATGTTCTCATTGGAGACTGTAGATTTTATATATTGTATGCCATCTTGGTCATGCAAACGAGCATTGGATATAATTTGAAAAGCCAGTTGTGTATCTTGCGAGCCAACTAATTAATATGGACAATCAAAGTACGATTATGAAGTAAACCATGTGTAGCCTAAAAAAAGAGTTCTTTGGGTTTTGATATTTTACATCTTGGCTTTGCTTCCTATATCTATTAGATATGGATTGACCAAGTAATATAAGAAAACATTGTACATCTTATGAGAATCGGACCAGCCGACTACAATCCATTTTTTGTTTTGTTTTTTTTGTCTAAGTTTGATTCCAGTCATCTGTAGCATAAAAACAAGTGAAAAATCTCCATTGAATCTTCATAGCATAATTGTTGGAACTTGTTGTTGACAAAATGATTTTGACCAATTTCGGTTCGTTTCCAGTGAAACTTTAATGTTAGAATGATCAAATTTCATGCATAACAGAATAGTCACCATGAGCTATAACATATTGCATTCATTTGTCAACGTTGGGATTGTTTTGGATGATCAGTTGAGGTTCAAAGTGAATAATTTGGAAAGATTTAAACTCTGAAATTTGGCCAAATGTTTAAAATGTCAAATGACTCGCATTGAAAGCTAGATGATGAAAGAACTTTTCTCGGTTTATAAGTTCAACCTAGAATCACTACTCCAATTGTAGAATAGTTTAGGTTCGTTCAAGGGACCAGCAATACACTCAAATCCTATGGGTTACAAGTTCAGCTAAGCGATTAAAAGAGGTTTAAGTGTCACGATTTATCAAGCAAACAAATGTAAATTCGGGTTGTAAACAATTAATGGAAAAGGCGTTAGATCAAAGGCTAAGATCTCATGGATTAGAACATCCAGAACCAAGCAATTATTCAGGTTATCAAGTTATGAACCAATCTAGAACTCGATCATAAATTTAAGATGATCCACTGTCGTGGCATCAACTATTTCAACAATCAATCTAACACCCTAAACTTTTGTTTGAGGCTACAAAGGATGATGAGCAATAAACATATAGGATCGATTTGTTCACGAGTTGCCTTAACTTCAACTTTCGTTGGCTAAGGACAACTCGCCCATCTAAGTCAATTCTAGCAATTCACAACACTTTTGATGAGTAAATTCAACCTAAAATCAGAGGCTAGGTGATAAATCTAGTCTAGGCAATATGATCGATATTAGATGAAGATATCGAATGATGTTTCAAAACCTATCTATGCTTAGTTCATGGACATTTAATCTCATCAAACCCTCCACCTAACTAAGGGGATTACTCACACATATCAGATCAAACAACAACAGCAAATGAGAATAAAAACTTCATTGAATAAAATAGAAAAAGGTAAGGGTTTAGAAAAACTTCAACAATAACGTGGAAGGCAATCCTCAAGCTTACAAACTCTAAAAACAAGTATCGAATCTCTCCCTCACTTGTGTTCTCGTCTCTCAGCTGTGTCGTGTCTGTGTCTGTGTCTGTGTTTCCTCTAAAAGGATCGAAAATGCCCCTTTTAAAGGATCCTCGGCGGCTGGAAAATCTAGGGTTGCGAAAATTAGGTTTAATGAATATTTCCAAAACTGGATCTTCTGGGGAGCGGGTGTTCCCTCTCCTGGAGAGGGTGCTCCTTCTCTTGGAGCGGGTGCTCCTTATTTTCAGAATCTTCAAAAAGATCTGAATTCCTTCCTTTTTCGCCAAATCCAATTGCAAGTTCCAATCCTTATTTCCAGCCGTATTTAGACCTAGAATGACTTAAAGTGGAGAGAAAAACTTGATAAAAACCTACAAAACAAGGGTTAGAATGCGCCAAAAACGCATTATATCAATTTTCCCAGACTTAGATCTTTATTTGTCCTCAAACAAATTCAAGACCAAGTAGAGGAGAAAGGTTTGAAAATGCGGGAACTCTTTCATCCTTAGTGAACCGAGTTAATAACATTCAATCTGCAGACCACATAATCCAGATTACGAATAACAAGGCTTTACCAAAACTCCTCAACACATTTCTCAACCAAGTCTCATTTTTCGAACATAAACTCAACACATTTAAAGTTGCGTAAGGGTCTCGCTAAAAGCACCATTTAGGGTAGACGACGCTAAAGGGTTAAGGCCATTTAGAGGTGGAGTTCAAAGTGTTTAAAGTGTTTAAGGGGATACCCGATGTTTCATAGAGGATGCAGGATATCGCACAAAATTGCAAGAGAGAATAGGTCCGTCGATATTCCACATTCTCTAAACCCCTCTTTCTTTCTTCCAACCTCTAAAACGTCTCTTCTAACCGTCATCCACCTTGGGTATACTCGCTGTGCACAGAGACACTTTATATTTTACAAATTCACCACTTTTCATCATCTGTTTTTTTTTTTTTTTTAGAATAGTGAATAAGATGATGATGAAGAGGGTTTTGATTACAAATGTATGTCTCTCACACACGAAAATATCAGAATTGTTGTACATACCCAAGTGGAGCTCATCAATGCCATTCCTTGTTCGTGGATTTTTGTTCCACCTCGTTGTAAAACCATCTTCTGGAAATAGGAGCAGGTGCTCTATTGCGGGAGCAGGTGCTCTTGTTCTTCAAAAAGAGTGATTTAAAGGCAGTGTCGACCCAATTCTCTCCGGCCATTTTGCGCATATGTTGCATATATGACAATTGATATATCCCATATTTTACCTATTTTACTATATATTTTACTATGTTTTCTATGCATTTATCTACGGTTTTATACCTTTAAAGGTAGTTTTTCTCGTATTTGTAGTTTTAGAGTCTTAACAGGGAAATCAAGGAAAAATAAGCAAAAAGAGCCAAAATAGGTGTAAACCAAGCTAAAGCAACTTTCATAAGCCAAATACACCATCAAGAACCAAGAATTCACAAGAATCAACATTCTACCAAATTGGGCAGAACGTATATGCCAGAAATTTAGCAGTGAACGGAGGATAAAATCGATTTTAAATTGGATGAAACTTGGTGTAAAGATAGATCTTTGAGTCAGATTCACAATGAAGTTTGAATCATCTCAATTGGAGCTATGAGCAGGAAGATACACTGAATTTAGTGAAGATACGTCAAGCTGCCTCAGAAATGAAGCAAGTGCAGAATCGATCCAAATACCGGGCCGCCTCATGGACCGATATTCTGGGCTGATGCCAGCATAAATCAAGGCACTTTTGGCCCATTACCGGTCGTGATCCATGACCGAAATCCCAACCGACGTTGAAACAGTTTTGACATAAAAAGACGGATTTGACCTAAATGAAGCCCTAGAAGACCCTAAGCCTATATATACTTGTTTTTAGCCTTTTGTTAGAAGAAATGCCAAAACAGTAGAGTAGTTTGTCATACAGTAGCAGCCACCACGAGTTCTCTTGGTGTTCTTCATTAGATTTGGATTCTAGAGCAATCCGGTGGATGATCTCGCTTTGTATCTCGATATAGAGAAGAATCCTCTTACCCTTACTCTTTAATTCAAGTTTATTTATCATGAATTCATCATCTATCTCTGGTTTTTCGTACATCATGTCTGAGTAGTTTTATTTGTTAGGTTTCAGGTTTTCAATGAGTTTCATAATTCGATAATTGATTGATGATTGTTTAGGGAATACATTAGAGTCTTCATCTTTACTTATACTCAATGCATGATTGCTTTACCGTGCATTTAGCGATCTGATCTTAGGTTTATATACTCTCCAAAAGCTTGTTATATTGTCTGAACTAGTATTTGATGAGCCAAAAGCCTTAAAAATTCGAAAGGTTAGTTAAGGAGTGCGGTGAACTTTATCAAACTTGAACTTTAATGCATGTTTTCACCTTGTAATAACCTGCGACAGTTGAGTCTATTAGGGTGCTAAAACATAGATGCTTAGTCATGTCACGATAGTGGGATAACCTTAAATCAGTGCTTTGTGTTCTAGACGGTTCATAATTTCTAAATCCCTAAAATCAATCAATCTTTATTGTTGCATGATTCTCTGCGAAATACCTAAGTCCTAACGCTTTTCTTTTATTGATTTTCATTACAATTCACATTCGTTGCTTGCTTACTTTATTTTCAATCACAAAAACGACAAAAATATCTTGTTCTAGCTTTGTTTTATTCATTACAATTTGAAGTGTGGTTAAGAAGTCCTTGTGAATACGATCCCTTATCTATACTAGCTGTGATTGCTGTGCACTTGCAGGTAGTTAGTTGAGAGGTAAAACTCGACTCGCATCAAGTTTTTGGCACCGTTGCCGGGGACTTCGAAGAACATCACCTTCAAATTTTTGACTAAAACTCAGTTTAGAACGCTTTAATTTCAGTTTTTTTTTATTTCGATTTTATTTCTTTTTTTTTCGACTTTGATTTCTCGTTTTCTTTTATCCTTTTCCGTGTGTTTCAGGAGTTCTAACGAGAAAAATCTAGTTGTACCTGAGCAAGAAATCGATAAGTTTGAACGAGCACTTAGGAGACAAAGACAACTAAGGATGGCCGATCAAACTGACGAGCACGTCATAAATGAGGAGGAACGAACCCTCGCTATTGCTGCTGCTCTTGATAGAGAGAACCAACCCGTGGAGCAACCACTGGGTGCCCACCTAAACCCACCAATCCGTAATGATGCAATCCACAATCCTCCGGAGAACATTGTTAGGAATCCAGTTGGTGGAAACGATCAACATCTCATTCCACTTGGGAATATGAGAATGCAACAACAAGTTCCACATCTTAAACCTCAAGGGAACCAAAATTTCCAACAACCTTTGCGTTAAAGACAAGTCCAACATCAAACTATCGGAGATGTCGATTCTTCCGATGCTTTCTTTTTTGCTAGAAACCCCATCCGCCCACCTCTACCTCAAAGGAATGATTTCGAGATCAAACCTCAAATCATTGCATTGGTGAAACATAACCAATTCCATGGGCTGTCCACGGAGCATCCTCTTGACCACATTGATACTATCGAAGAAATTTGTAGTACGACTCGTGCTAATGGATTTCCTGCTGACTACTTTAAGTGCAAGCTCTTTTCGTTTTCTCTAAACGATAAGGCACTTAGATGGATGAAGTCTCTACCTCCATGGTCCATCACTACTTGGGACGAATACAAAGGAGCTTTCTTGAATCAATTCTACACCAAACAAAGATCGAATTCTATAAGGAACAAGATCTCAAGTTTCAAGTAATGACCAACCGAATCCTTCTTTGAAGCCTTGGAACGTTTCAAGGAGTACACTAGGGACTGCCCTAATCATGGATTCTCTGAAGAAAACTTATGGAATATCTTCTACAATGGAATCAATTACAAGCATCAAACATCTTTGAATGCTGCGAGTAATGGGAATTTCATGACCAAGCTTGTACCGGAGGCAAAGCTTTTGATTGAGAACCTTGCTACTAGTGATGCTAATTGTTCTCAAGACTACAATAGGAGCATCAACACCACTAGATCATCAACCGATTCAACTCAAATTGCGGAGCTCAAGAACATGGTTTCACAACTACTTAAGAATCAAAGAGGAGTTCATGCTGTTGAAGACATTAATGATACAAGTTATGATCCTAATATGGAACGTATTGGAGATGGAATGGAGGAGAATCAAGAGGAAGTGAATTACATAGGAGGAAACTATGGGAATCAACATTTCAACAACAACTTTCGATCTCACCCAAATCTGTCCTATCGGAGCAACAATGTCGAGAACCCTCAAGATCAATTCTATCCTCGACAAAACGTCAACCAAGGAGGCCAATATCAGTCCAAGCAACCATTCTTTTCTAAGGGAATGTATCAAGTGAAACCACCATTCAACCCATCCCAACCAACCAGGCCGGTTTCTTTTGATGCTAAACTCGAAGATATGAAGAATCAAATGCTAGAAGCTTTCGGCCAACACAAGAAAGACGTAAACCAAATGGTGGACAGTAGGTATTCGGAACTTAACACTAAGATCGAGTTTATTGCTACTCATCTCTCTAAGATGGATACACAACTTGTTCAAACTTCGGAAGCCATTAGAAGACAAGACGAAGAGAAAGCAAAGAAGTTTTGCAATGTTGCTTCTACTAAAGAAGACGAAGCCATGGTCACTCCTAAACCATTTGAAGAAGAGGTTATCTTGGTCCAAAAACCAAAAGTGGAACGCCTTCCCGGCAAATCCAAGAGAGCTTACAAGAGAAGACTAAAGAGGATACCTTTAGAAAAAGTCGATAATCCAGGAAAGTTTGTTTTTCCATGCTCTATTAATGGAAAAGAGATCCACGATTGCTTGTGTGATACTGGAGCAAACGTCAATGTCATGTCACTAGCCATGGCAAAGGAACTTGGAGTGGTCGATTTCAAACCATCCAAAGTCTATATAGAGTATGCCGATTTGTCATCCTTTACACCTTATGGAATGCTTGAAAACGTCATGGTCAAAGTAGGAGAGGGGATTGTTCCTACTGATTTTCAAGTATTGGAGATGAAGACCGGAAATTTGAATCCATTGATACTTGGATTACAATTCTTAGCAACCGCCGGAGCAATCGTTGATTTTCCAAACCGAAGAATCTCTTTCACCAATATCAACAAGAATTTCTTCTATGATGAAGTAGATGCTAAGCGTATACCAAGCTCGATTGGAGTAAAGGATATGAAGCTTAGTATAGACCCCGGAGATGCCAAGAAAGGAGTCAAATAAGGAGATCCTAAAGCTAAAATGAAGATATTTGCAAAACTGACCAAAGAGAACCATAAGGATATTTCCGAAGATGTCAAGACAACTTTGACACCTATGGATGATGCTAAGAATGGGAACAAAGCAAAAGAGAAGTTTATCTTTGAGAACATGGTGATAAAGATCCTCATCCCAAGAGAAGACGAGATCAACTGGGAAACTATCAAGCGTAAGCTTGAAAACACTTTGAAACTTTTCTCGGAAGCATTAGTTGTCAAGTATGACAATGGAGATTCACTCGGAGTCATCATAGAAGCCGAAAGATCAAAGCCTAATGAAGCTAAAGGAACAACCATTTCTTTAGTGGACCCGCCGGAAGTCTAAATCTTCAAAGGAGTCGAGCTAATTGACTTTAAACAAGCGTTTTGTGGGAGGCAACCCACATTTTTATTTTTATTTATGCTTTAATTAGTTTTTAAAATTTTAATTTTTGTTTTCATAAGTTTATTTTACACTAATCCATTTTATTTTGATTTTTCAGGATTTAAAAAAAAAATATAGGTCGCCGACCGGTACCGGTCACGATACTGGACCGCGCCCCGACCGGTATCAACCTTACCGCAACACAGGTCCTATACCGGACGAGGTATCGGACGACGTCCTCGACCGGTATCGTGACCCAGCCGTCCCGCGACACGACAGCCCCCTTATCGGTCACGCGTATCGGTCCGGAGTCGCGACCGATACTCGGACCACTTTGCCTCGTCCCACGACACGTTGAAAACCTTACCGCGACACGATGATATCCAACCCGCGACATGAGGAAACTCTCATCGCGACACGATGCTCGATACCGGACACGAGTATCGGTCGTCCCACGTGACCGTTATTCGCGACTCGATGTCTCGACCCACGACACGATGGAATGTTTACCGCGACACGATATCGGACACTCGTATTGGTCGTCCCACTCGACCGGTACTGGGGACATGTTGCCCCGACCTTACCGCGACACGAAGCTGCAACTCTAACCATGATGCCCCATCCCGCGTCCCGTACTGGTCATGCATATCGGACGACACGCCCGACCGGTATCAAGGCAGCCCTACCGCAACAAGACCCGCGGTCTCATTCGTCACGCGTACCGTCCCGCATCATCCCATCTTACCGTGACACGAACACCACCCGATCTCGACCCACGACACGACCCATGACCGAGGTAAGTTCCGGTCACGATTTCGGTCGGTTCACCTGACCGGTATTCGACCAAAACCGACCTGGGTAAGTTTTTCGGTTCAATTTTAATTTTCTTAACCGGTTCTAAACCGATTTTAACCGGATTTTAACCAAAAACATCACAAAATCTGATTTTTAAAGGTTTTACACACTTCTTTTTCTCATTTACAAACACAACTTCATCTCTTTCTCTCTCAAATGTGTTCTTGAGCTCAAGAATCCTAAAAATCCAATTTTGGGGTTTTATCTCAATTCACTAAAATTTGTTTAGTTTTTCACTAGGAATTCAATTCCTAATCTCATATTTCACTAAACCCAAGGTAATTTCTCTCTAAACCCCTCTTTTTGTCTAATTCCAAGTTTATGCATATTTTAAAATTTTCATAGATTTAGCTTAAATTGGCTAGGTTGTTGGAGAATCAATATAGGAATACTTGATTAGACTTGATATACACATTATTGATGGGTTACATGATTACAACCTTTATTTAACTTTTCACAAATTTGGATTTGTGAGGTCATAATTATAAACGAATTTAGGTGATTCATGGTTAGTTAATACATCTTTTAATATGGGTTTGTCATATATATATAGGATTGATATGGATTTTGACATATTCAACACTTAATTGCAAAATTTTTGTGTTTTTCAATTGTTATTCATCTTAAATCCGAAATTATGATTTAATTGGAGAATATTTTACCTTTGGTTATTATTCTTACATATTTCTAATGTCTTGCTATGCTTTATTTTGATTCAATTCCCCATTGGAAGCAACTCTTTTGGAAATTGAGATTTTCAAGACCGTAACATACTTTTTCGAGATATTTCTTTTGTAGAAACTTCAATGGAGAATGAGATTGTTCCAAAGAAGTCTAAGAGAGGACATAAACCCAAGAAGAATCACGTGACCACCCAAGATCACGAAGCTCAAGCCCTCGCCCTACACGTTCTAAAACTAGATCGAAAAAGTCATCAAAGAAACATGGAAAGGATATTTTGGTGGAGAATGAAGAAGAACTTGGTTACCAACTAAGAGATGAGGAGGATGAAATAACTCAAGTACCAATGCAGTTTGTGGAGGTCACACAAACGGTACCTCACGTATCGCCTCCTAAGAAGAAGAAGAGGAAATCGCGAGCTAAATCAACTATGGTTGTAAATCAAGCACCGAGTGTTATCATGAAGCACGTTGGACCCGAAATGAATGCTAACGTGGACTACATGTCTGGTCTACAACAGTTTGCTATGCTTCCAACTCTTGGTATTGATTTCGAGACACTCGATTTACTCGGTTTTCGAAAAGATGTTGAATGGTATCTTGAAGCATTGGGCCTATCGAAGTTTGTGACTATCTCTCACCCTACCTATGGAAGGCTTGCACGTGAATTTCTAGCCACGGTAACATTGTCTTACCCCAAGACAAAGACGACCATAGCAAAAGAAGGAATTCTCGGTTTTACGGTTAATGAGAAATCGTATACTTTAAGTATTGAAGAACTTTGTGATATTTTGGGACTTGAGTGTCATGAGAGAATCAATTTCAGTGGTAGTGAAGCTCATTATGATGAATGGTCAAAGATTGGAAGTGATAGACTTAAGCCTGGAAGTTCTAAGGCAACGAAGATTACACATCCGGCGATTCGTTATGTTTACTATCTACTTTCTCAACTCATTTTCAGTAGGAATAAGTATGTAGTGGTGAAACAAGAAGAGTTTTTCATGCTCATATCACCGTTTGTAGAGAATCCCGAGAAGGTGAACCTCGCTTCACTTTTAGCTCGTAGAATGGTACAAATCAAGCATGATGCCGTTAAGGATAAAATACCAAAGGGAGCATCGAGTGATTTTGGTGGAACAATCACAGCCATACTACTTGCGTGTGGTGTTGATTTTCACACCTCGAAGTCCCTTTGATTGTTGAGAGTAAGCTTGATCTAAATGCCCTTCAAAGGAAGCATTATCTTTGTGGATGGTACGAGCAATCTACAAACTTTGGGTACCTTTTCACTCCACCTTACGAAGAAGAGAACAAGTGTGTTCTACTCCCACATGCGGAAATCCCTGCCTTGAGTGAGGGTAAGACGTACTTTCACACTCGTTCGACATGGTTTTACCGTTATCCCGGATGTCCTCTTATTGGAGTTTCGCTCTACTATCAATCCATGGCAAGGATGACACGAAAGGAGAGGTCTAGAGGACCACAAGAAGGAGGTATTTTCCTGCCTTCCACATCTCACACGCCACATCAAGAGCAACAATTTCCAGCCGCTACACAAGCCGGTTTTGATGAATGGTTTCGCACTAGCTTTGAGGAAGAAAAGGAGAAGAGAATTGCTCTTGAAGCTACGGTTTCTAGGCAAGGAAAGATGATTTCTAAGCTTGTAAAAGCAGTCAAGAAATCAATCCCACATCTCTTTAGGCGCTCCTCTAGAAGCATAACCGCCACAACAAGTGTAACGCCTCGACCGCCGTCGAGCTATCAGTATGAAGGGGAAATCCTCATCCCCTCGAGAGAAATCCTCATCTTTCAATAACATACAGGAGAAATCCTCATCCCCTTAGGACAAATCCTCATCTCCTAATGGGCCCCACGCCCACTCTCGGCCCGTGGGCCCACCCCTGCCCGACAGTCGGTGCGTTAGTCCGGGAGGCTCGAAAGACTTTGTTTACTAACCCTGCAAATCCACGTGATATTTCCCCGTGTTTTGTCCTCACCCACACGGTACTGGAAATGACTTCCCAGTAGGTAACCCATCCTTAAATTGCTCCAGCCCAAGCATGCTTAACTCTGGAGTTCTTTCTGGATGTGTGACGGAAAAGATAAGTGCACTTTGGTGATATAGGTAGTCAAATCAATTCTCTTAATCCTCTCCGCATGCACCACATATTTCATAAACTGGGATGTTACAATCACCCCCACTAACTGATCGCAACGTCCTCATTGCGCACCAGGATCGTTACCCCCGACAGTGTGACTCACACACTCGTCAGGGTTCGCTTTGCTACCACTTGTAATGCCTCGATCACCGTCGAGCTATCAGTATGCAGGGGAAATCCTCATCCCCTCGAGAGAAATCCCCATCTCTCAATAACATACAGGAGAAATCCTTATCTCCTAATGGGCCCCACGCCCACTCTCGGCCCGTGGGCCCACCCCTGCTCGACGGTCGTTGCGTTAGTCCGGGAGGCTCGAAAGACTTGTTTACTAACCCTGCAAATTACCACGTGATATTTCCCCGTGTTTTGTTCTCACTCACACGGTAATGGAAATGACTTCCCAGTAGGTCACCCATCCTTAAATTGCTCCAGCCCAAGCACGCTTAACTCTGGAGTTCTCTCTGGATGTGTGACGGAAAAGATAAGTGCACTTTGGTGATATAAGTAGTCAAATCAATTCTCTTAACCCTCTGCGCATGCACCACATATTTCAGAAACTGGGATGTTACAACAAGCAACAACGAATTTGATAGTCTTTCGCTCGTCTCTACATTTGAGCATGATGAGGATGTCGATGATGATGTTTCTAGCCATCCCAACACACGTGCTCTTGATGAGACCGCCACTACCCAGTACGGACATCACTCATTAGTCCAGGCAACCGCTTCAGACGAGACAAAGATCATCAACTACGATTCCGATGGAGATCACTTTCACGTGATAGTTCCGGATTCACCAGAGTCTATGTCACCCGTCGTTTGAGCCAGGTATATCGACTTTTATCTATCCTTTTATTATTTTCATTTTTATTTTATTGAGTCATCTCACCCTTATGTGACTATTTACACCGGGGACGGTGTAAGTTAAGTCTGGGGGGATTTATCGTACTAACGTCCTTTTTCTATTTTCTTATATTTTGAGTCATTTTAATGATTTTCTTAGAGTCTTTTATTGAGTCGAAATCATATGTTTCGAACTATGATATTTTCAGGAATTTATGCGTATTTTATGATCTAATGACCATTGTCACAGGGTTTGTCCAGGATATACGATTCAGAAACCTTCATGACTGGAACTCTCCTCATATAATTCATCTCGCATAAGTTTTGATGAATCCGATTTTGACTCTATTTTATTTGAACCACTAACCTGTTTTTAATTATTTCTCATTAAAGAGTTAGATCGGGGAAACGAATCATACATTCATGACATCTTATCCTCTTTTACCACTCTTTGTTGTCATGAATGGCCAGATCATCTTTAGTTGGTACCCTACCTAAAACCCTTTACCTCTTTTCAGACCTCATGCCTTCTCTTTTTAGTTTCATACTTGGAGATATGTGCAAAAACGTCGGAGAGAAAATGATCGGCGCAATTTTACAATCACTAGAGATGCGACGATTTGGTAAAGAAGGGTAGAGTACAAAGAACAAATTTCAAAAAGCTTGGCTGTTTCCTTGGATGACTAATACATGGTAATATTTTGTGCATATACTTGACTCGTATCAAAGAGATACCGTTTTCCCCCTTTAATAATAATTAAAAAAAAAACAACAACAACAAAAACAATAAAAAGAAAAAATAATAAAAAAATGGAAAGGAAAACGGTTGTCTAAGAGTTTTAAGGATACCCAAGGAATGCCATGATACAAAAGAAGAGACGAGTAAATGAGATTTCAAGTGATTCCCGGAGAAAGATCTAAGTCTGGGGGAAAAAGACGCGAAGAAAGTGGTTGGGAAATTGTGGATATCAACAGGTCCATTCTCTCTTGCGATTTTGCATAATATCTCGCACACAGAGTCTATGGTAACCCTAAAACACTTTTAACCTCACCACATATTAGCCTTTTTCAAATCCTAGCACCGTCTACCCCGAATGATTCCATTGATGAGAAATTCACCTATACCTTAATGAATGTAGAGAGTCAAATGAAGTGCAATTGAGATTTTTGCAGGATTGTAATTAAAACATGGAGTAGGCTGCAAATTTTATGAATGGCGTATGATGAAGATACCCTTGGATCGATCATGTCACATACGGTATCAGTATCAACGTTATTTTCAAATGGTTTTTCTAAGTTCAAATTATTTTCAAACCTCTTTTCTATACTTGAATTTTGCTTGAGGACAAGCAAGGTTTAAGTCTGGGGGAGTTGATATATCCCATATTTTACCTATTTTACTATATATTTTACTATGTTTTCTATGCATTTATCTATGGTTTTATACCTTTAAAAGTAGTTTTTCTCGTATTTGTAGTTTTAGAGTCTTAACAGGGAAATCAAGGAAAAATGAGCAAAAAGAGCCAAAATAGGTGTAAACCAAGCTACAGCAACTTTCATAAGCCAAAGACACCATCAAGAACCAAGAATTCACAAGAATCAACATTCTACCAAATTGGGCAGAACGTATATGCCAGAAGTTTAGCAGTGAACGGAGGATAAAATCGATTTGAAATTGGATGAAACTCGGTGTAAAGATATATCTTTGAGTCAGCTTTACAATGAAGTTTGAATCATCTCAATTGGAGCTATGAGCAGGAAGATACACTGAATTTAGTGAAGATACGTCAAGCTGCCTCAGAAATGAAGCAAGTGCAGAATCGATCCAAATACTGGGTCACCTCATGGACCGATATTCTGGGCTGATGCCAGAATAAATCAAGGCACTTTTGGCCCAATACCGGTCGTGATCCATGACCAAAATCCCAACCGACGTTGAAACAGTTTTGACGTAAAAAGACAGATTTGACCTAAATGAAACCCTAGAAGACCCTAAGCCTATATATACTTGTTTTTAGCCTTTTGTTAGAAGAAATGCCAAAAAAGTAGAGTATTTTATCATATAGTAGCAGCCACCACGAGTTCTCTTGGTGTTCTTCATTAGATTTGGATTCTAGAGCAATCCGGTGGATGATCTCATTTTGTATCTCGATATAGAGAAAAATCCTCTTATTCTTACTCTTTAATTCAAGTTTATTTATCATGAATTCATCATCTATCTCTGGTTTTTCGTGCATCATGTCTGAGTAGTTTTATTTGTTAGGTTTTAGGTTTTCAATGAGTTTCATAATTCGATAATTGATTGATGATTGTTTAAGGAATACATTAAAGTCTTCATCTTTACTTATACTCAATGCATGATCGATTTACCGCGCATTTAGTGATCTGTTCTTAGGTTGATATACTCTCCAAAAGCTTGTTATATTGCCTGAACTAGTATTTGATGAGCCAAAAGCCTTAACAATTCGAAGGGTTAGTTAAGGAGTGCGGTGAACTTTATCAAACTTGAACTTTAATGCATATTTCCACCTTGTAATAACCTGCGACAGTTGAGTCTATTAGGGTGCTAAAACGTGGATGGTTAGTTACGTCACGATAGTGGGATGACCTTAAATCAGTGCTTTGTGTTCTAGACGGTTCATAATTCCTAAATCCCTAAAATCAATCAATCTTTATTGTTGCATGATTCTCTGCGAAATACCTAAGTTCTAACGCTTTTGTTTTATTGATTTTCATTATAATTCACATTCGTTGCTTGCTTATTTTATTTTCAATCACAAAAACGACATAAATATCTTGTTATAGCTTTGTTTTATTCATTACAATTTGAATTGTGGTTAAGAAGTCCTTGTGGATACGATCCCTTATCTATACTAGCCGTGATTGCTGTGCACTTGCAGGTAGTTAGTTGAGAGGTAAAACTCGACTCGCATCAACAATGAAGTAACAAGAATGCAAGGGGCTTTAAAAGAGGTAAGGGTTAAGGAGGGTACTAACTAAAAATGAGTTAGCTATTCAGGAATAACAAGAGTGATAAAAAGAATAAAGAGTCCTGAATATGGTTCGTTTCCCTAATCTAGTGCCCGTAACGAGAGGAAATTTTGGTCAATATGAAACTTGGAAGATAGTGTATTGAAGTGTTCCAGCTGTTCCTTGTACCCACGCTCTGTAGAAATGGTCACTAGAGAGAAAGTTAAACATAGATTGTTCAAAGATCATTATAAGATAAAGTCCTAATTCCCTACAAAGTCTTAACTCAATAAAACAAACGAAAAACTGACTCAAACAGGACATAAGAAAATAGAAAACAACCAAAATAAACGAGATTAGTAGCAACTCCCCCCAGACTTACTTCACACCGTCTCGGTGTGAGAATAAGAAAAAAGAGAGTGAAAGAGATGAAATAAAGAAAAGCATAAAATAAAATTGTTCATTGAAAATACTCAGGGTGGATAGAACAGCGATGGCTAATCGCTGGTAGTGTCATCAGAATCCTCTGTATCAGCAGTGGTCGGCTTCTTGCGTTTGGAGGAGCGCATGGCTGGTCCGGCGGATGTGGAAGGGCGAGCTAAAGGAGGCTGAGCAGGTGCCGTAGAAGGCATAGTCTCTGTAGCCTGTGACCCGCTGCATCCTTTCTGGAGCATGTGCAAAACCCAGCGAAGCAAACTGTTGTTCTTCTTTGTAGAATCCACCATCCAGCGATGGTATTCGACTTCCTCTGGGTCAGTGGACATGTCACGTAGCACGTACTCAGTCTTATAAGGCCGTCAGTAGTGGGCCCTAAACTGCTGGGTCTCTTTGGTCTCAGGGTCCAAGTCTTCAACCTCCTCATGGCTTAAAGGAGCGTCAGGAGCAGGAGCGGGCCCGGAAGCTGAGGTGCTCTTCCTAGGCGTTTGGGTGCTCCTGCCAGTCGCTCCGGTTGGAAAGCAGATATATTTTGTTCTAGGAATGAAACCGATGTTTGCTGTGACCTCCAATTCTGTCAGTGATGGCTGCGGCAGGCTGCAAAACAGAACACCCCTATCTCGTGATGTGAACCGGTAAGTGGTCGCATCATGTAAGATCTCGCAATGAATGATAAAAGCAATGTCCATGAATTTTGTCTCTGGGTTGCAAGTGTAGGCGTCAATGTCCAGCCCCAAGTGTTTGAATAGTGTGGTCAAGAGGCTTTCGATTCGCTCTGTATGTGCGGCAGCTTTTCCCTTAGCGACCTTCGTCCGCTTATCTGCAATAACCGCAGCGAAAAACGCTCCCATGTTGACCGCCATATCAGTGTCACAACTCAATCCCGGTTCGCGTTCAATGGTGTTCTTCACTGCGTTGTATAGCAGTATCAACTCATCTGCCCTTACCTTGGTTGCGTCATCCTTGGCAAACAAGATTGTGCGGAGTGCCTTGGCTCCAATCCTTAGAGCAGGGTTCCGAATGGTGGACTATGCAGCAGATCGGGAGAAGTAGTCCCCATTGGCGATGAAATTCCAGAATGCATTCGCAACGGGTAGCCGGCATGGAATAGCCATGTTTTGCTTCTCGAAGTCAAAAGCGTACAGCTCACAGAGATCCGAGATCGTGATAGAGTGCTTCTTTCCTCCAGCAAAGAAAGAGAGGACTTTGTCGGAGGAAACTGGCTTATGTGGGTTGGCGTATACCAGCCTTGCGGAGGCGAAGCACTGCCTAACCAAGTTAGGATAGAGCGCATCCGGCTGCGTGGCCATATCGGACAGCTGTGTGGCAGTGAGTATGGAGCTAACATCGTGAAACAGCCCAAAATCCTTAAGCGTCATCCCAAAAAGAAAACGGGTTGGCTCAATGGTGATATCCAACTAGTTTTTGTAATAGTATGCATCGGACTGGTCCCAAGCGTCGGTTGAGTTCACTGGGAGGCGCAAGTCATGCAAAGAGAACCGGCTGCCCTCGTCACGTGGCCATGGGTTGAACGCGATACGAGAAGAAGAGGACTCTCCTTTCCTTTTTGAGGATCGTGGTGGCTTTCTAAAAGACGTCTTTGGTCCTGTCATCCCTGGAGAGCAGGTGCTCTGGATTGGGGAGCAGGTGCTCCTTCTGGGAATTGGATCGACGTGCAGATCGATCCTGAGGTTGACCGATGGAATGGTTGTTGATCTCATCGTTCTGGATCGATCGATCTACCTGAAGGGATCGATTGATCTGCCTAGTTGCTCTCATGGGGAGCAGGTGTTCCTTTTCTTATTTTGACATGGACAGTGGATCGATGTGTAAATCGATCATGAGATTGACCGATGGAATGCTTGTTGGTTTTATAATTCGGATTGATCGATCTAGCAGAGGGGATTGATCAATCTGCCTTGTATATTCCATAACACACATTTTTTTTTTTTGGAAAAACCTGAAAACTCAAAACTGAAATTCAAAGTTAGTAATAAAAGAAATCAAATTGAAAAGATTAGAAACCTTGTATACCGGTGGGTTGCCTCCCACCAAGCGCTTAGTTAAAGTCCTTAGCTTGACTTGATTAGCCATTTAGGCTTTTGGTGCATCGCCTAAGGGGATGACTCCACCTTCGGCTTAGTTTGTTTCGGTGAGGTACGGTTTACACCGCTGACCGTTGACCACGAACTCTTTGCCCTTGGCGTCTAGCAACACCACGGCTCCATATGATCAGACCTCCTTTATCAGAAAGGGGCCGGACCACCTAGATCGCAACTTTCCAGGAAAAAGTTTAAGGCGAAAGTTAAAGAGAAGTACCAGGTCGTTTGGTTGAAAGTCTCGGGTGAGAATCCTCTTGTCGTGATACATCTTGGTTCGCTCCTTGTATATTTTTGAACTGTCATATGCCAAGTGCTTAATTTCTTCCAACTCATTAAGTTGCATCGATCTCTTTTCCAAGGCGGGTTTGATATCGTAGTTCATTAGCTTAACAGCCCAGGTTGCCTTGTACTCAAGCTCTACAGGAAGATGGCAGGACTTCCCATATACCAAGTGAAAGGGCGTTGTCCCCAATGGTGTTTTGTAAGCGGTTCGGTAAGCCCACACCGCGTCTTCCAACTTGGTAGCCCAGTCTTTTCTAGTGGTGCCTACGGTCTTTTGTAGGATATCCTTGATTTGCCTGTTGCTAACCTCAACTTGGCCACTAGTCTGCGGATGATATGCCATCGCAACCTTATGCTTTACACCATTCTTTCTTAAAAGGTTCTCGAAAACCTTATTGATGAAATGAGTCCCTCCATCGCTAATCACCACTCGTGGTATTCCAAACCTGGGGAATATTATGGTCTTGAACATCTTTAAGACTACAGCGGCATCGTTTGTTGGGGAAGCAATGGCTTCAACCCATTTGGACACGTAATCAACGGCCACTAAGATGTACTTGTTTCCATAGGAGGATGGAAACTGTCCCATAAAGTCTATCCCCCACACGTCAAACGCTTCAACTTCCCGGATGAAGTGCTGGGGCATCTTATTCCGTCGCGAGATATTCCCTTGCCTCTGACATTTATCGCATCTCGAGATGAAAGCGTGTGCGTCCCAGAACATCGTCGGCCACCAATACCCAGCCTACAGCGCCTTGGATATTGTCTTGAAAGTCGCGAAGTGCCCAGCATAACTCGAACTATGGCAGTGAAATAGGATTCTTGGAATCTCCTTGTTAGGAACACACCTCCTAAAAATGCCATCCGAGCACTGCTTGTAAAGGTATGGCTCGTCCCAAAAGTATCTTATTATATCTCGCAAAAACTTTCTCTCTCTGTCTCCCACAAAGTCGGACGGTTCCAAATCAGCAGCAAGGTAGTTCGCTATTTCCCCAAACCAAGGAAAACTCGGACTACTGGTCTTGGAAATAACAGCACATGATTCCTCTGGAGCAGGTGCTCCCTCCCTGAGAGTAGGTGCTCTAGACGGAGCGGTGCTCTAGCACACAGAAATCGATTACATAAACATGTTCGTCTTGCAGTGCATCGTCAAGCGGGACTGTTTGATCTATTTTCAGGCGAGACAAATGGTCAGCAACTCCTTTCTCAGTCCCCTTCTTATCAACAATTTGTAGATCAAACTCTTGGAGCAATAAAATCCATCTCAAGAGCCTCGGTTTTGCATCCTTCTTGGTGAGCAAATATTTCAAAGCCGCGTGGTCAGTATGCACAATGACCTTCAAACCGACAAGATACGACCTGAATTTCTCAAAGGCAAATACTATAGCCAGGAGCTCTTTCTCAGTCGTGGCATACTTACATTGAGTTTCGTCCAAAGTGCGGCTTGCGTAATAGATCACGTGGAGCTTTTTATCCTTCCTTTGCCCCGAAACTGCTCCCACAGTGTAATCACTAGCATCCGTCATTACTTCAAACAGTAGATCCCAGTCTGGTGGTTGAACAATGGCGCACTCACCAATGCTCCCTTTATAGTATGAAACGCCTCAAGGCAAGCTCCATCGAACTCAAACTTGGTCTCCTTACACAAGAGTTGAGTGAGCGGTCGTGTTATCTTTGAAAAATCCTTGATGAAGCGTCTGTAAAACCCAGCATGACCTAGGAAACTATGTATTCCTCTCACTGAATTCGGTGGTTGCAAACTCATCATTACCTCAATCTTTGCTCGATCAACCTCAATTCCGTTTTCAGATATGCGATTACCCAAAACTATACCATCCCTAACCATGAAATGGCACTTCTCCCAGTTTAACACAAGATGTTTCTCTTCACAGCGTTGTAACACCTGTGAGAGCCGAACTAGCACAATTAGATCTGTAGGGTTTCGAAGGGAAGCAGAGATTTCTATGCGAAGCTATTAAAACGATGAGCAAAGAGATGTATGTTATTGCTGTAAAAGTGTTTGTGAACAAAGTTGCGGATACCTCTTTCGAGGGTTTGTACATCAATATATATAATCCCCTAAGTTGGCTAAGTCCTTTCCTAAGAGATAACTTCCTTTTCCTAAGTCTTCGCAGATTTCCTTTTTCACTACGTCAGTCGTAACGAAGCGGGCTTCGTTATCGGGCTGGGCTTCTGTTCGGCAAGCCCTCTGGCCTTCGTCGTCATCCTGGCAAGTCTTCAATGGCCAATGCCATCGCGGGCAGCGATAACATCGCCATCAGAGAAGACGTCGCGGGCAGCCAATGATATCGCTGGCCAGAGCAGACGTCGTAGGCAGCGAAGTTGTCAAGGGCAGAGAAGTCATCGTGGGCAGCGATGACTTCGTGATCAGAGAAGACGTCACAAAACTCATTGGCTCAGTGAGAGATGTCGTTGACGACATTGGCGACAAAGACGACATCACTTGTCAGAGACGACATTGTCAACAGAGGCGACGTCGTTGGCATTGTTGCATCTCCGACGCTGAAACATTTCTGGTGCCATTGCGACTTCACTAGCACTATTGCGGGTAGAGATGACTCAAAAGGCTTCTTTCTTGGACGGAGAAGACTTAGGAGAGGAGAATTGCTTTGTCTTCTCGTTGGGAAATGACTTAGGGGATGACATACATCTTTGTACGTCACTGTGTCAGCTTGCCTGCGCGCCGCGCGCCCATGGTTTTGGACTTTAATATCGAGCGGGTGAAATCTGACCTCAACAGTTAGCCCCCCAGCTCGGTAGTGTTAGTGATAATAGTATCGAGGTTGAGATTATTGAATGTCGACGTTGTTGTTCAAAGTTATGATGTTATTGTTAGCATGATTCTGTTGGCCCGGGCCGTTAGTGCGTGTTGACTCTGTAAATGCAGCGCTTTGACTGTTGAAGCCGTCATTGCTGTAATAGAAGACGAAAGATACATACTTGTTTTTTGTATTGGAGATTTCAAGACTCCATGTGTCTATGATGGTTTTAAGACTTCGTGTTTTGATAACGGATGTCAACGACAACTCCGGAACCCGGGAAATGATTTCCGGGAGTGATAATGCAGTTGAGGAGTTCAGGACCCGCAAGTGAAATGGGAAGAAGAATTTTTTTTTGTTTCTTGTTCTCTTCTCTTCTCTTCTTCTTTCTTTCTCTTTCTTCTTCTTTCTCCTCTCCTGTTTTTGCGAGCCCGTTACATCGTCGGTTCTGCCTTATCAAGTAGTTCGTCGCAATCAACCATGGAACGGAAGCCATCAGTTCGTGAAAGGAAAGAAGCTGAGGCACGCCGTTTAGCGGGTGAGTCTGAAGGCGATGTTCAGAACATGAAGATCGATGTCGCTGATGCCCCCTGTCCCAGACGTCGTTCTCAGTCTTTGGCTGGGAATCATCCGGGGCGTCGTTCTGAGTCTGCCGCTGGAACTAGAGGCGGACGTCGATCCTTTTCTGCAGTCTCCTAAGCTCTGGACCGTGATGCTGCCGAAGTGAATGAACCCGTAATAAGGCGAAATTTGATTCCTCGAAAACGTACCTTGTCTGCCGCAGAGAAGGGAAAAGGAGCAATGTAATATACGATTAAAGCTTCCCAAGGCGGCATGATGACGCCTGAGATTGCGGAACAAGAAGCCCTCTCAGCCCCTCCGAAAGAAGGTTCATTCGAGGATAGGTCGTCGCTCGAAGGGAACAAGGTGATCCTTTCTTCTTATGACTGCCTACAATATTTACTGCTATTTTTAATCTTTACTTGTCCTTTTCCCCAGTTCGTCGATTCTGTTACTAGGCTAGCACGCAAATATGCTCGCCGCGCTAGGCGGGAGGCTGAGAGGATCGAGCAGGTGGCCAAAGAAGCTCGAGCTAAGTGGGAAGCCAAAGTGGCGCGGGGAAAGGCGTTGGAAGCCAACATAGAGTCACTGATGAATTGCGTGACTCGGGTGCCCAAAAAGATTCTGAAATCGAGTTGCTCAAGAGCCAGCTTATGTCGGAAAAAAGCTCTACCGACTCTAAGGTTAAAACCGCCACGAAGAAGATCGTGTGTTCCTTGATGAGCAAATTCAAGTCAAAAATAGAGAAGACCAAAGAGAAGTTCAAGGCTCTTGGGAAATCGGTAGACAAGATGAATGACCTAGCTCAAGTTGACGCCAATCTTGAACTCATCTGGAAGCTCCAAAGCGACAATGCTCCTACTTTGGAATCCGAAGCCGCGCAAATTTCCGAATAGAAGGAGGAATTTGTTGGCGGGGACAAGGAGTACACTGCGCTATTTGCCGAGATCCAACAGGGGTTGGTTGTCTCTCCCTTTTCTTATGACGATGTTCCCGCCTTCGACTCCAATCCGTTGGAAGATCAAGCCGCAGAGATTGGTGTTCACTTCCCCTCTGGGTCCAACTGGGGTCCTTCCGGTGTGTGTTTGCTTGACCCGCGTGATTCCCATACTATCAGCGCGGGGTTCGGAGGTGAGCCCGATGGTACTGAAGGTTATGGCTACAACGACGGGAACGAAGTTGGTGCCAATTATGACATTGGTGGAGGTGGAACCGAGGTCGAGGAATACGAGTATGATGCTGGAGGCGCTGCCTCTTAGTCGATTTTCCTTGAGCGGTTCTTTGCCTCTATGTTCTCTGTACTATGGTTTTTCTTTGTTTCGTTGCCTATATGGCCTTTGCTCATGCGACCTTTGTGCCTTGACTTCGTTTTCTTTTTTGTAAGATGTTGTTCCTTGCTTTCAGCAATATGATTATGTTCCGATTTTCGACCAATGTTTCGTCTGTTGGGTTTGTTTTCAATGATTGAACTCGGCTTTTCGGGGATGCTATGATATCTGCTCCGACTGTAATCACATTATGACCAACGTTTCGTATGTTGGGTTTATGACGATCATTTTTGGTTTACAAGCTGGTTTCCTTGAACCGAACTTGCTCCGTCAATGATCATTGCGCGCTTAATATCCCGTTTGGGATGTGATAGTCAGATCAAAGTGTTACTGTGGCCATCAGCAACGATCGAGTTTAAGTGTTTCGCTTTGATTTGGTTGATCCGTTACGGATGTTCAAATATTGACTTGGTTGATCCGTGATGGATGTTCAAGTATTGACTTGGTTGATCCGTGATGGATGTTCAAGTATTGAGAGGTGGGGAGTATACGAGTATACATACCCCCACTCCCCCCCCTTTTTAGGGAAGGGGGCAGCTGAACCCATCCGAAGACGGGCTGCCTACGTACCCTTTGCAGGGATCAAGCCGCCTCGTAGTTCATTTAAAAATGACTTAGTGATAGTATTTCTTTAGATGTCGAGCGTTCCACGAACGCGGAACTGGATTGCCAGCCGTGTTGGCTAATTTGTAGACTCCGCGTTTGACTACTTCAGTGAATCGGTAAGGTCCTTCCCAGTTAGCACCAAGTTTGCCAACGTTTAGCTCCGCTGTATTCTGAAAGACCTCCCGCAACACCAATTCTCCTTCCTGGAATCTGCGAATTTTAACCTTCGAGTTATAGTACCTTGGTGCAGCGTTTTGATAGTTCTAAATCCGAATAAGTGCTTGGTCACGTTTCTCGTTGACAAGATCCAATATATCAAGCATCAGAAGATGATTTAATCCTTCCTTCTCTGGCAGAAGTCTTCGTCGCACACCCAGAAATTGCACTTCTGGTGGGATAATGCACTCGGTTTCGTATACTAAGGCAAATGGGGTTTCGCCTGTTACTCGTCCTAGTGTGGTGCGGTGCGACCATAGCACTCCTTCCAACTCGTCAGCCCATCTCCCCTTCTTCGCCTTGAGCCGTTTTTTTAGCCCTTTAAGGATCGATTTGTTGGCTGCCTCGGCCTGTCCATTTCCTTGAGGATACCTTGGCGTTGATTTGCTTAGCCTAATCTTCCACTTATCGCAGAATGCCCCAAACCGAACGGAGATGAACTGCGATCCGTTGTCAATGACGATTTCATAAGGCACGCCATGACGACATATGATATTCCGCCATACCAAACTTTCTACCTGGGCATCCTTAATGGACGCGTATGCCTCTGCCTCCACCCATTTCGAAAAGTAATCGGTGAGACCAGCATGAAACGTTTTTGCCGGGACGGGTGGAGCGGACCAACGATGTCCATTGACCAACGCATAAACGGATAAGGTGAGGTGATCGATGAGAGCATCTCTGTAGGCTGATGAATCTTCGGGGCGTGACGTTGGCATTGCTCGCATTTAGCTGAAAACACTTCGCAATCCCTTATCATTGTTGGCCAATAATACCCGTGTCGTTTGATCCTCATTGCTAATGCTCGTCCTCCGGAATGGTTTCCGTAAGACCCGCCATGAACCTCTTCCATGATCTTCTGAGCTGCATTGCCTTCAACACATTTTAGCAATGGTCCGGAGAAACACCACTTGAAAACTTCTCCATCTAACAGGACATATCGTGCGGCATGAACTTTGAGCTTACGAGCTGCCCATTTGCCAGAAGGTCATTCTCCATCATAGATGTAACTGCGAACGTCACCAAGCCATGGCTTGTCGCAGCCGTATTATGGACTAATCACATCGTCGTGACCCTCCATAATCTCCCCTTCGTCAGCGGTCGGATCAGAATACTCGTCAGGTTCATCGCGTGGATTATCAGTCGGATCATTCTCGGCTTCCGCCATAACTGCATCTTCCTGTCCCGGACCGGGATCACTGCGGACAGTGACTTCGGATCCGGGAAAAACATGACTCGTTCCGGGTTCCGAAGTGGAAGGGAATTTCGGCGCCGAAGTGGACGTGCTACCAACGGGAGCGTCGATTTTGCCGACATCGGATCCCGCGTGTCCAGATGAGTCGATGTCATTTTTGGCTGATGGAACCGAAGTCGATGTGGCCGATGGAACCGAAGTCGACGTGGCCGATGGAACCAAAGTCGATGTCGTCTTTGCCAGAACCCTCTTTGTGCTACCCTTCGTGTGCCTGGTTGCCTGGGACCGAGTTACTACGTTCATGGTCTCTGTTATCCTGATGCTAGGATGTTCAATGAACTCGACTGGTATGATCCGTCTCAAATCTGGATCCGATGTCGAAGCAAGAACTGCTAACGCATCAGCAGAAGTGTTCTCGCCTCAAGGGATTCTTGTCAGGGTGAATTCTTTAAACTGTCCAGCCAAATCCTTCACAATCTATAAATATAATCCCATGCGATCTTCCTTTACCGCATACTCGCCGCTGAACTGATTTACGACAAGCTGGGAATCACAAAACGCATGTATGTTTTCGATCTTCAATCCCAAGGCTAACCTCATTCCAGCAATGAGAGCTTCATATTCTGCTTCGTTATTTGACGCGTGAAAACCTAATCGAAAAGACTGCTCCAGAAGCTCTCCAGTCGGTGATGCCATCCTTATTCCCACTCCTGAACCGTTTTTTGATGATGATCCGTCGACGTAGAGCTTCCAAGTCGGCTTTGGTTCGTCTTCTTCAGGACCCTCATCCGAGGTCTCAATAAGGAAGTCCACTAGAACCTGAGACTTTTTACAAGTCCGGCCTCGGTATTCAATGTCGTATTCACTAAGTTCGACGGCCCACTTCGCCAATCTTCCTGATTGGCTCAGACTATGAAGGACTGACCTCAAGGGAAAAGTGCTGAGAATTACGATTGGGTGTGACTGGAAGTAAGGTCTTAACTTTCTGGCGCACATGACCACATCTAGTGCTAACATCTCCATTAACAGGTACCTTATCTCAGCAGCGACTAAACTCTTGCTGACGTAAAAAATTGGCTTCTGCTCTCCCATTTCTTCTCGGACAATCACTCCGCTAACGGCCACTGAAGAGACCGCAATGTACAGGAAAAGTGGCTCGCCATCTACTGGTTTTGCAAGTATCGGTGGACTTGCCAAGTATTCCTTTAATTCCTTGAATGCTGTCTCACACTTCTCGTTCCAATTGAAGTCCTTCTTCCCCCTCAAAGTATCATAAAACGGAAAACACCTATCGGTTGATCGTGAAATGAAACGGTTAAGCGCTGCAACTCTTCCGGTCAACCGTTGCACTTCTCGTTTAGTTCTCGGAGAAGCCATATTCTTGATTGCGTCTATCTGCTTCGGATTCGCCTCAATGCCACGGCGAGTGACTAAGTAACCAAGGAATTCTGCAGATGTTACCGCAAACCTACACTTTGTCGGATTCAGATTCATATTGTGCAAGTTCAGCTGCTCAAAACATTCCTGCAGATGCTTGACGTGATCTTTTTTGCTTAACGACTTCACTAACATATCATCAATGTACACCTCCATTTTTTTTCCCAGTTGGTTAGCGAACATCCTGTTGACCAGTCGCTGATATGTGGCTCCCGAGTTTTTTAGCCCGAATGGCATTACTTTGTAGCAGTAGATTCCTCTGTCCGTGATGAAAGGTTTCTTGTCTTGATCTTCGGGGTTCATAAGAATTTGGTTGTATCCCGAAAAGGCGTCCATGAATGACAGTAGCTCATTGCCGGCTGTTGCTTCGACCAGGCGATCAATATGAAGCAAAGGAAAACTATCATTTGGGCATGCTTTGTTCAGATCCGTGAAATCCACGCAAAGCGCCATTTTCTGTTCTTTTTCTTGACTACGACGGGATTCGCTAACCAATCCGGATACTTGACTTCTCTGATTGAGCCAACCCTGAGAAGCCTGTCTACTTCGTCGTTAACCGCTTTCGCCCTTTTCGGTCCGAGTTTCCTTCTCTTCTGCTTGACTGGTTTAAAGCTTAGATCAACGTTTAACTCATGGCTTGTCACACTGATATCGATACCCGGCATATCTTTGGCAGCCCACGCGAAAGTACTGACGTTCTCCTTAAGACACGAGACAAGTTCCTTCTTGATGTCTTCGCTTAGTGTGGAACCGATCTCCACGCACCGCTCCGGGTGTTCATCGTCTATGCAGACCGTGATAACCGGGTCACAGAGTGGTCTGCTTTCTTTTGCGCGACCCTCCGTTATCTGTAATTGCTATAATAGTTTGCTGAGCCCTTTCACCTGCTCTCTATCCGTCTTCATCTTCTTTTGCTTTGACACTTGATCCGTTACTGGTTTCCTGAGTTTATGCTCTGTCAGAAAGCACATTCGGCATTCCTTCTGACTTCCCCGAATGGTTTTCACTCCGCCAATTGTTGGGAACTTGACGCAAAGATGATAGGTCGATGCAACTGCCCTCATCGAATTCAGCCAAGGAGTCCCCAATATCATATTGTAGATAGCAGGATGATCTGAGACAGAGAACTCAACGTTTTTCGTTACTCCTCCGGCTTGAACAGGTAGTGTGATCAATCCCATTGTCATTGTCGTTTCTCCAGAAAAATTTGTTACCAGTTTCGGGAACGGTTTGACCGCGGCTAAGTCGATGTCTATTCGCTTGAGTGTTTCCTTGAATATTATGTCCATCGTACTTCCAGTGTCAATCAGCACCCGAGCTACGTCACAGTTGGCCACGACTATTTCGACCACGAGAGGATCATCATGACGTTTATCAATCCCAACCGTCTCATTTTCTTCAAAGGTAATGACATCGTTTTTAACAGTAGACGGGATCTGGAGGTTCATACTAACGTCAGCTCGCCTTTGGAAGGCTTTGATGGAGGAAACAGTGTCTGCGCAGTAATGTGATCCACCCATAATCATGTTAATGCGCCTTCGCGGTTCTGGTGGTGGGGCTTCGCTCTCTTGCCTCTGACGCTTCTGACCTTCTTTGTCAGCTGGGCCGGTTCCATCATCATTAACATCCATGGCGAAATCGTCAATGCTAACGTTTCCTCCAAGCTCTCCTGCTGCCAGTTTTGCAGCGAGTTTTAAACCTAGAACCCAGCAATTCGCGGTTGAGTGCCCAACGACGCGATGGTGTTCACAATACGCTGCTTCGTCGTAAGTACTCTCCTTCCTTACCTAGGTGTTCCAAGGGTCTCGGCCACGGCCACGCACCTGACCTCTTCCTCGTGAGTTACCCTGTCCTTGACCTCGTCCAGCGGATTCTACCTGAAAACTATGTGCTCCTTTGAATCCTCCTTCATGCTGGACAAAACCGGGCGTGTGATTGCCTTTCTTGGTATTCTGATGCTGTTGACCTTGCGATTGCTGATTTGTTTGCTTCGGTTTTCCGTGTCTTTCGGCGCACGACGTGGTCTCCTCCTCTTGATTGATGAACCCGGAAGCCCGGTGCAAGGCATCTTCTATTGTCGAGGGAGTGTTCACGGTCATCTCCTTCTTGAAATCCGAGGTGTACCAGAGTGCCTTTTTGAGGGCGAGTAGGGCGGCCTTGTCGCTAACGTGCTCCACTTTAGACATAACGGTTTTGAATCTTCCGATGAAACTCTGGAGTGTCTCGTTCTGTCCTTGCGACATCGTCCATAAATCCGCATCGGAAACCCCAGGATCTATGAATATGGAGTAGTGTTTCAGGAATGCTGCGGTTAGCTGACCGAAGTTGTCAATGGAATTCTGATCGAGTCTGGAAAACCACTGAAGGGCAGGTTTCTTCAAATGTTCAACGAATAACAGGCACTTTCCGGCGTCTCTCTCGCCTTCCCAGAAATTAGCGCGACCCATTGCAAATGCGAACGACGTGGTGTGGTCCTTTGGGTCACTATTCTCTTCGTAGATCGGGATCTTAATCTTTCCGGGATCTGTAATTTTCACTTTGGTGATATGGGATATGAACGGAGTAGTTTGCACTTCTTCCAAAACACGGTCGATTTCCGGCGCCTTGCTAGTGGCCCTGTGCATCTGTGACTGAACAACTTTCAAGTTGGCAGCTGTTCGATCCATCTCTGCCCGAAGTGCGATCATCTCATCTTTCTGGGCCTAAATTGCGGCTCTTCGTTCACTTTCGAATCGAGTTTGTTGCGCCAGAAGACGACCCTCTTCTTCCTCGATCTCGTCCTCAAATTGTCGTAGCTCGTTACAGGTCGGGGCTGTATTGTCGGCGTTACGATCTTGTGCTAGATTTTCTGCATCCAGATCTATCACAGGTTCTGATTCGGTTTCGTACCGGGTCCCAGCTCTTTGAACCTCAGGGTTTTGCTCACCGGTCATGGTTGTAGGGCGTGTCGGAGGTATCCCCGTTTGTGTTCTCTGCGGTGTTGTAAATTCGAGGGGTATTGGTCGTACCGGTCTCCTCGGTCGATCTTGACCCGACCCCCCAGCTTGGTTCCGGTTGGCAGCCGCTAGGGTTTCTAGTCGGGCATTGGCGGTTGCGTGTTGCTTATCGTGATCTTCAATCCTGTTCACCAACGTTTCAAGCATCGCCTTGATCTGGGTCATGGCTTTGGGCATCGTGTCTACGGTTACTGGTGGTGACTGCTGCTTCTCTCCTCCCCCGGTAGTACCTGCAGTAAATTTCAAGATTTCCCTTAGACGGCACCAAATTGTGGGAGTCGGAACCCGCACAATCAAAGTTTGTAGAGACTTTCATAGGGAACTGAATTTCTATGATTAAACCAACACAAACAACTGTAAAGGAAGTTGAAAACTCGTTCTATTGCTGTTCAGAAAGCTTTAGAGTACAAGTCTTTGTGAATTGATTTTCGAATCCCTTTCTCAAAGGACGTACATGAGTATATATACTAACCTAAGTCGGCTAATCCATTCCTAAACGATAATGGAAATCTTCCCGGGATTGCTCATATCGGTTCACTTAGGCCTTCATACGCAGCCCACTTCGGCCTACACATGCAGCCTACTTCGGCCTACGTATGCAGCCCACTTCGGCCAACACGAGCAACCCACTTTGGCCATCACGAACAGCCCACTTCGGCCTTCACGAGCCACTCACTTCGGCCTTCACGAGCAACCCACTTCGGTACCACGCACCTCGCGGCATCGGTTCCACGACGTCTCGTGGTCAAGGATCCACATCGGCTCTTCCGAAGCAATGACATCGGCACCACTTCGTGTCACGACTTCGGTCCAACGATGTGCCGAACTTGGAACCACTCACGACCGACTTCAGAACCACTCACGACTGACTTCGGTTCCACTTGCATCGCGGTACGCGATCCTCGTGTCGCGGTAAGCGACCCTCGTGTCGCGGTAAGCGACCCTCGTGTCGCGGTATCGGATTGACTTCGGCGCCAAAATGCACTGCGGTACGCGATCTCGTGTCGTGATGTGCACGACATCGGCTAGCGATGCGCTGTGCACGACGGTCGTTCGTAATCCACCGCGGTTTCCATACTTAGCCATTTTGTGGGCGTTATTTTTCCAGGGAGAGATTCGACCCCAACAGTGGCCAGCAGCAACGGTTGTGAAACGAACTTGCTGGCGTCAACTTTGAACAACCCGGAAGGAATGTAGCTGACGAAGTCGGTGAGACTTGTGTCATGTGTCTGATAGCTCCAGCAAAGAAGTTGTCAATGATGGGAGTATATGTACCCCACTTCCCCCCCCCCCCTCTTTTGTTCGGAGGGGGAGAAACTGAACTCGTCCGAAGACAAGCTGTCTACGTACCCTTTGCAGGGATCAAGTCGCTCTGTAGTTCGTTACGAGAGCCTGTAGAGAAGACTAGTGATAGTACTTCTTCAAGTGCTTCGCGTTCCAGGAATGGAGGATTGGTGTGCCCGCCATGGTGGTGAATTCGTAGACACTTGGGCGGACAATGGCGGTGATTCTGTAAGGCCCTTCCCAGTTAGTTCCGAGCTTGCCAGTGTTGCGCTCTGCTGTATTCTGGAAAAATTTGCATAAGACTAAGTCACCCTCGCGGAACCGTCTTTCCCGGACCTTGGAGTTGTAATATCTGGAGGCCGCGTTTTGATAGTTAGTTATCTGGATGAGTGCTTGATCACGCCGCTCGTTAATGAAATCCAACTCATCAAGGAGCAGTGAGTTTTTAAGCTCTGCGTTGCCCGGGAAAGCGAACTTCCGACGGGATGACACATTCGATGCCGTAGACAAGGGTGAATAGAGTTTCGCCGTTGCTCGGCGTGGAGTGGTGCGGTGGGACCATAAAATGCCTTCCAGCTCATCAAGCCAGCGACCCTTCTTTTTACCCAAGCGTTTCTTAAGGCCATCGAGACTTGTCTTGTTGGTTTCTTCTGCCTGACCATTGCCTTGAGGCTAGCGGGGCGTAGATTTGCTAAGTCTAATTTTCCACTTCGCGCAAAAAGTCTCGAACCGGTTGGAGACGAACTGGGTGCCATTGTCCGTAACGATTTCGTAAGGGATCCCGTGATGACATATGATGTTCCTCCAGACGAAACTCTCAACTTGGGCGTCCTTGATACTGGCATAAGCTTCAGCTTCCACCCACTTGGAAAAGTAGTCCGTCAGAATAAGTTAGAAGCGCTTCTGTTTAGAGGGGTGCAACGGTCCAACGATATCCATGGCCCATCTCATGAATGGATAGGGGGACGTGACAGAAGAGAGTATCTTGGTTGGCTGATGAATCTTCGGAGCATGTCGCTGACACCTCTCGCACTTGGCTGAAAACTTCACGCAGTTGGCTACTATCTTAGGCCAGAAGTGGCCATGTCACTTGATCTTAATTGCCAATGCTTTGCCGCTTGAATGATTGCCACAAGACCCACTGTGGATTTCTTCCATGACTCGTCTGGCTTCGTTTCCTTCCACACATGTGAGCAGAAGGGCAGAGAATCCCCGTCGGAGGACATTACCGTCCAGTAGGACATACCGAGCTGCTTGCTTCTACAGTTTCCCATCAGCAATATATTCACGAATTTGGTCCATCCACTTTGTGTCGCAGCCATAATCGGGCTCGCCCACATCTTCATCCATTGGGATTGGAGTGTCCTGGTTCTAGGGATCGATCGGGAGATCTTCTGGCGAAGCTGCTTCGTGCTGGCATGAGCTGCTGATGGCGGAGACGTCAGTGGCGGAGATGTCGACGGCAGAGACATCGACGGCAGTCACCTTGTCGGTGGTGACTTCAGCAGCTTCTGCCATCTCAACGTCTTCGTTGCCTACGACAGGTGATCCAGCGAGGGCGCTTGTCCGTTTAGCAGCTTGGGACCGCGTAGAGATAGCGAGTGTCGCCTCTTGCTAAATGCTAGGGAATTCAATGAACTCGACGGGGATGATCCACCGCAATGCTGGATCTCCTGGGGGAGTTAAGGAGGAGGCAAGGTTGGCTAGAGCATCGGCGTCAACGTTTTCCCCTCGGGGAATTCTTGTCAGTGTGAACTCCTTGAATGTCGAGGCAAGATCTTTGACTACCTTCAAGTAAGCTTCCATACGGTCATCCTTAGTTACATACTCGCCACTGAATTGACTGGTCACCAACTGTGAATCGCAAAATGTGCGGACGTGCTCAATGCGAAGTCCCTGAGCGAGTCGCATGCCAGCGATGACTGCCTCATACTCCGCTTCGTTGTTAGAGCTTTGAAGCCCAGATGAAAGGACTGTTCAAGGACGTCGCCTATTGGCGAGCTAAGCATACGCCTACACCAGATCCGTTTTTGGAGGACGAACCGTTGACATGTAGCTCCCAAATTCCAAGCTATTCATCCTCCGGCGATGTAGAGGAAGAGAGGTTCTCCAGTCACTGGCTTAGCGAGGATGGGCGGTGTCGCCAGATACTCCTTAAGCTACTGAAAAGCTTCTTCACACTTCTCTGTCCACTCGAACTGTTTGTTCCCCCACAACATGTTATAGAAGGGGAGGCACTTGTTAGTGGAACGTGTAATGAATCGATTGAGCGCAGCCACTCTCCCAGTCAGCCTTTGTACTTCTCGCTTATTCCTTGGCGACGCCATCTGAATGAGCGCATCGATCTGTTTATGATTAGCTTCAATTCCCCCGATGAGTAACTAGATACCCAAGGAATTCCCCTGAAGTCACCGCGAACCTACACTTCGTTTGGTTCAGCTTCATGTTGTAGAGAATGAGCTGGCTGAAGCATTCTTCAAGGTGAGAGATGTGGTCCTTCTCCTCCAGAGACTTCACTAATATATCATCGATATAGACCTCCATGGTCTTCCCCAGTTGGTCCTGGAACATCTTGTTTACGAGTAGCCAGCGTTCTTAAGACCGAAGGGCATCACCTTGTAGCAGTAGATTCCGCGGTCAGTGATAAATGCTGTCTTCTCGCGATCGTCAGGATGCATCAAAATCTGGTTGTAGCCAGAGAAGGCGTCCATGAAGGTCAACAGCTTGTTCCTCGTCGTTGCTTCTACCAAGCGATCGATGTGTGGTAGAGGGAAGCTGTCTTTTGGGCGGGCCTTGTTCAGATCCATGAAGTCTACGCAAACTCGCCACTTCCCATTTTTTTTCTTTACGACGACTGGGTTGGCGAGCCAGTCGGGGTACTTGACTTTGGGATCGATCTAACTCGCAGAAGTCTTTTGACTTCGTCGTTCACGGCTCTTGCTTGCTCAGGACCCAACTTCCTCCTCTTCTGCTTCACGGGTTTGAATGTTGGATCAACGTTGAGCTTATGGCTGGCGATATTGATATCAATTCCAGGCATGTCTTTTGCGGCCTAGGCAAAGGTGTTGACGTTTTTCTTGAGAAAAGACATCAAATCCCTCTTGAGCTCCTCATCAAGTGTAGCACCGATTTCAACACTCCTCTCTGGGTGCTGCTCGTCGATGCACACAGAGACCACAGGCTCGCAGGTAGGTCACTCTTCACCCTCGCGGCCATCTGTGAGCTGTAACTGCTATAAGAGGTCGGTAAGGTCTTTGATCTGCGCAGGTGTGGTTCTTGCTCTCTTCCGCGACCCTTGAGGTACGATGTCGTCCGTCGTGCCCTCGATATTTCGCAGCTTATGCTCGGCCATGAAGCACATACTAGAATCCTTTTGGTTCCCCCATATCGTTTTTACATCGAGACTCGTTGGGAACTTAAGGTACAAGTGGTATGTTGAAGGAACAGCTCGCATCTGACTGAGCCAGGGAGTTCCCATGATCATATTGTAGATTGCGGGATGGTCGGATACTGTGAAGTCAACCATTTTTCTCATGTTGCCAGCTTGGATGGGTAGGCGAATTGTTCCCATTGTCATCATTGTTTCGCCAGAGAAGCCCGTTACGGGCTTGGATTGTCCTATGATCGTGGACAGGTCAATCTTCATTCGCTCCAGCGTGTCCTTGAAGATGACATCCACTGAGCTTTCGGTATCAATGAGAACGCGGGCGACATTGAAGTCGTAGACAGTCAGATTGATCACCAAAGGGTCGTTGTATGGATGGTCAAGACCCTCAGCATCTCGTTTGTCAAAGGTAATAGGATCGCTGGGAAGTTTAGACTTCGTGGGAGTGGATATGTTAGCACATACCTCGGCGCGTTGTTGGTACGCTTCGATTACAGGGACGTTGTCAGCACAGTATTGCAATTCCCCCCATTATCACGTAGATGGTATCACGCAGGTTCCCGCTTTCTGAATTGTCATCACGGCGTTGGTGCCTGGGTTCTCTGCTTCTGGTTCGGTGTTGGCAGGAGCTTTCACTTCTACTGGCTTGAAATCCGACAAGCTGACATTGCCGTTGACAGTGCCACCAGTCAGTTTAGCTATCAGCTATCGTCCCAGCTCGCGACACTTCTCTGTCGAGTGACCGCTCGTCTTGTGGAACTTACAGTACAGCTTTTCGTCGTACTCCTTCTGGTCTCTAGTCCAGGTGTAGTTTCCTCTGCCGTGGCCTCGCCCGCGGCCTCGACCTCGGCCATAACCTGATGACACTACTTGAAAATTATGAGCTCTTGTGGCTCCCCCTTCATGCTGGATGAAGTTACGATTGCCTTTCTTCGTTGTAGCTCAGTTCGCAGCCTGAGCAGGTTCGCTCGCCTGTTTGGTTTTTTCGCCCCTTTTAGCCCGGACTTCCTCTTCGCTCCGAGCGAAGTGTGTAGCATGGTGAAGGGCGTCCTGAATAGTCGTCGGCGAGTTGATAGTCAACTCGTGCCAAAATGACGACGGGCATCGGAGCGCTCCACTCAGAGCTTCCAGTGCGGACGTGTTACTGATGCCGTCAACCTTTGACAGCATATTTTTGAACCTTGTCATGAAAGACCATAGACTCTCATTCTCGCCTTGCCGATTAGTCCACAGCTCTGCGTCGTAGATCTTTCGTTCCGCAAAGATGTTGTAGTGTTGTACAAACATCTCTGAGAGCTGGTGAAAGGTGTGAACTGAATTCTTCTCCAGCTTGTAGAACCATTGGAGGGCAGGCCCTTTGAGGCTTTCCACAAATAGTTTGCAGTAGGCGATGTCCCTTTTGGCTTCTCTGAAGTTTGCTCTCCACAAAGCAACTTTGAACTCCATCAGATGGTCTGCAAGGTCAGTGGTTCCTTCGTAGATTGGTAGCTTGATTCTTTCGGGATCCGAGATTTTGATCCACGCGATCCGCTCGGCGAAAGGAATATTACGTGCCTTCTCGAGCACATGGGCAACTCCAGGAGCCTTCCCTGCGCTGCGGTACATCTGCAATTGGGTTGTCTTCAAGTCGAAGACAACCCGCTCCATCTGAGCTTTCAACTCGGTGACCTCCCCGTTTCGAGGACGTTGTAGCACCCTACGCTCTTGATCTCTCTTGTATAGCTCTGCTAGGAAAGGTCTTTCTTCATCGCGAGCGCCGAGGTGGTCATCGTGCCTCGAAGTGTCTCGCGCAGCCTCCGTTAGGGAGTGGGACAATGCACTCTGACTGTCCAGCGTGCACGATTCTCGCGGGCTGCGAGCTGTTGCGTCTGTTCGCGCACGTCTTCGTGGAGCTGGTTGATCTTCGTCCGAGGTCTCCACGAAACATTCGGGAGTTTCGTCTGATTCCCGTCATAGCGGTGGTGGTGACAGGTCACCAGGATTCCTTCGAGCGGAGCGAGATGTTGAGAAGTTGAGGTGATGCGGGTCGAAGCGACTTCTGGATCTCACGCTTCCTTCGTGAAAGAGCCTTCAGCTCGTTCGTAGTTGCTGAGAAGTGTCTGCATTTATTTGACCTCTGTCATCTCTGCTGGGTTTGCAGCGACGTTGGAAGCAGGGGATTCGACTGAGTTCTCTTCTTCTCGGTTGGTCCAGTGAGACGAAGACTCTTTGCCGCTGCTGCTTGATTTGTTTTCTTCGTTACTCATCTTCTCAGATCTGGTGTGTAACATAGTTTTTTGGTGTCAGAAATTCTCAGGATTCCCCTTAGACGACGCCAAATTGTGAGAGCCAAAACTAGCACAATTAAATTTGTAGGGTTTCGAAGGGAAGTAGAGATTTCTATGCAAAGCTACGAAAACGATGAGCAAAGAGATGTATGTTATTGCTATAAAAGTGTTTGTGAACAAAGTTGCGGATACCTCTTTCGAGGGTTTGTACATCAATATATATAATCCCCTAAGTCGGCTATATCATTTGCGGATACCTTTTTCTAAGTCTTCGCGGATTTCTTTTTCCACTACGTCGGTCGTAACAAAGCAGGCTTCTTTATTGGGCCGGCTTCTGTTCGGCAAGTTGTCTGGTCTTCGTCGTCATCCTGGCAAGTCTTTAGTGGCCAATGCCATCGCGGGCAGTGATGACAATGCCGTCAGAGAAGACGTTGTCGGCAGCCAATGACATCTCCGGCCAGAGCAGACGTCGCAGGCAGCAAAGTCATCATGGGCAGAGAAGTCATCGCGGGCAGCGATGACTTTGTGATCATAGAAGACGTCACAGACCTCATTGGCTCAGCGAGAGACGTCGCTGACGACATTGGCGACAGAGACGACATCGCTTGTCAGAGACGACATTTTCAACAGAGGCGACGTCGTTGGCATTGTTACATCTCTGACGCTGAAACATTTCTAGCACCATTACGACTTCACTGGCACTGCTGCGGGTAGAGATGACTTAGAAGGCTCCCTTCTTGGACGGAGAAGATTCAGGAGAGGAGAGTTGCATCGTCTTCTCGTTGGGAAATGACTTAGGGGATGACATACATCTTTGTACGTCACTGTGTCAGCTTGTCTGCGCCACGCGCGCATGGTTTTGGAATTTAACGTCGAGAGGGTGAAATCCGACCCGAACAACACCCTGCACAAATTAGACAAACACATGGAAAAAGAGCTTCCATAGACGGAGAAATCGTCCATGAAAACTTTCATTATGTCTTCAATTAAATCAGTAAAAAATAGACATCATGCACCTTTGGAAAGTCGTAGGGGCATTGCATAGTCTAAATGGCATTCTGCGATAAGCAAAAGTGCTATAGGGACACGTGAAAGTCGTCTTTTCCTGATCATCCGGGTGAATGGGAATCTGAAAGAAACCTGAGTAACCATCTAAAAACAGTAGTAAGGGGTGGTTAGCTAATCTTTCCAGCATTTGATAAATGAATGGTAAGGAAAAATGATCCTTCCTAGTCGCTGCATTTAACTTTTTATAATCGATGTACATCCTATGTCCTATGACAGTCTTAGTGGGTATCAATTCATTCCTATCATTGGTGATCACAGTGATTCCGCCCTTTTTAGCCACTACATGAATAGGACTGACCCAATTACTATCAAATATCACATAAATAACTCCAGCCTCTAGCAATTTCATTATTTCTTTCTTAACAACATCTTTCAAATTCGGATTCAACCTCTTTTGGTGCCTTACAGAAGTTCTAGATTCATCCTCTAAATTTATCCTATGCATACACAAATCGGGTGAAATTCCAGGGATGTCATCAAGCGAATACCCTAAAGCCTTCCTATACTTTCTAATCTCGCATAAAAGTAAGGCAGTTTCCACATTATTTAGATCAGCATTAATTGTAACAGGGTATGTGGAGTTAGGGCCTAGAAACGCGTACCTTAGCCCGGCTGGTAGAGTTTTGAGCTTTAACTTTGGAGCTTTCAGCTCGCTCTATGGACTGTCAACAGAGTTTCCAGGAGCGGACAAGAGCAGGAGTAAGTGCTCCATCCGCTCCTTCTGTTTCTAGTCTCAAAAATTCTGTTGATTTCTCCAACTGCCCAGAATCCAACATTCTTGCGAACCTAACAGTACTTCACTCAAATACCCATGTTCACCCTCAGCTTTTATCAATGCAACATCCAACAGATCATCAGCAAGAATCTCCTCAATCTCTTCCTCAGAGATTTTGAGATTATCCTCAATGGCAAAGGTTTACCCATTAATGGTCGGTTTCTTCAGCATCCGATCCATCTTAAACTCCATAATATTGTCTCCCAGGTGAAGACCGATCGTTCTGTTCCTTACATCAATGATCCCACCAGCTGTGCGCAAAAAGGAACGTCCCAAAATCAAGGGGTCCTTCGCTTCATCATCCAATTCTAACACCACAAGATCCGCTAGAATCAATATATTACCAATCCTGACATGCAAATCTTCCAAATTTCCCACAGGTAGCTTTATCGATCTATCAGCAAACACCAACAAAATCCGTGTTGGTTTGAATTTTGTGTACCCCAGCTTCCTCGCAAACGAATAGGGGAGGTTCACACTCGAACCTAAGTCGCAAAGAGAGCAAGCAAATCTCACAAGACCAATCTCCACAGAGAGAACGAAATTCCTTGGGTCCTCTTGCTTTTTAATCACCTTATTTTGTAACACAGCACTACAATTCCTCGATATCATCATTGCGCTCTGCTTTGAAGAAATCTTACCAGTTACCAAACCTTTGACATAATTTTTCATGGATGGCATCATCTGAATCGCATCCGCCAATGTTAGCTTAACCGTCAAATCTTGTAGCATTTCCTTACACTTCGCCTCCTCTAAATCCTTCTGTGATTTTCTTGGAGGTACTGGGTAGGGGACTGGTGGCTTGTAGACACGAGATCGAACCTTATCAACAATCTCATTCGGCCGTAATACCTTAGAGTTGGTCCATCAACTTCTTCATCCTTTTCTGTTTCAGGATCAGGTGTTCCCTCTTCCGGAGCAGGTGCTCCGTCTACTGGAACAGGTGCTCCTTCTGGGCAGTTTTCAGCCTCTGCCCTTACAACTGCTGGCAGAACTCTTCCACTCCTCAATTTTATGGCATTCACGAATTCCCTAGGGTTTGCATCCTTTTTACCAGGCAACACTCCCTGTGGCCTCTTAATTGCATCGGCCGTTTGAGCAACCTGTGAGTCGAGTTTTTTCACGTAGTTGCAAACCACCTCAAGACGGCCATTAAGGTCCGAATACATAGCATCCACCTTCGTGTTGATCTCAGTAGCATACTTCTGCTGATTTGCCATCAGCTGTTGCATCATTCCTTTCAACTCATCCTGAGAAGTGCTTCTAGAGCTCGCAGGAACCTGAAAGCTAAAGAATTGAGGTTTCTGACCTTGGAAGGCAAAGAACGTCTTGCCTTGGAAACTTTGAGGAAAGGATTTCTGGAAACCTTGATCTTGAGGCTTCGGGTTTTGAGGGTCGGTTTGCTGCGGATAAACCTGGTCCTGAGGATTCTCAAAGTTAGTACTTCTATAGGAGAAATTAGGGTGACTCCTATAATTCTGATTGAATCCACGGTTCCGCACAAATCCTTGGCCATTAACGTAACTGACCTCCTGCTGATCATTGTCTCCTTCCTCAACCATCTCCTCAGCGAGTGGTTCGCCATTCTTATCTACAAAGTAAACCATCATTTGGTTCCCTTTGAGCAGAAGTTAACCTTAGCTGTAAGATCATCAATCTTTTGGGAATCCATTCCACTAGATTTCGCAGTCCTATCATACTCCTGCTACTTGTTGCTAGAACTCACTGCTAAGTTCTTTATCAGCTTATACGCACCCTCTCGGGTCTTAGTCATGAAGTCGTTATCACTCGCAGCATTCAAAGCATTTCTATAGTCCCAATCAACACCATCGTAGAAGATACCCAGCAAATTCTCATTAGTGAACCCATGGTGTGGACACTCTCTTTTGTACTCCTTGAACCTTTCCCATGCCTCACAGAAGGACTCTCCTGAATGTTGCTGGAAAGAGGAGATCATGTTCTTTAGACTCGCGGTTTTGGATTTGGTATAGAAGTGGTCCAAAAACGCGGCTCTACATTATGTCCAGGTCATGATGGATCCAGCTGGTAGAGACTTGAGCCAACGTGAAGCTTTGTCCATGAGTGAGAAGGGGAATAGTTTGCACTTTAGGAAATCCGGGTTCATCCCATTAGAACTCGTCATGGAGCAAATCTCCTCGAAGTTTTCTATATGGTCCATCGGAATTTCTGCAGGCAATCCATTAAACAAATGCTGCTTAACCAGCGATATCATCTGAGGCTTGATCTCATAATCTTGCCTCTCAACAGCAAGGGGAACTGTAGCAGCCCGGTTTCGGTAAAAAGCATGGGGATTGTCCATATCCCCTATGGCTCGCTACTGCTCACGCGCGCGTTGTTGCTGCTGTTCGCGCGCGTGCTGCTGTTGCATTTGAGCCATCTGCTCTTGCAACCGTAGCAGCTCAGCCGCCATACCCTCTTCACCTTGTCTGCCCATATTGACGAGATTAGGTCTTGTGCGTCTGTTTTCTCGCTCTAGTCTCACAAGTTCCGGGTTATTCAAAGTCACAAGGGGAATTTCGTAGTTACGCTTTGTTGTCCTCGAGTTCATACACCTGAAACACACGTAAAAGAAAGAAAAGAGCGAGTTTAGTACTTAGTCTGAAATCGTAAACGAAAATTAAAGGTATCGAGTTGGTCCCCAGCAGCGGTACCAATTTGATGAAAGAATTTTTCCTGGTTTATAAGTTCAACCTAGAATCACTACTTCAATTGTAGAATAGTTTAGGTTCGTTCAAGGGACCAGCGATACACTCAAATCCTATGGGTTACAAGTTCAGCTAAGTGATTAAAAGAGGTTTAAGTGTCACGATTTATCAAGCAAACAAATGTAAATTCGGTTGTAAACAATTAATGGAAAAGGCGTTAGATCAAGGGCTAAAATCTCAAGGATTAGAACATCCAGAACCAAGCAATTATTCAGGTTATCAAGTTATGAACCAATCTAGAACTCGATCATAAATTTAAGATGAACCACTGTCGTGGCATCAACTACTTCAACAATCAATCTAACACCCTAAACTGTCGTTTGAGGCTACAAAGGATGATGAGCAATAAACGTATAGGATCGATTTGTTCACGAGTTGCCTTAACTTCAACTTTCGTTGGCTAAGGATAACTCACTCATCTAAGTAAATTCCAGCAATTCACAACACTTTTGATGAATAAATTCAACCTAAAATCAGAGGCTAGGTGATAAATCTAGTCTAGGCAATATGATCGACATTAGATGAAGATATCGAATGATGTTTCAAAACCTATCTATGCTTAGTTCATGTACATTTAATCCCATCGAACCCTCGACCTAACTAAGGGGATTACTTACACATATCAGATCGAACAACAACAGCAAATAAGAAAAGAAACTTCATTGAATAAAATAGAAAAATGTAAGGGTTTAGAAAAACCTCAATAATAACGTGGAAGACAATCCTCACGCTTACAAACTCTAAAAACAAGTATCGAATCTCTATCTCACTTGTGTTCTCGTCTCTCATCTGTGTCGTGTCTATGTCTGTGTCTGTGTGTCCTCTAAAAGGATCGAAAATTCCCCTTTTAAAGGACCCTCGGCGGCTAGAAAAATTAGGGTTGCGAAAATTAGGTTTAATGAATATTTCCAAAACTGGTCTTCTGGGGAGCGGATGCTCCCTCTCCTAGAGCGGGTGCTCCTTATCTTCAGAATCTTCAAAAAGATCCGAATTCCTTTCTTTTTCGCTAAATCCAATTGCAAGTTCCAATCTTTATTTCCAGCGTATTTAGGCCTAAAATGACTCAAAGTGGAGAGAAAAACTTGATAAAAACCTACAAAACAAGAGTTAGAATGCGCCAAAAAACGCATTATATCACTAGAAACTCTCTTGTATTTAAAGTGGAAAACTCATAACAATAAATTTGGTTTACTCGTAATTTCGCAAATGGGCTAACGTCCCATAAGATTAATTATTTTGGTAATGTATACAAATATAAATATATTATTAGTTTTGTTTCTAACCTTAAAAAACAATTCAAGACAATATCAAGTCTTATTAAATTTTGTAATAAAAAGATCAATTAATGTTAAATGAGAATCAATTCTCATATCTGTCTTTATTGCTTTTGTTGAAGTTTTGTTCTTGGTTGTGTAAGAACAAGCCATGGTTTTGTGGTAATCAAAAGTATAAATCAATTTTCTTTTTCCTTCTATTTTCATGTTTGAGAATACTACTCATAAAATTATAGTTTGTGAGTCTTCTAATTGAGTATCACATAGCAAAGATTTATGCACTTGTATCATGAGTCTCTAATCGTGGTAGAACCGTTGCACTATGATATTCATGAATTTTTCCATTTTGAATCTCATATTTTTATAATTTTTAAGAAAAAGAGTAGTAACTTGCTATGTTGTGTAAGAACAAGCCATGGTTTCGTCAGTCGTTGCTATTTTCCAAAACTTAAAGCGAAGTCATAATTCACGATGTTGACCACGTCATTGCTGTCCAAAAAACAGTGAATGAGGAGCAACGACAAATGGTCTTAACCAATGACAAGGTTTGGGTTATGGGTTGACCATCGACCAACCACCTTTAATGTCTGTTTACCGATAACCAGCGGTTTGGCAAAGCAATCACAATTTCTGTTTGCAACATTAACTCCTACTTCTTAGAGAATTGGGGTGAACGATCGACAGGACAAGGACCAACATGATTTTCTAATTTTAAGAGAATTAAGATGGACCAACAACAAACGAGATCCAATCCAAAAAAGGTTAGCGTTAATGAAATTTATAAATAAGGAAGTCCAAACTGAGGACAAACACGTACAACAACATATACATAAACCCTAAATAGCTAAAATCTTGTCGCTTCTCGACGATGAGTGACGAGAATTCAGTCACTGTTTTCGACGAATGACAAGCATTTGACGAGATCATTTTTTACGATTTTGATTTTAATTTTCTGTAATTTATATCAATTACTTGTCAAAATTCATTGATCAATAATCAGTCTTTTCTCGTCATTCCATATGACTGTCTCTATTCGAATCAGCTAAAATTTGCCTAAACCCTTCCATAATGTATACATTTTTTTTTTTTTTAAAAAATCATTAGACAAATCCACTACCATAACTTAAGCAAACTTCATCCATCAATTCAAAACACGACGAAACCAACTATGGACAAATCTACTCATCCTACAAAGATTCAGGATAAACTATTCTACATGCGATCATTTAATATTTTTCAGTAAAAATATATGAACGAAAAGTGATGGAACAATATACCAAGAATTTATACCTTGTACAATTTCGTATCACTAATCGAATTAGAAAAAAAAGAAATAGCGAGAATGAATTTCAAACAATAGTTACGAAATTATATAATAAGTCAAATCAAACAGAAATAGCTAAATCTCTTTGACATCGAAAAAAAAAAAAACTATATAAGTCAAACCAATTAAAAATAACAACAAATCCAAAACAGAAATAACGTATATGCTATATATAGAGGCAAGAAAAGAAGTACACCATCCCCTCAATCATTATATATACACACATCTCTCATATCAACCACACAACAAACATTAGTCTCATAATCTTGTTGCGTTGAACAAAAAAAAGTTCGCAATAGAAAATGGCGGGACACATGTGTAAGATGATGATGATAGCATTGATAATGATGACTTGTGTTTTACAAGCATGCAATGGGACGAATGTTGCCGAAAGCAAGCCAACGCAAGATCCAAGATTTGATTGCTTCAGAAATTGTTCTATTGATTGTGGCAATCATAACAAACCTTGTTACAAAGATTGTCTTACAAAATGCAATCTCCCAAATCACTCTTCTAGATCAGTCTCACCATCATCTTCTTAACCTAATTATCTATTTTATCACAAAATTCTATTTTTACAATGTTCTAAGGATCCTTTATACATATGTTTGTGATAAAATAAAAATGGAGAAGTAATAAAGCAAAACTTTAGCTTATATATTTGTGGCAAGTTTATTCAGCTTTTTTTTCCTTTCCAAATATCAAATTTATCATTAAAAATTAAACTACATTTTAATTTGAGTTAACTCAATTTTGCTAGCTAGATAAATGTTTATATCATTATTTTTTTACGAAATAATCCCAACACAGAAAAAATCGATTGGAACCTAAAGACACACTGAAATCAAAGGAAAGCTAACCTAATCATACAGAGAAACGGAGGTCCCACGTCGGCGCAAAGGAAACCAATCGAAGAGAAGTTACTGTAGCAGCGGTGGATCTAGACAAGAGTGAGAACTAGGGTTGTCTGAATAAACTCGTCTATGATGATGTTTTTTTTTTTTGGAACAAGTCTATGATGATGATTGTATGTGCGTTGTTATCAAAAACTAAAAAGAGAACAATTTTATGTATGCAAAATCTGAACGTAATAACTTAAATTAAATTTATTATTAAGGAAAAGGAAAAAAATCTAGTGATACTAAAACAGTTAAACTAAAAAACAAAACGATATCTAAAAATTAAAAAAAAAAAAAGCGGACATTAATTATGTCTTTAATGACATGCATACTAATAACAAGACATTTGTATGAGCTAATTTAGAGAAAACTAATTAAAAAAAAAATTCCTAAATTATTATAAATACTTGAGTGATGGGTCTAAGAGTAAATATAACAAGGTAATACTAGTAGAAAACCATCCAAAACATTTGCCCTTAATTCATGGATGTCGTTCTCAAAGCCGTTGCACTTATAGTTTCATTCTGGTTAGTTCAGTCGAGAACTATTAAGGTAAATTGGAAAGAAAAATTTGGTACTCTTGGTAAAAACGTTGAGATGAGTTCGACAACGATACTATAGCTAGTTGCATTACTTATATTGATATTTTTTGTAATTAGCGTATGATATATATATATATATATATATATATATCTCATTTATATGTTTTCACATAGTTAAATGAGAAGATGATATACGAGTGTGTGGATATATATACAAACAACCTGCGTTAAATCATCCACTACTCAAAAATCATAAAATTCAGGTACTTTTTTGTTCATCAAATATTTCCATACAAATTATATTTGTCAACCTCATGTTTATTTAATATGAACTTGAATTGTTAGCTAGCTTTTTTAAGTCTAATATGATTTAATCCTTTACTTCATGCATTTATGGTGTGACAATATGTTTTGTGTAGATGAAACCATCCTTTCCAATCCGTACATCGAAAAATCAATTTGAAAGCATAATATATGAAAAGATAATAGATTGTCCAAACGGAACAGTTCCTATATTTTTTAGTTGTATATGACTATATGTGTATCGTTAATGTTGTTTTAATATACATGAACTACCTTTCTTAATTGTTCTTTACTCCTTTTAAATATAAATTTAGTTTTAAACAATTTTTTATCACATGGATTATACTAACATATAGATTCAACTAATTAATGACAGGGTATCAATGGAGCAGGTTGCTATAACACAGTATGTCCTGGTTTAGTTCAAGTGTCAAATGGGACTTATTAAGTAATCCTTTACTTCCAGGTCGTGAAAAAGAAAGGAACATTGCTCAAACTATTCAACAGGTAACTCGTATTTTATTCGAGTTTTTAACTATATACATTTTTTTAGATACTAGATATTTTTTTTTTGTTTTTCGGAATATATCAATCCTAACTTGATATTTGATAGTTTTGTGGTTTTTTTATATATCAATTCTAATGTTATACTCTTTAAAAATCACAGAATAAAAAATCAGGAAATTGGTGGATAACAGATTCAGTATACGAAAAACCAGATATATTAATTGCAATGGCGAAAAAAGTCTTGGTCTTGGTCTAAGACTTGGTCTAAGTAAGCCAAAAAGAGCGATAAAGTGTACTCAAAAGTCTTGGTCGGTAGTTCAAAATTATTGCAATGGAAGCGGCTCCACCGCCGGTCACTCCGGTGGAAGTAGCGACCATCGTCGGCAGCAAAGAAACAGATTTGGCATCATCGCCGGTAATGATCAACAAAAATTCATGGGCAAGAGTGGTGATTGATAAACCGTATTTATCCAAGCATTCCTTTCAAAGCTTGAACTCCAAAGGCGTAGTTGAGGTTCCGGATGATGTCCTCAATGATTCTCCTTTATGAGATGATCTCCTCATTGGACAATTCATCACCAACGCACCTCATGTAGCAAAAATACATGTGATCGTCAACAAAATATGACCACTGGGAGACAAGTCCAGCAAGATAGATGTCTTTGTGGTTAGTGACAAGCTCGTCAAATTCATAATAAAGAACCCGGCTCTGAGATCACGTGTTCCACGACGTGATATGTGGAATATCGTGGATGTTCCGATGATGGTTTCTAAATGGACTCCAATCGTAGAGGAGGCACAACCGGACATCAAAATCATGCCCCTTTGGGTGACAATCAAGAATGTTCCAAACTCAATGTTCTCGTGGAAGGGAGTGAGTTTCTTGGCTAATGCGGTGGGAGAGCCAAAGAGGTTGCATCCGGAAACGGAAACCTGCAAAAATTTCGATGAGGCTAAAGTGTTCGTGGAAGTGGATATGACAAGGAATCTCCCAAATCAATTCAAATTTGCTTTACGCAATGGTAAAGAAGCAGTTGTCGATTATGTCTATCCTTGGTTACCTCATAGATGCACCAAGTGTGCAAGATGGGGTCACTTGGCTGATGGTTGTAAGCTGGGCTCACCAATAACCATCCTGAAGCGAGGTGAGACTCTTCCTTCAATAAACTTGGAATCGTAAAAACAGAGTCAACAACAAATTACACCGGTGACGTCCAGTGGTGAGTGCGAGAACCCTACAACCACATCACAGACTTGGGTAAGGAGAAGAGAAATGGTAATACACAAGAGACAGACAGAACGGTGGTTCAGGGAGAAGAAAACTCCGTCTCGACAGTGAAACAGATTCAGACTCAGGGCACCTCCGCTATTGTTCCCGCAACAGTTGATGTCCCACAAGAAGCAACTTGGACAGTGATCTCTCCGAACAAGGCCAGTAGACAAAAGGAAAAAGAGAGGGGATCGGACATCCACATAAGCGCCACTCAATCAAGGTTTGCGGTTTTAGAGTCGAAGGAGATCGATGATCAACAAACTACTGCAGTGGTTGATGTTGATGTGGTTGATGCGGTTGATACCGTATTGGTGGTTGGTATAACAGAGGAGAGTACGGTTTTAGAAGAAGGGGAATTAAGTGAGAAAGTGGTGGAGACAGAAACAGAGGAAGAGGAATTGGATGATTTTTCGGAACATATTCAAAGCAAAGCTGAGGAGGAGTGTACGGTTGCGGAGCTCCGCTCTTCCCTAAAGAGGGCTTCAAAATCTCAGAATAAAGGTTTCGTGGACACACGAACAAATCAAAAATTTCAAAACAAATCTCAATCATTACGGACATCGAAAAGGAAGTTATAGATGTCTGGTTTCATATGGAACATGAGGGGGTTTAACCAAAATTCGAAACACTCAATTTTGCGAAATTGGGTGAGAAAAAGTAATATGCGGTTTGGTGGTCTTTTGGAAACGAGAGTGAAAGAAGGTAATGCGCAAGGCATAGTTGATAAGGTTTTCAATGGTTGGTCATCCATCTCAAACTATGAGCATAACCGGCTTGGACGTATTTGGATTGTATGGAATGAAACGGTACGAATGACCCCGATTTATAAGACGGATCAATTGCTATCAGTTTTGATATTATTGGAAGGTTCGTCGAAAGAATTTCTATGCACATTTGTTTAGGCGTCAAACATAATGGAGGAGAGGAGAAATCTATGGGCTGATTTGCGCAACCATCATGATTCTCCAATGTTCCGAAATAAACCATGGATCATTGGCGAAGATTTTAACGAATTCCTAAACAGCGAGGAACATTCAAACTACCTTGCCTCCTCTCCATCAGCAGGTATGATTGATTTCAGAAATGCGGTTTCATATTGTTCACTGATGGATTTGGGTTATCAAGGATCACATTTCACGTGGTGCAACAAGCAACAAGAAGGACTCATTTGCAAAAAGTTGGATAGGCTCTTGGTTAATGAGAATTGGATTGATGCTTACCCGAGATCATTTTGTGTTTTCAAGCCGGGAGGTTGCTCGGACCATATGCGAATAAGAATGCACTTGGATGGCCAACAAAGGGAACGTCGAATTCCATTCAAATTTGTGAACGTTTTGACAACTTTACCACAATTTGAAGCCATGGTTCGGGATTATTGGGAGGAAACTGTGCCGCTCTTTGTCTCAACTTCTGCACTTTTTAGGTTCTCAAAGAAGCTAAAAACGCTTAAACCTTTGATACGGGAACTTAGTAGAGATAAGTTCGGACACTTATCGAAGAGATCTAAAGAAGCGCTTGAGGATTTATGCAGCAAGCAAGCACAAACATTAAACTTCCCTACTGCCCACAACATGGAAATGGAGTCAATTGCATACGCTAGGTGGCAACACATAGCCATCTTGGAAGAGGGGTATCTTAAATAGAAAGCTAAGCTCCATTGGCTTCAAGTTGGTGACAAGAACAATAGATACTTCCATAATTCCGTGAAGTTGCGACAAATGATTAATACCATCAAGGAACTTAAATCGGCAAATGGAGAAATCTTGAGCAATGATGAGGATATAAAACAGGAGGCATCAGTTTATTTTGAGACTTTTCTCAATCATAAACCGCGGGATTACAAAGGTTTATCAGAGGAGGCCATTAGGGATTTGATCAATTTCCGATGCTTTGAAAATGACAAGTCTTCACTAATGAGTGAGGTATCGGATGAAGAGATCCGCAACACCCTATTTGCAATGCCAAGGGATAAATCACCGGGACCGGATGGATTTACAAGTGAGTTTTACAAAGCGTCTTGGGCAATAATCGGTAACGACTTCTTGATAGCGATTAAATATTTTTTCCAATTGGGGTTTCTTCCGAAGGGAATCAATTCAACGATCCTCGCTCTAATTCCTAAAAGTGCGGAGGCAAAGGAAATGAAAGACTACCGTCTTATTTCTTGTTGCAACGTACTCTACAAGGTGATTTCAAAGATAATTGCAAACCGGTTAAAGTGTGTGCTACCTCATTTTATTTTGGGGAACCAATCGGCGTTCGTTAAAAATAGATTGCTTTTGGAAAATATATTACTCGCCACCGAAGTTGTAAGGGATTACCACAAAGAATCGATCTCCCCTAGATGCGCAATGAAGATCGATATATCAAAGGCTTTTGACTCCGTCCAGTGGGACTTTGTGCTACATACCCTTTCCGCTATTCATGTCCCGGGAAGATTCATTCATTGGATAAAATTGTGTATTACCTCTGCGTCTTTCTCGGTTTAGGTTAATGGAGAGTTATCGGAATATTTTGGAAGCTCTCGGGGATTAAGGCAAGGATGCTCTATCTCCCCATATTTATTCGTAATATGTATGGAGGTTCTATCCAAGCTAATTGACAAGGCTGCGATTGAAAAGAAGATAGGATTTCATCCTAAGTGCAAGAATATACAACTCACGCATCTTTGTTTCGCGTATGATATTATGATTTTTATCGATGGTTCCAAGCGCTCTATTGAAGAGACTATCCGGATCTTTGAGGCTTTTGCGTGTTTCTCGGGACTTCAAATCAATACGCAAAAATCAACAATCTTTGCTGCTGGTTTATCAGAAGAGAAAAAGGCGGAGCTATTATCGAACTTCAATCTCTCAAAAGGCGAGCTTCCGGTATGTTTTCTAGGATTGGCATTACTTACTAAGAGGATAAATGAGGACGATTTTGGCTCTCTTGTTGACAGGATTAGAGTAAGGTTGAGTTCATGGACAAGCAGATTTCTATCATATGCGGGAAGACTACAACTACTACAATCCGTCATCCTTGGTATTGTCAACTTTTGGATCCAAACATTTCGACTACCGAACCAATGCATAAAGAAGATTGAAAGTTTTTGTGCATCTTTCCTATGGTCTGATCCTTCTTTAAATCCCAAGAAAGCAAAAGTGGCGTGGAAAGACATATGCAAACCAAAGAAAGAGAGAGGTCTTGGGATCAAATCTTTAAAAGAAGCTAATGATGTGTGTTGCTTGAAACTCATTTTGAGGATCGTTGGCAACAATACCTCGTTGTGGACAAAATGGATAAAGAAAATGATTCTTAGGAATGGCTCGTTTTGGGAAAAATCGGAAACAACGAACTCGGGATCTTGGATTTGGAGGAAGATTTCGAAATATAAAGACAAAGCACGAGAACTACACAAAATCAAAGTGGGCAACGGTCGAACAACATTCTTTTGGCATGGCAATTGGTCGGGTCTTGGAAACATTCGACACATTTTGGGTTCAAGAGGACTGATAGACATGGGAATATCATCCAATGCAACCGTAGCGGATATAATGAACTCTCACCGGCGACGTAAGCATCGTTCAAACATTTTAAATAAAATTGAAGATGAAATTTTACAGGTGAAGAATGGAAGAACGGAAGAAGAAGATCGCATGCTATGGAAATATGGAAATGGCAACTTCAAAGAAAAATTCAATTCGAAATCCACATGGAATCAAATACGCACTCCAAGCCAAACAATGAATTGGTACATCGGTGTGTGGTTTAACCACGCAACACCAAAGTACTCGTTTATTGCTTGGCTTGCAATGCTCGATCGTTTGTCAACAAGAGACAGAACAACTTTCTTGCCGGGTGAAACCACTTGTGTGTTATGCAATTTGGAGGAAGAAACTCGTTCTCATCTTTTCTTCAACTGCACTTACTCAGCAAGGATTTGGAGAGCTTTGACAGTGAAGCTACTGGGTCCGAAATACACAACAAATTGGAATGACTTAAAGACGATTCTACAAGGCGAAACTTACAACCATATTCGGCGGTTCATTATTCGATATGTGTTTCAAACGACGATCTACCATCTTTGGAGGAAAAGAAATGGACGATGCAATGGAACCAAGTCTGTTACAATGACTCAGCTGCTAAGAAATATCGACAAAGATGTGAGAAATCGTCTAAGCACACTACGGCGAACGACGGATCAGCGATACCATGTGGGGCTAATCATTTGGTATGCCTCACGAATAATTCCGGCGTAATGTGCATTTGAAGATATGTTTGTAAAATAAATTGTACTAAAATGATCGGACATTCGAAACTTCGTAGCTTTCATTTGTATCGAAGATGGTTTTGTTTGAATAAATTTAACATTCTTACAAAAAAAAAACCAGATATATTGATTGGTTATTGGCCAAAAGAATTATTTGATCACATGGGTAATGGTGTGAAAATGGTTGGAACAGGAGGAGCAGTCGAGTCTTCTTCTTCTGGCATAAGCCCACCAATGGGTAATGGTCATTTTCCGTCAAAAGACAGTGTAAAGTCAGCCCACGTTATACAAATGATCATCATAGATTCTAGTAGTAAAGAATTCAAGCAAGTTGATAAATCTAAGTTGGAGATACTATTAGACAACAACAAATGTTATGGATTAAAAAGAAGAAACCGATATTTGTTCAATTTTGGTGGACCGGGAGGAAATTCTTGTGAAATATAATATTATAAAAAAATATTATTGGTTATTATGAAAATAAATTATTCGACTATTGGTTTATGTTATTTTTTTTGCTAAAATATTTTTTATAGAGCATGCAAATAAAAAAAATTAGAAGTTCTGAAATTGTCGGAAAAAAGAGAAGTTTTAAATCTAGTTTCTAACTAGCTCCAAATGAAAAAAATAATTAATAAAATCATAAATTTTGAACCCTTGTACCAATTTGTACCCATTGTAGAAATTGGTGGATGCCCCTAGATGTTGACACGTGGCATGCTGTTGAGACCGTAAAAATTTGAGAGAGGGATAGATAGACTTGGATGGTATTGGAATAAGAAATCCTGAATCGAACGACAACAAAAGCCATCACCGTTAACAGAATGTTTCCAGGGCCAACACTTACGTCAACGACATTTACATTACTTGTAACGCCCGTGAACCAAAAACTAAAATTTTGGGAAGGGTGTCGATCAATACCAAGAGGTGTGTCGATCGACACCAGTGTATTGACTTGGGAGAAGTCGCGATTTTGGTTGTGTGCGACGATCGACACTATGGTGTGTGTCGATCGACACAAGCTTTTATTAAACTGACGGGTTCAGTTTTGAATCGTTCGGTTTGCGGTTTGGGTTAAGGAACCCTAGAGCTTTCCTATAAAAGGAGGAGAAGCCGTAGGTTGTCGTTTTTCAGAGAGAAAAACAGAGTTTTTAGAGGACTGAGTGAAGAACATGAATTATTGTTGATTTCTTTGTGTTCTTGATCCTAAAAACGTGTTATTGTGATTGTGAGGCTCTTAAATCGAGTTTGGTCCGTGTTCTTTGCGAAGGGAGAAGGAAATATGGCGGTTTGGGTGTGAGAAGCCTCTGATTTTCGTGTGTTCTTCGTGTTCTTATCATTTTTCATTTCTGAATCGAGGTGAGTGCCTGACCATGGCTTATCTAGGTAATTAGAATGTCATGATGCGTTTGATTGAGGTTTGGATTGATTTGATGATGATTGATTGTGTGTTTTGGATGATTTTCGTGTCGGTGTTGACGTTTTTGGTGCAGGAGATCGATATGTACCATCCTAGAAAGAGCCATGAGAGGATAGGCTCGTGTTCCTCGACACTGCGACGAGTGTCGATTGACGCCATTGCTTGGTGTCGATTGACACAGTGTGGATGTGTCGGTCGACACCAGAAGGTGTCTCGATCGACACAAGTGTTGTGGTATCGATCGACACCAGGTAGTGTGTCGATCGACACCAGAGTCTGAAACGTGAATGTTTGTGTTGATTCATTGTTGATTGGAATTGTTTGGTAGATGGTTTTATGTCTGTGTGTATAGTCGGTAGATGGGATGACCTTCTCACTGAGTATTTGTGATAATACTCACGCATCTCTTATAAGCATGTGGTGCAGGTAAAGAAAATATGTGATTGTAGAATCGTGACTGTGAAGAGGAGATGATCTAGAGTCTCGTTTTCGTGCTTTTATGTTATTGTTAGAATTGCTAGCTAGGTTGCTAGTTATTTGAATTAGAATTATTTGAATTGGTTGTTGGTTCATTTATTTAATGGATAATTTGTTTAGTTGAATTGAGTTGATTTTTGCTGGTTATGATTGGTTTGCTGGTTAAATGTGATCGACTTGTTGAGAATTAATATTTATGGAAATACTAATTTGATTATGTTTAAAAAAAAAAACAGGTCGGGTTGTTTCATTACTCTTCAAGTCAAAGTCCATAACCATTCCCGTTACAATATTCTGATCGGTAAATTACATTTACATACACAATACATCAATATTACATTTTGAAACATCATAGAACAAAAAATACCAATTTGTTATTTTCTTCAAAAGTTTTGGAAAGAGTAGTATAAAATAAGTTTTTTTTTACGTTAAAAGTTTTGGAAAGAGTAGTATAAAATAAGTTTCAAATGTTTTTAGTAGTCTTTTGGGTCACGATATATATATCAACTTATTAAGAGCTCATATATGATCAAAATCGATATAACTATGGTCCTTTGGCCTATAAACAGAATACATAAACATAACACTTTCAAAGGTTCATCAATATCCATAAACATAATACATAAACGTGTAATAGAAATAATTTTCTCAAAATCCAAACAGATACAATTCAGATTCATACTAGATTCAAACCGTAGAAAGATCTAACAGGTAAATCGGGCACGATGTATGTGATTGGAGCCACGGCCCCAAACATACCTCGTGAAATTGGTGGTGGCACAGCAACTCTTGGACTATGTCGCTTTCTTGGAACCCATCAAGGCATATCACACATTCACTTGTCGGTTCCAGCATCTTAGCAATTGTGTATCTGAATGTCGTCAGCTCAATATCGGGTATGACGACTCTCCGCCTAGAGCACCAGCAAAGAAGTGACACAACAAACAAACCCACCATAATCAAGACGATCCAGAAAATTATGAAGAAGATGAAGAGGTCTCTCGTCTCCTTATACCCTAATTGGCCCATCGATCCGATTTAAAAAAAAATCGTGTAAAAATCAAAATTCTTCTTTCGAATTTGTGAATAAAACAGAAAGAAAAAATTTTGCTTATGATTTTTTGTTAATTGTCTGGGATGTCCAGTTGGGTATATATAAAATGGTCCACATACATTTCATGTAAGAACATCTGATGTATATGAATTTGCTGATCGTAGTGAATATCTAAATGTAAAAACTACGTGTACTAGACTAGATATTTTGGATGACTTGAGTTTTGGTTGAAGGATTTTGATGATTTTAGTTGTATCTAGGAAATATTGTAGGATTTGTTATTAAATTTTCTTTTGTAATCTCATTTAAAAACATAAAATCTCGATTGTTTGTAACTTTAACTAACAAATTTGTCTAGAACACTTTATTTTAAAAACGAGTGTCTAAATTTTTGCTGATAACAGTGTAGAATAGAGGTAACTTTCTAAACCACGAATTCAATAATTTTCTATTTCAGAAGATATTTACGAACACTATAACACTTTTTTTGTTGTTAAAGTTTTAATACTATAACCAATACCGGATGTTAGAAAACAAAATAAAATTAATGGTTAACCAACATAAAGCTATTATTTTAATGCAAATGATTTAAAATGTTTGATTGAATTACTACGAAGAATTTATATTGTTAGCGCATGCATAAAATTACAAGAAACTATTAGAAATACCTTAAAACTTTATGAACGTTTGATATATAGAAAACCAACTCAACCCTCCCTGTAATATATAAATTTAGTTATATTGTTTCCAATATGTCATACTTCAGATTAGTTGTAACTAATAAACCAATAAAATTTAGACAAAGAAGTCAAAAACTCAGTCGAGAGGCTCACATCACATGGCCAACCACACCGATGTTAAAAGTTCGGTTTTTTTTTTTTTTGGTCAAAAATTAAAAGTTCGTTAAAAACACGATTTCCATGCTCTTATGTTATTTTATTTCTTTCTTGATTGTGTTACTATAGCCAATTTCTCTTTAGTAAATCTTAGAGTTATTCAAATTTTAAACCTATTCAGTCTATAACAAAAAAAAAAAATATATATATATATATATATATATATATATATATATATATTAAAGAATTGCAAATAGGTCGGTCATTCGCGATCGAATATCGGTTTTAGTACTAATTTCAGTAATACTGTACATATCGTCGTAACTCGTAACATAGTATGCACTCTATTTTTTTGCTAAAAATGTGTAACATACTATATATGCATTATGATTAAACAATATTCAATGTACATTGTTAATTAATTCACCTAACGGCATCACTTTCGTACAAGTTTGTTAAAAATTACTATTAAGCACGTAAACTCTATTAGTAGAAAGCTTTTTAAAAAAAAAAGATAGGCACGTAAACTCTTTAAACAGTCACAACAAAATATTATAGCATAGATTCACACTGTTAGCAAAGAAAAAGAAACGCACTATAATACAAAAAGATCAAATGGTTGTACGATGTATAATCTGCCGTAATCTAAAGAAATTTTTTGTCTCCACACTATAATATGACAGTGATCGTGGACTACAAGACATTTAGTTAACCTTGAGTTGATTTTCGTTAATATCACAACAAAAAGTTCATAACTAGGTGAATTATCCACGTTATGCATCATGTCATTATTTATGTTTGGCACGAAAACAAATTTGGACTCAATGGCAAAATAAACAATTTCGAGGTAATTTTAGTAATATATTTTGTTAACAGGGACTTGAATGTAATTCTAAGAAGTGTTACTAAGATTTTTTTTTTTTGTTCTTCCGTTGAATCTCTCTGTCCGCAGGGATCTCCGTCTTTATCAACGCCGTACCTCCATCGTCGCCGGAAACTTCACCGGGTAATTTGGAGTCGCGTGAAGCTCTGGCTGGTTAACCGATCTATTGATTGGACTAGAGAGGAACGAAGCTAAAAGTTGAAGATTGTGGGTTATTGAGGAAAGAGCAAGAACAATGGGAGAACACAAGACAAAAGCTTGCAGAATTTGAATGCTCTTATGATAAATTGGTAATGCCCTTCTTCTTCTTCCTTCTCGTCTTTTATCATCATTCATCATCCTCACAGTTTATTCGCCTATGTAAATCATGTTATAACCTCGAAAAGATGTTATGGATACCAAGTTCAAAAATTTATGGATAGTATGATAAATCTGGAACATGTGCTTAACTTTCCGGTGTGTGCAACTGTTTTAGGGTTACTCGAAGGGCTTGAAATTTGATTCTAGGTTATGTTTTCAAGACAAATTGTCTAAATTCTAGCACACTTATTGGGTTTACAGAGTAAGGTTAAAGAGATGGTGAGTATAGCAGTGAAAATGCGGCAAAAGCTCTTGTCTGCTCCAAGTAGCCAAAACGGTTCAACTAATGATGACGAAATGGGGTCTAAAAATGAAATGCAACAATCGATGTTGAGCGTTGGTATTATCGATATGTATTACATTCAATGGCTGCTGATAGGATATGGACATGAAGGGGATTTGTTAGGAAGATGATTATTTTTATTCCATGTTTCCGAAAATCTGTTACTGTCCTAGTAGAGAACCTTCAACTGTTTAGCTTGTAATAGTATGCCACTGGAAAATGTGTGGGAAATCTTGGTAATTCTTGTTCTTCAAGTAAGATTTTGTCAGAATCCCATTAGAATAACCTGGGGAATGATCAGCCATACAAATTGTCAGTAGAAATGTTAAAATGGGCTCGTCCGGCCTGTTTAGAGCCCGTTTTCGTCTTGGCCTGCCGGGTTTAGTAAGGTCCGTGTATGATTTAGTTAGTGAATAATATCATTAGTTTTTTCCTTAACGTTGCAATTTATTAATTTTCTTGTTTTTGTATAATCAAAAATGAAAATTTAGAAGATGTTCAAAAAAATCCTTCTATAACATTGAGTATGGATGGATCAGGGACTTGATAAAATACTGAAGGCGATGCCAATAGTCAATTTATTAATTTTCTTGTTTTTGTATAATCAAAAATGAAATTCTAGAAGATGTTCAAAACAATCCTTCTATAACGTTGAGTGTGGATGGATGAGGGACTTGATAAAATACTGAAGGCGATGCCGATAGTCAATTTATTAATTTTCTTGTTTTTTGTATAATCAAAAATGAAAGTCTAGAAGATGTTCAAAACGATCTTTCTATAACGTTGAGTGTAGATGGATCAGGGACTTGATAAAATACTGAAGGCGATACCGATAGTGGAGGATGAAGAGCCTATCATTGTGCCAAACTTACTAGCGTTTAAGTCTACGGAGAGGAACAGTTTAAGCATCATTGGTCGTTTACTTAACCCTGATTGTCAAAAGATTTCAAGTCTGGTTCTCGATATGCCTAGGAAGTGGGGTATGAACAATCGTGTTCAAGGTGTGGTGCTTTCTAAGGATCGGTTTCAATTTATTTTCTACTATGAAGAAGATCTGAAGGATGTTCTCAACCAAGCTGTACAAACATACAATGAATGGTCTCTGGTTTTAGAGAGGTGGGTGGATCCGTTTCCAGAGAATTACATGCAGCACTTATTGGTGTGGGTTCAGATTCACAACGTGCCGGTGAATTATCATACGGAGTGATGAATGTAAAATAGTGATGAATGTAAAATAAACAGCAAACGTAAACAAAGTGAATGATGATTAAAGTTCTTAAAATTCAATGAGACAAAAGAGTTAGGCAATGGGTTGTTCGCAGGAATTATTCGAAAATTGAACGTGTCGATCGACACACAGGACCGTGTCGATCGACACAGAGATAAAAACAGTTAGGATTTTGTTAAGTACGGTTCTAGAACTCAAACACGAATGTAAAACCAATCAACTTTCATTGCAGAGATTATCTATGACTAAATCCCTAAATTCCAAATTTCTTTGCAAACTTAGTGAATAAAATCAAGCTTTAAGTTCAGGTTCAATTGTTCACAAAATTACTAAGCCAAATTTCTTTGCAAATAGATAATTATGTTCATCTAAGATTATATCAGGTTGTTAATAATACTTTCGCATCTATTAAAGCAACCTAGGATATCCAATTTCAGTTGATCAATCCTAAAATCAGAGTTAAATCAATCTAGATGAAAAACATAAAGATAAATCCTAACAGGGTTTCAATCCTATCAATTTTTCATCAAACCCTAGAACTTCCCAAAACCTAACAAGCAAACTACTCAGACATGGGTGAGGAAATCATTATGAATGAATAATATTGCATTAAAAAGATAGAGTAAGAGATACAGAGAGTTAATCGATAAAGTCTAGAAGTCTGAAATCTCCTCAAAACTCTCCAAAATCTCCTTTCTCAAGTCTCAATAGAAAATAAGATATCTCCCTAAAAGCCTAAGGAAAAACTATATATATTGTGTAAAATTCGGACTGGGCTTTTCTGTAAACTTCTGGGTTTCATGGGCCCAAGAGGAAATTCTTCAATCTTCACATCAGACATGCTCGTGTCGATCGACACAGACATGTAAAATCGACTTTGACTTGATCATTTCGTCTCTTCTTTCCTCGATGCTCCAAAATGCTCCAAAAGCTTCCATCAAACTCCAATCGTCCTTTAACCAGCAAAGACTCAAAAAGACTCGAAAAATACCAGAATCTATAAAAAGGACTTATATCATGGTCGAAAACGGGTAAAAACCATGATATATCAACTCCCCCAGACTTAGCATTTGCTTGCCCTCAAGCAAAACATACACCAAGAATGTGAAAGAAGTTTGAAAACGCAGAAACTTAACTTCCCTTGAAGTACCAGACCATACCATTTCAACTAGTAAGCCGCATAATGCAAAACCAATTCAAAACCAGACCACCATGTACTTTTCCATAGACATTCGCAGCCTCCCAAATTCATCCACGACTTATCAACATAACCCGCTAGTCCTCATTGCTGGGTCTTGTCCCAGATCTCGATGCCAAGAACCTTCTAGACTCATTCCCATACTATACCATGTCAAGTGAACCATACAACCTTTGGTACTCTTTTTCTCCCTCAAACTTATTTGATTCTTTACTTTTTTCTTTTTTTGAATGACTGCTGAGACCCAAAAGCAGCGCTTTCACTACTGTTGTTCCTTGTGAGAAGACAGGGTCGTGAGATCGCTCGTCCTCTACATCCGTTCTAAGGGACTCAGACTGCTGCTTTTGAGCTCCAGGTGATCACCTCTTGAGTACTGACTCACTGGAATTTTATTTCCTCATCCTATACTCAAGAACTATCATTTCACCCCAATCATCATTATATTTTTTTTTTAGAATGAGGGAGAGGAGTACCATTATTTTCACTAAAATGTGCACTTGTTAGGCATGAATGAGGAGTCAAGCTCTACGAACACCAATCACCGAGGAGACCGCATAATTAGCTCGAATTCGAGGCAGATTATGCTGGAAGTAACAGACGTCTCTAGTTAGCTGGTCAGCCTTAGGATTTTTCATTAGTCTTTCTTTGAAATTGATCCTGGAAAAGTGGTCACACAACTAAAAAAGATGATCCACTAAACCAAAGAATGATCATTGTCTCCAACTGACTATTTTGACTCAATAAAACGTTTTGGATTGACTCTCAAAAATGAAAACAATGTTAGCAATTACCTCCCCCAGAGTTAAACAACAATGTCCCCAGTGTTATCAAGTCTAGAGTTGGTGAAAGAACATAAAAGAAAAAGAAAACACCAATTGAAAAGAACGAGAACTTACCTGTTGCAGGGCGTGTCGATCGACACGAGTAGGTGTGTCGATCGACACACTATTGTTTCCTCGTCTCTTTTTTTTTATAAATATCTGAAACACTTAAAACTAAAACTAAAAATTAGTAAACAAAGGGAAAATAAAACGAAAATAAGTAGACTTACCCGTGGATTGCCTCCCACTAAGCGCTTGTTTTCAGTCATTAGCTTGACTGTGTCAGGACTCAGGCTTTTGGTGGATCTTTGAGGGGCCTTCTGTCTCCCTCATCCGTTGATAGCCTTTCATTTGATCGATCTCTACCTCTAGACTTCCAAGGAACAATACCAGGGAAAAGCTTCATGGTGGTTTGCTGCATCTCCTGAACAATTACCTCTCCTTTCTCCCTCAACTCAATGGGGATGATGATTCTGAACTTGGAGAAAGGTTTGGAAGTCTTTTTGCGCTTCACCTTGCAGGCAGTCAAGTCGCCATCGGATCTCAAAGAGGGTGGAGTCGAAGGTTGGGTACATGGGATCTTCTTCGTGTCATCTCCAAGGTCTGAACTCTGCTTTCTTCCATTTGTAACGGTCATACAAGAATTCTCCTTGAATCGAACTGCGGGGTAGAAGACATTCTTGTTGACCTTGGAGAAGGAGATTCGTTGATTAGGAAAATCTACAATTGCACCCACAGTGGCAAGGAATGATGACCCAAGAATCAATGGTCTCTCGCTGTCATTCTTTGTCTCCATAATGTGGAAATCCACCTGAACCAGACAATCTCCTACTTGAAGCATCAAATCAGGAATGAATCCTTTCGAGACTGTTGAAGAAAAGTCAGCCAGATCGAGAGACATCTTCGAAGGTTGCATATCCTTAATCCCTAGCTTCCTTGCAACAGACTGAGACATGACATTCACATTAGCTCCAGTGTCACAAAGAGAATTCTTGAATTCCATACCTTTGATTGAGCAAAGAACAATGAACATCCTTGGATTCGGTATCTTTTGCAACTTCCTCAGTAGTGGTTGAGCATGTCTCCCTTTCTCCTCTAGCGTTTTGACACTAATAGCCCGTGGGTATGGAATCTTGGGCTTGTAGACCCTTTCCTCTGCTTGAACCGAAGGTTTCGAAATTTTTGGACTCGTCTGAGACCCGTGTCGATCGACACACTCCTTATGTCGATCGATATGAGTATTCTGTGTCGAACCCGTGTCGACCTTGGGAGAAAAATCACCGATTGCGTAAACTCTAGTTTTGCGATTTTCGACCTGTGTCGATCGACACAAGCCTTTCGTGTCGATCGACACGGGGTCTGGAACGGAATTCTATTCATCTTCAACCTCCTCTTCACTCCCCAATGTGATAGCATTGACGTGTAGTCTCGGGTTTGTGTCAGTTTTGCTCGGAAGAAAACCTTCTTGCCTCTTAATTGACTCCGCGGTTTGAGCAACTTGAATATCCAGCTTCTTGACATGGGCGTTCAAAGCTTCAAACTTCCCATTCAGATCTTGGTACATGACATCCATTTTTCCATTGAAGCTCACGGCCATCTTCTGTTGACCTTCCAATAGCTGCTCTAGCATAGATTTCATCTCGCTACTCTCTGATGACTGAGCAGGTGGTGTCTGATAAGAAGAAGAACCATAGTTCTTTTGGTAGTTGTTGCTCTAAAATGGCTTCTGAAAGTCATTCTTCTGATACCATTACTGATTACCATACCTCTGACCCTGAAAACCAGCTCCACTGATGTTATTAACATCACTTTGTTCAGGTTCGAAAGTCTCCACTTTTGCAGCAAACTGAACTGACTTCTTCCCAACTAGAAGGTTATGCACAGAGTCTAACTTGGCTTTCACCTCAGCAATCTGACTTCTATCCACATTCCCACCAAGCTTCTTCCTTTCGAAGTCTGCATTCTTGGTGCTATTGCTAGAAGCCAAGTTCTATATAAGTACTAGTGCATCCTGTGGATATCTAGTGTTGAAGTTCCCGTTGCTCGCAGCGTCAAGAGCCATCTGGTATCTCCAATCAATCCCTCTGAAAAAAATACCCAACAACTGAACATCACTGAACTTGTGATGAGGGCAATCTCTCTGATAAGCCTTGAATCGTATCCAAGAATCCTTGAATGCCTCAGTCGGTCCCTGCTTGAAAGTAGAGATCTTAGTCCTCAAGTCCTCAGATCTAGCCTCATCAAAGAAGTTGTTGAGGAAAGCATTCTTGGTGTCCTCCCAAGTAGTTAGCGATACCGGCTCTAGCTGCTTCAACCAGTAGGCTGCTTCTCCACTGAGAGAATAGGGAAAAAGCTTGCAGTAGAGGTAATCATTGGACACTCCATTAGCCTTAATGCTGGAAGCTAAGTCCTCAAACCTCTCAATGTGGTCCATGGGGTGCTAAGAGGGAAGACCATGGAATGGATGCTGAGCCACAAGTGAAAAGAAAGCATGCTTAACCTCGAAATCGCTCCTCTGGAACGCAGGAGGGCGAATTGCAGCCCTATTAATGTAGAACTCATCTGGCCTGTTGTAGTCTCCGAGAGTACGCCCACGCCCAGCTGGCTCTTGGCGCTGCATAACGTTTCGCTCAGACTCCTCCACAATTACAACTCCATTCTCATCTAGCCTCTGACCCTGAGCATTGCGTCTATTCCCTTCACCATCAACCAACAATCCAGCTGCATCTTGAAACAATACTAACGGAAGACGCTCCATTGTTGCTTCTCGTGTAGCTTTTCTGTTGGCTTTTTCTAAAACTCCTAACTCAGAAACAAAATCTACTAACTCTTGATTATGGTTGCTTCTGGTCTTGCGATTAGGCATGCACCTGAAACACACAAAAACAAAAGAAAACGGAAGTAAATGAACAGAAAATTAAAACTTAGACAAAACTCTAAAATCAAAAATCGAATGGTGATTTTGATTCCCCGGCAACGGCGCCAAAATTTGATATGCTCAAATTTGCCCTGAGCTACTCTCTCAAATTAAGAGATCGTAGTAGTACTTAGGGATCGAATCCACAGGGAATCTAAACACACAATCGATTAAAGAGTTCAAATTATGCTAAGTAAATAGTGATGAATGTAAAATAAACAGCAAACGTAAACAAAGTGAATGATGATTAAAGTTCTTAAAATTCAATGAGACAAAAGAGTTAGGCAATGGGTTGTTCGCAGGAATTATTCGAAAATTGAACGTGTCGATCGACACACAGGACCGTGTCGATCGACACAGAGATAAAAACAGTTAGGATTTTGTTAAGTACGGTTCTAGAACTCAAACACGAATGTAAAACCAATCAACTTTCATTGCAGAGATTATCTATGACTAAATCCCTAAATTCCAAATTTCTTTGCAAACTTAGTGAATAAAATCAAGCTTTAAGTTCAGGTTCAATTGTTCACAAAATTACTAAGCCAAATTTCTTTGCAAATAGATAATTATGTTCATCTAAGATTATATCAGGTTGTTAATAATACTTTCGCATCTATTAAAGCAACCTAGGATATCCAATTTCAGTTGATCAATCCTAAAATCAGAGTTAAATCAATCTAGATGAAAAACATAAAGATAAATCCTAACCGGGTTTTAATCCTATCAATTTTTCATCAAACCCTAGAACTTCCCAAAACCTAACAAGCAAACTACTCAGACATGGGTGAGGAAATCATTATGAATGAATAATATTGCATTAAAAAGATAGAGTAAGAGATACAGAGAGTTAATCGATAAAGTCTAGAAGTCTGAAATCTCCTCAAAACTCTCCAAAATCTCCTCTCTCAAGTCTCAATAGAAAATAAGATATCTCCCTAAAAGCCTAAGGAAAAACTATATATATTGTGTAAAATTCGGACTGGGCTTTTCTGTAAACTTCTGGGTTTCATGGGCCCAAAAGGAAATTCTTCAATCTTCACATCAGACATGCTCGTGTCGATCGACACAGACATGTAAAATCGACTTTGACTTGATCATTTCGTCTCTTCTTTCTTCGAAGCTCCAAAATGCTCCAAAAGCTTCCATCAAGCTCCAATCGTCCTTTAACCTGCAAAGACTCGAAAAATACCAGAATCTATAAAAAAGACTTATATCATGGTCGAAAACGGGTAAAAACCATGATATATCACCTTGGAGGATAATTTTTCATATGTCTTAGACATGATGGACAATCAAGGGATCCCGGAGAAGTTTCGAGCAGCTATACCATGGGTTTTATGGAATGTGTATAAGAACCGTAATTCTATTATTTATGCTCAAAAACAGATTGCTCTGAGTCAAATCATTTTACAAGCCTTTGAGGAAGCAACTTTGTGGAGTGAAGTTAACAACAAATCAGAGATGGAGAGTGGTATTGTCTCTCGGGAACAGGTTGGTGCTCGGCATTGGCAACGCCCACTGGCTGATTGTGTAAAATGCAATCTCAATGCTTCGTGGCGTAATGCGTCTTTGCATAGCGGTGGTGCTTAGATTGCAAGAAATCATTATGGTGATGTTTTGTTCCATGCTAGGGATGCATTTACCTGCTCTCCTAATACGATTATTGCAGAGCTATGTTGTGTTATTTGGACTCTACAAAGCTTGCATGATTTGCGCTTAATGGATGTGGTGATCGGTTTGGATTGTCATGCTGCCTTCCAGGCTTTGCATAAACCAACAGAATGGCCGAGATACATGTTTCTCTTGGAGCAGATTAGTCAGCTTCGTGCGTGCTTTGATGTATGTGCTTTTGAGTTGGAAACACAAGGGACTAACTCTATTGCTCGAGCTATCTCAACGAGTGTTGCCCGAGAACACAAGGGACTAACTCTATTGCTCGAGCTATCTCAACGAATGTTACCCGGGATGGACGTTTTTCATCATATTTAGCAAGTGGCAGCCCGTCATGGTTACATGATCTCATTGCTCGTGAAGCAAGAATTTAACTTTGATTTCTTGCACTTTGTAATTTCGTTGGTTTTTTGTTGTTTCATGGTTTCATTCCCGTACAATTTCGGTTATTAATATCATTCACGATTAAAAAAAATCTAAAAAAAAACTCTAGATTTAATAGGTGGGATTTGGCCACGTAAAGGTATTTGGTTAGATTTTGAAATATAATATTTTTTGGGTTGTCTCCTATGCCCCCACCCTCCCAAAATAAAAATCATAGCAGCAATTGACGCTAATTTCAATTTCTTCCCCAATCGACACCATTTCTCTGTGTCTATCTTGGTCATGGCCATCAAATTCGCTTCACTAATTCGATCCTCGGTAATGTATGCTTGATTTTGAGTGCGTCTCTTTTCGTAGATGAATTTGGGCTCCTCCAAAATTTCTTTCAGTTGGTCGGATGATAAGAACAAGTTTAAATCTGGGTTTTTTGTTGTCTCTTCTCTGTGAAAGCGGCTCAATTGCTAGAATTCTTAATATCAAACACATGAGATGGATTGAGTGTGGTTATATTTCCATTGACTTTGTTCTTGTTACCGCTGGCAAATTCTTATTGCTTGTGGAGAGGGAGAGCCAAAACCTGAATGGTGTTCCCCTACCTTTGGATGTTTCTAATTGTGTGAGCATATGGAAGTCAGAGCTCAATACATGGCAGATATGTTCCAAAATGGAAGACGATTCACCTGGTTTGAGTCATCAATCCAGGTGAATAGTCTCAAGTCCGAATCACTCAAGAGACTGATTCCTTATATAATTTGCCAATAATATGCCGAGAGAGACCCTTAATGGTACAAAAGTAGTTTCCTTGATTTGCTTACTTTCATTAGTGGTTGATCTCTTCACTTTTGGATTATATTACACAGGGACTGGATCAAGTTACTCAACTGCTATCCCCTAGATCAGGGCAAGTATTCTTCATTTTTGTTTTGCTTAAGGAGGTTTATCTTTGTTTTTTTACACTTCAGCTATTTTAATCTTGTTCTTGAATGTTATTTCAGTGGCTTCCCTGGGCTGGAGATAAGCTACTCATACCTACTGGAGAACATTTCAGTAACGGTACAAGCACTTTCAGGATCAGTCATCCTGTCTCCGATGCTGATGCAGTTTAGACTGCCTGCAAGTGGAAGACTCTCGGTTAGCAACCGAGGTGAAGATGGAAGGCTCTTAATCTTACAAGGACTAGTAGGAGTTATCAATCACGCACTTCATTCGATCCAATATCTCTGGTATAAATGGAACTATTACTGATATTCGTCGTTGCATCACAAGATAGTTTCAACACTTCACTCTCATTTCTTTTTCTTTGGCCCTGCCTCCCTCAGAGACGAGAATTTTGCCGGTGCTGATTCTCTTTGGTTGTCCACAAGGAACAAGAATGGGATAAACCATCTGGATGTTCTAGTTTTTGTTGAACCCGTCAACGATCCACCGTTTATTAATGTTCGTCAATATAAAAGGCTCGAGAGTAATGGGGATGAATCAATCATCTTTCACAGGGAAAAAGACAAGTTCAACTTATCTGTTGGAGATCTAGATCTTACTAATTTTCCGGGTAATGTTAAACAGCACGAAATCTCTCTTGATCACTTAAAAGCTAGCAATAAAACTTTTTTGACTGATGAAAGCAAAATTTTAGGAGGTGAGTCTCATTTCTTAGTAACGTTTTCTGTGGAAGTCACTGATGGATTTCTGCTGACAAGCTTACCGGCGGAATTGATAAACTCAAGTTGTGAACATATTGTTCTCATCCAGACGATTTATCCCAAACTTACCGGCTTTTGTATATTATTAGCAGAAATGCAGTGAACAGGTTAATGCTTTTGTAGTTTCACTTCTCCCAGTTTCGACTTTTTGTGTTTGCAGTTTAATTTGAGTTTGAACAGGTTAAGCTTTTGAGTTTCATCAAGTATTACATGATTTTGGACGTGAAACTACAAACACAAAACATATAACCAGAACTCAGACTTTATCATTAATCCAAACTGAAGCTGAAACGGTTTGAGTTCGATCAGTTTCCGCCTACTACATATGGAAAATTGATCGAGGTCAAACCGCTGCATTAAATCAAATACAACACATATCTCTCATCAAAGTTAACATAACCAACATCTAAACATTGTAGTGGGTTACACATATTACATACATGAAGAAAATAATCAGAAGTTACTTATTAATAAGCTTTGTTCAAAGCGTGCAAGAGTAGTTAACTCGTTGAAAATATCAGAGAAGTGGAGGTGATCATCATTCAAACCTCTGTTTTGAAGCACCAAATCTCCCTCTTTAACAGGTTGAGAATCAGAGAACAGACTTGGATCCATGGAGTCATGAGAATCAGAAAACATGAGAAGACTATCAGCAAACTACTGAAGCTCTTGAGTGCTTTCGAAAACACCATTGGATAGTAAGTTTTCAAAACTTGTTTTAAGAACATCACCATAGGACAATAAGGTTTCAGAAGTCGTCTCAAAATCAATGGGTTGATCAAGATCCATGTCGATATCATCCAAGTTTTCTGCAGGTAAAGCGTTCTCGTTGTTGTTGTTGTCCATAATGCAGAAATCTTGAGAATTAGCCACGATCTCGGTATCAGTACTGTTCTGTAAGAAATCATCAGAGATGCAACAAATTGCAGGAGTGGTTAGGGTTTGATCCAAGTTTTCTGCAAGTAAAGCGTTGTTCTCCATAACGCAGAAATCTTGAGAATAAGACATGATCTCAGTATCCGTGTTCTGTAACAAATCATCCAAGAAGGTTGAGTCAAAATCTATGAGTTGATCAATATCCATATCTAATTCATTGTCAAGCCCTTCAAAGTTGTCTGCAGGTAAATAGTTTTGGGGGTTCGTGTAAGAACACAAAAACAAAAACAGAGGGGCTAACTAAGGATTTCTTGGATCATGTATAGATTCTTCAATAAGTGAGGCTAGATAATTTGTTTTAAGTGAAAACTGTAAGTGCATTTAAAAAATCTTCTAGTAATACATTCATGTAAAGAAATCATCTTTGCAAAGTCATGTGCAATTTTCTTTCTTACTCTTTGTTATAGTGGTTCCCGCACTTACACAGCTGAGTGGTGTTCTAGCCACCTTATGTATTTGTCGAAGGTAGTTTGCACTTTGTTTGATTGGCAGAGTTAGGGTTCTTCGGTTTGGAGCTCGAATTAGGATCATAGTTCTTCTGCACTTTAGTTTCTCTCTGGCTTCGGTGTTTAGAATTGGGTTAGGTCTCTTTGGTTGGGTTCGTCTTTCGAATGGCCTTTTGTTGTGGAGGAATCTACTATCCCTCTCCCTAGGCCTCTTTAGGGTCAGGGGAATGGTTTCAATGCAAACCAATGGTTTCAATCTTCAGTTCTTCTTTTGTGAGGATGTGACATGTCTTTAGTCTGTAGATAGTTGAAATTGGTTTGCGAGTTTCCACGTGTAAAATTTATTAGTCCTCTTTGGCGTTTCTCCAATCGGAGATCAAGATTTTTATTTTGAGCCTGGGTCTTCTTGAGATTTTTTTTGTCTTTTGAAAGATCGTTTTGGTGTGATGTATTTGTATGTTATCTTTTTGGCCTTGCTTTAGTTTTTGTTGCTGTTGTTGATGGTGGAGCTTCATTTAATCTTCTTAGTTTCTAAAGTTGCGATCATAGCTTTTGTGTGTTGGTGCGGTTTCATAGTCTTCAATTTTTTTTGGAAAATTTACAGGAGTGTGTCGGTTCATCGACTTAGTGTTAGTGAATATGTGTAATCCTTCGGTTCAGTTTTTGGGATATTCCTTCATCCATCGATCGTGAGATTTTCGTCCTGCAATTAAATCTGTTTCATACACGAACTCAAACGCTGTACCGATACATACATAAACAAAAATTATTGGCTTTTTATACATGAATTAATTAAAATAGACTAAATCATACATAGACATTAACAATGTTATTTTTAACGTTTAACTTTATTGTAACTTACTCAGATGATGACATTGATTTTTAAATGAAAATGAAATATAAGTACCGTTTTGGGTTTTATAATTTCAAATTTGGTTTATACAATATTAAATGAAAAAAAGAAAAAAGTTGAAACAAAGTTTGGAAAATTTTGAGAAGTTTTGCTTTTCGGACATTTTTTTCCCAAAAATATAAATATTAAAGAAAATTATTATTTTTAATAATAGTTTTACTTTTATATCATAACAAACAAATTAAAATATCTTTTGTCGATAACCAATTAATCTAATAATAGTAAATTTTGTGAAAATATAAGAAATACATATTACATTTTATTGGTGTATATTTATTTTAAACTGGATTTCTAACTAGACGCATTTTATGTTTCAATATAACATGGGTTAAAAAAAAATCAATAAAATAACAAAAATTGGCTTATGTGGCAAAAATTAAACATTAAATCTAGGTTAATTAATTAGTTTTTTAGTTATTAGTTTGTGTTTGGTTATTAAGCCCAATTTTTCATATAACATACCAATTCTTTCTATTATGTTAAAACTATATTTCTGTCCCATAACCACCAAAAAATAATAATAACTACCGTATCGAAAAAATCGTCAAATAAGTACTAAAAAACCCTTAAACCCTGAATTTTTCAGGAGACTCTTAGACGTAGTAGTAATCTTTAAATTTTCTCGGGAAAAAAAATTTGTTCCTATAGAAGGTGCAATGGCGGAACCATTGAATCTCATGTTGAAAGCAAGGGATTTTCTTGCGACTCCAAGCCACCAAGGATCAGAGATTGTTACCAATCAACACGTTGAATAATCTCATGGACAAATCTACTTATTCTACAAAGATTCATGATAAATGATACATGCGATCATTTAATATTTTTCAGTAAAAAGAAATGAATCAAAGTGATTGAAACAAGTATTGTACCTCATACATTTTCGTATATTCTGATTACTAATCAAAATAAAAAGAAAGAAACAGCGAGAATGAATTTCACACAATAATTACGAAATTCTATATTAAGTCAAATCAAACAGAAATAGCAAAATCTATTTGACATTAAAAAAGAATTCTATATATACAAGTCAAACCAAATAGAAATAACAACAAATCCAAAACCGAACAAAAAAACAAAAATAACATATATACTATATATAGAGACCAAACAATCCTCCCCTCTATCGTTATATATACACACATCTCATATCAATCAAACAACAAACATTAGTCTCATAATCTTGTTAGTTGAAGAAAAAACACTCCGCAAGAAAAAATGGCGGGAAACATTAGTAAGATGATGATGATGATGATGATAGCATTGATAATGATGGGATGTGTTTTACAAGCCTGCAATGGGATGAATGTTGACGAAAGCAAACCAACGCAGGATCCAAGATTTGATTGCTTTAGAACTTGTTCTATTGATTGTGGCAATCACAACAAACCTTGTTATGAAGATTGTCTCACAAAATGCAATCTCCCAAAACGCTCTTCTACACCAGTTTCACCATCATCTTCATAAAGAAATGATCTACATTTTATAAAAAAAAAAAAAAAACTGATCTACTTTATTGTTTATTTATTTATTTGTGATTTATGTCATTTGTATTACGAAATTCTATCTTTATCGATGTGATAAGAATCTGTTATGTATAATATTTATGATAAAGAGAAATGGAAAATTAATAATTATATATGTTGTATTTGTGTGACAAGTTTTTTTCAGGATTTTTTTCTTTTTGAATTTCAAAATACCAAATGTATTGTTAAAAAATAAAGGAGTTGTAAAATTACCCCACATTGAAATTCATTTTGTCTCAATGCCCTTTGTCATTTTTGACCATTTTTCCCTAAATTACCCTTAGCCTAATAAAAACAATTAAAATTTAAATTTTTTGAAAATCTTATAATTACAAACACCTAAAGAATAGTTATTTGTATATATCTAAATAATTTTATTAGTTAAAAATAATGTTAAAAATTGTATAGTTTGCTTCTACGGCTTCCAAAATCTACGTTCTACGTCTACGGGTCGGTAATTTATTGGTTCTGCTAAATAAACTTATATCTACCTGCGTAGAATTTGTATTCTACTACTTGCTATATGTTTTACATACTCGTAGAGTTTTTATTCCACGATTTGCACTAACATCTACCATATCCAGAATACGTATTCTACCTTGCTCAATATATTCGATTATGCTAAAATATAAATTCTACCATTTTTTCTATTATCTACCGAGTAGTGTAGAATGTGTTTTCTGCGGATTTAGTTATTAAATTCCCTAAATCTAGTATCTAAATATTTAACATATATAATTATTAATTTTATACGGAGGGTGGCGGACGGAGAAGACAGAGGCAAAGAGAAGATGAAGGGTGAGGAGGAATCCGGTGGTGGAGAGAAGACACAGGCAAAGACTCGATGAAGGATTTCGATGGTTTCTAGGGATCTCTAGTTTGTATCGATAAAGATAAAAAATCTTTTGTTTATATTATAAAGCTACTTTCTTTTTATAAATCAAATTTAATAAATTGATTTGTTTTATTTGTTTTGTAGATTTGTTTCTATAGAATTAGAGTCTAGTGGACTTGTTCATATGGTAGAAGGTGTATTAGGATAAAATGAAGTTCAAATGGTGGTAATTTAGCAAAATTCTCAAAAATAACTATTCTTTATATATTAATTGGAGAGTGATTTTTTAAAAAAAGCTTGTGTGTTTTTACCAAAATTATTCTCCAACTTTTAATCTGATATGACATTGTAAAAAATGTGACATGACATTCTCTAATTTACCTCATTCTGTTTAATTTATTTAGCTCAAACTCAATAACAAATTTAGCCCAAACTCAAACAAAAAAGTTTGCCAAAATCAATTATTAACCCAATTTCACAAATAAATGGAACAAAAATGATGCACTTATAAATCGGCCAAAATCAATTATTAGTCCAATTACATTTATTTATTAATATAAGTAAAAAACCTAGCTAATAATCTTCACTATATAAGGGATACATCACGGCCAAAAAATATGTTGATATCAATTCAATCGATTGATTTTATTTTTTTATATCAATTCAATCGACTGATTTTCACGGTCTTTTTCTTAAAAATGGAATTTCCATCAAAAGTAAAAAGAATTTTTCCGGGATATCATTTTCTTCTTATAATTTTTTTTTGTAGTTTTGGGTTTTTTTTAATATATAAAAGATATCATTTCAGATAGTCGGAGGTCTATTGATTTACTGTTATAAATTTCCATAAAATAGAATTTATGATTATATATTTTAACATTTTAAAATATTAAATAATTTATTTTTATTCTAAATTCTACTTAAGATAGTCGTACAATCCAAATTTAATATGTTTTTTAACTCTTATTTATTAAATTATTATACATTTTGATTTGACACGTTTACATATATAAAATAATTAAATCCTTTATATATTAATTGGAAAGTGATTTTTTGAAAAAGAAAATTTGTGTCTTCGCCAAAATCATTTTCCAACTTTTAATGTGACATGGCATTATAAAAAATGTGACATGGCATTCTCTAATTTAGCTCATTCTCTTTAATTTATTTAGCCCAAAGTCAATAACAAATTTAGCCCAAAATCAAGCAAAAAAGTTGGCAAAAATCAATTATTAGCCCAATTTCACAAATGAATAGAACAAAAGTGATACACTTATAAATCGACCAAAATCAATTATTAGTCCAATTACATTTATTTATTAATATAAGTATAAAACCTAGCCAATAATCTTCACTATATAAGAGATACATCATGGCCAAAAAATATGTTGATATCAATTCAATCGATTGATTTTATTTTTTTTATATCAATTCAATCGACTGATTTTCACGGCATCTTTCTTAAGAATATAATTTCCATAGAAAGTAAAAAGGATTTTTCCGGGATATCATTGCCTTCTTAAATTTTTTTTTTTTGTAGTTTTAGCTTTTTTTTTAATATATAGAAGATATCATTTCAGATAGTCGGAGGTCTATTGATTTACTGTTATAAATTTCCATAAGATGGAATTTATGATTATATATTTTAATGTTTTAAAACATTAAATAATTTATTTGTATTCTAAATTCTACTTAAGATAGTCGGACAAGCCAAATTTAATATGTTTTTTTAACTCTTATGTATTAAATTATTATACATTTTGATTTGACACGTTTACATATATAAAATAATTAAATCTTTTATATATTAATTGGAGAGTGATTTTTTGAAAAAAAGTTTATGTGTTTCACCAAAATCATTCTCCAACTTTTAATGTTACATGACATTATAAAAAATGTGACATGACATTCTTTAATTTAGCTCATTCTTTTTAATTTATTTAGCCCAAACTCAATAACAAATTTAGCCCAAACTCAAGCAAAAATGTTGGCCAAAATCAATTATTAGCCCAATTTCACAAATGAATTGAACAAAAGTGTTACACTTATAAATCGGCCAAAATCAATTATTAGTCCAATTACATTTATTTATTAATATAAGTATAAAATCTAGCCAATAACATTCACTATAAAAGGGATACATCACGGCCCAACAATATGTTGATATCAATTCAATCGATTGATTTTATTTTTTATATCAATTCAATCGACTGATTTTCACGGCCTCTCAAACTAATTTTCTTGAAAATGGAATTTCCATCAAAAGTAAAAAAAGGATTTTTCCGAGATATCATTGTTTTCTTATAATTTTTTTTTTGTAGTTTTGGCTTTTTTTTAATATATACAGGATATTATTTCAGATAGTCGGAGGTCTATTGATTTACTATTATAAATTTCCATAAAATGGAATTTATAATTATATATTTTAATATTTTAAAACATTAAATAATTTATTTGTATTCTAAATTGTACTTAAGATAGTCGGACAAGCCAAATTTAATATTTTTTTTAACTCTTATATATTAAATTATTATACATTTGATTTGACACGTTTACATATATAAAATAATTAAATAATAAAATAAATTTTTAAAATTTATATTATTAATAAAAACGATATTATTGACCAAAAACATTATAAACAAAAAAATCAACAACAATGTGTATAATAAAAAATCAAAAAAACTATATATTTCACATTTTTAAAGATTAAAATTAAAAAAAATTATATAAATAATTTATCTGCGTATAGGCGGAAAAATCACCTAGTACTTATTTAATTTTGACTTAATTTTGCTAACTAGATAATGAGATTGTTGTTGAAATAACCTCAAATTTGAGGTCAATTGCAAATGTAACCCCCTCTTTCTCTTTCCTCAAAATTTGAAATAACCAACCATAAAATTCAACTTATTCACAGAAATGCCATTATATTTGAATTAAATTTTTTTTTTTAAATCAGACATTCTAAACTATAAAATAAACAACCAGATATATTAACTTATTTACGAAAATGCCATTATCATCAATATTTCCAACCACCATGAACAACCAAAATGAAGCTCTAAATGATTCCCCAACTAATTAGGAAAGGATAACAGCTTCATTTGTGAGCTCATAACTTCTTCCTTACCCATTTCCTCTCCAATTTCATCTAAAAAACTAATTAAATTTGGTTTTCAAAATTCTTTCTCTCATAATCTATCGATTTTTAATGGTTCTTTCATAAATGACGGCTAGGCTTCTTTGTTAACCGTCATATTAGAAGTTTCAGGTCCGATTTTGAAAAACGAGCTCTACGTGTGAAAAATAACAAAAACCCGTGTTTTCCGATTTTGTAGACTGCACCAGAAATCTACTAGTCAACGAAAGGTTAGATTTGCAATTGACCTTTTTTAAAAATATTCAAATTAGACTGCTCGTGAAGTCTACCTGTTTTCCTTTGATAAAAAAAACACTCGTAGACTTCACGAGCAGTCTACTTGAAAATGAGTTAGTTTTGTATTTGACGAAAACTTTGGCTTTAAAGAGTAGACTTCTCCGTAGACTTCTCCAGTAGACTGCAAATAGAGTCTACTGCAAGGTTATTTCTGGCATTGACCACATTGTTGACTTTTTGTGTAGACTGCATCAGAAGTCTGTTATGTACGGACGGGTTAGTTTTGCGTTTGACCAAAATCTCAGACATTGACCAAGAAAAACATTTATCAGTAGACTTCTTATGCAGTCTACTACTTATTAAATAAATCAGTAGACTTCTTAAATTAGTAGTAGACTGCATGAGAAGTCTGCCGATACATGTTTGGTCAAACACAAAACTAACCTTTTTTAGAGTAGACCTCTGGAGAAGTCTACTCAAGAAGTTAACAATATGGTCAACTGCAAATGTAACCCGACCTTTTGAGTAGACTTCAGAATGAAGTCTACACATTTCAGCAGACTTCTATTGTAGTCTACTGGTAGACTTCCTAAGAAAAGTCTACCAGTAGACTGCAATAGAAGTCTACTAAATAAAGTCAAACTTTAGTCAATTGTAGAAATAACCTTTTTATTCAGTAGACTTCTCTAAGAAGTCTATTTGAAAAAATCAAATTCTAGTCAAATTCTGGTCAAATGCAAAAGTAACCTAATAGACTGCTGCTGAAGTCTACTAGTGTTTGTCGTAATTGCAAAAATAACCCATTACGTAGACTTCTCGATGAAGTCTACTGGTAGACTTCTCGATGAAGTCTACTGGTAGACTTCTCTAACTTCATAGTAGACTTCAGAGAGAAGTCTACTGATTTAATTTTCTTATAATTGCATTTAAAACTTATTTATAATGAATTTTTTAGATTTTCTTTCTCCCACATGTGTGTTATATAATGTGTTTCCTTCTGTGTTAATTTGACATATTTAGGTTCAATATTTATTGTATAAATTAAATTTCTTGTTTGAGTAGTACCTACATGTTGTTCGTAGACTTCTCTGTGAAGTCTACTAGTATTCACTTAGTAGACTTCAGTACGAAGTCTACAGCAGATGTTCGAGACCTAATGTGTTTTCTATTGTTTTTTTTTTTTACAGAGAATGGTTCATTTAGTTGTTGTCTATGGAGAATGGGCTATTCAAGATAAAGCGTGGCAATTTGTGGTTGATAATCCAAAAGGAGGAAGACTGTTCTTTTTGAGTGATGATTGCACCCATTGTGATCTTCTTGAGATGGCCAAAGATGAATATAAGCTGGAATAAGACTTGGTGGAGATCACTTATTCACTACCGGAATCAATGTTGCAACATATGGCACCGGATACTCCTCCAATGCATGTCACAAATGATAGACAAGTTAAGAATTTGATTGAGCTAAGTAAAACGCATGTTATACGTCTTTGTGTCTCGAGTCGGTTGGAGAAGGATGATGATGTCAACAATGATTGTGATGGAATTTTGGCCAGTGGTGGTGAAGAATATACAGACGTAGATGCTGAGGAATGCGAGGAAGGAGATGGTGACCACTATGGGGATGATACGGGAAATAATGTCAATGAAGAAGATCATGGTAGTGAATATGGTGATGGGCAAGACGTTGAAGATGGTGATGGGCAAGACGAGGATATAAAAATTGATGGTGTTGGTATCAATGAAGATTACAGTGCATACGGGAAAGTCAAAGATGAGGATGAAGATGATATCTCATTTGATGGTGTTGGTGGGAGTGAGCGTTGTTTTGGCGAAGGATTAGGATCAAAAATGACATGGTTTGATGGTATACTTGTCGGAAAGATTTTTGGTAGCAAGGATGAGCTTCTTAGAGAGTTGCGATTGACGGCCGTGATGTCAAGATTTGCATTCAAAACATACAAGTCTACTAAGACTCTGTTAGTCGCTATGTGTCGTGTTAAAGGATGCAAGTGGAAAGTCAGAGCTACCGTGACGAATGAACCAAACCATTTTTGGGTGACAAAGTATATTAAAAAGCATACATGTTCACTACCGGACAGAGTCGCTCACAGGAAATGCTCTACTCCAAAGTATATTGGTAGGTTATTTATCGAGCGCATCGGAATAATTGATGGAGTTACGCCAAATGAAGGTGATGTTTGGTATGAATCTGGATTATTCCACTTCATACAGATCATTGTTATACGCCCAAGAAATGGTGAGGGGAACTGCTGAACATGGATATGAAAATCTCCCATCTTATTTACATATGATCAAAAAAGCAAATCCGGGAACATTGACCGCTCTTGAGGTTGATGCTCACAATAGATTTAAATATCTATTTATATCGTTCGGAGCCTCCATAGCTGGTTTTCAGTATCTTAGACGAGTAATCGTGGTCGATGGGACTCATTTAAGTGGAAAGTATGAAGGTGTTTTGCTAGTGGCGGCCGCCCAAGATGGTAATTTTCAGATTTTCCCTTTGGCGTTTGGAATTGTAGATGCTGAGAATGATGCTTCATGGCAATGGTTTTTTACCAAATTGAGAGGTTGTATTTCTGATCAATACTCGTTGAGCATAGTTTCAGACAGGCACGCGTCCATTAAGAAGGTATACGAGACGGTTTTCCCTTGGGCAACCCGAGGTATATGTTACTACCATCTTCAGTGTAACATTGTCACAAAATTTAGGGGAAAACAGCTCATGTACTTGGTCAAAGGCGCTGCGTATGCGTATACGCTTGATGAGTATGACCGATACATGGATTTGATACGAAGTGTGAAGCCAGAAATTGCAACATACTTGGAGGAAGCGGATCCAAAGCTATGGTCACGAGTTCACTTCGAGGGAGATAGATATAACATAAAGACAAGCAACATTGCTGAATCTATCAATGCCGCACTTAAGGTAGCTCGAGGATTTCCCATAACATTTCTTTTGGAATTTATCCGTGAGAAGCTAGGAAGGTGGTTTCGTATAAGGCGAGAAGATGCTCTACGTCTAACAACACGCCATACTCGGGCAGTTGAATACTTGTTGGCGGTTCGTGATGATTACTCGTCTCGGATGAAAGTGGGACGCATTAATAATCTTCAGTTTCATGTGAAAGGAGGAGCACGTGACTGTATTGTTGATTTGGGCCAAAACAAATTTACATGTGGTGTCTTCAACATCGAAAAGATACCTTGCTCGCATGCTATTGCCGCTTTGGTAGAGAGTAAACAAGATGTCGGTACCGGTGTTTGCCTGACTTATGGAAGGGATTCTTTGTACTGGGCCTATGCGGAAAGCATTTTCCCAATAAACCCAGTCGGTGAATGTATAGCATCAACCCCATGTCTGCCTCCTGACGTGAAGACGCGTCCGGATCGGAAGAAGAAATCAAGGTGGAAAACTTGGTTAGAAATCGCAAGGATGAAAGGTACTAAACAACGGAAGATTCATGCTCAATACAATTGTTCAAAGTGCAACCAACCGGGCATAAGAAGCCGAATTGTGGTACTTAGCTGTTTTCAGTAGTACTTATATGTTGTTAGTAGACTTCTCCATGAAGTCGACTGGTAGACTTCTCTAACAAGTCTACCAGTAGACTTCATAGAGAAGTCTACTGATTTAATTTTCTTATGGTAGCATTTCAAACTTATTTATAATGAATTTTTTAGTTTTCCTTTCTCTCAAATGTGTGTTATATAATTGTTTGCCTCCTGTATGATTTTGACATATTTAGGTTCAATATTTATTGTATAAATCAAATTTCCTGTTTTCAGTAGTACTTACATGTTGTTAGTAGACTTCTCCATGAAGTCGACTGGTAGACTTCTCTAAACAAGTCTACCAGTAGACTTCATAGAGAAGTCTACTGATTTAATTTTCTTATGGTAGCATTTCAAACTTATTTATAATGAATTTTTTAGTTTTCCTTTCTCCCAAATGTGTGTTATATAATTGTTTGCCTCCTGTATGATTTGGACATATTTAGGTTCAATATTTATTGTATAAATCAAATTTTCTGTTTTCAGTAGTACTTACATGTTGTTAGTAGACTTCTCCATGAAGTCGACTAGTAGACTTCTCTAAACAAGTCTACCAGTAGACTTCAAGAGATGTCTACTGATTTAATTTTCTTATGGTAGCATTTCAAACTTATTTATAAAAATATTCCATTATGAGAAGTACCAAATAACGTCAATACAAGTGAAAACAAACTCCATAATGATATTTTTTAACAGATAAATACAATGAAATCCTATTTAGTAAACTTTGGTGTGGAGTTGCGTGAACTGTTTTGCATGAGACGAATAGCATTCCTGATCACTGGATCAATGTCTTCTTCGTCTTCCTCGATGCGTATTAAGTAGCCAAGGTGAGCGAGAGATCGTCTGTACTCTAGTTCAGTGATCTCCTCCACATCAACATCCGTAGCACTTCCTTGATTGTCATTTGCTTGTTCTTGTCTCCCAAATGGTTGTTGTGGCTGTTGTGGCGGCTGTCGGACTGTTGGGTTGGCTCTCAATGCGGGGAGGGCGAGTACGATTTTCCTTGCTGCCATTGCCTTGCTGCCATTGATAAAGTGCAAGTCAAATAACAAATAAGAAATAACAAATAACAAATCTACAAATTAAGTTTCAAACCTGTTTATTCTAGCAGACTAAAGAGTAAGAGGTTTTTAGAGACACGAGAGAGATAGAGAGGAGACGAAAGAGATATATACAGCAGACGCGGAGGGATACGAAGAGGTAAAAAAGGAAGATTTTATCCGTATATTGTTTATGACCGTTAGATTGTTTCTAATCAATGGCCTATGTAAAGAATTAGGTGATCCTCACCTTCATTAATTAGCCAATGAAATAAGTTTGTAACAAGAGAAGTCTACTAGGTAATACATGAGAAGTCTGCTACAGAGAAGTCCGCTAGTAGACTTCTCTGTAGTAGACTTCTCCTGTATTACCTAGCAGACTTCTCTGTCAAATAATTTTGTTACAAGAGAAGTCTACTAGGTAATACAGGAGAAGTCTACTATAGAGAAGTCCGCTAGTAGACTTCTCCTGTATTACCTAGCAGACTTCTCTGTCAAATAAGTTTGTTACAAGAGAAGTCTACTACAGAGAAGTCCGCTAGTAGACTTCTCTGTAGTAGACTTCTCCTGTTTATTCTAGCAGACTTCTCTGTCAAATAAGTTTGTTACAAGAGAAGTCTACTAGGTAATACAGGAGAAGTCTACTACAGAGAAGTCCGCTAGTAGACTTCTCTGTAGTAGACTTCTCCTGTTTATTCTAGCAGACTTCTCTGTCAAATAAGTTTGTTACAAGAGAAGTCTACTAGGTAATACAGGAGAAGTCTACTACAGAGAAGTCCGCTAGTAGACTTCTCTATAGTAGACTTCTCTTGTTTATTCTAGCAGACTTCTCTGTCAAATAAGTTTGTTACAAGAGAAGTCTACTAGGTAATACAGGAGACTTCTCTGTCAAATATACTAGCAGACTTTTGTGGGAAATAAAAACTTCAATCTTCAAACAGGAGATATTGTAGCAGACTTCTCATACAAAACTTTAAAACTTCAATCTTTTCAGAGAGGGAAAAAAAGTAGAGAGAGAAAGCTTGAGTAAGAAGTCGAATTGGTGTTCCTGTTTGCTACGGCGAGGCATCGGCTCTGGGTATTCTCGGATTTGGTGGTTGATTTGGACTCCGGCGAGATGATTCGTCTTCATCTCCAGTTTTCGGCGTCTCCTCTTCGAACCGAGCTCTGTTCCTTTGAGTGAGAAAGTTCTTGTAGTACCTGCACAACGAGAAACAAACATGTTGACTAAGAGTTACTAAGAGTTTACCTGTTACGACAATACAGCAGAGATGTTGACTAAGAGTTTACCTGAAAATTCTCTCGACAACTACCTCATACAACAAAAAGTTCTCTCCGTTTTGTGAATTTTTTCGGGCATAGTTGTCGATCGCCCTGTCGATTGGTCATCTCGCAACAGAGAAACAGATTTCAGATTAGTGCTGCACAATTTTAGATTGGTGTTTGAATCGACATGTATGTAGTTAGAAGTATGTGGGTTTGTAACAATGATCTATACGCTCCTCAAGAGAAACAGGGTTGGTTCATGGAACTTACAAGAGATTTCCTCCCATTATCGTGTAGTCAGCGATCTCCTGAGGGGCTTCAGTGGTTGTAGTTGGTTCATACAGAAAGGGAAAGAGAAAAGGAGTCAGACAGTGAGTTAGAAGTCAGAAAGGGAACATCCTGGACAGAGAAAGTCGAAGATACTTACATGGATCTGAGGAGAAGTCAATGCTATATCCAACCCTCTCGCGTCTAGGGAACCGAATTTCAGATGTAGCAGAGGAAGAATCCGGTTGCAGATTTGGAGATCGGTACGGAGAGGCCATGATAGGTGATTGATTGAGATTTTAAGTTTTTGTTTCGTAAAAGAGGAGAAAGTGAGGAGCTTTGTTGGTTCGGAACCTAGGGTTTTCAGATAAAGGAATTGTTGACGGTTCTTTTTTGTTTAGATAAATGTAAATAGAGAAACCGTGATATTTGATTAAATCTAGTAGAGAAGTCTACCAGAGAAGTCTACAAGAGAAGTCTACAAGGGAAGCGTACACGAGAAGATTCATGTCCAGAAGCAGATGTCTACCGGAGAAGTCTACTAGAGAAGTCTCCCGGAGAAGTCTACAAGAGATGCTTACACGAGAACATTCACGTACAGCAGCAGATGTCTACTAGAGAAGTCTACCGGAGAAGTCTACTAGAGAAGTCTACTAGAGAAGCGTACACGAGAACATTAATGTACAGAAGCAGATGTCTACCGGTGAAGTCTACAAGAGAAGTCTACAAGATTCTGATCAATACAGAAACAAATGTCTACTATTTAAGTCTACAAGAGAAGTTTTTAGAGAGAAGTTAATAAAATATCAAATTACGTTAATGTACATTAGTTTGCTATAGCGAGGTATCGGCTCTGTGTTTCTTCGGATTTGGTGGTTGATTTGGACTCCGGCGAGATGATTCGCCTTCATCTCCAGTTTTCGGCGTCTCCTCTTCGAACCGAGCTCTGTTCCTTTGAGCGAGAAAGTTCTGGTAGTACCTGCACAACGAGAAATGTTCACAATACAAGGAAAATGTCACTCACAGTATTAATTTCACCAGGTTGAAAACAACGAAAATTTGACTTGTAAAGAATTCGACATTTCATAGATGCTAGATACACATAATGACAGAATTCGACATTCAATACAATACACATGTTGACTAAGAGTTTACCTGAAAACTCTTTCGAGAATTGCCTCATACATCACAAAGCGAGATCCGTTTCCTGTCATCTTTCGGGCATAGTTGTCGATGTCCCTGTCGAGATTGGTGTTTGAATCGACATGTACGCAGATAGAAGTATGTAGGTTTTTAATGGCGAGAAACAGTGTTGGTTCATGGAACTTACAAGATATTTCCTCTCATTATCGTGTAGTCAGCGATCTCCTGAGGGGTTTTAGTGGTTGTTGTTGGTTCGTACAGAAAGGAAAAGAGAAAAGGGGTCAGACACTGAGAAGTAAGTCAGAACCAAGAAGATCTTGAACATGGAAAGTCGAAGAGACTTACATGGATCTACCTCGCAGTTAATGGTATATCCAACCCTCTCGCGTCTAGGGAACCGCGTTTCAGAGGTAGCAGAGGAAGAATCCGGTTGCAGATTTGAGGATCGATACGGAGAGGCCATGATAGGTGATTGATTGAGATTTTAAGTTTTTGTTTCGCAAACGAGGAGAAAATAAGGAACCTAGGGTTTTCAGATAAAGGAATTGTAGACGGTTTTTTTAGTTCAGATAAAGGAGAGAGGAACCGTGATATTTGGTTTTATCTACTATAGAAGTCTACCGGAGAAGTCTGTCTACAAGAGAAGTCTACAAAAGAACATTAATGTTTAGAGAAGCAGATGTCTACAAGAGAAGTCTACCGGAGAAGTCTACGAGAGAAGTCTGTCTACAAGAGAAGTCTACGAGAGAAGTCTACAAGAGAAGTGTACACGAGAAGATTTATGTACAGAAGCAGATGTCTACAAGAGAAGTCTACTGGAGAAGTCTACCGGAGAAGTCTGTCTGCAAGAGAAGTCTACTGGAGAACATTAATGTTTAGAGAAGCAGATGTCTACAAGAGAAGTCTAGTATAGAAGTCTGTCTACAAGAGAAGTCTACCGGAGAAGTCTACGAGAGAAGTCTGTCTACAAGAGAAGTCTACGAGAGAAGTCTACAAGAGAAGTCTACGAGAGAACTCTGTCTACAAGAGAAGTCTACGAGAGATGTCTACAAGAGAAGTCTACCGGAGAAGTCTACGAGAGAAGTCTACAAGAGAAGTGTACACGAGAAGATTTATGTACAGAAGCAGATGTCTACAAGAGAAGTCTACTAGAGAAGTCTGTCTACAAGAGAAGTCTACCGGAGAAGTCTACGAGAGAAGATTCATGTACAGAAACAAATGTCTACTATTTAAGTATACAAGAGGAGTTGTTAGAGAGAAGTTAATAACATATCAAATTATGTTAATGTACATTAGTTTGTACATATCACATCCCGCCATAGTAGCCAAAAAATAAGGATGAGTGTTTCTCACAACTACAATATATAGGCAAGATATCTACAATATTGAAATTGTGAGGTCATATATTAGTCATAAACATCCAATCCAGTATATGTATTTTCGTCTGACCCACGAAATTCAGTCTCGGCGAATATCTCAGCCGCAAGCTTCTCCCTAATACGCTTTATCTTCGCATCAGACAATACAGTCAAACTAAATGGAATGCCGAGAGCATGGAATTCAATGTACTTCAGACAATACACTCCACAATCCCCAACTTTCTTGTTTTATGGTACTTTGGATGCTGGCCACCTTTCATGCGTGAATTTGGTGATTGGCCACTTGGGTCTATCTTCTACGGAACATGCTGTATGCATTAGATAAGGTACCATAAAGGCAATGGGCTCGACCAAGTCTTTGAGTTGCGCGAGCGTTGTATGGATTACTATAGAGTCCCACACCACAATGTGTCTCTGTGGGAGTGATATCCACAAAGCCACCCAATGGTCTTCTTTGACATTTAAAGGTAAATAAATGTCCTCCACTTCAGTCCTCCACGTCTTCTGTACTTTTGCATACTGGGGGAGTTGACCTGCATAGTAATCCCACGCCCCACCTGGTAGCATTTTTCCACTCCCGTCAGGATTGGGTTCTGAGTTTTTAAAGTCATTGTACCGAGTAGGCCATATGTTGCCTAGAGTATAGTCGAGTATGCAAATTTTGTCACTCCTAAACCACTCTGGATGTTCCTTGTACCATTTCCTCAGCATATTCAACGCAGCATCCAGGTGCTGCGACAAAACAACCAAAAGAATCAAGGTTAAACATCAAAAACTTCATAGAGAAGTCTACTGGAGAAGTCTACAAGAGAAGTCTACTAGAGAAGTCTACTAGAAAAGTCTACTAGAGAAGTCTACTAGAGAAGTCTCTGAAGAAGACTTCCTAGAGAAGTCAACTGGAGAAGTCTGTCTACAAGAAAAGTCTAATTGAGAAGAGAAGTCTACTGGAGAAGTCTACTGGAGAAGTCTGTCTACAAGAGAAGTCTACTGGAGAAAAGAGAAGAGAAGGCTTACCGTGTCTCTTAGCCATTGTTGCGGCGTTCGAAGAGTCCAAAACCACTCTACATTAGTGAACGGAATGATCTCTTCGCCATAATCCCTGTTTAGCAAGGAAATTTCAGCAATTGATAAACTTAAACAATGAGTTAAGGTCTTTTTATACTTACGGTTGTTGCTTCAGCCACACATCACGTCTCCTCGTCATTTGTTCATCAATGGTAGCAAAAGGATCATATCCTTTTCCTACCTTTGAATTAACAAGTTTGTTTTCGTAAGGTGACTTATTTGCCATGGCCGGCTTCTTCAGCCTATCACTCCTTGCTCGTCTCAAAACCGCCTGCTTTTTCTCCTCTTGTTTAGATTTCGTAATCTCAGCATAATTCGCAGGTAGATTCTGAGGAGACAGAATGATAAGGCTCTTATCTGCACAAGTGACACTCGCACTCTGACCATCATCCTTAAGTGTTTCCTTGGCTGCCTTCTTCTCCTCTTGTTTAGCTTTCTGAAGCGGTAAATTCGGTTGTGGTTTTTGAGGAGGTGGTATCATAACTCTCGGATCCGCACCAGTGACACTCGCACTCTGGCCATCTTGAAGGATTTCCTTGTTAAACATTTTACTCTGCAAGTAGAGGATCAAAGTCGAATCATATACCAAATAGAATATATCATCCAAACAAGAAAGGGAAGAAATGTTAAAATATCAAAAGAGATTACAGAATCTAAACAAGATTACGCACTGACCCCAATATCAGGAACAGTCTTGTTCTCATCAGCAGCCGGTTCATTGGAGACCCCCACATGAAGAGCTGGGGCAATTTGGTTGGATTTGGTTTGCTCTTCTTTTCCAGTCTTCACAGCCTCTTCTTTTCCTTCTTTCACAGCCTCAATGCGTTCCAAGCGTTCCTTAATATTGTTGACCTTATCACCAAGGAGTTTGATATTTTTTTCACAGCGTTTAAAACCAGCATCAACCTTCTCTGACAAGTCCTTAAAATGCATGTCAAAGTGTGCTTGTATGCTCTGTACCAATGAAGGTAGTTCCGCCGTGTAACCAGACTCAAATTCTTCTCGACTCCTCTTCTCCAGTAAGCTAACAAGGCTAAGGCTCATGCTGCTTTCATTTTTCACACCAGGCTTCACCCTTGACTTCACACCCTGCTTTTTTGTATCATTAGCGGAATCAATCACACCCATCACTTGCTAGTGATCATGGGTCCATCTCCAGCCTGGTTCAGAAATATCTGAGATTATGTTAACTATCTTCTGGTCATAAACATCATTATCCCACCTTGGGAACATATCTTCGTACTCATCCTTCATCACACAGCTTAGGACATTCACCTACAAAATAGACATATAAGACGTAGACCGATTAACCAGAAAAGTCTACTGGATAAGAGAAGTCTAGTAGAGAAGTCTACTGGAGAAGTCTACTGGAGACTTCTCCAGTAGAAGTCTACAATAGAAGTCTACTGGAGAAGAGAAGTATAGTAGAGAAGTCTACTGGAGAAGTCTACAATAGAAGTCTACTGGAGACTTCTCCAGTAGAAGTCTACAATAGAAGTCTACTGGAGAAGAGAAGTATAGTAGAGAAGTCTACTGGAGAAGGAGAAGTCTACGAAGAGAATGAGAAGTCTACAAAGACCTGTTTGTACATGTTCTCTTTCATGTATCTCTTGCCTCTGGATCCCTTGAAAGCCAGTAGAGGTGGAGTAGGTTTATGTGGAAAGGGACCACCATATTGGGCTGCATAATCCGGTAGAGAATAGTACACCCATATTTGGAGTTAATGTACGAAGCCTTCCAATGTATACGATAACTTTGCCAAGTCTTTCTCCTTCACTGACTTGATGAGTAACTTCAATGCAACCCTACCCCATGGGTAGTTCTGGAAGGCAGTGATATCCATCACAAGCCTAGCAAGGTTAACATTGATGGGTGTTGTCTCTTTTTTAGCTTCAATGTAACCGGAAAAATCACCTAGTACTTATTTAATTTTGACTTAATTTTGATAACTAGATAATCATCACCTGGTTGCAAATATATTGAAAAAAAAAGAAAAAAAGAAAAAAGAAAAAACCGCCTCAGCTTCAAAGTAGTGGAAAACCCTTAAACCCCCTATTTCAAGGAGATTCTTAAAAGTAATCCTCTCGAAAAAAGAAAAAAGAAAAACTGATTCTGCAGAAGGTGCAATGGCAGAAGCTTTGAATCTTATGTTGAAAGCGAGGGATCTTCTTGCGCCTCCAAGCCTCCAAGGATTAGAGATTCTTCTCAATCATCTCTCTTTGCGTCGAGAAACCATCGAATATCAATCGGCGTCTGCTCTCTACAATTTCTGCGCTGCTAAATTCCCATGTTGCTTATTCCAAATGCTTCTCAAACTTTATCAATCTTCTTCCAATTGCATGGTCAGATTCCAATCGATCTATCTCCTCTCCGAAACCCTCGTCGAGTTCAGCAACCGCGGCTTCGAACTCCCTCTCGTGGCGCTCAACTACATCAAGCCCCTTGCGATTTCTTGCTTGATGATGAAAGAAACCAAAGAATCCGACATGAAGATGTTAGGAAGAATCGTGTCTTTCGTAGCTTACGATGTTGTCAGTTTAGATAATGGTGGATGGAACGAGCTCAGTGATTGTATCCTCTCGCTCGCAATCACCGAGCCTCTAAAGGCTTTTCATGTCTTCATCGATTTGCCTCCGTTGTACGGGGAATTCATCTACACGTTTATGCAGGAAATTGTGGAGAAAGCAGAGACAGTTTTGACGAATCCTGAGCAAGATAGAGTCGAAGATTGGAGTTTGGGTTTAGAGACTCTTGTTAAAATGGGTATTCAGCTTTTGGATTCAGAAAGGAGATTGGATTTGGTGAAGAATCTTCTAACCATTCTTGTGAAATCGGCGAATGAGTTAGTGGCCAAGGGAATGGAACAGTTTCTGCTGATAGGGCTTGAGAATCTCGAGAGGTTCTTGTCACGAGACAAGGTTCAGTATGGTTACAATAAGGATCAATGCCTTTTTGTGTCGTCTTTCATGTTCAAGATCAGAGAACTCGGGACACCGATCAAGGAGGTTGCCAGGAAGATCAATCGGTTGGTTGAGTCTTGCCACAATCCTAATCTTAGCACACCTCTCGTACAACAACCACAGGAAAAGCAGCAGGATCGTGACTGGTTCGATCATTTGAACAAGTTATCATCACTTGAAATCTTACGAATCTTTGCGTCGACTGATCTTGAAGAGAGGTGCAGAGATATGGCAATCAGACGGCTCAACCTCTTACTCTCTGATCACACATGGAAGAAAGTGGAAATAGACGTTTCAGTGATGAGACAACTCCAGCCATTGCTCATCTCTTGCCTTTCGAAAGAAGGAATCTCCGAGAGCATGTTCAAAATCCTTGGTGAGGTGGTGTACCACGTTGCGTATGAGATGATGAACTTCCAAGGTGAGACATGGTTTGGTCTACACGATTATATTGTATCGCAAAGCAAAACAGAGTTTGAGAGAGCGGTTTATATCTTCCAGTGCTTAACAATGCCGCTTGAAGATGAAGAGTTTGTGATTCATGTGATGGAGAGTCTTCTCCCAGAGATAAGCACAAGGCTAAACCCACCAAGAGAGGTATTGGTAGATAACAGTTGCTGGGTCTTGGCGTTTACGGGTGCCTTCTGTGCGATCATTCGCTTGATAAAGATCCCAAGTCACGCGAAATCCGTTAAGGAGATTGCGTATAAGATGATAGATTCAGTGAGAGAGCTTGTGGAAAGAGGAATGGAAGTTGGGCTAGTGAGGAGAGCTTTCAGAGATGTGGAAAACATTGTGAAGAAAGAATTGGAATGGTTTGGTACAAGCGAATACAAATTCGTCAAGGGTCTGCTTTTGAGACTCTATGACATGAAAAGCATGAAAATGGAGAGTAGAATTGTGTTGTGGAGAATCAGTATTATTCTCGAGAGAGGAGTGGCCGAGCAGCTTAAAGAATTCCCAAAGACTCAGCTTGATTGGATTAACCAACCTGAGGATTAATGTCTCAAATGATCCATCCTAAATGCTCTCGTCCCTCTTAATGTCTTTTTTTTATTGGTTTTGTGATGAATTAATTTCACAATTTCTTTGTTAGGTTTAAATCAGTTGTCCAGTTTAAGATTTGAGTTGGCTGGTCTTTTATGGTTAGCTTGTACCTCAAGAATCAAGTTTACTGCCAGTGTTAAATGTTTTCTTCCAACATTGAATCAAAAAAATTCGATTTTATGAAAGACGAAATGATTCCATTATAAATTTATAATGACACTGTCAAAAGTCAAAACAAACATGTGATCGCAATTCATATAATAATAGAAACGTACAAAGACACAAAATGTAGTGTAAATAGACTTGACTAACCACATAATCATACAAAAACTCAGAAACATGGAATCTGATGATTCCAAACGGGAAGACTAATATTAATAATAACCTAATAATATCAAAGATCCATCAGTTTCCCTTTGTTTCTGAAAACCTTCTCCTTTCACTTACTTCTGCCTCTCTATTTCTGCACTATGTTTGTAGTTAAACCCTGTCTGAAGCATATATCCTCCATGATTGCACTCTTGCCGTCTGAAACAAACAGATGAAGCAAGCACAGAAAGATTCGCATTACGTACACCAAAAAGGACATGGATCTCTCTCAAGGCAGAAACCATTTACTAGGCAAACTTAAAACCCTCTCTTGTCAGGACAATCTGTTGCCCTGTGCCCTGATTTCCCACAAATGAAGCACGAACCTCCAAAACTCCTGTTTACAGACATCAATCCAATCAGTTGAATGGGGCAACCGCGTAGAGCTATAAACATAGATTTGTTTGAAACTAAAAAAACTCACCTTTCTCCTGAAGAAGATCTGCCGCTTGATGATGATCTTCGGCTACTACCGCCACCAATCAACCAATCATCAGAACTTCCTCTGGAGGAACCACCACCACGGGACCAGCTGCTTCCTCCGCCAACCCTGCTTCTACTTCCTCTGTCATCGTCACCTCCCCAACTATCACGGCCTCGTGATGATCCTCCTCTACCACCAGATCTTGAGCCTCCTCTAGAACCTCCTCTAGGCATCCTATCTCTGCTAGAGAACCGTCCATAGTTATCGCTAGATGGTCCATCATCTTGCAGTGGAGGCAACTACAATCAAAACCCCAAGATGTGAGGAATTATTAACAGATGTATTTAGAATGTTTTAAGAGTGAAAGCCAGCGGAAGTAAGAGAAGTCGGGATCAATACCTTTGTTATCATGGATAAACTGTTTCCTTCTGGCACTTCTCTCTCTAGAAGGTCTTTCGCGATATCCTCTGGAAGATCAAAAACAGCTCCTTGCACCTGAAAAATAGCATAATCAGAAATTTCCAAAAGAATATAGTTCTGAAATTCCACTAAAATCACAATCAGTTTTAAAGATACTGACCCTGTCATCTGCGATCAAGAAGATTTTACCAACTTCATCTGCAGCTGGACGGTATACATCGGAAAGGAAACCAGTTACAGACCTTGCAGACAGGAAGCCTCTAGCGTTTGTTGGATCTCGTATCAACTGCAAAGTCACCCATCCCTGCAGTTCAAGAATTAACTTCAGTTCATGAACATTGTATTATCAGATCTAATTAAAGGACTAAACCCCGTTCAAGTGAAAAAGAAATAAGTTGCTATATAGTGTTATATGTTGCAGTTTATGGGCCTCTCAAGAAGCACTCTAAAGCAAAAAAGTCAATTGATTTTCTAGAATCTTAAGGACGATTGAGAATAAAACCTGCTCATGACTGAGGAGAGATCTCGATGAAGGCGGCTGAGAGAAACCACTCAGGTGAGCTAGAGCTGCAGCTAAGGCATCTGTTCCTTTTTCCTCAAATAGTTTTTGAGCAGTTGCTGAGAAAAACTTAATAGACTCGGGGTGAACACCATTTAGAGTGGCAACCACTTGGTCTGCCGAAGCTTCCAAAATCTCTCCAACGGTTGGGGGGCTAATAAACTCAAAATGGCAGCCTACGTCACGCTCCAGAGACCTCACTGTTCTCTTTTGGCTGCTGCTGTGCATGAGAATGGCAGAGCCTTGTTTCCCTGCACGTCCGGTACGACCAGAACGGTGCACAAACGTCTCTGCATCATTAGGAAGTTCATAGTGGATAACCTGTAGAAAAAAATGTCAGAACAAACAGACTAACCTGCCATGAAAGAGGTTAAACCATGTACTGAGACTTTGAAAACTTACTAGATCCACGTTGGGGATGTCAAGTCCACGAGATGCAACATCAGTGGCAACTAGAACTGTGAATTTCCCTTGGCGAAAACTGTTGAGTGTTCTCTCTCTTTGATGCTGGGATATATCTCCGTGCAGAGCTTCAGAAGCGATGCTATTTGACAATGCTAGAGAAACCTCGTCTGCATCTCTTTTTGTTTGGGTAAAAACAATGGTCTTGCCACCCTTTGCATACACCTTCAAAAAGTCAAAATCCGAGACAATCAATCAAGTGAAACACACCAACCAATCATCAATTTTGTCTAGAAAACAAGCAAACTGAGGCATACAGTGATAAGGTCGCTTAGGATAGTGCGTTTTGTTGTTGATGTGGCTGAGATTGCATAAAGTTTGATCCCCTCGGCGAGCTTCTCATCTTGGTCTCCAACCTGCGCCAATCCAGTAAAACAAACAAGAAGATAGCATTAAGCATTTTGGCCTAGCTGAAAAATGAGAAGAAACAAAGAGGCAAGCAAATCAAAAGCTTTTACCAGATCGATGTTCAAGGGATTGTCAAGGTACTTCCTAGCCAACTTCTTGACCCAAGTAGGCATAGTTGCTGAGAAAAGCATGCTTTGTCTCTTTGTCGGGAGATTCTCAAGAATCGATTCCACGGCCTCCTCAAACCCAACAGCAAGCATCTGATCAGCTTCATCAAGTACCAAATACTCAACTTCTCCCAATTTGAGGCTCCTTCCTTCGATCAAATCAATGATCCTTCCAGGTGTTCCAACAACAACATCAACACCACGAGTCAGAGCACTTTGCTGAATGGTATAAGAAACTCCACCATATACACAAACAGTGCTCAAATAAGGTGCAGACTCCTTAATCTCCTTCTCCACTTGCTTAGCTAGTTCTCGGGTAGGCGCGAGGACAAGGAATTTAGGAAGACGACCAGACCTCCTGCTCAATAAGAGAAAACAAAGAGACATTTAGTAAAAATCCATCAATATAAAACAAAGTGATGTAGTAAAGTAAGAAGAAAGACCTGAAAGCAGAGTAGTCTCCAGATTGTTCAGTGAGACGTTTGATAATAGGGATACCAAAAGCTAAAGTCTTTCCAGTTCCTGTCTTAGCACGAGCTATGATATCTCGTCCTTCCAGTGCAGGAACCAACACAGCTCTCTTCAGACACAGATACCAAGAAACACATGTAAGATTGTGGTCTTAAGCTTTCTAATCGCAGATAACAGAACCGCAAAGGAACGCACTTTATAATTTGGAAATGGAATAAGGTTATGGAGAGAGAAAGAGACGAACCTGAATGGGGAAGAGATGAGTAATACCACGCTTCTCGAGAGACTCACCAAGACGCTGAGGCAAACCGAGTTTGGAGATAGCGAGTTCTTCGACATCATCGGAGGAGTCGTTGTCGGAGTGGAGGTCGTCGTGGTCAGAGAGGCCAAGGCTTTTGAAAGCTTCTTCACTGAGAACGGAATTAGGGGTAGCGACGGCAGAAGGAACGAAAAGAGAAGAGGAAGAGGAGTGGATAAGACGAGTCCTACGAAGAGAAATGGGAGTGAAGAAAGGCTTATCGAGAGAGAGAGCTAAGCAACCAGACCTCTTCTTGGAATTGGGTTTAGAGATTTCAAGGTGAGGAACCTGGTAAAGTGAAGGAACTCCTACCGTCGAGGCCATTGAAGGAGGAAGGAGGAAGGAGGAAGGAGGAAGAAGGAAGGCGAAGGATAAGGTGTAAGAGTGTGGTTTTTTGAAAGGCTTTGTAACCTTCCACGATTTTTGCTTCTCTGCTTCTGCCCTATCTCTTTATGTATTTTCTTCTCCCCAAGTGGTGTGTCAAAATATCAGATTAAATGGGTTTTTATTTGGGCTTCATTCACGTATTTTCGGCCCATTAATCAGCTTTACTGTTACGGGCCTTATGGATCAATTTTATTTTGATGAACGAGTCTCTAATTATGACAAGTTGTATATAGTACTCCTCGAGTCTCTGACTTTACTTACTAACGGATTATCCGATGTGGAAATTTTTATTTTTTCTAAATCATCTGATATGAGTTATTTTTCTTTACTCTAGAATTCAAGTAAACTTAAATGAATTGGAGATGTCTAAATTTTCTCATTTGAATATATAAAACAAATATAATGTAAACCATATATTTTCATATAATAGCTTGATGCGGTTCAGTTATACTATCAGTACTTTATAACGATTTATAAGTTTCATGAGTTTGATAGGTAACAATTGATCACTATGTTTGAAAATAAACAGTTCCAGCGATAACCAATCATTGAAGCAGTTCTAATAAACAGTTGAAAAGAGATGTTGAACAAATTGTCAGATTGGTTATCTCATTTGTCATAATGGTGTGGTTGAATCACTTGACCGTTACCAACCAGACGATCGTTTGAAATAGACGGTTGGGCAAAGTGATTGGAAATGAGGTTTATATGGTAAAATGAGGCGTTTATAAAGAGCTTTAGAAACTTTTGTTTCAAAGAGTGTTTGCATGAAAGTTTTGAACGGTAAACATTTTGGAAGGATGTTTGCATATGATTGTTGTATGTCCAAAATATAATTATTCTCTTTTTTTATATTTATACATTTGTGTATAGATTCATGCATTAGACACTTAAGTCGGAATGCATAAAGATGTTTTTAAACTTGTTGTAGACTTATCAAAACCATTTCTATAAATTCATGCACTCATAAATCAGAAAATAGTTCTGACTATTTCACATATATCAAAAGATTATTATCAAATTTATTGAAAAACAAAAATCAAAAATACATCACGATTCTTAAATAATTCCTACATATATAAATATATATATATATATATGCATGTTCTATTACCAAAGTTTCCATTCAACAAACTCAAAACATATATGCGGTGAAGAAATTAGATACCTTCAGTTTTGAATTAAAGAAGTTGTGATTCTCCATTTAAGGTAAATGTTTTGTTTTAAAATTATTCTAATAAATGTTGTAGGAATGTGATAAAGTCAATGCATTGCATAAAACGCTTCAAACCAATATGATGTAATGCAACATATATTTAAGAACACTGGCGTGTCAACTCAATATATGTATGATACTTTAAATTTAAGAAAAATGATAGAAGAAGAGAACGATGATCTTGGCTTAAGTGATGAATACAAATATGATAAAATTCTGACTGCGGAAGACTATATTCCTGAACCTCTAGATGAAGATGTTCAACAACAAGACTTTAGTATCATGCACGTAATGAGGAGTTGTATGCCAAATAATTAATAATTTGAGTTATTAAGAGTTGTGTGAATTGTTTATGCTTGAAGATCATCTTTAAAGATGTTCTGTTTATGCACCCTAGGATGATGTATCACTAACATTATTTATGTCGGCAACCCATGTGCCAAGAAGAGGTTTAAGATGGAAGACCATTCAAAATAAAATATATTAAAATACGTTCTATACTATAAATATGATCTTCTTAATACCAGGTTGACAAATCACTCTATAAATATAATAATATAGTAGCCAACACAAGTAGATGAAGTGTCATAATCATACCAAATAGAACTTTAATTGATAGTCACAAAAATGTTTATTACCAAAGACAAAGATATAAATCATGAATGACATTCTCTGGAGAAGTAGTCGTAAAGCAGCGGTTGAGATCGCCGGTCTTAGGATAATCATCGTGAGTCTTCGAAAAATAATAGTCGGTTGCCAGAGAAGAGTCGTCGATTGCCGGAGAAGTGTCATCGGTCGTCAGAAAGGAAGTTTGGCAACTCGTACTTTTATTGGTCCATCGAGGCAACTCTAACTCCTTATTTTGACGATTTCTAAGGCTTAGGAAGTGATAAAATGCAAAGTTTATCATACCAACAACCAAGATAATAAGTAAAACGATTAGGATATCCATAAAATTTATCTTCTCAATTGGAGAATCGGAGATGACAAAAACTTAATTATACAAAAAATTATTTGATACATTATAAAAGAAATCAAAAAGAAGAGATAAGGTACTATTTATAATCATTCAACAGTGGTCAACCCTAAAAAATAAAGAAAAATTGGTTAACAGATGACATATGTCACTTGGATCAAATCGAACGAACATTCCGAATGCAGAAAACAAATGGTGTGTTGTCAAAGAGCTTTCGAGGTACAAGCCTGAAACACTCAAACTCATAGTATTTGTTACAATGGGTCTTAATAATTTCATTCGACGTTCGACTATTCTCGATAATGATTTTAAGTATGACGTAAATGAAGATGAAGAAACGCAAAGACAATACGCAACTAAGGAAGATAATATCACTTTAGTAAAAGAGTATGAAGCATTGATGAAGTATATGAGACAACACTTCGTAATCAAATTGCGGATATTTTATGTGTTGATCGTATATGATTATTTAAATTTTTATCACAATTAGAAGTATAATTGCTTATAGCATTATAATATATTTATACTAATATTTCATATTATTAATTTTAAAATATTTTTCAATACATTATTTTTTATGAAATCATTTTAAACAAAATTCTATTACACAATTTTACCAAATTATACTATTTAACCGCTATAATGCTACCAATCAAGCTTATATTTAAATTGTCTTCTGTTAGTAAACTGCCATCTCTAACCATTATTTTCAACCGTCTTATTTCAACAACATTCTATACAACCGCTTAAAAAATTAACCGCTTTGTTTAAACGTGACAGTTTTTGTTGTTGTTCATAACCACTTAAAAGATTCCATAACTACAAAGGATTCAACACTGATTGATACTTACTAAAATGCAACAAAGTCTCATACAAAACCGTAGAGAACAATATAGATACTAAATTGAACAGATAATATAGACAACTTCAGAGAAGAGAACAAAATGATAAAAATATGTCTAAAACCCAGTGCAAGACTCTTAGGAAATACAGGAACCTCAACACTGTCTTCAGTCTTCGTCCGCGTGCTCGTCAAACATTTTATGTCTTCAGACATATTGGAGATCATTTTGCGAAACTCCAAAAAATTAACCTTATGCTTCTTTCACATATTTAAATTTTAAGATTACCACTTTTTCGTAATCCAAATGTAACCTTACAGTTTTTGTGGTGAAACTTTCTTTTGCATTCGCTATCTCCTTCCTAACGTCTTTCACACTATACACGTCTTATCATTGACTTTTATTACCACAAAATCTTTGAAAGATGTAGAACCCACGTTTACATCATCTTCCAACACCTGAGAATTTTCATTCATCCTTCATATGTGTTTGTGAAGACAAAACCTCGAAGTATATAATAACTTTGAGGGAGATAACCCGATCCATCTTGTGACTTATCAATATTGCCCAATACCAATGTGAATTTGAAGACTTTTCCTTTTCTCAACATGTTAAACACACACTTCTTCCAAAGGTTTCTTCAATGTTATAAAGCCATCCAAATTTATCCATTGATACTTCTCATTCATCTTGGATTAGATGTCATCTAAAGTAAAAAAAGTACATTATTCTTCTTAAATATCTTGAGACGCTCATACTTAACTATTATTGTTACAATAACTCCTTTCATTTTTTCTTTCACTTTATAGTAATTCTTCATCTTTATGTTCTCTATTGGTTGTGTAGACACATCAAGAGAACAAAAACTACATATTCTTTGTTTCTTCTCAGTGTTACTTAAAAAAAGTAGTAATAGCAGAGAAAGGATAAAATAACCTATATTTTATACATCATCTAAACACTGAAATGCTAAATCGACCATATATTTTCCTACGAACACAGGACCACCATTGTTTCTGAAATTAATAGCAGCATCTACTTAAACGGCAGGGAGTTGGGGGAGGGGGGGGTTTGAGATATGTTGTGATTGTAAGAGAAAGTAGCAATCCGAAAAACGATTCCACTCATGATAGAGATTTTTCCACTACCTTGCGAATATCCAACCATTTAAAACGTGATCAGCAACTTGATCCAAAGTGTTTATTGGTTGTTTGACCTTAATTTCAGTGGTTGTATAATCATTTCCAAGCATTCCAAAATGTAGGCGTTTCCAATCTAATGCACATTTTTGTATTTTATTTTTATTTGATATATTTGTATGAATGCTTTTTGTTTTATCTTTTTATACGTGTAAATTTTTTGTAAATATATGCACTCCATCGATAAATTAGAAGATGCTTCTAAATTTTTTTCCTTAACATTATAAAATTAGTTTTTTGAAAATGAACCATTAATCTATGTTTATTAATATTTCATATTATTATTTTAATTTTTTATATATTTTTGAAAATTACTTAAACAAAATTCTATTCCCTCTGTCCCATTTTATAAGATTTTCTAGTTGAATGCACAAAGATTAAGAAACCATTACAAATACTATTTATTACTTAACTAAAAATATTTCAACCAATAGAAAAATATATTGCAGAATATAAATAACATATTTAATTAATAACAAATTTGCATAGAAACATGAAAAAATCAAATAAAATAGAACAAATAAATTTTTTTTAAACATCTAATAAAATGAAACAGAGGAAGTATTACATAATTTATCTAATTATATTGTTCAACTATTTTAATACCACCAATTAAATTTAATATATAATTGTTTTTTGTTATCGAATATTTTCTAACCACTCTTTTTAACCGTTTTCTGTAAATCCATTTAAAATTGATTAATTAATCGTGATCACTAATCTTATTTTATTTGTTTGAGTTGTGATGTGGCTTAATGTACTCAAGGTTCTCTGATGTAGGTTTGTTTGATTTATCACTATTCATATTTTGTCTTTGGCTTTATTTGGTGCAGTGTAGAATTAAGATCTACACAAACTAAATATACTAAATAAGACCTACCCAAACTAAGGTCGTTGAAGTGTGTTCTCAATGCGGTTTATTAATCGTTGGCATAAACAAAAACTATTTTTTTTGTTTGACAAAACTATAGGGATTAAGTTTCAAAAAAATAAAACTATAAGGATAAATTTTGTAGATTAATACAATTTTCTTTCAATCATATTTGCTATTATGTTTGTTCAAAGGTTGGTCTGTCACTATTCAACTCTAATAATAGGTACGAAAAATAATTTTATATACACATTAAAATTCAACAAATTTATTTGTTTATTATTATTGTTGTTGACGACCAAAAAGTTAATGTATACGTTTTTTTTTCCTCTGCCGACTAATTATAATGTTATCAACCATATGCTATTGTAATCATATGATAATGTGAAGAAAAAATAGATTATCCAAAAAAATTGAAAAAACAAAAAAGAAAAGGAAAAATACTAATAATTTAGAGTGTGAACTTCACAGGCTGGATTGGATGGACGTTAATAGGAATCCACCTCTTTGCTGATCTAAAAATCTTGAGACTATAATTAATTAAAGATTATTCCTTTTTAATTTCTCCTCCTTCTTCTTCTTTCTTCTTTCTTCTTTCTTCTTTTCGACTTTACGTTGTTGTGAAAAAACCCCATTTCCGTAAGCTACTCCTTTCTAAGGAGGAAGGAAGAGGAAGAAGAAGAAGAAGAAAGGGAAAGGCTTATCAAAACCCTCATCACAAATTCCTCTCGAGGGTTTTTCTCTTCCCTTAATCTCCTTCCTTCCGTTACTACGGTTACATTGTTCTCTTCGCCCTTCGATTTCAAGGTACAATCTTCCCGATTTGCGTTTGATTCTCTCATCGATTCTGGGTTCGCGTCATTTCTACTCGATTCGTAAACTTGCCCATCCCTTACAGTAATCGCGAAATTGGGCTCGACTTCTGGGTTCTTGTTCTGCTCCGATTTCTCCGTAACCCTTCAATTTCACCAGCCGGGGGGGGGGGGGGGGGGGGGGGGGGGAAGAATCATTAGGCAATTTGAAAATTTCCCAGATCCGTCTTAGCTCTTTGTAGAGGTTTGTACCCAAATCTCCTTCATTTTATTGCATTTGCTTGATTTGCGTTTGACACGAGTGTGTTCATCATATCGAAAATGTCTCTGCTTTTTCGCAGAATGGCGGATTTGATACCATTTTATCTCAATATTGTGGCATTTCTATGTACTGTTGGAGCCATTGGTCTGGCAATTTTTCATATCTACAGGCACCTCTTGAATTACACAGAACCAACTTATCAGAGATATATCGTTCGCATCATCTTCATGGTCCCGGTCAGTCTTTTTATCATCTCTAACATGAAATGTCTGTCTAGTCCTCAAACGTGTTGAATTCTCTCTAACTGCCATGTTCTTGATGGTTTTCTTCTCGTTGTCAGGTTTATGCCTTCATGTCATTCTTGTCTCTTGTGCTACCCAGAAGCTCGATATATTTTGATTCCATACGAGAAGTGTGAGTATTTTCTATATTTTCTAGTTGTGTTGGTTGCTGTGCTTCCTCTAATATCTAAAACAACTTCTCTCTGAACCTTGAGACTTAAGCTTAGACAATGTTAGTAGTGTTCTCTTCTTCTTTTATACTTAAGCTTAGACAATCTTAGCTCAGTAGTTCTTATTGCTGGCCCATTTCCTTTTAACCTCAATGGCCTGATATGTCTCTATCTAATGACCTTTTTGGTGTGTCTCAGTTATGAAGCATGGGTCATTTACAATTTCCTATCACTGTGTTTGGCATGGGTTGGAGGCCCAGGAGCAGTAGTGCTTAGTTTAAGCGGTCGCTCTCTAAAGCCGTCATGGTCTCTCATGACATGTTGCTTTCCACCACTATCATTGGACGGGTATGTTTGTGGAATGAAACCAAATTCTTTGTACTTTAATAAAGGCGGTGCTTCCATAGTCTTTCCCTGAGCAAGTTATACAACATATAATCACGATAATAATCTTTAGGACTGCTGGTCATTAGAGAGAATCATTTGATTGCATAAACTTTAAGTCTCATTAGAGATAGCGAATGTTCTGTTTTGATGTCTCGGTCTCATGATGATTTCTTTTTTTATCTCGCGTTTCTTATTTTTGTTTATAGAAAACCCTCTTAGCTGACATCTTTCGACACATGTGTCATGGTCTTTTTGATGCAGGCGTTTTATTCGGCGATGCAAACAAGGTTGTCTGCAATTTGTAATTCTGAAGCCTATCCTAGTTGCAGTAACACTTGTGCTTTATGCGAAAGGAAAGTACAAGGATGGGAATTTTAACCCTGATCAAGCATATCTCTATCTTACCATCATCTATACCATATCCTACACAGTGGCATTGTATGCACTTGTGCTGTTTTATATGGCATGCAGAGATCTGCTTCAGCCATTCAATCCAGTCCCAAAGTTTGTGATCATAAAGTCTGTTGTCTTTCTAACCTATTGGCAGGTAATATTTGCGTTCTAACTTCTAACTAACGAGTATTTGACATCAACTCTTGCTTTTTGCTATCTTCCACATATAGTTGCTTTTTTTGTCTAATTGTGTTCCATGATTATCATCTTTGCACAGGGTGTTCTAGTTTTTCTTGCTGCAAAATCTGGATTCATAAAGAGTGCTGAGCAAGCGGCCCATTTTCAAAATTTTATAATATGTGTTGAGATGCTTATTGCTGCAGCATGCCATTTCTATGCTTTTCCATACAAGGAGTATGCCGGTGCCAATGTTGGTGGATCTGGCAGTTTTTCAGGGAGCCTATCACATGCTGTAAAACTAAATGACTTCTACCATGACACTGTTCACCAGGTCACTGATTCGTTTTGTTAACCATCTCTATTTCAGTTAATAGCTTTGTTAATTTGTTTTCCTGATGGTTGACTGGTTATTACAGTTTGCTCCTACTTATCACGATTATGTACTTTATAACCATACTGATGGTAGTGACGAGGGGACAAAGAAGTACCGGTCGAGAACTTTTGTACCAACTGGCCAAGAGATGGATGCAATGAGAAAGAACAAATCCGTGTATGCGAACAAGATAGATGGTGTTTCGGTCGCCAGTAGTCTATCTTCAGAGACGAGCTCACCGAAAAGCTCCAGTGTAACTTCTGATCCTGCACGCTCTGATGCTGTGAAATCTTCCTTGCTTGTGGATGCTTCGGAATCTCTTGATACAGTGTATGATATGTCGCTCATTGACATCGATTTATCTAGTTTCCCCAGCACGGTCCCCTCAGCAAATGAAAGTGGCCCATAGATAGGAAGAAAACAAAAAAAGATGTAGAAAGCACCAATTAACAGGTACAAAACGTGTTCCTAGTAGTTGGATTCAGATGAATCTTGTCTTGTCAGGTGTGTTGTTTAGTTGGGAGATGTTATTAGGAGACTTGAACATAAATGAAGAAGCTTCCAAACCCGTTTGCCTTTATATGCTGAGTCTTCTACTAGCACTTTCTTTTGCAGCCTGTTTCTTGTTCTTGCCTGCTTTGTAGATACAATAGAATATGGAACTTACTTGTCGTTAATTACTTCTCAAGCTTGTGAATTGTTTCGAGGTGAAGTAGGAACATTCTTTTTATACATGTAACCAGATGGGCCGCAGTTTCTTTTATCGTTTTACAGATTGTGTATATATTTTGGCCTCAGTCTCTAAACTTTGAGAGCATAGTAAGAAACATGGCCTTAAAACTCTTCAAAGCTATATGGCATGTAAGGAGGCTAAGGAACAGAGCCTGAGCTTTTCTGCCTACCATCATTTGGGTTATATTGGTTTTACTAGGGGATTAAGAGGAAGTTGTAAGTTTGGAAGGGTTGGATTATATCCCTCATAAATGCTAATGCCAATGTCACATCTTCACACACCTAACCATAGTCTATACTTGATTACTTTGGTCCACCAAACATAAACTATTTATTTAGGTCTCGTATTTTTTTTATGTGATCACGAAAGGGATAAAAAAGCAGTATAAGATCAATTATTATAAATTATAACTCGTATTTCAAAACAATTACTCCAAGATTATATATTTTTTTTTTCCTTGTCAACTATTGAAGTTATCTCTTGTTGAAGAAAACTAAGGTTTTAGTCAAAGAAATGGGTAAATAATTAGTACAACGGGGACATTCTCTTAAATTCTTTGAATTATTAATGTCTTGGATGTTACGTATAACGTATCTCTACAGATTCGATGTATTTTCTCGAAAGAAAGAGCCCCATAATAAACAGAAGAGTAATTTGAATTGAAAAATACAGTTAAACCATTCATCCTCGAAACACATGGTTTCAATTTTTTTACTTTTGTTAGTGGAATGTTGTTTTTTGCTTATTGGGAAGAGGTTAAAAATTAAAGTCTCACCAGAATTTTGGATGGATTACGAGGACAGAGACCACTTTCACATGAGAGAGACACACATAGACTTGCACCAATAACAACACAGAGCGTAAATATAAAGCAAAAAACTCCTCCTTTATATTAAACTACTTCAAAACAGAGGAAGAGAGAAGAGAGAAGAGAGAAGAGAGAGACCAACGCACGCTTCAAACCCTATTCTTCTCTACTACGCGACTACGGCGGCGTCGTTTGCGGTGGCGGCGGCGGCGGCGACCGAGTGTTGACGAATCTTTTAAATTCTGTTCCTTATTCAATACCCTGAAAACGAAACCCTGTTTTCAGATTCCGATGAGTGAGAAGCTCGTGTTAAGAAGAAGCAGTGGCGGTGGCGAGTGGCAATGGCACGGAAACTTGAACGGACAGTATTTGGAGAAGAGACAGATGTTTCTGAGGAGCTACCACTTCTCCAGAAAACAGAGCTTGTCTGAGAAAGTTACGGCATCTGTTAGGAGAGTGAAGCGCGTTGTGTGGACAAAACTGAGATCAGCTCGGAGGTTTAAACGTGTCGTTTGGTCACGTCTTAGATCGGCTTTTTTCTACCGCCGGAGACGCTTTTTCCGACTACTTCATCCACACGAACCTTCTTACTGCTTCTAAACTGGTTTTTAGAACTGTTCTTTGCTTTTGATTATTATCATGTTATGCTAAAAATAATTAATCAGTAATCACTGTATAATATCGTTGTTTAATGAAATCGGATTAATTGAAGTTTGGGTTATCATTAATTAAATTTGATTTTTTTGTTTGGGATTGGAAAGTCAAAAGAGGGTTTTGTCATGCAAGAGAAACGTGATGTATGGCTTCGATTCACAGTAAAGACTGCCGAAAGTGGTGAATCATAAGTTCTTCTTTTTACGTGTCAACAAGTCAAAGATACGATTTCGTCTGGGCTTTGACGGGTTCCTTATAATGGGCCTCTAAGGCCTTGATCCACAAAGTGTGACGAACTCTCTCTTTTTTTTTTCATCTGAGTTTTATATAAAAGCCGAATGGCGAAATAAGATAAAAAATTACAAAGCTTATGGTTTATCACATTGGAGAAAAAATTGAACCCAAGGAAAACACCAAAATAAGCAGGTCTAAAAATTTACACAACCACACTTTGGCAACTTACCAAAGACGACAGGAAAGAACAAATCGATTACGAGGTCACAAATGAAATCCAACGGAAATGCAGACCCCGAAACTGGTCTAAGAAGTATAGACAAAGAGCGAAACATAACTATACGGATGGACCGCAAACTGCAAGGAGAGCAGAACAGAATCAGATCCGGAGAGCAACACGCGGCAAGAGTGAAGACACTAAACCTGCAAATATGGCCAAAACACTAGGGAACAAAGCAATCCAACGAAGTAGTCTCACAACCACAAATCCGGTTGAAGGACACCACCAAACCAAGATCAGCTGTTGAAGGACCGAGAGCCGATAGAGAAACCTAGAAAGCCAAGACCAGCCACTGCTGGAACAATCCAAAGAGGGAAGGGATCGAGAATGAGTCCAAGGACCAAGAGACAAAACCGATCCAGAACGAAGAGGAGAATAGCCGTCACCACAAAGATCATCTACACCAGAACCCGAGCCTAGAGGGAGCAATGTCGGAAGGAAAAAACATGACCGAGCACCGAGGACAAACCCATAGAGATGAGAACCAACCCAATCCACACCATCTATGAGCTAAAGACCGCAAAGAAACCAAGCCAAACAGGGAGTTCGAAGGCAAAGCGGAAGAAAACTGAAACTGAATCACCAGAGAGCTCACCTGAGCACAAAAAACCGCCTCAAGCCCCAAATAACTAAAGCTTTTATACTTAAGTTCATATATTTACATGGCCTGGTAACATAACCTGACACCATATATGAACCTTGTACATCCTTTTGCAAAGATAGAATGCATTCCAAGTGACTTCAATCTTTGTAATGTGCAGAATATGATTAACCAGAAACAATATCTCAAAGTATCACAAATTATCTTTGTGACTCCAGCGGAAAACAAACCAAGTGTCCTGATTTGAGACTTTGAGTTGATGTTACGATTCTGATTTCAAGAACTTGACTCACTATACCAGAACTCAAAAGATATTGTCGATATTGATTGTAACCTTTGTTTATATCTTAGCTTGAGATTAGGATTAACTCTCTTTTATTAGATTAAGAAAACTTACACAAAAACTCAATCTCTCTATCTCTCTAGCTATCTTACTTATGCAACACACAAGCATAAGCTTATAAAGGTATTAGATCTCTCCTAAACCTATTTTGAATAACTTACATTAAATCTTATTTTGATAACTCTTAAAATAAAATCTGTCTTTATCCTAATCTTTAATTCCAACTTAATTTAGATTAGGACTATTTGCTTGCACCTCAAACTATCTTCAAGCTTAGATCAACAATCTCCCTCTTAAGCTTGAATCCGACTTCCTTCACATCTTGAACTACAACCAACTCTCTCATTTCGTTGAACTTGGTTCTACCAAGTGCTTTGGTAAGAATGTCCGCCTTTTGCTCGTTACCGGGAACATGTTCAACCTCTACCAACTCATTCTCAACACATTCCCTAATGAAGTGAAATCTCTTGTGAATGTGTTTACTCCTGCCATGGAATATTAGGTTATCGGTAAGCGCTATTGCGGACTTATTATCAATCCGGATTGTTACTTTGCAACACGCTTCACCTGTGATCTCTCCGAGTAACTCTTGCAACCAAATGGCTTGCTTAGCTGATTCCATGGCTGCCATGAACTCGACCTCGCAGGTAGAAAGAGCTACGGTTTCTTGCATTTGAGAGCACCAGGTAATTGGGCACTTGTTAAGGTAGAAAATGTGACCTGTGGTGCTCTTGCCATCGTCTATATCCTCATTGTGGCTACTATCACTGTAACCCACCAAACCTGACTTGTTGTTTCTATGAAACATAAGTCCATGTGAAAGAGTACCACGTAAGTATCTTAGTACCTGTTTCAGTGCGTCTCCGTGTGACTTCTTAGGCTGCACCATGTACCTACTCAAGACTCCAACACTGTATGAAAGGTCTGGTCGTGTATGCAACAAGTATCTCAGACATCCGATGTTTCTTCTGTACATCTTTGCATCAATAGGTTGTTCTTCTTGTCCCTTAAGACAGTCTCAAACCCGATTCCATTGGCGTATGAGTGGCATTGCATTCTTCCATTCCAGCTTCACTTAGAATCTTCTGCGCATATCTCTCTTACTTTAGCACTATACCAGTGTTTCCTTGTAATACCTCAATTCCAAGATAGTAACTTAACCTCCCAAGATCACTCATTTCGAACTTGTTTGCCATTCCTTGTTTAAATGATCTGATCATCTCTATGCCTGATCCTGTGACCAGCAAATCATCAACATATACCGCTACTAGAAGGAAATCTTCTTTTTCTTTCTTTCTGTATAGTGATGCTTCTTTAGAGCATCTCTCGAAGTTTAATTCCTTAAGTATGATGTTTATTTTGCAGTTCCAAGCTCTTGGAGCATGTTTTAATCCGTAGAGAGCTTTGCTAAGCTTGTAGACCTTGTCTTCTTTCCCTTTTACCTCAAAGCCCTCTGGTTGAGAAACAAAAACTGTCTCCTTTAACTCACCATGAAGGAAGACGGTTTTTACGTCAAGATGATGCACTTCCCATCCGTTTGAAGATGCCAGAGCCATGATAGTTCGAATTGTTTATATACGAGCAACAGGAGCAAAGACTTAATCAAAGTCTACGCTATGTCTCTGAACATACCCTTCGCTACGAGCCTCGCTTTGTGCTTATTTATGCTATCATCTGAGTTTTTTTTCACCTTAAATACCCACTTTAGGCCTATGACCTTTGCTCATTCTGGGAGATCAACAAGCTTCCACGTCTTGTTCTCTTTAATTGATGATATCTCATCTGCACAAGCGTTCCTCCAGACTTCAAGCTCTTTCGCTTCACTATAATCCCACGGTTCATCATTGATGCTTAGCATAAGTTGTTCACTCTCAATATCTGCAAGTAATACATAGTCACTTAGGTAGATTGGTTGCACACTCTATCTTGTTGATCTTCCAAGCAAAGGTTGGACTTGTTCTTCCTCAGGTTCATCATTGGATTCAGATTCCATCTTAGGAACGAGGACCTCCTCACTGCTCGCCTCCTCGCTAGCATTATTGACCTCATCCTCTGTTTCTTTATTTCCTTCCTCTGTTTCTCCGAGTATATATTGGAACATGTCTTGTTCCCTACTTTCATTCTTCTTCCAATCCTATCCTTTGCTTTCATTAAAGACTACATTTCTGCTTATGACAATTCTCTGCATTGTTGGATCTAGTAGACGATAGGCTTTTGAGCCTGGTTCTATCCCCAAGTGAAAAGGGACCTTGATCTGTATTCCAATTTCTTCAGGTGTTGAGATTCCGGTTTTGAATAGCCAATACATCGAAGACTCTTAGATGATCTATATTAGGTCTCCTCCTTTTGAAATCCTCATATAGAGTTTGAGAGATCAAGGTCCTTGTTGCTACTCTGTTGATGACATAAGTAGCGTGTCTAACTGCTTCTCCCCATAGAAAGTTAGGAACGTTCATGTGCTTTAGGATACTGCTGGTCATTTCCAAAAGAGTCCTATTGCGTCTTTTTACAACTCCATTCTGTTGTGGAGAATATGGAGCTGTTAGATGTCAGTTAATACCATTTATATCGCAGAAATCCTTGAACTCTTGAGACACGAACTCGCCTCCTCTGTCGGTTCGAAGTGTCTTAATCTTTCTTCCTGTTTCTTGCTCGACTAGAGCTTTGAAGTTCCTGAACTTGTTGAAGTTTTCACTCTTTTCCTTGAGAAGTATGGACCACATATACCTTGAATGGTCATCTATAAGTACAAAGATGTACCTATTATGTGCAGGTGTATAAGGCGAGATGGGTCCACACAAGTCTCCATGTATTAGCTCCAGAGTATGTGCAGCTCGGTATTTTGTTGCTTGAGGGAAAACACGACGAGTTTGTTTCCCAAGAAGACACGACGCACAAATCTCTCTTTCAATGGACATGTTTGGTAATCCTATTACCACTTCTTTCTGGATCATTGTTTTAATTACCTCTCTCCCAACATGACCTAATCTGGCATACCATCTCTCAGAATCATTCAGGGCATGGAGCTGCAGGCACTTCTCTACCTCCATGTGTACTTTATATAATCGATTTCTTGATCTCTTGGCCTTTACAAGCATCTTTCCATCTCGATTATATATGAGTAGATAATCTTGCTTCATGCTAATCTCACAACCTGCCTCTGTGGCTTGACCAAGGCTGATAATATTGCTTCTTAAGTCAGGGATGTAGTAGACATCTGCCAATACTTTCTTCTCTCTGTTCTTGCTCAAGAAGATAATTGAACCTTTTCCTTTTATGTCAATAAAGGAGTCGTCTCCAAACTTAACCTTCCCTGTGATTCCCTCATCCATCCTTGAGAAGCAACTTCTATTATCAAACGTGTGATTACTAGCTCCATTGTCTAAGTACCAGATGTTGTTTTCGTTATTCAGTGGCTCAAACTTAGCTGGATTTAGGCTCTTTTCATTCACATAAACAACCTTGTGCATCATTAAGTGATCCGCTTCTTGAGTCTCATCTTCCTCATGTTCCTGGATTTCTTGCAACTTGAGCAGTCTGTCTAGACATACAGATGCGTAATGGCCTGCCTTATCACATCTGTAGCAGATCACTTTAGTTTTATCTCTCTCTTGTCTGTTGCTTTGTTGATAGCCATATCTACCTCTGCCTCTTCCTCGAGGATGAAACCGTCTTCCTCTGCCTCTGCCGGAGTAATACTACTGATGTTGAGCTTGTGAGTCTGTATCAGTGTACATTAACTTCCCTTGGTCCTCATGATCTTCTTCATCACATAGCCTTTCCTCATAAGCTTTCATTCTCCCTATGATGTCTTCAAAACTTGTCTTATTTAGGTCAAGGACTTGTTCAAGAGTAGCTATGATGTGTATGTATTTCTTCCTCGGTAGACTGTTAAGAAATTTCTTAACAAGCTTGGGTTCCTCAATGATTTCTCCAAGTGCAGCAGCCTTTGTGGATAGCCCAAATAGTTTTCCCGACAAAGACATCAATGGTATCATCATCCTTCATTTTCATCCTGTCAAATTCAGCTAGAAGCATCTGTAATCTCGCCTCCTTTACTCTCTCTGCTCCAACGTGTCTAGCTTTTACTGCGTCCCATACAGCTTTTGAGGCTTCCAGATCTCCAACTTGTAGTATTAAGGATTCGGGTATGGACTGGAACAGAAGCGCTCTTGCTATGTCGTTTTTGTCTCCATCATCTATTCTAGGTTTTATTATCTCCCACATCTTATGTACTTTGAGTGTTGCCTTCATCCTCATAGACCTAACAGTGTAATTTGTTTAATTCAACATTGGGCATTGAATCGTTGAAGGACTACTTTCCTTCTTACTTGTCGCAACTACTATGTCTCCCATATCTTGGTGACGACTCTCCGCACATATGATCTTCGTGTTGTCTCAAGATCGAATAAAACTCTGATACCAAATATTGATTGTAACCTTTGTTTGTATCTTAGCTTGAGATTAGGAATAACTCTCCTTTATTAGATTAAGAAAACTTACACAAAAACTCAATCTCTCTATCTCTCTAGCTATCGTACTTATGCAACACACAAGCATAAGTTTATAAAGGTATTAGATCTCTCCTAAACCTATTTTGAATAACTTACATTAAATCTTATTTTGATAACTCCTAAAATAAGATTTGCCTTTATCCTAATCTTTAATTCCAACTTAATTTAGATTAAGACTACTTGCTTGCACCTCAAGCTATCTTCAAGCTTAGATCAACAGTCGAGCACTTCAACAACTTTCAATTGGTTCCTTTGATACAAATCAAGAACAATTCTCTTGTTGATTGTTCTTTCTTCAGCCTCTGAGTATATCCATTTTCGTGGAATTAACATCAGAATCTTAACACCAGAACTCACATTATGTAGAAACCACGAAGCATTGGAGAAAATTAACTTACCAAGATTCTTATGATTTCACAAAACAGAAACCATCTGATCCAACTCAAGAATCTTCCTTTCTCCAATTCAAGTTGATTAAGGCCTTAATCGAATGGCCAACTTCTAGTGATTTTGTTTTGTCAGACTTTGACAAATGCATATCTTGTAGATATTGTGACTTGGATGATTCTTTTGACTTGTCTGAATGGCTGTAGGATGGTTCATAGTTTTTACCATTTTGCATCCTTATTAATGGTTACCCCTAGAAGACTAAAACTACAAATACAAAAAAAAATTATCTCTAAAAACATAAAACCATAACAAAATAAATAAAAATATATTATAAACCATAATAAAATAAGTAAATTATAAAGTATATCTTGTGATGTGTCTTCAACCATTGTTAATGGTAAGATAAATAGTTAGAATTGACGCAGACAATAAGAGAGCAAAGTTACAATAAAGCTTTAAATTTCATAGCTCAACAGGAAGACAACTTAATCTTGGAGTAGATATATAGAGAATGATTATCGATAATTTTGTTGAGTTCTGGAAAAATAGAATACAAATTCTACAATTTGCACAACATACTCTAACAATATATTCGATTTTCAAAATATTAGATTCAATTTGAAGATTTTGAATATTCAATTTCTTTAATTTGGGATTTTGAACTAATTTAGAATTGACTAAAACATGAGCGAACAAAAAAAACATGTTATGCCATTAGTAAAATTAATTTTTGTTAGACACAATGTTTTAACTTTTGTAAAACATAGAGAAAAGTATAAACGATTGATGACACTATATATTATCCATTTTTAGGCTTAGTTTTCCTCTCATTTATTCCTCATTTTGCATCATAATTATGTCTTTAAGTACATATTAGGTTAATTTACCTTAAATTTAGCATTTTAGAGTTTAGAATTAGGATTTTGTACATATTGTATTGTTTTCTCTTATTTCCATGAGGTTTGGATCTTTTTGGAGCTTGTGGAGTTTGAAGGAGCTATGAGGATAGATCCTTAGCAACAGAGGAAAAAAAGAAGAGGAAATTGCATAATTAGTCTGAAGTGCCTTAAAGATCATATCGGACGGAGGTTTTTCCGTGTCCAGTTTAATCTGAATTTGTTGAGTAGATAGAAATCGAGATATTTTTCCAATGGAAGTAGTTTCAAGTGATTCAGAAATTTATAATCGATTTACTGTACACACAAATCAAGATATTGGTCTATAAACCGATATGGATTGCCAGATATAGCATCTCACATTTGAATTTTGCCCAATCGATCCAAGTGCGTTTTGCTTCACTCGAAATACATTTTTAGATTTTAGAGAAACCTAGGTTTTGATGTTTTGATTTTTCTTTGTCACGACCTTGTTTTTTTTTATGTTTAGGGTACTTAGATTAGATGAATCTTTGTATGATTAGTGGATCTTAATCTCTTTCTTTCCTTTACACAATGATTAGGGGGAGGTATTGGAGGAGTGATTATAGAAGAATTGATTTTAAAGTATTATAGAAGAATTAATAAATTTCCATCAAAATTTGAGCAAAAAAGATCGAAATGGTTTCTTCACATTTTTGTCTTATAATTCTATTAATTTCTTTGAAATTTTAAAGAATAAAAGCTGCAGAAAAATTGAATAACACATTAATTTAAAAGAATTAAGATTCTAATCAATTGAATAACACATTATTTTAAAAGAATTAAGATTCTAATCAGCTGAATAACAGTAGAATTCTCTAGATTGTTTAATTCCTTCAAAATCAATTAAATTCTTCAATCCAATACCTTCCCCTTAGTCTAGTTTCCATTTGTGTTGGATATTCGATTATGTGTGAGTAGTTCTTCCATTAGGTTGTGGGTCTAATGAATTAGGGGAGTTTAGTGAATGGTTGATGGTTATTATAGGCTTAGATTTGATGATTCCTTAACTTAATGTATTTAATGCTAAGTATTTGCGTTAACAAAACAAATGAGATGATATATTATTTAACATCCGAAAGGTGTTCGATGAAATGTTTGAACCAAAATTATGTTGGTTTTTTTCTCAAGCTAACGAAAATTGATGTTAGGATAACATATTTTTGTAACATAACATTTTTAATCGAGCATCTTTTTTTTTTTTTATGATTGTGTTAGCATCATTTGGAACATTTTCTTAAACCAAAATCAGAAGAAAAGAAAGAAAAAAACATTTGGTTTATTTGTCTATCTCATTTATCATCTCTTCTATTCATGTTGCCAAATGATTATGCCACTGGTTTGGTTAGTGGCATCTCTTCTCCTTAATCGTTTATTTGGATTAAAAATCTCTTTATTCAATCATTGCACATGCCTCACATGCCTCCCAATTATGCTTATTTAAATAACCTCAAATTTGAGGTCAATTGCAAATATAACCCTCTTTCTCTCTTTCGTTAAAATTTTATCAAACTAACCATAAGATTTAACTTATTTACGAAACTGCCATTATATTTGAATTATTTTTTTTTTTTTAAATCAGACATTTAAAACTATCAATTAAACATCCAAATATATCAATTTATTTGCAAAAATGTCATTATCATCAATATTTCCAACCACCATAAACAACCAAAATCAAGCTCTAAATGCTTCTCCAACTGATTTTTCGTGGATTAGAGCTTCATTGGTGAGCTCATAACTTCTTCCTCACCCATATTCTCTCCAATTTCATCCAAAAAAAACTATTTAAATTTGGTTTTCAAAATTCTTTCTCTCATAATCTATTGATTTTCAATGGTTCTTGCATAAACGATGGTTGGGCTTCTTTGTTAAGAGTCATATTAGAAGTTTTAGGTGTTTGACAGAGCTGAAAACCGAGCTCTACGGCAGAAACGGAGCTAAAATTGTGTTTTTCGATCTGGTAGACTACACCAGAAGTCTACTAGTCAATGAAAGGTTAGATTTGCAATTGACTATTTTTAAAAATATTCAAAGTAGACTGCACATGAAGTCTACTTGAAAATGGGTTAGTTTTGCATTTGACCAAAACTTTGACTTTATAGAGTAAACTTCTCCAGTAGATTGCAAATAGAGTCTACTACAAGGTTATTTCTGGCATTGACCAGATTGTTGACTTTTTGAGTAGACTGCATTAGAAGTCTGTTATTTACGGACGAGTTAGTTTTGCGTTTGACCAAAATCTCAAACATTGACCAAGAAAAATATTTATCAGTAGACTTCTTATGCAGTCTACTACTTATTAAATAAACAAGTAGACTTTTTAAATAAATCAGTAGACTTTTTAAATGAGTAGTAGACTCCATAAGAAGTCTACTGATAAATGTTTGGTCAAACACAAAACTAACCTTTTTCAGAATAGACTTCTAGAAGTCTATTAGAAAAGTCAACAATTTGGTTAATTGCAAATGTAACCTTACATTTTGAGTAGACTTCAGAATGGAGTCTACACATTTCAGCAGACTTCTCTTGCAGTTTACTAGTAGATTTCTACTAGTAAACTGCAAGAGAAGTCTATTGAAAAAAGTCAAACTTTGGTCAATTGCAAAAATAACTTTTTTATTTAGTAGACTTCATAGAGAAGTCTACAGATTAAATTTTTTTATAAATGTATTTAAAACTTATTTATAATGAATTTTTTAGATTTTTTTTCTCTCACATGTGTGTTATCTAATGTGTTTCTTTGTGTGTGAATTTGATATATTTAGGTGCAATATTTATTGTATAAATCAATTTTCTTGTTTTAGTAGTACTTATCTATTATTAGTAGACTTCATAGAGAAGTCTATAGATTTAATTTTTTTATAAATGCATTTAAAACTTATTTTTAATGAATTTTTTAGATTTTCTTTCTCCCACATGTGTGTTATCTAATGTTTTTTCTTGTGTGTGAATTTGACATATTTAGGTGCAATATTTATTGTATAAATCAATTTTCTTGTTTGAGTAATACTTAGATGTTGTTGGTAGACTTCTCTATAAAGTCTACAGATTTAATTTTCTTATAACAGCTCCTGGAGTGAGTATATTAGCAGCATATTCATCAGTGGCTCAAACCGTGCTTCTCGAACAAAGCATGGACTACTATTTCATGACCGGAACATCGATGGCTTGCCCTCACGTCGCAGGTGTTGCTGCTTACATTTTTGAGATATCACATTTTCGAGAACAGTCACCGGAGACGCTCTCTTTCATGTCGCCTGGGGAGAAGAAGACATTCACCGTTACAGTCTCTGGCAAGAGTCTTGCGGGTATTTCGGGTATTGTGTCTGCTTCTCTGGTTTGTTTAGACGGATCATACAATGTCAGGAGTCCTATTGTTGTGTATACTTGAGAGATAAACCCAAAATCAAGACAATTAAATTCAGTTTCGTGAATTAAATAAAAAGAGGATTCTGTTAGTGTTTACATTTCATAATCCAAACTCAGTTAGGTTATGATACAAAGTGTCCTTGTGACGCAAAGTAAGTAAATGGTCTTCAGCCTTTGAAACTCTAACTATCACCCTTACTTGGAAACATACCCTCCATGAATTCGTCAAAATTTTCATCATCCTTGGCTTCTGTATCACCACCTTCCAACTTGGACTTGGACTTGCCCTTTTTCCCTGCCATTATGAAATATACTCGATTTACTCTTGACCCAAAATGAACAACACAATAATCTACTCCCTAGCCTCCCTTTAATAGAATAAGATCTACAATAAATTTAACTTTTTGCAGATTCCATATCTTCCTCTTCATCTATGTCGCCTTCTTCACTAGATGATCGATTCCTGAAATTCGAAATCAGTGTATTTTAGCTTAATGTAATACTAAAACAGAAAAACCATGACCCTTCGTTGTAACGTGATGCTAATCTCATTATCCATACCGTTTTCGTTTTTGCTTTTTCTTCTCTTTACTGTCCGATCGTTTTTCCTCCTTCCTTTTTTTTGTAGTAAAGCTTCTCTGCACATCTAGTGCCAAAAATGTTATATATATAAAGAAAAGAAAAAGAGGAAGCATGTGTTATACAAAAGAAGAGAAACAATATAGTCAAGGATACAAGTATGGTCGTAGGTATTTCAAATTCATAAACCACCACCAATTCTACTCAGAATGCAGATGAGAAGGAGAGATGAACAAGCTGTACAAAGAGTGCCTACCTCTCGCAAGCTATGAGTTTTACAAGGGCTTGTTTATGTTCTCCGGCTTCATAATAAGCAAAATTCCTCATAACGTATAAACCTTTACAAGAAAAACACATAATTAAGAGGAAACATACAACAGAGTGTTCCAAGAAATCAGAAGAATACCAAGTAAGATTCAACAAAAAGTAAATTGCAGATTCATTATGCATCTTCAAACTTAAAACTTTCCAACAGCCTAGGACCAGTTCTTGTAATAGCTTCATTCGTGCGTCTATCTTCTCTCTTCTTGCCTATAGTCCATAATTAGGCGATAGATTAGTGATTAATCAAGTGATTAAGACAAAAAAACCAAGTGTGAGATGCAAAGTTTTACTCTTTCTGCTAAGCTATGGCTATCTGTTGCTTCACCACGACGAGCTCTAACATGAACATAAGGTAGCTTCTCGTTTTCTTCTGAGCTTTTGTTCTTCTTCATCGTCGAGCTTTTAACCTAAAAATTTTAGGGATTTCTTGATTAGGCAATCTAATGAAACGAAGAATCGAATGTTAAAAACCCCCAAAATTTGTCTCACCTTCTTCTCGAATTCTTTCCTCTTCCCAGATCGATTGTTCTGACTAGGGCACGGGCTATGATTCTCCATAGCTGAATCAGTGGTCTCTGCAGGCTCTATCTTGACTCTATCCAGATTTGCGTTGGAGTTTGAAGGTACAGAGCTCGTCGGAGTTTCACCGGAGACATTTCCGTTTTGTTGTTGCTCACTGGCAATCACCGAGAAACGAGCTGCTCTTTCCATGAGGACTGAGTTACAAGGAAAAGTCAATGCCCCGCCAAATGAGTGTAAGCGGTGGTGGAGCAATATCTCCACCGATTCCGGCGACGGTAGCTTGAGAAGACGATGAATCAGTGAAATGAAGAAGCTCCACCGCTTGAGTCGCCGGAAGCTTAAGCAACGCCGTGAAGGAATAGGAGGAGCGTAGTCAGATGAGTGAGGAGGAGCCTTGGGCTCCGACGAAGATGCGGTGGGGGGAGTAGAGATCCGACCGTCGTGATTCTGCTCCGGCGACCTGGACCTCCTCGAAGAAGAAGAAGAAGAAGAAGAAGAAATGGGCAAGTGAAAAAATCAGATCTGGGGCTGAGATAAAAAAAAAATCAAAATTTTAAAATGTTTTAATTTTTTTTTTAAAAAAATCAAATTTTTCAAATTTTTTTGAAAAAATCAAAATTTTAAAAGTTTTTTTTTTAAAATTCAAATTTTTCAAATGTTTTTGGAAAAAATCAAATTTGCTTCCATATGTTAGACTTCTAAATGCAGTTTTAATTCGTTTAGTAGACTTCTCCGGTAGTCTTCTTATGTAGACTTCTATTATTGACTTCTCTTGTAGACTTCTCCAGTAGATTTCTCCATTAGTCTTCTTATGTAGACTTCTATTATTGATTTCTCTTGTAGATTTCTGCAGTAGATTTCTGCAGTAGACTTCTGGAGAAGTCTACTGGAGAAGTCTACAAGAGAAGTCTACTGGAGAAATCTACTTGAAAAATCTACTGGAAAAATCTACTGGAAAAATCTACTGGAGAAATTTATAGAAAAGTCTACAAGAGAAGTCTACCGGAGAAGTCTACTGGAAAAATTTATAGAGAAGTCTACCTAAGAAGTCTACTGGAGAAATTTGTAGAGAAGTTTACAAGAGAAATCCTATACCAAAACTTATTCCAAATATTCAAAACGTATAATATATTCACAAGTTAACACTTTTATACAAATTTGACATTTTAAATATAAAAATGATAAACCCTAATTTTAACCTTAAGTGTAAAAATATGTTTGCAACCTATGATGTACCTTATTTGGTAACTCTTTGTTTAGTATAATATGAATTTCATTCATAACCTAATTTGTCTAAGTATGTTTAATTTTGTGAAATTTTATTTTTCACACCTCACAATTGTTTATAGTAGGGTCATCAATCAAAATTTTTTATCAAAATATTTTTTGTTAATTTATAAATTTAAAATTAAAATATAATTATATAGCAGACTGCTGTAGTAGTCTACTAAACCACAAAAGTAGTCTTCATAACCTAATTTGTCTAAGTAGGTTTAAGTATGTATAATTTTGTAAAATTTTATTTTTCATACTTCACAATTGTTTATAGTAAGGTCATCAATCAAAAATTTTTATCAAATTTTTTTGTGTTAATTTATAAATTTAATTTTAAAATATAATTATATAGTAGACTACTTTGGTAGTCTAATAAACCCTCTCCAGTAGACTTCTATATTACTCAGCAGACTTCTCTAGGTTAAAACAGTCATTATGCCTCCGTTTTATTGTTTGGTCATAAATGATGTAGTTGTAATTTCACTATCTCTTTGAGTTATTTTTCTCAAATATGAGATATGTGGGTTACACTTGTATTTCAAATCAATTTAAGGGTCATTTGTTGTAACCAGGTCATTTTTCTATCCACTAAAACATTAATCTTTATTTTTTCCCTTTTTTATGTGACAGCCATAGACACATAGGTCAAATACATGGCAACTTCAATCTCTCTCGCTTAGAGCATCATCAACGGTTGTTAAGAAGTTAAAAATAATTAAAAAATAATTTGATCAGCTTTTGGACTAACATCGGTTCTAATTTTAGGATTTATAGAACCCCAAAAAATGGCACACGTGTCAGGTTTTAATTGGTTCTGAGAACAATTTCTCGTCATCTTCTTCTCTGGCGATTTCCACGACGGCGGAGAAGTACGAGTCTCCTTTTCCGGCGAAGAATCTCACTTTCGTTGTCGAAAATCCAAAGGCAGCGACTTTTAGAGTTGAGGAGGATTACTCTGTTTCTTCAGTAGAGAAAAAAGGAAATAAAAATCTAAAATTTTCCGAGAAAATCAGATTTTTGACAGAGGAAGATTTTCTGGAAACGGAATCTGAAGATGGGTTCTTATCAGATTCAGATTTTGGGCTCGGAGAAGCATCAATAGAGAAACAAGGGCAAAATCGTAAAAACAACAATTCTGGTTCTGTTTCTGAGAGGAAGAAGAAGAAGGAAATGAATTAAAGAGTTTGTGAGAGCATCAAGATCTGATAGAGCAACTTAAGATGGAGATGAAGAAAGTTGAAACAATTGGTGGGCTTTCGACAATTCGTGAAGAAGAAGAAAAAGATAATGATGATTGTTGTGCTAAGATTAAAAAAATTTATGATTTTTTTTTTATATATTTAGAACCCCTCCTAACAACTACCATTGGAAAACAAAAAAACAGCATAAATTATGTTGGGTTTCTAATTTTAAACACACTACAATTTATAATAAAAAAATCACTTAGTATCCCAACTTAACAACTACCATTGAATATGCTCTTATGTGTTTAAACAAGAACTGCAATTTTTTCAGATGATTTGGGGATTTGTAGTTTTTAATAAATACAAAAAAAGAATATATCCATGTGCTCTAAGAATCTTGCCCTCACTCTCGTATCATTTATGGAGCCCCTTCTCTCATCAATCATCATCAAAGTGTTCTTTGTTTGTTACTCAACTGTTTCTCTTTTGATTCATTACTCACTTTAGTTTGTTACTCAACTGTTTCTCTTTTGATTCATTACTCACTTTAAGTCATTTGTTTGTTTTAGCACACTTCAAAAAGCAAAATCTCTTAAACCATCTATTTCCTCTGTCTTTTGTTTTCTTGTTGAATAACTAATTTTATATCTTCCAACACAAGAACAATAAGTTCAAGATGCTACAGATAATTGGTAAGTACCGGTCGAGATCGTCATGCCGGTACCAGAAGCTTAGTGATCATTATGAGAAGGTTACGAAAAGAACTCTAAGACTTAAGTCAGGGAAGAAGCTCGATGGCCGGTCAAAAGGGTTCAGACTAAACCGACCGAGGAGGCTAGTTCTTAAGGCATTGGTTTTACCAAGCAGGATCTTGAGCATTTACGCGCGGATCGCAGATAAATTGAACAGAGAAGGTTTATATCCCAATCTCACTCTCTCTTCTCATTGGGGCTTCCCTGTTGTATCAGATAAAAGGCTCCGATTTTGACATGGGGTTGTGACTTTGCATAGACACCAAAAGAGATAAGTAACAGATGAATAATGGAATTATAAGACACTAGTATGTTTTCGTAGCTGTGATGTTTTGAAATGGAGGTAAAATAAGAATAAGGTTTAATTTGTCTTTTTTGTTGTTGTCATAGTTGGGAGCAAGTGGAAGAGTGAGTCTTCTCTACTTTGTTAATTAGTGCGTATCAAAATTTTACGAGATGTATAAACTAAGATAATATAAACTAAAAAAATCTTTAAAACATCTTATAAAAAATGAACAAAGATAATATAACTAGGGTATTCATATTCAAGGGACCTTAATCACTCTAAAACCTAGGGTTGGATATAAGATGCGTACTGAAACAACCTGATCCATTTTTTTTTTTTAACATCAAATTAGTATTCCAATAAATACTAATTCTCAACACTTAGCAATTCAACAAGCAACCAAACATAACCAGCGAAAAACAACTCAAACCAATCAAACGATTAAACCATCAAATCATCACCAATTCAAAACCAATAACAATTCAATTCCATAAAACTAGCAACTTAGCGGTTGTAAACAATCACATAAAGCAAATAAACGAGACTTTAGATCATCTCCTCTTCACGGTCTTGATTCTACGATCACATCTTTTCTTTACCTCTATCACATGGTTAAAAAATGATGCGTGAGTATTATCACAAATACTCAGTGAGACGGTCATCCCATCTACTTAGCTATACACACAAGCATAAAAAATAACACAATACCAAGTGATCAATCAACAACGCCTAGCACGAACAAATAACCAGTAATCATTCATCAATTCATTCCAATTCACAATCAAACGCATCATGAATACTTCGATTACCCATATAAACCATGGTCACGCACTCACCTTGATTCTGGATCGATTCTAGACAAGAACAGACACGAAAAAAGACCTCTTTGACACCTACAACCCCTGCTCTATCTTTCTTTCCTCACGAACCAACAAACCTCGATCTTTTCTCCAAAACCCTCCTAAACCAAATTAGGGTTTCAGAAAATAGGAATAACGCGCTGATTTTGAAAGCACACTGAGAACAGAGATTACCTTAGAATCAGGATCGGAAACCTGATCTGGATACTAGACAGAGATATCTATCCAACGGTATGCGGAACGTCCTCTGAGTCCTTCTGGTTCGACGGGAATCCTCTTTTGAAGTGGACTGATCGCAGATCCGAAACTGTACAAATCTCTCTCAGTAAAACAATTATAACTCCTAGAATACACATCCGATTGACAAACCGTTTTCTCCATTATCAAGATCAGAGAGTGGAAAACTTAACCTGAAAGTTTTGCTCCGATCTGGTCTGTTCTTCCTAGCCGTTACCCTGCTCTTCTAAAACCGGACAGAACTGCCACCAAAACCTCAATCACACCTTTTCTTAGGCTTAAGGAACAAGAACACTCAAGGATCTCTATCTCTTCTCTCTAAAACTCTGAAACTCAGCTTTTCTCTTCCAAAAACACGACTGAAATACGGCCCCCTGACTTATATAGGCGAACCCTAGGGTTCTGTTAAACAAGACCGCAAACCGATGCTCAAAAACTGAACCAACCGGTTCAATTCGCAACCTGTGTCGATCGATGCACACACCCTGCATCGATCGACGCACTGCCCAAAAATCCCAATTTTGGTTCGCGGGCATTACATGTACTCTGAAAATTTGGACTACCCGTTATCCGACCTGACCCTACCAGATATTTAACAAACAATACCTTCACCCGACCCGTAAAAAGCGAGTACCCTATTCAACGGGTACCCGACAAAAATTCGTTGACCCGCCGGGTACCCTGTCTTTTACTCTTACCCGCCCAATTGTAATATAGTTTATCTATAATTAAAGTTAAGCAACTTATACACCAAAGAAATGAAAGAGTTATTAGGAAAATGAAATAAAATCTCTTAGACAACATATAGTTCATAAATATAATATTATAAACTTCAAAACTTAAAACTTGTAATCCATCATCTCCAAAATTGTCGATGATAATTTAAAAACACAAAAGATTGACGTTGTGAGTATTTATACTATATTATGTATTATACAATTTATTTTATAACTAAGTTTATCAAATATTAGTGATATAAAATGCGAGTATTTACGGGTCGGATAGCAAATCGAGTATGAAGACGGCTAACGAGACGGGTAGTGAAAAAAAAATGATACCCTTTACCCGACCCTTACCAGTGGGTATCAAAATTATAGTACTCTTTACCTACTCGAACGTTACGGATAACCCTATTTTTCGAAATGAATACAAGCTGGGTAACATGTAAAGGACGGGTAACGGATATCTGTCCAGCCCTACTAAAACCTGCGATGTGCCATGTTCTAGTGAAGCTCGAACTCGAGTGTGTGTTAGTGCTCTTTGAGTTTCAAGTACATTATATATTCGTTCCGTTTTATGTTCTTATAGATCATGTTTTAGAAGTTTCGTCTTTGTTTCATTTGATTTGATTTTTCAAGTTTGAGTACAAATAAATTAAATATATTTGATTTTATTGTGTATTCTTTTTTAAATTTGGTTGAATTGTTTTTGATTAAATATTATTTTTTGAAGAAAAATATACCGTAAACGTACATGATTTCAAAACCACATAATCACATTTTCCCGCCAAAATCACGTTTTTCCGTCAAACCCTCAAAATCACGTTTTTTGCCAAAACCGCAAAATCGCGTTTTCCCACCAAAATCGTGTTTAAATTGATAAATTGAAATAGTGTCATAAAATAAATAATTATATAATAATATTTAAAAAAAAAACAATAATGGATTGAGAAAAAAAATATAACATACAAAACTCATTTTTATGTAAAATAAAAGTCTAAAAGACAAAGCTCGTTTTATAAATTTCTCATTTTTGAAAAAGTCTGTTCTTATCTTTTGTAAGTGTAATTTTATCTTTTGTAACTATTCTTAATTTATGATTTATATAACAAGATTTTATTAAGTAAATTTGGTTTCACGTGTTTAACTATATAAAGAGACTTGTGGATTTTAATATTCAGAAATTAATTTTAAGACAATTTTTTGTTTAAAAAAAATTGTCAAATATAAATATATATCTTACTAACATGTTCAATAAGTTTAAATGTTAAATCATTTGCTTAATATCTTAGGGAGTTTATACAAGGACAAGCCCTGACAAAGCCTAAACCCGTTGTTTAATATCTGACAAGGCTCATTCAGGGTTGGGCTTTCAAATCTCAGGGCTTGGTAACTCTGGGTAACTCTATTTAACATCCCTAGTGATTTGTGTGCTTTCTTAAATTTCTTACTTACGAGGGAACAAAAATGGTAGCAGTAGTTTGTATGGTATTAAGGATTAATAGTTGACAAGAAATGAATAGAGTAGAAATGCCGATCACCTAGTTTGATATAATTTCTGGAGATTAAGCGTAACTGGTAAAGCATCAATTAAGGGAGAGAAAAGAAAAAGGCAAGAAGAGAGATAGCATGATAAAGGATTTGAGATGCCTTTACAGAACATGAGAACTTTACAAAATAGAATGTGATGATTTGTGACAACCACCTCGTATTTTTTAATATGTGCTATAATGAGAAGCAACACATTTAAAGATTGAATCTTGTCTGTAAAGTAACCAACTTTTTTTGTCACTTTGAGAGAATAAAAAGAGTATCATTATAAATCATGTAAAGGGTTGGTGAAAGTCATCACATTTTCTACAATCTTTAAGAGAAACTGATGTGACAATTGAAGGAAAGATTTTGAAGAAGGAAGAAGGTTATATGAGGAGTTTGATGTATAGGAAGATGTGGTGGGTTGTACATCGAAGGAAAAACAAGAAGAACTTACACCGCGATTGTGAGGTATATGAAAATAAACCCAAGATTTTGGATCCATATATTTTCAATATATATCGAGATGAAAATATAAAAGGTGTTGTGTTATGACAGAATAAGAGGATATGTGAGTTGGGGAAAGACTTGGAGGAGATATTAAAGGGCAGGCTAGAGACGATCGAGGAAGAACCCGAAGCAGAAGAGCGAGAGCGGTTAGGAGAATCGCAGAGGCCAGTGTTGGTTAAGGCTAAGATGAAAGTGGAGAAAGGAAAGGCAATAGTAAAATCAAAAGTGAAGAGTGGGAAAGTGTTCTACATGTTGTGTGTTATTGGCTTAGCCTCTAAACGAGGTTTTCGTGATCTTGTTCTTCACTAAACCCTCTCAATTCCTAATTCTTCTTCTTCTTGATTTTTCTTTTCTTTTCTTGACTGTGGATGTATATATATGTGTGTATTTATTTTGGTTATACTTGTGGTAACAAATTTTTGTGTTTGTTTTTTTTTCTCTAGTGGACTATTCTCTGTATATGTAGTTCAACACATAGAACTTGGTACAATTCAAACGTAAGATTTAGCCCGTGCTAGCAGCTCAACGGACGAAATCGGGCTCTAAATGAGAAAGGTACCGAGTTCGAGCTTTGACGATAGGGAAGGAACTAATATTAACCTGTTTTTGTCTTTGGCTCGAAGAAATTACGGACCTATACCCAAAACTACTTCATTTTCATAAAAGAAAATATTCTTCTATTTGATACCCAAATTTGATTGTTGCTCTTTCGAGTTGGAAGCTAGTTGCTCAAATTCAGTGGCTCGAGATATTGCGAAGAGTGTATTAAGGGATGGTAGGTTTCAATCCTACTTAGCCTTCGAAGGGCCGGATTGGTTGGCCGATCGGATTGCTCGGAAGGCATCACAATAGTTTCTTTTTATCTTTCCTTTAGGGTATGCGAATGTTTTCTCAATTCTACTTGTTTTCGTCTGTATTTGGACCATGTGGTCTTGTTTCTTAATACGTTTCGATGATTTGCAATAACTCCAGCGTTAAAATTAAAAATAAAACTACTTGGTTAAATAATTAAAAAAAAAAAAGTCTAGGATTTGATTTGTTGGATGATGACCCCTTTTAAGAGTTATTAAGACTTAAGAGATCCTCAAAACCTTTCCAAAGCTTTAAAACTATTATCTCGTTTTCAACTTTCAACAAAAGTGTATCTATCATAGAATTTTAAACAACTTAATTCTGTTTTTTTATTATACCTCTTAAACACAAATTGAAACGAAGGATGTATGACTGAGTCCACACGAGTATTCTTGTCACACTTACCGGGTGAAAAAAGTTGAAGTCACGATTCAACCATGCATCAACTAACTACCACGAGGCTTACCGGATTAGTATTAACTCGTAAAAGTCATGAACTTGCGAGTTTCTCACATAGTATAAGTTTGTTTTCAAAGTCTTAAATTTTGATCATGAGTGAAATTATGATGAGAACTCTTTTCCTAATTGTGGCTCCTTTGTTTTTCTTTCTTCATACGACTCTTGCTGCACCTGCGCCCGAGCCTCAACCACATCCCATATTGAGACAAAACAACCAAACCACCGACCTAGGTTCTGCCATTTCCGACATGAGAAGGCAATCTTACAACGGTTTTGTTATCCTTCTCCATGTCCTTAACGATACAAATCTCTTCAAGAACACAGAGGTTACTTTCTTGATGCCTAGCGACATTGATCTATCCAAAGCGGACATGAGTCAAGAGGATCTTCAGACATTTATCCTAAGACATACGATCCCTGCATGGCTTATGATCAATCACATGCTTCGTTTTCCAAACCAAACTCTTGTTCCTAGTAGCCTCCCTGATAGAATGTTCACCATCACGAAATCCGGAGGGTCGGGGATTTTTGTGAACAATGCGAGGATTGTTGATCCGAATATTTGTCAAAATTCTCGCATTTCTTGCCATGGAATCAGCGACGTCATTACATTCACCCGAGACTCTTTTCCAACGGCAAAGTTATCACCTAAAATGCTATCACCAGTTCGTGGGAGAATAACTTCGTCGAGGCACTGAAGATCTCTCTTTGTCTCAAAATATTCAGAACGTGTGAGGATCTCCTAATGTTAACAACCAAAAATAAGAGCCTTACAGATATCTCAAAGTTATGTAAGAGTTGTAGAAAGGAAAATAATTGGAATGTTAGAAGTTGTGTGACAATTAAATTCAAGACTATGTTACGTTGTTGCAAATTAATTAATTTTGTATTTCCAACCTTCTACGTGCTTTTCATAAATATTTTACCAGCCAATAGAAGAACGAGCAGGAAAAAACTTTACATAAATGCAGTAGAGCTCAAATTCACTAGGGCAAGTGCCTCTACCTCTCCACAACCAAATGCCAAAATGAATGTCAAAAGACTCAAAACAAAGTGTTAAGTAAATTAAGGGTCGAGGATAGATCCAACTGCTAACAAAGTGACGAATATTAGGATATGACAGATATATTTGAGAATAGCATCAAAGGAGAAAGCATTGAAGATTGGATCGGAAAACATGACCTTGTTTGATTAAGCGTCTACGTAACATCCAATCCACGAACTAGACCGAGACAAAGTGCTAATGTGTTCACTCGTTTGCACATTAATAATCAGCCAAATTAACCATGTGGCTTATCTTCCATCACGAGAAGAGTTCATGAGCTATTAGTATTGGCGTTACATCTCAAAGGAGATCCGACCCAAGAAACTTTTCTGAAAACAAAGGTTGTTTAAGCTATCACATTAGAATGTACCAACAAAAAAAGTTCATTCGAATTAGTAAAATTGAAACAAAAAAAATCGAGTAATGCGAGTTAGATGCTCGCGATCTAGAATTATTATCCACATCTTTGCTCGGCTCGAGATTTTTTTTTTTGTGTTCACAAACTCGGCTTGAGATTATAACTTCTAATTCATCAATAAATACCCCCATTCCAAAGAATCATTTCACCTTCATATTGTTAACGATGTTTGCCAAAGAATTATCAATATCGTGATAATGAAACTCTTGGTAGAAGCATCTTCGCCATGGCAATATAACCCGTTTGTAGCATGTGCAATTGAAACACTCACCTATAAATATCCCCACATGGTTGTGGTCTAATGGTAGATGATACTTGGAAATGTGATAAAACACTCTTCTGGAGTTCGAGTTTTTCTAAAAACAAAAATCACATCTATGTGAAAAATTTCGGCTTGAGCTTTGGCCAGATAGTTTATCTGGTAGTCCAGTAACAGGCGAGCGATCTAGTTACCACTTGACATTAGTCGAAAATCATTCCAAACTTGGGTCAGAAAGTGTGGTGGTCTTTCGAAGAGAAGTTCACTCTGTAGCATTATAATTTATACAGAGATCGTGTGAGTCAGACTTGACCGATCAACTGATAAGGCATATAAAAAAAAATTTAACTTATATTTCTTTCAGAATTTTGGTTGTACTTTTTGTTTTTGTTTTTTGGGTCAAACAAGATTTTGGTTGTACAATATGCATTTTTTCTTAGAACTTCTTCTAATCTGTAGTTTGAATACAGCCCAGGCCGGCAGACTCCATGCAGGGCCCATCTGGCAAAGCAAACACTGCTCCTGAGCTTTCGATTCGTTAATAGAAAGATTGGTGAAAAAATTGCCTAAAACAGTGATAAGTTTTGTTGTTTTCACTCAACAGACAGTAATAAATTATTAATAACCCTCTTGAGAGAAAGAAAACAGTAACAATAAATAACCTTTCCATTTAATAATAGGGAACGATGAGTCAAAAAAGAATAAAAAGAGAAACAAGGATACCGAATCTTAATAAATAAATTAGTAAATTAATAAAGTCGTTAAACACGCAATTAATTGAGAGAGAAAGAGAGGAGAGCCAGCGAAGGTTTTGATTGCAAACCTAGTGAAGCCTTGAAGGAGACGAGAGACACAACAACAACAATTCAATTCTCTCACCGACCGATCCATCTCTCCGGTAATCGGAAACGGCGTCTGGTTAATGCCTCGGAATCACGGTGAGATTTCGGTGGATGAACAACAGAACGGAGTCGATAACGATAACAAAAAGAAGACGAGGAAGAAGAAGAAGAAGAAGGAGGAAGATGTGGATGATTTTGAGAACGGGAATCAATCGGTAATGCCTTCGATTTCGAAACCCAGAAAGCGATTTATAGACAAGATCAGAAAGAAACCCAAATCACCAAAGATATGTTCTTCTTCACGTTCTGTTGTTGGGTCACGTAAAGGAGGCTGCTTTTCTGTGATGAGACCTCCTCGAAGAAGAAGAGGGGAGGAGGATTCGTGTGAGTCTCCGACTTCTGACCCTAACGATGAAAGCTTCACTCATGAGATGCTCAGAGTTATGTTAGAAACCAATGATTTCTGCTCGAATGACTGCAATCCCCATCGGTGATTCGTTTAGTTTGATTATTGGGGGGGGGGAGTGATTCTTGTTATAGATTCTTTTGATTTTGGTTTTTTTTGCTTAATCTGTATAGACCATTCTTCTTCTTCTTCTTCAATGCCTACGAGTGTTTTTTTCTTCCTTATGTTAATTGGCTTTGTGCAGAGTATCATCAATTTCATCATCCATCACTATGATAAGCAATTGTGTATTCAATCTGATTCCTATAGAAGAGTTATTATTGGGTTTTAGTTTCATTGAATTTGAGTTTGTGTCTTTAGCTTTGTAGGAGATGAAGCTCATACTGAGTTCAGTGTATAGGTTTTGGATTGTTCTTCTGTACATGATGAATTTGGATGATATTTTGATCTCTCTCTAATGTTCCACATGGTAAGATGATAATTCAAGACAGATGGTGGCAGAGTGATTTGAACAAGTTTAGCTGCTCTCAAGCCTTTATCTGGAGCCTTAGGTCTACTCTAACAGTCAAACTAGCCTATGATTGAATGTAAGAGATTATAGCTGTTGGCCTGTTGTGATTTGGTTAGAGTGAGGAGGCTAGGTTTATAAGGATGTATCGGTAGATTGTTTTGTTCTAGGGTTTGGCTTGGAGATTTGGTCGAGAATTTGAGAGTCACATTTATCAAAGTTCTTATGTTTTTGTGAATTGTATAAGAAGTGTAGTTTTTTACAGCTTCTGCTCTTATCATATGAGCATTTAACCAATGAATCTGACCACAAAGAAGAGGGACCATTCGCAAGAAGCAGCAGTTTTTGAGCAGTGAATTTTTCAGTGATATTATGGTTACTGCCCATTTTCTGTTTCGCTGAGTTGAATACGTATTTCTTACGTCTATTGGAGCAGACTTTGTTTGCTGTGATTGTTTCCTATGAGTCTGACCAATTGAGTTCTACGATTTGTAAAGGTTGATAACTTTTCTGAATCGCCTCTGCATTGGAGGGTTGGAGCTTATGAAGAGTTCAATGCTCATGTGCCAGTGAAGTAAATGTAGTAAATTAGTCGCATTTACTCTCACGAAAAGAGAGCTGCAGAGACACTGATACATCGACTAGTCATAATCGCACATATAGTCTTTGATATACGTCCATTGTTATACCTTTGGCCTTTGGGTAGTTGTGATTCTCCAAATAATGTATATATAAAAAAAAAAGAGAGATTCAAGCAGACTGCATACGCTTGCCTTATTTCTGAATCTATGATGCTCGTTTGATGGATACCCTTATTGAGTTGTGATTTTTTGCAAAACTCTTTTATACAATGTTAGTAGAAATGAGCATAGTTTTGCAGGAAGGAGTGGACGGTTCATTTGATTAGCCGCAAACTTAAGATCCCAAGAACTCAAAACATTTTCTCTTTGTTATTTGATTGATAAGCTTGAATAGGATTGCATTGACCCACGCACATTGTTTTTAGTTATCTTCCAGTAAGAGAATACCGATTTTTAAACCTTAATTCAATCAAAGATGATACTCATTGTTTTAAAGTATCTTTCACCAAGAGGATACCAATTTTGAAAAGAAAAACACCGTTAACTACACACTAAGAGCTATTACACAGTTACACCTCTCAACTAACAAATGTATTTTTATCCACACAGACATGCACTTTTTTTTTTTAAACTTTGTCATTATAGTAATTTTTTTTGTTTTTTATATTAATTTAGTAGGACGAACCAACAATTCCATAATGAGGTTCGTTAGGATCCCTTAACTCAAAGAAGAAGTGGATCTCTATAAAATCCGGCTCACGAACTATAAATTCATGCTCAAATGTTAGTCAAATTTACGTATTTCATTACTCTTAAATTTTTTTTATATTGTTTGGTAAGTAACAACATAATGAATGTAATACCACAACGCCTTGGGAAAGTCTTTACTGTGCCTGGCGCTTCTTCCTGCCTTGCCTTCTTATGAGCCACTTGTTCGGATCTCCTATCCTGCAAGCCTGGTAAGGGGGTAAGTATTGAATACTCAGTAAGATGGTCTACTCCATCTCACGACCTAACTATCCTAATCTACCCTTTACTACCATAACTTTCACATGATGCTTGAGCAACCTTGTGTTATGTAATTCTACACTTAGTTCACCTTGTCACTTATGCAAGCCCTTCAACGGGCAGCTCATAAATGTTACTTATATCACTTATATGGTAACAACGTAGGATTCTAATCAGCTCGTTGTTCCCATTTACTTAAACTTAGGATAACTACGCATGCCCCTGTCATCGTAGCCTCTTCACTTTCACTTATCGTCCAGCTCGTCGGCCACTTAATGACTCCCCGAGTCCTTCTAGCGGTATCTCTGGTGCGGCTGGGTCTTCGTGCCACTGTTTCAGGCCAAACACAAACAAGTCGGCGACATGTGCCCATACACACGTCTCTATGCAATAAAATAAGGGTGGCATTGTGAACCTACTATCCTACCAACTTGTATGATATTCTATTCTAGACTCTCCTAAAGTTCACAATATTTCTCTACTACATTTTAACCTAGTCCTTTATACTACGTTCTAAATCAATAGCCGAAGCCTTTCAAACAATACATTTGCCTCGTATGGTCAGCTCCAGGCAAGCATGACTATCCCATTACGTTATCCATGACACATCTATGGCCACACGGTAGCCTTCCATACAGAAATACAAACATAAGACTAGCCATTAATTGTGGAAAGCTCACTATACCAACTTGTCTCATGGACACAACAAGCCTTCACGTGTCTACCCTCTATCCATGTGGTCGTATGATGCCTAGGCCGAGTTCGTCAAACCTCTTTGACTCTTCTCGTACCAGACCTCACCGGTAGACTTTGAGTCGGGTTGGCTAAGGTAATACTAGTATAACCATTAAGATTATCCTAGTTGATTTCCTGCCTAGATCACATCATTTTTTACCGAACTACTGAATCCTAACAAACAAGCGGACCATCGGGTAGAAGTTACTAACTATGGAGCGGTAGCTCTACCATAGCTATATTCCATGGTTTAATGGTGGTTAGTCAAGCTAGCTTCCAGTTTCTCGACTAGCTTCACATTCAGCCCATGGTAGCTACCTCAGTAGGGTATAGTTATACCAATGCAAGACTCTATTCAGACTCCTAAGTAAACTCATTCATCCATACTCCTAAACAAACCTAAATGTATGCAAGTGTGAGCTGGGCATAAACCCGAGACTCACCAATCAACGAGTCACCCTTGGTCCGACAAGGCCGAGTAAAGTTTCCTAGAGACATATGATCGAATGTTCGGAAACCCATAGCCCGTGTATGGTGTATCCTAACCATAGTCCAATGTGATGATAAATTACTCACCTGGCAAGACCAGTAGGTCTTGCCAAGCTTCCTACCAACTTCACCTCTCAGTCCTTAACCAGATCTTCCTTTAATCCAACCAGATACTCTGCCACTGCACCGCAAGCTAAGCTCATGCTAGCCAGATCGGTTCTGTGTCATTTCTAGATTGAGGCCACATCGGCTTTTTTTACCGAGCACCTATCAACCCGCGGCACAGCTTCTATCGGGTCGTGTATCGAATCCTATCAGAACGCGAGACGATCGATATCGAAACACGGCACGAGGCTCTGCCGATATGGTCTTGCTGTCTGTAACCAGACTTCACCGATAAGTTGGATATTATAAAAAGTTGTAGACTATAACATTAGTTCAATCCAAGTTGATATAAAAAATGTAAAGGTGTGTATACTTTTATATGGAAAAGTGGTAAAAAAGCAACTTGTACTAAGGAAAATCGCCTCGAGTTTTAACCCTTAACTCTGAAAACAGCTAGTAATAAAACCCAACCCTACGACTATTCCGTCTTCTATTGATTCTTTTGGCCGCCCATTGTTTCTCCTCTCTCAATCTCAAACTCAAACTCAAACTCATTGCTAAATCTCTCCCCATAATCATCTGAATCGGCGTTTCTTGTATTTGGATTCAGATCCATCTCGCCAAAGTAAGAAGACGAAGATGGATGGGATAAAGCTTTCGTTCCCACCGGAGAGCCCACCGCTTTCGGTCATCATTGCCCTCTCTCTCTCAGCCTCGCCGGTGACTATTGACTCCGCCGCCTTAACCGCCGTTCCTTCTTTTGTCTTCTCCGACGGGTACTTTCCTTTTTCCGTTATTCGTTTTATAATCCTGTCTTCTTCTTCTTCTCTGAAACTTATAAACCCTTTTCTTTTCTCCGATTTCTGGATTTCAGGCAGAAATTGAGTGGGGCTTCCGTTCTTCTTCGCTATGTTGGTCGATCCGCGAACACGCTTCCCGATTTCTACGGCCGCAATGCTTTTGAATCTTCCAAGGTCTCGATTCTTGTATCAAACTATTTTCATACTTCCACGAATCTTTCTCTCATGTAGCTGTTAAATCCTTTGTTTTCCTTCTTGCTTGTGTGGGTCATTATCAGATTGATGAGTGGGTAGATTACGCTTCTGTCTTCTCCTCTGGTTCAGAGTTTGAGAATGCTTGCAATCGTGTCGACAAGTACCTTGAGAGTAGCACTTTTCTTGTTGGCCATTCTCTTTCCATTGCTGATGTTGCTATTTGGTCTGCTCTCGCTGGTAAAAGTTTCATTATCTTGTTATGCATTTGGCTGAATCAAGATGTATTCCTCATTATTTGAAGCTCTCTTGTTATTGTCCACTCTGTTTCTTTTTTTGCAGGAACCGGCCAAAGATGGGATAGTTTGAGGAAATCGAAAAAGTACCAGAGTTTGGTGAGATGGTACAATTCCATACTAGAGGAATACAGCGAGTCCCTCAATGAGGTCCTAGCAGCATATGCTGCGAAAAAAGGATCAGGGAAGTCTGTTGCTGCACCCAAGTCCAAAGATCAACAACAATCTCTGAAAGCAGATTCACAGGACAAAGGAAAACCTGAAGTGGACTTGCCGGGTGCAGAAATTGGAAAGGTCCGACTCCGGTTTGCTCCTGAACCGAGCGGTTATCTTCACATTGGACACGCCAAGGCGGCATTGATGAACAAGTATTTCGCAGAGCGCTACCAAGGGGAACTGATTCTGCGTTTTGATGATACTAACCCTGCAAAAGAAAGCAATGAGTTTGTGGATAATCTCATTAAGGATGTTGGGACATTGGGGATCAAGTATGAGAAAGTGACATACACTTCTGATTATTTCCCTGAGCTGATGGAAATGGCTGAAAAACTGATGCGTGAAGGTAAGGCATATGTTGACGACACACCAAAGGAACAGATGCAGAAAGAGAGGATGGATGGGATTGATTCGAAATGTAGGAACCATAGCGTCGAGGAGAATTTGAAGCTATGGCAGGAAATGATTAAGGGAACTGAGAGAGGATTACAGTGCTGTGTTCGTGGAAAATTGGGCATGCAAGACCCTAACAAAGCCATGCGAGACCCAGTTTATTATCGATGCAACCCTATGTCTCACCACCGTATTGGGGATAAGTATAAGATATATCCAACATATGACTTCGCTTGCCCGTTTGTCGATTCCCTTGAAGGTATAACCCATGCCCTTCGGTCTAGCGAGTATCATGACCGGAATGCTCAGTATTTCAAAGTTCAGGACGACATGGGAATGCGAAGGGTTCAAATTTTTGAATTCAGCCGTTTAAATCTGGTTTACACTCTTCTCAGTAAGCGCAAGCTTCTCTGGTTTGTCAATGAGAGATTGGTTGATGGGTGGGATGATCCTCGCTTCCCGACAGTCCAAGGAATTGTTCGCAGAGGTTTGAAGATCGAGGCTCTAATCCAATTCATTCTTGAGCAGGTGAGCTTTTCTTCTCGTTGTTGCTAGTCTCTTTCAAATGTGCTTCAGGCTCATTTAAGTTATGTGATTTTTAATGTTTCAGGGGGCTTCAAAGAATCTAAATTTAATGGAGTGGGATAAAATTTGGTCTATTAATAAGAAAATAGTTGATCCTGTGTGCCCTCGACATACGGCTGTGATTGAAAAGGGGCGTGTACTGCTGACCTTAACGAATGGTCCTGATGAGCCATTTGTCCGCCTAATACCAAAGCACAAGAAATTTGAAGGAGCTGGAGAAAAAGCGACCACCTTCACTAAGAGCATTTGGATTGAGGGAGCTGATGCTAGTGCTATATCTGTTGATGAGGAAGTAACTTTGATGGATTGGGGAAATGCCATAGTGAAGGAAATCAGCAAGGACGATGAGGGTCATGTCACTGCGTTATCTGGTGTTCTGAATCTCCAGGGATCTGTGAAGACTACAAAGCTGAAGCTGACATGGCTTCCTCACACTAATGAATTGGTCAATCTCACATTAACAGAGTTTGATTATTTGATCACCAAGAAGAAGGTAAGAATTGGTTGATGCATTTCTACATTGTTTCATCTCTAAAAATCACTGATGTTTTTGTTTGTTGCAACACAGCTGGAAGAAGATGAAGATGTTAGTACGGTTGTGAATCCTGTCACGAAGAAGGAAACATTGGCACTCGGTGATTCGAATATGAAGAGTCTCCAGCGTGGGGATGTGATTCAGCTTGAAAGGAAAGGCTATTTCAGGTGTGATGTGCCGTTTATGAAATCGTCAAAGCCCATCGTCTTATTCTCGATTCCAGATGGAAGGCAACAACAGACAATTGGCTGGCTAAGTAACCAACCATGAAAGAGAGAGAGAGAGAGAGGCAAAGGAAAAAAGTCTTTTGATTTTCCCATTTGATGAAACTGTGTTGAGAATTTGCTTCTTTTAAGACAATGAAACAGAGCTTGTTTAACTTGTTTGCGTTAAGTTTGCATCTCTTTATAGTTTAAAGTTGCAAACTTTATCTGTCTTCTTCTTCATCGCTTAGTAGTGTGTTTACAATTGTGAGAAAAGCAAAATAAGAAAAAGATTGATAATTTCAGGACTTGAAAGTTGATGTCTTTGTCCTTGTCATTTCTTGGCTGGGAATCTGGACTTGATCTTCTTAATTTGTTTGGGTTTGATGTGGAATGCCTTACCGAGAATGTCGTCGGGAAGAGCTCCAAAGAGAGAGGCGACGAGTGATTGTGTTCCGGGCAATTGGCTATCGAAGGCGGCAAGGACAGAGGCCGGAGCTGATTTGGCAGTGTTCTTCTGGAAATGGAGGAGTCCTTTAGGGAAGACAAAGACGTCTCCTTTGTTTAAGTATCTGGCGATGAGTTTTCCGGCGGTTGTTACAAAGCCGACGTAGAGCTGACCCTCGAGGACAAAGATGATTTCGGAGGCGCGTGGGTGCATGTGTGGTGGGTTTAGGCCGTTTGGTGCGTAGTCGATGCGGGACATGGAGAGGCCGAGTGTGTTGAGTCCTGGAAGCTTCTCTACGTTGGCTCCGGTTACGACTGAGCCGGTGGAGGAGTTAGAGGTGACGGCGACGGAGGCTAAGCCTTGGAAGTAGAAGTCTTCCGGTGTTACTTGTGTTGACGCCTTGCAAGTGTACCCGTTGACTTTGACCGCTTCATTTGTCAAAAATTGAAAAGAGATAAAAGTTGCTTGTGACTCAAAAAACAAAAAGAGAAAAGTTGAGGGCTTTTATGAAAATCTAAACCTCGTGGGTAAACTATAATCAATTTGAATTTTGAAATAGAAATTAACCAACTTTTTAATGATTTTCAAATTTATGTATATTTGTGTTTTTTTACTATTGAAAGATAATGTTTGAAGATCCAATCCTATGTTTCCACCTACTTATTATTTTAAAACTTCTATAGAGAAAAAAACTATTTAATTTCTAATAAATCCTGATAAATTTCAAGGAAAATCTTCAATGGTACAATACCAAAATTTTAAAACATCACAAAAAGAGAAGATTGTCTGTCATCACAACTGGTGACATAACGATATCATTTTAAAATAGACAGGAAAAAAGTCAGCTAATATCCTATGGAAATTGGATTATATAAGGAATACTTGAAATTTGTAATTATTAAAAAAAAGGTGGCTCGTCTCTTTCTACGATGAATAGAGAGAGATTTTATGGGACATTATAAACGTAAAAACTGATTGGAGTAAAATGTGATACCATTGGATAAATCGGCAACACAAACATCTTGAAGCATGTCGGATTCCGCGACGGCAACGGCTGCGACCAACATGGTAACAACAACAACAAGATGGCTCGCAATAGACATCATTGTTGCTGTTGTTTAGCTTCGGAAGAATGTTTTGTTGTTAATGAATTTAAAATCGAGAATGCGTGGAGAAGATATAAAAAGTTGATGTTCTTATATATATCGAGAGGTTTTAAAAGTTTATTTTTAGGCCAATTTTGAAAGGTGGATTTAGACCTTAATTTAGCCAAAACAGGATTTTTATAGTTAATAAATTAAGAGAGGTTGTGGTTAAAGGTTGTTTATTGGAGAACAGAGACATCTAATCTTATTAGGCGGTAAGTTAAGTACCGTACGAGGAAACTCACCTAAAATAACTCATCTTTCCGGTAATTATTGAAACTCCAAGTCACCAAAACTAAATGATTACTTGCATCAATAAATAAATAATTAGAAAATTCGAAGTTGGCTGGTCATGTTTTGGTCAACAAAATCCAAACTGATTCCTTCTACCTTAGTAACCAAACCGGGGATATCTGTTAGACTACGGTCTGGTTTCTAGAAGGTCCAACCCCAAATTAAACCGGAATCTGATACAGAACGACAGAGATTGTCTGTTAAAATGTCATGGTCAAATGCAAAACATATTAATATGATAATAAATACTCTATAAATAAAGGGTTAAGTGTAGAAATAGAGAAACTTGGGGGCTAACAAATTCCCTCTTGGATATAACCCAAGTTCAAGTTGAGTCCTTATTAGATGTTATATATCAACTAGGTAAATGCCACCAAGAAAAACCCTAATTCAATAATTGCAAATGTAAAATATATATGTATTATATGTACAAACACGTATCACATATGAATAGATACGTATATAATTACAGTGAGTTTGTTGACGCAACAGTTAGGGAGAAAAAGACTTAATCGAAGTCAAGTCGTTATGATTTAGTCTTCAAAACTGTTAAAAAGATGATTCTTATATAAAGAGGAAGATGTTGAGAAATGAGAACAGGAGAGACAAAACTCGAAAGATTTATCAATCTCAATTTCTTGTTCCTTGATTCATTTCTATAAATTCCATAATCCATCTTCTTCCCAGTTAATCTTTCCATCATGACGGCTAAGGTAACAACATGTTCATACTATAAACACTCAAAAATCCGGGTTTGTGTTTTCGTGAATCATTTGGTTTAATTTGTTTTGGTTTTGAGCAGAAAGTTGAGATCAAAGTGGACATCAACTGTGAGAAATGCAGATATAATATCATGCAGACCGTCACAGAGCTAGAAGGTATGTTATTAACCAAAAAAAAAAAACTGAAAAGAGATGTTACTTAATCCGCGGATATATGAGAGATGTACTAAAATGGTGAGAGATTTGAACGCAGGTGTGAATCAGGTTTCACTGGATCAAGAGAAGAGTTTACTAACCGTGGTGGGTACAATGGATCCGGTCTGCGTTGCAGAACAGCTTAGGAAGATAAAACAGAAACCAGTAGTAGTCAGTGTTGGACCACCAAAACCTCCTGAGAAAAAAGAAGACAAACCAGAGTGGTGCAAGCCTTGCCATCCTTACTACAACACCTGTGACGTCGTAACTGTTGGTACCTATGAAAGCGGAAGCGGCTGCACCATTGTTTGAATTATGTCTCCATCTCTTAGCCTTCATGTAAAATCCTGCAATCTTTAGTCAATACAAAATTTCTTCTGTTATCATATCATGTTTTGTTTATCTTACTATGTGATGAATCTTTATTATTGGCACCCCTCCTGTTTTCTGAACCAAGTAATACCCTTAGATTAGATATAATTAACCTGGAATCTTGCTTTAACATCACATAGAGTTCTGAAATTAGCACACAAGCACAAGCTTTTTCCTTGTCCAAAGACAATTCATAATCATACCTTCACATAAACCCTAATAACACGAAAATGTCTACCACTGAGAAAGCAAAGACTAACCACAGTTACGGAAACAAAGAAAAGCAAAAAAGCAAACACACTACTTAGACCTAGGAAAAATCATCACTGGTCATTGATCTTCTCCCCATGTCATGAACAACTGAGACCGTAATTCACTTCTTTTTCTTTGCACCACCTCCCTTGGTTTTCTTATTTGTTGCTCCTTTAGTGGTACTCTCTGAGATTTCCTGTTAGCAAGTAAAAAACAGCTCATAAATACCAAACGATCGATGTATATCTAGAAACATGTGAAATTCAAAGTAGAGTGTTCTATTTAACCCAAGAATCTTAAGATTGGAGGCACTTAGTCTATGTAAGATAGTTTCCTGCTCAAAGCTTTACACTTAACACTTAGCTAAATAATATACGTAAGTTATGGCAGATTGATTTTAAATGTTCACCATGATATTTATATTCTTGTGCCTATGCCAGCTCCAGCCATTTGAACAGAAAGGTTGGAACCCGGGGATAGAGAGAACAGCCTAAGGCTAAGAATGTTATTGGAGGTGTTACATCCAAAAGCATGCAGAGAGAGCACTTTATTGCTGATAGCTGGTATATACTGCCGGAGCAAGCATTTGGTACCCTATGATCCAGTGTATTGAGGAATCACCTCAGAGACGACTAGGCGTATAAAAGTTTAACTAGAGTGTCTAAAGTATACATATATTTTCATCCACTTGTTAAGAGTTTGTGGCAGGCTAGCACATGGACATGGACACAATGAAATCCGTATCACAAAATGCAGGCAGAAAGCATGCAAAAAAATCAATGTTTTGAGAACCAAAAATCGGAGCATTGTTTTAACATCGGTTTGGAAAGCCTTCTACTTGCAAATCAATATACTAATCAGTGTTTCTTATGCACTTTAAAAAAATTGGACGCACACATTCATGTATAAGTAGAAAGAAAGGAGCTTAAGAACTAATGGGTTTAACCATATACAAAATTGTAAGAGACAAACCTTTCTCTTCGCAGGCATGGATGAGTTAGCAACTGGCTTGAAAAATGACTCCAGCCTGTGAAATGTTTAAGAAAGAAATTAGTGGAAAGAGAGGTACAAGGAACAATCACCACTAATTTGTTTGAAAGGTGCAAACCTGCCCTGGGATGATTTGTTCTTCGCAGATTTAATTTTCTCTATAGCCTAGATAAGAATGCCAAATCATCCACATATTGTCAGAATTAAGGATTGCACCTATATGGCAATATGGAACAATGTAAAATAACACTACATGTAGCATACCTTGGTTACCCTATCTATGTTAAATCCATTTTCATTCACCAAAAAGTTAACTATACCCTGGCAAGGCAGAAAGAAAAGGTAACTAAGACTCTGTCCCGAAGAATCCAAATAATTTGTGTGGAGCAAAAAAGGGGAGAAGTAAGTTTCTACCTCTTCATCCGGAGAAGTCCACTTGATATCAAGCTGCTCTTCGTCCTTTAAGACATCAGGTTCTTTGAAAAGTTGGCGAGCTTCATTATATGGCCATTCCTCGGGTATTTGATACCTACATACAATACCAAAATGGAAAACTTTTGAACATACTATGGCTATTGTTTTTGGAACAACAGACAGTTATCAGTAAGAACTCAACAAAGGTGACAGCATGATTAATCTCGATTAGACTACAAACTGACAGAAAATTCAATATGTGGCTATGGTAATGCATCGCCGAGAGAAATGTTTTCAGGAGAAGACACTAGTTAATGTCCAGCCAACTAGACTAAAATCACAACTTTATAACCTTCACTCATATTGGTTGGTTTCAACTCTTATATCACAAATCCGTATATTGCCACCAACTCAAATGACTGTTTATAATTAAACAGAGTTAACCTTTCTTTGTTTATATTTTCGAGTATAGTCTCGATAGATCCATGCTGCCGAATGAGCTTCAGGGCAGTCTGCCCTCCGATACCTGCGGCACAAAATGCATACAGATTCTAACTTGAGTTCTACATTTAACAGAGAGAAGGGAAAACACAGTGTTGATCTATATAACCCAGAGTTGAATGTTATAAAGAGAAAAAAAAAAATCTCTAGATACCTCGGATGCTGTCACAATAGTCACATCCTGACAATATGCACAAGTCGATGAACTGATCCATGGTAAGTTGAAGCTCTTCTAAAATCTGAAACGAGACCACAAGTTGAGATATGATCTCATTTACTTAACAAGTACAAGAGATATTAGTGTGTGACCTTAGCAGTTTCAAATTCCATGACAGGGATCTTTCTGGAGCTAGGATCCATCAGATGGCGAAGAAACTTAGGAGCTCCAAAAGTCAAGGAATCCATATCTTCAGAAGCCACACCATACACCTAAACAGATAGTAGCTTTTCATAAGGAAGTCTTGCAACTGATATATCTTGTAAAACCTCCATTTACACAAGATTGAAGACACTAACACTTAACACCAAAAAGAGAACAGAAAAATTAATACAGACCTTTCCTGACTTGCAAAGTGCAGCACATTGCGCTTCTGCTTCGGAAGTTGCCTGTATGCAAGAAGCCATCAATCTCTTTTCACGAACTTTGACATTACAATTATAGCAGAAAAGAAAGAGTAAAAGAGATTTTGATCATCGGGCCGCTGCAGATAACATAAGTACCTCAACAACAGGCACCCCCATGAGTCTTAAGAGTCTTTTGCAGTCATCATTGTGCTGTTTTGTCACCTGGAGAGTGGGAGATTATACATGTACTAATTAGAGTCCTAGAGTCAAATGCTTTGAAGTGGATGCTGTGTAAACTAATGAGTCCAACGATTCATAGATAAATAAAAAATAGACTACCTTCACAGTTCGTTTGCTGTACTTCTCAATGTCCTCCTTGTTTCCTGCCTGTCAACATAAAATAATTTCTTAAATTATGTTCTTTCGGAATTAAAACAAAGCTAGGCAAGTAAGTAGTAAGGCAAATAAGAGTGATAAACCTCAATTGCACCAGTCAAATCTTCAGTCGCATCGGCTCTCTTGGAGTAACTGAGTCAAGAGTGGAATGGGTCAAACCACAGTGAACAAAGTCACATTAGCATTTTCAAGCTAAGGATCAATTTGAGCAGCATTGGGGATTAAAAAATATACCGTTTCGCCAGTTCCTGTCTCTTCAACTCCGGGGGCTTTCCATCGAAAACATAACTGTAGCAAAATTCAGAACAACTAGTTCAGCAAAAGTAATAGTAAAAGGCAAACCAAGCGGTTCTTCCCATATAGAAAGACAAAAAAAAAAAGAATGTGGGAGAAGAACGTTACACAGGCTTAATTCCAGCTTCAAGAAGACGAATCGTTCGATTAAACATCCCTTGCAAATGGCTACATGTACAAAAAACAGAGACTTAACATTAGCACTTGACAAAAAGCAATACATCAGACCTTAAGATCCAAAACGCTACAAATGTGGAAAGAGACAGAGAGAAAGTAAAAATGAATAACCTAGTGACTTCACCGGCTTCGTTGGTGAGCATTTCAGTCCCAGTTCTCCCTACCACAATCTGCGTCACATCGAATCCCAATATTTCACATTTCAATGAAGATACGGTCACTGAGTGATTAGTGCGAAATAAGATTGATACAAAAGGAAGAAGGAACGAACAAGGAACTGGTAAATGCTCATGCTAGCATCAACGGCGATTTTCCGACCGAAATAGCTCTCGAATTTCTGCTCTTTCATGGCATTAGGCGCATTGTCGGCTAAAAGCTTGGTTAAACCCTAAAAAGTAGACATTTTCACCCAACAGAACAAGAGCATTAGATCAAATTAAGGAATCCCAATCGAAAGAAGAAGGAATCGTTTCGTTCAGACCTTGATACCCATGGCGATTACAGAGAATAGCGAGCGTAGGTCTCTCTCGGCCTCAGGGGACTTTGGTTTCCTCGGTCGCCGATGATGTTTGGTTTCCCGCCTCCTCAACACGTGTGTGTGGGCTCTATAGAGTTTGGTCAATTTTATGAGGACAGGCCTGTTTACCGAAATGAGCCCATCATGTGATTATGGCCCATGACCTATATTCCTCGTAAATTGCCGGGATACTATGTATTTAAATTTTAAACTCGTTATTAATATTTTAACCAGATAACAAAAAACAAAGGGATTATTTTAATTTTAGTATTTTGAATTTATATATATATATATCATCAAAATATTATTATAGTAAAACAAATTGGTTTATTTGGTTCAGTTACATAAAATTTCATCGTGACTACTCATGATAAAATTGGATTATCAATGCTTTTTCTTCGATTGTAATTTTAAAATTTTGATTCTGTTTAGCTTATGTGTCTATCAAAATTGATCTCGAGTCTATTCAGGAAAAGCATGAGTTTGTAACTTTCTAAAAATTATGGTTGATAATCGACCCATTTTAAGAAATAAAAATCTACAAAACTACCTATGTTTTCTTTTCTAACTTGCGAAAGTATATACAATTGAGAAAATCCTCAAAATACCACTGAAAAATCTTGTTATACGAAGACAAGTCGAGCAAACGAAACTATACTTGGCTTGCCAAAATTAATTGATAAATATTAATACACGGGACGTTTCATTATTCATGCATGGGAATCATATGGGGGCAGGGAGTAAAAACCAAAGAACGAAACGGTGGTGGTGCTACGTGATTATTTATTTAGTTTTTATTGTATTTACTTTTATTCACTCTTCTTTATTGATATTTTTGGAGAACGAATAATATACATGATATTGTGCATTGCATAAGTATATAAGGAACGGTGGCGATACGCGTTACTAAACCCACACCGACAGTATTCTAATTCATGGATGAACGTACTATACATAATAATCACGCCCCACGGGAAGAAAACACTCCCAACAACTGTGCCCTTTACCCCATCTTTTTCAAAATTCACGATTAAATCCTCGAACTAATTGAATTTAATTTTACACCCTGTTAATGCTAACCAAAAAAATGCAAACATCCTATTTCTTCTCTTAGTTTACACCACAAAAGTCTTAGAATTGTTTTGGCAAATATTATTTTTGAAATGCTATTTTCTAAAAATGCCACCATTTTAATTTTTATTTTCGAAAATATATTGAAAAGTATCATTTATATTCGAAGTATGAAGCATTCGATATTGAATGAAGGTAGATAATATGTGCTGTAAGTGTAACAAATGTCGGGTTTTTGGGGGCTCATACTCAAATAAAATCTTATTACAAAAATAAAAGAGAGTTGAGTGGACGATAGCACCGTACCGTCTTGGGCTGTTTGTATTGTAATAACGTAACATGTGCATCGGAACAGCCCCACCACTTTTTTTCTCTTTCTCTCCTAACCATTAGTTTTTAAACCCATGATACAATACAATTATTTTCTTTCTTTTTCTCTATTTTTAATATACATTTTTTTGGTCTTTTCTGGATCATCCATTTTGCCGGTTAAGTTTCATTCGTTCTTAGATTTAGACAGGTAGTCTTATTCGCTATAGAAGGAGCCGCATTTCGTTTGTTTGATCTCGTTGGCCTCGTCGTAATGCTTTCGCGATTGGGTTGGAGGGTTTAGGTAGTCTGCTCGTGGGACTTGTGTGATCTAGCTTTATCAATTTGTAGTTGCTTTTGTTCTATTTTTGGGCCTGCGTTCCCAGTAGTTTTAAATCCTTTGATATGTTTTTCTGTATTATCTTCGTCTCCCCTTGGCAGGGCTTAGACTCCACGGATTTGGTAGTCCGTCGGCTTAGTAGTTCACAAATGCATTCCACAAACGTATTCCACCCTTGTATTATTCCAGTGTTTGTAATAAAATCCAGATGACAAAAAAATATACACTTTTTGGTTAGTGAGTTTTGGAGTTTTGAGCTATAATTACTGAGGTTGGAGAAACGATAGATTATGTGAATTATGAGGTAGTATATTTGGAAGGACGGATAGAAACGTCTCAGGCACAAACTTCGATACTAGTTATTACCCAAAGGCTCAAAACTCATTTCCCTTTTACCCAGCAGTAATTTTCCTGTTTTAGTCACTAAATTTGAATACCACTTTTTACCTACCTCTTTCCCTGTAACGACCGCGAACCAAGATTTATGAATTTTGGTCGTAAGTTGATCGACGCAGGTCGACGCAGGTGGTGTGCGTCGATTGACGCAAGGTTAAATCGAACCGGATCGGCTCGATTTAAGTGTCGGTTTGCGATCCGGTTTAAGGTGAAACCCTAGGATTTCTCTTAAAATAGAGGTTGGCCGCGTTTTTGGGGCTTGAGAGTTTTCAGAAAGTTTCCAGAAAATTTCCAGAGAGTTTTCAAAGAGACTTGGGAGAAGGGATTCGTTCGTGAGGCTCTGAAATCGTTCTTGGTGCTCGTTGTTCGTGAGTTGGGTGTAGATCTCGAATTTTGGGGAGTGTTCTTCGCATTCTTCATCCTCTTTTCATCTTTTTTCCTTCCAGATCCAAGGTGAGTGCGTGACCATGGCTTATCTGGGTAAAAGAATTGATAGGATGCGTTTGCTTGCTGTTATTGTGTGTATTTCGTGTTGTTTTTGAGTGGATTTGTGCAGGAAATCGACTGTGATGAGATCTGGAGTCGAACAATGTGAGGATTGGTTCGATTCTTGGATCTGTGTCCGTGCGTCGATCGACGCAAGTACTATGCGTCGATCGACACATGTGCATCGATCGACACCGGGGTAGTGTGTCGATCGACGCACGTGCAGTTTGTGCCATTCTTGTTTGATTGCTCGTGCTTGTCTCGTTGAGTGTTCACCCTGATATTGTATCATTTTTTTATGCCTGTGTGTATACGCAGGTCGACGCAGGTGGTGTGCGTCGATTGACGCAAGGTTAAATCGAACCAGATCGACTCGATTTAAGTGTCGGTTTGCGATCCGGTTTAAGGTGAAACCCTAGGATTTCTCTTAAAATAGAGGTTGGCCGCGTTTTTGGGGCTTGAGAGTTTTCAGAAAGTTTCCAGAAAATTTCCAGAGAGTTTTCAAAGAGATTTGGGAGAAGGGATTCGTTCGTGAGGCTCTGGAATCGTTCTTGGTGCTCGTTGTTCGTGAGTTGGGTGTAGATCTCGAATTTTGGGGAGTGTTCTTCGCATTCTTCATCCTCTTTTCATCCTTTTTCCTTCCAGATCCAAGATGAATGTGTGACCATGGCTTATCTAGGTAAAAGAATTGATAGGATGCGTTTGCTTGCTGTTATTGGGTGTATTTCGTGTTGTTTTTGAGTGGATTTGTGCAGGAAATCGACTGTAATGAGATCTGGAGTCGAACAATGTGAGGATTGGTTCGATTCTTGGATCTGTGTCCGTGCGTCGATCGACGCAAGTGCTATGCGTCGATCGGTGCAGTTTGTGCCATTCTTGTTTGATTGCTCGTGCTTGTCTCGTTGAGTGTTCACCCTGATATTGTATCATTTTCTTATGCATGTGTGTATAGCCTAGTAGATGGGATGACCGTCTCACTGAGTATTTGTGATAATACTCAAGCATCTCGTATAACCATGTAATGCAGGTAAAGAGCAGGTGTGATCGTGGAATCGTGGCCGGGAAGAGGAGATGATCTAGAGTTTCGAGTTGGTTGCTTTATGAGCTTGTTAGAATGGCTAGGGTGTTAGTAATTCTGGAATGGTTGATGAATGTTTTATTGGATTATGGTTTATGCATCGAATTGGATTAGTGGTTTCAATAAAGTATGGAATTTATTGAATGTTGTTATTGGTTATTGATTGTATTGTTTCCGCAGTTTGTGTTGTTGACCTGTTAAGGATTATTATTTGTGATAATAATAATCCGGAAGGGAAAAATTTTAAATTTACGGGTTGGGGTTATTTCATTCCCTCCCCCTAAAACAGAAACCCTACCCACAAACCACTTCTCCGACGAGCCAAGGCAGGCCAACGGTGACCTCAGGTCAACCAGAATCTCGCCTCCACCAGATGAAACCACAGAATGAGATCCCTTGTAGACAAAAAGACCCCTCAAGACCTCTCAACAAAGACAACTTCAATAGCACCTCTCTAAGGAAAGTTCAGTAGTGAAACCTATCCAAGACAGCTTCTCCAAACCCTATTCCTCTAGAGATATCTCTGAGCTCTTCTCAAGGACACACCCCTGAAGTCCACTGCTTCGACTTTACCTTTGATCTATATATCTCCAGAACAGTATCAAGGCAACACCACACAGATCTACTACTACAAAACCTGCAATATGGAAAAAATACTCACATATGAGGAAAAAGGAAAAGCGATAGCAAACAACAAGGACTCCCCTCCTAGAATAAGAATCCGAGCACCAAAAAATTGATACCTCAGATCTGGTTAAGAAGAATGAACTTACTCTGATTGGGAAGACTAACAAACCCAAAGGAGCAAATAATTTGGTCTTTGATTTCATACTTCTCCAGAAGATGGGAACTCCGTGTACTACAAAAGGCTTAGATCTAGGTAATGGCCTATTCCAGTTCAGATTCACAGAAGAAGAAGACATCAACACAATACTAGCAAATCGACAATACCATTTGTCTAACTAGATGGTCATCATACAAAGATGGGAGCCTATCATATCCCCAAGTTTCCCCTCTCAGATCCCCTTTTAGATCCAGCTAGAAGGCATCCCTCTCCACTATTGGGACAATGCAATGATAAAGGACATTGGAGAAGCACTCGGAACCTTTAAAGAAGTTGAGCTCACCTCCACCTCCGCTAAAATCAAAGTCAATATCAACGGTCTACAACCCCTCATCCAAGAAACCATTATGGAATTTGACAAAGGGGGAAGAAGCTAGAGTGTCCCTGGTGTATGAAAAATTGAAGAATGTCTACACAAAATGAATCTGTCTTACACATGAAAGAATGGACTGCCCCATCAAGCCAGTTGAACCTTCACCTAGAAGGACATCCACAACAACACAGTCAACTACGAAAAGCCAAAGAGTACCTCATCAAAACACAAATGACAAGTCTTAGAGCCACAGAACCTACCAGGAAAGAAGAGATAGATATGGCAAACCCTTTGGAGCTCGAACTTCATCCAAAAACCCTCACCATGCTAGTGAGTCTGACTAGAAGAGGAGGATTATACTCCAAACTGGAGCTGGCAACTTGCGACCACACCAGAGAACCCATTTGGACCTTCAACCTCACCACACAACCTCACTGGCTAGATCATACCTACACCATAGAGAACCAAAGGAAGTAAGATCCTACTCAGGAGCTCTACAAGTAAATCTAAGAGCTGCGGGACAAAACCTACAATGGAGAGCATAGCAAATAACTCAGAAAAGATATTAACCACTGAACCGACTGAAAAAAACAGAAGATGTCCTCCTTTAGAAAGAAACTTGAACCAAGTAGAGTTCCCAACTACGATCCCAACCACCGAGCAAGTCATGGAAGAACGCATGGATGTCACTATCAACTACTACAATGTTCAAAACCGTAGAGAGAGGGAAGCAAGACAGCAAAGAGTTTTTGAAGGTGAAATAGAGGGATTAATGGAAAACACTGCCGCTTCAATAGTGGTTGCTGCAACTGCTCAGGCACAAAACATCTATGACAACCACACATAAGCTCAAACCACACAAGACCTACCTCAACTGATAGCTGCAGCTCTAGCAAAGAAGAAAAGGGGTCGCCCCCCTATAAAGGAAAGAACAGCTCACATCCCAAACACTCTACAAGGTGCTAGCTCCCATAAAAAGAAAGTTACCCAGATTCAGAAGTCACCAAGGAAAAAGAGCATGCCATCACTAGCTAACACTAGCAAAACCACATCAAAAATTTGTCCAGAAAACAACCCCTATATCCAAATGGGTTCAAACAGAGCATCCACAAGCAGCCTTTCTCTTCCCATAAATCTAATCCCAGCTATGATAAGAACCACTAATGCTCAGGATATCACAAGAGGGAGGTCTGAAACCACTTCAAGCAGAGGAGGCAACCCACATTACTAGTGATCATCCCCATATCAGAATTCCTACAAGTGCAACCAGAAGGAGAACAATTGGACAAAGGGATTTTCAGTCCATACCAGATTCTCTTCCTTAAAGATGGTGAGCTGGAACTGTTGTGGTTTGGAGAACTCCACAACAGTCCAACGCTTAACGAGGATTCGAGCCTCTATCTCCCATGATATCTTGTTCCTCTTTGAGACCAAAAACCTTGATGAGGTGGTCATCAAATCTCTTGCATGCCTGGACTACCCCTCACACTTCCTTGTTAGTCCTCATGGAGTTGGAGGAGGAGGTTTGGCCCTGGTATAGAAACAGGAGATAGAGTTAGAAGTCTTATCCCACAACAATAACTTCATAGATACATCAGTAAAACATGAAGGAAAACAATTCTTTGCTACCTTCATCTATGGTGAGCCTGACCACACGCCCAGGAATAGAGTATGAGACCAACTGAGCGCCTTGGCCTTCTTCCATGATACACCCTGGTTTCTCACAGGAGATTTCAACAAAATCCTGGATAATTCAGAGAAGCAAGGTGGCCCCATAAGAGTAGAAAGTTCTTTTGTAGCTTTCAGAACCTTCCTATCGGAATGTGACCTTTATGATCTCCAACACTCAGGTAATTTTCTATCATAGAAAGGACAAAGGCATAAGTATACTGTTCTATGCAGACTAGATATGGCCATGGCTAACTGCTTTTGGTTTGATACATACCCTGCAGCAAGAAGCGAGTACCTCAACTTCGAAGGTTTAGACCATAGGCCAATTACCTCTTATTTCTCCAATAAACCGCTCAGGTCCAAGGGCATCTTCAGGTTTGACAGAAACCTAAAAGAGAATCCAGAAATTAAAAAGCTAGTGGAAGAGGCCTAGAAATCATGTTCAAACAAGTCAGTGGAATGCAAAATTAGCCACTGCAGAAAGGCAATCATAACATGGAGCAAAGAAAAACGCCAAAATAGTCAGAAGATCATTGAGAAAAAGAGGCTTGAGTTAGAAACAGCTATGGCTGACCCTCTCACTGAGACAACTAGGATTTAAGCAATCACACATGAACTCACTCTTGCCTACCTAGCTGAGGAATCCTACTGGAGGCAGAGAAACAGACAACTTTGGCTAAGTTTGGGAGAGAGAAATATATGTTTTTTCCATGCCAGTACTAGAACCTACAGAACTATTAATAAAATCTCAGTTATAGAGACTGATGAAGGAATACCTCTGTATGAAGAAGATCAAATCCTTGGAGCCATCACCTCTTATTTTTACCAACTCTTCTGTACACAGCCAAGGGAAATGAAGAGAACAGTTGAGGAAGGTCTGGATAAAGCTGTCTTCACAGAAACAAACATAGAGTTGATAAGGGATCCAACACCAAGAGAAATAGATAATGCCATTTTCTCTATTCATGCAGATAAGGCACTTGGACTTGATGGCTTCTTAGCAGGTTTCTTCCAAGCTAATTGGCACACAGTGAGACCTGACATAGTCAAAGAAATCCAAGAATTCTTCAGCTCTGGTATTTTACCATCCTCCCTAAATACTACCCAAATCAGGCTCATTCCCAAAGGCAAAAACCCTAAAACCTTACAGGAATATAGACCTATAGCCCTATGTAATGTCTATTACAAGACTATATCTAAAATCCTTACCAAGAGAATGCAACCTGTATTGAAAGAGCTTATATCAGAGAATCAGTCGGCTTTTGTCTAAGGCAGGGCAATTACTGATAATGTCCTCATCACTCATGAGCTCCTGCACTTCCTGAAGTTATCGGCTGCAAAAAAAAGAAGCTCAATAGTTGTTAAAATAGACATGAGCAAGGCCTATGACAGGTTATAGTGGGCTTTCATAAAGGCTGTACTTGTGCAATTTGGCTTTCATGATAAGTGGGTGAAATGGGTGATGCAATGTGTATCCACAATTAGCTATTCTTTTCTCCTAAATGGAACAGTCAAAGGCTATATCAAACCGACTATAAGAATTAGGCAAGGGGATCCCCTATCTCCCTACCTATTTATCCTCTATAGTGAGGTCTTATCAGGAGTATGTAGGAAAGCACAGAAAAATGGCAGCTTACCGGGGTTAAGGGTATCGAAGAGAAGCCCAAAAATCAACCATATACTCTTTGTTGATGATACAATGTTCTTCTGCAAAACAAACACTCAAAGCTGTCAATTTTTGATGAGTATACTGAGGAAATATGAAGCAGCTTCTCGACAAAAGATCAATTGCCAGAAATCATCTATTACTTTCTCTACAAAAACACCAACTGAAGTAAGAGAAAGGGTATTTGTTACAAAGGAGGGAGGAACAAGGAAGTACTTGGGGCTCCCTGAACACTTTAGCAGAAGGAAGAAAGATTTATTCAACCTAATTGTGGATAGGATACGACAAAAAGCCAGTTCATGGTCCTCCAAGTTCTTTTCTTCTACAGGAAAAGTTGTCTTACTGAAATCTGTCCTGGCCTCCATGCCCACTTACACCATGTCCTGTTTCAAAATACCTAACAACCTCTGCAAAAGAATTCAAATCAGCCTTAACCTGTTTCTGGTGGGATGCTAATATGGAAAAGAAGAAAATGAGTTGGGTTTCATGGGAAAAACTCACAAAGGGCAAGAAACAAGGAGGCTTAGGATTCAGAGACATCCAAATCTTTAATGATGCTCTGCTAGCAAAACAAAGCTGGAGAATCCTAACAAACCCGGACTGTCTTCTGGCTAGATCTCTCCTTGGGAAATACTGCCACTCAACATCCTTCCTAGACAGCATTACACCTAAATCCTGCTCACATGGATGGAGAGGGATCATGATAGGCAAAGAACTACTAAAACAAAAGCTAGGTAGAGTAATTGGAAATGGCAAAACTACCAAAGTCTGGCAAGACTCTTGGTTATCTCTGTCCCAACCATTACAACCTATTGGTCCACCAAATGAAAACAACAAAGACATGCTAGTGGATGAACTACTGTTACCTGATAATAAAGGATGGAACATCGAAAGGATCAAGGAAGTGCTTCTTGAGCTTCAGCAGAGTATCCAAAAAATCCAACCAAGTCTGACCGGAGCATCTGACCAGTTTGCATGGTTAGGCAACCCCTCAGGACTGTACTCAGTAAAATCTGGTTATCACATAACCAAGGACTACTTGAGGACCTCAGAAGCCACACCACCTACATTCAACTAGAATTCATAAATTTGGAATATAAATATCTCCCAAAAAATCAAATTATTCCTCTGGAAAGCTATGTCTGGAGCCTTACCTATAGGAGAGCAACTCGCCTCTAGAGGCATCACTTACCAGTCCTAATGCATCAGGTGTGGAGAGCCAGAGTCAACGACCCACATTTTCTTTTATTGTCGTTTTGCATAAAAAGTATGACTCTTGGCCCCATTTGAAACACTCGTTAACTCTCTCTAAGTAGCAGACCTACCATCATGACTCAAGCTATATCTAAGCAACTAACCTGTCTACCACCATAAGGCATTGCAACGGGACCATTGACTCTTTGGATTCTATGGGCACTATGGACGACACAAAACAACAAAATCTTCAGCAACCGGATCTATATAGTGGAAGATACAATAAACAAAGCTATCAAAGACGCAAGGGAATGACTTGACGCACAAGCAAGCCCTAATACAAAAGCAAAGCCTACATATGATGATCAATCAAACTTATCGGCAATGGGATTGAAGTGCTTCTTTGATGGAGCCTGGAACCCAATCACATGAGAAGCAGAGTTGGACTAGCTCATATGCAATCCAAACAACTCGATCATAGGACAGGGAGCAAAAGGTGCATCCTAGATATTAAGCGCTCTCATGTCGGAAGCTCTAGCGTTGCGGGAAGGACAACTACATGCATTGGTTCGGGGATTGCAGATCAGAAGCATGGTCTCGGATTTCAAACAACTCATCGACCTCATCAACTCAAGAAGATCACATATAGAGATCTATGGAATCTTGGAGGACATTCATAATCTTTCACACAATCTAAAAATCATCTCTTTCAATTTCATCCCAAGGGATCTGAATAGTAAAGCCAATAGATTGGCAAAATCTATTATGTATACTGAACCGGATCGATCCGGTTTAGCACCAAACTCGATTTAATTAATGAAATCAATTTTAGACAAAAAAAAGGATTATGTGAACTAATCCATATTCTTGAGGCAAGAATTTAAATTTGAATTGAACTACTCAAGAGATCTATTTTCTTGTGAATTTTTTTATACAAAATAAATCGACTTATATAAGCTACTTTTCTTTCTAATAATGTTTACCGTTTTAAATTAAAGGTAAAATCTACCCTATAAAATAATGATTCTATTTATAATATTTTTTGGTTCTTTCTATAGTAATAGTTTTACAAAAGAATGTGTACAATTAATTATATTTAAATATTTTCTAAAGTGTAATTTTATAATTATAGTTGTTTTTTGGGTAATCCTACAAATTTATCACAAGAAAAACTAAGTTGCCTAAAAAAAAAGGATGGTTCTTGTCTTTTGCTTAATTGGGGTTTTGTGTATTAGTTTGATATATTGGATTACTTTATACTCAATCAAAACAATGATAGCATGCTTGGAATCTTAGAGAATGTTTTAAATCCAAATGGGTAATAACTGGCATTACATGATTAATTCCGTAATTATCGCTCATGATTTTGTTGTGCCTCTGGAAACATCATTAGATTGATAGAAAGGTGTGTGTGGGAAAAGAAAAGATAGACAGTTAACAGAACGAAATTAAAGCTATTAATTGAGTAAACTTTTCTATGCGTGATTTAGAAAACACATACTAGTATTCATGTTTATTAGTATATTTACCCTTTTTTTTTTATGATGGATCCGATTAGTAATGCAAAGTGGTACAAGTTTTTCAGTTATAAACAAAAATGGTAAACAATTACAGAATATTACAAATATGTAAAAGTAGCTATAAAAAAGTGATACAAATAAAACTTAATATAACATTTTCGGTAGAGTTTTGATATCGATTTTGTGATCGATAGCTATAAAAGCAATATACCTTATACCCTTTTAACAATCAAAATGATGTGTGTTGCAAGCGTATGAACCATTCTTTTAATAAAAAATCTCTTAAGTAATTAACAACTCTTGTAAGACAAGAAACTCATTAAAAAGTTATTATATATATACTATATAGTAATCATAACTAATCAATGTTTATATAAAAAAAAAGTATAATAAATTAATTAAGAAAACCAAGGAGTAGTGAGATTCCAAACGTGAATCCAGCCATGGAATTTTTTTGTTTTTTTTAACAGTCTTCTTCACTCACTTCTCTGCTCTGTCTCCTTCTTCTTCTCCTTCCTCATTAAATAAAAGCTGAAACAAAGACTGATTCTTTCTATAACACATGTGAGTTTTTTTCTTCTTACATTTGTTTTAAAAACCCTTTAAACTCAATAAAAGCTGTACCTCTAAGCATTCTTCTTCCTCCATTCCGACTCTTGATAAGAGTAAGAGAAAATGAGGAAGCTTTTCTTGTTAGGGTTTGTAGTGACAGGACTGATTCTAGGGACTGAAGCAAATGGGTTTGTTGAGTTCAATGTCACAGATTTAGATCGCATTGAGGAATTAGAGTTTGGTTTCTCCAAATTTAGCTCCAATTACAACCCTTTAATGGTCGGCCTCACACTTATCAGAGGAGCTGGTGCCAAAGGAGCTGGTACTCTCTCACTCTCTTTCTCTGTTTCTTTTACTTAATTACATTTACACAAAAAATGTTTTTGTTTGTTTGTTTTGTCATATATTTAACATCTTCTTAGATTTTAAGCAGAGTTTTGTATGGAAGAAATCTAAATATAAGTATCACTCGTGTGTCTTGGTTAGTTTCTTTTTACAGTTAGTTACTTTCTCGATTTGGAGTGTGAGGTACATTCTCTTTGTGCATCTCAAATATGGCTATAAAACAGCAACAAATATTATGTCCTTGACAAAAATGTAAAAACAGAACAGTGTTTGAATCTAAGATCTGTGTAAGAGAAATCTTGTTTGTGTCTTAATTACAGTTTGTTTGGATGGAACATTGCCTGGATATCACTTACATCGCGGGCATGGATCCGGAGCCAATAGCTGGCTAATTCAATTAGAGGTTAGCAAAAAAAGATTTGTTAAAAGCTTCTGATTTTAGTCTTATTAGTTTCAATTTTGTTGATGTGTGTTGAAATTGAAAATGTGGAAAGGGAGGAGGATGGTGTGATAACATTAGGAACTGTGTATACCGAAAGAAGACTCGCCGTGGATCCTCTAACTATATGGAGAAACAGATACAGTTTACAGGAATACTTAGCAATAAAGCTCAAGAAAATCCAGGTCTTTGTCTTCAGGCCCTTTTTATCAGGAAAATCTTCTTTAAGAAACAACAACACTTTTTTCGTAATTTCTTTCATTCATATATCAGACTTTTTCAACTGGAATAGAGTCAAGCTTCGTTACTGCGATGGTGGTTCCTTCAGCGGGGATAGTCAGAACAAGGTTTGTATCCATACTAAAGAACTTTCTTGTAGAGATCATACAGTTTCATTTTCTTGGTTTGATGCTTCTCAGTTTTGGGGTTTGAGTTGTTCTTTTCATTCTCTTAAAACATGTAATTTTTCAGGCTGCACGGCTTCAGTTCAGAGGAGAGCGGATATGGAGAGCCGCAATGGATGATTTGAAGTCAAAGGGAATGCGAAATGCCCAACAGGTGTTTTCACTTTATCCTTCCTTGCTTATATATAGTCTTGTATTATTAACGTTCAACAAAACACTTTTCTAACTTGTTTAATACTCTTCAGGCACTTCTATCTGGATGCTCTGCAGGTGGTCTAGCGGTGATTTTACGCTGTGACGAATTCAGAAATTTGTTTTCAAGAACTACCAAAGTCAAGTGCTTAAGCGATGCAGGCTTGTTCTTGGACACGTAAGTTAAATCTTTTACTCAATGTTTCAGATCGACTTAGCCATGTTATTGACTGATTTTTTCCCCTGATTAAAGGCCTGATGTGTCCGGTGGCCACACAATTAGGAATCTATACAACGGTGTTGTGCAGTTGCAGGTGTGCTCTTTTTAGCCATCTTGTTATTATAGACTTTATAATTAAAAAGATTTTACTTTAAATCTTTGCTATTATTGTAAATGAATCTGGCAGGGAGTGAGGAACAATCTGCCACATTTATGCACAAATCATCTCAATCCAACCTCTGTAAGCTCTTCTTCTTTTAGTCGAATCGCTTCTCCTTTGTTTATCAGCGCAAAAGGCTGACCGGTAAAATCTTTATCTTTGATCTGGGACAGTGTTTCTTCCCTCAAAACTTGATCAGTCAGATGAAAACTCCTCTCTTTATTGTCAATGCAGCATATGATATTTGGCAGGTAAATTCTCTTCTTCCATGTAGAAAATGACTCCATGCAGGTTTTATGCTAACTGAGATTATCAAAAGTAACCATTTCTTTTTACTGAATTGTGTTAACAGATTCAAAGCAGTATCGCTCCGCCAAGTGCAGATCCTAGTGGTTATTGGCATGAATGCAGACTAAACCATGGAAGATGCACTCCCGCACAAATCCGGTTCTTGCAAGGTTGAATCATCTGAAAATTCCAAATTTTTTTGTTTGCATAATAAAATAATTCGATCGCTCACTTGTATGCTGTCATTTGAACAGGATTTAGAGATCAGATGTTGAGAGTTGTGAGGGGATTCTCTAATTCAAGAAAGAATGGTTTGTTTATCAATTCTTGCTTTGCTCATTGCCAAACTGAAAGGCAAGACACTTGGTTTGCCGATGATTCTCCTGTTATTCACAAAAAGGTAACCACTTCTTGCCTTGGATAAACACACATTAAATACAAACGCAAGCAAACAGTATGAGGCCTAGGTAGCATTTTGAAATAATGAATTCTTTTTGAAATTGCGATTAGGCGGTGGCGGTAGCGGTTGGAGATTGGTATTTCGATAGAGCTGAAGTGAAGCTAATAGACTGTCCGTACCCGTGCGATCGGAGCTGCCACAATCTGGTCTTCAGATGAATAATGATCGTCTCATTTTTTTTTAATATACGAAGTAGAAGTGAAAAAAGTGTCAATTATTCATATCTCAGAGATATTGTTGTATTGTATCCATTCGTTCGTACCAAATACTACCAATTCCTCATTGGAAAAAAGTTTTCCTAAAGAGATTGAAATATAATGAAGGCAGGGCTTTTCTTGTTCTTCAACGATTGTGTTTGCAATACGTTTGATAATAGCTATACATGTCAATCTGACCAACCGGAACAGTCTTCAAGGTCGTTGCTAGGATTCTTGCGCCAAATTTAACAGCTAAGATCTCAATGAAACATCAAACACGTTTGCTCGATCTTGGTGTTCAAGCTATTGGTCGGTTCAGTGCACTTATCCGGTTCAATTATCCTTCCATTACACTCTCATATAATATGTAATGCTTAAACACTTTGGGAAAAATAATCTGAAAACATTTTATCTTTAACCTTCTTCTCCATCGTTCACCATATTCATCTTCCATCATCAAATCTCTTTTCTTTGGGATGACTCTTCTTTGTTTGAAGTCACCTTCTAGACTTTGATCTACCCACTCTTAGAATTCTCGGTGAATCCCTGGATAGGAATCTATCTTCCATCTATTTTGCTATTTTAGTAACTATAACTATGTGACAAGTCCTTTACCTTCTCCCAAATCTAAACTTCTGATGCATCATTTTGTCTCTTCACTCTCATAATATCACCATCATATCGCTTTTCGTTCATTCTTCTCTCTTGACACACTATTTTACATGAACTATACTTTAAATTGGTAGCAATGGCCTTCCGCTTCACGTACTCTCAAACACTTTTTTTTTGTATTGTTATATTTCATGCTCTGAACTCTCTGCTACTTTGTTATTATATATTCTGCGACTTTGATAATTAATTTATATATAAAAACAAATATAAAACCCATTGTCCTGTTTCAATAGTCCAGTTTTGTAGATTTGAATGAGAAGAAGTGATGATACCTGAGCATGAATTCAAATGTTAACATGTAGTATATTAGTCCATCGTATAAGAAATCAACGTCTTCCTCTTAACAAATTAATCATTAAAGAGAGCTGCATTCTCCAAGGTGACAACTATGTACAAACATTAGAAGTGTACATGTCAACCAAAGGATGGAGAAAATTCAACTAAACAAAAAACTATACGTCGTTTTCTCGTTTCAAATACAAAAAAAAAAGAAACATATAGTTTCAAGCATTAAGCATACATGTTCTTCACACCTTTTATGAACTTTGGAATATTTTCAACCGTCCCAATTTCTGAAAAACATGAATTAAAAAACCATGACCATGTATGTAGTGTAAATGCAGTGGATCAGAAACTAAAATTTTGAAGAGTTCGTGTGTTGCTCAGAAACTGAAAGAAAAATCAGAAATAGAGAAAAAATCAACATGCTAGGTGGCACCTTGAGCCAGGAGTTCTGCAAGTAGGAAGCTTGTTGCGGAAGCTTGGTTCAATTATCAAAGAAGCAAATGGGTTAAGTTTGGTTCTCAAGAGTTAATGGGACTGATCGCCAGAGAAACAGTGCAGGGTTGGTTTGACATCAGCAGCCTTGGAACAATGGCTTGCTCTTTGGGCTTAAGGGGGAATCAATGGAATCAGGGTTGCATTGACAACTGATATAAAAAGAGAGGAAGAATGATCTTAAGCCATCAGATCTTCCGTCAGAGCTCTTTGAAGAACTTAGAGTCATAGTAAAAAAAACTGTTGTGATGAGAGAAAAGGAGAGGTTTCATAACTGTTGTTACGTTGCATTGTAGGAACACGTTCAGGATCGAATCACAGTGTATGATGTCGTGTAACTCTGGGTAGAATAGGATTGTTGAATTTATTTCTATAGAAGCGTTTGTGTAATTTATCTGTTGCAACAATTGCTTTGTGTAAGCAGCTATTATGTCCTACGAAGAATAGCAATAAAGACTAAGTGTTTTTATTAGAATTTCTATGTGTTGCGCTTTATATCTCGGTTAGTATCTTGTGCTAGGGTTCCTGCTTTTAAATTTGGTATCAGAGCCAATCACCAAACCAAGGGATTGTTATTTCTTAATAAGTGAAGATCTTGCGACATTATGGAATCGTCTACAGAGCTAGTTGGTGCTAACAAGACTCTGTTGATGGATACAAAGAGATATAGTTACTGAAAAATCAGAATGATGCAGTTTACTCATGGTCAAGGAGAAGATGCGTTGACTGCTGCTGAAGATGGCTGGGAAGCTCCGTTCGAGCTCTCAGAGGAAGGATTCAAAGTTCTCAAACCAAAGTCAAGCTAGACTGTTGAAGAGAAAAATCTGTCCAATTTCAATGCACGTGCCACGAATGCTATCTTTGGCGGTGTTGATGAAGATGAATTCAAGCTTATTAAGAGTTGTACTTCTGCTAAACAGGCTTGGGATATTCTGTAAAAATCTCATGAAGGTACTTCTAATGTGAAGAAAACATGACTGGATCAACTTGCCTCATGTTTTGAAAATCTGAAAAATGGATCCAAATGAAACTATTGTTTAGTTCAACCCTAAGATCAGTAGCATAGCCAATGAAACAGAGGTTCTTGGAAAAACCTACAAGAATCAAAAGCTAGTCAAGAAGCTCCTGAGATGTCTACCTTAGAAATTTCCAGCTCACTGTGATGATAGTGTCTGGCAACACATACTCCATAAGGTATGAAGAACTTGTGGGGATACTCAAATCAGATGAAATAGAGGTAGATGAAGACAGGGTGATAATGACTAAATGGATTGCCTTTGCTGCTGAAGAAGAGAACAACAAGTTTCAAGAGCTAAATGACGACATGTCTCTAATGGAAAGAAACTTTGGAAAAGCCTTAAGACGAGTTACTCAAGAACAGAACCAGAGTTCAACTAGTCTGTCTCGAAGGAGTGAAAGAGGAAATCAGAAAAAATTTGTTCTAATGAAGACAGGGATGGGAACAAGTATGAAATTAAATGTCTTGAGTGTGGAGGCACTTGTCACATCAGATTTGAATGTCCTGTTACTAAACGGAAAGAGCTCAAGTGCTATGAGTGTAAGGGAGTAGGACACACTAAAGTGGAGTGACCAAATCTATAGAAAAGAAAGGAGAAAGACATACAAATCTATAGAAAAAGAAGGAGAAAGACATACCAGAAGATGAGATGTTTAACTTTGTTGCTCTCATGGGGTTATTCAGATGAATTGCCTATTCTTTTTGAAACGGATTCCGAAAAAGAGGTTGTGGAAATCAATCCCAAATAAGCATATCATGCTTTGTACAACAATTTGGAGACGATAATCTACAGTTGGCTCAGGATATCTCAAAACTCAAGGACGATATCAAACACATAGAGGAAGCAAAAAGAGAACGAAAATGCTTAAAAGAAGAAGAAAACTTTGACTGGTTCAAAGTTGAATACCCTGAATTTGAGAGTGAAAATGAGGAAGAAAGACTCATATATCTTCAAGAAAAAATCAGAGTTGAATGAAAGAATAAGGAGATGATGCTAATGGAGACAGAAGAAGTTGATAGAAAACTGAGGATGCTAAACAATGGATCTCAGTAACTTGACAATATTTTGACCATGGGAAGAACCAAATCCATTCATTGGGGACTTGGTTATAAGGGTGTGTCTAGCTATCTTAAAGAGTCTCTGGGTGAGCAGATCATCTTTGTAAAAAGGTGCAGTTCCATAGAAGCTCCACAAAACCAAAGTACTCTTGAGCAGACTCTAGCAACTAAGACAGTATTGATGAGTGATTTTTGCAGTCAACATTAGCATGCAGACCTATCAAATAAAGCCTAACAAACTAACAACCTAACTCATGATTCAATTGTAGCAAGCGTAGGGTTCGAACATAAGGAAGACTAGGATTTAGAGTACTAAACCATAGAGAATTTTCGTTATGCTAAAACATAGATAAAAGATTGGTTGTGTGAACTAAACTAAACAGAGATTGCAGTGATACGTAAAATGAACAGAGCGAGAACTAGATGTAAATGCAATGATGGTGAAGGTATTGAGCAACGGGGTGACAACTGATAAAGGGGTAGTAAATCATGAATAATAAAGTTAAGGGTCTCTTGAAAGTTCAATTTACAAGCATGGAGCACGAAATCAAACCAGTCCACTTTCGTGGCACTAATCACTTTGTTGAGTACAAAGATCTAACTAACTTTTGCTGCTAGATATAAGTACTCTCCAAGCATAAATGGTCAAGCTCCAATAATCTCACTTAGCGCCTCAACAACAACTTTCGTGGTCAAAGATCACTAAGCCAAAGAAAAGGTCGTTCAGGCATTCCCACACACACCTTTCGGGCAGGGGAACGCCTATCATTACGATTCGGGAAGCAATTCAAGAATCGAGCTTTAAGCTCAACCTAAGCTTGAGAACACTTCATTGATGACCCAAAACGATGTTAGCCACTTTTTAAAGCCCTTAAATCTACCAACCCATAGCTCAACAAGGAAACTACTCACTCATGACTACGGAACAAGCCATGACTAAGCTCGAGTGGTGTATGTACGATAAAATGCAGAAATGAAAAAGATTCTCATACAAAGATTGAAATTTTAAGCTAAAGAGTGAAACTTTATAAAGCAAAGAACTTAGAACATCAAAGTATTAATGCTCTAAGGATCGATTACAACTATAATGTAAAAGGAAAGCTATAAAAGCGTTAAAGGAAAAAAACTAAAACTTAGGTTTTTCAGGGGCTAAGAACATATTTATAGCCCCTTATAACAGTATCCGGGTCGACTTAGAAAGAAAACAGATCATCCAGCAATAGTCAACGGTTGACCTAGAAAAGTCAACAAAATACAATAAAGATCGGTCACTCCATATCGGGGAAGTGACCAATATTCGGTGCCGATCCAGTGGTTCATCTAATAGTCGTGTCGCGACATTATATCCTCGTTAGGTGCAGGTTATCGGTCTTCTTCATCGGTTTGTGTCGATATTAGGGGATATCGATGTCTTCAGCTTATTCTTCAGCCGATATGGCACGCCTGATCCAACAGTCGGAGAGTCTTGATGCTCCATCGTGACAAGAGGATAACCTAGGACATTTGTGCACTGGTTTGGGGGCATTGACATCCTGATTCTCAACCCAAGTCACAAACTTCAGTATATTTGTTGAGACTCCATCTTTCCACTATTCCAGGTGCACTCTATCGGTGAGCCCTAATGATTGATGACCGATTTTTGCTCTTCTGCTTCCTCTGTTAACTCAAAAACCTTGCAATTGGCCTTGCTTCCACTCCTCAGCAACCAACTCCAATCCTCCACACTCTGATAAGCTAGATAACTCCAATTCAGTACGGATACCACCTGAAAAAGGTAAAAGAAAAGAAATATGTACAAACACTAACCTAAGACCATATGATGCGAACTTAAGCTAAACTAGAGCTAAAAGACTCCTAAATGATGCAGAATGATGCTGAGTGAGGGATAATGGAATGCAATTATGTACATAAAAAATGTAAAGATATGAATATATCAAGTATGTAATGATGCAAGGAAAATACAAAGCTCCAACGCTAAAGCTCCAAGGTTGTCTCTTCATACCAAGAAGCATGTGTCTCTAGGTCTCACTGACTCAGCCAAAGTCTTGAAGAAAGTGCCGAAGCCAAACGACACAGTCTCAAGGAAAGCCATACACCCGATGACAGAAATCAGAACTTTTATTTCTCATACAGTTTTTCAGATCCGACCTAATTTCACTTGGATCGACACATATATGATTTTAGACAAAGAAAACCTTATTTTTGTTTTTGTTAGAGGTTTCATAAGACTTTTGGTTTTAGCACTTGGAGAGACGAATCTCTAACTCTGCATTTCTAGAAAAGATTAATGAACCCTAGTTTTCATTCTTTAATCTAATTATGCAATTCTTTTTATCTCTTTGTGGTTTCTCTTTGATTATATCTGAGTAGATCCATAGTTAAGTTTTAGGGTTTCAAAAGGATTTTCCATGGATTGTTGAATCAGATTGTTAGAGTAGGGTTTTATCATCTAGTTCTTCATCTATAGTTGTTCTTATCGCTTAAAATGAATTGATCATCTAGTTTATGATATTAGTTGTTTTTTGCGCACCAAAAGTATTTGATTAAATGCCTGAAAGAACATAGATGAGCAAAACATCCTTAGCCAACGAAAGTTGATGTTAAGGTATTTTGTGAACCTATAGAGCCTGAACAATAATGCATGTTTAGCCTTTTGAATTCAAACGACAGTTTAGAATCTTAGGTTTTTAGATATAATAATTAATTCTACGACAGTAGGTTATTTATACACTTGTGATTTGAGTTCTAGAATGATACTTCATTGTTTCCAACTTGTTTATCTGATTTACAATTCTGGATTTCCTGCAAATATCTCTAAAGTCTAAAGCTTTTAATTCATAAGTTACATCGTTTAGTTTATATTTTTGTTTCAATTTGAAATTATAATCATATTTTTGTCGTAGCTTAATTTCATTTAAAAAAAATTCTAATGTGACTTTTGGTCCTTGTGGATTCGATCCCTATATTACAATATTACTACAATTGTAGTAGTTTATATAGGGTTAAAATTTTGTATATCAAGTTCAACTTCACATAATGTATATAATGTATGTTATTGGAGAAAACATGACATTTTTTCGTGATAAGATTCTAAAATGATGTTTTATTAGATAAAACGAAACGAATACATGTCATCAAATTTCACAAATACAGTTTTAACAAATACTATGGCCTTTGTTATATAATTTTTTTTTAATCGTCTAAATTTAATATTATTATATTATAAATTATGAAAACTGTTACATCAACGATTCTACAACGAACAAGTCTTCCGTCTTAATCTACACCAGACGACTTTATCTTGTCCCACACTGAAAATTTCCGGTAGGTTTGTCTCCATTAACCTGCATCAATAATGATAAATCGCATCTTATAGGATTCGAACACCAGACCTCTTGATATAGAAATATTAACAAACCCTTCATCAAATCACTAGGCAAGGAGCTTCCACACATAGTTGCCATGACTCGTTGATAATGCAACTTTATTATATTGTCTTCACACCGCCATCATTGTTGTCTCTATCGCTAAGCTCGATTTATTGTTATCTCTATATTATTAAAACGCAATGACCTTTATGAAAAAATCTCATAGAAAAGGAACTCAATACATAGATATGTTATATGTTCAAAGACAAGTTGAGAAATTAAAAACAACCACAATCGAATAAAAACAATGGAGCTATTGGGATATTTTTTATTGGTAATATAGAAATGAAAGTTATGATTGAAGTAGGGCCTCAATTATTTTGGCTCACATGCAAATTATGAGGTGTAAGGATAAAAAAATGTAAGTTTTTTATCCTTTGCAAGTCTTTAAAATACAAATGATCAACTCATAAACGTTTGCTTTTGAAAATTCTAAAGAATCCTTCGTATTTATATTCTCATTCAAACGATCAACATTGTAGGAAATATTAAATTAATGGTCCGTTTTTGCTTTGTATAATGTCGGTTTGTTTCTACTCATAAAGATGTTTAAATATATAGAATGCAATAAAATGATAATTTCAATAATATAGTATCACAATTTTTTTTATTTGATATCAAAATAGTATTTGTTTACATATAAATATGCATTGGAATTTGTTCGCTTTTATTAAATTCTTTTTTTTTATATTGTCCAAGCAAATTGATTTTGGTCATATATTTAAATTTACGTTACATTTGTTATATTTTTTTCATAGTAATTGCGATAAATTTTCGGCTGTTCTTTATATTTTCTCCTTAAATATAATGAGTTTGTACAGGAGAATGAATGTAAAGTATTGATCATAATTTTTTTTCCTGTCCACTACGTATTTCAAAACTAGAGAAATGAAACAGAACAACAGATTGCGCGCATTTCATATATTTTTAGTTCTATATGTTGGCGCAAATGTTGTTACATTTTTTTCCCAACAATATGTATTATACATATTTGAATTTGGATGGTGATACATAGACACAAATTACTAATTAGTACGCTACATGTCGTTGTCACTTACACTTTGTATTAAGTGAATGTCAGTTTACCTAAAATAGTTGCTCAATGTGTTCAGATTAAGAGAGAAAAAACTTCTTTCAAAGAAGCATCAACGAATTGATTAGAATTAAAAGTTTGCATCATAAATTAAGGACCGAAAATATAGGTTTTCTTATCACAGAGAGAAGACATATATTGGACCCAAAAAGGTCATATAAGCGCTCGTCTATGTAAATAATAGCCGACACAGTATGTTACTTTCCTCTCTTATTTTGATTTTGGCTTACGGAAAAGTATATAAATGATCACATCATATTCATCAGGCTAGATACTCACAAAACCAATAAGTTCATACGACAATATTATAGAGGCTAAAGCATGTCAAAATTACCATCAATGCACATATTTACATTCGGTTAAACCCATTTAATCGGAATCCTTTCCTACATGAGATCATATTTTTAAATATAAAACAATATCTTGAATGTAACAACATTTGGGTTTTCTTCACATATGCACCAATACAAAAAACATTTGGGTTTTCGTTTTATAAATTAAAATTTTGCTTGCTCTTCTCATCTCTTTTATGGCTTTTCCAAATTATCAACACTATAGATGTCAGCAACAAGGGTCCCTTCTTCTGCACGCATAGGACTTGACTTCTGGTCCACCTCAAAGAGAAAAAATAAAACAAGACCAACTTCAAAGCTGCCCTCGTGTGAATTATATTGGGATATTGTCAGAAGAGTACACACCTTCGAATTTCGTATTTCGCCACCTTACAAGAACAAGCAGGGTCCCTTCTTGTACACGCATATATATATATATATATATATATTGTGGCGTTCATTCTAAATATACAGAAAATCTATACCGATTTGGCAAATTTTTGTGTTGATTTTTAAGAAGCTAAGGAAAATGTGCGTCCAACAGAAATCGATCAAACCATTGTCGTTCACTGGACTAACATCACTAAGTGATCTCGTAATATTTGCTAGCTCTTAGATCAGTTTGGAATAAAATATTTCAGTTCCACGAGTATATATACTTAAATGTTGAAATAAAACTTAAACATCAATAAAAATGAAACAGTTTAAACTGATTTCCTTAACCAACATCAATAAAACTGAAACAGTTACTCTATGAGATCCAAATAATGGTCAAATGTGTTTATTCATTACTAGTGATTGGAGATAGTGTTCATTTAAAAAAAAAATCTAAGTTTATAGTTTTCATCCAGTTTTATTCTGCATTAGTTGGAAGCGTTAGTTCAGTGGTAACCAAGATTAGTGCTTTAATACCATATTTCTGATTCAATTTCAAGAAAAAAAAGCATATCTTATAGATGATGGATGCACAAATTTTGGAGGCTCCACCATTTTGAAGGTTAAGCCTTGAAAGAAACTTAAAGGAAATCGACTGAACATTGAGTAATGCGATTTTGAAACTTGTAAGAAACTTTTTATTTTGGCATTGTATTATGTCGGGTTTGCATATGAGTGGTGATCGTGATACATAGACGAGACTACCACAAACCAGTAAGCTACATGTTATGGTAGTGTAAAATATCTCTAATATGATATCTGTATACATTTTCATATTTTTCTTTCCTGACAATCCAGAGAAACTATATTCTATAGGAGAATGTATTTTAGACTCTCCGTTACGATCATGCAAGTGTACATGCGTAATTAGATTCATCCATTACAAAACACAGTTCATTATTTGTAACATCCGCTAAACATTTTTTTTTTCCGATTTAGGGTTTTTTATTTGTTCATAGAAAATAGTTATGGTAAATGACTTATAATTTGGTATGATATCAATACTATGTTATAAGACTATTATTTAAATATCAGAATAAATATAATTACCATATCAAACTTTATTAGATCTGTTGAAAAATGATATATATCGCAGTGAAATTAAGTAGTTAAATCATCATACCAGATACAAAATATTTTAATGAACTTATCCACTAACTGATATTTCATAGAGGCAATCTATGCACATACATAGTTTTAAAAGCATATATCATATTTGTTTTATTGAACTACAATATCATATGAATATTGTAATAAAATTATTATACAATTTTATCCAAACTATATTAAGTTTTTATTTTACGTATAGTGCGAGACAATACCTAATACTAATATTGAAAGCACCCTAAAAACTTTGAATGAACTAATGAATGAAGATCTAATAAATAGCAAAGAAAAATAAAAACTTAAGATCAATTATAAAAATTAATAACCTTTTGTTCGATTTAATAGCTTAATTAACAAAATATCCAGAGACAAGAAAATGTAATTTGGTCTTTAAAAAAATAGAATTAGTCTCTTTTTTTTTGCACATAAAATTGAACTCAAATATTGTCTTTTATTCTTTTCACAAGCTCTCCTCTCGTTTTGAATATTACCTAGATCTTCCAATTTTCGCATGTCATTGTCAAAACTGCGAGAGATCGATGTCTGAGAAGTAAAAACAATGAGTATGAGAAAATGATCTGAAGTGGAGTCACATCTCTCTCTCTAAAGGAGATAGTGATAGACTTCCATTCTAAGATGAATTGTCCCTTTTGTTAAATCATCTGTTTGATATTTTTGACAGCAAACATTTTCGAAAAAAAATTAGAAATCATTTCATATAGTATTTGTAATTTATTTATTTATTGATAAAATTTTAGTATCATAAAAATTATGAATTTTTTTAATTAATTGAATAGTTTAAAAATTAAGTGAATAACTTGAAAAATTGTATCTGAAATAACGTAAAAAAGACAATAATATTTTGCCATATTTTCACTCATGACTTGGTTGTACTAGCTCAATCGGTTAAATCTAGAAGAAACATTTGGGAGAGATACACAAATTTTGACCTCATTTCTCAAAAGACATGATTACAGAAGACTAATTTAACATGTTAAGGTCTCCGATTACAGAAGACTAATTTAGTATCAACCGCAATGATAATTTCTAGTTTATATGATAAAGATGTTACAATCGCCTTTGAGTTTTGGATTAATTTGGTGTGTGGTGTTATATACCACGAGTTGAGCGAGTCAATAACTTTAATTTTAATGTTTTTTTTTTAGTGTTGTGAACACTCTTAAGAAAAAAGAAATACATTTTTTTCTTGTTAATAATATAATTGGTTTGTCATAACCGATTTAAACTATCATCATCATCTTATATTTGCTTATAGTTACCTATCTTTTAATTTTTCTTTTCAAGGGTTTACTACAATTCATTTTTACTATATCAATTAAATATAGTTACATTTGAACTCTTTTAAATCATTTTAATATGACGTTAAAAAAATCAATTTGAAATATAATAGATGATTAAAAGTATATTTTACATATAGTATATTTTACATATAGTTATATTTTATATGTAACGTCATATAGTTACATATGACGTTAAAAAAATCAATTTGAAATATAATAGATGATTAAAAGTATATTTTATTATTACTTTTTCTACACTTGACATTATAGTTTGCTTTAATTCTCACAAAATTTTAATTGATAAATTCAATAAAATTTGGAACAATATATATGATTTTTATTCAATTTTCTATTTTAATTCTTCAATTTAGTTCTTTTTTATATTACGTAATGTTCTTTTTATTAGATTTAAATGTTATTTTGTGATAGTTAATAGAAGATGGTAAATAGAAAAGTTTATAAATTAATTGAATCACTAAATTTTAGTTTTTAATGTAATTTTTTTTTTGAAAATGTGGAAATTTAACATAAGATGATGTGGAGGACATCCTGGATGGACAAAAAACTCCGAAATTATATATATGGTTTTAGTTATTTTTCAATTTGGTTTAATTTTTAATAGTGTTAAAATGTTATAAGAGATAATATTTCATAAACATTATTTTAAGAGATAAATGCTTAGTTATTACCAAAAGCACTCTAATAGTTGAATACTATTTTCTAAATTTACTAAATCGGTTTTTAATCAATTCCTAGATAATATAATACTCGTAAGTTATTCATAATTTTTTAAAATACTAACATGGTCGGTATACTTTTGTAATCCGAGAAAATGACAAAAAAATAATAATATTTGAGACACACCATATATGTTTTCATACATAAAATATTATGTGTATTACGATACACACATGTATCTCTTTGTCCGGAATCACTTTTGCCAAGAAGTCTCCACTCAAACTTAGGGTCTAGTTACCTCTCCATAAAGAAAACAGAACATCCACCTCGACCGGGACATGTTTACTTTATTTTCCAGATTTTAAAATTTTATGATCCGTGAAATAACTTTTTTTTAGTAAACTAATATATATAACTCTACTAAGGTCAAAGGCATAAACCAGGAGAGGAAAATTACGAATTACTTCTTAGCAAAGGAAAAAAATACACAACCAGAAAAATCATATATATATACTTACAAACCTGCAGAACATATTATATTATATATAATATATGTATGTATGAATCAATAAACTCCGATCCGTGAACGTGAATATAACATGAAGAAAATACCGATTAAATAGACTCTCTCTAACACATGTTAATTATCTAAAGGCACTGATGAAACGCAATGTTATTAAGTTTTTGTAGATTTTTACCGTACACCTCCACGTCAGCATCATGAAGTAATGTTGCAGCTTCTTGGTTTGGTGATGACGATGATGATGCTGATCTCCAGTAATACTTGGCTATGTCTGGCTTCACTTCTGCTTCGAAACCAGTCTCTGAGCTTTGGTTATGTTCTGTGTATTGAAGAATATTCTCTGATGCCCATGACTTCATGTCTTGATTATGGTGATGATGATCCACTACTACTGGATTATTGTTCATGATTTGGCTAGCTTCAGTGAAATGATTACCGAAAAAGGCACTGTAGATACTGTTGGTTTGAGATGGAACTGTGTTGCAGTAGTTGAGTACTTCCCAGTTGTTTGGAACAGGATTGAAGTTTGAAATCATTGGTGTCGGAGATGATGACGTGGACATTGAAGAGATTAAAGATACGATCTGGTCTGAAACCGTTGGAGTCATAGCAGTACTTAAGCAAAATGCAGCGTTTTGATTAGCCGTCGGTGTAGTCGGGAACCACCACGGCCCTGGTTGCGATGAGACGCCCGTGGACTGATCATGCGGGTTTATGGAACCCGTTGACTTTACTACTTCCAAAGTAGCCGATGACGTCAGCTTCTGATCTATGACGTTAAGAGATTGAAGTTCGCTTATTATTAAGGGTTTATGTGTTGTTGGGTCAATGCCTTTTCTTCTCAGCTTTTTCTTAAGACATGAGTTCCAGAAGTTCTTGATCTCGTTGTCTGTTCTTCCTGGTAACCGTGTTGCGATCTGAGACCATCTACATATTCAAAATGGATCAAAGGAACATTTCAAGAACCACATTATGAATCTCTAGGGAGGGCTACATAATCATGTCAAAAACAATATAATCGTGTGTTGCAAATTTGTCGCAAATTGATTAACCTGTTGCCTAACGCAGCATGGAGCTCAATGATCAAGCTTTCTTCGTCTTGAGAGAAAGCTCCCCTCTTCAAGTCGGGTCTCAAATAGTTTATCCACCTTAGTCTACAACTCTTTCCACATCTTTGCAACCCTATATGATCATATATCCACCAATGCATATTATGAAATATATATACAAATCTTTAATTTTTTTCAGATATAATTAAGAGCACATAGAGACCAAACCTGCAAGTTTAGGGACAGAACTCCAACAGCCATGACCATGTCTAGTTATGTAATTGAGAAGTTTCTCGTCTTCTTCAGGAGACCAAAGGCCTTTTCTCAGCTTTTGCTTATAACAACAAGAATGTCTTCCCATTTTTTTGTTTTTATTAGAGTAATAAAGAAACAAGAAGCTAAAGATCGTTGCAGAGAGATACGAGAATTTTATGAACTGTGAATGTTCTATAAGGTTGAAGAGGAAGAAGAAGAGGATGGAGAAAGTATTATAAAATGAGAGAAAATGTGATTGGCGATTTTCTGGTGAAACACTTTTGTTTTATAATCGTTGGGTGAATTAATTGACACCTTATATGGGACCACCGTTTATAGAAAAATCAAGAGATGAACTGAAAACCTAGTAAAAAAACTATTTGATTCCTTTACAAACATCATGAAGTGCTGGTTATAATACTTTAGAGAAATCACGTAAATTATTAGACAGCTATAATTATAATATTGTTTTTTAATTTAAATAAATTATTTAATTAACTATAAAAATATTAAACCAATTATAAATGTCCATGTGGCAAAGAGTTTTTGATACTCCCCTTTTAAGTTTCTCACATGAGAAATGTTTCTCCTTCTCTCTCCCCCTTTACTGTTATTTTTATTTGTTTAATGGTGAGATACTTTCCTAAAATCAAGCATTGGGACTGCTCTTGTTACCTTTCTCGAAAGATAGATAAGAAAACGAAGACATATATTGTTAGGAGAATCATCTTTTAAACTTTTTATCTACAAATAAAAAATGGGTTGGTTGCATATTTTGAACGATTTTTCCCAGACTTTTTTTTCCTTCAATTTTCTAAACAAATTTTGTGAACCAATAAAAAAACTACACGAATTAACTATCTCTATAAAATTCAACAAATGAAATTGGTTAAACTAATTTTTTACTAAACCATAACCACGGTTAAGTAAACTAAAATCGCGTTTTAAGAATCCGGTAAGTATATATGCGTATTTTTTTCTTAGAAGTGCAACTAGTTATATTTCCCCTAGACTTTTACCTCTTTGTTTTGCTACACAAACAATTTTAAATTGATAATGAAACTAGATGAACTTGTTTATCTCTTTACCAAATAAAATTGGTTTAGCTAATTTTAAAATTAAGTTAAGTAATCGCGTTTAAGGATACTCCATCTCGTTCTCCCAAATACTTTCATGACCATGTAACTTTTGCAGGATCTACCATCTTTTCGTGCGACCACCCGACATGGCTCCCCAAGCTTATATGATGGAACTATGTGTCTCATTTCCCCCCATATGATAGAAATACTAACCGATGGTTTCGATGTTATTCCAAAAAATCATCATCTGTCTAATGCATGACTAATGCATGAGATCTATGATCTAATATACGGAAGACTCAAGCTATCACGTTGGAAAGTCGCGGTGGTAGAGTTCATGGAGGTGACTAGATCGATAAGTGTTGTAAATGACCAATTGGAGAAGATGATGAGATGACAAGAGTATATGCGGCTAGGCTAATCGTGATCGTAAAACACGATTATGGTTTAATTAACTTAATTTTCAATTAGCTAAACTAATTTTATTTGGTAAAAAAAATAAACAATTTGATATAGTTTTATGATCAATTTAATTTGTTTGTGTAACAAAACAAAGAAGTAAAAGTCTAGGAGGAAATATAACTACTTGCACTTCTAGGGGGAAAATACGCATATATATTTATCGGATTTCTAAAATATAATTTTTGTCTACTTAACTGTGGTTACGATTTAAGTAAAAAATCAACGTAACCAATTTTATTTCGTGAATTTCAGAGATAATTAGTTCGTGTAATTTTTATTGTTTCACAAAATTTGTATAGAAAATTGAAGAGAAGAAAAATCTGGAAAAATTATTTTAATGCTATTTATAGAGTGGATAATACGCAGCCAACTCATAAAAAATAAAGTAACAAGTATTATAAAACTTGGTGACTAAAACTTAAAATAAAATAGGAAAAGAAGAAACTTAAGTAAGTGCAGTTACCTAAAGATTTTATGCCTCTAGTAAATATAAACTGCGATAAACTAATCACGCCACTAGAAAAGATTAGTAAAGATTGGTTTCAAACCTAAAAAAGAAAACTATGAGCCAAATTTCGTAATTTCCTATCTAGTAGAAAGAAAAGCAACATTAAAAATAAAGGGGAAGCCATCGGTCAACAACAAACTCATTTCCGTGAAAGCATTGTACGAATCTAAAAGTATTGTCCCCCCCCCCCACAAAAACTATATACCACAATTCCCCCAAAACTATATACCACAATTTAATATCTTTTTTAGTTTGTCAAAGAAATATTAAATTTTGGGTACTTTTTTTCCCTCTTCTTTGATCTCAATTGAGACACCTTGATGTTCTGAGAATGTTCAAGTACGCAAAGTGATGGTGGAAAGATAGCCATAAATGTTTCCACTATGCAATAATATGGTCGCTAACCACTAATATTCTTATTTATACAGAAATTAATTATAATAGTTACCGACTTCTGACTTGTAATTTTCGTTGATCTTTGTATTGACGAGGTTGATCTAACGTGTCATGAAAGAAAAAGCAAACTTAAGTTTGGCTAAATTCGAGCATGTTTCTACCTAAGAAGCACGGGTACAGTATTTGGATGACGTCTCCCGTCCTGGAAATGTCTCGGACACGGGTATGTCATCGAAACGTCTTGGAAATGTCCCTAACATGTTGGGGACAACGGCAATTAACTGGGACGAGATCTTTTGAATTTTGACACGTTTCCGAAACGTATTAGGCTAAAAATTAGTGGTTCCATTGTTTATGTATATTAATTATTATTTTTTTTTGAAAAAAATATAAACAAAATGTATATAAAAAAAACTTATATGGAATAAAGTTACAAATTTATAATACATCTCATATATAACCGAAACCCACCTCTTTAAATATTCTCGATTCTCGACTCTCTACAAGTCAACAAGGTTTGTCTTTTCAAATCAGGTTACTCCAATCACCTTATATTTGTCTATCTCTAATACATCTTTCTTTGTAATCTAAGCTCTATTTTTAACATAAAACTCTATTTTTATTATTATATTAATTGAGTTATTTTATACTGAAATTAATGATGTAATTTTCTTATATTTTTATTCACATGTATTTTTCTTATATATTTATTGACGTATTTTTACCGTACCCATATCCATAAATTTTTAGTGTTCCGTTTTCCGTCTCCGTTCCCGTCCCCATTTCTTATCTCTATACTCGTCTCAGTGCAACCTAGATTTCTACACGAGAACAATAATAAGTGCTTAGAACCGTATATTATGATAGCAGATACATTCTCATTATATCGTATTATAGGAAAGTGAATGTAAAAAATTGCATGATTAGTTTAAAACAAACTTTTTTTTTCTGATAAATCGTGGGAGTTCCGAACATTTGGCTTATAATCTCCTCGGTACCCAGAGATAGTATTTTGATATTTTGATTTAAAGAATAATCCTCCGTACTAAAAGAAGGTTTGAAACAAACATATTTTATAGTATACATAAAGCTACTAGCTTGAGTCGTAGGAAATTATAAATCAACAACATAATTGAAGAATATTATGACAACGAAAAAACACAATCCCTTGTATTTACAACCTGTCTCCTTTGACATATTGATTGGTGTAAGAGGAAGAAATCTCATAGTTCACCTCAATCTAATAATAGCGTGACGAATGATATACCTTATTTTCATTTGTTATGTGATTTTGTCGTATCAATTTACATGATTTTACATTATTTTTTGAATATATTATATATAATTTATTATATAATTAGGGAGTTATTTTTCCATCTAGAATGTCCACATAGGCAAAACTATTTTTTTAAAATATTTAAGTTTTAACATGTTTATTTAATTCATGTTTATAAATATTTATTGTTACTTATAACTATTAAAAGTGGAATTAAATAAAAAACAAAAATATGTAAATAAATTATTGAAAGTAGTAAATACAAGAATATGTGAGTATTTTATTGTTGTAAATACAAAATTACAACATAAATATATTTCATTTAAATTGTATTTCATTTGAGAGTAATAAAACTATTTTGAGTTTATGATAACATAAATTTTTATATATTTTAATTTTAAAAAAATTGGAAACATGTAAAATGAATATAAAAAAAATTAATAACATATAAACGATATGAGAGACTAAAAAATAAATAAATAATGTTAATTATTAAAACTACGTATTTTTTTCAATTGTTAGGATGTTGAAAGTCTTAAGAGATATTTTATTTCATTAAAAAAATATTGAATTTTTTTACTAAAGATGAAAAGATAAAGTGAAACTTTAGAATATATGATTTATACAATATGTTATATTTGAGTTCTCGAAGTATAAAAGAAAGTTCTAATTAATAAAATGGTGAGTGGTTAGATAAAAAAATAATATATATATATATATATATATAAGTTTCAAAAAAATATATTTATTTTCAAATAGGAACTATCAACATCGAAATGATTGAAGATCACTTCATATTTTCATACAATACAAATAAGATAAAAATTAATTTTATTTCAATTCAAATCAAATATTTTACATCTAAACAAAATTGGTTGATTTGCCAATTATAATTATAATACCCTTTTCAACTCACGAAACTCTCACCTTGATGTCTATGGTATGTTACATGACATTACAACTCTATCTGTAGATCTCAATATCTCATCTTTTATGATTATTCCTACAGATAAAAACTCCATGGTCGATGGCCTAGCCAAAGCGGTTTTGAATTGACTTTTACTGGTTTAGCTTCTCTTCCGGTTTAATGAAATTTATCATCTATGACTAGAAAAAAAGAGAGTATAAAATTACTAGATTAATTAAACTCTTCATCACTATATTTAACAAAATTATAAAAAAATAATTGTGCATCGCGCGAGTCATATTCTATTATATATAATTACTGATTACAAGACGAAAGATTTATCTATCTATCAAAACTAAGTTTTAAGTATTTGAAAATTATCCTTTAAAATGTTTTTTTTTGGCTAAAAGACCCTAAGTTTTACCCTTGAAAAATGTTATTAAATCCTAACGTTTTCCCCAATTCAATTATATAACTTGACATACCATTCCTGATAAATATGGTTGCATGGCAAAATATATATTTATAGATCATAATTTTGCAAAAAAAGCATAGCAGAACAAGCAGGCTAAGTACAAACAATTATAATATAAACACATATTGACGTGTTCATTATGAACATATAAGAGAATATAATACAGAGAATAAATCAGCATATAAGATTAGCCGTCGTTAGAACAAAATAACAGTAATTATTGTCAGTCAGCCAGTTACATATTTACAACATGCATCTAATTAGCCGATGCCAACCTCGTTTGTCTTTTTCAGATTTATGTAATCATTTTCTTTTTGAGTAATGGCGAAATTGGACTAAATTGGTTATCTGTTTTTTTCGAAGAATGGAATATATATTTCAATGTATATGTGCATACAAAGTCACGGTTTATTGTATCGCCGCCTTTCAAATGATTAAGCATTAGAAAAATTCAAGTTGGAGAGACGTTGACGTTGACTTTAGTTTTTATCTTGGAGAAGCCATGTTCATGGACATCTTTCAAGGTTCTTGGAGAGGACTATTATTCAAAACGAAATATGGACGAAGAGGTGAAAGCTCAATAACCTTCCATAATAATTTTTTTTTGCAAGATTATCTTTCAATTTAGAAAAATACAAAACAATACAGTCAATTATATGAAAACCTGCAAAATAACCTTCCACAATAATTTTTTTACAAGATTATCATTCAACTTAAAAAAAATACAATTCAATGCATTTAACTCTATGAAAATCTGCAAAATAACATTCTATAAATTTTTTTTTGCAAGATTACCCTTCAACTTAGAAAAATGCAACTCAATGCATTCAATTCTATAAAAACGCGTAGTATAACCCTTAACCATGTATATATATTTTTTAATTTGTATATGATTGTGTATTTACCATAAAAATTACGTCGTTTTGCTAATTTTAAAAAGAATAAAATTACGCATAGAGGGGATTCGAACCCATGATCTCTACTAAAAATCTGGAAGACACAACCACTCTGCCTTGATAAGCTTCGTTAAATTCATAAATATAATACTATTTTCATTTTTCACCAACTCTAACCTAAAAATTCAAAACTCAGAAACAAAAACTCAAACTTTATACCAAAAATTAGCCCAGATGAAGCTAAAAGCAAAATTTAATTCAGTAGAACCCTGATTTTTCCAAGAAATTTGACAACCGCGAAGAGAAAAACTCGAGCTTCAAACACAAAATGAATCCAAAAGCATCGAAATGAAGCTAGAAGCGAAATTCAGATGAAGAAACTAAAGAGAATCCTTCACGGGAAAGATTTAGAGATTTTGAGGAAGAGAAAGAAAATTGTGAATTTTGATTTAGAGTTGCTGAACATCTTATTGTATTTGTATATGTTTGTGAATTTAACAAAACTTATCATGGCAAAATGGATGTGTTTTCTGAATTTTTAGTAGAGAACATGAGTTCGAATCTCCTCTGTGTAATTTTGTTTTATTTAAAGTTAGCAAAACGACGTAGTTTTGATTGTAAATACGTAGTCATATATAAAAAAAACATATACACAACTATTAAAGGTTATATTGCAGGTTTTTATAGAGTTGAATGCATTGATTTGCATTATTTAAGTTAAAGAGAAATCTTGTAAAAAAATATTGTGGAGGATTATTTTGCAGGTTTTCATAGAGTTAACTGCATTGATTTGTATTTTATTAAATTAAAGGGTAATTTTACAAAAAAAATTATTATGGAAGATTATTTTGGAAGAATACAAAAAACCCATAAAAAAACAAGAACAAAACAAAAGGAAGAAAGACTAAAAGAGATATTATAGATAGTGTTTGGCCACTGAGTGAGTAGCTGTATATGGTTCTCCAATAGTTTTGCTATATATGGTTAAATTAGTGCCATTGCGAGAAAATGAGCTGTAATTAATCATGCAATTTTTTTGGAGGAAAAAGTGGATAGATTTTAGACCAAATACATTGATATTTAGTTTATCATTAGGTTATTCGTCCATGTATACACAAATAGTTTATTTATAATTTTGTTTTAATTTTACATTTGAAAAATATGAAAATATGTTTTATTATGGACATTGTTGTTGATATTTTTGTTGTTAATTTTTTTGTCAACAATATTGTTTTTCTTAATAATATGAATTTTCGGATGCTTAGTTTTACCATTTTATTATTTCATAATATTATTATGTTATATCTATAACGGGTCCAATCAAATGTATAATAATTTAATACATTTGAGTGCACAATTTATAAAAAGTTGAGATTCCTCTCATAGAAGAGTAAACCCCTATTTGATAATCTTTTTTGTAAAATTATTTTCATCACATTGAATTTTGAATAAAAATTGAATTCGACATTGATATAAAAAATTAATATGAGCAACTTATCATAAACAAAGAATGTTAATATTTTTTTTATAAAACATAAACCAAGTACTTAACCGTTTCCTCTTCTTTTATTATTTAATTTGTTAGTTTTCTATTTTTCTTTATGGTTAGTCTTACATTTTTCATATTTTGTTGAGAAAAATAAATTTTTTATTTATATGGGATAAATAGAAAAATATAAGATTTAGAGATCAGTTTCACTGATTGAACGATTTTACTATGGCTTGATTTTTTAATTTTAAATTGAAATTTTTCTATTGGTTTTTTATTAAAAATCTAACAGATTTTTTTAATTTAAAAGTTTGATATTAGCTTTTGAAATATTAACATGTAAAAATATGTAACCCGTTGATTTTAAAAATGAAATATAATTATATTTAATATAAAATTCATATACAATGTATCTTAAAATGATTTGTTATTTTTTAATTGTCTTGTGTTAAAAATTATTTTTATTTTTATTTTTTGAGGGAAAAAAAACATAATAAAATCTCTTTTAAAAAAATTGGAAAGTTAATTAGTATGCTACAAAAAATCCTTCAGGTGGCTTTAAAGCCTGGATCGCATCCATTGAAGCATTCATGGACTTTCTGGTTTGATAATCCTTCTGTTAAATCGAAGCAACCCATTTGGGGAAGCTCCTTGCGATCTGTGTTCACTTTCTCGACTGTTGATGAACGTATTTTCGTGGATATTGTTTAACTTGATTAATAAACTAATTAGTGAGCTAAATAAAATTTAAACATTTTTAGTGGGTTCTTTATAATTTTAATTTTAGTGTGCATAACTAATGGGCTAAAAATGATAAAAATTTAAACTTTATTATTGGGCTAAATGTTTGAAAGAGTTTTGTCATGTCATATTTAAAAATTGCCTTGTCACAATATTTTTTGGAAGAGTAAATATGAAGAAACATAAGTTTTAAAAAAAAAATCACTCCTCAAATAATATATAAAGGATTGAGAATAATGTATCAAAATACAAGGGTACATATCCGTAAACTGTATAAAAATATAGTTAATTATGAGTATTAAACAAACACTTTTAAAAATAAATATTTTTTACTTAATTTTTCTAAGAAGATAAGGTTTTTACTTAATTTTTCTAAGAAGATAGGATACAAGAGTCGAACTCCACACTTCCCCTTCTCATAGTTTGGCTCACTAGACTATTTACAATTTCAATTAAGAATTACAGCTGATAAAAGTTATACAAGAGTTACGACACCAAATTTCCTCCGTTAGGATTTTGAGTCATTTTTTTTTTTTGATAATCAGCCGAGTTTTACCACCTGAGTAATCTCTCATATGGATGTACCCATCAAGTAGTTGACACGCCGAGTTTTCTAATGAGTTTAAAGCGTCGCACTATTTTAACTGACCAAATGGAGATGAAAGTGTCCAGAGCCGGTTTTGCTGCTATGATAAAACAAGGAATGTAAAGAATGTGGGAGTCGAATTTCACAATTAGAATTCATCAAATAATTTTTCTAGAGTTTGAAAACTTCTAAGGAAAACCACGAAAACGTATAGATCTCAAGAGAGTTTTGATTAAGCTGTTAAAAAAGTTGTTGAAAGATACAAGTGTTTTGCTAATGAATTTCGGATCCCCTCTCTGGGGGTGTACATGTGTATATATATACTAGTGTAAGTCGGCTAGGGTTAAACCCAAAACGATAAGGAAAACTTTCTTTTTCTTAGAGATTTTTCTTTATTCGCGGAGAGCTCTAAGGTGGTTATCCACTAAGTCGCCTAGCTCTTGGATCTGCTTTGGAACGACTCACTCTGATAAAGGCCCAACGGATGGCCGATTAACCATCGACTTGTCGGTTTAATGTCAAACCATTGTCTTGATGAAGGCCGACCATTTATCCAACACTGTCATTTTCAAGATTGTTGATTCTATTGAGAAGAATCTGACTCCAACAAAGAACTCTATAGGATCCACAATTACAATTTTAAACTACCCAAGATATGATGAATCTATCACTAGCTTTATGTCTTTCAAGATTCCTCTACGAAGAGCGGGATGAGGGGAGACCTTCATGTTTGGTTTGGAGGGCAGGAATATCCTCACCCTACTATATATCATTATGTATTTGCAATGTTACTTGGTTCAACGTAATTTGTTATCTTGCGCAAATGCACATTCTTCTCCAAATCAGCACCAATTGAAACATCAAGGATTCTTATTCAGCTCATGATCGATGTCCAGTTCCAGTTTTAGATGTACTAACTGTAACATTTTTAAATTGGTTGAAGCGAAAAGATATCAGTTGCAAAGTCAAAAAAGTAATTGCTAAATATATTTATTTTTATACTACATTCAAAACCAACATGTAAAGGACTCAATCGTTACTTGTTTTCAAAACCTCACAAATAGTAAAAATAAAGACGACTGAAAGAGGCCAAAATTAAAGTAAGAGAGAATCATTTTGTGGTAGCATGATGATTGTAAAAGTGGGGTAAAAACGTAAAACTCATGATTTGGTCACAAGAATATATATATTTTCTTGGTCTAAGTACAAAAGCCTGCTTGGAGAGGCAATACTATACGAAAGAATTGAAGAAAGTGATTGTTGAAACATCACTCTCGTGCCCAATTTTACAATGTGTGTGGCACCAGGCTTTTGTTTCCTCGTATTTTTTTTACATAAAAAATAAAAAATATTACCGTTTCATTTTCTTAGTATAATTTTTAGTCTACAGCATTCGTCTGCTCTTTTGCAGTGACCATTTTTGTTTGATGTTATTTTGCATAGACCATTTTTGGTTTATATGTCTTATGGAGAAAAACAATTTATGCAGACAAAAATATTATAAAAAATTCGGTGTGAAGTACTATATTGTGATTATCATTTAAAAATTTAGGTATGAAGATGATCACTTATCCACAATAAATTTTTTTTTTAAGCCCTAAAACATTGACAGTATAATAAATTATGATAACAATTATATAGACGATCTTACAACGGACAATTTTACCTTTAAAATGCATGACCATAATGAACGGTTTTACTTACACGTAGGAGCACCTCATTACCGACATCTACATGCAAAGTTGGACATATTATTTCAGGCGATGGCATCCCTACGAGAGATGTGGATTCCTTTAGTGAAAATTAAATTGAATTGTGCAAGTTTGATTAAAAAAATGATGAAGAGCCTACTAGATCGACCAACTTTTCTTTTATAACAAAACTATTTATGTAATCCTAGGGATTATACGAGTGTTCAGTATAACAGTCCAGTTTTAGGATATATGTGGTGCATGCGGAGAGAATTAAAAGAATTGATTTGGCTACTTATATCACCAAAGTGCACTTATCTTTTCCATCACACATCCTAAGAGAACTCCAAAGTTAAACGTGCTTGAAATGGAGCAATTTAAGGATGGTTTATCTACTGTGAAGTAATTTTCAGTACTGTGTGAGTGAGGACAAAACACGGGGGAAGATCACATGGTGATTTGCAAGGTCAGTAAATAAGTCTTTCGAACCTCTTGGACTAACGCACCGACAGTCGGACAAGAGTCGCCCACGGACCGAGAGTGGACATGGAGCCCACTAGCAGGGGCGGTCAGAGCATTACATTTAGGTTGGTAAAAAAAGCCTATCGATATTCTAGACTAGTAGAAGGATATTTCAGAACCGATTGAAAGGTCTACAAGAATTAGTAGGAGGATCCATCAAAACCGTCACAAAAGTTCGTCGGTACTACTGGAAAGCCCAACTCATTCATAATAGGAGTTTTACTATTACTAGGGAGTTATAATATATAAAAAAAAGATTTGGAAGTATCCAAATACCTACAAGCCTTTGAGAGGCAGGTTTCTCCCCCAATTAAAAACCTTAGCCGCCGTCCTCCAAATCTCTTTGCCTAACCCTCTTTGGTGGCCGGTTTTTTCAACGGAGCCGTGGGAGGTCTTCTCCTCCTTTCCTTTTTTTAGTTTTTCTCTTTTCAATTCCCAAATCTGCTTTTCATTGATGTTGTTGGCACTTTCCGGTGATTTTGGGTCTTCCTCTGGTTCGTGGTGGTGCGTGGTCTGGGCTTAGGTGGACTCTCTGGGGCTCTTCGTCTCTTGTTTCGCATGGTCATGTTGTTCTAGATTTGTGTCAAGAAGTCAGCGTGGTGTCTGGCTTTTCCGGTTAGTTCGCCATCGTCTTCTCCTATTGTGATGACGGTTAGTTCTAGTGGCGGATTTGGGGAGCCTCTGGCCTTATAGTGATTGAGGTTTTTGGGTTTGTTTTAATTGGTGCTGAAGTTGGGATGATTCCTTTGTCTTTTGATTCTAGTCCTTTGTTGCTTTGTTAGCGTCAAAGCTAGGGTTTTGAGCTTGTGTCATTCCCTGCTCATGGTCTTGTCGTCGCCTTTAAGCATTGGTCTCTGTCTGGTCATTTCTTCTCGGTCTCTTTCCATAGTCTCAGGTGGTTGTTTGGTGTTCTTTCCTCTGTCATGGTGGTTCTGGTTATGTTGGTCTTGTCTGCGTTCTGCCTTGGGCCGTGGGTGGTGTATCCCTATGGTTTGTTCATAGTACTAGTGGTGCGGAGATCTTTGCTCTGTTCTGGTGGTATGTGCACCACTTTGGTCTGTCGTTTTGTCTCCATGGTATTGCTGGATGTGGGCTCGAGTGCTTCTTTATGAGACTTTGTAGTTTTATGAAGATTGTGGTGTGTTTCGTAGAAGATGGTTGGTTTCTTGGAGTTGCTCTATTGGTGGTTGAGTTTTGGTCGCTGCCGCCTTAATTGACTATTGGTATGTTCTTTGTGCTTGTCGAACCTTGTTGATGTGGTCCTTGCCATCGTCCTGGTGCTCTGGTTAGTTGTGCTACTCTCTCTGCTGTTCCTTTGGTGTTGTTGTTGTGTTTTGAAGTGTCTATTGGTGGATTGGTTTAATGGAAAGAGTTGATATCGAGACTTATCTCCCTTGCCCAACAGTTTGGTGTGCCTTTTCTTCTCGTTTTTTTAGAATAATCTCTAATTGGCGATGTACATCAATTTCTTTCCTCCTTTAACTAGTGAGCATAGGGTTGAATATCATTTGGAGTCTCCTCCGTGGGTTGGTTTGCTCTTCTTGTTGATGATCACTTTCTTCCTGTGTTTCATTGTCTTTTTCTGATGTGAGCTAGCAATCATCCTCATCCGTTGTGGGTGGTGGTTGCAATGTTTCTTCAACTCATGCATCCTTGCCTTGTGGTTCGTGTTTGGTTGTTTGTACGATTAATTATCTCCAGGTTTCGGTCTTGTTGTACCTTTCGATTTTGGTTCCTTTGGTTTGGTAGTCGTTTAGAACTATTCCCCTCTTTTGGGCTTTTAGTTCTAGACGGATTCTTCTCTATGTCGTCGTGGCTACGGATTGGTTTATCCCCTCCTGGCCTAGATCTTTCGTGTAATATTCTACTTGTTTTAATACAATCTTTCTAGATGCCAAAAAAAGAGTTATCCAAATACCAAACTACTGACGTGCCATCCTATTCCTAATGGAATGAGGAGCTGCTAACATGAATCCTAGTAGAACCGGAGATTGTCAACTACTAAATATATGAAACTGGAAAAATAAGTCTAAAGCCTCTAAAAGCTACATTCTAGACTTCTAGCCGTCTTCTAAAAAGAACCACTGAAATACCAACAACTAATCAAGGGTGTGATGGACTAGTGGTTAGTACTTGAAGTTGACTCCATTGTGTCCCTAATTCAATCTCCTTGGAAGGAGGGAATTCTCATAGAAAGTAGACAAAGGCTGACTCTAAACCCACATAAATTAGGGTTTTGGCTCGAAATTCGAGATTATAGAAAGAAAAAAAATACCAACAACTATCTTCTGTAACTCTGGCCAACCTTTGCATCTAGTTAATGACAAACTCTCTAAATAGCGGTAGCGGTTAATTGGTTGTACTTTGAAGTGGTTATAACCAAAGGTTGTTTATTAATAATATATGCTTTCTTATCATTATGTAGAAATGTCCACAAGCGAACTGGATAAAATTTGTCCAAACATTTAAGAAAAGATTTCTATTTTATTTTTAGCTGGAAAAAGGTTTTTTGGCAAAAAAATCGAAATTTGATTATTGATGTTTTTGATATATTTTTATTTCAGAATTGATTAAATAATTATTTAGTTTATTTTATCTATAACTTTTACTTAATTTATGTAGTCTAATAATTTGTGTCAATATTGTTAATCTATCATCATTTAATTTAAACTCGTACATAGCATATTTTTTACAAACAACAATTGGATATAATTTGGAAATAGATTTACTCACATGGCACATGGCCTGGACACGCAGCGGATTTCCTGAAAAATTCAGGATTCTGATCCGATCCAATCCGTTAACTTTTGGACATCATAATTTTTTTTTAAGGATCCGTGAATATCCAATTCGATCCGTGAAAAATCGAATATCCGAATTTTTTTTAAGATATCTGTAAATATCTGATCCGATCCGTTAATATTTTAACTATTTTAATATTATTTTTTATTTAAACTTAATAAAAATTAAATATTTAGTGAGAATGTGTGGATTTTAGTACGCTCGGTTATATATCTATAATAACAACAAAAATACTAATCATAAACATTTGTTACTTTATATATAAAATATATAAATATGTATATATACGGATCAAATCGGATATCTGTCTTTTTAAAATGGTATTTGTGATTTTCTTTGTTTTTAACAGATATCATATTTAAGTATTTGCTTTGTTTTGAAATTTTACGGATATTTGAATTTTTAGTTCGGATCACAGCAAATAGCGGATGGAATCGGATTTGACGGATTTTTTTCTGAACCCTAAAATGGTCCATGAAAATTGAGTTACCTAGGAAGCAAAATTCTCTGGATTAATTGAGGCGGAGGACGAAGCAATAAGCACGTGTTGTCTTTAAGCTTCGAAATCGTTGAAATTTCAATTGTATCACAAGTACTATCTTGTAATTATATAGCTGACGCAATGCCACTTCATCAAGACAAAGATGGAGGATTCGCCGACGGAGAGAGATTAACAGAGATCAGAGTCATCATTACATTTACTGATTAACATGAGGTCCCCCAAATTGCCGAAAATATCGAAATTACCATTAAACACGATTAGTGATGTTCGCATTTTTAATAAAGGATCTTAAGTTATAATTAATAATTATAATCTCCCTCCAAGAAAATCATTTAATTATTCATATTTTTTTACAAGAAAAGGTAGTCGACTTTACTTGATTTGAGCACATATAACGAACGAGGCTATTCACGTTATATGTATCTTTTGGACAAATGGGTCCACGTTAACGGAATCCTTAAAATGATTTTAAGTTAAGTATTGCTTAGTGAAAAGCAGCATTTCACGTCATTACAATAGTTACAACTACGGGTGGGCATTCGGTTTTGCGGTTCGGTTTCGGTTTGGTTTTTTTTGATTTTTCGGTTCTAGATAAATTGAGTCTATATGAAACCAAAACTGTTATGGCTCGGTTTCGGTTCGGTTTACTTCGGTTTGGTATCATAATAATATACCGAAATCCTAATTGTTCGGTTTCGGTTTGAAACCGAAAAATCTAAATTCGAACACGTACAAATCAAATGAACAAGCAAAAATGAATCAAAAGAGCATCATATTCAAAAAGTTTTGAGTCTACAATTCATAATGAAACATAAAACAGAACACAAAATAAAATAAAAAGCTTTCCATTACTCTTTTCTTATTTTCTGGAAGTCTATGTCTCAATTATAGGGATCACACTCTCCTTTCTCCTATCTAATCTCTCCTTTTCTTTCCTTTAATTATCTTCCAATATATTTATACGTATATGAAACGTGTCAATTTCTTATTTGATACTTGTCTTCTAATTTCAATTCACTAAACTTGATTCACACATGTACGATACTCATTTTTTTTCTTTCAAAATCGCACTTTATTATTGATTAAATAAATATATTGTATGAATTTAATAAAGAACATAAATATTAACGAAGAAAATATTGTATTCCTAATGCGTGTAGTTTTCGCAAACACATATATTATTTTTGTAACTCTTTTATGTTTTTTCCAACCACATATAACATGTGTTCTAAACAGAAGAGCATTAGTTAAGAGATCTACACGAAAAGCAAAAATTTGCAAATACTTTTAGACCGCGGCCGAACACCTAATGCCTAGAATGTCTAATCAAAGTTTAGACGATTTTCTAAATAGTCTAAGCGTTTTATAATAATACATAATATATCATATATATGTAGCAAAAAATATAAAAAATCATAATTTATAAATAAAAAAATTTATATTGTATTTATTGTTATCAGTTTATAGCAAAATATATAAAATATTATAATTTATATATAAGTATATTTATATTATAATACTATAATATTTTAGACAGCAAAAGTAGTAATCTCCACGGTTTATGGGGGTTTAGAGTCTAAGCGCCACCTAGAAAGACGCTGATATATGTTATATTTTACCTATTTTTATTATGTTTTACGTAAGATTTTCTATGAAAACTCTACTTGCCTCGACATTTTATTTGCTTTTCGAGTGTTTTTGTCAATTTTAGAGTCATTACAGGAATCAAAGCAATTTCGAGCAAAAAGAAGGGAAAACAAGCATTTTGGATAATGACGAATCCTGTCCGTCCGATGTTTCAAGTCAAATGAAGATGTTTCCATCGTTAGATTGAGCTCATATTTTATTACGAGATAGATGAAGATCTTAGTTTCAAAACGAATATTTGATTGCCAAACTACAACGGTTTGATCTCAATATACATGCAATCTAGTAAAAGGCGATCCTAAAAGATTTGAGAAGATATCAATCCAGAAGCAAAAGGGGTGATCGACTAGACATCGACGCCGTCCGATTGGACGTATAGCCCCTGGTCTTGACACATAAGTTATTTAATACGGTGATCGATCGAACACCTAAGTGTCCGATCAATCATCTAGCCCGTGAAGAAAAAAATATTCTATTTTTCAAGTTTATTCTCATATCTTTTGGAGATTTACCTAGAGTCCGACTTTTTATGAAACGACCCGACCCAAAAATTTAAAATTTTTCCCTTCGGATTACTATCATCACAGATAATAAACCTCAACTAGGTCAACACAAGCAACGCGGAACAATTAAACATCAACCATAAAACATCAATCAATAAATCCCATACTTTATTAATTCCTAAACCGTTCAATCCAATCAATAACACTAACAAATTCCAACACTGCTAGCAACCTAGGAGTTCTAACAATACAGCTAGTCAAATGAGACCCTAGATCATCTTCTCTTCGTGGCCATTATTCCACGATCACATTTTCTCTTTACCTGCAACACATGGCAAAAAGAGTTGCGTGAGTATTATCATAAATACTCAGCGACGCGGTCATCCCGTTTACAGGCTATTTATACATAAGCATAAACAATAAATAAAATACCAGGATGAGCATACACAAGCATTCACGAAACAAGCAACCACGAACCAAAACAGGAACTCTGTGTCGATCGTCACAACCTCTAGGTGTCGATCGACAGACTCCTCTGTGTCGATCGACACACCACCACGGTGTCGATCGATAGGATGCCCCGTGTCGATCGACACACCACCCTGGTGTCGATCGACACGACGTCGCAGAAACCAGAATCGAGCCTATCCTCTCATGGCACGAATCCGTCGCGATTCATCGAGTCTCCTGCACGATTTCAATCACAAAACACACAAAATCCACCAAGCAAACGCATTCTATCCATTCCTTACACCTATGTAAGCCTACAGTCACGCACTCACCTCGATTCGGGAAGAAAAAGAGGATGAACACGAAGAACACACGAAGAACACCCGAACAGCCTCTGATTTCACCTTCCCAGCCCCGAAATCAATCCAACAACGAACTCTCTTCGTTTCTAATAGCCTTCCACACATTCACAAGCCTCAAGAACGATTAACCCTTCTCCAGAAATCACCAGAACTCACTCAAACTCTCGATTCTCCCTTTTCTTTCTCATTTCTGATTTCTGGAAGAAAAAATCGGCCAAACCTTACTGTTTCTCCCTTAAATATCGAACCCTAGGGTTCCCTAAATCGGCCCACCAAACCAAGCAATTGGAACCAAACCGGTCGGTCCAATTTCAACCCGTGTCGATCGACACACCACCACCTGTGTCGATCGACACCCGTCCAAAAATCTGACTTCACACAAGTCAAAAATACCCGTGTCGATCGACAAACTCGCTTGTGTCGATCGACATACCCAACCAAAATCCACTTTTTGGTTCACGGGCGTTACAATTCTCCCCTACTAACACGGATGCGACCTCGAATCACGCGAGTTCGTCTCACTAAGGTTAATACCTCCGCCTAAAACCTGACCAGATTCTCCCGGGAACATCAACGATGCAACGCCCCTGGTCCGGATTAGGGCTGCCCGATTGATCGCCCAACAATCAAACAAGAACATGCATGACCAACCGTTGATCCCAAATTGGACCAAATGATCGCACAACAATCAAACAAGAACATGTACAACCAACGACGCTACATATGTTACCAGGTTGTCCGAACGAAGTTCTAAACGTCAGCAAAAACCTTAGACTCGACATCCACATCCACTCTCCTGACCCTCGGTCAGAACTACTCGAGATCACACCTGATCCCCGAGCTCTACTAGGCTGATACTAGCCCTATTGCACCGTCTCACCACGGCTGCAATCCGACCCCAACCCGGTCAGCACCACCTGAGATCCACTCCTGATCCCCGAAGTTCATCCAGTCTCATGCTTACAACCACATTACAGATACTATTGCTCATACTCATATCTATATACAACACTTCGCTCTCAGGATCGTCACCCTTTGAGCTCTCGAAGTATATCATACCCCTCCACCTTCAGGACCGCCGTCCATCCAGTTCTCGGTATGCTCCAGCCCCTCTTACTCTCAGAACACACAGTCCGTCAAGCTCGGCTGCAGAAGAATCACACATTCCCTGGAGAGGCTTCGGCCCCTCAAAGTATATGCAAGGGAACCACTTTCCCCCGGAGAAAAAACATCACTATCCCCTCAAGTATTCCTAGGAGACCCACTATCCCCTGGGGCAATCACTCTGTAACGTGCATCTTAGGCACCTGTCGACTGAAATCACCTCTCGTGGTCATCCGAAATAACCCAATCACCAGGGTGTCTCACAAAGTCCCTGGAAAAGACAATTCTAACTCACATAAAACCGCTTTTCCAGAGTCTCCCTAGGAAATAGACAGGTTCTAACGCGCATAGAGCTTACATTTCCAGCCACTCCTGGAACATGTACTATCTCATTTCTAGCCACTCCTAGAACATGAGCAATATCATTTCCAGCCACTCCTGGAACATGAACAATCTCATTTCCAGCCACTCCTGGAACATGAACGATCTCATTTCCAGCCAGCCACTCTTGGAACATGAACGATCTCATTTCCAGCCACTCCTGGAACATGAACGATCTCATTTCCAACCACTCCTGGAACATGAACAAGCTCAAAGCCGCATAGAACTTCTATTCCTAGCCATCCTAGCCGATAGGCAAGCTCTAACTCACATAGAACTTCTACCGCTAGACCTCCACATGACCTATCAGTCATCACAATCCATGACATCCCCAGTCATCTCATAAGAACACACGTCTTACACACATTTAATAAGGCAAACTCATCTTATTAAATCTCCAAAATGTATACTCGTTACAACAACAAATGAAATACATAACAATAACATAGCAACATGCTAATACAGATTCTGAAAACCAGAAAAGAAAACTCAAGCCACCGCTTGCTCCTCGAACCACTTCGAGAACATCTTCTTCATCGACGCCTCTGGTTCCCAAGTCTCCTCCTCAATACCGTCACAGTCCCACACGACTCTCACCAATGGTATACTCTTCCGGCGCAGCACCTTGACCCTCCTCTCGAGAATCCTCACAAGCCTCGCCGCCAAGGTCATGTTCCTCTGGAATCCTAACCAATACCTCCTCAGACTTATGTAGACACTTCCGCAGCATCGAAACATGGAAAACTTTGTGAAAAGCCTTCACACTCTGAGGTAACTCGAGACGATAAGCTACCGGTCCGACCCGCTCCACAACCCTGAATGGACCCATAAACCTCGGACTCAGCTTATTCTATGAAATGGATCTGTTAGGACCCCTCAACATCGCTGCATTAAGATACACTCGATCTCCCAGCTCAAACTCAAGCTCCTTCTGCCTCATATCGGCGTAACTCTTCTGCCGATCCTGAGCGTCTCTCATGTTCAGCCTCAAGACACGGATCTTCTCCGTTGTCTCCTGAACAAAATCCGCACTAAATATGCTCCTCTCCCCCACTTGAGTCCAGGATAATGGTGTCCACGAAATCTATGGCCTCTGTCTCTGGTTCAGCTCTAGCTGAGTGAAGAAATACTTCAGACTCTTGTGGTCTGTGAATACCTGCACCTTCCCGCCATACAGATAAGACCTCCAAATCTTAAGTGCAAAAATCACCGCAACCAACTCCAGATCATGGGTAGGGTAATTGCACTCATGCTTCCTCAACTGTCTCGAGGCATACGCAATAACCTTTCCCTGCTGCATCAACACACATCCCAGAACAACTCCTAACGCATCAGTATACACCACATACGGCTCACCCGGCTTGGGTAACGCCAAAATCGGTGTACTAGTGAGCATCTCCTTCAGCTTCCTGAAACTCTCCTAGCAAGCTGAAGACCACACAAACGGAACATCCTTCCCTGTCAGCTTTGTCATCGACTGCGCCATACTCGCAAACCCCTTGACAAACCTCCGGTAATAACCCGCCAACCCAAGAAAACTCCTGATCTCGGTGGCACTCCTCGGTCTAGGCCAGCCTCTGATAGCCTCAATCTTAGCCGGATCTACAGAAACTCCCTCTGCAGACACAACGTGGCCCAGAAAGCTCATCTCTCGTTGCCAGAAACTGCACTTAGTCAACTTCGCGTACAGCTTCTGCTCCCGCAGCTTCTCTAGAACTAACCTCAAATGCACCTCGTGCTCTTCCGGACTTCTCGAATATACTAGAATATCATCAATGAATATGATCATGAACATATCCAGATACTCTTGGAATACCCTATTCATCAACCACATGAACGCTGCTGGCGCATTCATTAACCCGAACGGCATCACTACAAACTCATAATGCCCGTACCTCGTCCTGAATGCCGTCTTCCTGACATCGGCCTCATCAATCGGAATCTGATGGTAACCTGAAGCCAAATTAATCTTGGAGAACCAAGTAGCCCCTCGCAAGTGATCTAACAACTCATCAATGCGCGGCAGAGGATACCTATTCTTCACAGTGACTCGATTAAGCCCCTGGTAATCGATACACAACTGGAAACTCCTATCCTTTTTCTTCACGAACAACATCGGTGCTGCCCACAGTGAAACACTAGGTCGGATGAAACCTTTACCCAGCAGATCATCTAGCTGCTTCTTCAGCTCTGCCATCTCTGCTGGAGCCATACGGTAAGGCGCCTTGGATATAAGAGTCGTCCCAGGCTCCAACTCAATTGTAAATGGATCCAACCGCGACGGTGGCAATCCCAACAACGACTGAAACACGTCCTGGAAGTCCCAAACAACCCGAATATCCCCAACTGCAACCTCTCCAACAGTCTCCGGCATCACTATCGTTACCAGATATGTCTCACAGCCCTTCTCAATCAACTGTTCGGCCTGTATCGCTGAAATCACGAAACTTCCAGAAGTCGGTCTCACTCCCTGAAACACCAACCTTCTGGTCTCCCGCTCGAACACCACACGCCCTCGATGACAATCCAAATGGACCCTGTACCGATCCAACCAATCCATACCCAGGATGACATCGTACAACTCCACTAGGCTAATAACCAGATCTGCTGGCATCGACTCTCCCGCCACCAGAACATCCACACCACGAGCCCGCCCAAAAGTAGCTAACGACTTACCACCAGCAACCTTAACTACTCCTGTCTGCTCTCTGGAATCGCTCCGGATCCCACTGCCCTCCGCACACTCCAAAGTAATGAAGCTATTTGTAGTTCCCAAATTAAAAAACACGTGGGACTCACATCCGCCCACAACTAAGGTCCCTGCACAAACCCCATGTGCTTTAAGACCCGACACTCTAACACAGACTCACAATTTTCCAACAAACTAAATTCAAAAAATTCAAGAATTTAAAATGAAAAGATCAAGTCTGGAATTTACCTGTGATCGGTCTGGCGCTTGAGCCGCCTGCCTCTGCCGACGTGAACACTCGCGGCGCCGCTACAATCTGTGCAAGGGCTGAACCGCCAATGGCTGCACCGCCGCTACCACCATCTGCTGAAGCTTAGGACACCTGGGCTTGATATGCCCCGGCTCCCTGCAGTGATAACACACCTGAGCCGCATGCTCCTCTCTCCTCTTCGGACAGTCCGCCACCTTATGGCCCATGCCACCGCACCCGTAGCATCCCGAACCACCCTGACCTCTCTGGCTGGCTCCTGAAATGCTCTCCCACTTCCTCTTCTGACCTTGTGCAGGTTTGCCGCCCCGGCCTGAAACCGCCTGCTGCTGAGATCTCCTCTGCTGGTGCTGCTGCGCCGGTGGACTAACCACCACAACCTGCTCTCTGAGGTCCTCCTCACTCGCCGCAGCAGTCTCAGCCAGCTCCACTCTCGTGGCGAACTTACTCGCCCTGCAGCGAGTCCTCAACTTAGATCGAAGTCCCCCGAGGAACCTCCACACCTGGGCCTGCTTACTGTCCATGCCTCTACCAGCATGCACCAGGAGTTGACTCCAAATCGAACTCCCTCACAGTATGATCCCCCTGAGTCAGGTTCAGAAACCTCGACTCCATCCGGTCCATCGCCTCCTGCGGGAAATACTTGGCATTAAACTCAGCCAAGAAATCCTCCCAAATCATCTCGGCCTGCACTCTCCTGGCCTCGACGCCTCTTCACCAGAGATGCGTGCCACCATCCAGATAATGAACCGCTAGGTCCACTTGGTATTCCTCTGGACACCTGATAGAGCGAAAGTTCCTCCAATCTCCGTCGCCACTCATCGGCCTTCTCCGGCTTGGCACCACCCGAGAAAAACCCGGTGCTAATCCTCTGCAACTGCTCTATCATCCTTAGATAGGATGGAAGCTCCTCTGCAACCGCCACATCCGGCTGCACACCAGCCACACCCGGCTGAACCCCATCCACTACTGGCTGCACACCAGCCCCACCTGGCTGAACTCCCGGAGCCTGACCTGGAGCCGGCACCCCACCTGGTAACCGCTCCAGAATCAACTGCAGCAAACCCGCCAGACAATCATCTCAGTCTTGGGCCACCCCTACGGGAGCACCCCTACCCGGGTCCCCCGCACCACCAGCTACCTCGGGACCCACACTGGCCCCACCAGCCCTTACGCTGGCACCCGTAGCAGTTTCACCCATAGACCCCTCCTGAAACGCCTGCGAGTCTGCCACCTGCTTTTGCGTGGTTTCCTGGGCCACACTCGCGGCATCAGACTCAACCTTCAGTCCTCGTCCGTGCCCATCACGACCACCTCGGCCTCCACGGCCCCAACGACCTCTGCCTCTAGCACCTCTAGCACCTCTAGCCATCACTCTGCACTCACCAGCAGATTACTAAGTAATAGAACAACAGAAAATCAAACAAACACATACCGTGGAATCTCATTGAAGGCTCAGAAGAGATGATCTAGGACTCCATACCCACACAACAATCAATCAATTATCACTCAATCAATCAATTACACCCGCCCTAGAACCATAAGGGCTCTGATACCAAAACGAAACGACCTGTCCCAAAAATTTAAAATTTTTCCCTTCGGATTACTATCATCACAGATAATAAACCTCAACTGGGTCAACACAAGCAACGCGGAACAATTAAACATCAACCATAAAACATCAATCAATAAATCCCATACTTTATTAATTCCTAAACCGTTTAATCCAATCAATAATACTAACAAATTCCAACACTACTAGCAACCTAGCAGTTCTAACAATACAACCAGTCAAATGAGACCCTAGATCATCTCCTCTTCGTGGCCATGATTCCACGATCACATTTTCTCTTTACCTGCAACACATGGCAAAAAGAAGAATCGAGCCTATCCTCTTATGGCTCGAATCCGTCGCGATTCATCGAGTCTCCTGCACGATTTCAATAACAAAACACACAAAATCCACCAAGCAAACGCATTCTATCCATTCCTTACACCTATGTAAGCCTACAGTCACGCACTCACCTCGATTCGGGAAGAAAAAGAGGATGAACACGAAGAACACACGAAGAACACCCGAACAGCCCCGAAATCAACCCAACAACGAACTCTCCTCGTTCCTAATAGCCTCCCACACAATCACAAGCCTCAAGAACGATCAACCCTTCTCCAGAAATCACCACAACTCACTCAAACTCTCGATTCTCCCTTTTCTTTCTGATTTCTGATTTCTGGAAGAAAAAGTCGGCCAAACCTTACTGTTTCTCCCTTAAATATCGAACCCTAGCGTTCCCTAAATCGGCCCACCAAACCGGGCAATTGGAACCAAACCGGTCGGTACAATTCCAACCCGTGTCGATCGACACACCACCACCTGTGTCGATCGACACCCCTCCAAAAATCCGACTTCACACAAGTCAAAAATACCTATGTCGATCGACAAACACGCTTGTGTCGATCGACACACCCAACCAAAATCCACTTTTTGGTTCACGGGCGTTACATTTTACCTATATAAAGGGACTCAACAGACACAAGAAGGAGACCATAATCATCACACGCTGCCACCAAACCTAAAAGCGAGAGCTTAAAGGAGACACCAAGGAGGAAGAGAGTTTCATAGAGTTTTCATTACGAGCTTGTTGAGGGAGACGTTTGCTAATCTTTGTATCCATATAGAGAAGCTTTCTAAACCTTTTACCTATATGAAATACTTTTATTCTAATGTTGCTATGATTTCACTTGCCTTGATTGAGTAATTTGATTGTTGGGTTTAAGGGATTTCAAGGGGGATTATCATGGATCGATAAATAGGAATTGTTCGTGCTTAGGAATTTAGTGTAGTCTTCATCTATGCTTTTATCTACTGTATATTGTTTAACCAACTTGTGATTAAATCTAGATCAATCCTTATGAGCGCATCACTTAATTGATTGATTGAAACTAGTATTGATGAGCTTGAACCTTAACCTGCAGTGTTAAGGAGTCAGATTAAAATATAGAATCTCGATCTCTTTTATGCATATATATATCTACCTAATTGCCTGCGAGAGTCGTGTAGTTAGGTTGGTTTGATATATTAGTCTTCACTGTGAGAGTAGGTTGATTATATTACCAAGTGAACTCAAATTAGGAATTCCCCTTTGCTAGATTTACGAGCAGGAACACCTGAATAAACTGGTCCATGAACTCTGAGATTTCCTTACTGCCCAATGTTTGTTTCCATTGATTTCTTATCGACATTTATTTAATCCCATCATCACAACCAAAACTCCCACATTTTGTCTTAGCTTGATTCTTTTCCCGCAAATTTATAATGCCCTACCAGTCTCTAGTGGATTTTACCGTTAATTACTACATTGATTGTTGTACACTTGCAGCTGTTCTTTGTATCGCTGAAGTAAAACACATCAGACGCTTATAACACTTTTAAGAACACTAATATATATATATATATACATCAACTAATCCCCTATTGTCAAAAATGAAATTTTTTTTTTTTAAAAAGTTAATGCGTAAATCAAAGGAAATTTTGAGTATTGTTTTGAAATGAGGATCTATCCGCCCGATCAGATCAATAAATCTCTGAATCGAACACTAGGCTTCTCCGATTATATCTTGAAATTAAAAAATGTTGGCCCTTTTTAAGTTTGGAAAACTCCGAAGACTAGCTATATGTCCAAAACCTATTCTCCAGTTTGTTAGCTGGTTAATCATAAATATTTTTCATATTTCTCTTTTTCTTCAATTTGAATTTTGAGTTTTTCTCATATACTCGTGTTTGATTTGAATTTTTAAAGTTATAATTTCATATCAACTTGATTTGATTTTTAGTTGAAATATGGTAAAAATTTGTTAATCATATTAATTTTTTTATAATTTATTTAGTTTCTTAATCATATTAATTGATTTGCATCAATTTTATATATATATACTTTACTTAACTTAAAACACCAGCAATATCTAGCGCTCTGTGTCAAACAACCCATTTAACATTCAAAGCACGAGATAGACGAGATGGGAGAAAAAAACTAAAAGGAGCTTTTAGTCCCACCAACCTCCATTAGATGCATTGAGAATGATGAAAAATCCATCATATTCTCTATTATCTTCAATAGATGTAAGAAACCGGTTTTAAACGATATTGCTACCCTTGATGGAGTAACATCCTATCCATCGCGGAAATCAAAGCTTCTAACCCGTATGTAAAAGGGAGAGATTTCGGCGTTAGCACAATTCAGCATTAACACTTTGCTCCCAACAACATATGTTCTCCATCCGAGGTAGCACAATCCTAACCTCAGCATAATAAGTAGGAGAAATTGCTTCAAATAATCCACAAATTCATTCCAATTGCAAAACTAGATCCCATATGTCATGTTTGGCAAAAACTAACCCAATGGGTAAATAAATTAAAATTACACCCCTTATGACCAAAGAAAAAAACGGAAGCCATAATTACCGTTGTAACCCTCGAGAAGTTTACATTGTACTTTAGAAGTCTACTTAGAGTATGTTAGATATTTTGTACTTTAGAAGTTTACATTGTACTTTAAAAGTTTACATTAGAAGTCTATTTTAGATATTTTGTAAACTTCAATGGAAGTCTACTTACTAATTATTTATGAAATTTAAATTTATAAATTAAAAAAAAATTAGTTTGATTAAACATTCGTATTCATGACTAAAGTATAAATAATTGTGAAATATAAAAATTAAAATTTCACAAAATTTCACTAATTAAAGAAACAAAGATAAATTATGTTATAAATACTATACTAGTAGACTTCAATTGAAGTCTACGTACTAATTACATATAAAATTTAAATTTATAAATTAACAAAAATTAGTTTGATTAAAATTTTGTATTCATGATCATAATATAAGAAATTGTGAAGTATAAAAAATAAAAGTTCACAAAATTTCACAATTTAAAGAAACATCCCAAGAAACAAAGCTAAACTAGGTTACATATTCATAATGAAACTAAGTTGGAAACATGTATTTACATTTAGGTTTAGATTTAAGGTTTATTATTTTTATATTTAAAATGACAAATTTGAATACAAGTGTTAATTTGTGATTATATTACACTTTTTGAATATTGAAATAAATTTTTATTTAGGGTTTTGTTTTGAATAATTAATTGAAAATAGTTGATTTATTTTTTCGGTAGACTTCTCTGGAAGTCTACATTTAGGGTTTAGAGTTTAGGGCATTGTAGACTTCGTTTGAAATCTACATGAGAAGTCTACAGATGCATTATTCGATTTATTCAATTCCGAAATTAATCAAACTATCAAAATGTCATACTAAACCGAAAGCAATTTTATTTTAACCACACAAACCAATTAAACCATTTATTTACCCTGCATATAAAAGCACAAATTTTTTCCTTTTCGAGATAAAGAGTTAAAACCGAACCCCGAACCCTAGCCGTTTCTCGGGTTTTCTCGTTTTCGCCGCCGAGGCCTCACCGTCCTTCGAAGGTAATCTCTCTTCTCTTCCTCTAATCGTTTCTATCTTTCTCTTCCTCTCATGGTTTCTAACTATCTCTTTTTGTATTGAAAATCTAATTGTATATCTCTTACTCTCCCTTCCAGATCTGGTTCATCTTCGTCTTCTCGCCGCCGCCGCCGAGGCCTCACCGTCATTCGAAGGTAATCCCTCTTCTCTTCCTCTCATCGTTTCTATCTTCCTCTTCCTCTCATGGTTTCTAACTATCTCTCTTTGTATTGAAAATCTAACTGTATATCTCTTACTCTCCCTTCCAGATCTGGTTCATCTTCGCCTTCTCGCTGCCGCCGCCGAGGTCTCACCCTCGTTCGAAGGTAATCTCTCTTCTCTTCCTCTCATCATTTCTATCTTTGTCTCTTTGAATGGTAAAACTAACTTTATTTGTTTCACTCTCTCCTCCAGATCGGGTTACCGCTTGCTTCGCTACGAAATCAACTTCGATATCTGTCAAAGGTTTGTTTCATTCGGTAGACTTCGTGTGTAGACTTCGTGTGTAGACTTCTTGTGTAGACTTTTGTGTAGACTTCCTGTGTAGACTTCCCGTAGCAGACTTCTTGTACAGACTTCTTGTGCAGATTATAACTCAATTGTAGTTTGAATTGCAGATTTTGGTTGTTGCTGATGACGTCTGAGATGGAATTCCTGTTGAGGCTTTATACAAAAGACGAGGAACCTCCTCCGGATAAAAGCATAGGTTATTATGCAGGTGATTCAAAGCTGTTTTAGGCTATGGCTGCAGATGGTGCACTACGTCCAGATGAATGTAGTGAGATTTTTCATTCGAGTCTAGGTGTGTTCATTAAGTTCCACTCTCTGAAATTTGGATGGGCATCGAGGCTGGTGCATCACATGCTTAGTCTTCAGCTTGACACCGTGAAGCCGTATGAGATATGGAGTCTCATCGGTGCAGAACCGATTAGGTTTTCCCTTCATGAGTTTGAACATCTAACTGGTTTGAATTGTGAGTATGTAGCGAATCTGGAAACTCCGGAATTCGAGGTTACCGACGAGATGAAAGCATTTTGGGAGCTTCTAGGAGTGGATTTGGAGATGGGTCCAAGCGTTAATGACTTAGTTGCAGCTTGTGGTGCATGCCAAGATTGGTCTTGGGTGGATCGCATGAGTGATATATCATGGTTTTTACCCGCTTTCGACCATGATATAAGTCTTTTTATAGAGTCTTTTTGGTATTTTTCGAGTCTTTTTGAGTCTTTACAGGTTAAAGGACGATTGGAGCTTAATGGAAGCTTTTGAAGCATTTTGGAGCATCGAGAAAAGAAGAGACGAAGTGATCAAGTCAAAGTCAATTTTACATGTCTGTGTCGATCGACACGATCATGTCTGACGAGAAGAGAAGAATTTCCTCTTGGGCCCATGAAGCCCAGAAGTTTTCAGAAAAGCCCAGTCCGAATTTTACACATTATATATAGTTTTTATTTAGACTTTTAGAAAAGAGATATCCTAGTTTTTAATTAAGACTTGAGGGAGAAGAGATTTGCAGAGCTTTTAAGAGATTTCAGACTTCCGGATTTCATCGTTTTCGAATCTCTGTATCACTTACTCTATCTCTTTTATGCAATTTATTTGATTCATAATGTTTACTGCATTTATGTCTGAGTAGTTTGCTTGTTAGGTTTAGGGTGATTCAATGGTTTAATGAGAAATTGATAGGATTGAAAACCTGTTAGGATTTATCTTTATGTTCTTCATCTAGATTGATTTAACTTTGATTTTAGGATTGATCAACTGAAATTGGATATCCTAGGTTGCTTTAATAGATGCGAAAGTATTATTAACAACCGGACATATTCTTAGATGAGCAAAAATTTCTATTCGCAAAGAAATTTGGATTAGTAATTTTGTGAACAATTGAACCTGAACTTAATGCTTGTCTTTATTCACTGAATTTACAAAGAAATTTGGAATTTAGGGATTTAGTCATAGATAATCTCTGCAACGAAAGTTGATTGGTTTTACATTTGTGTTTGAGTTCTAGAACCGTGCTTAATAAAATCCTAACGTCTTTTATCACTGTGTCGATCGACACAGATCCTTGTGTCGATCGACATGATCGTATTTCGAATCATTCCTGCGAATTACCCATAGCCTAACTCCTTGTTTAACTGATTACTAGAACTTGACAACCATTCACTGTTTACATTGCTTGCTATTTTTAAATTACACTCATACTTACCTACTTAGCATAATTTGAATTCACTAATTGATTGTGTGATTTGATTCCCTATGGATTCGATCCCTAAGTACTACTACGATCTCTTAATTTGAGAGAGTAGCTCAGGGCAAATTTAAGCATATCAATGAGGTTGGGATATCTCTGCATCTTTGCTGGTTACATTGAAGGTCGGAGAGATTACCCACTTCGATTAAGTTGGCTAGACTAATTATGGATTTAGATGCTTTTGTGAACTATCCGTGGGGAAGAGTTGCTTTCAAGAACCTGTTAAAGTCTGTTAAGGAGAAGGACTTGACGAAGTCGTCCTATGTGATTGAGGGGTTTGTACAAGTTCTCCAACTTTGGGTGTATTGGGCTCTACCGGATTTTGGAAAAGAATTTGGTGACCTTCTACCATATTCATCAACTCCACTGCTGCTTGCTTTCAAAAGATCCAGATTTAGGAAGAATTTTAAAGAAAATTTGATGAAACAGGTATTTCATCTACTGTCTAGTTCTTAAATTTATTCAAGTAGATATTTATTATTGTCTAATTAACTGTTCTTTGTATCCTTTTGTAGACCAATGTAAAGAAATTTGTTATGAAGAATACTTTGGGTGAGATGTATCCTTTTTGGGATGATGATGTGGTAGATGCAAAGGTTGACAACATTCTCAAGGTATCGTTTGATAAAGGCTGGAAGTGGGAAAGTAGGCACTGGCCAGTTGTTGGTGTTAATATCTACAAGAACCCGAATAAAAGATCAGGTATTGAGTATAACAAAAGAATTCGTAGTCTCTTTCCTTTTATGATATTTGTTAAAGTCTTTAACAATGTGAATTCTGAAACAGGTCTTGTGAAGTCTGAACCATCTTATGTGAAGCCGGAATCACCATATGTAAAGGCTGATAATCTCAACCTTCACACAGACGGCCAAAGTCGGAAGAGGCCTCGGAGTGTTGATGAAGATCCGGTGTCATTGGTGCTGAAACTACAATCACACTTTGATAATTGCTTTACGGGCTTGAGAACAACGATAACGGATGGGTTTACTAGGTGTGAGAAGAGGATTAAAGGCCTTGCTGATAAGGTGGCAGCTATGGAGAAGTCCATCTTGAACGGTGGATGGAATGTGGATATGCAAGATGGAGAGGAGAAAGAGGAAGAGCAAGTCCATGAGCAGGTTAAATCCAATGTTGCTCCACCAACTGTTGCTGAGAAGAAAGGCGATAATGATGCTGGTGAGGACAAAATCCACCAAGGGATTTCTGATGTTGGGGTTAGTTTAAACTCCTCACCCAAAAAAGTAATTGCTAATACTCGGAAAAGCGCAAGGGTTAAAGGACAAGTAGGAAAGAAGTAGTATAATTTGTTTCATGTTGCTTTGTGGAATTACGTGTTTGTTCAAAACTTGTTATTTAGTTGTCACTTAAATTGTTTGAACTCTACTGATATTGTTTGTTTGAAAGAAATTTGTACTTTAATTTCATTACTTTGGATTTCAAGGTCTATTCAATTTGTAAATTGCTTGACTTTTATCAACTTCGATATTGCAAAGTAAATTCGTTAGGTTAATGTTAAGGTGGAACGGGGTGAAGTTCAAAGTCAGAGTGTCAAGGGGGATGCGCCAAGTGTTATGATTATTGACAGAGTAGAACCACGACCCAATTATGTACCCAATCTAAAAGCGAAACAAGATAAATAGAAAAATGCGGCCAAGGTTTTGGCACGAGCAAAGAGTGAAAGGCTAAAGAAGCCTGCTCCATCACAAGTTTCTCCTTTCATAGTACAAAAGGTTAAGGTCATCATTCCAAAAGGAAAAGGATATGATCCCTTTGAGCCCGTTGATAGGCAAAAGGTGAAGGTACTCGATGAGTGGCTAGCACTTGATCCGTAAGTAATAGATCTCTACTTGTATTTACTTTGTTTACCAGCTTTATAATCATAAACTGAATTGTGATGGTACTGAATTGTGATTGTATACAGTAATTACCCAATGACAGTGAAGCACAATAGTGGATAATGGTTTTGGATTCTACGGACTAAGAGAGAATATCTAAAAGACTCGGTAATGTAGACTTCTTATGTAGACTTCGTGTGTAGACTTCGTGTGTAGACTTCTTGTGTATACTTCTTTTGTAGTATGTCATTATGCTTATAATTGTTCTGTTTTTTGCTGAGCTTGCAGCACTTGGATGCTGCAATATGTTTACTGAGACTTCGGTACTCGAAACATTCGGATTGGTTTAGGAGAGGAAAATTGTGCTTTGTTGACACAATTTTATTCACTATGTGGACGTCCAAGTACAAGAACTTCGTTGATTTTCCAGTTAATCCAGACGGTTCTGGTAAACTCTTACCCCCTGATATGTCCCATATTTTACCTATTTTACTATATATTTTATTATGTTTTCTATGCATTTATCTATGGTTTTATACCTTTAAAGGTAGTTTTTCTCGTATTTGTAGTTTAAAAGCCTTAACAGGGAAATAAAAGAAAAATGAGAAAAAGAGCCAAAATAGGTGTAAACCAAGCTACAACAACATTCATAAGCCAAAGACACCATCAAGAACCAAGAATTCACAAGAAACAACATTCTACCAAATTGGACAGAACGTATACGCCAGAAGTTCAGCAGTGAACGGAGGATAAAATCAATTTGGAATTGGATGAAACTTGGTGTGAAAATAGATATTTGAGTCAGATTTACAATGAAGTTTGAATAATCTCATTTGGAGCTGTGCGCAGGAAGTTACACTGGATTTATTGAAGATACGTCAAACTGCCTAAAAAACGAAGCAAGTGCAGTAACGACCAAGATACCGGTCCGCCTCATTGACCGTTATTCTGAGCTGATGCCAGCACAAATCAAGTCACTTTGGGCCCAATACCGGTCGTGTTTCTAGGCCGAAATCCCTACCGACTTTGGAGAAGTTTTGACGTAAAAAGTCCGTTTTGTCCTAAACGAAGCCCTAGAAGACCCTAAGCCTATATATACTTGTTTTTAGCCTTTTGTTAGGTATAATGAAGCCGAAACAATAGAGTAGTTTATCATATAGGAGCAGTCACCACGAGTACTCTTGGTGTTCTTCATTAGATTTGGATTCTAGAGCAATCCGGTGGATGATCTCGCTTTTTATCTCGATATAAAGAAGAATCCTCTTATCCTTACTCTTTAATTCAAGTTTCTTTATCACGAATTCATCATCTATCTCTAGTTTTTCGTGTATCATGTCTGAGTAGTTTTATTTGTTAGGTTTTAGGTTTTCAATGAGTTTCATAATTCGATAATTGATTGATGATTGTTTAAGGAATACATTAGAGTCTTCATCTTTACTTATACTCAATGCATGATTGCTTTATAGCGTATTTAGTGATCTGATCTTAGGTTGATATACTCTCTAAAAGCTTGTTATATTGCTTGAACTAGTATTTGATGAGCCAAAAGCCTTAACAATTCGAAAGGTTAGTTAAGGATTGCGGTGAACTTTATCAAACTTGAACTTTAATGCATGTTTTCACCTTGTAATAACCTGCGACAGTTGAGTCTATTAGGGTGTTAAAACGTAGATGATTAGTTATGTCACGATAGTGGGATGACCTTAAATCAGTGCTTTGTGTTCTAGACAATTCATAATTCCTAAATCCCTAAAATCAATCAATATTTATTGTTGCATGATTCTCTGCGAAGTACCTAAGTTCTAGCGCATTTCTGTTATTGATTTTCATTACAATTCACATTCATTGCTTGCTTACTTTATTCTCAATCACAAAAACGACAAACATATATTGTTCTACCTTAGTTTTATTCATTACAATTTGAAGTGTGGTTAAGAAGTCCTTGTGGATACGATCCATTATCTATACTAATCGTGATTGCTGTGCACTTGCAGGTAGTTAGTTGAGAGGTAAAACTCGACTCGCATCAAGTTTTTGGCGTCGTTGCCGGGGACTTCGAAGAACATCACCTTCGAATTTTTGACTAAAACTCAGTTTAGAACACTTTAATTTCCGTTTTTCTTTTTATTTAGATTTTATTTCTTTCTTTTTCGATTTTGATTTCTTGTTTTCTTTTATCATTTTCCGTGTGTTTCAGGTGTTTGTGCCTAGTACTAGAAATTCTAACTAGAAAAATCTAGTTGTACCTGAGCAAGAAATCGATAAGCTTGAACGAGCCCTTAGGAGACAAAGACAACTAAGGATGGCCGATCAAATTGATGAACACGCCATGAATGAAGAGCAACGAGCTCTTGCTCTTGCTGCTGCTGCTGCTCTTGATGGAGAAAACCAACACGTGGAGCAACCACTCGGTGCCCACCTAAACTCATCGATCCGTAATGATGCAATCCGTAACCCTCCGGAGAACATTGTTAGGAATCCAGTTGGTGGAAACGATCAACATCTCATTCCACCTGGGAATATGAGAATGCAACAACAAGTTCCACATCTTCAACCTCAAGGGAATCTAGATTTCCAACAGTCTTTGCGCCCAAGACAAACGCAACAAGTTCAACATCAAACTATCGGAGATGTCGATTCCTCCGATGCTTTCTTCTTTGATAGAAATCCTATCCGCCCACCTCTACCTCAAAGAAATGATTTCGAGATTAAACCTCAAATCATCGCATTGGTGAAAGAAAACCAATTCCATGGGCTGTCCACGGAGCACCCTCTTGACCACATCGATACTTTCGAAGAAATTTGTAGTACGACTCGTGCTAATGGAGTTCCTGTCGACTACTTTAAGTGCAAGCTCTTTTTGTTTTCTCTAAACGACAAGGCACTTAGATGGATGAAGTCTCTATCTCCACAATCCATCACTACTTGGGACGAATACAAAGGAGCTTTCTTGAACCAGTTCTACACTAAACAAAGATCGAATTCTATAAGGAATAAGATCTCGAGTTTCATGCAAGGACCAACCGAATCCTTCTTTGAAGCCTTGGAATGTTTCAAGGAGTACACTAGGGACTGCCCTATTCATAGCTTCTCGGAAGGAAACTTATGGAATATCTTCAACAATGGAATCGATTACAAGCACCAAACATCTTTGAATGCTGCGAGTAATGGGAATTTCATGACCAAGCTTGTACCGGAGGCAAAGCTTTTGATTGAGAACTTTGCTGCTAGTGATGCTAACTGTTCTCAAGACTACAATAGGAGCATCAACTAACTAGATCATCAACCGATTCAACTCAAATTGCGGAGCTCAAGAACATGGTTTCACAACTACTTAAGAGTCAAAGAGGAATTCATGCCGTTGAAGATGTCAATGATACAAGTTATGACCCTAATATGGAACGTATTGGAGATGGAATGGAGGAGAATCAAGAGGAAGTAAACTACATAGGAGGAAACTATGGGAATCGAAATTTCAACAACAATTTTCGATCTCACCCAAATTTGTCCTATCGGAGCAACAATGTTGAGAACCCTCAAGATCAATTCTATCCTTGACAAAACGTCAACCAAAGAGGCCAATATCGGTCCAAGCAACCATTTTTTTCTAAGGGAATGTATCAAGTAAAACCACCATTCAACCCATCCCAACCAACCAGACCAGTTTCTTTTGATGCTAAACTCGAAGATATAAAGAACCAAATGCTAGAAGCCTTCGGCCAACAGAAGAAGGAAGTAAACCAAATGGTGGACAGTAGATATTCGGAACTTAAAACTAAGATCGAGTCTATTATTACTCATCTTTCTAAGATGGATACGCAACTTGTTTAAACCTCGGAAGCTGTTCGAAGACAAGACGAAGAGAAAGCAAAGAAATTTTGCAATGTTGCTTCTACTAAAGAAGAGGAGGCCATGGTCATTCCTACACCACTTGAAGAAGAGGTTATCTTGGTCCAAGAACCAAAAGAGGAACGCCTTCCCGGCGAATCTAAGAGGGCTTACAAGAGAACATTAAAGAGGATACCTTTGGAAAAAGTCGATAATCCGGGAAAGTTTATTTTTCCATGCTCTATTAATGAAAAGGAGATCCACGACTGCTTGTGTGATACTGAGCAAACGTCAATGTCATGTCACTAGCCATGGCAAAGGAACTTGGATTGGCCGATTTCAAACCATCCAAAGTCTATATAGAGTATGCCGATTTGTCATCCTCTACACCTTATGGAATGCTTGAAAACGTCATGGTCAAAGTAGGAGAGGGGATTGTTCCTACTGATTTTCAAGTGTTAGAGATAAGGACCGGAAAGTTGAATCCATTGATACTTGGATTACAATTCTTAGCAACCGCTGGAGCCATTGTTCATTTTCCAAATCGAAGAATCTCTTTTGCTAATTTCAACAAGAATTTTTTCTATGATGAAGTAGATGCTGAGCGTATACCGAGCTCGATTGGAGTAAAGGTTATGAAGCCTAGTATAGATCCCGTAGATGCTAAGAAAGGAGTCAAAGAAGGAGATCCTAAAGCAAAAATGAAGATAGTTGCAAAACTGTCCAAAGAGAAGCATAAAGACATTTTCGAAGATGTCAGGACAACTTTGACACCTATGGATGATGTGATATATCATGGTTTTTACCCGTTTTCAACCATGATATAAGTCCTTTTCATAGAGTATTTTTGGTATTTTTCGAGTTGTTTTGAGTCTTTGCAGGTTATTGAACGATTGGTGCTTCATGGGAGCTTTTGGAGCATTTTGGGAGCATCAAGGAAAGAAGAGCTAAAGTGATCAAGTCGGAGTCGAGTTTTCAAGGTTGTGTCGATCGACACGGACCTGTGTGTCGATCGACATGCCCGTCTGACACGTGAAGACTTCAAGTTTTGAAGAAATTCCAGTTTGGCCCAAAAAGCCCAGAAGTTTACACCAAGGCCCAATCCGATTTTTAGACAATGAAAATAGTTTTTCCTTAGGTTTTCATGTTTATATTTTGTTTTCTATTGAGACTTGGAGGATCAGAGATTTGGGGAGACTTCAGACTTTCAGAGATTTCGAAACCCTTTTGTATCTCTAACTCTATCTTTAATGCAATTTATTTCATTCATTATGATTTCATCATTTATGTCTGAGTAGTTTGCTTGTTAGGTTTAGGGTAGTTCTAGGGTTTGATGAGAAATTGGTAGGATTGAAACCCTGTTAGGATTTATCTTTATGTTCTTCATCTAGATTGGTATAACTCTGATTTTAGGATTGATCAACTAAAATTAGATATCATAGGTTGTTTAATAGATGCGAAAGTATTATTGATAACCTGAAATAATCTTAGATGAGCAAAATTACTTATTCGCAAAGAAATTTGGTTTAGGAATTTTGTGAGCAATTAAACTTGAACTATAAAGCTTGATTTAATTCTCTAGGTTCGCAAAGAAATTTGGGATTTAGGAATCTAATCATAGATAGTCTCTGCAACGAAAGTTGATTGATTTTACATTCGTGTTTATGTTCTAGAACCGTTCTTAATAAAATCCTAACCGTTTTCGTCTCTGTGTCGATCGACACATACCTTTGTGTCGATCGACACGAACATATTTCAAGTCATCCCTGCGAATTACCTTTGGCCTAACTCTTTGTCTAATTGATTTCAAGAACTTTATCATCATTCACTATTTACTTTGCTGTCTATTTTACATTAATATATTTTTCCTTAGCATAATTTGAACTCACGAATTGGTTGTGTTATTCGATTCCCTGTGGATTCGATTCCTAAGTACTACATCGATCTCTTAATTTGAGAGAGTAGCTCAGGGTAAATTTGAGCATATCAAATTTTGGCGCTGTTGCCGGGGAGTCGATTTAACCAATCGATTTGTGATATTAGAATTTTGTCTAAGTTTTTATTTTTGTTTATTTTACTCACTTTTTCTTTTCTTTTTGTTTTGTGTGTTTCAGGTTTATGCATCAGTGCGTTACCAGAAGCAACCAGAAAAAATAGCTACTTGATCTCAATCCTGAGATTTTGAGGTTAGAACGAGCCAACAAAGCAGCGACAAGGACAACCAGAATGAATCCATTAGTATTGATCAGAGGTGAAGATGGGTTCTTTGAGGATGTTGAGGGTCGCAGACGAAATGCTCAAGGTCAGCGGATTGATGAAAACGGGGTTGTTATTTTTGAGGAGCCAGCTGGGCGTGGGCGTACTCTAGGAGAGTACAACAGGCCCGATGAGTTCTATGCCAACAGAGCAGCAATCTGACCTCCAGCATTCCCGAGGAACGATTTCGAGCTGAAGCCAGCCTACTTCTCACTAGTGGCTCAGCACCCCTTCCACGGTTTGTCATCTGAGCACCCTATGGATCACCTAGAGAGGTTCGAGGACCTAGCATCCAGCATCAAGGCAAATGGAGTTTCTAGCGACTACCTCTACTGCAAGCTGTTCCCATACTCCCTTAGTGGAGAAGCAGCATACTAGCTGAAACAGTTAGAGCCTGGATCGCTAACCACTTGGGAGGACACCAAGAACGCCTTCCTCAACAATTTCTTTGATGAGGCTAGGTCAGAGGACCTGAGGACTAAGATTTCCACCTTAAAGCAAGGTCCTACTGAAGCATTCAAGGCTTCCTGGGGGAGGTTCAAGGCCTACCAGAGAGACTGTCCTCACCATGGTTTCAGTGATGTTCAGCTGTTGGGCATCTTTTTCAGAGGAATTGACTGGAGGTATCAGATGGCCCTCGATTCAGCTAGCAATGGAAACTTCAACACCCGATATCCGGAAGATGCTCTGATTCTCATCGAGAACTTAGCTTCCAGCAATAGCACCAAGAATGCAGATTTCGAAAGGAGGAAGCTAAGAGGTAACATGGATGGAGGCCAAATCGCAGAGGTTAAGGCTAAGCTTGATACTGTACACAATCTTCTGGTAGGAAAGAAGACAGTTCAGTTTGCTCAGGAGGTAGAAACCTTCATACCCGAGCCCGTGTCGATCGACACGGAAGGAGTGTGTCGATCGACACAGGAAGAAAAAGATGTTAACTACATCAATGGAGCTGGTTATCAGGGTCAGAGGTTTGGTAATCAACAAGGGTATCAGAAGCCTTTCCAGAGCAACTACCAAAGGAATTATGGTTCGTCTTCTTACCAGACACCTCCTCCTCAATCTTCAGATAGTGAGATGAAGTCAATGCTAGAACAGATTCTCGAGGGTCAACAGAAGATGACAGTGAGCTTTAACGGGAAGATGGATGCAATGTACTCTGATCTGAATGGTAAAATCGAGGCCCTAAATCTCCATGTGAAGAAGCTAGATATCCAAGTTGCTCAAGTTGCTCAAGATGTAAGGATAAGGTTTTTCCAACTAATCGCAGTTCGAAAAAGCAACCAAATCAACCTCGAATTTCACCTTGTGCTTAAAAACGACGGATTGAAAAGTGGGGTTTTGAAGGGTTATCTTGATTTCCTAGAAAAACGAGTTATAGATTTGGAATGGTGATGAAAAATCGAGTGGGATAGAGCCTTAAATTGTTGAGATTGGTTAAGAATTGAAGGAGTTATGCTTTGGGCAAAAAGCTTCAAAACCATTTTAATGGAGAGAAAATCGAAGGAAGAAGAGTGGGGAAGAAAGAGAGAGAGAGGCCCGAGAAATATAGGGTTTCGGTGGATCCCACCGTATCAGTTTTTATTTCCATTTGAAATTGGAAAAAATCCCTTTATTAATATTCTTCGGGCCCATCTCTTTTTTTCTTATTGGACTTACCTCTTGGTAGGCCCAAATCCGAAATTGAAAACAGTATCCTGGGGAGCAGGTGTAACGCCCATGAACCAAAAAGTGGATTTTTGGTGGGTGTCGATCGACACAGAGTGTGTGTGTCGATCGACACGGGAGTGTTGGACTTAGGAGAAGTCGGGTTTTGGGCGTTATGTCGATCGACACATGTGGTGTATGTCGATCGACACGTGTTGAAATCAGACCGTCGGGTTTGGTTCCAATTGGCCGGTTTGGTGGGCGGTTTAGGGAAACCCTAGGGTTCGATATAAAAGGCAGAATCAGAAGTTCTGGCCGTTTTTGTTCTGGAGAATCAGATTTTTCAGAGAAATTTTGGGGAGAAGTTCTGAAATCAGAGAATTTGGGGCTTTCGAGAGATTTCCTGGAGGAGAATTGATCGTGAGTGGAGATAGAATGAGAAAGAGGTTGTTGCTGTGCTGATTTCGGGTCTGTGAGGACGGAATCAGAGGCTGTCTTAGTGTTCTTCGCGTTCTTAATCCTTTTCAATCCCAATCAAGGTGAGTGCGTGACCGTAGGCTCGTATAAATATAGGGGACCAATGGAATACGATTGCTTGGTGGTTTTCGTGTGTTTGTGTGTTGATTTGTGCAGGAGACTCGACGGATCGCATCAGATTCGAGTCGTGTGAGGATTGACTCGATTCTGGGTTCTGCGACATCGTGTCGATCGACACCGAGGTGGTGTGTCGATCGACACCGAGGTGGTGTGTCGATCGACATGGGGCCTGTGTGCTTCGACACCTAGTGGTTGTGTCGATCGACACAGCGGATCCTGTCGATCGACACGGGGTCACTAATCATCGACACCTAGTGGTTGTGTCGATCGACAAAGTGAGTCCTGTCGATCGACACGGTGTATTCTGGACTGGTTTTTGTTTGCTTGGTTGTGTATGCTTGTTCTGTGATCATCCTAGTATTGTGTTGGTTGTTTATACTTGTATTTAAATAGCTTGTAGACGGGATGACCGCATCGCTGAGTATTTGTGATAATACTCACGCAACTCTTTTTGCCATGTGTTGCAGGTAAAGAGAAATTGTGATCGTGGAATCGTGGCAAGAAGAAGAGATGATTTAGGGTCTCACTTGGATTGTTATTCTATGGAATTGTTAGGTTGTTAGTCATTAGATATTGGTTATTGTTGGATTGTTATGGAATTGAATTGGATTAGTAATTTAATAAAGTATGGGATTTATTGAATTGGAAGTTGTTATTGATGGTTGTTGTTTTCTGCGATGCATGTTGTATTGGCCCAATTGAGGATTATTATCTGTGATGATAATAATCTGAAGGGAATTTTTTTTTAAATTTTTGGGTCGGGTCGTTTCAGTTTTGTATCAGATCCCTAGCGGTTCTAGGGCGGGTGCAATTGATTGATTATGTGAGTTAATTGATTGATTGTTGTGTGGGTATGGAGTCCTAAATCATCTCTTCCGAGCCTTCAATGAGATTCCACAGTAAGTGTTGTATGATTTCTGTTTTTGTTCTAGTACTTAGTAATCTGATGTGAGTGCAGAAGTATGGCTAGAGGTGCTAGAGGCAGAGGTCGTGGGGGCCGTGGAGGTCGTGCTGGTCGTGGGCGCGGGCGAGGGCTCGAGAGTGAGTCGGTAGCTGCGAGTGTGGCCCAGGAGACCACGCAGGAGCAGGAGGCAGACTTTCAGGCGTTTCAGGAGGGGTCCGTGGGTCCGGCTTCTACGAGTGTCAGTGTGAGGGCTAATGGGGCTACTGTGGGTCCCGGTGTAGTTGCTGGTGCGGCAGGCCCAGGTGGGGGTGCTCCCGCAGGTGTGGCTCAGGACCGAGATGATCGCCTGGCGGTTTTGCTGCAGTTGATCCTTGAGTGGTTACTAGGTGGGGTACCGGCTCCGGGTCAGGCTCCAGGAGTACAGCCAGTGGAGGCTGGTGGTCAGCTAGTAGTGGCGGGTGTTCAGCCGGGTGTGGCTGGGGTGCAGCCGGTTGTGGCGGTTGCGGAGGAGCTCTCATTCTACCTTAGGATGATGGAGCAGATGCAGCGGATTGGCACCGGGTTTTTCTCTGGTGGTGCCTAGCCGGAGGAGGCCGATGAGTGGTAGCGGAGATTAGAGCGTAACTTTCGCTCGATCAGGTGTCCGGAGGGATACAGAGTAGACCTAGCAGTGCACTATTTGGATGGCGAGGCGCATCTCTGGTGGAGAGGCGTTGAGACTAGGCGGGTGCAGGCCGAGATGGTCTGGGAGGATTTCTTGGCTGTGTTTAATGCCAAGTATTTCCCGTAGGAGGCGGTGGACAGGATGGAGTCGAGGTTTCTGAACCTGACTCAGGGGGATCGGACCGTGAGGGAGTTCGATTTGGAGTTCAGTAGACTCCTGGTGCATGCTGGTAGAGGCATGGGGGGTGAGCAGGCCCAGGTGAGGAGGTTCCTCGGGGGACTTTGAGCTGAGTTGAGGACTCGCTGCAGGGCGAGTAGGTTTACCACGAGGGCGGAACTGGTTGAGACTGCGGCTGCGATTGAGGAGGATCTCAGGGAGCAGGTTGTGGTAGTTAGTCCACCGATGCAGCAGCAGCAGCCGAGGAGATCTCAGCAGCAGAGTGGTTCGAGCAGGGGCGGCAAATAGGCTCGGGGACAAAAGAGGAAGTGGGAGAGTACTTCCGGGGTCAGTCAGGGTGAACAGGGTGGTTCGGGATGCTACGGGTGTGGTAGCATGGGCCACAAGGTGGTAGACTGTCTGACGAGGAGAGAGACTCGGGCAGCACAGGTGTACTTTCACTACAGGGAGCCCGGGCACATTAATCCCAAGTGTCTGAAGTTGCAGCAGATGGTTGTGGCGGCAGTGCAGCCGTTGGCGGTGCAGCCGTTGGCGGTGCAGCCTTTGGCTCAGATTGCAGCGACGCAGCGGGTTTTCACGTCGGTTGAGGGGGGCGGTTCTAGCGCCAGACCGATCACAGGTATTAATTCAGACTTATCTTTTAAATTCTTGTGGTAATTTATTTTAGTCTGTTTGGATTGTGTGTCTGCGTTAGAGTGTTGGGTCTTAAAACACATGGGATTGTCCAGGGACCTTAGTTGTGGGCGGATGTGATTCTCACGTGTTGTTTGATTCGGGAGCTACGAATAGCTTCATTACTCCGGAGTGTGTGGAGGGCAGCGCGATCCGGAGCGATTCTGGTGAGCAGCCGGGAGTAGTTAAGGTTGCTGGTGGGAGGACGTTAGCTACTTTCGGGCGGGCTCGAGGTGTAGACGTTCTAGTGGCAGGAGAGTTGATGCCAGCAGACCTGGTTATTAGTCCGGTGGAGCTGTACGATGTCATCCTGGGGATGGATTGGTTGGATCGGTACAGGGTCCATCTGGATTGTCATCGAGGACGTGTAGTGTTTGAGCGGAAGGCTGGGAGGTTGGTGTTTCAGGGGGTGAGACCGACTTCCGGAAGTCTTATGATTTCAGCGATACAGGCCGAGCAGTTGATTGAGAAAGGCTGTGAGGCGTATCTGGCGACGATAGTGATGCCAGAGACTGTTGGAGAGGTTGCAGTTGGGGATATCCAGGTCGTTCGGGATTTTCAGGATGTGTTCCAATCGTTGTTGGGTTTGCCACCGTTGCGGTCAGATCCAGTTACGATTGAGTTGGAACCCAGAACAGCTCCGATATCCAAGGCACCTTACCGTATGGCTCCAACAGAGATGGCAGAGCTGAAGAAGCAGCTGGATGATCTGTTGGGGAAGGGTTTCATTCGGCCTAGTGTTTCACCATGGGGAGCACCGGTGTTGCTTATAAAGAAGAAGGATGGGAGTTTCCGGTTGTGTATCGACTACCGGGGGCTTAACCGAGTCACTGTGAAGAACAGGTATCCTCTGCCGCGCATTTATGAGTTATTGGATCAGTTGCGAGGGGCTACTTGGTTCTCCAAGATAGACTTGGCGTCGGGTTACCATCAGATTCCGATCGATGAGGCAGACGTCAGGAAGACGGCCTTTCGAACGAGGTACGGACACTATGAGTTCGTAGTGATGCCGTTTGGGTTGACGAATGCCCCAACAGCGTTTATGCGGTTGATGAACGGGGTGTTCCAGAAATATCTGGACGTGTTCGTGATCATCTTCATAGATGATATCCTGGTATACTCAAGGAGTCCGGAAGAGCACGAGGTGCATTTGAGGTTGGTTTTGGAGAAGCTGTGGGAGCAGAAGCTGTACGCGAAGCTGAGTATGTGCAGTTTCTGGCAGCGAGAGATGAGTTTTCTTGGCCACGTTGTGTCTGCAGAGGGAGTGTCTGTGGATCCGGCTAAGATAGAGGCTATCAGAGGTTGGCCTAGACCAAGGAACGCCACCGAGATCAGGAGTTTTCTTGGGTTGGCAGGTTATTACCGGAGGTTCATCAAGGGATTCGCGAGTATGGCGCAGTCGATGACGAAGCTAACCGGGAAGGATGTCCCTTTTGTTGGTTCTTCAGCTTGTGAGGAGAGTTTCGGGAAGCTGAAGGAGATGCTGACCAGTACACCTGTTTTGGCGTTACCCGAGCCGGGTGAGCCTTATGTGGTGTATACAGACGCTTCGGGAGTTGGTCTGGGTTATGTGCTGATGCAGCAGGGGAAGGTTATTGCGTATGCTTCAAGGCAGTTGAGGAAGCACGAGTGCAATTACTCTACCCACGACTTGGAATTGGCCGCAGTTATCTTTGCACTTAAGATCTGGAGGTCTTATCTGTATGGCGGGAAGGTGCAGATATTTACAGACCATAAGAGTCTGAAGTATTTCTTCACTCAGCCGGAGCTGAACCAGAGACAGAGGCGCTGGATGGAGTTAGTTGCAGACTATGACCTGGAGATTGGGTATCATCCGGGTAAGGCTAATCTGGTTGCAGATGCGTTGAGTCGGAAGAGGACAGCTTAAGATCAGGAGCGAGATATGGAGGCTCTGGTGAGCGAGATCAGCACGTTGAGGCTGTGTGTGATCTCACAGGAGCCATTGGGGTTAGAGGCAGCTAACCAGGCAGATCTGTTGAGCAGGATTCGGGTTGCACATGAGACGGATCAGGGTTTGATTGATGCTTCTCAGGCGGCCGGTTCAGAGTATGTGGTCTCAGCGAGTGGGATGATACTGGTGAACGGGCGGGTTTGTGTACACAAAGACGAGGATCTGAGGCAAGAGATCCTGAGGGAGGCTCATTCGAGTATGTTATCGATTCATCTGGGAGCGACCAAGATGTATCGGGACTTAAAACGGTATTATCACTGGGTCGAGATGAAGAGGGATGTAGCTAGCTGGGTTGCAGCGTGCAACGTGTGTCAGCTGGTGAAGGCTGAGCATCAGGTTCCGAGCGGATTATTGCAGAGTTTGCCTATTCCGGAGTGGAAGTGGGATATGATTACGATGGATTTTGTGACGGGATTGCCAGTGTCGCGGACCTATGATGCGATATGGGTTATTGTGGATCGTCTGACCAAGTCAGCACATTTTCTGGCCATCAAGAAGACCGATGGAGCAGTGGTGTTGGCTAGGAAGTATGTGCGTGAGATAGTGAGGCTGCACGGGGTGCCAGTAAGTATTGTGTCAGACAGGGATCCGAGATTTAGTTCAGAGTTCTGGAGGGCATTCCAGGCAGAGATGGGCACTAAGGTGCATATGAGTACCGCGTATCATCCTCAGACGGATGGGCAGTCTGAGAGGATGATTCAGACATTGGAGGATTTGATGAGGATGTGTGTACTGGATTATGGTGGTCATTGGGCGGATCATCTGAACCTGGTAGAGTTTGCATACAATAACAGCTATCAGGCAAGTATTGGGATGGCTCCATATGAGGCTCTGTATGGGAGGCCGTGTAGGACACCATTATGCTGGACTCAAGTGGGGGAGAGGAGCATGTTTGGTGCAGACTTTGTTCAGGAGACGACGGAGAAGATCCGTGTCTTGAGGCTGAACATGAGAGAGGCTCAGGATCGGCAGAAGAGTTACGCCGATAGGAGACGGAATGAGCTGGAGTTTGAACTGGGAGATATGGTGTATCTCAAGGCAGCTATGTTGAGGGGTCCTAACAGATCCATTTCAGAGAATAAGCTGAGTCCGAGGTTTATGGGTCCGTTCAGAGTGGTGGAGCGGGTCGGACCGGTAGCTTATAGATTAGAGTTACCTCAGAGTATGAAGGCTTTTCACAAGGTCTTCCATGTTTCGATGCTACGGAAGTGTCTGTATGAGTCTGAGGAGGTGTTCACGAGAATTCCGGAGGATCTTCAGCATAACATGACGTTGGCGGCGAGGCCTGTGAGGATTCTCGAGAGGAGGATCAAGATGCTGCACCGGGAGAGTATACCGTTGGTGAGAGTCGTGTGGGACTGTGATGGTATTGAAGAGGAGACTTGGGAACCAGAGGCGTTGATGAAGAGGAAGTTCTCGAAGTGGTTCGAGAAGCAAGCGGTGGCTTGAGTTCCTTTTCTGGTTCCAGAGTCTGTATTAGCATGTTGCTATGTTTGAGATATTTGTATTTCGTTGTGGATGTAACGAGTATACATTTTGAGATTTAATAAGATGAGTTTGCCTTATTAAATGTGTGTTATAAGTTCTGAGTTCTTATGGTATGACGGGTGATGTCATGGGTTGTAGTGACTGGTAGGTCATGAGGAGGTCTAGCGGTAGAAGTTCTATGCGAGTTAGAGCTTGCCTATCGGCTAGGATGGCTAGGAATAGAAGTTTTACGCGGCTTAGAGATCGTTCATGTTCCAGGAGTGGCTAGAAATGAGACTGTACATGTTCCAGGGTGGCTGGAAATGTAAGCTCTACGCGCGTTAGAACTTGTCTATTTCCTAGGGAGAGTCTGGAAAAGAGGGTTATGTGAGTTAGAATCGTCTTTTCCAGGGACTCTGTGAGACACCCTGGGATTGGGTTGTTTCGGCTGACCACAAGAGGTGTTTCTGGTCGACAGGTGCTTATGATGCACGTTCCAGAGTATTGCTCCAGGGAACGGGTGGGTTCTTGTATACTGAGGGATAATGGATCTCTCCAGAGGACGGGTGGGTTCTCTGCATATACTCAAGAGTTGGTGGTTCTCTCTGGGGGACAGGTGGGTTCCCTACATATACGTTGAGGGATAGTGGGTCTCTCCAGGGGACGGGTGGGTCTCCTGCACGCTGTCGCTCAAGGGGTGACGATCCTGCGAACATATGTGTGGTGTATATGTTTATGAGTTATGAGTATGAGTTAGGAGCAGTAGCGTCTGTGTGTGGTCGTGAGTATGAGACTGGATGAGCTTCGGGGATCGAGAGTGGATCTCAGGTGGTGCTGACCGGGTGGGGTCAGGATTGCAACCGTGGCGAGACGGTGCAATGTGGTGCTGGCTGAGGGCCAGGGGTGTGGTGGACGTCGAGTCTGGGGTTTTTACTGGAGTCGGGAATTCGGTTCGGACAATCCTGGTAGCATATGTTACGCCGATGGTCGTACATGTTCTTGTATGATCGTTTTACGATCATTTGGTCCAATGCGGGGTCAACGGTTGGTCGGACATGTTCTTGTTTGATTGTTGGACAGCCAATCGGGCAGCCCTAATCCGGACCATGGGGCGTGCATCGTTGATGTTCCGGGTGAATCTGGCTGAATTTTAGGCGGGAGTGTTAGCCTTAGCAGGATGGGTTGTGGGATTCGGGTGTGATCTCGAAGGATACTGGCCGGGTGCGGGTCAGGTGTTTGAGACCGTAGTGTGGCGGTGTCGCGTGATTCGAGGTCGAATCCGTGTTAGTGGGGGAGAATTGTAACGCCCGTGAACCAAAAAGTGGATTTTTGGTGGGTGTCGATCGACACAGAGTGTGTGTGTCGATCGACACGGGAGTGTTGGACTTAGGAGAAGTCGGGTTTTGGGCGTTATGTCGATCGACACATGTGGTGTATGTCGATCGACACGTGTTGAAATCAGATCGTCGGGTTTGGTTCCAATTGGCCGGTTTGGTGGGCCGGTTTAGGGAAACCCTAGGGTTCAATATAAAAGGCAGAATCAGAAGTTCTGGCCGTTTTTGTTCTGGAGAATCAGACTTTTCAGAGAGATTTTGGGGAGAAGTTCTGAAATCAGAGAATTTGGGGCTTTCGAGAGATTTCCTGGAGGAGAATTGATCGTGAGTGGAGATAGAACGAGAAAGAGGTTGTTGATGTGCTGATTTCGGGTCTGTGAGGACGGAATCAGAGGCTGTCTTAGTGTTCTTCGCTCGTTCTTCGCGTTCTTCATCCTTTTCAATCCCAATCAAGGTGAGTGCGTGACCGTAGGCTCGTATAAGTATAATGGAATACGATTGCTTGGTGGTTTTCGTGTGTGGATTTGTGCAAGAGACTCGACGGATCGCATCAGATTCGAGTCGTGTGAGGATTGAATCGATTCTGGATTCTGCGACGTCGTGTCGATCGACACTGAGGTGGTGAGTCGATCGACACGGGGCCTATGTTCTTCGACACCTAGTGGTTGTGTCGATCAACACAGCGGATCCTGTCGATCGACACGGAGTCACTGATCATTGACACCTAGTGGTTGTGTCGATCGACACAGTGAGTCCTGTCGATTGACACGGTGTATTCTGGACTGGTTTCTGTTTGCTTGGTTGTGTATGCTTGTTCTGTGATCATCCTGGTATTGTGTTGGTTGTTTATACTTGTATTTAAATAGCATGTAGACGGGATGACCGCGTCGCTGAGTATTTGTGATAATACTCACGCAACTCTTTTTGCCATGTGTTGCAGGTAAAGAGAAATTGTGATCGTGGAATCGTGGCAAGGAAGAAGAGATGATTTAGGGTCTCACTTGGATTGTTATTCTATGGAATTGTTAGGTTGTTAGTCATTAGATATTGGTTATTGTTGGATTGTTATGGAATTGAATTGGATTAGTAATTTAATAAAGTATGGGATTTATTGAATTGAAAGTTGTTATTGATGGTTATTGTTTTCCGCGATGCATGTTGTATTGGCCCAATTGAGGATTATTATCTGTGATGATAATAATCTGAAGGGAATTTTTTTTTAAATTTTTGGGTCGGGTCGTTTCAGCAGGTGCTCTGTTTTGGGGAGCAAGTGCTCCTTCTGGGTTTTGAACTTTGCAGCGGATCGATGTGCAGGTCGATTCGGAGATTGACCGATGGTTCGCATGGTGAATTCCTCATTCCGGATCGATCGAGCTAGCTGAGGGGATCGATCGATCCCCCTTGCATATTCCACAACACAATTTTTTTTTTTTTTCAAAAACCTGAAAACTCAAAGTAAAATTCAAAGTTAGTAATAAAAGAAATCAAATTGAAAAAGTTAGAAAACGTACCGGTGGGTTGCCTCCCACCAAACGCTTGGTTAAAGTCCTTAGCTTGACTTGATTAGCCGTTTAGGCTTTTGGTGCATCGCCTAAGGAGATGAATCCTCCTTCGGCTTCGTTCTTTTCAGCAAGGTACGACTTACACCGCTTTCCGTTGACCACAAATTCCTTGCCTTTGGTGTCCACCAACATTTATGAGAAAGGGTCCGGACCACCTAGATCGCAACTTTCCAGGAAAAAATTGAAGTCGAGAGTTAAAGAGAAGTACCAGGTCGTTTGATTGGAAGTCTCGGGTGAGAATCCTCTTGTCGTGATACATCTTGGTTCGCTCCTTGTATATTTTTGAACTCTCATAGGCCAGGTGCCTAATTTCTTCCAATTCATTAAGTTGCGTCGATCTTCTTTCCAAGGCAAGCTTGATATCGTAGTTCATTAGCTTAACAACCCAGGCTGCCTTGTACTCAAGCTCTACAGGAAGATGGCAAGACTTCCCATATACCAAGTGAAAGGGCGTTGTCCCCAATGGTGTTTTGTAAGCGGTTCGGTAAGCCCACACCGCGTCGTCCAACTTAGCGGCCCAGTCTTTCCTGGTGGTGCTTACGGTCTTTTGTAGGATATCCTTGATCTTCCTGTTGCTAACCTCAACTTGGCCACTAGTCTGCAAGTGATATGGCGTTGCAACCTTATGCTTTATGATGCGAGTCGAGTTTTACCTCTCAACTAACTACCTGCAAGTGCACACCAATCACGGGTAGTATAGATAAATGGATCGTATTCACAAGGACTTCTTAACCACACTTTAAATTGTAATGAATAAAACTAAGCTAGAACAAGATAATTTTGTCGTTTTTGTGATTGAGAATAAAGTAAACAAGCAATGAATGTGAAATGTAATGAAAATCAATAAAAGAAAAGCGTTAGGACTTAGGTATTTCGCAGAGAATCATGCAACAATAAAGATTGATTGATTTTAGGGATTTAGGAATTATGAATTGTCTAGAACACAAAGCACTGATTTAAGGTCATCCCACTATCGTAACGTAACTAACCATCTACGTTTTAACACCCTAATAGACTCAACTGTTGCAGGTTATTACAAGGTGAAAACATGCATTAAAGTTCAAATTTGATAAAGTTCACCGCACTCCTTAACTAACCTTTCGAATTGTTAATGCTTTTGGCCCATTAAATACTAGTTCAGGCAATATAACAAGCTTTTGGAGAGTATATCAACCTAAGATCATATCACTAAATGCGCGGTAAATCAATCATGTATTGAGTATAAGTAAAGATGAAGACTATAATGTATTTCCTAAACAATCATCAATCAATTATCGAATTATGAAACTCATTGAAAACCTAAAACCTAACAAATAAAACTACTCAGACATGATGCACGAAAAACCAGAGATAAATGATGAATTCATGATAAAGAATCTTGAAAGGGTAAGAGGATTCTTCTCTATATCGAGATACAAAGCGAGATCATCCACTGGATTGCTCTAAAATCCAAATCTAATTAACAACACCAAGAGAACTCGTGGCTGCTCCTATATGATAAGCTACTCTACTGTTTTTTCTGCCTTATACCTAACAAAAGGCTAAAAAAAGTATATATAGGCTTAGGGTCTTCTAGGGCTTCGTTTAGGTCAAATCCGTCTTTTTACGTCAAAACTTATCCCAAAGTCGGTTGGGATTTCGGCCAAGGAACACGACCAGTATTGGGCCCAAAGTGCCTTGATTTGTGCTGGCATCGGCCCAGAATATCGGTCCATAAGGCGGCCCGGTATTTGGATCGTTTCTGCACCTGCTTCGTTTTTGAGGCAGCTTGACGTATCTTTACTAAATTTAGTGTATCTTCCTTCTCACAGCTCTAAATGAGATGATTCAAAATTCATTGTAAATATGACTCGAAGGTATATATTCACACCAAGTTTCATCCAATTACAAATCGATTTGATCTTCCGTTCACTGCTGAAATTCTGGCGTATACGTTCTATTTAATTTGGTAGAATGTTGTTTCTTGTGAATTCTTGGTTCTTGATGGTGTCTTTGGCTTATGAATGTTTCTGTAGCTTGGTTTACAACTATTTTGGCTCTTTTTTCTCATTTTTCCTTGATTTCCCTGTTAAGACTCTAAAACTACAAAGACGAGAAAAACTACATTTAAAGGTATAAAACCGTAGATAAAGGCATAGAAAACATAGTAAAATATATAGTAAAATAGGTAAAATATGAGACATATCACTTTACACCATTCTTCCTTAAAAGGTTCTCAAAAACCTTATTGATGAAATGAATCCCTCCATCGCTAATCACCACACGCGAAACTCCAAATCTGGAGAATATTATGGTTTTAAACATCTTTAAAACCACAGCGGCATCGTTTGTTGGGGAAGCAATGGCCTCAACCGATTTGGATACATAATCAACGGCCACTAAGATGTACTTGTTTCCATAGGAGGATGGAAACGGTCCCATAAAGTCTATCCCTCACACGTAAAACACTTCAACTTCCCGGATGAAGTGCTGGGGCATCTCATTCCGTCGTGAGATATTTCCTTGCCTCTGACATTTATCTCACCGTGAGATAAAAGCATGTGCGTCCCGGAACATTTTTGGCCACCAATACCCAGCTTGCAGTGCATTGGATACTGTCTTGAAAGTCGCGAAGTGCCCAGCATAACTCGAACTATGGCAGTGAAGTAGGATTTCTGGAATCTCCTCGTCAGGAACACATCTCCTAAAAAGACCATCCGAGCATTGCTTGTAAAGGTATGGCTCATCCCAAAAGTATCTCCTGATGTCTCGCAAAAAACTTCCTCTTTCTGTCTCCCACAAAGTCAGCCGGTTCATGATCAACAGCAAGGTAGTTCGCTATCTCCCTTAACCATGGAAAACTCGGAGCAACTGTCTTAGAAACAGCAGCAGAAAACACTTCTGGAGCAGGTGCTCCGTCTTGGACTGGGTGCTCCAGAACACAGATTCCAATAGCATACAAATGTTCATCCGGCAGTGTATCATCAAGCGGGACTGTTTCATCGACTTTCAGGCGAGATAAGTGATCAGCAACTCCGTTCTCGCTACCCTTCTTATCAACAATTTGTAGATCAAACTCTTGGAGCAACAAAATCCATCTCAAGAGCCTTGGTTTCGCATCTTTCTTTGTGAGCAAATATTTCAAAGCCGCGTGGTCGGTATGAACAATGACCTTCGAACCGACAAGATACGACCTGAATTTCTCAAAGGCGAACACCACGGCTAAGAGCTCCTTCTCAGTAGTTGCGTACTTACATTGAGCCTCATATAGCTTGCGGCTCGCGTAGTAGATCACGTGAAGCTTTTTATCCTTTCTTTGCCCTAAAGCTTCTCCCACAACGTAATCACTAGCATCCGTCATCACTTCAAACAGTAGATCCCAATCTGGCGGTTGAACAATGGGTGCACTCACCAATGCTCTCTTTATCGTGTGAAACGCCTCAAGGCAAGCTCCATCGAACTGAAACTTGGTCTCCTTACACAAGAGTTGAGTGAGTGGTCTCGCTATTTTGAAAAATCCTTGATGAAATGTCTGTAAAACCCAGTGTGACCAAGGAAACTTCGTATCCCTCTGACTGAATCTGGCGGTTGTAAACTCATCATCACCTCAACCTTCGCTCGGTCAACCTCAATACCCTTTTTTGAAATTCGATGACCCAGAACTATTCCATCCCTAACTTCTCCTATTTTAATAAAAGATGTTTCTCTTCACAGTGTTGTAACACCCTGCACAGATTAGACAGACACACGAAAAAAGAGCTCCCATAGACGGAGAAGTCATCCATGAAAACCTCCATAATATCTTCAATGAAATCAGTAAAGATAGACATCATGCACATTTGAAAAGTAGCAGGGGCATTGTGATGAGAATTAGATTGTCCTTTATCCGGTTTCCAGATTAAAACCTAGAATTACTAATCAAAGTAGAATAGTGAGGTTTGTTAAGGGGCCAGCAATACGCTCTAATTCTATGGAACACAATCTCAGCTAAGCGATTCAAGTTGGGTTTGAATGTCACAAATTAACAAGTAAATAAACGAAACAAAAGGTGAAAGCAGTTGTAAACAATAATGGAAAAGCGTTAGGTCAGGGATAATTCTCAGGGATTCGAATATCAGGAACCAAGCAATTATTCAGGTACGCGATTACGACCAAGTCTCGAAATCAACCATAAATATAAGGAGATTCACTTTCGTGGCATCTACAACTTTAACAATCAATCTAACACCCTAACTGTCGTTGAAGTTACAAGGATTATCAAGCATTAGGCGATTAGGGTTGATATGTTCACGAGATGCCCTAACTTCAACTTTCGTTGGCTAAGGATCAAATCGCCCACCTAAGTCAATTCCAGCAATTTACAAACTTTTGATAAGTAAATTCAACCTAAAATCAAAGGCTAGGTGATCAATCTAACCTAGGCAATATGATCGACAATAGATGGAGACTATCGAATGATTATTTAAAAACCTATCTATGCTTAGTTCATGAATCAAATCCCATCGAAAACCGTTAGCCTAACAAGTGGATTACTCGCTCATGATCAAACAAACAACAACAGCAAGAGACATGATAAACTGCATTGAAATCGATATATAAAAGAGTAGGGTTTAAGAAAACTTCGATAAGTATTTGAAGACAAATCTCCAAGCTTACAAACTCTCTCAAAACAAGTGTATATATCTCTCTCTGCTGCCTCTTCTCGTGATGTCTGTAGCGTGATTTTTTTCTCAAAAGAATCAGAGAAAAATCTATTTAAAGGCCCACGACGGCTGGCCCAAAATTAGGGTTGCAAAATTAGGGTTTTGCAAAAGGCCCATTAATGACTCTGCTGGGGAGCGGGAGCACCTAACTCCAGCGCAGGTGCTCCTTCTGGGCAGAATCTTCAAAACGATCTTTTCTTCCTTTTTTTCCGCCAAATCCAATTGCAAACTTCAAATCCTTGCTTCTAGCCACTTTAGTACCTAGAATGACTCGAAAGAGAGTGAAAGACTCGATAAAAACCTACAAAACAAGGGTTAGAATGCGCCAAAAACGCATTATATCACATTGCATAGTCCGAATGGCATCCTGCGGTACGCAAAGGTGCCACAGGGACATGTGAAGGTTGTCTTCCCCTGATCATCCGGGTGAATGGGAATTTGAAAGAAATCTGAATAACCATCTAAAAAGCAGTAGTAAGGGTGGTTAGCTAGTCTTTCGAGCATTTGATCAATCAATGGTAAGGGAAAATGATCCTTCCTAGTTGCTGCATTTAACTTTCTATAATCGATGCACATCCTATGTCCTGTGACAGTCCTAGTGGGTATCAATTCGTTCCTATCATTGGCGATCACAGTGATTCTGCCCTTTTTAGGCACTACATGCACAGGACTTACCCAATTACTATCAGATATTGCATAAATAACTCTAGCTTCCAGTAATTTCATTATCTCTTTCTTAACGACATCTTTCAAATTCGGATTCAATCTCCTTTGGTGCTCTACAGAAGTTCTAGATTCATCCTCTAAATGTATCCTATGCATACATAATTCTGGTGAAATTCCAGGGATGTCATCAATCGAATACCCTAAAGCTTTTCTATACTTTCTAAGCTCGCATAAAAGTAAGGCGGATTCCAATTTATTTAGATCAGCATTTATTATAACAGGATATGTGGAGTTGGGGCTGAGAAACGCGTACCTTAGCCTAGTTGGTAAGGTTTTGAGCTCAAGTTTTGGAGTTTTCAGCTCGCTCCGAGGATCGTCAGCAGAGTTCCCAGGAGCAGGAGCAAGTGCTCCGTCCTCTCCCTCTGTTTCAAGTCTCAAAAAGTCTGTCGATTTTTCCATCTGCCCATCCTTGCGAACCCAACAGTATCTTCACTTAAATACCCATGTTCGCTTTCAGCTTTTGTCAACGCAACATCCAAGGGATCATTAGCAAGGATCTCTTCAATCTCTCCCTCTGAGATTTCGAGATTATCCTCAATGGCAAAGGTCTGCCCATCAATGGTCGGTTTCTTCAGTATCCGATCCATCTCAAATTCCATAATAATGTCTCCCAGGTGGAGAACTATCGTTCCATTCTTTACATCAATGATCGCACCGGCTGTGCGCAAGAAAGGACGTCCCAAAATTAGAGGATCCTTCGATTCATCATCCAATTCCAACACCACAAAATTTGCTGGAATCAATATGTTACCAATTCTGACATGTAAATCTTCCAAAATTCCCACAGGTAGCTTTATTGATCTATCAGCAAACACCAACGAAATCCGAGTGGGTTTGAATTTCGTGTACCCTAGCTTCCTCGCAACCGAATAGGGCTTGAGGTTCACGCTTGAACCTAAGTCGCACAGAGATCAAGCAAATCGTACGAGACCAATATCCTAGAGAGGCTAAAAACAAGTATATATAGGGGTTAAGGAGGCTTAAGTCGGCTAGGGTTCCTTCGGGCAAAAACGTCTTTTTCGGTCGAAACAGAGGCAATATCGGACACAATGTCGGTTGGGCTTCGTGACCGATATTGGAAGCTTCTAATGTGATTCTAAAAGTTCAGCAAAATTCTGGATCATCGGACCATGGGCTGGCCCCGTGCTTGGTTTCATTCTGCACTCACTTCACTTCGAAAGCAGTTTGATATATCCTCAGTGTTTCAGGTGTATCTTACAAAGTACTACTCCAATTGATGAAATTCAAACTCCATTGGAAAGCTAAATCAAAGGGATATCTTCATACCAAGTTTCATTAAATTCAAAACTGATTTGATCCTCCATTCTTCAGCAAATTTCTGGCATATATGTTCTGTCCAGTTTGAGAATGTGCATTATCTTCAAGATAAAATGACTTGGCTTGGTTTCTTTGACTTGGATGAGTACCTGCATCATAGATGATACTTCTTTTACTCCATTTTACATCCTTTTGATGATAAAACCTGTTAAGACCTTAAAATCTACATATACGAGAAAACTACGTCTTTTGGTCCAAAATCTTTATTAATATATATAAAAACCATAGTAAAATAGCTAGTAAAAATGGTAAAATAGAGGGTATATCACTAAGCCAATTCGTGCTTTGAGTATAAATAAAGATGAAGAATCAATTGTAGAATAAAACTCTAAACGATTAATAATGTAAAGACATAAAATCAAAAATGTGCATAGAAATCAAATCAAAGCTATAACTCTAACATGTTTTGCAACACGTAGCAGCAAGAGTAAATCACATAGACATAGTATAATTTTTTGATCTATCTAAGCATAAGGAGTTAGATCTCATCTCTTCGCAATAGGGCAAAGTCAATCTATCCTTAAAGGTTTCTAGAATCAAATATGCATTAAGAACAAAAGAAAAACGAAATACATTGTTTAGATATTGATTTAGGCTATTAAAGCCGGCTGATTGAGTTCCTAGAGAGGCTAAAAGAAAGTATATATAGGGGTTAAGGAGGCTTAAGTCGGCTAGGGTTCCTTCTGGCAAAAACGTGTTTTTCGGTCGAAACAGAGGCAATATCGGACACAATGTCGATTGGGCTTCGTAACCGGTATTGGAAGCTTCTAAGGTGCTTCCAAAAGGTCGACAAAAGTCTGGATCTTCGGCCCATGGGCTGGCCCGGTGTAACGCCCGTGAACCAAAAAGTGGATTTTGGTTGGGTGTGTCGATCGACAGAGGTGTGTATGTCGATCGACAGAGGTGTGTATGTCGATTGACACGGGTGTTTTGGACTTGTGAGAAGTCAATTTCTTGGTGGTGTGTCGATCGACACAGGTGGTGTGTGTTGATCGACACGAGTTGAAATTAGACCGACAGGTTCGGTTTAATTGCCCGGTTTGGTGGGGCGGTTTAGGGAACCCTAGGGTTTTTTATTTACAGTGAAAATCCGTCGTTTTGGCCGCGTTTATCAGAAGGAAACAGAGAGAAAAGTCAGAATCAGAGAGATTGAGAGAGTTTTGAGTGTTCTTGAGGAGAATTGATTTTGTGAGGGTGTTAGAACGCAAAAGAGATCGTTGCTGGGTGGATTTCGGTTATGGGAAGGACAAAATCAGAGGCTGTTCGTGTGTTCCTCGTGTGTTCTTCATTTTCATCCTCGTTTTAATCCGTTTTCGAGGTGAGTGCGTGACCGTAGGCTTACATAGGTTTAAGGAATTGATAGAATGCGATTGCTTGGTGGATTTCGTGTGTTTTGTGAATGAAATTGTGCAGGAGACTCGATGAATCGCGACGGATTCGAGCCATGAGAGGATAGGCTCGTTCCTGGGTTCTGCGATGTCGTCGTTCGAGACCTTGATGGTGTGTCGATCGACACGGGGCATCATGTCGATTGACACCAGGGTGGTGGTTAGTCCACCGGTGCAACAGCGGCAGCAGAGGAGATCTCAGCAGCAGATGGGTTCGAGTAGGGGCGGCAAGCCGGAGAAGGGTCAGAAGAGGAAGTGGGAGAGCACTTCCGGGGCCAGTCAGGTTGGACAGGGTGGTCCAAGATGTTTTGGGTGCGTGAGCTTGGGTCACAAGGTGACCAGTTGACCGCAGAGGAGTGCAGCATGTAGTACTCAAGTGTGTTACCACTGCAGAGAGCCGGGGCACATTAAGCCCAAGTGTCCGAAGCTGCAGCAGATGGTGGTAGCGGCAGTGCAGCCGTTAGCGGTGCAACATTTGGCTCAGATTGCAGCGGTGCCATGGGTTTTTATTTCGGCGGAGGCAGACGGTTCTAGCGCCAGACCGATTACAAGGACCTTAGTTGTGGGCGGATGTGAGTCCCACATGTTGTTTGATTCGGGAGCTACGAATAACTTCATTATTCCAGAGTGTGCGGAGGGCAGCGGGATCCGGAGCGATTCCGGAGAGTAGTCAGGAGTAGTTAATGTTGCTGGCGGCAGGACGTTAGCTACTTTCGGGCGGGCTCGTGGTGTGGGGGTTCTGGTGGCAGGGGAGTTGATGCCAGCAGACCTGGTTATTAGCCCGGTGGAGTTGTACAATGTCATCCTGGGTATGGATTGGTTGGATCGGTTTAGGATCCATCTGGATTGTTATCGAGGATGTGTGGTGTTTGAGCGAGAGACAGGGAGGTTGGTGTTTCAGGGTGTGAGACCGACTTCCGGAAGTCTTATGATTTTAGCAATATAGGCCAAGCAGTTGATTGAGAAGGACTGTGAGGCGTATCTGGTGACGATAGTGATGCCGGAAACTGTTGGAGAGGTTGCAGTTGGGGCTATTCGGGTTGTTTGGGATTTCCAGGAGGTTTTCTAGTCGTTGTTGGGATTGCCACCATCGCGGTCGGATCCTTTTACGATTGAGTTAGAACCGGGGACGACTCCTATATCTAAGGCGCCTTACCGTATGGCTCCAGCAGAGATGGCAGAGCTGAAGAATCAGTTGGATGATCTGTTGGGTAAGGGTTTCATTCGGCCTAGTGTTTCACCGTGGGGAGCGCCAGTGTTGTTCGTGAAGAAGAAGGATGGGTGTTTTCGGTTGTGCATTGATTACCGGGGGCTTAACCGAGTCACTGTGAAGAACAAGTATCCTCTGCCGCGCATTGATGAGTTGTTGCATCAGTTGCGAGGGGCTACTTGGTTCTACAAGATTTATTTGGCTTCGGATTACCATCAGATTACGATTGATAAGGCAAATGTTCGGAAGACGGCGTTTAGGACGAGGTACGGGCATTATGAGTTTTTGGTGATGCCATTCGGGCTGACGAATGCGCCAGCAACGTTCATGCGGTTGATAAACGGGGTATTCCAGGAGTATCTGGATGTGTTTGTGATCATCTTCATAGATGATATTCTGGTGTATTCGAGGAGTCCGGAGGAGCACGAGGTGCATCTGAGGTTAGTTCTTGAGAAGCTGCGGGAGCAGAAGCTAAGTTGAGTAAGTGTAGTTTCTGGCAGCGAGAGATGAGTTTTTTTGGCCACGTTGTATCTGCAGAGGGAGTTTCTGTGGATCCGGCTAAAATTAAGGCTATCAGAGGTTGGCCTAGACCGAGGAGTGCCACTGAGATCAGGAGTTTTCTTCGGTTAGCGGGGTATTACCGGAGGTTTGTTAAGGGGTTTGCGAGTATGGCGCAGTCGATGACAAGGTTGACAGGGAAGGACGTCCCTTTTGTATGGTCTTCAGCTTGCGAGGAGAGTATCGGGAAGTTAAAGAAGATGCTGACTAGTACACCGGTTTTAGCGTTACCCGAGCCGGGTGAGCCGTACGTGGTGTATACGGATGCATCAGGAATTGGTCTGGGTTGTGTATAGATGCAGCAGGGAAAGGTTATTGCGTATGATTCGAGGCAGTTGAGGAAGCATGAGTGCAACTACCCTACCCATGATTTGGAGTTGGCTGCGGTGATTTTTGCCCTTAAGATTTGGAAGTCTTATCTGTATGGCGGGAAGGTGCAGGTATTCACAGACCACAAGAGTCTGAAGTATTTCTTCACTTAGCCAGAGTTGAACCAGAGACAGAGGCGCTGGATGGAGTTAGTTACAGACTATGACCTGGAGATTGGGTACCATCCGAGTAAGGCTAATCTGGTTGCATATGCATTGAATCGGAAGAGGGTTGCTTCAGATTAGGAGCGGGATATGGAGGCTCTGGTGAGCGAGATCAATACCTTGAGGTTGTGTGTGATCTCACAGGAGCCGTTGAGGTTAGAGGCAGTGATATGTCTCATATTTTACCTATTTTACTATATATTTTACTATGTTTTCTATGCATTTATCTACGGTTTTATACCTTTAAAGGTAGTTTTTCTCGTATTTGTAGTTTTAGAGTCTTAACAGGGAAATCAAGGAAAAATGAGCAAAAAGAGCCAAAATAAGTGTAAACCAAGCTACAAAAACATTCATAAGCCAAAGACATCATCAAGAACCAAGAATTCACAAAAAACAACATTCTACCAAATTGGACAGAACGTATACGCCAGAAGTTCAGCAGTGAATGGAGGACCAAATCGATTTGGAATTGGATGAAAATTGGTTTGAAGATATATCTTTGAGTCATATTTACAATGAAGTTTGAATCATCTCATTTTGAGCTTTGAGCAGGAAGATACACTGAATTTAGTAAAGATACGTCAAACTGCCTCAAAAACAAAACAGCTGCAGAAACGATCCAAATACCAGGCCGCCTCATGGACCGATATTCTGGGCTGATGCCAGCAAAAATCAAGGCACTTTTGGCCCAATACTGGTCGTGTTCTTTGGCCGAAATCCCAACCGACTTTGGGATAAGTTTTGACGTAAAAAGACGAATTTGACCTAAACGAAGCCCTAGAAGACCCTAAGCCTATATATACTTATTTTTAGCCTTTCGTTAGGTATAAGGCAGCCAAAACAGTAGAGTAGTTTATCATAAAGGAGCAGCCACGAGTTCTCTTGGTGTTCTTCATTAGATTTGGATTTTAGAGCAATCCGGTGGATGATCTCGCTTTGTATCTCGATATAGAGAAGAATCCTCTTACCCTTACTCTTTAATTCAAGTTTCTTTATCATGAATTCATCATCTATCTCTGGTTTTTCGTGCATCATGTCTGAGTAGTTTTATTTGTTAGGTTTTAGGTTTTCAATGAGTTTCATAATTCGATAATTGATTGATGATTGTTTAGGGAATACATTAAAGTCTTCATCTTTACTTATACTCAATGCATGATTGCTTTACCGCGCATTTAGTGATCTTATCTTAGGTTGATAGACTCTCCCAAAGCTTGTTCTATTGCTTGAACTAGTATTTGATGAGCCAAAAAGCTTAACAATTCGAAAGGTTAGTTAAGGAGTGCGGTGAACTTTATCAAACTTGAACTTTAATGCATGTTTTCACCTTGTAATAACATGCGACAATTGAGTCTATTAGGGTGTTAAAACGTAGATGGTTAGTTACGTCACGATAGTGGGATGACCTTAAATCAGTGCTTTGTGTTCTAGACAATTCATAATTCCTGAATCCCTAAAATAAATCAATCTTTATTGTTGCATGATTCTCTGCGAAATACCTAAGTTCTAACGCTTTTCTTTTATTGACTTTCATTACGATTCACAATCGTTGCTTGCTTACTTTATTCTCAATCACAAAAACGACAAAAATATCTTGTTCTAGCTTAGTTTTATTCATTACAATTTGAAGTGTGGTTAAGAAGTCCTTGTGGATACGATCCCTTTATCTATACTAACCGTGATTGTTGTGCACTTGTAGGTAGTTAGTTGAGAGGTAAAACTCGACTCGCATCACCTTCGACTTTTTGACTAAAAATCAGTCTAGAACGATTTAATTTCAGTTTTTCTTTTTATTTCAATTTTATTTCTTTCTTTTTCGACTTTGATTTTCCGTTTTCTTTCATCTTTTTCCGTGTGTTTCAGATGTTTATGGCTAGAACTAGAAATTCTAACAAGAAAAATCTAATTGTACCTAAGCAAGAAATCGATAAGTTTGAACGAGCCCTTAAGAGACAAAGACAACTAAGGATGGCCGATCAAATTGATGAACACGCCATGAATGAAAAGCCATGAGCTCTTGCTCTTGCTGCTGCTGCTTCTCTTAATGGAGAGAACCAACCCGTGGAGCAACCACTCAGTGCCCACTTGAACCACCAATCCGTAATGATGCAATCCACAATCCTCCGGAGTCCATTGTTGGGAATCCAGTTGGTGGAAACGATCAACATCTCATTCCACCTGGGAATATGAGAATGCAACAACAAGTTCCACATCTTCAACCTCAAGGGAACCTAGATTTCCAACAGCCGTTGCGTACAAGACAAGCGCAACAAGTTCAGCATCAAACTATCGGAGATGTCAATTCCTCCGATGCTTTCTTCTTTGATAGAAATCCCATCCGCCCACCTCTACCTCAAAGGAATGATTTTGAGATCAAACCTCAAATCATTGCATTGGTGAAACAAAACCAATTCCATGGGCTGTCCACGGAGCATCCTCTTGACCACATTGATACTTTTGAAGAAATTTGCAGTACGACTCGTGCTAATGGAGTTCCTGCCAACTACTTTAAGTGCAAAATCTTTTCGTTTTCTCTAAACGATAAGGCACTTAGATGGATGAAGTCTCTATCTCCACGGTCCATCACTACTTGGGACGAATACAAAGGAGTTTTCTTGAATCAATTCTACACCAAACAAAGATCGAATTCTATAAGGAACAAGATCTCGAGTTTCAAGCAAGGACCAACCGAATCCTTCTTTGAAGCCTTGGAACGTTTCAAGGAGTACACTAGGGACTGCCCTAATCATGGTTTCTCTGAAGAAAACTTATGGAATATCTTCTACAATGGAATCGATTACAAGCACCAAACATCTTTGAATACTGCGAGTAATGGGGTCATGACCAAGCTTGTACCGGAGGCAACGCTTTTAATTGAGAACCTTGCTGCTAGTGATGCTAACTGTTCTTAAGACTACAATAGGAGCATCAACACTACTAGATCATCAACCCATTCAACTCAAATTGCGGAGCTCAAGAACATGGTTTCACAACTACTTAAGAGTCAAAGAGGAGTTCATGCCGTTGAAGACGTTAATGATACAAGTTATGATCCTAATATGGAACGTATTGGAGATGGAATGGAGGAGAATCAAGAGGAAGTGAACTACATAGGAGGAAACTATGGGAATCAAAATTTCAACAACAAATTTCGATCTCACCCATACCTGTCCTATCAGAGCAACAATGTCGAGAACCCTCAAGATCAATTCTTTTCTAAGGGAATGTATCAAGTGAAACCACCATTCAACCCATCCCAACCAACCGTACCGGTTTCTTTTGATGCTAAACTTGAAGATATGAAGAACCAAATGCTAGAAGCCTTCAGCCAACACAAGAAAGAAGTAAACCAAATGGTGGACAGTAGATATTTGGAACTTAACACTAAGATTGAGTCTATTGTTACTCATCTCTCTAAGATGGATACGCAACTCATTCAATCCTCGGAAGCTGTTCGAAGACAAGACGAAGAGAAAGCAAAGAAGTTTTGCAATGTTGCTTCTACTAAAGAAGAGTAGGCCATGGTCACTCCTAAACCACTTGAAGAAGAGGTTATCTTGGTCCAAGAACCAAAAGAGGAACGCCTTCCCGGCGAATCTAAGAGAGCTTACAAGAGAAGACTAAAAATGATACCTTTGGAAAAAGTCGATAATCTAGGAAAGTTTATTTTTCCATGCTCTATTAATGGAAAAGAGATCCACGATTGCTTGTGTGATACTGGAGCAAACGTCAATGTCATGTCACTAGCCATGGCAAAGGAAGTTGGAATGGTCGATTTCAAACCATCCAAAGTCTATATAGAGTATGCCGATTTATCATCCTCTACACCTTATGGAATGCTTGAAAACGTCATGGTTAAAGTAGGAGAGGGGATTGTTCCTACTGATTTTCAAGTGTTGGAGATGAAGACCGGAAAGTTGAATCCATTGATACTTGGATTACAATTCTTAGCAACCGTCGGAGCCATTGTTGATTTTCCAAACCGGAGAATCTCTTTCGCCAATATCAAAAGGAATTTCTTCTATGATGAAGTAGATGCTAAGCGTATACCAAGCTCAATTGGAGTAAAGGATATAAAGCCTAGTATAGACCCCGGAGATGCCAAGAAAGGAGTCAAAGAAGGAGATCCTAAAGCTAAAATGAAGATAGTTGCAAAACTGTCCAAAAAGAAGCATAAGGACATTTCCGAAGATGTCAAGATAACTTTGACACCTATGGATGATGCTAAGAATGGGAACAAAGCAAATGAGAATTTTATATATGAGAACATGGTGATAAAGATCCTCGTCCCAAGAGAATAAGAGATCAACAGGGAAACTATCAAGCGTAACCTTGAAAACACTTTAAAGCTTTTCCCGGAAGCATTAGTTGTCAAGTATGACAATGGAGATTCACACGGAGTCATCATAGAAGCCAAAAGATCAAAGCCTAATGAAGCTAAAGGAACAACCATTCCTTTAGTGGATCCACAGGAAGTCTAAAATCTTCAAAGGAGTCGAGCTAATTGACTTTAAACAAGCGCTTTATGGGAGACAACCCATATTTTTATTTTTATTTATGGTTTAACTAGTTTTTAAAATTTTAATTTTGGTTTTCATAAGTTTATTTTATGCTAATCTACTTTATTTCTATTTTTCAGGATTTATAAAAAAAAAAAATTGACCGTCGGCCGGTACCGGTCACTATACCGGACCGCGGCCGACCGGTGTCGACCTTACCGCGACACAGGTCCAGTACCGGACGAGGTATCGGACTATGTCCTTGACCAGTATCGCGACCCAACCGTCTCGCGACATGAAGGCCTAGTTTCGGTCCCGCATACCGGTTTAGATACCCGACCGGTATTCGCGACACGATGCCTCAACCCGTGACACGAGCACGTTCTTCCCGCGACACGGTGAAATGTTTACCGCGACACGCAAATCCTTACCGTGACACGAGGTAGTTCGTCCCACGACCCGAAAGCCCACATCGGTCGTTCGTATCGGTTGTTCCACCCGATCGATACTCGCGACACGACCCAGTCCTTACCGCGACACGAGGCATCTCGACCATCGACACGATGAGAACCTTACCGCAACACGATATCGGACACGAGTACTGATCGTCCCACCTGACCGATACTTGGGACATGTTGCCCCGTCCCGTACCGCGACACGAAGGCTGCGTACCGGACGCCAATACCGGGTCACGGACCCGACTGGTATCGAGGCAGCTCTACCGCATTTCCGTCCAGATCCAGCCGACCCACGACACTGCCCAGACCTTACCACGACACTACCGTCTCGACCCATGACCGAGGTAAGTTCCAGTCATGATTTCGGTCGGTCCAACCAACCGATATTCGCCGGTCCGACCCAGGTAAGTTTTCTAAACCGTTTTCAAACCGATTTTAACCGGTCCTAAACCGATTTTAACCGTAATTAAACCAAAAAAATCACAAAATCTTATTTTTAAAAGGTTTTACAAACTTCTTTTTGTCATTTGCAAACACAACTTCATTTTTTTCTCTCTCAAAAGTGTTTTTGAGCTCAAGAACCCTAAAAATCCAATTTTGGGGTTTTATCTCCATTCACTACAAATTGTTTAGTTTTTCATTAGGAATTCTCCTATTTCGCTAACCCAAGGTAATTTCTTTCTAAAACCATCTTTTTGTCTAATTCCAAGTTTATGCATATTTTCAAAATTTCATAGATTTAGCTTAAATTGGCTAGGTTGTTGGAGAATCAATATAGGAATACTTGATTAGACTTGATATAAACATTATTGATGGGTTAATTACATGATTACAACCTTTATTTAATTTTTAACAGATTTGGATTTGTGAGGTAATAATTATAAACGAATTTGGGTGATTCATGGTTAGTTAATGCTTCTTTTAATATGGGTTTATCATATATACATAGGCTTGATATGAATTTTGACATATTAAACAATTAATTGCAAAATATTTGTGTTTTTCACTTGTCATTACAATTAAATCCGAAAATTATGATTTAATTAGAGACAAAATTATTTTACCTTTGGTTATTATTCTTACATATTTCTAATGTCTTGCTATGCTTTATTTTGATTCAATTGCCCAATTGGAAGCAATTCTATTGGCAATTGCGATTTTCAAGACCGTAAAATGCTTTTTCGAGATATTTCTTTTGTAGGAATTTCAATGGAAAATGAGATTGTTCCACGGAAGTCTAAGAGAGGGCATAACCCCAAGAAGCAACACGTGACCAACCAAGATCACGAAGCTCAAGTCCCTCGCCCTACATGTTCTAAAACTAGATAGAAAAAGTCATCAAAGAAACATGGAAAGGATATTTTGGTGGAGAATGAAGAAGAACTTGGTTACCAACTAAGAGATGAGCAGGATGAAGCCACTCAAGTACCAATGCAGTTTGTGGAGGTCACACAAACAATACCTCACGTATTGCCTCCTAAGAAGAAGAAGAGAAAATCGTGAGCTAAATCAACTACGGTTGTAACTCAAGCACTGAGTGTTATCATGAAGCATATTGGACCCAAAATGAATGCTAACATGGACTACATGGCTGGTCTACAACAGTTTGCTATGCTTCCAACTCTTGTTATTGATTTCGAGACACTCGATTTACTAGGTTTTTGAAAGGATGTTGAATGGTATCTTGAAGCATTGGGCCAATCGAAGTTTGTGACTATCTCTTACCCTACCTATGGAAGGCTTGCACGTGAATTCTTAGCCATGGTAACATTTTCTTACCCCAAGACAAAGACAACCATAGCAAAGGAAGGATTTCTAGCTTTTACGGTTAATGAGAAATCGTATACTTTGAGTATTGAAGAACTTTGTGAAATTTTGGGACTTGAGTGTCATGAGAGGATCAAGTTCAGTGGTAGTGAAGCTTATTATGATGAATGGTCGAAGATAGGAAGCGATAGACTTAAACCCGGACGTTCTAAGGCATCGAAGATTACGCATCCGGCGATTCGTTATGTTTACTATCTACTTTCTCAACTCATTTTCAGTAGGAATGAGCATGGAGTGGTGAAACAAGAAGAGTTTTACATACTAATATCACCATTTGTGGAGAATCTCGAGAAGGTGAACCTCGCTTTCCTTTTAGCTCGTCGAATGGTACAAATCAAGCATGATGCCGTTAAGGAGAAAATACCAAAGGGAGCATCGAATGATTTTGGTGAAACAATCACGGCCATACTACTTGCGTGTGGTATTGATTTTCATCTCGAAGTCCCTTTGATGGTTGAAAGCAAGCTTGATCTCCATGCCCTTCAAAGAAAGCATTATCTTTGTGGATGGTACGAGCAATCTAAAAACTTTGGGTACCTTTTCACTCCACCGTACGAAGACGAGAACAAATGTGTTCTACTCCCACATGCAGAAACCCCAGCCTTGAGTGAGGGTAAGACATACTTTCACCCCACTTGTTCGACATGGTTTTACCGTTGTCCTGGATGTCCTCTTGTTGAAGTTTCGCTCTACTATCAATCCATGGCAAGGATGGCACGAAAGGAGAGGTATAGAGGACCACAAGGAGGAGGTATTTTCAAGCCTTCCACATCTCACACGCCACCTCACGAGCCCCAATTTCCAGCCGCTACACAAGCCGGTTTTGATGAATGGTTTCGCACTAGCTTTGAGAAAGAAAAGGAGAAGAGGATTGCTCTTCAAGCTACGATTTCTAGGCAAGGAAAGATGATTTCTAAGCTTGTAAAAGCAGTCAAGAAATCAATCCCACATCTCTGTAGGCGCTCCTATAGAAGCACAACCGCCACAACAAGTAACAACGAATTTGTTAGTCTTTCGCTCGTCTCAACATTTGAGCATGATGAAGATGTCGATGATGATGTTTCTAGTCATCCCAACACATGTGCCCTTGATGAGACCGCCAATTCCCAGTACGGACATCCCTCATTAGTCCAAGCTACCGCTTCAGACGAGAGGGAGATCGTCAACTACGAGTCCGATGGAGATCACTTTCACGTGATAATTCCGGATTCACCAGAGTCTATGTCACCCGTCTTTTGAGCCAGGTGTATCGACTTTTATCTATCCTTTTATTATTTTTATTTTTATTTTATTGAGTCATCTCACACATTCATTCTGCACTCACTTCACTTCGAAGGCAGTTTGACATATCCTCAGTGTTTCGGGTGTATCTTACAACGTACAGCTTCAATTGATGAAATTCCAACTCCATTGGAGATCTAACTCAAAGGGATATCTTCATACCAAATTTCATTAAATTCCAAATTGAGTCTCCATTCTTCAGCGAACTTCTGGCGTATACGTTCTATCCAATTTGAGAATGTGCATTATCTTCAAGATAAAATGACTTGGCTTGGTTCCTTTGACTTGGATGAGTACCTGCATCATAGATGACACTCCTTTTGCTCCATTTTACATCCTTTTTATGATAAAACCTATTAAGACCTTAAAATCTATATATACGAGAAACTACCTCTTTTGGTCGAAAAACTTTATTAATATATATAAAAACCGTAGTAAAATAGCTAGTAAAAGTGGTAAAATATAGGGTATCAACTCCCCCAGACTTATCTTTTGTTTGTCCTCAAGCAAACAATCGTCAGGAATTGAGAAGAAGTTTGAAATTCGGAGGAACTCACATATCCTTTGGATCGTTGCATCAAATTCTAAACCTGTAATCCACATGAAACAAGATTAGCTCATAGACGCTGTCATCTTCTTCCATCATGAATTCACAACATGTCCATACTCTAAATCTCTGTCCCTGCAAAAATCTCAACTTCAACTCAATTAACTCTTTCTACTCTTTTAGACTTAATGAAGACTTCTCATCAAGAACATCATTCAGGAAAGACGGGTTAGGTATTGGAAAAGGCTGATTTTAGTGGTGACGTTAAAAGTGTTTAGGGTTACCATAGACTCCGGGTGCGCGATAATATGCAAAATCGCAAGAGAGAATGAATCTGTTGATGTCCACAATTTTCCAACCACTTCTTCATGTCTTTCTCCCCCAGACTTAGATTTTTCTCCGGGAATCACTTGAAATCTCTTCTACTCGTCTCTTCTTTTGTATGATGACATTCCTTGGGCATTCTTTGGCCATAAGACTCTTAGACAACCGTTTTCCTTTCCCTTAGATTTTTTTTCTTTTTTATTTTGTTTTCTTTTCTTTTTATTTATTTAATTTTTTTTTAAAAGGGAAAAAACGGTATCTTTTTGATATAAGTCAAGTATAAGCACGAATTGTTACCATGTTTTACGCATCCAAGGAACGACCAAGCTCTTTGTAATTCGATCTTTGTACTCCACCATTCTTTACCAAATCGTCGCATCTCTAGTGATTGGAAAATTGCGTCGATCATTTTCTCTCTGACGTTTTTGTACATATCTGCAAGTATGAAACTAAAAGAGAATGCATAAGGTCTGAAAGAAGGTAAATGGTTTTTAGGTAGGGTACCAACTAAAAATGAGATCGCCATTCATGACAACAAAGAGTGGTAAAAGAGGATAAAATGTCATGAATATGTGATTCGTTTCCTTGATCTAACATCGTTAATAAGAAATAATCAAAAATCATATTAGTAGTCCAAATATAGAGTCAAAATCATATCCATCAAAACAAGTGCAAGTAGAAATCTTCTGGACGGAAGCTCCATCATGAGGTTTTTGAATTGATTGTCATGAACAAACCCTGCAACAATGGTTACATAGTCTTTGAAATCAAAACGTCAATACTAGGAAAGTGTCATAATTCCTATCTTATTCTTTTTATGAAAAGTTTTTATTATTATTATTATTATTATTATTATTTTTTTTTTTTTGAAAATAAATTTTTAAAAAACCCATTTAAAAATATAAAAACCAAACACTAACAAACGTGTTAGTAATAACAATCCCCCCAGACTTAACTTTCCCCGGTGTAAAATTAAATCAAATTAAGGGAGTAATGATGAAAATTTATTTGAAAGAAAAATTAAAAAGATAGAGAATAGAATGATAGTACCGGTGAGCTTAGATATTTTTGGCAAAAATCTTAGGTTGTTGTGATCAATCTTAGATCTTCGTTGTTTTTAAGCATTTGGTATCCCGTATGAATCGAAACCATGCTTTGTATTTCCAATGTCTTCTCTTTCCATCACATCTCATTCGAATGGTGGATAATTCGGAAGACGATTGAATTGTGCGTCCACAATGAAATCTCTTGGAAATTCTGTTTAAGAGCAACATATCCTTGCAAAAACACTTGAAATCACTCGTTAAATTCATCCTGGATCAAAGTCCTCAATATAATTGTATTGAATTCCAAGTTCAAGGGAAGGTAAAATAGATAAGAAACAAAAACAAATCAAAATAATGAATCCAAATTGTTAAAAACTATCAATCTAAGTGAAATCAATGAATATGGCAAGATGTGAAAATCATGTTTAAACCATTTAAATCTAACCAATATTTTAATTTCTAATGCAAAAATTCATGAATCAAATAATTGTTAGTTAAATAATCAGGAAATATGCAAAAATAAACTGGTTCTTAAAAATTATGTGTGAAAAATGGTTGTAAAATAATTAAAAGAGTGAAAAAGAAAAAATTAACCTCTTTTGACCAAACGGTTAGGTGGTCGGCTCGGTGGTTCGAAGCGGGCGTTCGGTGGTCCATGGCTCGTGACTCCGGTTAATCGTGGTGGTTGATGGGGATGCGGTGTGATCAATACTGGTCTAGGTGTCGGGTGCTAGTCGCGGTACTAAGATGGTTCAAGGTGTGGCTCGGGTCCAAGTCGAGATGCGGCACAAGACGGTGGTTGGTGGAGTTGGAGTCGCGGGTCGGGGAAAAACCGGTCATAGTACCGGTCGGCAGGGCTGACCGGTATCGGGTGGGATGCGATCATGGACGCGGGACGCGGTAAGGGCACGGGTAGGTCGAGATGGCACGTATCGAGACGGGTCAAGATGCGAGATGGATCGGGAGGTATCGAGCACGCGTACCGGACCGAATACCGGTCAGTATTGCGGTCCGAAATTCGTGGCATGAGGCGGGCTGGGTTGCGGGAAGAGGAAGATCGGGGCGGGTGATGTTCGTGTGCCCGGATACCGGTCGGACATGTTGTCCGATACGCTGGACCGGTATCGGGCTCATGGGTCGTGCCGGGTGGTCGCCGGAAGGATTTGGGGTGTGGGTAGGGGTGGGTAGGTAGCGGGATGCATCGTGTCGCGGTAAGGTATGCGTCGTGTCGCGGGAAGGTGTCGCGTACCGGTCCAGGTACCGGTCGGTACCGCGGATCGATATCGCGGGGAAGATGGTCGCGGGTCGAGGCGAAACGTGCCGAGTACCGGTCATGATTTATGACCGGCACGCGTGACCGATACTGGGTCACTCATGTCGCAGGGTGATCGGGACGTGATAGTGGTCGATGTTGCGGGTCGGCATCGGGTCTGGTATGGCCTCGTGTCGCAGTAAGGGCATCGTGTCGCGGTTCATGCGATTTTTCGTCGAGCTTTTTCTTCGTCTATACACATCGGATTTGAGATCCTAAAGATGCTACGGATTCATGAGAACGAGATATTTCCAATGGTATGGATAGTGTAGCCTAGTTCGTGGTGGCTTGAACTGTGAAAAAGCTCTAAGTTGTGGCTCCGTAAACTTCCTTGACGGTCTTGTTCAATCGCTCATAACTTGTTAACCATAATAGCAAATCATGTACTGCTTTTCCTATAGCTTCATAAGACTGTCTCCTTCGTGTATACCAAATCTCAAAAACGTCTGGGCTGATACAGTGCTCCCTTCATTTCATGAACTGAACAAGTCATGTTCGATCTTCTTTTCATCGTTTTTCTTAAAAAAACACATTTGTTTTTAAAACACAATTTTGTAAAAGTCTGAAAAATTCATAGATGGATAAAATAATGAATGACAATGTTTAGAAAAATAAAATCAAATCTAAAAACTTAGAATAAGCAAATCAATAAAATAAAAAACATAGATATGAGTTGCCTCCCATAAAGCGCTTATTTTAAGTCTTATAGCTCGACTCCTTGGGTTGTTAGGATTATGGAAGGTCTTCTAAAGGCTTGAGGTTGCCTTTAGCATGTGAATGAGGTCTCCTTAAGTCGTGTTCTCCATCTGCATCGAATTGGTTTGACTCGTTGATCGACACTTCTCTTTTCTCCGAAGGAATGTATCGAGTTTGTAGCTCGAAATCCAGGCGGTGCGGCATAATGATAGACACGAGTGTCTATGTTAGTGAAGGATATCCGTCCTAGAGGATAGTCCATGATAGCTCCAACAGTTACTAAGAATGGTCTTCCAAGGATGAAGGGTGTTGAACAATCGTTCATAGTCGCCACTTCAAAGTCTACCAGGACAATGCAATCTCCAATATTCAAGGGGCAATTGTGGATTTCGCCTAATAAAAGTGTAGATGCACCATTGGTGAGTTCAATTCATATCCGTGATGGCCGAAGGTTGGCGATCTTCATCATTCTCATAAGAGATTCCGAAAGAACGTTGATTCCGGCTCCCGAATCGCAAAGTGCATTGTCAATTTTGAAACCACGAATAGAACAAGAGATGGTGAAAGGACCTGGATCGAGGGTCTTGCAAAGGATCTTAAAGTACTTTTGAGGATTCCTAGCTCGATCAAATAGCTCCTCAATCATGAAATCTTTATAAAAAAATTGGTAGGCAATCAAACAAAAGTCCCCGGCAGCGGCGCCAAAAACTTGATGTGCATATAACTTCGATGTAGGGTTTATATGCAATTAGGTTTCAAAATTTATAACCCTAGGGAATTACAAGTGCACAGTTAAGACAATTGTAGTACTTAGGGATCGTTACACTGAGGACTAAGTGACAAATGCACTACAAACCTATATGATTCGGATTAAGCTAATGGAACATATTATTTGGTTTTTGGGGTTTTATGGAAGCAAATAACAAAGCAATAAAAATAAAAGGATAGATATAAATTAAGATTAGAATTCAAGCAATTCACAAAACATATGCAAAACACAAGCAATCGATTTAGGATTTTAATACTCGTTGTTCTAGAACTCATATCACTAAGGGAAGGTCATCCTACTATCGTGAAGTAACTAACCATCTATGTTTTACACCCTAATAGACTCAACTATCGTAGGTTATTACAAGGTAAAAACATGATTTATGCTCAAGATTGATTGTTCACTAGACTCCTTAACTAACCTATCGAATTGTTAGATACCTAGCTCATCGAATACTAGGTCCGGAGATATAACAAGATTTTGGAGAGTATATCAACCTAAGATCACTCCTTGGGTAGCTAAGACAATTCGTGCTTTGAGTGTAAATAAAGATGAAGAATCAATTCTAGAATAAAACTCTAAACGATTAAGTATGTAAATACATAGAATTAAGAAAGTGCATAGAAATCAAATCAAAGCTATAACTCTAACATGTTTTGCAACACGTAACAGCAAGAGTAAAGCACATAGACATAGTATAATTCGTTGATCTATCTAAGCGTAATGAGTTAGATCTCATCTCTTCGCAATAGGACAAAGTCAATCTATCCTTAAAGACTTCTAGAATCAAATATGCATTAAGACAAAAGAAAAACGAAATACATTGTTTGGGTATTGATTTAGGCTGTTAAGGCCGGATGCTTGAGTTCCTAGAGAGGCTAAAAGCAAGTATATATAGGGGTTTAAGAAGGCTTAGGTTGGCTAGGGTTCCTTCGGGCAAAAACGTCTTTCTCGTCGAAACTGAGGCAATATCGGACACAATGTCGGTTGGACTTCGTGACCGGTATTGGAAGCTTCTAAGGTGCTTCTAGAAGGTCGAGAAAAGTTTGGATCATCGGTCCATGGGCTGGCCCAGTGCTTGGCATCATTCTGCACTTACTTCACTTCGAAGGCAGTTTGACATATCCTCAGTGTTTCGGGTGTATCTTCTAAAGTACAGCTCCATTTGATGAAATTCAAACTCCATTGGAAATCTACGTCAAAGGGATATCTTCGTAACAAGTTTCAATTAATACCAAACTGATTTGATCCTCCGTTCTTTAGCAAACTTCTGGCGTATACGTTATGTCCAGTTTGAGAATGTGCATTATCTTCAAGATAAAATGACTTGGCTTGGTTCCTTTGACTTGGATGAGTAGCTGCATCATAGATGATACTCTTTTTGCTCCATTTTACATCGTTTTGATGATAAAACCTGTTAAGACCTTAAAATCTACATATACGAGAAAACTAACTCTTTTGGTCCAAAAGTTTTATTAATATATATAAAAACTATAGTAAAATAGCTAGTAAAAGTGGTAGAATATAGGGTATATCACCCGCTCCTGAGCTGAAGCAACCCTCTTCCAACTCAACGCATCAACAACCAAAGTAGCCTTACCCGGATGGTACCCAATCTCCAGATTATAATCTGCTACCAACTCCATCTAGCGCCTCTGTCTATGTTTCAGCTCTGGCTGAGTAAAGAAGTACTTCAGACTCTTATGGTCTGTGAACACCTGCACTTTCCCACCATAAAGATAAGATCTCCAAATCTTTAGAGCGAAAATCACCGCAGCCAACTCCAAGTCATGGGTAGGGTAGTTGCACTCATGCTTCCTCAACTGCCTCGAATCATATGCAATAACCTTTCCATGCTGCATCAGCACACAACCCAGACCAACTCCTAAAGCATCCGTATACACCATGTAAGGCTCGCCCGTATCCGGCAACGCCAACACTAGTGTACTAGACAGCATCTTATTCAGCTTCCCGAAACTCTCCTCGCAAGCTGAAGACCACACAAAAGGAACATCCTTCTCTGTCAGCTTCGTCATCGACTATGCTATACTCACAAAACCCTTGACAAACCTCTTATAGTAACCCGCCAACCCAAGAAAACTCTGGATCTCGGTGGCATTCCTCGGTCTAGGCCACCCTCTGATAGCCTCAATTTTAGCTGGATCCACAGAAACTCCCACTTTAGACACCACATGGCCAAGAAAACTCATCTCTCGCTGCTAGAAACTGCATTTATTCAACTTCGCGTACAGCTTCTGCTCCTGCAACTTCTCCAGAACCACTCTCAAATGAACCACATGCTCCTCATGACTCCTCGAATAACCAGAATATCATCGATGAAGATGACCACAAACTCATCCAGATACTCCTGGAATACTCCGTTCATCAGCTTCATGAACGCTGCTGGTGCATTCGTCAACCCAAAAGGCATCACCACGAACTCATAATACCGATACCTCATCCTGAAAGCCGTCTTCCTAATGTTCGCCTCATCGATAGGAATCTGATGGTAACCCAAAACCAAATCGATCTTGGAGAACCAAGTAGCCCCCCGCAATTGATCCAACAACTCATCAATTCGCGGTAAAGGATACTTGTTATTCACAGTGACTCGGTTAAGTTTTCGGTAATCGATTCATAACCGAAAACTCCCATCCTTTTTCTTCACGAACAACACCGGCGTTCCCCACAGTGAAACACTAGGCCGGATAAATCCCTTCCCCAAGAGATCATCCAGCTCCTTCTTCAGTTCTGTCATCTCTGCTGGAGCCATACGGTAAGGCGCCTTGGATATCGGAGTCGTCCCAGGCTCTAACTCAATCGTAAAAGGATCTGACCTAGACGGCGGTAATCCCTGTAACGACTGGAAAATATCCTAAAAGTCCTGAACAACTCGAATATCCCCAACTGCAACCTCTCCAATACACTCTGGCATCAAGATCGTTGCCAAATACGCCTTGCGGTCCTTCTCAAACAGCTGCTCGGCCTGAATCGCCGAAGTCACGAGACTCTCGGAAGTCAGCCTCACTCTCTGATAAACCAACCTCCCCGCCTCTTGCTCAAACACAACTCGTCCTCGATGACAATCCAGATGGATTCGGTACCGATCCAGCCAATATATACCTAGGATGACATCGTACATCTCCACCGGACTAATAATCAAATCGCTGGCATCAACTCTCCCACCACCAGAATATCCACATCACGAGCCTGCCCAATAGTAGCCAAAGACTTGCCACTAACAACCTTAACTACCCCTGGCAGCTCATAGGAATAGCTCCGGATACCGCTCATCTCTGCACACTCTGGAGTAATGAAGTTATTCGTAGCTCCAGAATCAAACAACACGTGGGACTCACAACCGCCCACTACTAAGGTCCCTGTACAAAATCCATGTGCCTAAGAACCCTAACATTCTAGCACAGACTCACAAATTTTAAAACAGACTAAAACTCAAACACCTTAAAATTTAACAAGTCAAGTCCTAAAATTACCTATGATCGGTCTAGCGCTAGAACCACCCGCCTCCATCGAATTGAACACCCGCGATGCCGCTGCACTAGCCACAGGCTGCATTGCCGCCACTGCCATCTGCTGCAGTCTAGGACACTTGGGCTTGATATGCCCCGGCTCTCTGCAGTGAAAGCACACCCGCGTATCCCAAGCCTCGATCCTCTCAGATAGCTTGCCACACGATGATCCGTGCTCCCACAACCGAAGCATCCCGAACCAACCTGACCGTCCTGACTCAGTCCCGAAGTACTCTCCCTTTTCCTTTTTTGTCCTTGCGCAGGCTTGCCATCCCTGTTCGGACCCACCTTCTGCTGAACCTGTGGACTAACCACCACAACCTGCTCTCTCAGGTCATCCTCTATCGCAGCAGCTGTCTGAACCAGCTCCGCCTCCGTGGCAAACCTGCTCGCTCTACACGGGGTCCTCAAATCAGGTAGAAGTCTGATATACCCTATATTTTACCACTTTTTCTATCTATTTTAGTATGGTTTTTATATATATTAATAAAGATTTTGGACCAAAATAGGTAGTTTTCTCGTATATGTAGATTTTAAAGTCTTAACAGGTTTTATCATCAAAAGGATGTAAAAAGGAGCAAAAAAAGTGTCATCTATGATGCAGCTACTTATCCAAGTCAAAGGAACCAAGCCAAGTCATTTTATCTTGAAGATAATGCACATTCTCCTACTGGACAGAACGTATACGCCAGAAGTTCACTGAAGAACGGAGGATAAAATCAGTTGGGAATTCAATGAAACTTGGTATGGAGATAGTCCTTTGAGTTAGCTTTCCAATGGAGTTAGAATTTCATTAATTGGAGCTGTACTTTAGAAGATACACCCGAAACACTGGGGACATGTCAAACTGCCTTCAAAGTGAAGTTAGTGCAAAATGGAGCCAAGCACTGGGCCAGCCCATGGGCCGATATCCAGACCTTTTGCCGAACTTCTAGAAGAGTCATGGAAGCTTCCAATACCGGTCACGCAACCCAACCGTTATCGTGTCCAAAATTGCCTCAGTTTCGACCAAAAAGACGTATTTGCCCGAAGAAACCCTAGCCGACTTAAGCCTCCTTAAACCCCTATATATACCTGCTTTTAGCCTCTCTAGGAACTCAAGCAGCTGGCCTTAACAGCCTAAATCAATACCTAAACAATGTATTTCGTTTTTCTCTTGTTCTTCATGTTTATTTGATTCTAGAAGCCTTTAAGAATAGATTGATCTTTGCCCTATTGCAAAGAGATGAGATCTAACTCCTTATGCTTAGATAGATCAACGAATTATACTGTCTATGTGCTTTACTTTTGCTGCTACGTTTTGCAAAACATGTTAGAGTATTAGCTTTGATTTGATTTCTATGCACTTCCTTAATTCTATGCTTTTACGTATTTAATCGTTTAGAGTTTTATTCTAGAATTGATTCTTCATATTTATTTATACTCAAAGCACGAACTGGCCTAGCTACCCAGGGAGTGATCTTAGGTTGATATACTCTCCAAAAGCTTGTTATATCTCCGGACCTAGTATTCGATGAGCTAGAAACCTTAACAATTCGATAGGTTAGTTAAGGAGTTTAGTGAACAATCAATCTTGAGCATAAAGCATGTTTTCACCTTTTAATAAACTGCGATAGTTGAGTCTATTAGGGTGCAAAACGTAGATGGTTAGTTACATCACGATAGTGGGATGACCTTACCTTAGTGATATGAGTTCTAGAATAACTAGTATTAAAATCCTAAATCGATTGCTTGTGTTTTGCATATGTTTTGTGAATTAATTGAAGAGAAAATTACTCAAATAGCATAGAAAAGTTGTTATATTACTAGAATAGCATATATCTTTTGGAAATTACTCAAAAGTTTTTAAAGCCTAGTAAATTACAATAAACACCCTTGGTTATTTTTTTTTAATTGAGGTTATTTATAATTAAAAAATGATTAACTAATCCACGTCACTAATCACTGTTCCATGTCACTAATTAGGTTAACCGTCTTAACAAGTCAGAGAAGGAAACTCAAAGGACGGAAAATTAAAAACTTCGTGTGTTGTCGTCGAAACTTCTACTGTTTTCTCTCTAGTCGATTTCTGAGAAACATTCACCGCCGTTGTGGTCGAAACGTCTGCTCTGCATTTTCACAGTCGGATTTTAGTCGAAAGTGAGTATAAACAGAGGAGTGGGGATTCTTCATCTTCCTTCGTTTTATTTTGAGTTTTCAGATTTATTTGGAGTATAATCTGAGGAATCGAAGGTGTTTGTCGCTTGTTAACGGTATTGTGGCTGATTTATTATTCTGTGGCGGCTTGTTTATCGTTGCTAGTGGCTGTTTAAGTTATTTATTGCGGCTGATTTATTGTTATGCTATGGCTGATTTGTGTTGTGTTGTGTTGCGGCTGATTTACATGTGCAATGCTATTGTGGCTGAGTTTGTGTTATGTTAAATCAAACATAACACAAACTCGTTTATTTGTTTGTTGTGGCTGAGTTTGTGTTTGGTTGCGGCTGGTTTATTTGTTAGTTGTGGCTGAGTTTGATTTTTGTTGCGGCTGATTTATCATTAATATGTTATGTCTTTTATGTTCAGATGTCTGAATATCATGCAATTCCTGAAGATCAAGCAATTCTTGAAGATCAAGCAAGGAATTACCCTCCAAGACTATGCGCTGAAGGGGCTTCTAAGCTGGAAAATAAAAAAATTAATCACAATGTCCATTTGGGAGAGTTCCCTAGAGTCAGAGACGCAATAGGACATGATGTGTGGGAACACATGAAGCAGTTTCATGTTGGAGTAGTTGCTAAGCTAGCTGATAGCCAATTGGTGTGGTCTGGGAAGACTGTACACTATCTACTATGTAGACAGCTACGAGTACATGACAAGGAGATTTGGTCTCTCGTTGTTGATCAACCTATCAGGTTTAGCTTAATCGAATTTGGTGTGCTCATGGGTCTAAACACAGATCCACTGCCAACAGAAAGTTTTGAACCTGAGCAATACGAAACTTTCTGGGAGGAGTTGAAGGTGCCGCTTGGGGTAGGACCCAAGTTAGATGAACTGAGGGCAGCATTAGAGGGCTGTCGAGGCTAGAGTTTTGAAAAGAGGAAATGGTTAGGGCTGTTGCTTCTTCAAGCCATGGGACTTTATGGCTTGCATCATAATTCTAGAATACCCTTTGAAAGTGCAAAAAGAGTATTCGACGATGAAGCCTTGAGGACTTATCCGTGGGGTCGGACTGCATTCAAAGTTCTGGTTGGTTCAGTTAAGATGTTGAATCTAGAAGGAAAGTCGTACACCATTAGCGGCATGAAGGACGTGTTGCTGGTTTGGGCGTATGAATCTGTGACCTGCTTCGGAGAGCGGTTTGGAAGAGTAGTCAATGAGAACGAAATTCCTCTTTTGCGATGGGGTGAAACCCGTACACGTAAAAGTCTTACTACAGCCATAGCTGAGGAGATCAGAGACCATGGTGAGGTAAGAAGGTTGACTTGGCTGAGTTATGGATCTTTTTATTCTGTCTGACTTATGTGTTACTTGATGGCTGAGTTATGAATCATTTGATGTCTGACTTATGATTCATTTGATGTCTGACTTATAAGTTACTTGATGGCTGAGTTATGAATCTTTTGATGTCTGACTTATGAGTTTATGGCTGATTTACTATGCAGGTGCGTGTGAAGAAAATGGTCATGAAGGAGGCTGTAGAAGAGCTGTTTCCGTAGTGGGCGAGTGAAGAAAATGACCCAGAAGTTGTAAATCTGGTAACAGACATACATGCGGGTAGGTTTGTTAGAGGTTTTTGGGATGTGAAGAGCGATGGGAAGAAGAAAAAAATGAAGGCTGCAGTTTCGTTAGATTCCGATCAACCCCCCGCAAAAAAACAAAAGAAAGCTACGAAAAAACAGGAAGTAAGCAACAGTGAGATTGTGTTGCAGCATAATAGCTACAAGGATATGGGGAAAGAGACGGATTTGACGACCGTATTCAATGTCCTGGAAAACCTTGTCAGAAGATTTGACAAGTTTGACAACTTTGGTAGTAGAATAGACAGTGTTGAGGCGCAGTTGTCAGATTTGAAGAAGATGATTGGTGATACAGTCCGAGATGCTGTGGAAGAAAGAGTTGCATCTACTGAGAATGATCGGATGCAAATGAGAGAGCGTCTGAATGCTCTTGAGGCACGGAACAGGACTCAAAAGGATGATAACCAATCAAAAGTGAACAACTTCCCGCAGAAATCCGCTAATAGTCCAAAGGTACGTTACAGTTGAGTTATGTTTATTTTTGACGACTGAGTTATCCTTATTATTCGACGACTGAGTTGTGTTTATATGTTAATACAGCCGCAGAAGGACGAGTTTAAAAGTCCTGAACCGGATAAAAGTCCTGAACCAGTCAACAGCCCCCTGCATAATGTACGTTATAGTTGATTTATGTTTATTTTTGACGGCTGAGTTATGGTTACTTTTGACGGCTGAGTTATTACCTATATTTGACGACTGATTTATTACCTATTTGACGGCTGAGTTATAGTTACATAACGACAGATTTATTCTTTTTATTATGGCTGAGTTATGTTTATATGTTAATACAGCTTAAAAGTACTGAACCAGTTCATAAGACCAAATTGAAATTGGCTGAGGAGTTTGGTAATGACGAAGAAGAAACAGTTGATTTCGTTACTGTTTCTCCTGCTAAGAAATTGGTTGAGGCAAAAAAGCAGGAGACTGAGGTTAAAAAGCAAAAGGAGGCCGATGCTTTAAAGAAGAAGGAGGCCGCTGCTTTAAAGAGGAAGGAGGCCGCTATTTTAAAGAAGGCGGCCGCTGCTTTAAAGAAGAAGGAGGCCGATGCTTTAAAGAAGGAGGCCGATGCTTTAAAAAAGGAGGGGCAAGTAAGAAGGAGGACAACGAGGAATCGTAAAGGCAACGACGATCCGAAACGTCCAGAAGTGACTATCCCAGCAAAGAAGAAACAGATTTTAAACGACGACAGTGAGATTGTGGATGTCACCAGCAAAGTTGTAGCAGAATATAACGAATTGCTGCCAGAGTCTGATGAGGAGGAAGAGGACATGATTAGGTCGGAGAGAATTAAGGCTTATCGGGAGTCAAGGGTGAAATTATCTCCTGATGGGTCTTCAGGGAGGCTAGAAAAGGATCCTCAAGCACGAGTTTTTCCTTATATTGGAGACAATGGAATGACGTGCATGAGGAAAAATTATGAACCTTCACCGGCAATCTATGATCCTGTCGCACCTGCTGATCCGGTTAAAGTGGCTAAACTTTTGGATCACCTAAAGCCATTCGAGTATGACCCTTTAGAGCATATGTTAATACGACTATTAGCAATATTTGCCTAAACTAACTTGTGTTTAATTGTTTTAGGGATGTTCCATTTACAAAGGGTATAGACGAGATCGAGTTCTACAGAGTTCTCATGTCTGAGAGAAAGTATTGGCCAAGGATAGATTATGGATGGCTGTCTGATGATGTAAGTATACTGTTGGGGCTGAGTTATATATACGTAATGTCTGAGTTATTAATTATATGTCTGTGTTATGTAGGCTTAAGTATGCTTTATGTCTGAGTTATAGATTATATGGGGCTGAGTTAAATATACGTAATGTCTGAGTTATTTATTATATGTCTGAGTTATGTAGGCTTAAGTATGCTTTATGTCTGAGTTATAGATTATATGGGGCTGAGTTAAATATACGTAATGTCTGAGTTATTTATTATATGTCTGAGTTATGTAGGCTTAAGTATGCTTTATGTCTGAGTTATATATTATATGGGACTGAGTTAAGTATAATTTTTTTTTGTACAACATATTTCCGCGTATATGAGAATCCTCATCAAAAAATCCATGCTAGATCCCTCCCCATTCTACTCCAAGCGAATTGGATTTATGGACATTTGGTTTACTGTAGTATGGTCTATGGATTACATACAGTTCAAGATCAAACCAAAGACGTTTAAGTTCACAGCTGGGTATGAGGATTTAGTAAACGGCAAAACTCCTAATGACTTGCAAACAAACAAGAAGTGGTTAGAAGATGTGGATCACTTGTACGGAGTTCTACAAACTGGAGGAGATCATTGGGTGGCATATCACGTGGACCTTGTTAATGAGAAGATCGACGTTTACGATCCCATCATTGGACAGGTGACACCCGAAAGTGAAAAGAAAATCTGTGATTCCTTTAGGTCGTTTTCGCATATGATCCCATTTATGATTAACGAATTAGTTCCTGCTAATCTCCGAAAACCTAGATTGAAGCATTTTTCGTTCTGAAGGAGGAGCGGCAAATACATCCCACAAAATGTCCAAATTGGCGACTGTGGGGTGTATGCATTGAAGTTTGTCGAGTGTCTAGCACTTGGCACTACTTTCCATGGGATAAATGATGCGAATATTCAGGGTTTACGGGTGAAGATGGCATCAGAGATCTTAGATGAAGGAACTTATAATGTGTTAGAGCAGTTCAAATAGGGTTTTGTGAAACACTAAAACACTAAAGAGATTGTATTGTATTTTATTGATTTAAAACAAAATTAATAGCAACTCTTCGGTTACTGAGTAAAGGCTAGCTGACTTATGTGTTAGTCAGCGTTTACTCTCCTTAATAGCGACTGACTGAAGCGGCTGACTTAAGAGTGACGAATTCATGTTTCGGCTTAGTTATGACTTAAGAGTGATGAATTCACGTTTCGGCTGACTTATATAATATAGATTAATTATTACACCTAATATAGGAAGCGTCTCGAGAGTAATAATTAATTTCAATATAATTACGTATTCAGAAAACCCTAGGTTAGCAACCAATGGGGCTCCTCACTTTCTCTTCTCTTGCGAAATAAAAACTTAAAATCTCAATCAATCACCTATAATGGCCTCTCCGTCACGATCCCCAAATCTGCAACCGGATTCTTCCTTTGCTACCTCTGAAACTCGGTTCCCTAGACTCGAGAGGGTTGGATATATCATTAACTTCGACGTAGATCCATGTAAGTCTCCTCGACTTCCCCTGTTCAAGATCTTCATGGTTCTGACTAACTTCTCCGTGTCTGACCCCTTTTCTCTTTCCCTTTCTGTACGAACCAACAACAACCACTGAAGCCCCTCAGGAGATCGCTGAGTACACGATAATGGGAGGAAATCTCTTGTAAGTTCCATGAACCAACCCTGTTTCTCGCCATTACAAACTTACATACTTCTAACTGCATACATGTCAATTCAAATACCAATCTCAAATTTTGCAGCACTAATCTGAAATTTGTTTCTCTATTGCGAGATGACCAATCGACAGGGCCATCGACAACTATGCCCAAAAGATGTCATGAAACGGAGAAAACTTTTAGTCAACATGTGTATTGTATTGAATGTCGAATTCTGTCATTATGTTTATTCAGCATCTATGAAATGTCGAATTCTTTGCAAGTCAAATTTTTGTTGTTTTCAATCTGGTGAAATTAATACTGTCAAACTGTGATGTTCCTTGTATTTTGTTTGTTTCTCGTTGTGCAGGTACTACCAGAACTTTCTCGCTCAAAGGAACAGAGATCGGTTCGAAGAGGAGACACCGAAAGTTGGAGATGAAGGCGAATCATCTCGCCGGAGTCCAAGTCAACCACCAAATCCGAAGAAACACAGAGCCAATACCTCACCGTAGCAAATCGGCACGCCAATTGGACTTCTATCTCAAGCTTTCTGTAAAAGATTGAACTTTTTTAGTTTTGTATGAGAAGTCTGCTACTATATCTTATGTTTTGTATGATAAGTCTGCTACTATATCTCCAAACTGAAGACTTCCCTATCTCGTCTGCGAAATTATACACATACACTTTGTTCTTAAACCCTAAACCCTAAACTATAATTACTAGAGGTATAGCAAAAGATACACATTGTTCTTACAAAACCTTAAACCCTAAACCTTAAACCATAATTCCTAGATGTATAGCAAAACATACACATTGTTCTCACAAAACTCTAAACGAAACCCTAAACCTTAATTCCTAGAGGTATAGCAAAACATACACATTGTTCTCACAAAACCCTAAACCCTAAACTCTAAACGAAACCCTAAACCTTAATTCCTAGAGGTATAGCAAAACATACACATTGTTCTCACAAAACCCTAAACCCTAAACCTTAAACCCTAAACCCTAAACCCTAAACCCTAAATGAAACCCTAAACCCTAAACCATAATTCCTATAGGTATAGCAAAGCATACACATTGTTCTTATAAAACCTTAAACCCTAAACCCTAAACCTTAATTCGTAGATGTATAGCAAAACATACACATTGTTCTCACAAAACCCTAAACCCTAAACCCTAAATAATCATATAATCATATAAATAATAAATCATCTATTCTCTATTATATTAATATCGCGTGTGAATATATGTACGTAATCATTACGCACGCGTTTGGTACTCTCGATACGCTAAGCATATTAACCTTTTTTATGCTATTTGAGTAATTTTCTCTATTTTTTTATAATATTTTTGGCAACTACGCAGTAACCCAACAGTTTTTGGTATTTTCTATAAATACCAAGTGAACACTCAGTAACCGAACATTCGTTTATTAACTTTGAACTTGTTTTCTCCTTTTGCAATCTCAAATACAAGTTAGTTTTTCCTTGTTCTCCTAGTATATGTAATTCACGTTTTTGCAACTTGATTTGTTTATATGTTTAGAAGATATATTAACATCCTATTTTCGATATACATGCAGCATCAATGGCAGAATCGAAGAAGATGATGAAGCATCCAATGGAGGATGACCATCGACGAAATGCTATTAAAAAGGCCAAAAGGGAAAATGAGGACTATTACAAGACGTTGATCCTCTCGCTCAAGGAACAGATTAATATAAAAGTTGAATTGCATGATGCTTTTGTGGAAGTTATGTTTATTTCTGCGAAAATGGATTTGCTTGAAGAATTTATCGGGAAGGAAAAGGTTGACTTGCTTACTGAGTTGGAAAAACTTGCAGCAGAATTCGTTGACGCCAAAGAAAAGATGTATAACGCCAGCGTTGAAGAACTTGATTGGATCAAGATTCATGAAAAATAGGGATATATGTTTATCTAATGCTTATGCTTTAGTAGTCTTATGTTTATGTTTATGTTTATCTAACTTTATCAAATGCTTATGTTTTAGTAGTCATCGTAATAACTCAGCCTAACATTTCATATAACTCAGCCGAAACTCAGCCTGTAACTCAGCCGAAACTCAGCCTATAACTCAGCCTAACATTTGATATAACTCAGCCTAACCCTAAACCCAAATTTAGGACATTCCCAAACCATGCCATAAGTCAGCCATTAGGTTCATATAAGTCAGCCGAAACGTACTAAAAAATCTCACGACGTTTCGTATTTTCGGCGGAGAAAAAAAAAATTAACCAAAATTTATTCAATTTTATCTCGCGACGTTTCATATTTTTATATATCTGTATATATATATACCTTCTCGTAAACCTTGCCTCCCCCCATCACATTCTATCCTACACTGTTTTCTCTCTTCTCTGTAATCTATCTGTTTCATATTCATTTTCGACATGTCGGTTGTCCCACACTGTAGTTCCAAGTTATTCAGCAGTGTCGATGCCATATTATACTCTGCTGATCGGGATCACCTCCCTGTTCTGAACCCTAGTTTTGGTATTATTGATAAAACAACCATCACGTGGTTCAAATTTTTACACGAGCTCTCGAAGGCGATCCCGGAGATTCTTCGAGAAGGATGGGTTCATGAGTGGCCGACATACAGCTTCATTCTAGATTATTTTAAGGAACAATGGTTTCTTAAACTCGCTGTAAGCCAACACTAATATCTTTCTTTCACGATCATTTTATCAACAACAATAATATTTCTTTTTTTTTTTTTTTGGGTAGCGGAAATACAGATGGGAACCGAGACACACTTTGACGATTTGGACACATTTTAATCTGGTGGCTAGAACGTTATTTCGAACTCAAATGCGCACGTTAAGGAGGATATGGGCGCATGGTGGCGAGAAGCCAGATTGGATAAACACTATAGTTTGGACGAATCTGGTCGATATGTTTGAAGAGTTTGGCCCTGATAATTTTGGTTTTTGAATGTAATTTAGTTATGATAGCTTTAGTTATTTCTGTTTCATCTCTTTAAACCAGCCGTATCTTTTGTGTGTTTGCATGAATAAATCAGCCGCATCTTTTGAGTTTTGGATGTATATATATTTAAACCAATAAGTCAGCCGCTTCTTTTCCACAAAGCAGTCATAACTCAGCCGAAACACGAATTCGTCAATATTAAGTTAGCCGCTTCTCTTGTAGACAGAAGGCTGAATTAATTGATTTAGAAGTCCGAAATTACTATGGCTTCATTTATTATGCGATGGTCAAAAACGTATCAAAATTTACTTTTTTGGTTGATCAGTCAAGTCAGCATTTACTCAAAATATACGAACAATTGTTTATCTACTCAGTTACCGAAGAGTCGCTTTTGATATAACTCAGCCGAAACTCAGCCGAAACTCAGCCTATAACTCAGACTAACATTTGATATAACTCAGCCTATAACTCAGCTAACATTAGATACGTCAGCCGTGAAGTTAACCTTAAGTTACACATTTTTAAATGTAAATAATATAGAATATATGATTTATTGTGGCGTCTGAATACGTAATCATAACCAAATTAATACTCTCGAGATGCTAATCTGACGAGCTATATGGCGCTTCCTATATTATAGGTGTAATGATTAATCTTTTGGGAACTAAGAGTTAGAGCATGTACAACGGATAGAGACTTGATGAATCTCTAAAAAATAGTATTATATTCATTTTCATTATTTGTTTAAATTTTAAATTAATAGAAAAACGTGGATCCAATAGAAAATGAACATATGTTCGTGGAAGGTATGGCTAAAACTGTTTCTCAAATGAGAAACTTAAGAATCTCAATTCCCTTCTCTCTCCAACTTTTTATTATTTTATACTTTTTTATTTGATGAGAAACTGATGCTAGAGACTCCGTTGAACCTGCTCTTATGATTGAACTTTTAGGAACTCTAATAAATAAGCCAGCCTTAACACGTTTACGTCACTAATAACTCAGTCATAACTATTCAGTAACCGAACGTTTTCCTTGTTCTCCTAGTATATGTAATTCAGGTTTTTGCAACTTGATTTGTTTATATGTTTAGAAGATATATTAACATCCTATTTTCGATATACATGCAGCATCAATGGCAGAATCGAAGAAGATGATGAAGCGTCCAATGGAAGATGACCATGGAGCAAACGATGTTAAAAAGGTTAGAAGGGAAACCGAGGAGCATTACAAGTTGTTGCTCCTCTTGGTCAAGGAACAGATGAAAGCTAAATCTGAATTGTAAGATGCTATGATGGAAGTGAAATCTATTAATGCGAAAATGGATTTGCTTGAAGAAATTATGGGGAAGGAAAAGGTTGACTTATTTGCTGAGTTGGATGAACTTGCTCATAAACTCGTTGAAGCCGAAGAAAAGATGGCCAAAGTCGAAGTTCCAGAAATTGATTGGATGAAGCTTGGTGCAAAATATATGGCTGACTAAATGTTTATCTAATGATAATGTTTATGTTTATGTAATGCTTATTACTCAAATTTTTATGTATTTTTAGAACTCTGATGTTTATGTATTTTTCGAACTTTAATATAGAATTTATTTATTTTATCATAACTCAGCCTAAACTTCATTTATAAGTTAGCCTAACCTTTGACATAACTCAGCCTAAAATTCGTTTATGACTCAGCCGTATGAGATCCTTTAGTTAGTTTGTATTTTGAAAATTTAAACCAATAAGTCAGCCGCTTCTTTTGCAAAGTTGTCATAACTCAGCCGAAACACTAAGTCAGCCTTTACTCAAAATATACGAACAATTGTTTTTTCTACTCAGTTACCGAACAGTTGCTTTTCGTAACTACTCAGTAACCGAAGAGTCGCTATTTTTAATTTTTTTAATATATAAATACCATTTAAACACTCATTAACCAGTCATAAACCCTACTTGTTTTTCTACTCAGTTACCGACCAGTTGTTTAGATTAAAGGCTGACTAACACATAAGTCAGCCTTTACCATCTGTTAAGATTTTCATTAACTTTATATCTCTAGAGAAATCCACTTTGTAATGGAAGTATTCCCTCTTACAGCCCTACCTGAAGAAATCCAAGCCTTAGTGGCCGAACGTGTGGCCGCTAACTCTGTTGCAGATCTATATAGATTGAGAGCAACATGCAAGTATATGAAGGAACTAACAGACCGGCCCGGAGTGTACGCATCTATATATGTGTTTACCTTCCCTTCGTACACACATCTATCTAGCTTGGTGATGCAAGTTTGCTAGGCTAATGGAAACCCGAGTACACTATTCTTAGAGGGTATACAGAAGTTCTTCACGTTCGACCTCCAAGATGAAGGAATTTCTTTGATTAAGAGAGCAGCAGATGCAGGATTCGAGCGTGCTTTGTACACATATGCAATGACGCGCAAGGTATTTTGGAATACTGAGGAGTATTTATCTCTTTTCACAAGGGAATCTATTTAGAGGATAGGCAAGATTGTTAGATCTCTAGACTGGAGTTGGGGAACGTCTCACACTGATGCGTTTCTAACGAAGAAGTATGAGTTCATGTCAACGGAAAAAACCTTGTTCTATAATTGCACATGTACTTCATTGATGGACCAAGATTGGGATCTTTGGTTCATTGAAGACAGTAAGGATAATAATTTGTGTGACCGATGCTTTTGGATCAAAGAGTTAGGTCTTTTTTACCGTGATTTTAAGCCGATTATATATTGGCCGGACAATAGGCTTTGGATATTGTAATATAAACTATTGTTTCCTCCTTTGTTTCTTTGTTTATGACTTCATGTTAAATATAATTCAGCCGTGTAGTAAATATAAGTCAGTCGTGTTGTATATATAAGTCAGCCGTATTTTAAATATAATTCAACCACTTATGTTTATGTAATAAGTCAGCCTAAACTTCGTTTATGACTAAGGCTAACCTTTAACATAACTCAGCCTAACCTTTAACATAACTCAGCCTAAACTTCGTTTTTAACTCAGCCTAACCTTTAACATAACTCAGCCTAACCTTTGACACGCATGAGATAAGTGAGCCGTTTTTAAAATATAAGTCAGACGTTTAGTTTCTATAAGTTTAGCCGTGTATTTAAAATAAGTTTGCCGTGTAGTTAGTACGTAATCGTATTACGCACGCATTTAGCATTCTCGAGACACTATACTGACAGTTATATGGCTCCCTATACTAGGAGTAATGATTAATCTTTTGAGAACTCTAATCTTTTTTAAATATTCCACTAAATACTTAAATGCCTTGTCGTTAGTTTTCAATATTTTTGAACACAACTTACAATGTTTAGTCAACTAACATTTATTAGTGTAATCTTTCTGTATGAACCATGTAAGTAAGAGGAGGATTACAAACAGCACTCATAAACTTAGGGTTTTCTTATCTTTGAAACTCCTTTTCCAACTTCCATAATGGCGGATCAAGTATGTAAATCTCCTATAAACTCACATTTTTTTCAACCTCTTCTTCCCGGCTTCTACTCCCACCTCGTATGTAATCTCCCTTCTTCCCTCCATCTCTCTCTCTCTATATATATATATCTCAATGTCTTGGTTGCAGAGCATTCTGGAAAAGTTCTTCTCCAAATACATAGAAGGAAGAAACGAAAGAAATATGATGGAACTTAAGTCGGACGCGTCTGAGAAAACATGGAAGGTGAAGATGGAAGGTCGGAGACTCACCTTTGGATGGAAAGAGTTCGCATTTGCTCATGATTTCCGAGTCGGAGACTTCGTCATTTTTAGACACGAAGGAGAATTTTTGTTCCACGTCACTGGTCTGAGACCTAATTGCTGTGAGATTCAATATGTATAGTCTAGCAACAACGTCGATGATGATGATGATGTGGAGGGGGAGAAGGAGGAGGAGGAGGACAAAGAGAAGAAGAGAGAAACCGGTGAGAATAGTCAAAGTGAAAACCGATTTGTGACAATAACTGTCACACCAGCTAGTCTCAAAGATTCTAGACTTGTAAGTTTAAGTAAACTCTCTTGAAGGAATTTTGTTATTCATTTTTTGTCGTTATTGATGCTTTGTCAAGAGCTTATTGTCTCTTTCTTATGCAGCATATTCCACTGAGCTTCACTAGGGCTCACTAGATGGAAAAAACAGGAGGGAAGGAGATTACTATTTTGGACCAGCATGGAGTAGAGTGGCCAGTGTATCTATGCGTGCCAGACATACGGATGAGGTTGCGCTTTGGTTCAGGGATTAGAGAATTCTTCAAGGCTATTGGTGTTAAGGCGTACGAATCTTTTGTGCTGGAGTTGGTTTGGAAAAACAAAGCATCTCCTCCTATGCCCAAGTTCTGCTCCATGATCGAGGCATGATGCTCAAGTTATGGAACTTTGTGTGTGTGTTTTTTTTTTTTTGATGAAACTATATTGCTTGTTTTTTTTCTTTTGGATGAAACTAAAGCTTTTTTTTTCTTCAGCCGTATAAAGTATTAAGAGTGTCATACCCTAAACTCGAGATAAATAATTTTGAGGTATAGGTTCTCTTTCAATATATAAGTCATATTGAACGTGCCTTAAGTCGGCCATTAGGTGCATATAAGTCAGCCGCGCAACGTGTAATTTATCTCGCGACGATTCGTATTTCGGCGGGAAAAAAAATATATTTATTTATTCAATTTTATCTCGCGACGTTAAGTGCATATAAGTCAGCCGAAACGTGTAATTTATCTCGAGTAGATTCGTATTTCGGCGGGAAAAAAAACATTACTTATTCAATTTTAACATGCGATGTTTCGTATTTTGGACGAGTTACCATCTTCGTCTTTTTAAATTTCGAAAGAAAATGTCTTCCTCATCTAACCCAATCTCATTGTCGTTTATTAACAATCAGTTGTATTGAAATTATAAGTCAGTCATTTATTGACAATAATTCAGCTTTACGGCTGATTTATCGCATTAACTAAAACACAAATCCATACATATCCAAACAACACTTTTAAATCGGACAAGTTTTTGCATTATGCCCAGGCTGTTTACAACGAGAACATGCGTGTCGTTTCCTATGACGTTTGTTCTCAAGGGCAACTTCTAAAGCAGATTTCATCATACTTTTCTTAGGCCTTCCTGGTTGTTGACGAACAAGCGGGGGCAAGCACGGTTGGTTAGCAACGTTATTTGGAACTTAGAGCGCTGAATCTATGGGCATGAGCGACTCAGCATATGCGTTTACCAAATAACTACTGTAGTAGTAAGGACTGCACAAGGATATACGATAAATTTTTCTGTCCTCGGCAGCTGCGATTGCATGCACGCATGGTAATTTCTCGTGTTCAAAACTCCGACATGTGCATTTTCTTGTTTCCAAATTCACAATATGCAAAGACGATCCATATGTAACTTCTGTGTGATAAGGATCAATCCTTGGTACCGTCATAAGTCTGGTGGCAATGACACGGCCCTATTTATAATACATAAAAAATTATTAAAACATTACGGCTGGGTTATGGACCAATAACGACTGACTTATGAACTGCAATGGCTGACTTATCATAAAGGCTGGATTATGGAACAATAACGACTGACTTATGAACTGCAATGGCTGACTTACATGTAGTAGTTTCTCGACACCACGCGAAAGCGTGGTTGGCTGCGATTTCGCATCCTCTCTCCGTTTTTCAAACCATCTAGTCATCATAACCCGTATCAATTCTAATAGTCGAACAATGTGAAGACTTCTAGCATTTGACAGTGCTCTGTTCATTGATTCTGCTATGTTCGTAGTCATCAAATTGTACCTTTGGCCCGGGAAATGAACACGCGCCCACAGTCGGAATCAGCTTTTTGGAGGTAGTCATGAAGTTCAGGATTAATCGCTTTAATCTCCTCGAACCTTGTATTAAAGTCAGAAACCCTAAAACATTTTGCCGCTTTCTTCACCAGACGAAAGACATCTTTTCCCTTGTACTGTTGCAAAATGTTCTTATATAAATGGTAAGTGCAAATTCCACGAGAAGCCAACGGAAACACATTTCCAATTGCTTTTCCTATCGAATTATGCCTGTCCGAGATAATCGCAAGAGCCTCATCGTCAGGAATCAAAATTTTTAGTTGCGTAAAAAACCAGTGCCATGAATCATCATTTTCAGTGTCAACCACACCGAAGGCTATTGGGAAAATCTGAAAGTTACCATCCTGAGCTAGTGCTGTGAGAAGTGTCCCTTTGTATTTACCGTTAAGAAACGTACCGTCGACAATGACAACTTTGCGCATGAAAGGAAACCCATTTATGCTCGCACCAAACGCAAGGAACACATACATGAATCTTCCAAATTCATCAATTTGAAGACGCGTAACCGTACCCGGATTTGCCCTTCTTATCATATATAGGTAAGGAGGCAAGTCTTCAAACCCACTCTCAGGAGTTCCCATATCGATTTCCCTTGCAAATTTTAGCGTCCTATGTGATTTCCAATAATCCATCTGTCCACACGGAAAACGTAAAGTACAAGTAAGTAAATCAGGTGTAATAAACAAATAAGTCAGCCGCAACTTACCAATAAATCAGCTGAAATAGAAGTCAATCGCAACGTACAAATAAATCAGCTGTAATATACAAATAAGTCAGCCAAAACGTACTAAAAATTCAGCTGAAATAGAAGTCAGTCGCAACGTACTAATAAATCAGCTGTAATATACAAATAAGTCAGCCAAAACGTACTAAAAATCAGCTGTAATATACAAATAAGTCAGCTGCAACGTACTAGTAATTACCTTCACACCAAAATGCTTATTGATAGTTATTCCAACACTCTTAGGTCGAACAGACGGACCAACGTCGCCGAGATACTCCCTGTATAACTGGCCTAAAATATCTGGTGTTGCTTGTCGAGATCGATTAGAACGCTCAGTTACAGAACATGTATGCTCCGAATCGTAAATACGAACATAAAATGCCGGTAATTCCCCTTGTGTAGAAGCACGAACTCTCCAGAGACATCCATCAACCCAACACTTAACAATGAGTGTGTCTGAATTGGATACGTCTACATCAAAATCAAATTGATCTCTCACCGTAAGAAGTTTCTCCAAATCGGCTTTACTCTCGTATCGTTGCCCTACCACGAGGTTTAGCGAAGACATCTCCAACCTTAGAACCTCTAGATTTCTTTCCGATCCGCTCACCGACATGTTGTGAGCTCTTTTCTTAGGCGGTAGGGTCGGTGAATCTTCGTCTTGTGTTGGAGACTCACCGTATGAACTGAAGTTATCATCTTCAGATGAAGCACCATCCGAGTCGTCGAACATATCAAATCGGCTTTCAAATTCATCATCTTCTTCGTCTTGTTCGCCTACTTCGGATTCTCCGCCTACTTCGTATTCTTCACCTTCCATTTTACTTGCGCAATCCATGTCTTCATCGTCGCGTTTATCTTCGTATTTTGTTTCACCACCAGGACAATTATCATTACTGAAACCACCGTAACTGAATAACCTTTTCTTCTGCTCTCTCACTTTGTCATTCCGACTAATTTGGCTCTCCTTTTTCTCCGTAATCTCTACACAGAGACGTATCTGTTCGAATTTCCTTAGGCTTAGAAAACCTATCATCTGTCGAGTATTGGAGACGTAAACTGGTGGAGTATCGTGCGCCATTGTTTTCAAAGTTTTATTCGAGAACATGTAGCTCAGCTGAATCTGATGGCTCAACTCGTTCTATCCGTAATCATCGAGTACAGCCTTCACAAGTTCGTCGTGTGTTGTTTCATCATTTAAATACAGAACTCTACACCCTCTACCGTCGGCGTTGAATACGTATCTATTTTTCTTGACCCAGTTACCGGAAACAATAATTACCGGATCCATAAGATCTCGAACAAAGATCAATGAAAAAAAAATAATGTGGAAGAAGACGATTAAGTTTCTAGGTATAAGATGATAAAGAAGATAAATAGATGAAGAAGAAGAAGAAGACACAGCGTCACAACATAAAACTCTAACAATGACATGGAAAATGACATGGAAAATAGGAGCTGATGACATGGTAAATCGGATTTGATGTCATTAATTTTTTGCTTATATGGCAAGTGAGCCACAAAATGAAAACGTAAATCAGCCTAACTAAATCAGTCATCAAATGCATATGTAAGTCAGTTGCTACGTGAATACTATTTCAGTAATAAAAACAACAAAAATCGGGTTCGAAAAGAGGCCATAAAAGGGCGTAGATCAACTGGAAAATATTATGTCAGCTGTATCGTCCAATAAATCAGCCGTCAAATGAATGTTATTGTAGTAATTAATCTTTCGCTAATAAATCAGACGTAATATGGCCGAGTTTACTATTAATCAAGCTAAACACAGCTGATTTACACTAGTTATACTTAAATCAGCCGTAACAATCTTTCATAGGTCAGCCGTCCGTTTAGTAACACAGCCAGTCGATGATCATTCCGTCATCGTGAGAAACATATCTCAACCAGCCGATGTACAAATCAGCCGTCATATATGTACGTAAGTCAGCCATTAGCTCATAAATCAGGCAGATTTTTTTAAACTCAGCCGTCACATAAATCTTAAGTCAGCCAGAAGATCTTAAATCAGCCACGTTTTGTCAGTCAGCCGTATCGTTTGGCTTATTTGTATCTGTAAAGCAGTCAATTTTTTTAAGTCAGCCACATCGTATATATAACTCAGCCGTCAATACCGCCGTAATGCTTTACGGCTGAGTTAATTAATACACGTCAGCGATTTCCTATGTGGCGCCGGATTTTATCTGACGTGGCACTCAAAATTAATGGCATTCTTGTAATTAGGTTTTTTCTCATAACGTAATTACAAAGGCACGCTGGGCATTTAAAATAAATCAGTAATAAAAAAAAGTTTTGTATACTTCTAGTAATATTACAAAATTTATGTGTTCTTTAAGTTAAGTTCCCTTGCTTGAATTCTAATCTTAATTGATATCTATCTCTTTATTTTATTGCTTTGTTATTTTCTTCCATATAACCCCAAAAACCAAATAATATTTTCTCTTAGCTTAATCCGAATCATATAGGTTTGTAGTGCATTCATCACTAAGTCCTCAGCGGAACAATCCCTAAGTACTACAATTGTCTTAACTGTGCACTTGCAGTTCCTTAGGGTTATAAATTTAAAGACCTAATTGCATAAACCCTACATAGTAGCTTTATGGCACATCAAAATCCCCTCAGGAACCTCTTCACCTGGGCCTGCTTGCCCTCCAGATCCCTACTGACATGAACCAGAAGCCGACTGAACTCCTCATCGAACTCCCAGACCGACCAGTCTCCCAGAACTCCAAAAATCCTAACTCCAAGCGATCCACTGCCACCTGCGGAAAGTACTTGGCGTTGAACTCAGCCACAAAATCCTCCCAGGCCATACCCGCCTAAGCTCTCCTAGCCACAGAGATGTGCATCACCATCAAGGTAATGAACTGCTAGGTCCACCTGGTATCCCACTGGACACCTGAGAGATTGGAAATTCTGCTCTAATCTACTCCTCCACAAATCTGCCTCCTCAGGCTTAGCACCCCTCGAGAAAAACCCGATGCCAATCCTCTGCATCTGCTCCATCATTCTAAGATAGTATGGGAGCTCCTCAGCAACCGCCACACTTGGCTGCACAACAGCCATACCCGACTGCACACCAGCCACACCCAGCTGCACACCAGCCACTCCCAGCTGCAGTCCCCGAGCCTGACCTGGAGCCGGCACCCCACCTAGTAACGTTTCAGAATCATCTATAGCAGACCCGCCAAACGATCATCTCGATCCTAGGCTCCACCTACAGCAGCACCCCCACCTGGGCCCGCCGCACCGGGACCTACATTCGTCCCACCAGTCCTCACATTGGCACTCACAGTGGCTACACTCACGGACCCCTCCTGATACGCCTACGAATCGGCCACCTGCTCCCGCGTGGTTTCCTGGGCCACACTCGCGGCAACAAACTCACTCTCGAGTTCGCGCCCGCAGTCACGCCCACCACGACCACCTCGCCCCCACACAACAACAATTACCGTGGAATCTCATTGAAGGCTCGGAGAAGATGATCTAGGACTCCAAACCCACACAACAATCAATCGACTAACTCACATAATCAAATTGCACTCGCCCTAGAACCATAAGGGCTCTGATACCAAAATAAAACGACCTAACCCGTAAAAATTTAAAATTTCTCTGGATTCAGATTATTATTATCACAAATACTAATCCTCAACAGTCAAACACAATACACGAAAACAACACAAACAATTATCCAACATCATCAATCAATAAATTCCATACTTTATCGATCCACTAAACCAAATCCAATAACCAATTCAACAATTCCAAACGATTAACAACCAATCCAATAAACCAATTCAACTAAGTTCCAGAATTACTAACACCCTAGCAATTCTCATGACAACGAGCACCCAATCGAGTCACTAGATCATCTCCTCTTTCCGGCCACGATTCCACGATCACATCTTGTCTTTACCTCCATCACATGGTTATACGAGATGCGTGAGTATTATCACAAATACTGAGTGAGACGGTCATTTCATTTACAAGGTTATACACACATGCATAAGAAAATGATACAATACTAGGGTGAACAATCAACACAAGAATTGCATAACTGCACATGCGCCGATCGACACAACCACCCTGTGTCGATTGATGCACACTGTGTCGATCGACACAGAGCAACTGCGTCGATCGACGCAACGTCACATATCGTAGAATTGAACTTATACTCTCATGGTTCGATTCTAGATCGCATTACAATCGATTCCCTGCATAAAACCATATGAAATACACCCAATAACAACAATCAAATGCATCCTATCAATCTCTTTACCTAAATAAGCCATGGTCACGCACTCACCTCAGATCAAGAAGGAAAAAGGAAGGAAAAAGTTGAAATGCACGAAGAACACTCCCCAAACTCCGACATCCTCTCCCAACGCAATCAACGAGCCCAGCAACGATCTCCAGAACTTCCCAAACGAATCTCCTTCTCTCAAACTCTCTGAAAAACTCTCTGGAACTTTCTGGAAATCTTTGGAACTCAAAATTTCTTCCCAAAAGCGGCCCTTTATATAGGGAAGCCCAACCTTAACCGGCCCGCAAACCGACACTTAAATCGAACCAATCGGTTTGATTTAACCTTGCATCGATCGACGCACGACCAAAAATCCCAATTTTTGGTTCGCAGTCGTTACATAAGGACTGATTGTATCTTTTTGCAAAGGCTGGTTGGGAGCTTAAAACATGACATGGTGTAGGTTGGGATGGAGGACAAGATTGCCTTAAGTAGAACCATCTTTCCTGCTGTTGATAGAAACTTGGCTTTTTGCCTAATTATATCCATAGTGAGGCCAAAGAGATCCTTTTTCTTCCTGCCAAAATGCTCTGGTTGCCCCAGGTATTTTCCCAAACCCCCTTCCCTTGAGATGTTAAGACTATATCTCTTATATCTTGGGTGTAAATGGTAAGCGCTGAATTTTTGCTGAATTACTGTTGAATTGCTGAATTTGCTGACTTTTTAGTGATTTCTTGTGGAATTTGCTGAATAAAATCAAACTTAAATGGTAACTGCAGAATTTGCTGAATCTGCTGAATTTTTGAAAAAATGTAATTAATTAAGTAAAGAGAAATTTCAAAAAATACTATTTTTAAAAAATGCCACAATTTCAAAATCTTTGTAAAAATGCCATTTAAAAAAAACAAATTTCATTATAACATTTATGTTTGGGTTAACTATGTTGTATTACAGTTTAGTTTCGAGGGTTTACGGGATTTTAGGGATCAAAACATTTTTTTGGGGCTATAATTTTAAAATTTAGGCTTCAAAAATCCATAATTAGTGCTATTTCTGCAAATAGACACCTATAAGTGGCATTCTTGCAAATGTACACACCAAAAATGACATTTTGCAATTGCCCCTTAAATAAATTAATAGATTGATAAAATAAATTTATATACATAATTTATGATATAATATTTTGCTATTGAAATGAATTATTTTTTAGTAAACCTAATTTTTAAAATATTACAATATTATTTTAGAATTGTCAAGCAAATTTAGTAAGATTTAATCACAATACATATATATTTAGGGGACAATTGCAAAAATACCACTTTTGGTTACATTTGCAAAAATACCACTATGAGTTGTCCATTTGTAAAATGTCACTAATTATAAATTTTTAGAGTTTAAATCTTAAAATTCTAAACCCTATGGGTGTAAATGGTAACCGCATAATTTCTGCTGAATTGTAGAATTTGCAGAATTTTTGCTGAATTGCAGAATTTGCTGAATTGCAGAATTTGCTGAATTGTAGAATTTGCTGAATTGCGGAATTTGTTGAATAATATATCAAACTTAAATGGTAACTGCGGAATTTGCTGAATCTGCTGAATTTGCTGAATATGGTTACCATTTAGACCCCTTATATTATATTTTTCATATTCTTCAAATTATTCAAATTCTACAAATTAATCAGTTACCACGTAGTGACCATATGTATCAAAACCGAAGTTCTTTACTCATATCTTGTGCATTTCTCTATGCAACAGCTTCATTCGTAGCATGTCTCAAAAAATTTAGATGATGTCGATTAATATTATTGTAAACTTTATCATTTCGTACCATCCAAATAAGCTATAAAATTTAGGAACATTGTTTTTGCAATCCGAGTCATCTGATCTGGTAATCGCTAGAACACATAATATAAGTTTGCCCATATATTGATGGTGATGGAAACAGTTGTGAAACCGAAGTTATATCCGATTAAACCCAAGTTTATAATACTTGCGTATATTCAAAAGAACATGATTGATGGATTCTTTATGTCTCACAATCCATACCTCGAGATCTAAGCCTTGAGTTTATCGAAAGCAGCAAGGTCTCTCTTGTCATATGAAATGCCTAATTTTCGAAGGACCCTGAGTCTTCCATGATTGGGCTAACGGGGTGACATTTGGACCATGAACCATTTGTTCACATTTCTTAAGTAACCCGTTATGTGCTACCTAATAACTAGATTTGATTGTGTACTTTTGTGATTTGGTAAATGCCCAAACAAGTTTCTCCATTTTTAAAAACTTTACTAATATGAATCCTCCTGATTATCTAGATATATGTCGGATCAAAAAACTCTTTTAGCATATGAAGATTCAATTTTGGTTGTTGTTGGATCAATCATATGATTTAGCATGAAATTATGTGCTTAGTTTTGTCTCCGTTGACGTGTTAGTTGGGCCCAATATTTCAAAATCCAATAATTTTCCATACCAAAATAGAGGCTTTCGAACCTACGAATTGTATCCTTTCTCCCTCATTAGATTTACTCTTTGATAAAACCTGCTTTTTAACACCCTGGCTAACAAAGTATTTATAACTGACATAATCTCCATAGTTATTTTACAAATAATGCTAAATTAATTTCATCTTTTGTCAATTGATCTCTATTTACACGTTTCCTTCCACTTGTACTAATACACACTTTCTTTATCAACACTTGAACTCCACCAAAACCTCGCAAAAGCACTCGTGATTTTTGAGGTTATTGTTTTAGGTAATCAAAAACAAGACATTGCCAATATTGGTAAAGCAGAGATAACCATTTTTCAGGGTCGAAACTTGATGTGATCCTAACCCAAGAATCTTGTCTTTGGCGTGACTTAGCTACTGGTTGTGATGGATGTAAATCAGAGGTTGCGGAATGGTACGATGAATGATGCGAAATGGTGTGATAGACGCGATACGAGTGGATTTGCGGTTGATGGAATGAAACGAAAATAGAGATGATAGAATCACACGATCTATGGCTGGATCGAATGAAGAATAGGGCTGCTACTCAGTAGAATCACTCTAAGAATAGTCAGAATCTTCCAAGGAAGAAAGGGGTTCGTTGGCTTCACACCAAACCGTAGAGAAAACACTTTGATCCAAAAATAGGTTATCACAACCAAACATGGATGATTTTATTAAGCAATTTCGTGGGTCTAATATAGGAGGGAATACACACATTCCAACTCCTAGGAAAAACACAAAAAACTTAATTAAAAATAATTAAATGCAAAGACTTGACCAAACACATATTACATGCATTTTTATTCGAATTCAAATTTAATTTTTGGCTCCTTTTTTATTTCGAATTTCTTGAGTATTCTCTTGGATATAGAGTCTTCTAAGGATCGAGAATACACACTAAGTAGCATAGGGAAAGTGAAACAATTAGCCTCATTAAAACCTATGCTTGAGAAAAACCCAATGGGAAAAACCGAAGCATAGGAAAAAGAGTACTAACGGTTCCACTTAGCTAGCTTAGTGAGTACCTTGACCTTTTCCGGATACTTGGATGAAGTTGATGTAGTTTGGTGCAGCTCCATGCTCTCCATCTTGAGTTTCCCGTAGCTTAACCTCCATGGCTTTAGCTAACTCCCGCGCTTTGCTCCTTGTAACCGCTCCATTCGGTATTTCCAAAGCTTTAGAAACGTCTTTAACCTCCATTGCTCCCAAATCAGTTTGTGAGCCATCTAGGATCACATCATCCTCTCCCTCTTGAAAAGGATTTGACCTCAAATCTATTTCATCATCTGCAATAAACGGAACAAGATCAGAAACATTGAAAGCATTGGATACGTTGTACTTACCTTGAAGATCGAGATGATAGGCATTGTCGTTGATCTTCTTGGTGATACGGAAAGGACCATCGATCCTTGGCATCAGTTTGGACTTCCTCTCATTAGGGAAACGTTCCTTCCTTAGATGTATCCAAACTTGATCACCCACGTTGAGTTTTACGGCTTTTCTCCCTTTGTTCGCGTACTTGGCATAAAGTTCGGTTTTGTGCTCAATATTTTTCCGAGCCTTGTCATGAATCTTCTTGACCAAATCAGCTTTCCTTTTGCCATCTAAACTGACTATTTCACTCAAAGGAAGAGGGGTTAAATAAAACGGTGACAAAGGTTTAAATCTGTACACAATCTCAAACGGCAAATACTTAGTAGCGGAATGCAATGCATAATTATAAGCAAATTCAACATGAGGCAAGCATTCTTCCCAAGATTTTAAATTACTCTTAACCAAAGTCCTAAGCAAAGTAGACAATGTACGATTCACAACTTCAGTTTGACCATCGGATTGCGGATGACATGTAGTAGAGAATGCCAACTTAGTTCCTAACTTAGACCATAACATTTTCCAAAAATAACTAAGGAACTTAGTGTCACGATCAGATACAATAGTTCTAGGCATGCCATGCAATCTAACAACATCCTTAAAGAAAAGATTAGTAACATTCAAAGCATCATCCGTTTTATGACAAGCGATAAAATGTGCCATTTTGGAAAACCGATCAACCACAACAAAGATAGAATCCTTACCGCTCTTGGTTCGAGGTAATCCAACTACAAAATCTATAGAAATATCAGTCCAATGATGTTTAGGAATAGGAAGAGGAGTATACAAACTGTGGGGTTGAACTTTGGACTTGGCTTGTTTACACGTAACACATTGAGCACAAACCCGTTCCACATCCCTTCGCATGTGTGGCCAATAGAAATTATCTTGTACGGTTTTAAGAGTTTTGGCAACACCAAAGTGCCCCATAAGTCCACCTCCATGAGCTTCCTTAACCAACAAAATTCTCAAAGAACCATTAGGCACACAAAGACGATTTTCATAAAATAAAAACCCGTCTTGCCTAAAGTAATGATTAATCGCAAATTTCTCACAAGCTAGGTACGACTCTTTAAACTCATGGTCATCAGCATATAAGTCCTTTAAATGATCAAATCCCATCAGTTTAGTACCTAGATTAGAAAGGAGAGTGTACCTTCTTGATAATGCGTCGGCTACGACATTATCCTTACTTTTTTTGTACTTGATAACGTATGGAAACGTCTCAATAAATTCAATCCATTTAGCATGTCTTTTGTTGAGCTTATTCTAACCTTTTATGTGCTTGAGAGACTCATGGTCCATGTGAATCACAAATTCTTTCGGCCATAGATAGTGTTGCCACGTTTGTAGAGCTCTCACCAACGCATAGAATTCTTTGTCATAGGTCGGGTAATTGAGTATGGATCCTCCAAGCTTCTCACTGAAGAATGCTATAGGCCTTTTATCCTGCATCAAAACAGCACCAATACCAATTCCACTTGCATCACATTCAATCTCAAAAGTTTTAGTAAAATCGGGTAAAACAAGAAGTGGGGCATTAGTAAGCTTCTCTTTTAAGGAATCGAATGATTCTTCTTGAGCTTGACCCCATTTAAATTCCACGTCCTTCTTGATCACTTCAGTTAGAGGTGCGGCTATAGTGCTAAAATCTTTCACAAAACGTCGATAAAATCCCGCAAGACCGTGAAAAGATCTAACATCGCCTACGGACTTAGGAGTCGGCCAATCTCTTATAGCTTTCACCTTTTCCTCATCTACTTTGATACCACCTTCACTCACAACAAAGCCTAGGAACACGAGGTTATCCGTACAAAAGGTGCATTTCTTAAGATTAGCATAAAGACTTTCTTTTCGTAAAATCTCCAAAACCGAGCTAATATGCTTAAGATGCTCATCTAGACTTTTGCTATAGATCAGAATGTCATCAAAATAAACCACAACAAATATGCCAATGAATGATCTAAGCACATGATTCATTAAGCGCATAAAAGTACTTGGCGCATTAGTTAAACCAAACGGCATGACTAACCATTCATATAAACCATGCTTCGTTTTAAATGCGGTCTTCCACTCATCACCTTCTTTCATTCTAATTTGATGATAACCACTTTTTAAATCAATCTTAGAAAAAATGGTGGAACCATGCAACTCATCAAGCATATCATCTAAACGAGGGATAGGATGTCGATACTTTACAGTGATATTGTTGACGGCACGACAATCGACACACATCCTCCATGTACCATCTTTCTTTGGTACAAGTAACACCGGAACAGCACATGGACTCATGCTTTCCCTTATATGTCCCTTTCTCATGAGCTTATCCACTTGCCGTTGTAACTCTTTAGTTTCAACCAGGTTAGTACGGTACACGGCTTTGTTCGGTAATGAAGCTCCGGGAACAAAATCGATTTGATGTTCGATTTCTCTTATAGGTGGCAATCCCTCTGGACTATCCTCTGGAAAAACATCATTAAAATCCTGCAAAAGATCATGCATCTCACTCGGAATAACCGGCTCCAAGTTAGCTAAACTTGTTAGAGTTTGCTTATAAATAAAAAGGAGAATCGGTTTATTCGAAAGATATGATTTCTTAACCTCTTTTGGTTTGATGATGAGATTGGAATTTTCAGTAGGTACCTTCTTCATTTCCTCTTGATTTTTTAAATGTAACTGATCCTTATAGATCTCTTGAGGCGTCATAGGCACAAGTGTGATTTTCTTACCATTAAACACGAAAGAATGCTTGTTGGTGAAACCATCGTGCATCACCTTAAGATCCGATTGCCAAGGCCTCCCCAAAAGGATATGGCTAGCCCCCATAGGTAATACGTCACACACAATCTCATCTTGGTACTTACCAATGCTTATGGGTACGGTGACTTGTTCACTAACTTTCATTTCACCGCTTTTGTTGAGCCATTGTAGCTTATACGGTCTCGGATGCTTTCGAACCTTTAGACCTAATTTCTCAACCATAGAAACACTAGCAACATTAGTACAACTACCTCCATCTATGATGAGGCTGCATACCTTTTCCTTGACCAAAAATCTCGTATGGAACAGATTTTCCCGTTGCACGATTTCTTCTTTTTCGGTTTGTAGGCTTAGGGTTCGTCTAGCAACTAGTAACTCTCCTTGAATCGGTAGCTCCTTATACTCTTCCTCCTCTTGAGTATGCTCATCCTCACTCTCATGCTCATGTTGTATCTCACCATTATCTAAAAGTATGAAATTTTTTTTGTTAACACATTCATTCGCAAAATGACCCATATCTTGGCACTTGTAGCACTGAATGTGTGTTTTGCTTTTGCTTGGAGTAGCTACTGATTTCCCTTTGAGATCAGACTTAGAATCATCTTTAGGACCAGTAGTAGATGGCTTGTCATCCCGTTGATAGCTTGGTTTGGTCTCCTTTGATTTAAACGAGCCGGGTACAAAAGTTGATCGAGACGGCTTACGGTTTAGTTGTTGCTCAATGAGTATTGCTTTGTGTAACAAATCCTCCATCTCAACATAGGTTTGCAACTCCAGCTTGTCTTGAATCTCCCTATTAAGACCACCCATGAATCTTGCCATAGTAGCTTCACGGTCCTCTTGAATATCCGCCTTAAGCATTAGGGTTTCTAACTCTTGGAAATATTCCTCCACTTTCTTTCCACCTTGGTTCAGCCTTCTAAGACGTTGATGTAGCTCACGGTGATAATGATTTGGCATGAACCGTCTCTTCATAATATTTTTGAGTTGATCCCAAGTGGCGATCGGCGCATCACCAACTCTTCTTCTCGTCGTTACAGTTTGTTCCCAAGTAAGAGCATAATCACTAAACTCCGTCACGGCTATCTTAACCTAGCTGGCCTCAGCAGGTTGTTTACAATCAAAAACGAGATCCATTTTCTTTTCCCAATCGAGATACGCATCAGGATCATTTTTACCGACAAAGGTTGGCATTTTGAGTTTGATGTTGTCAAATTGATGTCGCCTTTGAGGGGCTGGTTCATCTCTTCGTCTCCTTGGTTCTCCATCATTTCTATGACATCTCCTACTACTGTTTGAGTTGGAATAATAGGTCTCCGTATGCAGCAACTCATCCTCACCATTTCCTCCATTCGCGGGTCTACGATGGTGCGGTCTCGGTGCTGGTGGTTTACGAGGGGCTGGAGGTACTACATCATTCCTTTGTTCAGCAAGCATCTCCCTCATCATTAGACGTATGTCTTCCATCATAAGCCTTCGATCATTTGCTCTACTTGTTTCTTCTTCATCGTTAGTCACCATCGGATCCTTTCGATCAAAAACAACAAAAACGAAAACAAATCAAAGCAACTATGGTATGAAGGAGATCAAAATACAGCAAGTCACAAATAAGAAGATGAACGATCACAAAAGAAGATGAATGGTCACAAAAGAAGATGAACAATCAGATTTTTTTTTCAAGCAAAAATCGCATAAAACTGAAAAATCGAGAGAGAATCGAGGCACTTAGCTACGCCAAAGTGCTCTGATACCACTTGATGTGATCCTAACCCAAGAATCTTGTCTTTGGCGTAACTTAGCTACTGGTTGTGATGGATGTAAATCAGAGGTTGCGGAATGGTACGATGAATGATGCGAAATGGTGTGATAGACGCGATACGAGTGGATTTGCGGTTGATGGAATGAAACGAAGATGGAGATGATAGAATCACACGATCTATGGCTGGATCGAATGAAGAATAGGGCTGCTACTCAGTAGAATCACTCTAAGAATAGTCAGAATCTTCCAAGGAAGAAAGGGGTTCGTTGGCTTCACACCAAACCGTAGAGAAAACACTTTGATCCAAAAATAGGTTATCACAACCAAACATGGATGATTTTATTAAGCAATTTCGTGGGTCTAATATAGGAGGGAATACACACATTCCAACTCCTAGGAAAATCACAAAAAACTTAATTAAAAATAATTAAATGCAAAGACACGACCAAACACATATTACATGCATTTTTATTCGAATTCAAATTTAATTTTTGGCTCCTTCTTTATTTCGAATTTCTTGAGTATTCTCTTGGATATAGAGTCTTCTAAGGATCGAGAATACACACTAAGTAACATAGGGAAAGTGAAACAATTAGCCTCATTAAAACCTATGCTTGAGAAAACCCAATGGGAAAAACCGAAGCATAGGAAAAAGAGAACTAACGGTTCCACTTAGCTAGCTTAGTGAGTACCTTGACCTTTTTCGGATGCTTGGATGAAGTTGATGTAGTTTGGTGCAGCTCCATGCTCTCCATCTTGAGTTTCCCGTAGCTTAACCTCCATGGCTTTAGCTAACTCCCGCGTTTTGCTCCTTGTAACCTCTCCATTCGGTATTTCCAAAGCTTTAGAAACGTCTTTAACCTCCATTGCTCCCAAATCAGTTTGTGAGCCATCTAGGATCACATCAAAACTCAAACAATCAGATTTGTAAAGATCTTTAAGGAAACCAAAACTTCTAAGTGTGAAACCAGAAAAACAAAAATCAGAAAGTAGTTTTATTGTTGTTTTTGAAAGCTCTGAACATCAAAAGTATTTTGTGAAGGAAACTGTGGATCCCTGTGTCAGATATATACATGAATATTTATAGTAATCTAGGTCGGGGTAACCTACTCCTAAAACGATAAGGAAACCTTTCTGTTTTTTTTGTGAGTTTTCTTTTATCTAAGTTGGTTCGAACTCATGGGCCTATCTTGAACTTGACTTCCTGGGCTTCAGATCGCAAACTCGGTTAGTCATGGGCTTCAGCTTGGTCTTTGCAAGTCCATTACTTGTCGTAAGCTTCAGACCCAGTATGGACTTGAGGCTGTAAGCTCGTCGCATTGGCCCATGAAGGGGTAAGCTTTTCATGTCAGGTTTATAACCAATTGATTCGACATCGTTGATCGCAATGTTGATCCAAGCCGTTGGGCTCGATCTTGTGAGCTCGTCGCATCCTCTGTGATAAACTTGGCCTCTTCCGCAACGACCTCGACCTTCCTTGCTAACGAGTTCGGCCTTCCTTCCTAACGAGTTTGGCCTTCCTCACCATGAGCTCGGCCCATGATGAACTTGCACCGTGACGAGCTTGGCGTGTGGTGATGACGAGCTTGACCCTCAGTTTTAGCAAATTCGCCTTGTTCATGTGTAAATACTTTCAAATTTGCATGTTTATTTTTTACAGAGCTTGTTTATTCAGCTCGGACTAGCGAAGAGAATGATCGAGACGAATCATTTACGAGATCCATGATGAAGAATTTATTCGAAGGCGAGTTTCCATCATCTATGTGATTTATGAAAAGAAGATCATTTCCATCGTTTGTAGGGGAGATTGCACTCTTTCTTGCTCTCTTAACTTTCGTCTCTCTTTGTCAACTTCTTCTTTCTCTCGTCTCTTACATAATATATACATATACATATTTGTATGTATACGAAAACACATATATATGTTATACACACACGTATAAATGTTGTATAGTTTATAACTTAAAGCTTTACATAATTGTTCTTTTATTTAATTATTAACCCAGATACAAAAAAAAAATTTCTAAGAAATACCCAAACTTAATTAAATTTTCTGAAAAAATATGCAAACTTTTTGATTATCTGATAAATACATCAACTATTTAACATTAGTTTTTATATACTCTAGCTTTCAAAATCTGTTGTTTTTACATTCACGACGTTAACCCATCTAACAATGCTTTATAAACGGTGTTAACTTTTAACTAGCATGTGTGTGATACTGTAATAAAATTCGGTTTTGTCCTCACCTCTTTCTACTTAATAGATTTTAGCTTGAAAATTCTAAACCGCGATTTGATTACATCAAAACACTTAGAAGAAAGCTCTCTCCCTTTGAAGATGGAACGAAGACACTTAGGATTAAATCCTGATTTGCTTACATCGACTCGAATTCCCAAAAATCGTAGCCTCATAAAAATCTTGAAAAGAACAATCAACTTCGTATTTGAACAAAAGGTATCTCAGCTTCTCCGATGTCCTCGCACGTCTTCACCAGTTACTTTCTTCTCCTTTCATACCATATATACGATGTTCAATAGGATCGACCACTCGATTTTGGATAAGAGAAAACAAATGTTGTTAGGGTTCTTCCTATCCCAAATCGATTTGGGAAAAAATAGTAAGGGTAAAACCGAGTTTTACTACGCTTATTAATACGTGCAGTTAACTAATTAACAGAGTCAATAAAATTATGTTAATCAGATTAACGTCGTTAGTGATAGGGAGTAAAAACAACGGATTTTAAAAGTTGGAGTATATAAAATTCAATGTTAAATAGTTGATGTATTAATCAGACAACAAAAAAAGTTTATGTATTTTTTCAGCAAATCTAATTAAGTTCAAGTATTTTTCAAAAAAATTTCCTATTTGTACAATAAGTTGTTCCTAGTGGTCGAAGTAAGAAGGGAGGAGGGGGTCATGTGAACCCCATAAAATTAGTATATTAATTATTTTTGGTGCAAAATCTGATTGGATTTAGTTAAATATTTAGTTAAAATTAGTCTATGACCCTTATAAATTAGTGTTTAAACTTTCAAATACACCTATCAATACATATAATTTTATCATTATTTACCATAGTATTGTACAAATATTTTTTGTGTTAAATTATAAATTATGACCTTGATAAAATTTGTTTTTAGATCTATCATTGGTTGTTCCATGTCTTGGGCTCTATGTCTTTCCATGTTTGTTGTAGATACGCCAAATCTCTTATATTACGTGAATATGACAAGTTCTTTTGTGAATCTCCAAATCCTCCTTTTAGAGTCTTAACGAATGCCATGTAAAAGAAAGAGTAGTTCAAGTTGGTACTTCTAAACAATCCGCTTCACATGTCAGCACAAACTATGTGCTTTCACTATCCCAGTCCGAATAGGTTCGCCCAATTGGCAAATGTTTTTAAAATTTGGTTATTTTTGGACATCAAACGTCCAACCTCTGCTAATAAGCTTTAACAGATAAATATAATCTAATTTATAGGTCTTACAGTTTACGCCCAATATAAACGTCTCGAGAACCCAACTAATGGCCCCAGACAAGACTGCGTGTTAGCTAACTAATTGTTGTACACTAATCAAAATGATCTTTGTCACCATCTCTAGCTAGGCATTTACCAAAACACAACAGTAACCGTATTTTAGACCATAACCATACCGTTTTAAACCGTAACTGGACCCATAATCGTATAAAATGGTTAAAAGACGTAACCGCTAACCGTAAAATTATATTAGCTATAGTTAACAAAAAGTTTAACCGTAACCATTAGTTAATTGTAATCGTATAAAAATCGTTGGTTAACCGTAAAGTTAAAACGGTTAACCGTAAAGTTAAAACCTTAAAATTTTAACCGTAGCTATATTTAAATTAAAATTAAACTTAAACGTATCCATAACTTACATGTACTTTATATATGATTAAATGATTAGCATGACATCAAAATATTATGTACAACTCCAAGTTTTAAAATATTTAGAAAAATAAAAGCATTACTAACTAATTTTTTTAAGGATTAATTAGTTGAATAATATTTTTGAGAGAAAATTAGGTAAATAACATGTCACGAAAAAAAATTAGGTAAGTAGCAGAGAGAAATAAATATATGACAAAATTGCCTCTACAGATGTAATTAAGGTAAATATGAAAAAATCCCTAAAAAAAATCTATTACTCATCTTTTGTCTCTATCAGTGAAAAAGTAGATCTACCCTGCAAAGAAAATAAATTAGGTCAGAATTGTAAAGAAGAAAGTGATAGAAACTAATAGTTAACTATTTAATAACATAGTTGATCTAAGAAGATAGTTAACTACCTCACTAGTTTGTAACTATCTAAAACATAGTTAACTATTTTCATAAAATAGTTATAATTTAAAAGCATAGTTAACTATTTTAAACCATAGTTATCTACGCTACGGATTTCATAACATAGTTGACTATATAATAGTTACTTATTTAAACAAACATAGTTAACTATATGTTCAGAACGTAGTTAGCTATTATAATTTTCATAATGAAAAAAAATACATATAGAGTTAACTATTATCATATACATAGTTATCTACTATAGTTTGTATAATGAAAAAGAATAACATAAATAGTTAACTATTAGGAGAAACATACTTACTTGATTTCTGAATATAGTTAACTATATCAATCTCCAGTGGTGGCTCAGTTTAATTAGAAGATGGGACGACAATGAAGAGTTTAAAGGAGGAGAAGAAACACAATATTAATCCATGGCTAAAGATTTTTTACTAATGGCAACGAGATAAGACAAGATGATTGAAAGTTGATTTTATGGATCACTAGAGAGAGATGAGATTGATTATGGTGTTTGTGTAGTAAGAAAAAGAAAGGAGATATGGTTGATTATGGTGTTTGTGTAAGAAGAAGAAGAAGAAGAAGCCCTGGGAAAAAAAAAGAGGCCGTGAAAGAAGAAGAAGGAGAAGAGGCTGGAAGAAAAACAGAGAAAAAAAGAAAAGAAAATAAATTAGGGTTTTATTTTTATTGTTTTTCATTAAAGATAAAAATGGAATATCACCATCTAATTTTGTTAGTTACTATATTTTAATTTATTGGATGTTAGATAATGAATTAGATTACCATTAGGCAATATAGATGCTAATTTCCCTTTTTTTAAAGTGAACGTGCTAAATAGAATTGATTATTTTTCTAACAAGTGTATAATATTCAAGCGCATCAATTTATAATCAGACAGATAACATTAAAAAAGAAAAATACAAAGTAGATCGTGGATGCAACAACTTGTTAAGGCGTGGGAATTCAGGTACCCAATCGAGTATTGGATCGGTTAGTTCGGATATCGGGTTTTCAGGTATATGAATATAATACCCATTTGGGTTATTAGAAATTTTGGGTCAGGTTCGGGTTGGTTATTTTTGGGTTCGGGTTGGATTCGGTTATCCGAAATATTCAAAAGTTACCCAAAATATTTAAAAAATATCCAAAATATTCATAACTACACGATTTTTTTTGAGTTAGTTTGATTTTGTTATTTTTAGCTTGAGTAATCCGAAAAAATAACAACAATTGTAAAGTTTATATATAACTAAATTAGTTATTTTTACCTTACCGAAAAACAAAACGGAATTGCCTAAGCTATATGAACATATCCGACCTTATATCTAAATATCTTTAGATTAATTTATGTTTCGGATAATTTGGATACCCGTTCGGTTTTCGGTTTGGTTCGGGTTTGGATTCGGGTTTTTGGTTTTAGATGTTTAGAACCCATTCAGATATTTTAGAAAATCGGGTTTACGATTCGGGTAATTTTGAGTCGGGTTCCGATCGATTTTTCGGTTTCGGATGTAACGCCCATGAACCAAAAAATGGATTTTGGTTGGGTGTCGATCGACACAGGGTGTGTGTGTCGATCGACACGGGTGTTTTGGACTTGTGAGAAGTCGGGTTTTGGGCGTTATGTCGATCGACACGAGTGGAGTATGTCGATCAACACAGGTTTAAATTGAACCGACAGGTTTGGTTTTTGATCGCGCGGTTTGGCGATCGGTTTAAAGAACCCTAGGGTTCGATATATAAAGGAGATCAGAAGTGTTGGCCGCGTTTTTCAGAGAAAACTGACAGAATTGGGAGAGAATCAGAAAATCAGAGAGATTGAGAGAGTTTCTGGTGATTCTTGAGGAGCATTGATCGTTTGAGGCTCGTTCTTGAGGCTTGTTAGCGAGGAGGATCACTGCTATGGTGATTTCGAGTCTGGAAGGACGAAATCAGAGGCTGGTTCGTGGCTGTTCTTCGTGTTCTTCGTCGTTCTTTGATATATCATGGTTTTTACCCGTTTTGACCAAGATATAAGTCCTTTTCATAGAGTCTTTTTGGTATTTTTCGAGTCTTTTTGAGTCTTTCTAGGTTAAAGAACGATTAAAGCTTAATGGGAGCTTTTGGAGCATTTTGGAGCATCGAGGAAAGAAGAGCCAAAGTGATCAAGTCGGAGTCGAGTTTTCAAGTCTGTGTCGATCGACACGACCTTGTGTGTCGATCGACATGCCCGTCTAACACGAGGAGATTACAAGTTTTGAGGAAATTCTGTTTTTGCTCAAAAAGTCCAGAAGTTGTACAAGAAGCCCAATCCGAATTTTAGACTTTATATATAGTTTTTTCTTAGGCTTTTATATTTGTATCTAGTTTTTGAATTGAGACTGGAGAGAGGAGAGATTTGCAGAGCTTTTAGGAGATTGGAGACTTCAGACTTCATCGATCTAAAACTCTTTGTATCACTTACTCTATCTCTTTTATGCAATTTTATTCATTCATAATGTTTACTGCATCTATGTCTGTGTAGTTTGCTTGTTAGGTTTAGGGTAATTCAAGTGTTTGATGAGAAATTGATAGGATTGAAAATCTGTTAGGATTTATCTTTATGTTCTTCATCTAGATTGATTTAACTCTGATTTTAGGATTGATCAACTGAAATTGGATATCCTAGGTTGCTTTAATAGATGCGAAAGTATTATTAACAACCTGATATAATCTTAGATAAGCAAAATTGTCTATTCGCAAAGAAATTTGGCTTAGTAATTTTGTGAACAATTGAACATGAACTTAATGATTGATTTTATTAACTAAGTTTGCAAAGAAATTTGGAATTTAGGGATTTAGTCATAGATAATCTCTGCATCAAAATTTGATTGGTTTTATATTCGTGTTTGAGTTCTAGAACCGTTCTTAATCAAATCCTAACCGTATTTATCCATGTGTCGATTGACACATACCTGTGTGTCGATCGACACGATCGTATTTCGATTCATTCCTGCGAATTACTCATATCCTAACCTTTTGTCCAATTGATTTCTAGAACCTTTATCTCCATTCACTTGTTTACATTTGCTGTTTATTTTATATTCACCACTATTTACTTAGCATAATTTGAATTCATTAGTCTTTTGTATGAATTGATTCCTTGTGGATTCGACCCCTAAGTACTACATCGATCTCTTAATTTGAGAGAGTAGCTCAGGGCAAATTTGAGCATATCATTCTTCCTCTTTTCAATCCTTTTCGAGGTGAGTGCGTGACCATAGGTTTATCTAGGTAAAGGATTAGATGGAATATGATTAATTGTGGTTGTTTGGATTGGATTTTGTGTGTTTTGTGGATGAAATCGTGCAGGAGATCGATGGATCGCATTAGGGTTCGAGCCATGAGAGGATAGGCTCATTCTCTGTTCTACAATGTCGTGTCGATCAACACCATGGTGGTGTGTCGATCGACACAAATGCAATATGTCGATCCACACCTAGTGGTTGTGTCGATCGACACAGTGCTCCTGTTCATGTTTGATTGATCGTGTATGCTTGTTGTTTACTCATTCTAGTATTGTATCTCTTGCTTATGCCTGTGTGTATAACTTGTAGACGGGATGACCGCCCCGCTGGGTATTTATGATAATACTCACGCAACTATTTTTGCCATGTGTTGCAGGTAAAAGAGAAAATGTGATCGTGGAATCATGGCCGGGAAGAGGAGATGATCTAGAGTCTCGTTGAGTGGCTGTGTTGTTAGAATTGCTAGGATGTAGTAATTCTGGAACCACTGTTTTATTGTTAATCGAATGGAATTGATTGAATGGGATATCGTTATTGGGTAATTGGTTGATTGATTATTTGGTTATTGATATTGATTTATCGAATTTGTTAATTGCTTATTTGAGTTCCGCATGTTGATATTTGACCGTTGAGGATTATCATTTGTGATAATGATAATCCAGGTTTTTAATTGGAAATTTTTTAAATTTTCGGGATGGGTTGTTTCATTTTGGTATCAAACCCTTTATGGTTCTAGGGTGGGTGCAACTGATTAGTTATGTGTGTTAGTCAATTGATTGTTGTGTGGGTTTGGAGTTCTAGATCATCTCTTCTGAGCCTTCAATGAGATTCCACGGTATTTGTTTTATGACTTTCTGTTTTTATAGTACTTAGTAGTCTGCTGGTTAGTGGAGAGTGATGGATAGAGTGGCTAGAGGTAGAACTCGTGGAGGCCGAGGAGGTCATGGTGGGTGCGGACGAGGACTGCAGAGTGAGTCTGATGCCGCTAGTGTGGCCCAGGAGACCACGCAGGAAGCAGGTGGCGGACTCGCAGGCATTTCAGGAGGGGTCTATGAGTAAGACTGCTACGAGTACCAGTGTGAGGGCTGGTGGGGCTAGTGTGGGTCCCGGAGTAGCTGGTGGTGCGGCGGGCCTAGGTGGGGGTGCTGCCGCATGTGTGGCCCAGGACCGAGATGATCGCTTGGCGGGTTTGCTGCAGATGATTCTGGAACGGTTACCATGTGGGGTGCCAGCTCCGGGTCAGGCTCCGGAGATTCAGGCGGGAGTGGCTGGTATGCTGCCGGGAGTGGCGGTTGCAGAGGAGCTTCCATCCTACCTGAGGATGATGGAGCAGATGCAGAGGATTGGAACTCGGTGTTTCTCGGGTGGTGCCAAGCTTGAGGAAGCCGATGACTAGCGGTTGAGGTTGGAGCGTAACTTTCGCTCTATCAGGTGTCCAGAGGGATACCGGGTTGATCTAGCGGTTCACTATCTGGATGGTGACGCGCATCTCTAGTGGAGAGGTGTAGAGGCCAGGAGGGTGAAGGCCGAGATGGTCTGGGAGGATTTCTTGGCACAGTTTAAAGCCAAGTATTTCCCGTAGGAGACGGTGGATCGGTTGGAGTCGAGGTTTCTAGACTTGGCTCAGGGGGATCAGACAGTGAGAGAGTTCGATTTGGAGTACAGTCGGCTTCTGGTACATGCGGGAAGAGGCATTGAGGGCGAGCAGGCCAAGGTGAAGAGGTTCCTGAGGGGACTTTGAGCTGATTTGAGGACACGCTGCAGGGTGAGTAGGTTCACCACGAGGGCGGAGCTGGTTGAGATGGCTACGGCGATTGAGGATGACCTCAGGGAGCAGGCTATGGTGGTTAGTCCACCGGTGCAGCAGCAGAGGAGGCCACAGCAGCAGGCGGGTTCGAGTAGGGGCGGCAAGCCTGCTCAGGGGCAGAAGAGGAAGTGGGAGAGCACTTCAGGACCGAGTCAGAGAGGACAGGGTGGTCCAGGATGCTTCGGGTGCGGGAGCTTGGATCACAAGGTGGCCAGTTGCCTTAAGAGGAGAGATCCAGGGCATATTAAGCCCAAGTGTCCAAAACTGCAGCAGATGGTGGTGGCGGCAGTGCAACCGTTGGCTCAGATTGCAGCGGCGCCGTGGGTTTTCACTTCGGCGGAGGCGGCTGGTTCTAGCGCAAGATCGATTACAGGACTCGACCTTTTTAAATTCTTGTGTTTGTGTGAATTTAGTCTGTTTGGAAATTGTGAGTCTACGCTAGAGTGTCAGGGTCTTAAAGCACATGGGATTTGTGCAGGGACCTTAGTTGTGGACGGATGTGAGTCCCACGTGTTGTGTGATTCGGGAGCTACGAATAGCTTCATTACTCCGGAGTGTACGGAGGGCAGCGGTATCCGGAACGATTTTGGTGAGCAGCCGGGGGTAGTTAAGGTTGCTGGTGGCAGGACGTTAGCTATTTTCGGGCGGGCTCGTGGTGTGGAGGTTCTGGTGGCGGAGAAGTTGATCCCAGCAGATTTGATTATCAGTAAGGTGGAATTGTACGATGTCATCCTTGGGATGGATTGGCTGGATCAATACAGGGTCCATTAGGATTGTCATCGGAGACGAGTAGTGTTCGAGCGAGAGCCGGGGAGGTTGGTGTATCAGGGTGTAAGACTGACTTTCGGAAGTCTCGTGATTTCAGGGATACAAGCCAAACAGTTGATTGAGAAGGGTTATGAGGCGTATCTGGCGACGATAGTGATGCCAAAGACTGTTGGAGAGGTTGCAGTTGGGAATATTTGGGGTGTTCGAGATTTCCAGGACATTTTCCAGTCATTGTTGGGATTGCCATCGTCGCGGTCGGATCCATTTACGATTGAGTTGGAACCTAGGACGACTCCTATATCCAAAGCACCTTACCGTATGGCTCCAGCAGAGATAGCAGAGTTGAAGAAGCAACTGGATGATCTGTTGGGGAAGGGATTCATCCGGCCTAATGTTTCACCGTGGGGAGCGCCGGTGTTGTTCGTGAAAAAGAAGGATGGGAGTTTCCGGTTGTGCATCGATTACAGGGGACTTAACCGGGTCACTGTGAAGAACAAGTATCCTCTACCATGGATTGACGAGTTGTTGGATCAGTTGCAGGGGGCTACTTGGTTCTCCAAGATTGACTTGGCTTCGGGTTATAATCAAATCCCGATTGATGAGGTTGATGTTAGGAAGACGGCCTTTCGGACGAGGTACGGGCATTAAGAGTTTGTGGTGATGCCGTTCGGATTGACAAATGCGCCAGCAGCGTTCATGTGGTTGATGAACGGGGTGTTCCAGTAGTATTTGGACGTGTTTGTGATCATCTTCATTGATGATATCCTGGTGTATTCGAGGTGTCCGGAGGAGCACGAGGTGCATCTGAGATTGGTTCTGGAGAAGCTGCGGGAGCAGAAGCTGTACGCGAAGTTGAGTAAGTGTAGTTTCTGGCAGCGAGAGATGAGTTTTCTTGGCCATGTGGTGTCGACAGAGGGAGTTTCTGTGGATCCGGCTAAGATAGAGGCAATCAGAGGATGGCCTAGACCGAGGAGTGCCACCGAGATCAGGAGTTTTCTTGGGTTGGCGGGTTATTATTGGAGGTTCGTCAAGGGGTTTGCGAGTATTGCGCAGTCGATAACGAAGTTGACAGGGAAGGATGTCCTTTTTGTGTGGTCTTCAGCTTGCGAGTGCTGATTAGTACACCGGTGGTGGCATTACCCGAGCCGGGTGAACCTTACGTAATGTATACAGATGCTTCGGGGGTTGGTCTGGGATGAGTACTGATGCAGCAGGGAAAAGTTATTGCGTATGCTTCGAGGCAGCTGAGGAAGAACGAGTGCAGTTACCCTACCCATGACTTGGAGTTGATTGTGGTAATTTTCGCCCTTAAGATTTGGAGGTCGTATCTTTTTGGCGGAAAGGTGCAGGTATTCATAGACCACAAGAGTCTGAAGTATTTCTTCACTCAGCCAGAGCTGAATCAGAGACAGAGGTGCTGGATGGAGTTAGTTACGGACTATGACCTGGAAATTGGGTACCATCCGGGTAAGGCTAATCTGGTTGCAGATGCGTTGAGTCGGAAGAGGGTTGCTTCCGATCAGAAGCTAGATATAGAGGCTCTGGTGAGCGAGATCAGTACGTTGAGATTATGTGTTATCTCACAGGAGCCGTTGGGGTTAGAGGCAGCTAACCAGGCAGACCTGTTGAGCAGGATTCGAGTTGTTCAGGGGAAGGATCAGGGACTGATTGATGCTTCTAAGGCGGCAGGTTCAGAGTACGTGGTCTCGGTGAATGGGATGATACTAGTGAACGGGCGGGTTTGTGTACCCAAGGACAAGGGTCTGAGGCAGGAGATCCTGAGGGAGGCTCATTCGAGCATGTTATCGATTCATCTGGGAGCGACCAAGATGTATCGTGATCTGAAGCGGTATTATCACTGGGTAAGGATGAAGAGGGATATACTAACTGGGTTGCAGCGTGCAACATATGTCAGCTAGTGAAGGCTAAGCATCAGGTTCCGAGTAGTATGTTGCACAGTTTGCCTATTCCGGAGTGAAAGTGGGATATGATTACCATGGATTTTGTGACGGGATTGTCAGTGTCACGGACCTATGATGCGATTTGGGTGATCGTGGATCGTCTCACCAAGTCGGCACATTTTCTTGCTAAAAAGTATGTGCGGGAGATAGTGAGGCTGCACGGGGTGCTAGCGAGTATTGTGTCAGACAGAGATCCGAGGTTTACTTTAGAGTTCTGGAGGGCGTTTCAGGCTGAGATAAGCACTAAGGTGCATATGAGCGTAGCATATCATCCTCAGACAGATGGGCAGTCCGAGCGGACGATTCAGACATTGGAGGATTTGGGCGGATCATCTGAACTTGGTTGAATTTGCATACAACAACAGTTACCGGGCGAGTATTTGGATGGCTCCATATGAGGCTCTGTATGGGAGGCCGTGTAGGACGCCATTATGCTGGACTCAAGTGGGGGAGAGGATATGTTTGGTGCAGATTTTGTTCAGGAGACGACGGAGAAAATCCGTTTCTTAAGGCTGAACATGAGGGAGGCTCAGGATCGGAAGAAGAGTTATGCCGACAGGAGACAGAAAGAGCTGGAGTTTGAGCTGGGAGATCTGGTGTATCTCAAGGCAGCGATGTTGAAGGGTGCTACAGATCCATTTCGGAGAATAAGCTGAGTCTGAGGTTTATGGGTCTGTTCAAGGTGGTGGAACGGGTCGGACCTGCACCTTATCGATTGGAGTTACCTTAGAGTATGAAGACTTTCCACAAGGTCTTCCATGTTTCGATGCTGCAGAAGTGTCTACATGAGTCCGAGGAGGTGTTGGCTAGGATTCCGGAGGATCTTCAGCCCAACATGACGTTGGCGGCGAAACCTGTGAGGATTCTCGAGAGAAGAGTCAAGGCTTTGCGTTGGAAGAGTATACTGTTGGTGAGAGTCATGTAGGACTGTGACGGTATTGAGGAGGAGACTTGGGAACCAGAAGCGTTGATGAGGACTAAGTTCTCGAAGTTGTTCGAGAAGCAAGCAGTGGCTTGAGTGTCTTTCTAGTTTTCAGAGTCTGTTTTAGCATGTGGCTATGAGTTGTATGTATTTTTTTTTATGTTGTTGTAACGATTATACATTCTGAGATTTAATAAGATGTGTTTTTCCTTATTAAATGTGTTATAAGACGTGTGTTCTTATGGTATGACTGGTGGAGTCATGGATTGTGATGACCGGTTGATCATGTGGAGGTCTAGCGATAGAGTTCTATGGGAGTTAGGACTTGTCTATCGGCTAGGGAGGCTAGAAATGGAAGTTATATTTCGAGTTAGAGCTGTCAATGTTCTAGGAGGATTATCTTGGGATGGAGGTTCTATGTGAGTTAGGCCTTGTCTATTCCCTAAATGGCGCTGGAAAATAGAGGTTTTATGTGAGTTAGAGCCTGTTTATTTCCTAGGAGGAGTCTGGAATAGAAGTCTTATGTGAGTTAGGACTGTTTTTCCAGGGACTATATGGGAACACCTGGTGATTGGGTTGTTCCGGATGACCACGAGAGGTGATTTTGGTCGACAGGTGCTTATGATGCACGTTACATCGTGATTGCCCAGGGGATAGTGGTTCTCCTGGATGTACTAGAGGGGACAGTGAGGTTCTCTCCGGGGGAAAGTGGTTCCCTTGCATATACTTTGAGGGGCCGAAGCCTCTCCAGGGATGTGTGATTCCTCTGCAGCCGATAGCTTGATGGACTGTGTGTTCTGAGAGTGGGAGGGGCTTGAGCATACCGAGAGCTGGATGGACGGCGGTCCTGAAGGTGGGGTGGTATGATATACATCGAGAGCTCAAAGGGTGACGATCCTGAGAGCGGGGTGGTGTATATAGATATAAGTATGAGCAATAGTTTCTGTAGTGTGATTGTAAGTATGAGACTGGATGAACTTTAGGGATCGGGAGTGGATCTCAGGTGGTGCTGACCGGGTTGGGGTCAGGATTGCAGCCGTGGTGAGACGGTGTAATGTGGCTAGTATGAGACTAGTGGAGCTCGGGGATCAGGTGTGATCACGAGTGGTGCTAGTCGAGGGCCAGGATGTGTATGTAGATGTCGAGTCTAGGGTTTTTACTTAAGTTTAGAACTTCGGTTCGGACGACCCTGGTAGCATACGTAGCGCTGTTGGTCGTGCAAGTTCTTGGTTGATTGTTGCGCGATCATTTGGTCCAATCCAGGGTCAACAGTTGGTGGTGCATGTTCTTGTTTGATTGTTGTGCGATCAATCGGGCAGTCCTAATCCGAATCACGGAGCGCTGCATCATTAATGTTTTTGGGTGAGTTTGGTCGGGATTTAGACGGAAGTGTTAACCTTAGCGAGATAGGGGCGCGTGATTCGAGGTCGAATCCGTGTTAGTGGTGGAGAATTATAACGCCCGTGAACCAAAAAGTGGATTTTGGTTGGGTGTCGATCGACACAAGGTGTGTGTGTCGCTCGACACGGGTGTTTTGGACTTGTGAGAAGTCGGGTTTTGGGCGTTATGTCGATCGACACGAGTGGAGTATGTCGATCGACACGAGTGGAGAATGTCGATGGACACGGGTTTAAATTGAACCGATAGGTTTGGTTTTTGATTACGCGGTTTGGCGATCGGTTTAGGTAACCCTAAGGTTCGATATATAAAGGAGATCAGACGTGTTGGGCCACGTTTTTCAGAGAAAACTGAGAGAATTGGGAGAGAATCAGAAAATCAGAGAAATTGAGAGAGTTTCTGGTGATTCTTAAGGAGGATTGATCGTTTGAGGCTCGTTCTTGAGGCTTGTTAGCGGGGAGGATCACTGCTATGGTGGTTTCGGGTCTAGAAGGATGAAATCAGAGGCTGGTTCGTGGTTGTTCTTCGTATTCTTCGTCGTTCTTCCTCTTTTCAATCCTTTTCGAGGTGAGTGTGTGACCGTAGGTTTATTTGGGTAAAGGATTAGATGGAATATGATTGATTGTGTTGTTTGGATTGGATTTTGTGTGTTTTGCGCATTAGGGTTCGAGCCATGAGAGGATAGGCTCGTTCTCTGTTCTGCGATGTCGTGTCAATCGACACAATTGCTTTGTGTCGATCGACTCAGATGCATCATGTCGATCGACACCATGGTGGTGTGTCGATCGACACAAGTGTAATATGTCGATCAACACCTAGTGGTTGTGTCGATCGACACAGTGCTCCTGAACTGTTAATGGTTGATTGATCGTGTATGCTTGTTGTTTGCTCATCCTGATATTGTATCTCTTGCTTATGCCTGTGTGTATAACCTGTAGACGGGATGACCGTCTCGCTGGGTATTTTTGATAATACTCACGCAACTCTTTTTGCCATGTGTTGCAGGTAAAGAGAAAATGTGATCGTGGAATCATGGCCGGGAAGAGGAGATGATCTAGAGTCTCGTTGAGTGGCTGTGTTGTTAAAATTGCTAGGATGTAGTAATTCTGGAACCACTGTTTTATTGTTAATCGAATGGAATTGATTGAATGAGATATCGTTATTGGATAATTGGTTGATTGATTATTTGGTTATTGATATTGATATATCGAATTTGTTAATTGCTTAGTTGAATTCTGCATGTTGAGATTGGACCGTTGAGGATTATCATTTGCGATAATGATAATTCAGGTTTTTAACTGGAAAATTTTTTAATTTTCGGAATGGATTGTTTCATCGGATATTTTATCCATCCCTAAACTTGTGTTTTGAATTATCTTTTTAACTCTAATGGATATTCAACAAATTTTTAATGAGTTAATGGTATACGTTAAATTGTTGCGCCTACAAAAATATTCGGAGGCAAACTAAATTCCAAATCTGAAACTTAAAAATACACATAACAGAGCCAATTTTTTTGTAGTCGAGCCAAACAAAATTCAAAACTTTGAACGTCTTCAATATTACAGTTTTTCCCTAACAGAAAAATAAAACATTGGTTTGATTTTAGTACCAATCCAACAAATAGTGATGACCATGACTTTTAAAATTTATTAAAAAATGAAATAATATACTTTTCATAATATATATTTGGTTTATAATGTTTTATTTTTAAAAATTCATAATTTTATAATTGTAACTGTAATATTAACCGTATCATAATTATTAAATACTTAGATTGTATCTAACCGCAACCATATTAATCTTACTGTATTTAATAGTAATTGTTTTAACCGTCTATTATACCGTTAATGTTAAGGTTAGAGAAAATTAGTAACCGTAACCGGTGTTTAAAATACCATAACCGTAACCGTGGTCATGCATGTCTCTAGCATCATTTATATTTTTATTATATTTTTTACAACATTTTATTATAAAACGTAAAAATAAAATATATATTTACTCTAATTTTTTAATTTAGCATTAAATCTTATGTTCAATATTTTGTTATAATTTTTCTGAAAGTTTTATATATATATATATATATATATATATATTTTTTTTTAGTTTTAAAGATGTATCTTTCCTAATTTGTCAAAATTTAAATTAATTTATTATTTAAATATAAATAATTTTTTTAAAGAATTAACGGTGGATTAAGACATTATTATATATATAGAGTATTAAATGAGAGTTTGCGCGACGCGTGCGATATGGTTATTAACATATGTTTAGTTATGGTTTTGTTGTATCTGTAAATTTTAGTGGTTTAGTCTTTGGTTTGTTGATTGTTAAACACTATTGTTTTTTATAGTTTCAAATCCCATACATAAATGTTGAGTATTAGCACTTAACCCGATAAAACGGATGTTTATCCTTTTGCTCTTTGGGAGAAGCACGAGGCAAATATATAACAAAATATTAAGCTTGTAAAGCATACAAAATTATTATAAATGTGATGAATTGTATATTAGAAGATTTTAAGTAAATGTAACAAAGCATATAAAAAACTCAAAATGCTAGCAAGATCCCCAAACAACAATGATTACAACAAATAGCATATTGTATTCCAAACTGTACTGTAAATTGTCAAAAATTAAAACAAACTTTAATCACTATCACCACAGGCCACATAATCCCGAAAATTGATATTGGGTATTGAAAAAGTGAAACATATACAATTTTATATAGCATTATTCGTATAGATGCAAGTACTTCCATGTTCCTAAGTTCAGATGAAATGAAGTTTATCCTCTAATTGGTTTGTGAGACCTTCATGGTTTATGTTGCTCTGTATTCGGCCGATAAGATGCAACTTCTTCCTTAATGAAAACTATCAAACTTTAAGTCCGTCTTGCTTTTCATTTGAGGATATAAGCTGCTCAGAAACTTTCGAACCTTTGTTTTTGAGGACCATTCTTGTTGGTCATATCTTCCAGGCTTCTCTTTGGGATTTTTTACATTGTGTCAGTTTTACTTTAATCCTCTTCCTCTTAGCTTGAACATTACAGGAATTTGAAGACAGACCTTTGAGGGTTAAAGCTGACCCTCCTCCACCTAAGAGGGAAGAATCCAGTTCTCCAGAGGACCAAGAAGTGGTGGTTACAGTTCTGAACGTTGTTCTGGTTATGGTTCTGAAATTTCTTTTGTTTACGGGTTTTCTCAATCAATTCTGAAACTAATTTGTACATATGGATAGTAATAAGGTGTCGTGAAGGCTATTAGTCATTGGAGGTTTGGAAATATAGGTGCCAATTCTTTGCCATTTCCACAGGGTGACCTAGACCGAGAAATGCCACGGAGATCAGGAGTTTTCTCGGTTTGGCGGGTTACTATAGGATATTTGTCAAGGGTTTCGCGAGTATGGCTCAGTCGATGATGGAGCTGACAAGGAAGAACGTTCCTTTTGCTTGGTCTTCAGTTTGCGAGGAGACTTTCGCGAAGCTGAAGGAGATGTTGACTAGTACACCAGTTTTGGCGTTGCCAGAGCCAAGTGAGCCTTACGTGGTGTATACAGATGCTTCGGGAGTTGGTCTGGGTTGCGTGTTGATGCAGCAGGGGAAGGTAATTGCTTATGCTTCGAGGCAGTTGAGGAAGCACGAGAGCAACTACCCTACTCATGATCTTGAGTTGGCTGCAGTGATTTTTGCTTTAAAGATTTGAAGATCTTATCTTTATGGCGGAAAGGTTCAGCTGTTCACAGATCACAAGAGCCTGAAGTATTTCTTCACTCAGCCAGAGCTGAACCAGAGACAGAGGCGATGGATGGAGTTGGTAGCAGATTATGATCTAGAGATTGGTTACCATCCTAGTAAAGCTAATTTGGTTGTAGACGCTTTGAGTCAGAAGAGAGTTGTTTCGGCTCAGGAGTGGGATATGAAGGCCTTGATAAGTGAAATTAGCACCTTGAGATTATGTGTTATCTCACAGGAGCCTTTGGGATTATAGGCAGCTAATCAGACAGACTTGTTGTACAGAATTCGTGTAGCTCAGGAGAAGGATCAGGGGTTGATTGATGCTTCTAAGGTTGCGGGTTCTGAGTATCTAGTCTCGGTGAACGGAACGATTCTTGTGAATGGGCAAGTTTGTATGCCGAGGGATGAGGATATGAGGCAGCAGATCCTGAGAGAGGCTCATGGGAGCATGTTGTTTATTCATCCGGGTGCGACTAAGATGTATCGTGATCTGAAATGGTATTATCACTGGGTCGGGATGAAGAAGGATGTCGCTAACTGGGTTGCAGCTTGCATTGTATACCAGTTAGTGAAAGCAGAGTATCAGGTTCTGAGTGGTTTATTGCAGAGTTTACCCATTCCAGAGTGGAAGTGGGATATGATTACCATGGATTTTGTGGTGGGATTACCGGTTTTGCAGAGTTTTGATGCTATCTGGGTGATTGTGGATCGTCTGACTAAATCAGCACATTTTCTAGCCATTAAGAAGACTGATGGAGCAGCGGTTTTGGCTAGGAAATATGTGCAAGAGATAGTGAGGTTGCACGGAGTGTTAGCGAGTATTATGTCAGACAGAGATCCAAGGTTTAAATTGGAGTTTTGGAGAGCTTTTCAGGGATGGGCACTAAGGTGCATATGAGTACTGCTTATCATCCTCAAGCGGATGGGCAATCTGAGAGGACGATTCAGACACTCGAGGATTTGTTGAGAATGTATATGTTGAATTATGGTGGTCATTGGGCAGATCACTTGAACTTGGTAGAGTTTGCATATAACAATAGCTACTAGGCGAGTATTGGTATTGTTTCGTATGAGGCGTTGTATGGGAGCCATGTCGTACACCATTATGTTGAACTCAAGTGGGGGAGAGGAGCATGTTTGGTGCAGACTTTGTTCAGGAGACGACGGAGAAGATCCGTGATTTGAAACTGAACATGAAGGAGACTCAAGATTGGCAGAGGAGTTATGTTGATAAGAAGAGGAAAGAGTTAGAGTTTGAGATTAGAGATCAGGTGTATCTTAAGGCGGCGATGTTGAGGGGTCCTAACTGATCCATTTCAGAGGATAAGCTAAGTCCGAGGTTTATGGGTCCATTCAGAGTTGTGGAATGGGTTGGACCAATCGCTTATCGTTTGGAGTTACCTCAGAGTATGAAGGTATTTCATAAGGTCTTCCATGTGTCGATGGTGAGGTAGTGTCTGCATAAGTCTGAGGAGAAGTTGGCTAGGATTCTGGAGGATCTTCAGCCCAATATGGCGTTGGAGGCGAGACCTGTGAGGATTCTCGAGAGGAGAGTCAAGGTTCTACGCTGGAAGTAGATACCGTTGTTGAGAGTCTTGTGGGACTGTGACAGTGTTGAGGAGGAGACTTGGGAACAAAATGTTAAGATGAAGGAAAAGTTTTCGAAGTGGTTCGAGAAGCAAGTCGAGGCTTGAATTTTTCTTTCTGGTTTTCAGTTTCAGATTTATCATGTTGCTATGAGTTTTTGGTTTCTGTACTTTCGTTTGAGGTTGTAACGATTATTATATTTTTGAGATTTATAAGATGAGTATTTCTTATGAATGAGTTGATAAGATGAGTAGTTCTTATGTTTGGCTATCTATGTCATGGAATTTTGACATTTAGAACGTGTGGGGATATCAAGTTTTATGATGTGTTAGAACTTGTTGATGTCCGGGATAGAGTTTTAGTAAACACCCTATGTGGCTGGGCTGTTTAAAGTTGACCTGAGGATTGGTCATGGATGAGATGATATTCAAGGAGAGTGGAATGTCACGATGAGACCACAGGAGGTAATTCTGCACAGAGATGCTTATTGACGTTTAGGAATTGATTGCTCTAGGGGATAAGGATTTCCCCGAATGACTCATTGGGAGATGAGGAATTTTCCTGAGGGAATGAAGATTTCCCTGCATACCGAGAGCTCGACTGACTGTATGTCCTGAGGGTGTGAGTGCTATGGTGCACCGAGAGCTAAAAAGACACGTTCCTGAGAGTGTGAGGGGTGTGGATATGAGTTGGAAGCAATTAATGTCTGAAACGTGGCTATAAGCATAAGACTGGATGTGGACCTCAGAGATCGGGAGTGTTGATCTCGGGTGGTGCTGGCTGGGTTGGCCAGAAGTGTTGACCGTAGTGTGACGGTGTTGCATGATTCGGGGACGAATCTGTGTTAGTGGAGGAGAATTGTAACGCTCGTAACCAAATTTTGATTTTTGGTCATACGTCGATCGACACCAGGTGGGTGCATCCATCAATGCAAGATTCGAATTGAACCGGTTGGTTCCATTTTAATCATTCGTTTTCGGTTCGATTTAAAGGGGAAACCCTAGGGGCTTCATTATAAAAGCTGAGGGCCGCGTTTTTCAGAGTTTCCAGAGAATTCTAGAGAGTTTTCAGAGAATTGAGGGAGAATAAAGGGATTATTGTTGATTTCCTTTGAATTCTTGATCCGAAAAGCTTGTTCTAGTGATTTGTGAGGCTGTAGAATCGAATCGAGAGCGTGTTCTTCGGGGAAGAAGAAGGGATTTTGGATTTGTTGGGTTTGATTTTTGGTTTTTTCATTGTTTCTCATTCCTTTTCATTCCGAATTCAAGGTGAGTGCATGACCATGGCTTATCTGGGTAATTGGAATGTCATGATGCGTTTGATTAAGGTTTGGTTTGATGTGATGATGATTGATTATGTGTTTTGGATGGTTTTCGTGTCTATGTTGACATTTTTTTGTGTGCAGGAGATTGATGATTCGCGTTCTGGAACCAAGCCATGAGAGGATAGGCTCGATTCCTGAACTCTGTGATGATGCGTCGATCGACTCCGGGGTGGTGTGTCGATCGGTGCAGGTGATGTGCATCGATCGACATGAGGGTGGTGTGTCAATCGACGCATTGTCTGGACTTCTGATTATTGTGTTGATTATTGCATTTTTATCAATCGTTTGGCATTGTGTTATTTTTTTATGTCTGTGTGTATAGCCGGTAGATGGAATGACCGTTGCACTGAGTATTTGTGATAATACTCACGCATCTCTTTTATCCATGTGATGTAGGAAAAGAAAATGTGTGATCATGGAATCATGGCTATGAAGAGAGATGATGTAGAGTCTGCTTGTTGCATTTATGCGTTATTGTTTACAATGGCTAGGTTGATGGTTGTTCTAGATTGTTGAATTAAAATTCTTGTTAGTTTATAGAATTGATTGAATTGGTTTGTTGGTTCAATGCATTATGAGATTTATTGGATGATTGTTGGTTTAATTGAGTTTAATTCCACTGGTTGTTTGATGAATTGAATGGGTGTTTGCAAGTGTTGAGGATTACTATTTATTGGAATAGTAATTTGATTTAATAAAAACGGGTATGGTTGTTTCAGCTCTAAGGGATGAGAATTTCCCCGATAAACTCATTGGAAGATGAGGATTTCTCCTAAGGGAATGAGGATTTCCCTTGTATGTTATTGAGAGATGAGGATTTCTCTCGAGGGGATGAGAATTTTCCCTGCATACTGATAGTTCGACGGACTGTGTGTCCTGAGGGTGTGTCTTGAGGGTTTGAGTGGTATGGTGCACCGATAGCTCAAAAGACGTGTTCCTGAGAGTGTGAAGAGTGTGGTTATGAGTTGGAAGCAATTAATGTCTAAAACGTGGTCATAAGCATATAACTAGATGTGAATCTCAGAGGTCGGGAGTGTTGATCTCAGGTAGTGCTGGCCGGATGGGTCAGTGGTTAAGACCGTATTGGATGGTAATACAGGATTTGAGGACGAATCCAAGTTAGTGAGGGAGAATTGTAACCCCTGTGAACCAAAAATTGGGAATTTGGTATAATTTCTGGAAAGTGTCAATCGACACAAGTGATTTGCGGTTCGACCTATTCAAGTGATTTGTTCATTTAGTGCTTCTTTTGCTAGCTTCCTATATAATTTGTTCTTATGACCATGCTTCCGAAAAGTATATTAAACCTTAAATGTTCTTGATTTTTTCATCAATTTATTATTCTTTATCATTTTCAGTGAGAAAGTTGTTTTAATTGAAACTTAAGGAGGTAGGTGTTGCTTCAACTTTTTTCGACGTGGTAAAAACAAAACTATATTTTCTTGTAAAAATGTGTTTTCCCCTTTCTTTTTCACAGAGGTGTCGTGCCTTGAGATCAAAAGAGACAAAACAACTTAGAGACATGCTAGAAGTGGAGCAGCATATTAAAAGTAGACCATAAATCAATTTTTTAGTGAATCTATGAAAGACGAGTTAGGGAGGTTCTCTTGGAAGTGACTAAACCAAATGGTGAGCATGATATCATGTTGTTGTTGTTGTTAAGGCTGAGGTGTAAGATGCTGTGAGTGAGGATGATCCAAGTCAACCACCCATCTTTGGTGAACAAGTTGAATTTCTCTTATCATTTAAGCCGGAATATAAATGTATGTCTTTCAAAGGCTGAATATATACATGTGTTCCCTTCTATCCGTAGTTCATAAACAGCTGTTCAAAGTATCATTTTGCATATCATGTTGAGCGTACCGTTTGAAGATGGTGACTTAACCGACGTTAGATTCTTGCAAAGAGTGAAAGAAGGAGACAAAAAGAAGCAAGCAAAAAAGAAATTCCACACTTTGTTAAATAACAAAATTCAATGAAAATGTGGTCTCTGAATTCGTCACAAGGGGAGAGTCGATCTCTTGTAACTAACCACATAATAATATAATATATACTACATGGTGTTCTTTTCAGAACAAATAAAATATAAGCTAATTAGAAGGATATTGGATCTAAAAGTAACAAGATACGAGTTTAAGCATAGACACTAGAGATGTTCAAACATAAAAGGTGAAGGAGAGGAATGAAACATTTGGGAATATTCATTACACTAATATAATGTGCGTAGATATGAGAACTTTTGGATTAAAGTCAGAGTTTATAATTCGTGTTGTACACTTCCAGGCGGAAATTGTTCTAGTTTTGGAATCTGAGCTCAAGAAAGATGCATAATACCTTCCATTTATATTATATGCTACGTAATTTATGTTTTTTGCAAATTTTTCTAAATTCTAACGCTTTTGATTCATAACTTTACATCGATTTTCCATTTACATTCTTTTAATACTAAAAGGTTCGGACCTAATATTTTATATGACTCCTTCCAAGTGTTATTTAAACCATTGACCTTTAGATTTTACCTTAGAATTTTTTACCAGTTGAACTAATAGCTCTTAGTAATAAGTGAACATGCGTGACTTTTAGCCTAAGCAACCATCTAATCTAATGAGTTCAATATCCTCCATTTACATATTTGCACTAAAAAATAAACAACACCCATATTTGATCTTATCTTAGCTTTCACTACAAGAAAATATAGACAAAACCGACGGAATTACCGACGAACTTATTTTCGTCGGTATTAACCGACAAATTACCGACCCATAACCGACGAACATTCATCTGTCGGTTTTCCGTCGGTTTTGTCGTTAATTAACCGACAGAAAATAAGTTCGTCGGTTTCCCGTCGGTTAATAACCGACAAATACAATTTCATCGGTTTTACCGACATGTTAACCGACAAATCGTACCGACGAACGTTTATCCATCAGTTATAGCGACATACCGACGGATAACCGATGGTAAATTACCGACAAACTCTCTGTCCGTCTGTTTTACCGACATAAAAACCGACCAGTTGTATCGATGAAAGATATTCTGTCGGTTATACCGACACAACCGACGGATAACGTATCTGCTTTTCCTATAACTACGTTATCACACTCATTCTCTTATGAAAACAAATTTTCTCGACAAAATAACTCATATTCTTCATATTTTTTTTTAAAAAAAAATTTACAGAAAAATCAATGTCTTATTTCCGATCATGGATGGACCAACCGATGCAGGATCCGGAGTCAAATGCAATAAACAATGATTACGCACGAGGTGTTGGAGAGTTTATGGATGTAGCTTGTCGACAACCATCCACCCGGAAAACTGGTATGTTGAAATGTCCATGTTGTATTTGCCGGAATTCTCGTAATGTTAGAATTGATTTCGTCTAGAGTCACTTATATACCAATGAATTTATGGATGGTTACAAGATTTGGTTGCTCCATGGTGAAAGACCAGAATATGGTAGTACTAGCGAATCATCATATGTTCCGAATAGGATAGAGAAACATAGAACGGATAGTGTAGATTTTGGTGTTGGTACGGTTCAAATGGTGAATAAAGCATATCGAGAACATATAGGGACGGTGGAGGAACCTAATTTGCATACGGTTGAAGAACCAAATTTAGAGGCCGGAAGGTTTTTTGATATGTTATACGCATCTAAACAGCCATTATATAAAGGATGTAGAGATGGTCATACTCCTTTATCATCTGCAAGTAGATTGATGTCGATAAAAACAGACTAAAATTTGGCAGAAGATTGCGTGGATGCCATAGCAGATTTTGTGAAAGACATCTTGCCTGAAGATAATCTTTCTCCGGCTTCATACTACGAGGTTCAAAAATTAGTATCTGGTCTTGGATTGCCATATCAGATGATTGATGTCTGTATCGATAATTGTATGATATACTAGAGAGAAGATGAAAACCTTAGGAAATGTAAATGGTGTGGTCAACCCCAAATCAAGGAAACAAGTGAGAGATATCATATCCCACATAAGAGGATGTGGTATTTACCCCTTACAAATAGGTTGAAGAGGTTATATCAATCTGAGCGTACAGCAGAGGCGATGAGATGACATGGAGAGCACAAAACAGAAGAAAGGGAAATTACGCATCCTTTTGATGCGGAAGCTTGGAGACATTTTCAGACTGTATATCCGGATTTTGCTTATGAGTGAAGAAATGTATATCTTGGATTATGTACAGATGGTTTCAATCCGTTTGGTAAGCATGGAAGACAATATTCTTTGTGGCCAGTAATTGTAACACCTTACAATTTACCTCCATCGTTGTGCATGCGTCGAGAGTTTTTGTATCTTTCGATTCTCGTTCCCGGTCCTGAACATCCAAAGAGATCACTTGACGTTTTTCTACAGCCATTGATTTATGTGTTGCAAATGTTATGGGAACACGGCGCTGAAGCATATGATATATCCTGCCAACAAAACTTTCAGATGCGAGCGGTACTTATGTGGACGATAAGCGACTTTCCTGCTTACGGTATGTTATCCGGGTGGACGACACATGTAAAGTTATCTTGTCCTTATTGTCAAGATAACACAGATGCATTCCAATTGAAGAACGGACGAAAGACATGCTGGTTTGATTGTCATAGAAGGTTTCTACCTCTGCGTCATCCTTATCGTCGTAGCAAGACTTTGTTTAGGAAGAACAAGCGAGTGAATGATGTTCCACCTCCTGCAGCAGATGGTGATGATATTTTGATTCAGTTACGGGGTTTTGGAGCATCGAGGACTTCTGATGTTGGTGGGAAAGGGCATACAAATTTATTCGGTGCTGGTGTGAATCACAATTGGCACAAAAAAGAATCTTTTGGGATTTGCCGTATTGGAAAGACCATTTGTTGAGGCACAATCAGGACGTCATGCACATTAAGAATAATTTCTTCGACAACATCATGAACACCGTCCTAAACGTACAAGGGAAGACAAAAGACAATTTAAAGTCTAGATTAGACTTGGCAAATAAATGCTCATGACCGCAACTCGAAGTACTGCCAGATGGGAAGTATCCAATACTGACATATCGTTTAGAAGTGCCAAAAAAGCAAGCGTTCTTCGACTGGATTATTCGTAGTGTCAAGATTCCTGATGGTTATGCATCCAATTTGCGTAATTGCGTTGACCTTGCAGAAGGAAAGTTTAGTGGAATGAAAAGTCATGACTGTCATGTTGTGATGCAACACCTACTTCCATTTGCTTTTACACATCTTCTTCCACAGAACGTTCATGAAGCTATTGCAGGTAAATTATTACCAAATAATTTTTAAAATAAATTACGTAAATTATTCATACCAAGCAGCTGTTGGTGGTTTTTTCTGAGATATATGCAAAAGATCGCTTATAGTTGACGGTATCCGTAATTTAGAGGCAAATATTCCGCTGATCTTATGCAATCTCGAGAAGATATTTCCACCGTCATTTTTTTATGTTATGGAACATTTACCAATTCACCTCCCTCGAGAAGTACCATTAGGAGGCCCTGTTCAATATCGATGGATGTATCCTTTTGAGCGTTATATGTTCCATTTAAAAAAGAAGGTTAAAAACTTAAGCAAAGTCGAGGGTTCCATTGTCTCGCAGAGCATAAACGAAGAAGTTTCACACTTTGCTGAATATTACTTTCCATCTGAGGTTCAAACAAAGAGTCGTAAGCCTTCTCGCCACGATGATGGAGGCAAGCGACCAAGTTATCCTGTCTACGTACCTAACTTGTTTACACAAATTGGTCACTTAAGTGGGAAAGGAAATAAATGAAAACTTTTAGAGCAGGAGTACACGCATTTGCATAGGTATATTCTCAATAATTGTGAGGATATTCTGCAATATGAGAGGTAATTAATATTATGAATTTTTTAAATATTATATTTTTTATAAAATACTAATAAGTTTGATGTAGGATTTACATGGCCTTAATACGCACCTACTACACGGGTTACACCGAAGAACAACTTAAGAAAGTAAAAGAGGGAGATTTTTCTGTTTGGCTTGCATTTTATGTAAGTGTTATATATATATATATTTATTACTTTTAAAAAATTACATGTCCGAAATTATAATTAAATTGTAATTAACTTGTCACAGGTAAGAGAAGAGGTAGAGAAAGGTCAATCATTTCCATCATGGTTATTATAATTCATAAACGGGCCTAACTACAATGTAACTTCATACCCGAGATACTGCACGAGGGGATACGCATTTAGGATTCACGAGGAGGGGTCAAAGAGAACAAAAGTGGATTATGGTATCTCATCGACATTTGATGATATTGTGTATTATGGTATCCTTAGAGAGATACTAGAAGTTCGGTATCCTGACATGATCAACTTAAGATGCATTGTATTCTGATATATCATGGTTTTTACCCGTTTTCGACCATGATATAAGTCCTTTTCATAGAGTCTTTTTGGTATTTTTTGAGTTGTTTTGAGTCTTTACAGGTTATTGAACGATTGGAGCTTTATGGGAGCTTTTGGAGCATTTTGGGAGCATCAAGGAAAGAAGAGCTAAAGTGATCAACTCGGAGTCGAGTTTTCAAGGCTGTGTCGATCGACACGGACCTGTGTGTCGATCGACATGCCCGTCTGACACGTGAAGACTTCAAGTTTTGAAGAAATTCCAGTTTGGCCCAAAAGGCCCAGAAGTTTACACCAAGGCCCAATCCGATTTTTAGACAATGAAAATAGTTTTTCCTTAGGTTTTCATGTTTATATCTTGTTTTCTATTGAGACTTGGAGGATCAGAGATTTGGGGAGACTTCAGACTTTCAGAGATTTCGAAACCCTTTTGTATCTCTAACTCTATCTTTAATGCAATTTATTTCATTCATTATGATTTCATCATTTATGTCTGAGTAGTTTGCTTGTTAGGTTTAGGGTAGTTCTAGAGTTTGATGAGAAATTGGTAGGATTGAAACCCTGTTAGGATTTATCTTTATGTTCTTCATCTAGATTGATTTAACTCTGATTTTAGGATTGATCAACTAAAATTAGATATCATAGGTTGTTTAATAGATGCGAAAGTATTATTGATAACCTGAAATAATCTTAGATGAGCAAAATTACTTATTCGCAAAAAAATTTGGTTTAGGAATTTTGTGAGCAATTAAACTTGAACTATAAAGCTTGATTTAATTCTCTAGGTTCACAAAGAAATTTGGGATTTAGGAATCTAATCATAGATAGTCTCTGCAACGAAAGTTGATTGATTTTACATTCGTGTTTATGTTCTAGAACCGTTCTTAATAAAATCCTAACCGTTTTCGTCTCTGTGTCGATTGACACATACCTTTGTGTCGATCGACACGACCATATTTCAAGTCATCCCTGCGAATTACCCTTGGCCTAACTCTTTGTCTAATTGATTTCAAGAACTTTATCATCATTCACTGTTTACTTTGCCGTCTATTTTACATTAATACATTTTTGCTTAGCATAATTTGAACTCACGAATTGGTTGTGTTATTCGATTCCCTGTGGATTCGATCCCTAAGTACTACATCGATCTCTTAATTTGAGAGAGTAGCTCAGGGTAAATTTGAGCATATCAAATTTTGGCGCCGTTGCCGGGGACTCGATTTAACCAATCGATTTGTGATATTAAAATTTTGTCTAAGTTTTTATCTTTGTTTATTTTACTTACTATTTCTTTTCTTTTGTGTGTTTCAGGTTTATGCATCCTCGCGTTACCCGAAGCAACCAGAACAAAGAGCTACTTGATCTCAATCCTGAGATTTTGAGGTTAGAACGAGCCAACAGAGCAGCGACAAGGACAACCAATATGAATCCAATGATCCTTATCAGAGGTGACGATGGTTTTCTTCAGGACTCTGAGGGTCGTAGACGAAATGCTCAAGGTCAGAGGATTGATGAGAACGGGGCTGTGATTTTGGAGGAGCAGCATGCTGTACAGCGCCATGAGCCAGCTGGGCGTGGGCGCACTCTAGGAGAATACAACAGGCCAGACGAATTCTATGCCAACAGGGCAGCGATTCGCCCTCCTGCTTTCCAGAGAAACGATTTCGAGCTAAAGCTTGCCTATTTCTCTCTTGTGGCTCAGCACCCCTTCCACGGTCTATTATCTGAGCATCCCATGGACCACATTGAGAGGTTCGAGGACCTAGCATCCAGCATCAAGGCAAATGGAGTCTCTAGCGACTATCTCTACTGCAAGTTGTTCCCATACTCTCTCAGTGGAGAAGCAGCTTACTGGCTGAAGCAGCTGGAGCCGGGCTCGCTGACTACTTGGGAGGACACTAAGAATGCCTTCCTCAACAACTTCTTCGATGAGGCAAGGTCTAAGGATTTGAGGAACAAGATCTCCACTTTCAAACAGGGATCGACTGAAGCATTCAACGATTCTTGGATGCGATTCAAGTCTTACCAGAGAGATTGTCCTCATCATGGGTTTAGTGATGTTCAGCTGCTGGGCATCTTCTTCAAAGGGATTGACTGGAGGTATCAGATGGCCCTCGATTCAACTAGCAATAGGAACTTCAACACCAGGTATCCGGAAGATGCACTGATTCTCATCGATAACTTGGCTTCCAGCAACAGTACCAAGAATGCAGACTTTGAGAGGAAGAAGTTGGGTGGTAACATGGATGGAAGCCAGATCGCTGAGGTTAAGGCTACACTGGATTCGGTACACAACCTTCTAGTGGGGAAGAAGTCAGTTTAGTTTGCTCAAGAGATAGAGACCTTCATTCCCGACCCCGTGTCCATCGACACGAAAGTAGCATGTCGATCGACACAGGATGGAAAGGATGTCAACTTCATCAGTGGGACTGGTTTTCAGAATCAGAGGTTTGGGAATCAGCAGGGTAACAGAGGCTTCAACGGGAACTACCAAAGGAACTACGGTTCTTCCTCCCATCAGGCACCTCCTCCTCAGACAGCAGAGAGCAGCGAGATGAAATCCATGCTAGAGCAGATTTTGGAAGGGCAACAGAAGATGACCGTATGTTTTAATGGGAAAATGGATGCGATGTACCAAGATCTGAATGGGAAGTTCGAAGCTTTGAACGCCCACGTCAAGAAGCTGGATATGCAAGTTGCTCAGACCGCAGAGTCAATTAAGAGGCAAGAAGGCTTTCTTCCAAGCAAGACTGACGCCAACCCGAGACTACACGTCAATGCTATCACTTTCCAGAGTAAAGAGGAGGTTGAAGGAGACGATATTGGAGCTACAAACCCCATGTCGATCGACACGGAAGGAGTGTGTCGATCGACACAGGTCGAAAATCTCAACTCAGGAAGTTACGCAATCGATGATTTCTCGCGTAAGATCGACACGAGGTCGACACATGCATGTCGATCGACACAAACCCTTAATGTCGATCGACACGGGTCCCAGATGAGTCCAACCACTTCAAAACCTTTAGCCAAAGCAGAAGAAAGGGTCTACAAGCCCAAGATCCCATATCCACGAGCTATTAACGTCAAAACACCAGAGGAGAAAGGGAGACATGCTCAACCACAGCTAAGGAAGTTGCAAAAGATAACTAATCATGGGATGTTCGCTGTTCCTTGCTCAATCAAAGGTATGGAATTCAAGAATTCTCTTTGTGACACTGGAGCTAATGTGAATGTCATGTCTCAATCTGTTGCAAGGAAGCTGGGGATTAAGGATTTGCAACCTTTGAAGATGTCTCTCGCGCTGCCCGACTTTTCTTCAACAGTCTTGAAAGGGTTCATTCCTGACTTGATGCTTCAAGTAGGCGATTGTCTGGTTCCGGTGGATTTTCAAATCATGGAGACGAAGAATGACAGGGAGAGACCATTGATTCTTGGGTCATTATTCCTTGCCACTGTGGGTGCAATTGTGGATTTTCCCGATCAGAGAATCTCCTTCTCCAAAATCAACAAGAATGTCTTCTACCCTTTAGTCCATATCATGGAGAATTCTTGTCTGACCGTTACAAATGGAGGAGAGCGGAGTTCAGACCTTGGAGCTGACACGAAGAAGATCACATGTGCCCCACCTTCGATTCCACCCCCTTTGAGATCTGATAGAGCCTCAGCTGCACCCAAAGTGAAGCGCAAGAAGACTTCCAAACCCTTCTCCAGGTTCAGAATCATCCTTCCCATGGAGCTAAAGGAAAAAGGAGAGGTAGTTATCCAAGAGATGATGCAGAACACTATGAAGCTCTTTCCAGGTGTTGTTCCTTTCACCAATCCCCCAGGAGTCTTCGTCCTGACACAGTTGAGCTAATGACTGAAAACAAGCGCTTAGTGGGAGGCAACCCACTGGTAAGATTACTTATTTTTGTTTTTATTTTTCTTTTGTTTACTAACTTTTGGTTTTGTTTTTAAGTGTTAAAAAAAAAAAAAAAAGAGAAGAGCGAGGAAACGTCGTGTGTCGATCGACACACCTACTCGTGTCGATCGACACATCCTTCACAGGTAAGTTCCCTTTCGTTTTTCTTTGGTGTTTTGTTTGTTTTCTTTTCTTTCCAAACTCATGCTTCAATCACACTGGGGACAGTGTTGGTTAAGTCTGGGGGAGGGAAACTACTAACGTGTTTTTATTTGTTTTGGTTTATTTTGAGTCAAAATTTCATTTTTATTGAGTCAAAACAGTTGGAAACTATGACTTTTCTCTTGATCTATTGGATTGTTCTTTCAGTTGTGTGACCATTTTTCAGGATCAATTTCAGAGAAGACTAATGGGAAATCCTAAGGCTGACCGGTTGACTGGAGACGTCTGCTACTTCCAGTATAATCCGCCAAGTCAGAGCTACTGCACGGTCTTCCTTGAGATTGATGTTCATTGGGGTTGACTCCTCATTCATACCTGACAAGTGCAATCTCTGTTGAAAAGAATGGTACTCCTTTCCTTCGATCTAAAAAAAAAAATATATATATATGAATGATTTGGAGTGATATGATAGTTCTTGAGTATAGGATGAGGAAATAAAATTCCAATGAATCTGTACTCAAGAAGTGATCACCCAGAGCTCAAAAGCAGCAGTCTGAGTCCCTTAAAACGGATGTAGAAGACAAGCAATCTCACGATCCTGTCTCCTCACAAGGAACAACAGTAGTGAGTCACGACCCTGTCTCCTCACAAGGAACAACATTAGTGAAAAATGCACTGTTTTGAGTCTCAACAATCATAGAAAATAGGAATAGAGAATCAAATAAGTCTGGGGGAAGAATACCAAGTGTAGTATAGGTTGATTTGTCATGGTATAGTATGGGAATGAGTCTAGAAGGTTCTGGGCATTGAGATCATTGAGACTAAGCGATGAGGACTAACGGATTATGCTGTGAAGTGATGGATGAATTTGGGAAGCTGCGAAAGTCTGCGGAGAAGTACATGGTGGTCTGATTCTGGGTTGGTTCTGTATTATGTGGTTCACTAGATTGGAAGGGTCAGTTCATTGCTCCAAGGGAAGGTAAGTTTCTGTGTTTTCAAACCTCTTTCACATTCTGAGTATATGTTTTGCTTGAGGGCAAGCAAATGCTAAGTCTGGGGGAGTTGATATATCATGGTTTTTACCCGTTTTCGACCATGATATAAGTCCTTTTCATAGAGTCTTTTTGGTATTTTTCGAGTTGTTTTGAGTCTTTACAGGTTATTGAACGATTGGAGCTTTATGTGAGCTTTTGGAGCATTTTGGGAGCATCAAGGAAAGAAGAGCTAAAGTGATCAAGTCGGAGTCGAGTTTTCAAGGCTGTGTCGATCGACACGGACCTGTGTGTCGATCGACATGCCCGTCTGACACATGAAGACTTCAAGTTTTGAAGAAATTCCAGTTTGGCCCAAAAGGCCCAGAAGTTTACACCAAGGCCCAATCCGATTTTTAGACAATGAAAATAGTTTTTCCTTAGGTTTTCATGTTTATATCTTGTTTTCTATTGAGACTTGGAGGATCAGAGATTTGGGGAGACTTCAGACTTTCAGAGATTTCGAAACCCTTTTGTATCTCTAACTCTATCTTTAATGCAATTTATTTCATTCATTATGATTTCATCATTTATGTCTGAGTAGTTTGCTTGTTAGGTTTAGGGTAGTTCTAGGGTTTGATGAGAAATTGGTAGGATTGAAACCCTGTTAGGATTTATCTTTATGTTCTTCATCTAGATTGATTTAACTCTGATTTTAGGATTGATCAACTAAAATTAGATATCATAGGTTGTTTAATAGATGCGAAAGTATTATTGATAACCTGAAATAATCTTAGATGAGCAAAATTACTTATTCGCAAAAAAATTTGGTTTAGGAATTTTGTGAGCAATTAAACTTGAACTATAAAGCTTGATTTAATTCTCTAGGTTCACAAAGAAATTTGGGATTTAGGAATCTTGTAACGACCGCGAACCAAATTACGGAATATTTGTTGATGAGTACCCTCTGCCGCGCATTGATGAGTTGTTAGATCAGTTGCGAGGGGCTACCTGGTTCTCCAAGATCGACTTGGCTTCGGGATACCATCAGATTCCGATTAAGGAGGCAGATGTGAGGAAGACTGCTTTCAGGACGAGGTATGGGCATTTTGAGTTCGTGGTGATGCCTTTTGGTTTGACGAATGCACCAGCAGCGTTCATGCGGTTGATGAACGGGGTATTCCAGGAGTATCTGGATGTGTTTGTGATCATCTTTATCGATGATATTCTGGTGTATTCCAAGAGTCCTGAGGAGCATGAGTTGCATCTGAGAGTAGTTTTGGGGAAGCTGCGGGAGCAGAAGTTGTTTGCGAAGTTGAGCAAGTGCAGTTTCTGGCAGCAAGAGATGAGTTTCCTTGGCCATGTGGTGTCTGTAGAGGGAGTTTCTGTGGATCCGGCTAAGATCGAGGCTATCAGAGAGTGGCCTAGACCGAGGAATGCCACCGAGATTAGGAGTTTTCTTGGGTTGGCAGGTTATTATCGAAGATTCATCGCGGGATTTGCGAGTTTGGCTAAGTCGATGACCAAGTTGACCGGGAAGGATGTTCCTTTTGTGTGGTCTTCTGCGTGCGAGGAGAGTTTCGGAAAGCTGAAGGAGATGTTGACGAGAACACCGGTGTTGGCGTTACCCGAGCCGGGTGAGCCTTACGTGGTGTATACCGATGCTTCGGGTGTTGGTTTGGGTTGTGTCCTGATGCAGCAGGGAAAGGTTATTGCGTATGCTTCGAGGCAGTTGAGGAAGCATGAGTGCAACTACCCTACCCATGATTTGGAGTTGGCTGCGGTAATTTTCGCTCTAAAGATTTGGAGATCTTATCTTTATGGCGGAAAGGTTCAGGTGTTCACAGACCATAAGAGTTTGAAGTATTTCTTCACTCAGCCGGAGCTGAACCAGAGACAGAGGCGCTGGATGGAGTTGGTAGCGGATTACGATTTGGAGATCGGATACCATCCGGGTAAGGCTAATCTTGTTGCAGATGCGTTGAGTCGGATGAGGGTTGCTTCGGCTCAGGAGCGTGATATGGAAGCTCTGGTAAGCGAGATTAGTACGTTGAGGTTGTGTGTGATCTCACAGGAGCCGTTGGGGTTAGAGGCAGCTAACCAGGCAGATTTACTGAGCAGGATTCGGGGTGCGCAGGAGAAGGATCAGGGGTTGATTGATGCTTCTAAGGCGACAAGTTCGGAGTATGTGGTCTCAGCAAGTGGGATGATACTGGTGAATGGGCGGGTTTGTGTACCCAAGGACGAGGATCTGAGGCAGGAGATTCTGAGAGAGGCCCATTCGAGCATGTTATCGATTCATCCGGGGGCGACCAAGATGTACCGTGATCTGAAACGGTATTATCACTGGGTCGGGATGAAGAGGGATGTAGCTAATTGGGTTGCAGCGTGCAACGTGTGTCAGCTGGTGAAGGCTGAGCATCAGGTTCCGAGTGGTATGTTGCAGAGTTTACCCATTCCGGAGTGGAAGTGGGATATGATTACCATGGATTTCGTGACGGGATTGCCGTTGTCACGGACGTATGATGCGATTTGGGTGATTGTGGATCGTCTGACCAAGTCAGCCCATTTTCTTGCCATCAAAAAGACCGATGGGACGGTAGTGTTGGCTAAGAAGTATGTGCGTGAGATAGTGAGGCTGCACGGGGTGCCGGCGAGTATTGTGTCAGACAGAGATCCGAGGTTCACGTCTGAGTTCTGGAGGGCGTTTCAGGCAAAGATGGGCACTAAGGTGCACATGAGCACGGCATATCATCCTCAGACAGATGGACAGTCGGAGAGGACTATTCAGACTTTAGAAGACCTGTTGAGGATGTGCGTGCTGGATTATGGTGGTCATTGGGCGGATCATCTGAACCTGGTTGAGTTTGCGTACAACAACTCATACCAGGCGAGTATTGGGATGGCTCCATATGAGGCTCTGTATGGGAGGCCGTGTAGGACACCATTGTGCTGGACTCAAGTGGGGGAGAGGAGCATGTTTGGTGCGGATTTTGTTCAGGAGACGACGGAGAAGATCCGTGTCTTGAGATTGAACATGAGAGAGGCTCAGGATCGGCAGAAGAGTTATGCTGATAAGAGACGGAAAGAGCTGGAGTTTGAGCTGGGAGATCTAGTGTATCTCAAGGCAGCGATGTTGAGGGGTCCTAACAGATCCATTTCAGAGAATAAGCTAAGTCCAAGGTTTATGGGTCCGTTTCGGGTGGTGGAGCGGGTTGGACCAGTGGCTTATCGGTTGGAGTTACCTCAGAGTATGAGAGCGTTTCATAAGGTATTTCATGTATCGATGCTGCGGAAGTGTCTACATGAATCTGAGGAGGTGTTGGCTAGGATCCCGGAGGATCTTCAACCCAACATGACGTTAGCGGCGAGACCTATGAGGATTCTCGAGCGGAGAGTCAAGGTGCTGCGTCGGAAGAGGATACCATTGGTGAGAGTCATGTGGGACTGTGATGGTGTCGAGGAGGAGACTTGGGAACCAGAGGCAAGTATGAAGGCAAAGTTCTCGAAGTGGTTCGAGAAGCAAGCGGAGGCTTGAGTGTTTTTCTGGTTTTCAGTAGTTGTATTAGCTTGTTGCTATGAGTTGTATGTATTTTCGTTTGGGTTGTAACGATATACATTGTTGAGATTTAATAAGATGGGGTTTTTCTTATTATCTTGGGTTATAAGACGGATGTTCTTATGGTATGACGGGGAGATCATGGGTTTGATGACTGGGTTAGGTCATGTGTGTAATGACGGGGAGGTCATTTGAGGGGCTAGGATAGAAGCTCTATGGGAGTTAGGGCTTGTCTAAGTATCTAGGGATGGGGGTCCTAAGGGATTAGGACGGGTAGATCCCTAGATGGCGCTGGAAAATAGAGGTTTTATGTGAGTTAGAACCTGTCTATTTTCTAGGGGGAGTCTGGAACAGAAGTCTTATGTGAGTTAGGACTGTCTTTTCTAGGGACTCCGATGGAAACACCCTGGCGATTGGGTTGTTTCAGATGACCTGGAGATTGGTCATGAGTGATATTCCGGGTTTGGGAATATCGGGGTAGGAAACACCCTGGCGATTGGGTTGTTTCAGATGACCTGGGGATTGGTCATGAGTGATATTCCGGGTTAGGGGATATCAAGATGGGAACCACGGAAGTAAATCGGTCGACAGGTGCTTATGATGCACGTTACAGTGTTACTGCTCCAGGGGATGGTGATATTCTCCTGCATATACTTTGAGGGACAGAGATCTCTCCAGAGGATGTGTGATTTCCTCTGCAGCCGATAGCTTGACGGACTGTGTGTCCCGAGAGTGGGAGGGGCTGGAGCATACCGAGAGCCGGTATGGTATACATCGAGAGCTCGTAGGGTGACGATCTTGCGAGTGGGAGTGGTGTATAGAGATATGAGTTTGAGCAAGAGTACCTATAGTGTGATTATAAGTATGAGATTTGATGAACTTCAGGGATCGGGAATGATCTCAGGTGGTTTGTGGATGTCTAAGCTAGGGTTGTTACTCGAGTTTGGAATTTTAGTTCAGACGACCCTGGTAAACATATGTAGCCTCTTTGGTCGTGCATGTTCTTGTTTGATTGTTGTGCGACCAATTGATCCAAGGTCTGGGTCTACGGTGGGTCGGGCATGTTCTTGTTTGATTGTTGCGCGATCTATCGGACAACCCTGATCCGGATCAGCGAGTGTTGCATCGTGGATGTTTTCTGGGGGAATCTGGTCGAGATTCAGACATGAGTGTCAACTTTAGTGAGACGGGGTTAGGATGCTGGCACAGTTGGGCCAGAGGGCTGCTTACAGTTATGTTTGACCGTAAGGTGACGGTTTCGCGTGATTCGAGGACGAATCTGTGTTAGTGGGGGAGAATTGTAACGACCGCGAACCAAATTACGGAATATTTGGTCGTGTGTCGATCGACACAGGGAGTGTGTGTCGATCGACACGAAAAAAAAAAAAAAATAAAAAAAAATAAAAAATAAAAATAAAAATAAAATAAAATAAAATAAAATAAAATTTCCCTATAAAAGGGAGAGAGTGTCGGCAGTGGTCTGGAGAAAGATTTCTCAGAGTTTTGAGAGGTTAGAGAGAGAGAGAGAAGAGTTGGGAGAATGTGAAGTGTTTTTGGGTTGAAGACAGCTTCTGTTCGTGTTTTGGAGAAGACAAACGGAGGTCAAGATCACGACGGATCGGAGTGAAATTTGGAGGCCTTCAACTGCGATCAGTCAACTTCGGAGGAGTTTTGCCGTCGTTCTGTTGTGACCCAGGAAGCGTTCTATATACGTTCGGATCATCGAAATTGCGAGTTGTTTTCTCGTCGAACCGTTTTGAACCAAGAGACGATCTGTATACGGGAGTTAGAGGACGTTCTACATACCGTTGTGTAGCTCGTCGTGTCTAGTTTCCAGCGCCGGTTTCCGATTGGAATTTGGAGTAGCCGTTCGTAGTATACGTTGAGTTCTTTGGGGCGTGCGTGTTCTTGGTGTTCTGGGTGTTCTTGAACACTTTTGAATCCGTTTTCCTTCCCAAATCAAGGTGAGTGCGTGACCATGGGTGCGTGTAAGCATAAGAAGTGTTAGGATGCGTTTGTGTGTTGTTTGGGATCGAATTTCGTGTTGTTTGATGGATTAGTATGCAGAAAATCGCGTGTGCGAGTTTTCTGGGTTTGGTGTGTCGATCGACACATATGGGTGTGTCAATCGACATGGTGTCAGTAGGTCACCGGGATGGTGTGCTGACGGACATGAGTGTCGGAGTCGGTGTCGATCGACACGGGTTAGTGTATCGATCGACACAGGTTGTTTTTACGCGATTGAGTTGTTTTCATGTTGATTGTTCATCCTGGTATTATAGCATTGCTTATGCTTATATTTGTACATAGCCTGTTGATGGGATGACCGTCTCACTGGGTATTTATGATAATACTCACGCATCTCTTATAACCATGTGATGCAGGTAAAGACAGTCAGTGATCGTGGAATCATGGCCGGGACGAGGGGAATGATCTAGTGGCTCGTTTTCGTGTAATAAGTTAGAATTGCTAGGGTGTTAGCAATTTCAGAACTATGTGTATTACCGAATTGAACTAGAATTAATAAGTATGGGCTTGTTAAATGATAATTGTATTTGATTGTTGAATCATTGTTTCCGCGCTGTTTGTTTATTGGACCGTTGAGGATCACTATTTATGATAATAGTGATCCGGTTAAAATTTTTTTTTTTATTTGACGGGTTGGGTCGTCACAGTTTGGTATCAGAGCCCTAGCGGTTCTAGGGCTAGTTAGTTAATTGATTATGCGAGTTAGTCAATTGATTGTTGTGTGGGTATGGAGTCCTAGATCATCCCTTCCGAGCCTTCAATGAGATTCCACGGTATGTGTTTTGTGATTTCTGTTTTTTCTAGTACTTAGTATTCTGCTGGTTAGTGCAGAGTGATGGCTAGAGTGGCTAGAGGCAGAGGTCGCGGGGGCCGTAGAGGTCGTGGTGGTCGTGCTGGGCGTGGACGTGGGCGGGGACTTGGGAGTGAGTCTGCTGCCACGTGGGTGTCCCAGGAGACTACACAGGAGCGGGTAGTTGACTCGCAGGCGTTTCAGGAGGGGTCCGTGGGTGTGACAGCTACGGGTTCCAGTGAGAGGGCTGGAGGGGATAGTGTAGGTCCCGATGTAGCTGGTGGTGCGGTGGGCCCTGGTGGGGGTGCTGCCGTAGGCGTCGCCCCGGATCGAGATGATCGTCTGGCGGGTCTACTACAGATGATTCTGGAGAGGTTACCGGGAGGGGTGCCTGCTCCGGGTCATGCTCCTGGGGTGCAGCCGGGTATGGCTGGGGTGCAGCCGGGTATGGCTGGGGTGCAGCCGGGTTTGGCTGGGGTGCAGCCGGGTTTGGCTGGGATGCAGCCGGGTATGGCTGGGGTTGAGGAGCTTCCATCTTATCTGCAGATGATGGAGCAGATGCAGCGGATTGGTACTGCATTTTTCTCGGGCGGTGCTAGGCCTGAGGAGGCTGATGGGTGGCGGATGAGGTTAGAGCGTAACTTTCGCTCCATCAGGTGTCCAGAGGGATACAGAGTGGATCTGGCGGTACATTACCTAGAGGGTGATGCGCATCTCTGGTGGAGAGGTGTTGAGGCCAGGAGGGTGCAGGCCGAGATGGTCTGGGAGGATTTCTTGGCGGAGTTTAACGCCAAGTATTTCCCGCAGGAGGCGGTGGACCGTTTGGAGTCTAGGTTTCTGGACCTGACTCAGGGAGATCGGTCAGTGAGAGAGTTCGATTTGGAGTTCAGTCGACTTCTGGTACATGCAGGGAGAGGCATGGAGGGCGAGGATGCCCAGGTTAGGAGGTTCTTGCGAGGACTTCGACCAGATTTGAGGACTCGTTGCAGGGCGAGTAGGTTCGCCACGAGGGCGGAGCTGGTTGAGATGGCTGCTGCGATCGAGGAGGATCTCGGGGAGCAGGTTGTGGTGGTTAGTCCACCGGTGCAGCAGCAGCAGCCGAGGAGATCTCAGCAGCAGACGAGTTCAGGCAGGGGCGGCAAGCCTGCTCAGGGACAGAAGAGGAAGTGGGAGAGCACTTCAGGGGCTAGTCAGGGCGGTTCGGGATGCTTCGGGTGTGGGAGCATGTCCCATCGTGTGGCAAGCTGTCCGAGGAGGACCGGGACCGGGACTCGAGATGTGCGGGTCGGGGTTCAGGATACGCGGGTGTGTTATCACTGCAGAGAGACGGGGCATATTAAGCCCAAGTGTCCGAAGCTGCAGCAGTTGGCGGTGGCCGCAGTGCAGCCATTGGTAGTGCAGCCGTTGTCTCAGATTGCAGCAGCACCGCGTGTGTTCACGTCTGCGGAGGCGGGTGGATCTAGCACCAGACCGATCACAGGTATTTCCGAACTTGACTTTTTAAATTCATGGTTGTTTGAGTTTTTGTTTGTTGGGAAATTGTGAGTCTGTGCTAGAATGGTAGGGTTCTGAGGCACATGGAATTGTGCAGGGACCTTAGTTGTGGGCGGGTATGAGTCCCACGTGTTATTTGATTCGGGAGCTACGAATAGCTTTATTACGCCGGAGTGTGCGGAGAGCAGCGGAATCCAGAGTGATTCCGGGGAACAGGCGGGAGTAGTCAAGGTGGCTGGAGGTAGGACGTTGGCTACTTTCGGGCGCGCTCGTGGTGTGGATGTTCTGGTGGCGGGAGAGTCGATGCCAGCAGATCTGATCATCAGTCCGGTGGAGCTGTATGATGTTATCCTGGGTATGGATTGGTTGGATCGTTACAGGGTCCATCTGGATTGCCACCGAGGGCGAGTTGTGTTTGAGCGAGAGGCGGGGAGGTTGGTTTATCAGGGTGTGAGACCGACTTCCGAGAGTCTCGTGATTTCCACGATACAGGCCGAGCAGTTGCTTCTCAAGGGCTGCGAGGCGTATCTGGTGACGATAGTGATGCCTGAGTCTGTTGGAGGGGTTGCAGTGGAGGATATTCGAGTTGTTCGGGATTTCCAGGATGTGTTCCAGTCATTGGAGGGATTACCGCCATCGCGGTCGGATCCGTTTGTTATTGAGTTGGAACCCGGGACTACTCCGATATCTAAGGCACCTTACCGTATGGCTCCAGCAGAGATGGCAGAGCTGAAGAAGCAGCTGGATGATTTGTTGGATAAGGGTTTTATTCGGCCTAGTGTTTCACCGTGGGGAGCGCCGGTGTTGTTTGTGAAGAAGAAGGATGGTAGTTTCCGGTTGTGCATCGATTATCGGGGACTTAACCGAGTCACCGTGAAGAACAGGTACCCTCTGCCGCGCATTGATGAGTTGTTAGATCAGTTGCGAGGGGCTACCTGGTTCTCCAAGATCGACTTGGCTTCGGGATACCATCAGATTCCGATTAAGGAGGCAGATGTGAGGAAGACTGCTTTCAGGACGAGGTATGGGCATTTTGAGTTCGTGGTGATGCCTTTTGGTTTGACGAATGCACCAGCAGCGTTCATGCGGTTGATGAACGGGGTATTCCAGGAGTATCTGGATGTGTTTGTGATCATCTTTATCGATGATATTCTGGTGTATTCCAAGAGTCCTGAGGAGCATGAGTTGCATCTGAGAGTAGTTTTGGGGAAGCTGCGGGAGCAGAAGTTGTTTGCGAAGTTGAGCAAGTGCAGTTTCTGGCAGCAAGAGATGAGTTTCCTTGGCCATGTGGTGTCTGTAGAGGGAGTTTCTGTGGATCCGGCTAAGATCGAGGCTATCAGAGAGTGGCCTAGACCGAGGAATGCCACCGAGATTAGGAGTTTTCTTGGGTTGGCAGGTTATTATCGAAGATTCATCGCGGGATTTGCGAGTTTGGCTAAGTCGATGACCAAGTTGACCGGGAAGGATGTTCCTTTTGTGTGGTCTTCTGCGTGCGAGGAGAGTTTCGGAAAGCTGAAGGAGATGTTGACGAGTACACCGGTGTTGGCGTTACCCGAGCCGGGTGAGCCTTACGTGGTGTATACCGATGCTTCGGGTGTTGGTTTGGGTTGTGTCCTGATGCAGCAGGGAAAGGTTATTGCGTATGCTTCGAGGCAGTTGAGGAAGCATGAGTGCAACTACCCTACCCATGATTTGGAGTTGGCTGCGGTAATTTTCGCTCTAAAGATTTGGAGATCTTATCTTTATGGCGGAAAGGTTCAGGTGTTCACAGACCATAAGAGTTTGAAGTATTTCTTCACTCAGCCGGAGCTGAACCAGAGACAGAGGCGCTGGATGGAGTTGGTAGCGGATTACGATTTGGAGATCGGATACCATCCGGGTAAGGCTAATCTTGTTGCAGATGCGTTGAGTCGGATGAGGGTTGCTTCGGCTCAGGAACGTGATATGGAAGCTCTGGTAAGCGAGATTAGTACGTTGAGGTTGTGTGTGATCTCACAGGAGCCGTTGGGGTTAGAGGCAGCTAACCAGGCAGATTTACTGAGCAGGATTCGGGGTGCGCAGGAGAAGGATCAGGGGTTGATTGATGCTTCTAAGGCGACAAGTTCGGAGTATGTGGTCTCAGCAAGTGGGATGATACTGGTGAATGGGCGGGTTTGTGTACCCAAGGACGAGGATCTGAGGCAGGAGATTCTGAGAGAGGCCCATTCGAGCATGTTATCGATTCATCCGGGGGCGACCAAGATGTACCGTGATCTGAAACGGTATTATCACTGGGTCGGGATGAAGAGGGATGTAGCTAATTGGGTTGCAGCGTGCAACGTGTGTCAGCTGGTGAAGGCTGAGCATCAGGTTCCGAGTGGTATGTTGCAGAGTTTACCCATTCCGGAGTGGAAGTGGGATATGATTACCATGGATTTCGTGACGGGATTGCCGTTGTCACGGACGTATGATGCGATTTGGGTGATTGTGGATCGTCTGACCAAGTCAGCCCATTTTCTTGCCATCAAAAAGACCGATGGGACGGTAGTGTTGGCTAAGAAGTATGTGCGTGAGATAGTGAGGCTGCACGGGGTGCCGGCGAGTATTGTGTCAGACAGAGATCCGAGGTTCACGTCTGAGTTCTGGAGGGCGTTTCAGGCAAAGATGGGCACTAAGGTGCACATGAGCACGGCATATCATCCTCAGACAGATGGACAGTCGGAGAGGACTATTCAGACTTTAGAAGACCTGTTGAGGATGTGCGTGCTGGATTATGGTGGTCATTGGGCGGATCATCTGAACCTGGTTGAGTTTGCGTACAACAACTCATACCAGGCGAGTATTGGGATGGCTCCATATGAGGCTCTGTATGGGAGGCCGTGTAGGACACCATTGTGCTGGACTCAAGTGGGGGAGAGGAGCATGTTTGGTGCGGATTTTGTTCAGGAGACGACGGAGAAGATCCGTGTCTTGAGATTGAACATGAGAGAGGCTCAGGATCGGCAGAAGAGTTATGCTGATAAGAGACGGAAAGAGCTGGAGTTTGAGCTGGGAGATCTAGTGTATCTCAAGGCAGCGATGTTGAGGGGTCCTAACAGATCCATTTCAGAGAATAAGCTAAGTCCAAGGTTTATGGGTCCGTTTCGGGTGGTGGAGCGGGTTGGACCAGTGGCTTATCGGTTGGAGTTACCTCAGAGTATGAGAGCGTTTCATAAGGTATTTCATGTATCGATGCTGCGGAAGTGTCTACATGAATCTGAGGAGGTGTTGGCTAGGATCCCGGAGGATCTTCAACCCAACATGACGTTAGCGGCGAGACCTATGAGGATTCTCGAGCGGAGAGTCAAGGTGCTGCGTCGGAAGAGGATACCATTGGTGAGAGTCGTGTGGGACTGTGATGGTGTCGAGGAGGAGACTTGGGAACCAGAGGCAAGTATGAAGGCAAAGTTCTCGAAGTGGTTCGAGAAGCAAGCGGAGGCTTGAGTGTTTTTCTGGTTTTCAGTAGTTGTATTAGCTTGTTGCTATGAGTTGTATGTATTTTCGTTTGGGTTGTAACGATATACATTGTTGAGATTTAATAAGATGGGGTTTTTCTTATTATCTTGGGTTATAAGACGGATGTTCTTATGGTATGACGGGGAGATCATGGGTTTGATGACTGGGTTAGGTCATGTGTGTAATGACGGGGAGGTCATTTGAGGGGCTAGGATAGAAGCTCTATGGGAGTTAGGGCTTGTCTAAGTATCTAGGGATGGGGGTCCTAAGGGATTAGGACGGGTAGATCCCTAGATGGCGCTGGAAAATAGAGGTTTTATGTGAGTTAGAACCTGTCTATTTTCTAGGGGGAGTCTGGAACAGAAGTCTTATGTGAGTTAGGACTGTCTTTTCTAGGGACTCCGATGGAAACACCCTGGCGATTGGGTTGTTTCAGATGACCTGGAGATTGGTCATGAGTGATATTCCGGGTTTGGGAATATCGGGGTAGGAAACACCCTGGCGATTGGGTTGTTTCAGATGACCTGGGGATTGGTCATGAGTGATATTCCGGGTTAGGGGATATCAAGATGGGAACCACGGAAGTAAATCGGTCGACAGGTGCTTATGATGCACGTTACAGTGTTACTGCTCCAGGGGATGGTGATATTCTCCTGCATATACTTTGAGGGACAGAGATCTCTCCAGAGGATGTGTGATTTCCTCTGCAGCCGATAGCTTGACGGACTGTGTGTCCCGAGAGTGGGAGGGGCTGGAGCATACCGAGAGCCGGTATGGTATACATCGAGAGCTCGTAGGGTGACGATCTTGCGAGTGGGAGTGGTGTATAGAGATATGAGTTTGAGCAAGAGTACCTATAGTGTGATTATAAGTATGAGATTTGATGAACTTCAGGGATCGGGAATGATCTCAGGTGGTTTGTGGATGTCTAAGCTAGGGTTGTTACTCGAGTTTGGAATTTTAGTTCAGACGACCCTGGTAAACATATGTAGCCTCTTTGGTCGTGCATGTTCTTGTTTGATTGTTGTGCGACCAATTGATCCAAGGTCTGGGTCTACGGTGGGTCGGGCATGTTCTTGTTTGATTGTTGCGCGATCTATCGGACAACCCTGATCCGGATCAGCGAGTGTTGCATCGTGGATGTTTTCTGGGGGAATCTGGTCGAGATTCAGACATGAGTGTCAACTTTAGTGAGACGGGGTTAGGATGCTGGCACAGTTGGGCCAGAGGGCTGCTTACAGTTATGTTTGACCGTAAGGTGACGGTTTCGCGTGATTCGAGGACGAATCTGTGTTAGTGGGGGAGAATTGTAACGACCGCGAACCAAATTACGGAATATTTGGTCGTGTGTCGATCGACACAGGGAGTGTGTGTCGATCGACACGAAAAAAAATAAAAAATAAAAAAAATAAAAAATAAAAATAAAAATAAAATAAAATAAAATAAAATAAAATTTCCCTATAAAAGGGAGAGAGTGTCGGCAGTGGTCTGGAGAAAGATTTCTCAGAGTTTTGAGAGGTTAGAGAGAGAGAGAGAAGAGTTGGGAGAGTGTGAAGTGTTTTTGGGTTGAAGACAGCTTCTGTTCGTGTTTTGGAGAAGACAAACGGAGGTCAAGATCACGACGGATCGGAGTGAAATTTGGAGGCCTTCAACTGCGATCAGTCAACTTCGGAGGAGTTTTGCCGTCGTTCTGTTGTGACCCAGGAAGCGTTCTATATACGTTCGGATCATCGAAATTGCGAGTTGTTTTCTCGTCGAACCGTTTTGAACCAAGAGACGATCTGTATACGGGAGTTAGAGGACGTTCTACATACCGTTGTGTAGCTCGTCGTGTCTAGTTTCCAGCGCCGGTTTCCGATTGGAATTTGGAGTAGCCGTTCGTAGTATACGTTGAGTTCTTTGGGGCGTGCGTGTTCTTGGTGTTCTGGGTGTTCTTGAACACTTTTGAATCCGTTTTCCTTCCCAAATCAAGGTGAGTGCGTGACCATGGGTGCGTGTAAGCATAAGAAGTGTTAGGATGCGTTTGTGTGTTGTTTGGGATCGAATTTCGTGTTGTTTGATGGATTAGTATGCAGAAAATCGCGTGTGCGAGTTTTCTGGGTTTGGTGTGTCGATCGACACATATGGGTGTGTCAATCGACATGGTGTCAGTAGGTCACCGGGATGGTGTGCTGACGGACATGAGTGTCGGAGTCGGTGTCGATCGACACGGGTTAGTGTATCGATCGACACAGGTTGTTTTTACGCGATTGAGTTGTTTTCATGTTGATTGTTCATCCTGGTATTATAGCATTGCTTATGCTTATATTTGTACATAGCCTGTTGATGGGATGACCGTCTCACTGGGTATTTATGATAATACTCACGCATCTCTTATAACCATGTGATGCAGGTAAAGACAGTCAGTGATCGTGGAATCATGGCCGGGACGAGGGGAATGATCTAGTGGCTCGTTTTCGTGTAATAAGTTAGAATTGCTAGGGTGTTAGCAATTTCAGAACTATGTGTATTACCGAATTGAACTAGAATTAATAAGTATGGGCTTGTTAAATGATAATTGTATTTGATTGTTGAATCATTGTTTCCGCGCTGTTTGTTTATTGGACCGTTGAGGATCACTATTTATGATAATAGTGATCCGGTTAAAAATTTTTTTTTTATTTGACGGGTTGGGTCGTCACAAATCTAATCATAGATAGTCTCTGCAACGAAAGTTGATTGATTTTACATTCGTGTTTATGTTCTAGAGCCGTTCTTAATAAAATCCTAACCGTTTTCGTCTATGTGTCGATCGACACATACCTTTGTGTCGATCGACACGACCATATTTCAAGTCATCCCTGCGAATTACCCTTGGCCTAACTCTTTGTCTAATTGATTTCAAGAACTTTATCATCATTCACTGTTTACTTTGCCGTCTATTTTACATTAATACATTTTTGCTTAGCATAATTTGAACTCACGAATTGGTTGTGTTATTCGATTCCCTGTGGATTCGATCCCTAAGTACTACATCGATCTCTTAATTTGAGAGAGTAGCTCAGGGTAAATTTGAGCATATCATATTCCTCTGCGATTGGTACAATCCAGTTAGGATACTGGTGTTCGAATTGACAAGTTCGGAGGTACATCGGTCCACTCACGACGAAGACTAATGAAATATGACCCTTTCATCCTTGCATCACAAGCAGATCAGGTATAAATATGTGGTTCATTAATCACATAAATTAAAGTTTTATGAAATTTATTTATTTTTTGAAATAACATTTTCTTATAAATTTAGGTTTGCTACATTCGCTACCCACAGGTCACAAATCGGATAGATCCTTGGTTGACCATAACACCTATAAATCCAAGAGTAACACTATATGGAGTTACCGATCATGAGCCTTTGCAACCTAGCGGAAGTGGTTTAATGGCCCCGGTTGAGCATTCTCTTGAAGTCGACCTTGTCATTGACTTCACTACCTTCATAGATGATAGAGTTCACGAAGACTCTGAGCAATCAGTAGGAGAGTTTGACGATGATGAAGATTCAATTTCTTCTGATTATTTTACTGATTCAGAGTAGTTTATTATAATTATGTGTATTGGATCATTTTAATTTTCTTTTTGTTATTATATAATATTTTTGGATAATTTGAAATTTTTTAATTTGGAGACATAAATAGTAAATCATCATCAAATAAGCCTAATTTTAATATTAAACCTAAACCGCAAACCCTTACAAATATTTATACCCTAAATTCGTTTATCCATCGGTTTTACATACTCATAACCGATGGAAAACCGACAGAGACACCCTAAACTGACGGAAAACCGACTGAGACACGAATTTAGGATATAAATATTTGTAAGGGTTTAGGGTTTAGGGTATAAATATTTGTAAGGGTGTAGGGTTTAATATTAAAATTAGGCTTATTTGATGATGATTTACCACTTAAGTCTCCAAATTAAAAAATTTCAAATTATCCAAAAATATTATATAATGACAAGAAAATTAAAATGATATAATACCAAAAACCAACGAAAAATCGACGAGGCCTAGGCTTACCGTCGGTTTTCCGTCGGTATTCGACTACATAAACAACGAAAAACCGATGCGCCGCCTTTTTTGACAGGTACTATGATTTAAACCCGACAAATAACCGACGCACTTACATTTAGGAATCCAAATATAAATTCGTGTTATCAAAACAAGTAGTTCTCAACCTCTATTGATGTCTCCAACTACAGTAGAAGTAATACCAACATTAAAAGGATATAAAATGGTGGTTTTTATGAATTCTAATGAAATGACTAACTAATGGTATAAGTGTTATGTGTACTTATATACTTATATTTGTGATTTGCATTTTTAATTGTTAAAATGTTAAAATAATGATATAAATAGATTGTGAAACATCTAAATTAGAGAGTTAAATGGTAAATCATCATCAAATAAGCCTAATTTTACTTCCAAACCCTAAACCCTATACTCTAATCCTTATCTATACCCTAAACCCTTATTCCGTCTGTTTTGCGTCGGTTAATCTTCACTAAAACGACGGATTATCGACGAAACTCCCAGAATTGTCGGTTTTGGGTCGGTTTGTTTTTAATTCAGTCAACCGAGTAATTGAATCGCATACAAAAAAAAATTAGAACCGTCAGTTCTGGGAATTTATTTCCCCGTGTTTATTTTTCCCAAAAAATTTCACACCGCGCCACTTACTGTGTAATTATATTTTTCCCAAAAAATTTGTATCCCGTCGGTTTGTCGTCGGTTATGGATAATAAATTAATTATTTTTTTAACATAACCGATGGTTCTAAAAAAAATAAAACCTCCAACCGATCTCTCTTCCTCGCCATTATCGAAGCCTCCATCTTTCTCAATCGAAACCTCCATCGTTCACCTCCTTCTCAACCTTCTCCTTCGGCTCAAATCGGCTTCTCCTTCCCTCTCTACCCACATCGGCGGCTTCTCCTTCCCTCTCTACCCACATCGGCATCTCTCACCAAGCATTCTCTTGATGTAAGATTTCTTCTTCATGTGTAAATCCTAGAGATTTGGTTGATTTGGTTAACATTAGGTTTGTAAATTTGGTTTTTAGATTGTTTAGGTGTGTAAATCCTAGTGATTTGGTTGATTTGGTTAGTTGGCATTTCAAACGAATTAGTAGTGAATTTTTGGTTTATTTTAGGGTTTTATAAATTTATAAAATTAATATGATTTAAATAAAAACGAATTATTGGAATTTTTTTTACAAAAATATTTTATGTTGCTTTTTATGAATTATATGTGTTAGATTAGTTATAATATTGTATAGTTATGATTTATGGTGTATTTTAGGGTTTTATACATTTATAAAATTTATGTGATTTTTTGGTGAATTATATATTTTGTTACTAATTTAAGAATTATTAAAACTAATTTGATTTTAGAATTGTTTTTTTTTTTTAAATGATTTTTACTAGATTTTTATGAATTTATATATTTTAGGATTTGTATATTGAGATTTTATTAAACTTGATGATTTTTTTTCATATTACGTTTGCAATTAGAATTAATTTTATTATTGATTTTTTTTAAAGTTGTTAAATTTTCAGTAATGTTTATTTAACATTTTTTAAATTTTCGTAAGGCATTACGGTGAAAATTATATGGCGAGTCAATTGGGCCGCTCGACCCAAGATTCGGTGGATAGAGCGAGTGGATCGCAATCCGCTACTCAGAGCGATACCCCGATACCTCCTGTTCCACCGATGGAGATGAATATCGAGGATTTCGTTTCGCAGCCGGGACGAGACCGACTGACAGTTCTTGACCCTGAACTACAAGTATACAAATCTACATGGTAAGTCAATTTTAAGTTTTTCAATATTTGTTTTTAAATTAATGAAATCTCATAGCTTCTAATATTTTTGTTTAATGTTTTTAGGTTTGGATATTCGCACAACGGCATCTCAAAGTGCTACCTGCGAATGATGCAAGGACTCTTGAAGGAACCCTATCCACAATTCAATATCATACCGCAAACGGAGAAAGATATTTGGTTTAGACAATTTGCTGTAAGTAAATTTTTAATAATGATTTACGAATTTTATTTAATTTTAAATATTAACAATTTTTTGTTTTATCTTTTTTAGCAAGAATTTACATGGGATAGGAGCATAACACATGGGTTCGTGTGGCATTTGACAAGGACATTCAGAGATATTATAGTATGACTATTAACGAGTGGAAGCAAATGTGGCAATTGGGGAAAGTACCAAGGGGAGTGAACGATGCAGTGTTTAAAGAGTTGCAGCTTCACTGGGAGAAGCCTGAAACAAGTGCAACATCAACGACAAACTCTAAGAATCGGTTAAGCGATAGAGGTGAAAAAGGAATTGATAAACACAATTCTGGACCATTGAGCTTCAAGACCCGTAAACAACAATATGTAAGTGTTTCAACTTCTTTTTATTTTATTTTTATATTTTTAATAATTTTCCAACTAATTGTGCTTTTTAAATTAATAATAGTATGAGGAAAATGGTGTGTATCCTTCACATTTATATATGATGGAGCATATGCACACCAACAAAAAAACTAAACAAATAGACGATCCCGTTGCAAGAGAAGTTCTCGAGTCATCGAGGAAGAGGATTAAGGAGTTTTCGGAAAGCCAAAGATCGACTCCAGAAGACGTACCCATAGAGGTTATCAACAACATAGTTAGATAGGTAATTTAAAAAATTTAAGTTAAATTTGATTTTTTTTATGTTTATTATTAAAATTTACTAATTGTAACCGATAACTTATAGGAAGCACCGACAAAAAAGGGTCACATCTTTGGGTTAGGAAAGCTATTGGGAAGTCGGCGATCATCTTCATCTGCTCGGTCTTACGGCATCGACCACGCTGCCCTCGAGGAATCTCTGAAAGAAAGGGATGAGCGGATTGCAGCTTTGGAGAAGCAAATGCAAGAAGATCGAGAGGCGACCAGACGAAGTATGGAAGCTTTCAGAGAGGATATGCTTGGTTTACGGATGAACCTGCCTCAAAACCCATACTCGCCTCAAAACCCAAACCCGTAAATTTTTTTTTTTTCATATTTTGGATAATTTCATAATTTAATATTTAAAATATTATTAATATTAATTATAATTTTAATTGTATTATTCCAATTTAAAGAATTAATTTTTCTATAAAAATATAATTTTAAATAAAAAAAAATTAATATATCGTCAGTTATCCGTCGGTTTTGAAAAAATAATTTCGTCGGTATTACGTCGGTTTATTTTGTCGGTTATCCGTCGGTTTTACATTCCTTGGTATTTCGTCGGTTGTACTTGTCGGTTATCCGTCGGTTTTACTTGTCGGTTTACTGTCGGTTAAAGGTTGTCGGCTATCCATCGGTTTATTATCATCGGTATAGCCGTCGGTATTTCGTCGGTTTTATTTGACGGTTTACTGTCGGTTAAAAGTTGTCGGCTTTCTATCGGTTTATCGTCGGTTTCATGTCGTCGGTTTTTCATCGTTTATAAATGACGAAAAACCGACAGAATTTATTTACCGACCAGATAGAACCGACGACAAAAAGTCGTCGCTTTTCCGTCAATTAAGCCCTTTTCCGACGATTTACCAACGAAAAAGCTGGTCGGTAACTGTTTGTTTTCTTGTAGTGTTCTTATTGCGGATTTGTTGAGTAACACTTGGTCTGCGTGCATTTGATCCCTCGAAAACGATTTCGTTTATCGTGCACTTACGATAATATTTTTATCGTAAAAACCTTGTGCATCGAAAATATATCTATCTAATTTCTAGAAATTTCACCATGTTCATAAAATTTATTACTTCACCTTTTGCTATATCTAGATATATTTTTCGTTGACAATTTCTGTATCACACATTCTTAAACTAATTTTAGATAAATATTTAAAAAGCTAAACAATATAAAATTACCAATGAATATGCCGAGATTTTTTTCTATATTTCTAAATGCAATTTAGAAACAAAAAATGCAATTAATATATAAGAGGAGCACCTGTCAAATGAAATATATAACTCAAACTGTGACTTCTTATTTTCCATTTCTTTTTGAATATTATACATGGAGTAATTAATAGTGAAAGAGTTGTTTTAATTAATGAGTCCTCATAATTAGCTGGCAAAGTTTATTTCTAAACACATAGGGGGGTAAGAGCAAAGTGATAAGACCTAATAATGAGTAAAAGCATCTTTTTCGTTACTATATAAGCAATCCTCGTTTCCAACAAAACAAAACAAAGATAGTGATGCCGAGGTACAAGGTAATAACTGATGAAACATCAAGGAGAGCAGCATTCAAGAAGAGGAAAGCAGGTTTCTTGAAGAAACTCAAGGAGCTTGTTACTCTATGCGATGTCAAAGCATGTGCGGCCATCTCCAGTGAGTATGATTCGCAACCGGAGGTTTGGGCGCCAAGGGAAGGCAAAGAAGAGGTGATTTTGAAGGTTATGGAGTTGCCGATGCTAGGCTGAAGCAAGAGGATGATGGATCAAAAGGCTTATCTGTTGCATAGGATCACCAAAGAACAAGAGCAAGTGAATAAGCTTCATGATTGGAACCGAGACTTTTAGACAAGAGAGTTCATGTTCGACTGTCTCAGAGGGATCATGATGGAGTATAATTATGATGAAGATTCTATTCGAGCTTTGCGTGGTTTTATGGCTTGTTATCTCAATTTTCTTGATCGTAGGGTCGAGATCCTTACGCCGAACGGTCAGTCTTCTTTCATACCTCCTCTTACGGACAATGGTCTGTCTTTGTCCTTCTCTCCTCTTAGAGAGAATAATCAGTCTTTTTCCATCCCTCCACTTACGGAGAACGGTCAGTCTTCGCCCTTCTCTCCTCTTATAGAGAAAGGTCACTCTTCTTCCTTCCCTCCTCTTGTGGAGAAAGGTTAGTCTTCATTCCATCTTTTGTTGGAAGAGAATAAGAGAATAAAAAAATCTGAAAAACTTCTTTTTATTCTCGAGATCAAAAACAGAAGAATTGATTAATCGACTAAGAAAGAGAAGAAAAAAGAAGTGCACATATTTTACAAAGAATGGAAAGAATCTAGAAATCATTTGATCGATATTCCCTCGATGAGACCTCACCTGATTGAATGAAAAAGGGTTAGCAATAGAGAGTCTGAATTTCTCTAAGGGGTTTGGATTTGATTTGGAAGGATTGCTAAGCTTGTAGCGAGTACACCGAAGTACTACCTAATGTTGGCTCTATGGTATGTGGATGTGTTGGTTCAATGTGGCATTCCTAAGGTTAGCCGAAAGTTTCCGTTTTCAAACTTCGCTTTCCTTCTTAGTTTTTAATTTGCTTAAGGGCAAACAAAGGCTAAATCTGGGGGAGTTGATATATCATGGTTTTACCCATGCTATAAGTCTTTTTATATAGTCTTTTTGATATTTGTCGAGTCTTTTCTAGTGTTTATAGGTTTATTGACGTTCGGAGCATAATGGGAGCTTTTGGAGCATTTTGGAGCATTGTGGAAAGAGAAGCCAAAGCGATAAACTCGGATTCAATATTTTTGCCTTGCGTCGATCGACGCACATGTCTGACGAGGAAAAAAATGCAGAAAGGTTAGAAGTTTGGCACTCATTGGAGAACTTTCCACCAATCGATCAACTTGGGAATTTGATACAAGATATAGAATCGAGTTAGCTTCTGTTCAGAAGTTATTGGAGGTTATTCCAACGGTTGGATCGATATATATGACAGTTTTAATGAAGACATGTCAGTGTGTCCTTAACTGACCGGTTCGCTAGAAAAAAATTGTAGTTTTTTCTATTTTGATTTGGTTTTGTCGTAGAGATTGAACCAACAACGTGATTAGACCTATTTATTCTAGTTCTTAGCCATTATTTAGGCTACATCTTATTTTATATTGAGACAAATTTAGAGATTGATTTTGGAGTTTTTGGAGAGACAAATATGTACCTTGTTCTTAAGAGATTTCGAACCCTTTATCTCTTTCTCTATATTTTTAATGAAATCTTTTCTATTCATGATGTTTGTTTCAATCACCATGTCTGAGTAGTTTTCTTGTTAGGTTTAGGGTTATTCTAAGGAATATGAGAAATTGTTAGACTTGTTAGATTTGTTAGGGAACATCACTTGGTTCTTCATCTAGATTGTTATTAATGCTTTTTTTTAGTTTGCTCACCTAGAACTTAGATCTTAGGTTAATTGTTAGATGCGAAAGTATTGATAATTACTTGAACTATCTTAGATGAGCAAATTATCTATCTGCAAAGAAATTTGATTTAGGCAATTTGTGAACAATTGAATCTGTGCTTTAATGCTTGTTTAACTAATTGAATTCGCAAAGAAATTTGGGATTTAAGAAGTTAGACCTAGATAGTTTTCGCAGCGAAAGTTGGTTAACTTTACAAATGGTTTCATGTTCTAGAACGGATCTTATAATTTTCCTAACAATCTTTCTTGTCATCAATTTTGAGTTTCCTGCGAATTTTCCGAAAGCCTAGCGTTTGTCTCATTTATTAAAACTCGTTTTCAATAGCTTTTCCATCTAATTTCTTTAGTATTTTTCGTTAGTACTTTAGTTATTTTTTAGCTTGATTTGAATTCATAATATTTGGCGTGATTAGCGATTCCATGTGGATTCGATCCCTAAGTACTACTACGATCTTTTAATTTAAAAGAGTAGCTCAGGGTAAATTTGAACATACCATGTATGCTATTGGTTTTATATTAGTTTTGGTTAGTTCAAGTTTCAAATACCAATTTATATTCTCGGTTAACTATTTTTAAAAACGACAGTTGTCGAATTTAACATATCTCATAAATCGAATGAATACATAGGTTTCGAATGGTAACCACCCGCACTATTCCGCCCCGCACTAAACAGTAACCAAAATATATATTTACATATGTCTATCTAATAAAAATCTATATTTATATATATACATTGTTACTATTTGAACCGCTCTGTACCTATCCTGCTCCGTACTACAATGTCTTCATTCGGAGCCATAAGAATTTGAATAGTTTATGACTGAAAAAAAGTTACGAGGAAACAAGTTTGACTAGATAAAACTTAAAAGTATTATTTGTATATTTACAAAGTCTACGGATGAGAGAACAAAATTTGGATGGATTGAATTTGAGTGGATATCATCAATCTATTTACAAAAGGTAGTTAGAAATTCAAAAAATGAATTTACCTTTTTATTATACGCCCAGCCCTCTGTTTGTTAATATAAAATGTTTAAGATTTTTTTTTTGTTATTAAGTGATGGTTTCACTTTTGTATGCATAATTAATTATTTTTTAGGTGCTTTTAATTCTTTGAATTCTGCATATTGATTTTCTATTGGTTGAAATGTTTTGTATAAATAAAAAGTTATTTCAAAAAACAATAAAAATTTAATGATTTTTTAATTGGAGTGCATCAACCTTAAATATCATATATTTACAAAGAGAAAGAGAGTATTTTAAAATATTTAATCACTTTCAATATTCAACCGTTGGCTTCAAACAAATCATATCCCTTCCAATATTGTCATATAAGACCCGTGAACCAAAATTGGAATTTTTGGACAGTCCGTCGATCGACACAGGTTGCGAATTGAACCCGTTAGTTCAGTTTTTGAGCGTCGGTATGCGGTCTGGTTTAAGGGAACCCTAGGGTTCGCCTATATAAGTTAGGAAGCCATATTTCAGTCGCATTTTTGGGAGAGAAAAGCTGAGCTTTAGAGTTCCAGAGAGAAGAAAAAGAGATCCTTGAGTGTTCTTGTTCCTTACGGCTAAGAAAAAGCGTGATTGAGGCTTTGGAGGCAGTTTTGTCCGATTTTAGAAGAGGAGGGTAAAGGCCTGTAAAGACAGACTGTATCGGAGTGACACTTTCAGGTTATGTTTTCCACTCTCTGATCTTGATATAGGAGAAAACGGTTTGTCAATCGGATGTGTATTCTAGGAGTTATAATTGTTTTACTGAGAGAGGTTTGTGCAGTTTTGGATCTGCAATCAGTCCATTTCAAAAGAAGATTCCTATCGAAATATAAGGAATCAGAAGACGATCTGCATACCATTGGATAGCTCTCTCTGTCTAGTTTCCAGATCATGTTTACGATTTTTATTATGAGGTAATCTCCGTTCTCAGTGCGCTTTCGAAGTTAGCATGTCGTTTCTGTTTTTTGAAACCCTAATTCGGTTTAGAAGATTTTTGGAGAAATGATCGAGGTTTTGTTGGTTCGTGAGGAAGAAAAGATAGATCAGGGGCTGTAGGTGTAAGAGAGGTTTTTTTTCGTGGCTGTCCTTGTCTAGAATCGATCCAGAATCAAGATGAGTGCGTGACCATGGCTTCTCTGGATAATCAGAGTATTCATGATGCGTTTGATTGTGAATTGGAATGGATTGATAAATGATTACTGGTTATTTGTTCGTGCTATGCATTGTTGATTGATCGCTTGGTATTGTGTTATTTATTTATGCATGTGTGTATAGCCAAGTAGATGGGATGGCCGTCTCACTGAGTATTTGTGATAATACTCACGCATTTCTTTTAACCTTGTGGTGCAGGTAAAGAAAAGATGTGATCGTGGAATCAAGGCTATGAAGAAGAGATGATCTAGAGTCTCGTTTATTTGCTTTATGTGATTAATTAGAACCGCTAGGTTGCTGGTTTTATGGAATTGAATTGTTAAATTGGTTTGAATTGGTGATGGTTTGATGGTTTAATCTTTTGATTGGTTTGAGTTGATTTCCGCTGGTTATGTTTGGTTGCTTGTTGAATTGCTAAGTGTTGGAAATTAGTATTTATAGCGTCTGGTTGTTTCATTTTGGTATTAGAGCCTTTACAGTTTTTAGGGCGGGTGCACTTTATTGATAATGAGGATTTAGTAAATTGTTGTGTGTGAGTTTGGATTCCTAAATCATCTTCTTCGAGCCTTCAATGAAATTCTACGGTATGTGTTTGTTTGATATTTTCTGGCTTTTTAGTATGCTTAGGGTTCTGCTGTGGTAGTGTAGAGAGATGGCTAGAGGAGATAGAGGTAGATGTCGTGGTGGTCGTGGAGGACATGGGCGCGGTCGGGGACTTGAGAGTGAGTCCGCCACCGCGAGTGTGGCCCAAAGTTCCGTGCAGGAGCAGGTGCAGCTTTGCAAACGTTTCAGGAGGGGTTCGTGGATGTGGCAACTACGAGTACCAGTGTGAGGACTGGTGTGGGTCCCGGTGTGGTCGGCGGTGTGACAGGCCCAGGTGCGGGTGCTACCGTAGGTGTAGCCCAGTATCGAGATGATCGTCTGGTGGATCTACTACAGCTGATATTGGAGCGGTTACCAGAAGTTGTTCCGGCTCAAGTTCAGGCTCCGGTAGTGCCACCAGTGGCAGAGATGCAACCGAGGGTTACGGTTGCAGATAAGCTCCCATCTTATCTTAGGATGATAGAGCAGATGCAGAAGATTAGCACGAGATTTTTCTCGAGAGGTACTTAGCCTAAGGAGGCCGATGAATGGCGGATGAGATTGGAGCGTAACTTTCGCTCTATCAGGTGTCCAGAGGGATACTGAGTGAACCTGGCAGTAGATTATCTGGATGGTGATGCGCATCTCTGGTGGAGAGGTGTGGTGGCCAGGAGGGTGCAGGCAGAGATGGCCTGTGAGGACTTTTTGGCTGAGTTTAATGCCAAGTTCTTCCCGCAGGAGGCGATGGATCGGTTAGAGGTGAGGTTTATGGAGTTGACTGGTCGGTTTGGGAGTTTGACATAGAGTTCAGTCGACTTCTGGTTCATACGGGTAGAGGTATGAAGGGCAAGCAGGCTCAAGTGAAGAGATTCTTGAGGAGACTTCGACCAAATATGAGGACTTTCTGTAGAGTGAGTAGGTTTGCCACAAGGGCAGAGTTGGTTGAGATTGCTGCGGTGATTGAAGAGGACCTGAGGGAGCAGGTTGTGGTGGTTAGTCTGCCTGTTCAGCCGAAGAAATCGCAACAGCATGTAATTTCGAGCAAGGGCAGCAAGCCTGTACAAGGACATAAGAGAAAGTGGGAAGGCACTTCGGAACCGAGTCAGAGAGGTCAGGGTGGTCAGAGATGTTTCGGTTGTGGGAGCATGGATCACAAGCTGGCAAGCTGTCCTAGGAGGGACGAATCTCGGGATACTCAGATGTGTTTTCACTGCAGAGAGCGAGTAGGTTCAGTGTATTTTTGGGAATTTGACATGGAGTTCAGTCGACTTCTGGTTCATGCGGGTAGAGGTATAGAGGGCGAGCAGACCCAAGTTAAGAGATTCTTGAGGGGACTTCGACCGGATATGAGGACTTGCTGTAGAGCGAGTAGGTTCGCCACAAGGGCAGAGTTGGTTGAGACTCCTACGGCGATTGAGGAGGATCTGAGGGAGCAGGTTGTGGTGGTTAGTCCGCCTGTTCCGTCGAAGAGATCGCAGCATCAGGTAATTCCGAGCAAGGACACCAAGCCTGCGCAACGACAGAAGAGGAAGTGGGATGCTTCGGGAGTGGGAGCATGGATCACAAGCTGGCGAGCTATCCTAGGAGGGACGAATCTCGGGATACTCGGGTGTGCTTTCACTGTAGAGAGCGTGGACATATCAAGCCAAAATATCCCAAGTTGCAGCAGATGGCAGTGGCGGCAGTGCAGCCGGTGTTGCAAATTGCTGCAACACCGCAGGTGTTTAATTCGATGGAGGCGGGTGGTTCAAGCGCAGGCCAATCACAGGTAAATTTCAGAACTCGACTTGGTAAATTTTGGCATCATGAATAGTTGTCTAATTTGGAATTTGTGAGTCATATGATAGAATGTTAGGGTTCTTAGGCATATACGACTTGTGCAGGGACCTTGTTAGTGGGCGGGTTTAAGTCATATTTCTTGTTTGATTCTGGACCTACGAATTGCTTCATTACTCCGGCATGTGCGGAGGGCTGTAGTATTCGGGGCGATTCCAGGGAGACGTTGGAAGTAGTTAAGGTTGCTGGTGGAAAGTTCTTAGCTACTCATGGTCAAGCGAGAAGCGTCGATATTCGGGTGGCTGGAGAGTCTATGCCAGTAGATCTTATTATCAGTCCGTTGGAGCTGTACAATGTCATTCTAGGTATGGATTGGCTGGAGTGGTACAGAGTTCATCTGGATTGTATCAGGGACAAGTTGTCTTTGAGTGAGAGGCAGAGAGGTTAGTTTATCAGGGAGTGAGACCGACTTCTGGGAGTCTCGTGATCTCGGCGATTCAGGCTGAGCAACTGATCGAGAAGGGCTACGAGGCGTATTTGGTGACGATTATGATGCCAGAGTATGTTCGAGAGGTGGCTGTTGGGGATATCCGGGTTGTTCGGGACTTCGAGGATGTTTTTTTGTCTATTCAAAGATTACCATTGTTTCGGTCTGATCCGTCACAATTGAGTTGGACCCAAGGACGACTCCGATATCTAAGGCGCCTTACAAAATGGCCCCAACAGAGATGACATAGCTGAAGAAGCAGTTGGATGATATATTGGGTAAGGGATTTATCCGGCCTAGCAGTTTACGGTGGGGAGCACCAGTGTTGTTTGTGAAGAAGAAGGATTGGGAGTTTCTGGTTGTGTATTGATTACCAGGGACTTAACCGAGTCACTGTGAAGAACAAGTATCCTCTACCGCAGATTAAAAAGTTGTTGGATTAGCTGCGAGGGGCTTCTTGGTTCTCTAGGATTGACTTGGCGTCGGGTTACCATGAGATTCTTATCGATGAGACAGATGTTAGGAAGACTGCTTTCAGGACGAGATACAGGCATTTCGAGTTTGTGGTGATGCCATTTGGTTTGACTAATGTTACCAGCGGCGTTCACGAGGCTAATGAACGGGGTCTTTGAGAAGTATCTGGACGAGTTTGTGATCATCTTTATCAATGATATACTAGTGAATTCGAGGAGTATTGAGGAGCACGAGGTTCATTTGAGAGTTGTTTTGGAGAAATTGCGGGAGCAGAAGCTGTATGCTAAGTTGAGCAAGTGTAATTTTTTGCACTGGGAGATAGGTTTTCTTGGTCATGTGGTTTCTGCAGATGTAGTTTTCTGTAGATCCGGAGAAAATAGAGGCTATCAGAGGGTGGCCTAGACCGAGGAATGCCACGGAGATAAAGATTTTTCTCGGTTTGGCAGGTTACTACGAGAGATTCATCAAGGGTTTTGTGAGTATGGCTTAGTCGATGACGAAGCTGACGGGGAAGAATATTTCTTTTGTGTGGTCTTTGCGAGGAGAGTTTCGCGACGCTGAAGGAGACGTTGACTAGTACACAAGTGTTAGCTTTGCCAGAGTCGGGTGAACCTTATGTGGTGTATACAGATGCTTTGGGAGTTGGTCTGGATTGTGTGTTAATGCATCAGGGAAAAGTAATTGCTTATGCTTCGAGGCAGTTGAGGAAGCACGAGAGCAACTACCCTACCCATGTTCTTGAGTTGGCTGCAATGATTTTTGCTCTAAAGATTTGGAGATCCTATCTTTATGGCGGAAAGGTTCAGGTGTTCACAGACCACAAAAGCCTGAAGTTTTTCTTTACGCAGCTAGAGCTGCACTAGAGGCAGAGGCGATGGATGGATTTGGTAGCGGATTATGATCTGGAGATTGGTTACCATCCCAGTAAGGCTAATTTGGTTATTGATGCTTTGAGTCGCATGAGGGTTGCTTTGGCCTAGGAGCGGGATATGGAGGCATTGGTGAGTGAGATTAGCACATTGAGGTTATGTGTTATCTCACAGGAACCTTTAGGGTTAGAGGCACCTAACCAGGCAGACTTGCTGAGCAGGATTCGAGTATCTCAGAAGAAGGATCAAGGGTTGATTGATGCTTCTAGGGTTGCAGGTTCTGAGTATCAGGTCTCTGCCAATGGGAGGATACTTGTTAACGAGCGAGTTTGTGTGCCGAAAGATGAGGATCTGAAGCAAGAGATTATTAGAGAGGCTCATGCGAGCATGTTGTCTATTCATCCAGGAGCGACTAAGATGTATCGTGATCTATAACGGTATTATCACTAGGTTGAGATAAAGAAGGATGTTGCTAACTGGGTCGTAGCTTGCCATGTGTGCCAGTTAGTGAAGGCTGAGCATTAGTTCTGTGTGGTTTGTTGCAGGATTTACCTATTAGGATTGCCAGTTTTGCGGACTTCTGATGCTATCTGGGTGATTGTGGATCGTCTGACTAAGTCAACACATTTTCTTGCCATTAAGAAGACCGATGGAGCGGTGGTTTTGGCTAAGAAGTATATGCAGGAGATAGTGAGGCAGCACATGGTGCCAGTGAGTATTATGTCAGACAGAGATCTGAGGTTCACTTCAGAGTTTTGGAGAACCTTTCAGGCTGAGATGGGAACTAAAGTGCATATGAGCACTGCTTATCATCCTCAGGCGGATGGGCAATCTAAGAGGACGAATCAGACACTCGAGGATTTGTTGAGGATGTATGTGCTGGATTATGGTGGTCATTGGGCGGATCACTTGAACTTGGTAGAGTTTGCGTATAACAACAGCTATCAGGCGAGTATTGGTATGGCTCCGTACGAGGCGTTGTATGGGAGGTCATGTCGTACACTATTATGCTGGACTTAAGTGGAGGAGAGGAGCATGTTTGGTGTAGATTTTGTTCAGGAGACGACAAAGAAGATCCGTGTTTTGAAGCTGAACATGAAGGAGGCTCAAGATCGGCAGAGGAGTTATGCTGATAAGAGGAGGAAAGAGTTAGAGTTTGAGATTGGAGGTCAGGTGTATCTCAAGGCGGCGATGTTGAGGGGTCCTAACAGATCCATTTCAGAGAATAATCTAAGTCTGAGGTTTATGGGTCCGTTCAGGGTTGTGGAACGGGTTGGACCAGTGGCTTATCATTTGGAGTTACCTCAGAGTATGAAGGCATTCATAAGGTCTTCCATGTGTCGATGCTGAAGAAGTGTTTGCATGAGTCTGAGGAGGTGCTGGCTAGGATTTTGGAGGATCTTCAGCCCAACATGACGCTGGAGGCGAGACCTGTGAGGATTCTCGAGAGGAGAGTCAAGGTTCTGAATGGAAGAAGACACCGTTGTTGAGAGTCTTGTGGGACTGTGACAGTGTTAAGGAGGAGACTTGAGAACTAGAGGCTAAGGTGAAGGTAAAGTTTTCAAAGTGGTTCGAGAAGCAAGTTAAGGCTTGAGTTTATCTTCTGGTTTTCAGTTTCAGAGTTAGCATGTTGCTATGAGTTTTTGGTTTATGTATTTTTGTTTGAGGTTGTAACGATTATTACATTCTTGAGGTTTATAAGATGAAGATTTCTTAGGGATGAGTTGATAAGATAGTAGTTCTTATGTTTGCCTATCTATGACATTGAATTGTGACATTTAGAACGTGTGGGGATATCAAGTTTTATGATGAGTTAGAACTTGTTTATGTCCGGGATAGAGTTTTAGTAAACATCCTAAGTGACTGGGCTGTTTAGAGTTGACCTGTGGATTGGTGAGGGATGAGATGATAATCCAGGAGAGTGGAATGTAAGGATGAGACCACGGGATGTAGCTGTGGTCAGAGATGCTTATTGACGTTTAAGAATTGATTGCTCTAGGGAATGAGGATTTTCCCGAATTACTCATTAGGAGATGATGAGTTCTTCTAAGGGGATAACGAGTTCTCCTATATTTCTTTGAGAGATGACGAGTTCTCTCTAGAGGATGTGAGTTTCCCTACATACCGAAAGCTTGACGGACTGTGTGTCCGAGAGTGTGAGTGGTATGGAGCATACCGAGAGCCTGACGGATTGTATGTCCTGAGGGTGTGAGTGGTATGATGCACCGAGACCTCAAGGAATGACAATCCTGAGAGTGTGAGTGGTGTGGATATGAGTTAAGAGCAATTAATGTCTGAACGTGGCTATAAGCATAAGACTAGATGGGAACCTCAGAGATCAAGAGTGTTGATCTCGGGTGGTGCTGGTCGGGTTGGTCACGAGTATTGATTGTAGTATGACGGTAGTGCATGATTTGAGGTCAAATCTATGTTAGTGGAGAAGAATTGTAACGCCTGCGAACCAAAATTGGGATTTTTGGGCAGTGCGTCGATTGACGCAGGATGTGTGCGTCGATCGACACAGGTTACGAATTGAACCGGTTTGTTTAGTTTTTGAGCGTCGGTTTGCGGTCTGGTTTAAGGGAATCCTAGGGTTCGCCTATATAAGTCAGGGGACCATATTTCAGTCACGTTTTTTAGAGAGAAAAGCTGAGTTTCAGAGTTCCAAAGAGAAGAGAAAGAGATCCTTGAGTGTTCTTGTTCCTTAAGGCTAAGAAAAGGCGTGATTGAGGCTTTGGAGGCAGTTATGTCTGGTTTTAGAAGAGGAGGGTAACGGCCAGTAAAAACAGATCGGATTGGAGTGACACTTTTAGATTAAGTTCTCCGATCTTGATATAGGAGAAAATGGTTTGTCAATCGGATGTGTATTCTAGGTGTTATAATTTATTACTAAGAGAGATTTGTTCAGTTTTGTATCTGCGATCAGTCCACTTTAAAGGAGAATTACCGTCAAACCAAAAGGACTCAGAGGACGATCTGCATACCGTTGGATAGCTCTCTCTGTCTAGTTTCCAGATCATGTTTACAATTCTTATTATGAGGTAATCTCCGTTCTCACTGTGCTTTCGAAGTCAGCGTGTCTTTCCTATTTTTTGAAACCTTAATTCGGTTAGGAGGTTTTTGGAGAAAGGATCAAGGTTTTGTTGGTTCGTGAGGAAAAAATGATAGAGCAGTGGTTGTAGGTGTCAGAGAGGTCTCTTTTCGTCGCTCTCCTTGTCTAAAATCGATCCAGAATCAAGGTGAGTGCGTGACCATGGCTTATCTGGGTAATCGGAGTATTCATTATGCGTTTGATTGTGAATTGGAATGGATTGATGAATGATTACTGGTTATTTGTTCGTGCTATGCGTTGTTGATTGATCGCTTGGTATTGTGTTATTTTTTTATGCATGTGTGTATAGCCAAGCAGATGCATGACCGTCTCACTGAGTATTTGTGATAATACTCACACATCTCTTTTAACCATGTGATGCAGGTAAAGAAAAAATGTGATCATGGAATCAAGGCTGTGAACCGCTAGGTTGCTGGTTTTATGGAATTGAATTGTTAAATTGGTTTTGAATTGGTGATGGTTTGATGGTTTAATCGTTTGATTGGTTTGAGTTGATTTCCGCTGGTTATGTTTGATTGCTTGTTGAATTGCTAAGTGTTGGGAATTAGTATTTATGGGAATACGAATTCGATGTAGAAAACCGGATCAGATTGTTTCAGTCATCACTATCCATTTTTAACCGTCATTTTTTTTCTACAGGTTTTGTTTAACCTCCCAAATACTCATAATTATCTACAGGTTTTGTCATCACTATTATCTTTTAGGGATCGAAAAAGTGAACTTTTATTTAAGGTGGATTAAAACGATATAAAACGTTTTGGAGTGACATCAAGGAGATTCATCAAAACTATTCAACTGCAACCGTATGCAAACATACTACTACAAGAAAACTTGGCAATTTCGGACGGATTTTTAGCCATTGGAATTTTTTTACCATTTTTCCACAATTAAAAAATTGTCAAAATTTGGTAGTTAAATTTCGACGGATATTTAAACAATGAAAACTCGTCGAAAACATAATACTTTTCCATCGGAAATCAAAAAGAAAAATAGTCATTTGAATATTTGAACTTCCGTCGTTTAAGATGGCGCACACCAACAAAAAACCATGAAGATTGACCTCCCAAAGTTTGAGTATTTGGGAAGTATTTTCTAACCTCTGGAATACTCATAATTACCTATATTGACGATTTGGTGGTTACAAACCACACCTATTATCTTTTAGGGATCAAAAAAGTGAACTTTTATTTGAGGTGGATTAAAACGATATAAAACGTTTTACAGCGATATCAGGGAGATTCATCAAAACTATTCAACTACAACCGCAAGCAAACATACTTCTACAAGAAAACATGACAATTTCGGACAGATTTTTAGCCATCAGAAATTTTTTATCGTTTTTTCACGATTAAAAAATCGTCAAAATTCGGTAGGAAAAATTCGACGGACACAAACAATGAAAACTCGTCGAAAACATGAGGAATACTTTTCCATCAGAAATCCAAAAGAAAAATAACCGTTTGAATATTTGAACTTCCATCGTTTAAGATGGCGCACACCAACAAAAAACCTTGAAGATTGACTTCCCAAAGTTTGCGCAACATTTCAAAAAAAGTACAGAAGAAGAAGGAAGAACGGTTAACACAACTTTCTCAGACTCGAAATGGTTTAGGTTGTTCGAACAAGTTGCCCTAGGACAAGATCAACCAAATAGTCCTTGAGGTATGTTTATTTCTTATAATACTTAAACTTTAATTTTTATTTATATTAACTAGTAATTACTTTCTATCCCACAGAAAAAAATTTTAATACCCAAAAAAAAATATTCTTAAATTACTTTTTCTCAATTTTTAACCAATTTGTAGTTTGGTTTCTAATTTTATTTAAATAAATTAATAACGGTATTTATAAAGATATATATTGATAAATATAAAAATAAAAAACCTATTGGAAATCGGTGGATTTCTTATTTTAAACCGTTTTATATCAAAGAGGATGATTTGTCGGAAATCGGTTGAAATCGGTGGATATTCAGTTTCAACCAATTTTTGATGAATCGTCTTGTCGGTTCCCATCCCAAAATCGATGAATATTTTTTACACGGTTTTTTGGCGGAAAAGTTCTTACGAATTTTATTGATGGATTTGTATTGTCTGTAATCCGTGAAAAAATTTCATATATCTCTAAAATATTTTTCATTTCTGATGACTTAAAATCGACAAACTAATATGTCAGAAATCCGTCCAAAATAACTGTTTATGCCGGATTTCTATTGTTTTGGCCATCTGAAATTGATTTTTTTTTCTTGTGATTGTACATGGAGTTTGTGAACCATTGTGGAAAAACCAATAACGTTAACCCCATTTAATCCAAAACGGTTTTACCAATCAGAAGGCATGTTGAACAAGTGTCAGTTCTTGTTATGCAATATTTGGTTATGAACTATACTCCATAATTGCTCACTAAAAAAAATAATACTCCATAATTTGATTGTAAATTTACTTCTATATGAATAAACAATTCTTCTATATAAATTTACTTCTATATGAATAGACAATACTTCTATAAGTACTGATGGTAAAAAATACTTCTATATAAATTTACTCTATAATTTGATGATAAATTTCCTTCCATTAACTTATTGTCATTTTTTATAGTCCTGAAAAGGTATGATATATACTATATATGATTTAGATACTATCTCCTCAAACAACCAAATCTTGTATTTATCACAAAAAAACAATGAGATTTTATATATATAAACAACACTCCATTCAGAAAAAGAACACACAGAACCAAAAGGAAAAAACAGGGAAAGAATCATGACTAGAGAGAAATTGAAACTGGCTTTCATAGAAAGTGAGTCATCGAGGAAATCAACATTCAAGAAAAGAAAAAGAGGGATCTTGAAGAAAGCTAAGGAGCTTGCAATTCTCTGTGATGTCCCTATCTGCCTACGCATCGACAGTCCATACGACCCGACTCCGGAGGTGTGGCCATCTAGGGAGGATATGACCAAGATTGTGTCTGACTGGAAGAAGCTCTCTGTGATGGACAGGACCAAGAAGATGGTGAACCTAAAGACCTTTATCAAACAGAGAATCACGAAAGAAAGTGAGAGTTTGAGGAAGTTGATGAAAGAGAACAGAGAGAGAGAGATGAAAGAAGTTATGTTCGATTGTATTAAAGGCAAAACTTCGGTTTCTCATATTGAGAAAACTGATCTTCCAGATTTGGCTTGTGTCATTGATCACTATCTCAAGGATGTTAATCATAGGATCGAGGTCCTTAAGAAGAACGGTGAATCGTCTTCTTCCTTTGCTGCTGGGGCCACTACTGCTGCTACTACAACATCTAATGTCATGCATATGGTTGATATGGGTTCTTCGGTTGGATTTCACAATAAGATTCGAGAGCAATATGAAAAAAGTTTGAATATGGAAAAGAACATTAAGGATTTGGATCTGAATCAGAAGCAGTGGTAAGCAGATTTGGTTGATATGTGGAGAACCTGTGAACATCATGAGCAAATCTTTAATCGTATGTTAATCTTCCGTCATTTAAACTATCAATAAGATATATTTGAGTTCTGCTTGTTATCTTTAATGAAATATCATGTTCTCCAGTTCATGTTTTCTCTTATTTAGTACTTGTATTGGTGCTGTCGTTTGTCATCGATACTTCAATCTCATATCATTTGTTTCCTTCACTACAAAATATACATCAAATATCAAATTAAAGTATATGAACATCCTCATTGGTAGTCTTTCACTATGAATTCCCACAATTTTATATAAATACTGGAAGCCTATCTCAAATAGTATAGAAACAAATCCAAGACTTTTTTTATCTACTAATTGAGATACCCACCCAATATTTTTAAAAAATGGTGGAAAACTTAGGGTGGTCTGGAATTGGATAAAACAGAATTGATTTCAATTTGATGGTCTATTATAAACTAGAATTAAGGAGAACTAGGTAAGAATTATAGATTAAACATTTACATTCAACACAATACCTATTATTTATTTTTGTTAACGAACACCTATTTTTTATATATTTTACATGTAGCAAGACATATAATTGAATAATCCAAACAAATTAACTTTCAAGATTATTTCTGAACATTATTAGTAAAGAAAGATTGCAACAAAATATTGATAATCGGATCAGCATAACTAATCAATATTGAATTTAAATATATGAGTCGGACCATATCGTGAGAGTACATGGAGGTGAGTCTTTTCTTCCGTGATTAATTGTTGGCACCAGTCCTACATTTTGTCTTTCTGGACCAAGAAGAAAGGAGGCTCAACGGGAAGAGGGTTCTACCATAGGAGCAAGGAGGTCAACCTCTTTCCATTATATAACATGAATTCTGGCAATGCAATGTAGTTGGGATCTCATGTTGATCCGAACGAATATCTTTTTCGTGGAGTAGAATCTTTGCAAGATGATACGATAGCAAGTTACAAATTCTATTTCCCTAGGACATGTATTTCTACTACTATGAATTCGTTAATAAAATAGTTAATCGTGGGATTACCATTCTTTTTTTTTCTTTTCGTTATCTCGCACATGTTCCTAAGAAAAAAAATTTGTCAATTTTTTGGAGTTTTAAAGAGGCGTGGAAACACATCAGAACTCTTGAATGGAAATGGAAAAGAGACGTAACTCTAGTTCGTTTGGAAATAGGAAGATCTTTGGCGCAAGAATAAAGGATTAATCCGTATCATCTTGACAGGTTCTGATTTCTTTTCTTTTTTTTCAATAATACCGTTTCTCCTACCTGTATCGAATAGAACATGCTCAGTAAAATCTTCTTTCATGTAAAACCGGCTTGATTTAGATTGGGAGAATCATACATTTTATGAAACCATGTGCTATGTGGCTCGAATTCGATAGGAGTAGTTGACAATCGAATCCAAGTTTTTCCATTATTTTCATTTTATACCCGTCATAGTACGAAAGAAAAGCCCGACTCCAATCCAAGTTGTTCAAGAATAGAGACCTGGAGTTTCTCGACCCTTTGACTTAGGATTAGTAAGTATGGTTCAACTTTCAAGGCTGTTTTTATAGTCCAATCACGTTTTAACACTCAAACAGTTCTAATATTTTTAATTTTTTCCGAGTCTAAATAACTACTGTACATTTGTTTTTTCTAAACCAACTAATTTTAATTTTTGTTTAAATCACAACCCATTATTTAAATTAAAAATCTTTACAGTTTTTTATTAAAATAAAAGTCTACAATGAAAAGTTAAAAGTATCTTCCAACCTACCCCATGAGATGTTAAAACGATAATTTTTAAGTAACATTCTATCTTAATTTCTATAGTAGCCATATGGTGTATTTGTAATAGTTTTATGTAAAAGCAATTTGAATAATACCTTTTAATTTTATTTTTGAGATATATAATAAAATTTCATATGAGGTATAACCGCATTCTCAGCAAAAATCCGCGCACAACAGAATAATGAACACCCCACAATTAACTTCGTTCTTTCTTAGACGTGTAACGACCGCGAACTAAGAATCTGATTTTTGGTCGTGCGTCGATCAACGCAGGTGGTGTGCGTCGATCGACGCAAGGTGAAATCAAACAGAATCGGTTCGATTTAAGTGTCGGTTTGCGGGCCAGTTTAGGATGAAACCTTAGGGATGTCAACATAAGAGTTTTATAGAAGAAAAAACAGTAAACATTGAAACTCAACTTGCCATCAAAATTAGTTCTTCATGAAATGGAGAATAAAAAAGACTTCCAGTTTCCAACAATCCTACAAAATCCGAACATGGAAACACATCTCTTGTCATCAATCAAATACAATCGACAAAATCATATAAAATTCATGTTTTTTTTTATCAGAACCTGAAGAATTTTTGCCTTTTTTTTATCCAAGATATGTGCCAGGCCGGATCTATCAATCAAGAGCTAGAGCAACAACTCTAAGCCTTTTATCTTCCTGAACTTTTTGTGTATACGGCAGAGAACCACGAGCCAATGTTATGACGGTGTCGATACGACGAAGACCATCAAAAGGCGACATTTGAAAAGTTTTGGGATCCAGTTTGATGATGTCTGAGAGAGAGGGATTTGACAAAAGAGGAAGATGAAGAAGATTAGAGACCAATTTGTCGACGAGTTAATGAATGAAGAAGACAAGATTTGAGGAAGAAGAGGGACAAGAGGATAAAAGTTCTGGACAGGGAAGAGAAGAAGTTTCGACTAACAACACTCAATTCGTGAAATCCTAATTTGACGAGGATAGATCTAGACAAGGAGAGAAAGCGTCTCTTGATATGAGAAGGGCCTCGTGGAGGCTCGTAAGTTCATCTTTTGACCAAAAAAGGATACTGAAAAGACTAAAACATTGAACGGACAAGATTTGGCTATCTCCAGAGTTTGAACAGACAAGATTGGCTAAGCAAGATTGCCACATCATTCATCTCTCTGATCTTTTTTAATTGGCTCTCAGTTTTTCAAGTGTATTTTGTATTTTCTCATATATTTTGTTAGATGTTTTCTAAAAATGTTTTATTTAATTTATAATTAAAATATATACGTCTTTATCATTTTTTCATTCTTCTAGTAAGTATTAATTTTATAACTGATAAAAATAAAAATATATTTCCAAGTGTGAAACCACAAACAATGAATTATTCTATTTATGTTGTTAATATGAATTATGAATCAATAATTTGTTGTATTTTCTTTTATGAATTGAGAAATGGAAAAAATATAGAATTTTTTTAAGAAATACCATTTTTCAAGTGCGACTTTTCAAAAATGCCACCTTTGAAAGAATGTTTGGGTTAACTATGTTATATTAGAGTTTAATTTTGGGGGTTTAAGGGGTTTTAGAGATCAAAACATTTTTTAGGTTTTATAATTTTAAGATTTATAATTTAAAAATTCATAATTAGTGGTATTTTTTTTTTGCAAATGGACACCCCTAAATAGCATTTTTGCAAATGTACACACCAAAAGTGGTATTTTTGCAATTGTCCCAAAAATATATATCTTCAAGTGTATACTCCTACACCATAACTCAAACATTCATATTCCATAAAACATTATATTTCAAACTTTGTTCCCTAAATCCGAAACCCTATATGTTCTAGTGACTTATATATGTCAATATGAATAAACTAGTGAATGGTTTAGGATTTAGTGTTTGATTTAGGGATTCCAAAAATTTATGGTTTAGGACTAAATTCTTATACTATAAAATATTATATTTCAAACCCTATACCCTAAATCGCAAATCCTATACCCTAAATTCTAAATCAATTATTGTTTTTAGAGTTTAAAGCATATGGTTTGGGGTTTAGGGCATATGATTTGGGGTTTAGGGTTAGAAATATAATTTTTGGTGTTTATATTTGTTAATTTGGATGGGGGCGAATCTCCTTAGCAATAATTATTGTTTAAAACTTTTTGTTAATTATCGATACAATCAACAAAAAGATTTCATTATCATTTAATTATTTCTTGTTAATTTTTTATTATTGACACAACTAACAAAAAGATTCCACACCCTTTACAAAATTAACAAAAGGTTTCACCTTCAATACAGAAGATCATGACCTATTACAAAGATTCAAGTATTAAACATAAGTTCATACATTTGTTTCAGAGCAACATAGATGCTGTTAAAAAGGTTTAGAGCAACATGCATTTAAAATGTTTGAGAGGAACTTGAGTTTATCATTAGGCTTGCATCATTCTCGGTTCATTTGTGCCCACCATATTTCCTGAAAGAGAATGAAAGCAAAGGGGTTCAAGGCAAAAGCTTGAAAAACACATAAATTTAAAGATCTTTCAAGATTCGTCTCTAGCCTGATACTTACATGATGAAGCCAAATTTACTCAAGATTCTGACCAAATGCCTTATCTTTCAAGGTCCATTGAGGTAAATTGGGTTTGTCCTTCATTACCTGCAGAACTAAAACATCAATGCCTCCCAATAACAAATCCGTGGAATTTAGATGTCCAATATATATGAAGAAACAAAATCATTACCTTTACGGATGAAATGAAAGTCATCCAATTATGAATTGATTCTTGATAGGAGAAATTGTTGATCACCATATAAGTAAATCGAAAAAAAAAAAAAAACACATATTTTTCACCTCTGGATTCTGCAATTTCTTATTTCTTAAAATCTAATAATCTACAAGGCAATGTTATAAGTTCTCACAAATACAATAGTTTCCCATTAACCAATTTAAATTCTCTGCTTATCTTCTTCACCTGTTGAACAAAGTAAAAAAAACTCAACAAATCCCAATTAGAAAGATGAAGTTGTGTTGAGAGATCAAAACTTCGAAGCATTGCCCACGAGATCACTTTCAAGCATGATTAATTGGTCATCTAAAATGTGTGTTCCTTTATGAAGATAAGAATTTTTAATCAGAATCAGAAACACGAGTTATAATGTTTTATTTGCAGAGTTTTGTAATAAAGATCTAAAAGGGTAATACTGAGAGTTTTTACCTGGTCCTCGATGATATCTGTGCTCTAAGCTATGACAGCTTCAATGGAACCGTCTGGTTTTGGTCGGAAGTAACCAGTATCTGCATGCATATGCTCTTTTGATTCCGATTTCCATGTCTTCCGAATATAAGCTATTACTGGCTAGACAACAACAACAGTACCAAGCAAAGTCAATTTAGCTTTCGAATTCGATTAAGTAAGTATCCAATTTTAGAAGATCGAATCCACGAAACGAAGGAGCGAGATCTGATTGTTTACTTTGCCGGAATGTGAGAAACAGAGCTCTTCGCGGTAGAGGAAGGAAGGTATGGTCGGATATTCACTTGGCAAAATATAGCTACAATCAGGTTAATCAAGTTAATCCCTTTTACCCTTACCGCAAAATCTCCATGAGACCGAAGCTCTGGTCTCTTTGACATGTTTTCTTTAACCACTAAGAACGAAACTATGAATCTTAGAGCACACATTCAAAGCTCTAAATGCTTTTCCACATCAAAGTTGAGCAAACTCTTTATGATACCAAGGAGAACAATGGAGGTAAACCAAAATTGAATGAACCCATTGCTACTGAAACTCAACCAATTCATGAATATGAGTCTACAAAAGGGAGCCACAAATAAAATCAAACTCCAAATTTGTGATTCTAGCCAAAATCGAGAACAAAGAAAATTTGTTTAAATTTGTTTGGGTGTGTTAAAGCCTGCAAATCCATCACCGCGCCGAGTAATCGTGCGCTCAAGGAGCAAGCAATCTTCATCGGAAAAACCAAAGGGAAAATTAAGGATGCGGCATAGAAACCCTTTCCTTCACCGAAGCCACCGACCAAAGCCTCGAAAGGAATGAGATGGAGTTGCTCGGTGACGATCGGATAAAGGTCACCAATGAGAAGAACCTTAATGAGAGGAGTAGCCATCAAATTTAAATGGGGAAAAGAACTCAGAGATTCAAACTTTATTTCATCTCAGATGAAGAAGACCGATCGAAACACACATAGACAAAAGAATCAACGAAGAATGAAGAAGAAGACTAAGAAGGAGCAGCCATCGAATCTAGTTTTTTTGTTCTAGATCAAGAATGAGAGAAGAGACAGAAGAATCGAGAGAGAAAGAAGAAGGAAGGGTTTGCAAAAGGGAATTTTGTCAAAGGGGATCTATTACGGTTTAATTTTTTTTTTGGTTTATGCGGCTAACCAAAATATTTTCGCGGTCAAGTCTAAGATGATGTTTACAATAAGTATGTGCTATTACATACGGGGGTACAGCTAAAAAATATAAGCGGGAGACTAATTATTTTTGGCGCTCAATATATCATAGCGTTCTTTATTTGTAAACGTTATGCAAAATTTCTGGAACAAATAACTACCGCAAAGATGTAAAACACGCTATCAACCGTTGCTATCAATACTCTGATTTCTTGTAGTGGGCAACCCCGTCACAAAATCCATGGTAATCATATCCCACTTCTGACCCTGAGCAGGCTTGCCGCCCCTGCTCGAACCCGTCTGCTGCTGCAGCTTCCTCTGCTGCTGAACCAGTGGACTAACCACCACAGTCTTCTCTCTGAAGTTCTCCTCAATCGCAGCAGCCGTCTCCACTAACTCCGCCCTCATGGCAAACTTACTCGCCCTGCAGCGAGTCCTCAAATCAGCTCAAAGTCCCCCTAGAACCTCCTCATCTGGGCCTGCTCGCCTTCCATGCCCCTACCATATGTACCAGAAGTCGACTAAACTCCAAATCGAACTCCCTCACTTTTCGGTTTCCCTGAGCCAGGTTCAGAAACCTCGACTCCATCCGGTCTACCGCCTCATACGAGAAATACTTGGCATTGAACTCAGCCAAGAAATCCTCCCAAACCATCTCGGCATGTACCCTCCTGGCCTCAACACCTCTCCACCAGAGATGCGCGTCACCATCCAGATAGTGAACGGCCAGATAAATCCGGTATCCCTCTGGACACCTGATAGAGCGAAAGTTATGCTCCAACCTATACCGCCACTCATCGGCCTCCTCAGGCTTGGCACCACTCGAGAAAAACCCGGTGCCAATCCTCTGCATCTGCTCCATCATCCTCAGGTAGGATGGAAGCTCCTCTGCAACCGCCACACCCGGCTGCACACCAGCCACTACCGGCTGAACCCCAGCCACTATTGGCTGAACTCCCGGAGCCGGTACCCCACCTGGTAACCGCTCCAGAATCATTTACAGCAAACCCGCCAAGCGATCATCTCGGTCCTAGACCACACCTGCGACAACACCCCCACTTGGGCCCGCCGCACCACCAGCTACATCGGGACCCACACTAGCCCCACCCGCCCTCACACTGGCACTCGTAGCAGTCACACCCACGGATCCCTCCTGAAATGCCTGCGAGTCCGCTACCTGCTCCAGCGTGGTCTCCTGGGCCACACTCGCGGCATCAGACTCACTCTGCAATCCTCGCCCGCGCCCACCACGACCACCTCGGCCTCCACGGCCCCCACGACCTCTGCCTCTAGTCACTCTAGCCATCACTCTGCACTAACCAGCAGACTACTAAGTACTAGAAAAACAGAAAGGTATAAAATACATACTGTGGAATCTCATTGATGGTTCGGAAGAGATGATCTAGGACTCCATACCCACACAAACACAAGCAATCATATTCGATCTAATCCTTTACCCAGATAAACCTACGGTCACGCACTCACCTCGATTTGGAAGAAAAAGAGGAAGAACACGAAGAACAAGCGAAGAACTCGCAAAAATCAGAGGCTACGCTCCCCAGAATCCGAATACACGCTCCTGGATCAACACCAACACAAAATCCTAACCTCTACGGATCCGAACCCTCCAAAAACTATCAAACACACCAAAAACTCTCACTTCCTCTCTGATTTCTGATTTCTGCAGCCAAAAACTTGGTCAAAACCATCTGTTCTGTGCTTTTATACCCCAACCCTAGGGTTTCCCTTAGCCGACCCGCCGAACCGGCAATTGAAACGAACCGGTCGGTCTAATTTCAACTCATGTCGATCGACACACACCACTCATGTCGATCGACACACCACCAAAAATCCACTTTTTGGTTCACGGACGTTACAACTCGAGTTTTCTGAGCTAATTCAAAAGCATTGATTCTCCCATTTGATATATATATCATTTAGAAACTTACAAGTTGATAAAAAAGAAAGAAAGATATATTGTTCAGATACTACCGCCATTAATCTTTGGTTTTTGTACATAACCTGAAATGACCCAACCCGAAAATTTAAAAAAATTCCCAATTTAAAACCCGGATTATCATTATCACAAATGATAATCCTCAATGGTAAATTCTCAACATGCGGAAGACAATAAACCAACAACAACATTCAATAATCCCATACTTATTGAACACTAACAGTACCAAGTCAATCCCATAATCAACGATCCAATTTAAACATAAACCATAATCCAAATAACAAAACAAGTCAATAGCAATCCAATACGTTCCAGAATTATTAACACCCTAGCAATTCTACAATAACGAGCAGACAATCGAGTCCCTAGACCATCTTCTCTTCCTCGCCACGATCCCACGATCACACCTTCTCTTTACCTGCATCACATGGTTATACGGGATGCGTGAGTATTATCATAAATACTCAGTGAGTCGATCATCCCATCACTTGGCTATACAGACAGGCATAAGGAAATTGATACAATACCAGGATGATAACGCAACAATACAAACAAGAACAAAGAGCACAAGTTTTGCCAAAACTGGCCATGTGTCGATTGACACCAGCACAGTGTGTCGATCGACACACCAAAAATCCGAGTCATGGAAATCGATGCTGTGTCGATCGACACAAGGACGTGTGTCGATCGACACGATGACTCAAAAGCTGGAAATCGAGCCCATCCTCTCATGGCTCGATTCCAAGCGATTCTCCTGCACAAAACCACTCAATACCACACGAAATACACCAAGGAACAACAATCAAACGCATTCTAACAACCCTTTTACCCAGATAAGCCATAGTCACGCACACACCTTGGATTTGAAGGGAGAAAAAGAGGAAAACGGATGAAAACGCCAAGAACAAAACCTCAACACCGAGATCTACACTCCACCCACGAGAAATCACTCCAAGAACGATCTCCAAAGCCTCTTAGACGAATCTTCTCTCACAAATCTCTCTGGAGCTCTCTGAAATTTTTTTGCAAACTTTCTGAAACTGAAAACTCTCAGAAAATGCGGCCAACCGCTATTTATAGTCATCCTAAACCTTGGGTTTTACCCTAAACCGGGTTCGTAAACCGACACTCAAACTGAACCGACCTGGTTCAATTTAACTCGTGTCGATCGACACAACCCAAAATCTACTATTTTGGTTCGCGGTCGTTACAACTCTCCCCCACTAACACGGATTCGACCTTAAATCCTGCGACACTGTCACACTATGGTCTCAACTACCTGACCAGAACTCGGCCAGCACCATTCGAGATCACTCTCGAATCACACAACCCGTCCTACTAAGGCTAACACTCCCGTCCAAAACCCGACGAGCTTCGCCCGGAAACACCCAGAATGCAACGTTTCCTGATCCGGACTAGATCTGTCTGATTGATCGCATAACAATCAAACAAGAACATATCCGACCAACCGTAGACCCAGACTTAGACCAATTGATCGCGCAACAATCAAACAAGAACATGCACGACCCAGGCGCTACATGTGTTTACCAAGATCGTCTGAACCGAGGTTCCAAACACAAGCATAACCCTAGACTCGACGCCTACACACCCCCTAACCCCACCTGGTCAGCACCACTGAGATCACTCCCGATCATGAAGCTCATCCAGTCCCATATTTACGACTACGCTCAGACGCTACTGCTCATAACTCATGTACATACACACCATACCAACTCTCAGGATCATCACCCCTTGAGTCATCGTTTGCAGGGAACCAACTATCCCCTGGAGAGAACCACCATCCCTCAAAGTATATGTAGGGAACCCACCATCTCCTAGAGAGAACCACCATCTCTCGAGTATATGCAGAGAACCCACTATCCCCTGGAGAGATTCACCATCCCTCAAGTATACAGGAAACCCGCCGTCCCCTCGAGCAATACTCTGAAACGTGCATCATAAGCACCTGTCAAACGGAATCGCCTCCGTGGCCTCCATCATGACATCCCCTAACCCGGAATGTCAACACATCCGTGACCAATCACTAGGCCACTCGAAACAACCCAACCACCATGGGTGTTCCCACAGAGTCCTTGGAAAAGACAATTCTAACTCACATAAAACCTCTTTTCCAAACTCTCCCTAGAAAATAAACAGGTTCTAACTCGCATAGAACTTCCATTTCTAGCCACTCCGAGAACATGGACAAGCTCTAAGTTGCATAGAACTTTCATTCCTAGCCATCACATGACCCCACTAGTCATCACAACACATGACCCCACTGGTCATAACAACACACAACCCCATCGGTCATCATAACACATGACCCCACCGGTCATAACAACACATGACCCCATCGGTCATCGTAACACATGACCCCACCGATCATAACAACACATAACCCCACCGGTCATCATAACCCATGACCCCACCGATCATAACAACACATAACCCCATCGCTCATCGTAACCCATGACCCCACCGGTCATAACAACACATGACCCCACCGGTCATCGTAACACATGACCCTACCGGTCATGACTTAAGAACACACGTCTTATAAACACATTTAATAAGAAAACTCATCTTATTAAATCTTAACAATGTATAATCGTCACAACGTAAACAAAAAATACATACAACTCATAGCCACGTGCAATCAAGAAACTGAAAACCGGAAAGCCAACTCAAGCCTCCACTTTCTTTTCGAACCACTTCGAGAACCTTGCCTTCATCCTCGCTTCTGGTTCCCAAGTCTCCTCCTCAACACCGTCAAAATCCCACACGACTCTCACCAACGGTATCTTCTTCCGGCGCAGCACCTTGATCCTCTTCTCGAGAATCCTCACAGGCCTCACCGCCAACATCATGTTGGGCTGAAGATCCTCTGGAATCTTAGCCAATACCTCCTCAGACTCATGTAGACACTTCCGCAGCATCGAAACATGGAAGACTTTGTGAAAAACCTTAATACTCTGATGTAACTCCAATCGATAAGCTACCGGTCCGACCTGCTCCACAACCTTGAACAGACCCATAAACCTCGAACTCAGCTTATTCTCTGAAATTGATCTGTCAGGACCCCTCAACATTGCTGCCCTGAGATACACCAGATCTCCCAGCTCGAACTCCAGCTCCTTCCTTCTCTTGTCAGCATAACTCTTCTGCCGATCCCGAGCCTCCTTCATGTTCAGTCTCAAAACACGGATCTTCTCCGTCGTCTCCTGAACAAAATTCACCCCAAACATGCTCCTCTCCCCCACTTGGGTCTAGCACAATGGGGTACGACATGGCCTCTTATACAGAGCCTCATATGGAGCCATCCCGATACTCGCCTGGTAGCTGTTGTTGTATGCAAACTCCACCATGTCCAGGTGATCCGTCCAATGACCACCATAATCCAGCACACACATCCTCAACAAGTCCTCTAATATCTGAATCGTCCTCTCAGACTGTCCATCCGTCTGAGGATGATACGCTGTGCTCATATGCACCTTAGTGCCCATCTTAGCCTGCAATGCTCTCCAGAACTCTGAAGTAAACCTCGGATCCCTGTCTGACACAATACTCGCTGGCACCCCGTGTAGCCTCACTATCTCGCGCATATACTTCTTAGCCAACAGTGCAGCTCCGTCGGTCTTCCTGATGGCCAAAACATGTGCAGACTTAGTTAGACGATCCATAATCACCCAAATAGCATCACACGTTCGCGACACCGGCAACCCTATCACAAAGTCCATGGTGATCATGTCCCACTTCCACTCCGGAATGGGTAAACTATGCAACAACCCGCTCGGAACCTAATGCTCCGCCTTCACTAACTAGCACACGTTGCACGCTGCAACCCAGTTAGCGACATCTCTCTTCTTTCTGACCCAATGGTAGGACCGCTTCAGATTACGATACATCTTGGTCGCTCCCGGGTGAATCGACAACATGCTCGCATGAGCCTCTCTCAGGATCCCCTGCCTCAGATCCTCATCCTTGGGTACACAAATCCGCCCGTTCACAAGTATTGTCCCATTCGCAGAGACCACACTCTGAACCTGCAACCTTAGACGCATCAATCAAATCCTGATCCTTCTCCTGAGCCACTGAAATCCTGCTCAGCAAATCTGCACCCTCAAAGTGCAAATCTTGCTCCCTAACGCCCCCATATCCCGCTCCGGAGCCGAAGCAACCCTCTTCCTACTCAACGTATCTACAACTAGGTTAGCCTAACCGGATGGTACCCAAACTCCAAATCGTAATCTACTACCAATTCCATCCAGCGCCTCTGTCTCTGGTTCAGCTCTGGCTGAGTAAAGAAGTACTTCAGACTCTTGTGGTCTGTAAACACCTGCACCTTCCCTCCATAAAGATAAGATCCCCAAATCCTTAAAGCAAAAATCATTGCAGCCAACTCCAAATCATGGGTAGGGTAGTTGCATTCGTACTTCCTCAACTGCCTCGAAGCATATGCAATAACATTCTCCTGCTGCATCAGTACACATCCCAGACCAACTCCAGAAACATCTGTATACACCACGTAAGGCTCACCCGGCTCGGGTAACACCAACACCAGTGTGCTCGTCAACATCTCCTTCAGCTTCCTGAAACTCTCCTCGCAAGCTGAAGACCACACAAAGGAAACATCCTTCCCCATCAACTTCGTCATCGACTGCGCCATACTCGCAAACCCCTTGACGAACCTCTGATAATAACCCGCCAACCCGAGAAAACTCATGATCTCAGTGGCACTCCTCGGTCTAGGCCAACCTCTGATAGCCTCAATCTTAGCCGGATATATAGAAACCCAATCTGCAGACACCACATGGCCAAGAAAACTCATCTCCCGCTACCAGAAACTGCACTTACTCAACTTCGCGTACAGCTTTTGCTCCTGCAGCTTCTCCAAAACCAGTCCCAAACGCACCTCGTGCTCCTCAGGACTCCTCACATACACCAGGATATCATCAATAAAGATGATCACAAATAAATCCATATACTTCTAGAACACCATGTTCATCAACCCCATGAATGCTGTTGGCGCATTCGTCAAGCTTAATGGTATCACCACACTAGATCAATCCGCATGATCTCTGAGTTCCACATCTAGTCCTATGCTTATCCACACGTTTCTAGACATTCATTGCCCTCAACTCATCAATACACCCCTCAAACTCTCAGGAACGCATCCGCTCTTAGTGCACTATACCACTCACACTCTCAGGACACCCAGTCTGTCGAGCTCTCGGTATCTGCAGGGGAACCACCATCCCCTCGAGAGAACCACCATCTCTCAGTATAACACAAGAGAACCACCATCCCCTAGTGAAATATTACAAAAACAGGGGGACCACCATCCCCTCAGGAGAACTAACCGTCTCCCCATGAGTTGTTCGGGTATCTACTCATACCCTAGAGCAATAAATTATTAAACGTTGAATAAACATCTCAGACTAGAGCTGCCTCCTCTAGTCCCAATCATGATATTCCCGGAAGTCGGCTTCACACCCTGATAAACCAACCTCCTAGATTCTCGCTCAAACACGACTCATCCTCAATGAAAATCCAAATGGACTTTGTACCGATCCAGCTAATCCATCCCAAGAATGACGTCCTACAGCTCCACTGGACTAATAATCAAATCTGCTGGCATCAACTCTTCTGCCACCAGAAAATCCACACCTCGAGCACGCCCGAAAGTAGCCAAAGACTTTCCCCCAGTAACTCTAACCACTCCCAACTGCTCACCGAAATCGCTCCGGATACCGCTCATCTCCGCACACTCTAGAGTAATGAAGCTATTCGTCACTCTAGAGTCAAACAACACGTGCGACTCACATCCGCCTACAACTAAGGTCTCTGCACAAATTCTATGTGCTTAAGAAGCCTAACACTCTAGCACAGACCCACAATTTTCCAAACATACCAAAATTAAAACCCCACAAGAATTTAGAAGTCAAGTTTGGAATTTACCTGTGATCGACCTGGCGCTAGAGCCCCCCGCCTCCACCAAAGTGAATACCCGCGGTGCCGCTGCAATCTGAGCCAACGGCTGCGCTGCCACCGGCTGCACTACTACCACCGCCATCTGCTGCAGGTTAGGACACATATGCTTGATATGCCCCGGCTCCCTGCAGTGAAAGCACACCTGAGCCGCCCGAGCCTCTCTCCTCGTCGGACAGTCCGCCACCTTGTGATCCATGCTACCACATCCGTAGCATCCTGAACCACCCTAACCCCTCTGACTGGCTCCTGAAGTGCCCTCCCACTTCCTCTTCTATCCCTGAGCAGGCTTGCCGCCCCTGCTCGCACTCGCCTGCTGCTGCGACCTCCTTTGCTGTTGTACCTGTAGACTAACCACCACAGCCTACTCTCTGAGATCCTCCTCAATCGCAGCAGCTGTCTCAACCAACTCCGCCTTCGTGGCGAACCTGCTCGCCCTACAACGAGTCCTCAGATCTGGACAAAGTCCCCTTAGGAACCTCTTCACCTGGGCCTGCTCGCCCTCTAGATCTTAACCAGCATGTACCAGAAGTCACCCGAACTCCTCATCGTACTCCCGGACCGAACGGTCACCCTGAGCCAACACCAGAAATCGCAACTCCAAGCGATCCACTACTTTTGGCGGAAAGTACTTGGCGTTGAACTCCGCCACATAGTCCTCCCAAGTCATACCCGCCTGAGTTCTCCTAGCCACCACGCCTCGCCACCAGAGGTGTGCATCACCGTCAAGGTAATGAACCGCTAGGTCCACCCTGTATCCCACTGGACACCTGAGCGACTAGAAGCTCCGCTCCAATCTGCTACTCCACAAGTCTGCCTCTTCAGGCTTGGCACCACCCGAGAAGAATCCAGTGCCAATCCTCACCATCTACTCCATCAACCAAAGGTAGGATGGAAGCTCATCCGCAACCGCCACACCGCCCGCTCACCAGCCATACCCGGCTGCACCCCAGCCATACTCGGCTGCACACCAGCCACTCCCGGCTGCATCCTAGCCACACCCGGTTAAACCCCAGCCATACCCGGCTGCACACCAGCCACACCTGGTTGATCACCAGCCACACCTGGCTGCACTCTAGGAGCCTGACCCGGAGCCGGCACCCCACCTGGTAACCGCCCCAAAATTAACCGTAGCAGACCGCCAGACGATCACCTCGGTCCTAGGCAAAACCTGTGGCAGCACTCCCACATGGGCCCACCACATCACCGGCCACACCGTGACCCACACTAGCCCTACCAGCCCTCACGCTGGTACTCACGACCACACCCACAGACCCCTCCTGATACACCTGGGAATCAGCCACCTGCTCCTGCGTGGTCTCCCAGGCCATACTCGCGACAGCAGACTCACTCTCAAGTCCCCGCCCGCACCTATGCCCACTACGACCACCTCGCCCTCCACGAACCTCCACGACCTCTGCATCTAGTACCTCTAGCCATCTCACTCTGCCCTACCCAGCAGAACACTAAGACTACTAGAAAAACATAAAGTCAATAACACATAACGTGGAATCTCATTGAAGGCTCGGAGAATATGATCTAGGACTGCAAACCCACACAACAATCAATTAATTAACTCACATAATCAATCAATTGCACCCGCCCTAGAACCATAAGGGCTCTGATACCAAAATGAAATGACCCAACCCGAAAATTTAAAAAATTTCCCAATTTAAAACCCGGATTATCATTATCACAAATGATAATCCTCAACGGTAAATTCTCAACATGCGGAAGACAATAAACCAACAACAACATTCAATAATCCCATACTTATTGAACACTAACAGTACCAAGTCAATCCCATAATCAACGATCCAATTTAAACATAAACCATAATCCAAATAACAAAACAAGTCAATAGCAATCCAATACGTTCCAGAATTATTAACACCTTAGCAATTCTACAATAACGAGCAGACAATCGAGTCCCTAGACCATCTTCTCTTCCTCGCCACGATCCCACGATCACACCTTCTCTTTACCTGCATCACATGGTTATACGGGATGCGTGAGTATTATCATAAATACTCAGTGAGTCGATCATCCCATCACTTGGCTATACAGACAGGCATAAGGAAATTGATACAATACCAGGATGATAACGCAACAATACAAACAAGAACAAAGAGCACAAGTTTTGCCAAAACTGGCCATGTGTCGATTGACACCAGCACAGTGTGTCGATCGACACACCAAAAATCCGAGTCATGGAAATCGATGCTGTGTCGATCGACACGAAGACGTGTGTCGATCGACACGACGACCCAGAAGCTGGAAATCGAGACCATCCTCTCATGGCTCGATTCCAAGCGATTCTCCTGCACAAAACCACTCAATACCACACGAAATACACCAAGGAACAACAATCAAACGCATTCTAACAACCTATTTACCCAGATAAGCCATAGTCACGCACTCACCTTGGATCTGAAGGGAGAAAAGGAGGAAAACGGATGAAAACGCCAAGACTAAGACCCCAACACCGAGATCTACACTCCACCCACGAGAAATCACTCCAAGAACGATTTCCAAAGCCTCCTAGACGAATCTCCTCTCACAAATCTCTCTGGAACTTTTCTGAAAACTTTCTGAAACTGAAAACTCTCAGAAAATACAGCCAACCCCTATTTATAGGGAAACCCTAGGGTTTCACCCTAAACCGGGTTCACAAACCAACATTCAAATTGAACCGACCCGGTTCAATTTAACTCGTGTCGATCGACACGATCCAAAATCTACGATTTTGGTTCGCGGTCGTTACATAACCAAAATAGCAAAAGAATTCACACAACGATTGATATCTATTACATTATGTTGTTTCAAATCATATAATTTAGATATGATTAGCTAAAGCACGAACTTTGTTTTCTCAATTTTCTAATTTTGACCAAATTCTTCTCCATCATAATACATGACTATAGATTTTTCATCATCTTCCTTCTCATTGGATATATATGTTTCTCTCTATTTGTGCACCAAACACTCGGTTTCTTTTTTTCATCATCAACCACAACTTTCTTCTCTACGTTAATCCCCATAAATATATATGAACTGTACATAATTTATAATGTAACTCACTGCGAGGCCAAGATGTTCCAAGGCAGTGGCAAACTTTCTGTGAAGCTCCTCCTCCCACACCACTCGCCTTTTGTTGGAGGCGGAAGCACAATCACAATCATGATACTCCTCTTGTTAGTATGGTGGAATCTTCCAGAGAGGATGGCTTCTCTGTGGCTGCTGCCACCTTCCCATATACCTCTTTTTTTGCCAAGTATTATAGTAGTTTCAAAATCTAGATAAAATACATAATATTAATCATACACAAATTAATGGAAAATGAAAATCAAACAAAAAAGAGAGAAGAACATATATTAAGATGATAAGCTGAAAACTGTAATCATCAACAAAGACACAGACGATACAATAGATAAGAGAAGGAATAGATTACCTTAAAAATCCAAAAATCAAACTAAATTCAAATCTAAGACGATGAAAACAACAAATTTTAGATGATAGATGATAACAAAAATAACATACTTACATATATATGCTTGTATATATGATATTTTAGATTTGAAAGGGAGATTGGCAACAAAGAATGTCTTTTATCTTACCACAACTTCCTGCATTTAACAGCAAGTTTGGTTTCATTTATGAGCCTGACATAATTTGAAGATTATTGTAACATCCCGGTTTTAGAAAATATATGGTGTATGCGGAGAGGTTTAATAGAATTGATTTGGCTACCTATATCACCAAAGTGCACTTATCTTTTCCAGTCACACATCTAGAGAGAACTCCGGAGTTAAGCGTGCTTGGACTGGAGCAATTTAAGGATGGGTGACATACTGAGAAGTCATTTCCAGTACCATGTGAATGAGGATAAAATACGAAAAAAAATCATGTGGTGATTTGCAAGATCAGTATAGATGGACCCACTGGTAGGGACAGTCGGAAGGTTACAATAATAAGAAGAGGTACCTTAACCAAATCAAGAGTTTCTTCAATTCTTTCCACTGCCTCATCTTCTTCTACCATAAGGCTTTCTCGGCGGAGGTACGTAGTCCTCGTAACACACACGATCGCCTACAATTAAATAAATATATATTTACAATAATCAATCACACAAGAACAGGTTGATATTTATCAGACGTTAAATAGATAATTGTTAGTTCAAAGTAACCTCCACGATCTCAACTCCGAATCCCAAACAAACCGGGAAGTATAGCCAATTGAATAACAATAATCAAACCATTGTTGAGATAAAGACACAGTTCGATCAAATACCTAGAATAATAAACAAAAGGATACATATATCACAAAAATATTAAATCAATCAAAGTGGGAAAATCGATATTCTACACACTTACGCATAAAGAAACATGATTAATCATTATTCGCTCGGTACTCAGACATTGTTGTAACAAAGATCTAGATCCATTAAGTAATTATCTAAAATAGTAAACAAAAGTTATATTTACATAAAAAAAAATAGTAAAACAAATAATAGACACACTTACGCATTTTGCAAGATACAGAATAGGATTAATTAAACTCCAGCAACTCAACGAAGAATCGAAAAAAAGGCATAGAGAAACCTAATATAATAAAATATGTTAGATACAGATTACTAAGACATCAGAAACATTAATATACTTATATCACAAATAAACGAAACAATCTTAGTTATATTTTGGTTGACTACCTTCTACATAGAGAACACTACTGTATCCAAACAAGGGATTAGATTCCGAAGTTGGAATAATCAATGTACCACGCGAATATCCTACACGAATTGTTAAAAACAAATTTAGTTAATGATCGACCAAGAATCAATGTTTAACAAAATAATAATAAAGATAATATAGTTTTTTTATTTTTAATTAATAATATAGGTTAATATAGGATAGTATATGCGAAGAATGATTGTCTCGTCTAGATAAGAAACATAAACATTCACAAAATAAATCCATCTAGATAAATAAGGACTCGAAATAAAACACCCGGATAGACGAATATAAACCAAATGACCTAAACAAAGAGAACTAAAATCAGTCGTCAAATATTTACATAATTAAGTAACAGAAAATACAAACTATAATAAGCGTAAGAAAACAAAGCACCCGAGATCATGTTCTACATGCAACATAAAATACAAAGCAACAACAGAAATAATAGAAGACACGAGCATAATATGGGAGAGGCGAAAATTAGCTTATGAATATAAGAAACTACCACAGTCAGAGACCGAATTGTTTTGGACTGAGGAAACACACACACTTATATATAATTCTAGGGTTTCACCTATACGATAATTCCTAATCGAATAAATTAAATATAATATATTACCTATATATAGTAAGAGAGTGCCATCTATCTATTCTTATAAATATTAAGTTACTATAAGTGGCGGCTTGAGAGTAATTTTAGGAGTTTATTCAAATTACAACTATATAATTAATGAATCAACTCAGTTACGAATCATGATGCCATCGCCATTATTCCGTTTGATTTATTTTGTTGGGCTTAGTTCAACCATACTCTTATGGCCCATAATTAGTGATATATAAGCATCGTTTATTATATAGTCAAATAGTATCTTAAAGGAAATCTTCCATATTTATATGTACGAATCAATGCGTGTAAATCTTCCATAATCAAGTATAGATAGTTATGTAAATTTTCTATAATTATCTTTATATAATTGTGTAAGTTTTCCATAATTATCTATATATTTTAAGAAAGTTATCTAATTATATATAGGAAGTATTTTTTATTTTATTCCGATAACTATGGTCATAAGTGCAGCCCTAATTTCTTAACCGTCCTTATATATACAGATATTATCTTATTCTATAATTGATATATATTTTAAGAAAGTTATCTAATTATATATAGGAAGTATTTTTTATTTTATTCCGATAACTATGGTCATAAGTGCAGCCCTAATTTCTTAACCGTCCTTATATATACAGATATTATCTTATTCTATAATTGAGAGGTAAAAAGTCATTCGTGTCAGCGAGTATAAGATTTGACTTCCGGATATTACCTTTAATGAATCGATTTATTTACAATCTTGTCATTGAGTGATTTTTTTTTTTAAATACTCTAATCAACCCAGCAATAATTTTAGTGTTAATACAATATTTTACGTGACCCATTAGCGAAAGTCATTTAAAAAAAAACCCTAACGTCTGATCCTAGAATTTCTTAGCAGGCAGCCGATTTTAATGTTTTTTCTTTATTTCTAGATATATGAACTGCCTAGGGTTTTGGTTTAATATGAAATATGTATAGAAATATACTAACAACTACCGTTTGTGTAAGTGATTTATTGACCTTCTTTAGGTTGGTCTTTATTATAAGATTTCTTTGTGTGGTAATTTGTACAAAACTCATGGCAGTATTGTCAAAACAATCTCCTCGATCGAACAGCACTAAAATCCACTATGTTTCAAAAATAGATGTTTACGTCCATTCATGCCACCACTTCCATCAATCTCTCCTCCTTTAGGTATCTAATTTATTTTTTGCAATTTACAATCTTATGTTTAACGTAGGAGGTAAAGCGTTTGAGTCATAAATCCTCAAGGGTTCGGACTTACAAAACTTGGGCTGAAAGAAACTGTTTTCAAATCATGGCACTCTCTGCTAGTTTCCTTTTTTTTGTTAGGGTTTAAATTTGGAGTTGTTTTATCTATGGGATGAAAAACACAAAACCCTAATCTCAGATTTGGTGCCAACAATCTTATTAGTCACATAGATTAATCTATTGTATATCATTTCTAATGGTGTGTTTCGTGTTATTTGTTCTTAGGTTTGCCATGGTTACATGTACGTAATTTATATTAACATTCTCATAGCTATTATTTACATATTTCAGCATCGTAAATTGTTTTCTTTATTTTTCTTTCTAATCATAGGTCCTACTATCTTATGTAATCCATCTACTGGTGTGTTTTCTTTATCTTTATGTTACTATTATTTGTTTGTCTTTATTTATTAAATTGTGTATTCGTTCTTCATTGATGAGTTTGTGAATTACATACAATTTATTTGCGTGGTTTATTTCATCGTACGACTAGATCCATAAGCTTTTTTCATGTACAAGGTTATTCATTTTATTATAATATCGAATTGGTTCACCAAGGAAGATTTCTCTTTTAGTCGAGTAGAATTTGTATTTATTTTCAATTTTATATTTGATTTATTTTCAACTTTTTTTTTCTTTTAGGTTTTTCTTTGCCTATTGTTTTTGATTTGTCTTTGAGATCTTGGAGGTTGTTGGTTCATCCTCTTCAATCTCTTAGAAGATATGTAAGTGTTATATTATTGCCTTAAGTGTTATATTATTGCCTTAATTTTTATAATATATATTTGATTTTACAGTATATTTCTTTTTAATATCTATTTTAATTTTCCTTTAATATATAATTATTATGATTGTATCTTAGGTTGTTCTGTAGTTCGTAATGTTAGTGGTTAATGAACTTCAACAAGTTTAATCTTTATAAGCTTAATTTTATTCATCTAACTATTTTTTTTTGGTATGAATAGCATCTAACTATTTTATATATTGGGAACATATATTACATGTTTGCGATTAATATATCTTGCCTAAATTTCTTATGGTTTGTATATTTTTTAAGTAGTATAAGCATGGCGTCATTAAGCGTTTCATGCAAATCTTCATGATTGTTTCGTGTTCTTGAAAGTAATTTTGCTAAAGAAAATGGTTTAGAAAATTTCATATAACATTCCAAACAAATAGGCATGTACCAGAGTTTTCGTTGCCATATACATAAGACATCAAAGATGCCCTTAGCTACCTTCTCAAAATACGACGTTCAGTGTTTGGGAAATGCGACCGTGTCGCTTTGTCCCACTGTCGACAATTGCTTCAAGATTTTAGCCATACCCCCCGAACACTTAGAGCCAGCGAATTTGAGGAAAAGATGAATGATCTCGCCATGTGGCTTAGCTTTGTCCTCACGGATAAGGATACGTGTTAAAAGTTTATTTTGCTCAATAACAATTATTGAAAAAATATGCAAACATCTGAAATAAGGGTTAAGGGTTTTTTACTTGATGAGAAAACTCTTGTGGTAAGAGGAATTGATGATTTTACAGAGAATATTTAATACTATTTTAATAAGATTTTTCTAGCACACTTACATATTTTAAGAACTTATTTGTTAGAAAATTATCACTTTTTCTAGCACACTAACATCTTGAAAGATAGTAGTATACGTTTATGAATACTGGTTATTATTAATAACTGTCGAAGAATGTAATTTTGTTGCATACTGATATAAATTCACGAATTTAAATATAAAATTATGATCAACCGTAAAAAATTGTTACTTCTCTAATTAAAACTTAAAATGTTTTCGATTGTGTCACAGTCCTTTCTTGGATTATGTATCTAGATTGATTGTTTAAGATTTACTATCGTTAATATGTTAATGAAGATCTAAATACATCGAGATTGCATTCATAGCTATCTTATCGGATTATTCTCCATTGAATATTTTGTCTTCTGTAGTTGAAAGTTATGAATTGCATAGCAGCAATCCTAATAGGTAATTCACCGGTGCTCTACTGAACATGACACATCCGATTTATCAAAACTTGGTCAAGTCTTCATATGAAGAATGAAACGGTCGAAGAAAGCATGCAACGATATTAAGAGAAGAACAACAGGTGATGTAGCTTCAACCTTGGACAGTCATAAAGCTTCACAACAATGGAGGAGGAGGGTAGCCGATGAAGATTATGAGTATCTGAAACAATCCAACACGTTTTTTTTTCAAACATAATTGAATTAGTATTCCCATAAATATAAATTCTCAATATCAATCCAAACCAATCAAACAACCAGCAGAAACAAAACTTAACTAAACCATTCAAATAACCAATTCATTAAACCAATTTGATAATCAATTTCCATTCAATAATTCTAAGAATATTCGGCAACCTAACCAGCAATTCTAAATATCATAAAATCACAATTCAAGAAGACCATAGATCATCCTCCTCTTCATAGCCACGATTCCACGATCACACATTGCTTTTACCTGCATCACATGGCAAAACGAGATGTGTGACTATTATCACAAATACTCAATGAGACGGTCATTCCATCTACCGGCTATACACACAGACACGATGAATTATTAAGATACACAATAAATCCAATCATCATGTCAACACATAATACGTCAAAACGACGGCATCGATCGACACTACAATCGCTAGTGTCGCCAGAATTGAACCTTCTTCTCTCTGGTTTGATTCAAGTCTGCACCAAGTTGATTCTTGCAACGAAAACATCAACAAACACACCAAAACAAACCATATACACACACAAACACAATCACACACCAATCATTCATCTAATCCACACAAACACAACGAATCCTAATAATCCATCCACCCAGATAAGCCATGGTTACGTACTCACCTCGATTTCAGATTGAAAACGACAAGGGCCACAAAATCAAACCCTCCACAATCCGAGAAATTCCTCTCCTCTTTCTCTCGAAATCGCTAACACACAATCCCCTTCTCACTCCTACGACCTTAAACTAGCCTCAAAGACCCAACTCCACCAGAAATCTCCTCCTAACACTCTCAGACACCAAAAATAACCTTTTCTCTCATTATTACACGAACCCTAGGGTTTTCCAAACCCAAAATTTGCTAACCGAATGATTTAAAATTGAACTGGTCGAATCGCAAATCACTTGTGTCGATCAACACCCTCCAAAAATCATACCAAAATTCCATTTTTTGGTTCACGGGCATTACAATTCTCCCCCACTAACCTGGATTCGTCCTCGAATCACACAATAGCGTTCACTACGGTCTCATCCACCTGAGATCAACACTCTCGACCTCTGAGATTCACATCTAGTCCTATGCTTAGACACGTTCTTAGACATTAATTGCTCCCAACTCATAACCACACCCCTCACACTCTCAGGAACACGTTGAGATATCGGTGCACCATACCACTCACACCCTCAGGACACACAGTCCGTCGAGCTATCGGTATGCAGGGGAAATCATCATCTCTTTGAGAGAAATTCTCATCTCTCAATATCATACAAGGGAAATCTTCATCCCCTCAAGAGAAATCCTCATGTTCCAATGAGTTATTCGGAGAAATCCTCATCCCCTAGAGCAATCAATTCTTAAACGTTAATAAACATCTCTGACCAGAACTACCTCCTGTGGTCCCACTATGACATTCCACTATCCCGGAATATCATCTCATCCATGACCAATCTTCAGGTTGACTCTAACATGACATTCCACTATCCCGAAATATCACCTCATCCATGACCAATCCTCATGTCAACTCTAAACACATGACCAATCCTCAGATCAACTCTAACATGACATTGCACTATCTCGGAATATCATCCCATCCATGACTAATCCTCAGGTCAACTCTAACATGACATTCCACAATCTCGGAATATCATCCCATTCATGACCAATCCTCAGGTCAACTCTAATCAACCCAATCACCCAGGGTTCCTCACTAAGGTCTCTGAGAATAGACAAGTTTTAAATCCTCATAAAACTTCTATCCCCAAACCTTCATAAATAGACAAATTTTAAATCCTCATAAACCTCTATTTCCAAACCCTCAAAACCCATAACTCATGACAACACAAGTCAACCATAAGAACTACTCATCTGAGCTAGTACCGCTCCCGGTAACAGCTCCAAAAGAACAACTATAAAGATCTGCCAGACAATAATCTCGGCCCTGGGCTACACCGCGACCCACCCGCACCACCAGCCACATTAGAACCAACACCTGTTCCACCAGTCGTCACACTGGCACTCACAGTGGCCACACCCACGGACCCCTCTTGAACCGTTTGTGAATCTGCCACATGCTCATGCGTGGAACTCTGGGCCACCCTCTCGGTGGACTCACTTACTCGTCCCCGACCACGCCTACGACCTCCACAACCACCACAACCACGACCTCTAGTACCTCTAACCACTTTTCTTCACTACCAGAAACAGAAACTAAGCATACTAGAAATTACACAAAATCACATAATACTTACCGTAGAATTTCATTGAAAGTTCGAAGAAGATGATCTAGGACTCCAAAACTCACACAACAATTGACTAAATATACATAATCAATTCCATTCACCCGCCCTAAAACCTTAAGGGCTTTGATACCAAACTGACACAACCCCACCCTTTTTTTTTAAAACATAATCGAATTAATATTCCCATAAATACTAATTTTTCAACAGAATTCAAACCAATCAAACAACCAGCAGAAGCAAAACTCAACTAAATCATTCAAATAACCAATTCGATAATCAATTCCCATTCAATAATTCCAAGAATATTCGGCAACCTAACCAGCATTTCTAAACAACATCAAATCACAACTCAACAAGACCCTATATCATCCTCTTCTTCATAGCCATGATTTCACGATCAAACTTTGCTTTTACCTGCATCACATGGCAAAACAATATGCGTGAGTATTATCACAAATACTCAGTGAGACGGTCATTCCATCTACCGACTATACACACAGGCACGATGAATTATTAAGACACACAATAAATACAATCATCACAACAACACACAATACGTCAAAACGATGGCATCGATCGACACCACAATGGCTAGTATCGATCGACACCCTCCTGGTGTCGATCGACACTGGCTGGAGTGACGCCAAAATCGAACCTTCTCCTCTCTGGTTCGATTTAAACCTGCACCAAGACGATTCCTACAACGAAAACATCAGCAAACACACTAAAACAAACCGTATACACACACGAACACAATCACACACCAATCATTCATCCAATCCAAACAAACACAACGAATCCTAACAATCCATCCACCCAAATAAGTCATGGTCACGCACTCACCTCAATTTCGGATTGAAAACGACAAAGACCACAAGTATAATCGTTACAACGTAAACGAAAAAATTACATACAACTCATAGCCATATGCTATCAAGAAATTGAAAACCAGAAAGAACAAACTCAAGCCTCCACTTGCTTCTCGAACCACTTCGAGAACTTTGACTTCATTCTCGCCTCTGGTTCCCAAGTCTCCTCCTCGACACCGTCGCAATCCCACACGACTCTCAGCAACGGTATCCTCTTACGGTGCAGAACCTTGACCCTCCTCTTGAGAATCCTCACAGGTCTCGCTGCCAACGTCATGTTGGGCTGAAGATCCTCCAGAATCCTAGCCAACACCTCCTCAGAATCATGTAGACACTTCCGCAGCATCGAAACATGGAAGACTTTGTGAAAAAGCTTCATACTCTGAGGTAACTCTAACCTATAAGCTACCGGTCCAACCCGCTCCACCACCTTGAACGGACCCATAAACCTCGGACTCAGCTTATTCTCTGAAATGGATCTGTTAGGACCCCTCAACTTCGCTGCCTTGAGATACACCAGATCTCCCAGCTCGAACTCTAGCTCTTTCTTTCTCTTGTCAACATAACTCTTCTGCCGATCCTGAGCCTCTTTCATGTTCAGCCTCAAAACACGGATCTTCTTCATCGTCTCCTGAACAAAGTCCGCCCTAAACATGCTTCTCTCCCCCACTTGGGTCCAGCATAATGGGGTGCAGCATGGCCTCCCATACAGAGCCTCATATGGAGCTATCCCGATACTCACTTGGTAGCTGTTGTTCTACGCAAACTCCACCAGGTTCAAATGATCAGCCCAATGACCAGCGTAGTCCAGCACACACATCCTCAACAAGTTCTCTAATGTCTGAATCGTCCTCTCAGACTGCCCATCCGTCTGAGGATGATACGCTATGCTCATATGCACCTTAGTGCCCTTCTTAGCCTGGAATGCCCTCCAGAACTCTGAAGTAAACCTCGGATCCCTGTCTGACACAATACTCGCTGGCACCCCGGGTAGCCTCACTATCTCACAAACATACTTCTTAGCCAACACTGCCGCTCCGTCGGTCTTCCTGATGGCCAGAAAATGTGCTGACTTGGGGATAGAAGTTTTATAGCATCTTACGTCTATGACACCGGCAACCCTATCACAAAGTCCATGGTGATCATGTCCTACTTCCACTCCAGAATGGGTAAACTCTGCAACAATCCGCTCGGAACCTTATGCTTAGCCTTCACTACCTGGCACACGTTGCACGCTGCAACCCAGTTAGCGATATCCCTCTTCATCCCGACCCAATGGTAGTACCGCTTAAGATCACGATACATATTGGTTGCTCTCGGATGAATCGACAACACACTCGCATTAGCCTCTCTCAGGATCTCCTGCCTCAGATCCTCGCCCTTGGGTACATAAACCCGCCCGCCACCAGTATCGTCCCGTTCGCAGAGACCACATACTCAGAACCTACAACCCTAGAAGCATCAATCAAATCCTGATCCTTCTCCTAAGCCACTTGAATCCTGCTCAGTAAATCTGCCTAGTTAGCTGCATCTAACCCCAACGGCTCTTGTGAGATAACGCACAACCTCAAAGTGCAAATCTCGCTCACTAACACCTCCATATCATGTTCCTGAGCCGAAGCAACCCTCTTTCTACTCAACGCATCTGCAACCAGTTTAGCCTTCCCCGAATGGTATCCAATCTCCAAATCGTAATCTGCTACCAACTCCATCCACCGCCTCTGTCTCTCGTTCAGCTCTGGCTGAGTGAAGAAATACTTCAGACTCTTGTGGTCCGTAAACACCTACACCTTTCCACCATAAAGATAAGATCTCCAAATCTTTAAAGTGAAAATCACCGCAGCCAACTCCAAGTCATGGGTAGGGTAGTTGCACTCGTGATTCCTCAACTGCCTCGAAGCATATGCAAAAACCTTCCCCGGCTGCATCAGTACACAACCCAAACCAACTCCCGAAGCATCCGTATACACCATGTAAGGCTCACCCGGCTCGGTAACGCCAACACTGGTGTACTCGTCAGCATCTCCTTTAGCTTCCCGAAACTCTCCTCGCAAGCTGAAGACCAAACAAAAGGGACATCCTTCCCCGTCAACTTTGTCATCGACTGTGCCATACTCGCAAATCTCTTGACGAACCTCCGATAATAACCTGCCAGCCCAAGAAAACTTTGGATCTCGGTGGCATTCCTCTGTCTAGGCCACCCTTTGATAGCCTCAATCTTATCCGGATCCACAGAAACTCGCTCTGCAAACACCACGTGGCCAAGAAAACTCATCTCTCGCTGCCAAAAACTACACTTGCTCAACTTTGCGTACAGTTTCTGGTCCCGTAGCTTCTCCAGAACTACTCTCAAATGCACCTCATGCTCCTCAGAACTCCTCGAATACAACAGAATATCATCAATGAAGATGATCACAAACACATCTAGATACTCCTGGAACACCCCGTTCATCAATCTCATAAACGCTGCTGGCGCATTCGTCAATCCGAAAGGCATCACCACAAACTCATAATGCCCATATCTCGTCCTAAAAGCAGTCTACCTAACATCCGCCTCGTCGATAAGAATCTGATGGTAACCTGAAGACAAATCGATCTTAGAAAAGCAGGTAGCCCCCCGCAACTAATCCAACAACTCATCAATCCGCGGCTAAGGATACCTGTTCTTCACAGTAACTCGGTTAAATCCCCGGTAATCAATGCATAACCGAAAACTCCCATCCTTCCCCAGATGGTACCCAATCTCCAAATCGTAATCTGCTACCAACTCCATCCAGCGCCTCTGTCTCTGGTTCAGCTCTGGCTGAGTAAAGAAGTACTTTAAACTCTTGTGGTCTGTAAACACCTGCACCTTCCTGCCATAAAGATAAGATCTCCAAATCTTTAGAGCAAAAATCACTGCAGCCAACTCCAAGTCATGGGTAGGGAAGTTGCACTCGTGCTTCCTCAACTGCCTCGAAGCATATGCAATAACCTTCCCATGCTGCATCAGTACACATCCCATACCAACTTCCGAATCGTCTATATACACCACGTAAGGCTCACTTGGCTCGGGTAACGCCAACACTGGTGTGCTCATCAACATCTCCTTCAGCTTCCCAAAGCTCTCCTCACAAGCTGAAGACCATACAAAAAGAATTTCCTTCCCTGTCAGCTTCGTCATCGGCTGCGCCATACTCGCAAAACCCTTAACAAACCTCTGATAATAACCTGCTAACCCGAGAAAACTCCGAATCTCGGTGGCATTCCTGGGTCTAGGCCACTCTTTGATAGCCTCTATCTTAGCCGGATCCACAGAAACTCCCTCTGCAGACACTACATGGCAAAGGAAGCTCATCTCTCACTGCCAGAAACTGCACTTGCTCAACTTCGTGTACAGCTTCTGCTCCCGTAGCTTCTCCAGAACTGCTCTCAAATGCACCTCATGCTCCTTAGGACTCCTCGAATACACCTGAATATCATCAATGAAGATGATCACAAACACATCCACATACTCCTGGAACACCCCGTTCATCAATCTTATGAACGCGGTTGGCACATTCGTCAACCCAAAAGGCATCACCACGAACTCATAATGCCCATATCTCGTCCTGAATTCAGTCTTCCTAACGTCTGCCTCTTCGATAGGAATCTGATGGTAACCCAAAGCCAAATCGATCTTGGAGAACCAGGTAGCCCCTCATAGTTGATCCAACAACTCGTCGATGCGCGGCAGAGGATATCTGTTCTTCACAGTGACCCGGTTAAGTCCCCGGTAATCGATGCACAACCGGAAACTGCCATCTTTCTTCTTCACAAACAATACCGGCGCTCTCCACGGTGAAACACTAGGCCGTATGAATCCCTTACCCAACAAATCATCCAGCTTCTTCTTCAGCTCTGCCATCTCTGCTGGAGTCATGCGGTAAGGCGCCTTGGATATGGGAGCTGTTCCAGGCTATAACTCAATCGTGAAAGTATCAGACCGAGACGGTGGTAATCCCTGCAACGACTGAAAAACATCCTGGAAGTCCTGAACAACTCGAATATCCCTGACTGCAACCTCTCCAACAGACTTTGGCACTACTATCGTCGCCAAATACGACTCGCAGCCCTTCTCAATCAGCTGTCCAGCCTGAATCACCAAAATCATCAGACTCCCGGAAGTCGGCCTCATCCCCTGGTAAACCAACCTCCCCGTCTCTCGCTCAAACACCACTTAGCCCCGATGGCAATCCAGATGGACTTTGTACCGATCCAACTAATCCATCTCGAGGATGACGTCGTACAACTCCCCCGGACTAATGATCAAATCTCCAGAAATCAACTCTCCCGCTACCAGAATATCCACACCACGAGCCCGCCCGTAAGTATCTAACGACTTGCCACCAGCAACCCTAACTACTCCCGGCTGCTCACCTGAATCGCTCCGGATGCCGCTCGTCTCCGTACACTCCGAAGTAATGAAGCTATACATAGCTCCAGACTCGAACAACACGTGCGACTCACATCCGCCTACCACTAAGGTCCCTGCACAAATCCCATGTGCCTAAGAACCCTAATACTCTAGCACTGACTCACAATTTCCAAAAAGACAACAATTCAAACACCAACGAATTTAAAAAGTCAAGTTTAGAATTACCTGTGATCGGTCTAGTGCTAGAACCTCCCGCCTCCACCGAAGTGAAAACCCGCAGTGCCGCTGCAATCTGAGCCAACGGCTGTGTTGTCATCGGCTGCACTACCGCTACTGCCATCTGCTGCAGCTTAGGACACCTGGGCTTGATATCCTCCGGCTCCCTGCAGTGAAAGCACACCTGAGCCGCCCAAGCCTCTCTCCTTGTCGGACAATCCGCCACCTTGTGATCCATGCTACCACACCCGTAGCATCCTGGACTACCCTGACCTCTCTGACTGGTTCCTGAAATGCGCTCCCACTTCCTCTTCTGTCCTTGAGCAGGCTTGCCGCCCCTGCTCGCACTCGCCTGCTGCTGCGACCTCCTCTGCTGCTGTACCGGTGGACTAACCACCACAGCATGCTCTCTGAGATCCTCCTCGATCGCAGCAGCTGTCTCAACCAACTCTGTCCTCTTGGCGAACCTACTCGCCCTACAACGAGTCTTTAGATCTGGACGAAGTCCCCTCAGGAACCTCTTCACCTGGGCCTGCTCGCCCTCCAGATCTCTACCAGCATGTACGTGAAGTCGCCCAAACTCCTCATCATACTCCCGGACTGAACGGTCACCCTGAGCCAACACCAGAAATCGTAACTCCAAGCGATCCACTACCTCCGGTGGAAAGTACTAAGCGTTGAACTCTGCTACAAAGTCCTCCCAAGTCATACTCGCCTGAGCTCTCCTAGCCACCACGCCTCGCCACCAAAGATGCGCGTCTCCGTTAAGGTAATGAACCGCTAGGTCCACCCTGTATCTCACTGGATGCCTGAGCGACTGGAAGTTCCGCTCTAATCTGCTCCTACACAAGTCTGCCTCCTCAGATTTGGCACCGCCCGAGAAGAACCCAGTGTCAATCCTCTGCATCTGCTTCATCATCCTAAGGTAGGATGGGAGCTCCTCAGCGACCGCCAAACCCAGCTGCACACTAGCCCTCACCGGCTGAACACCAGCCTCACCTGGCTGCATACCAGCCACCCCTCGCTGCACACCAGCCATCCCTAGCTGAACACCCGGAGCCTGACCCGGAGCCGGCACCCCACCTGGTAACCGCTCCAGAATCAACTGTAGTAGACTTACCAGACGATCGTCTCGATCATGAGCAACAACTGCGGCAGCGCCCCCACCTGGGCCCACCACACCACCGGCCACCACTGGACCCACACCGGCCCCACCAGAACTCGCACTGGCACTCACAGCGGCCACACCCACGGACCCCTCTTGAAACGTCTAGGAATCCACCACCTGCTCCCGCATGGTCCCCTGCGCCACACTCGCGGCATCAGACTCAATCACAAGTCCTCGCCCGCGCCCACGCCCCGACCACCTCGGCCTCCACGGCCTCCACGACCTCTTCCTCTAGCACCCTCGCCATCTCATTCTGCACTACCCAGCAGAAACAAAGATTACTAGAAACAGAAAATCACAAAACACATACCGTGGAATCTCATTGAAGGCTCAGAGAAGATGATCTAGGACTCCATACCCACACAACAATCAATCGACTAACTCACATAATCAATCAATTGCACCCGCCCTAGAACCATAAGGGCTCTGATACCAAAATGAAATAACCTAACCCGTAAATTTAAAAGTTTTTCCCTTCCAGATTGCTATTATCACAAATAGTAATCCTCAACGGGTCAACAACACAACTGCGGAACAATACTAGCAAGAACAAATAACCACATTCAATAATCCCAAACTTATTGAACACTAACAATACCAAGTCAATCCCATAACAATAATCCAATTCAACCATAAACCATAATCCAGTTAACAACACAAGTCAATAACAATCCAACACGTTTCAGAATTACTAACACCCTAGCGATTCTACAATAACGAGCAGACAATAGAGTCCCTAGACCATCTCCTCTTCCTCGCCACGATCCCACGATCACACCTTGTCTTTACCTGCATCACATAGTTATACGAGATGCGTGAGCATTATCATAAATACTCAGTGAGACGGTCATCCCATCTACTTGACTATACACACAGGCATAAGAGAAATGATACAATACCAGGGTGTTCACGCAACAAGGCAAGCAAGAACAAACAACACATATTCGCCAAAACTGGCCATGTGTCGATCGACACAGCTCAGTGTGTCGATCGACACAGCGATCCCAAAACCTGGAATCGATGAACCTCATGTCGATCGACACGAGTTACGGGTATCGATCGATACGACGACACAGAACTGGAAATCGAGCCTAATCCTCTCATGGCTCGATTCCAAACGATTCACCTGCACAAATCCACTCAACACAGCACGAAATACACCAACCAACAACAAACAAACGTATCATATCACCCCCTTTACCCAGATAAGCCATGGTCACGCACTCACCTTGGATTTGAAGGGAGAAAAAGAGGAAAACAGATGAAAACGCCAAGAACAAGACCCCAACACCGAGATCTACACTCCATCCACGAGAAATTATTCCAAGAATGATCTCCCAAGCCTCCCAAACGAATCTCCTCTCACAAATCTCTCTAGAACTCTCTGGACCTTTTCTAAAAACTTTCTGAAACTGAAAACCCTCAGAAAATGCGGCCAACCCCTATTTATAGGGAAACCCTAGGGTTTCACCCTAAACCGGGTTCGCAAACCGACATTCAAATTGAACCGACCTGGTTCAATTTAACTCGTGTCGATCGACACACCATACCAGTGTCGATCGACACGACCCCAAAATCATAGATTTTGATTCGCGGTCGTTACAGTTCTGTAGTTCGTAATGTTAGTGGTTAATGAACTTCAACAAGTTTAATCTTTATAAGCTTAATTTTATTCATCTAACTTTTTTTTTTTGTATGAATAGCATCTAACTATTTTACATATTGGGAACATATATTACATGTTTGCGATTAATTTATCTTGCCTAAATGTCTTATGGTTTGTATGTTTTTTAAGTAGTATAAGCATGACGTCATTAAGCGTTTCTTGCAAATCTTCATGATTGTTGCGTGTTCTTGAAAATAATTTTGCTAAAGAAAATGGTTTAGAAAATTTCATACAACATTCCAAGCAAATGGGCACGTACCAGAGTTTTCGTTGCCATATACATAAGACATCAAAGATGTCCTTAGCTACCTTCTCAAAATACGACGTTCAGCGTTTGGGAAATGCGACCGTGTCGCTTTGTCCCATTGTCGAGAATTGCTTCAAGATTTTAGCCATACCCCCCGAACACTTAGAGCCAGCGAGTTTGAGGAAAAGTTGAATGATCTCGCCATGTGGCTTAGCTTTGTCCTCACGGATAAGGATACGTGTTAAAAGTTTATTTTGTTCAATAACAATTATTAAAAAAATATGCAAACATCTGAAATAAGGGTTAAGGGTTTTTTACTTGATGAGAAAACTCTTGTGGTAAGAGGAATTGATGATTTTACAGAGAAATAGGAATCATCTTCGTTGTCCGAAATAATATGTAATACTATTTTAATAAGATTTTTCTAGCACACTTACATCTTTTAAGAACTTATTTGTTAGAAAATTATCACTTTTTCTAGCACACTAACATCTTGAAAGGTGGTAGTATACGTTTATGAATACTGGTTATTATTGATAACTGTCGAAGAATGTAATTTTGTTGCATACTGATATAAATTCACGAATTTAAATATAAAATTATGATCAACCATAAAAAATTGTTACTTCTCTAATTAAAACTTAAAATGTTTTCGATTGTGTCACAGTCCTTTCTTGGATTATGTATCTAGATTGATTGTTTAAGATTTACTATCGTTAATATGTTAATGAAGATCTAAATACATCGAGATTGCATTCATAGCTATCTTATTGGATTATTCTCCATTGAATGTTTTGTCTTTTGCAGTTGAAAGTTATGAATTGCATAGCAGCAATCCTAATAGGTAATTCACCGGTGCTATACTGAACATGACACATCCGATTTATCAAAACTTGGTCAAGTCTTCATATGAAGAATGAAACGGTCGAAGAAAGCATGCAACGATATTAAGAGAAGAACAACAGGTGATGTAGCTTCAACCTTGGACAGTCATAAAGCTTCACAACAATGGAGGAGGGGTAGCCGGTGAAGATTATGAGTATCTGAAACAATCCAACCCATTTTTTTTTTCAAACATAATTGAATTAGTATTCCCATAAATATAAATTCTCAATATCAATCCAAACCAATCAAACAACCAGCAGAAACAAAACTTAACTAAACCATTCAAATAACCAATTCATTAAACCAATTTGATAATCAATTTCCATTCAATAATTCTAAGAATATTCGGCAACCTAACCAGCAATTCTAAATATCATCAAATCACAATTCAACAAGACCATAAATCATCCTCTTTTTCATAGCCACGATTCCACGATCACACATTGCTTTTACCTGCATCACATGGCAAAACGAGATGCGTGACTATTATCACAAATACTCAATAAGACGGTCATTCCATCTATCGGCTATACACACAGACACAATGAATTATTAAGATACACAATAAATCCAATCATCATGTCAACACATAATACGTCAAAACGACGGCATCGATCGACACTACAATCGCTAGTGTCGCCAGAATTGAACTTTCTTCTCTCTGGTTTGATTCAAGTCTGCACCAAGTTGATTCCTGCAACGAAAACATCAACAAACACACCAAAACAAACCATATACACACACAAACACAATCACACACCAATCATTCATCTAATCCACACAAACAAAACGAATCCTAATAATCCATCCACCCAGATAAGCCATGGTCACGCACTCAACTCAATTTCGGATTGAAAACGACAAGGGCCACAAAATCAAACCCTCCACAATCCGAGAAATTCCTCTCCTCTTTCTCTCGAAATCACCAACACACAATCCCCTTCTCGCTCCTACGACCTTAAACTAGCCTCAAAGACCCAACTCCACCAGAAATCTCCTCCTAACACTCTCAGACACCAAAAATAACCTTTTCTCTCATTTTTAAGTCTAAAAAGAGGATGCTTGGTATATATACACGAACCCTAGGGTTTTCCAAACCCAAACTTTGCTAACCGAACGATTTAAAATCGAACTAGTTGAATCGCAAATCACTTGTGTCGATCAACACCCTCCAAAAATCATACCAAAATTCCAATTTTTGGTTCACGGGCGTTACAATTCTCCCCCACTAACTTGGATTCGTCTTCGAATCACACAATGCGTTCACTACGGTCTCATCCACCTGAGATCAACACTCTCGACCTCTGAGATTCACATCTAGTCCTATGCTTATAGCCACGTTTTTAGACATTAATTGCTCCCAACTCATAACCACACCCCTCACACTCTCAGGAACACGTCTTTTGAGCTATCGGTGCACCATACCACTCACACCCTTAGGACACACAGTCCGTCGAGCTATCGGTATGCAGGGGAAATCCTCATCTCCTTAAGAGAAATTCTCATCTCTCAATATCATACAGGGAAATCTTCATCCCCTTAAGAGAAATTCTCATGTCTCAATGAGTTATTCGGAGAAATTCTCATCCCCTAGAGCAATCAATTCTTAAATGTTAATAAGCATCTCTGACCAGAACTACCTCCTGTGGTCCCATTATGACATTCCACTATCCCGGAATATCATCTCATCCATGACCAATCTTCAAGTTGACTCTAACATGACATTCCACTATCCCGAAATATCACCTCATCCATGACCAATCCTCATGTCAACTCTAAACACATGACCAATCCTCTGATCAACTCTAACATGACATTGCACTATCTCGGAATATCATCCCATCCATGACTAATCCTCAGGTCAACTCTAACATGACATTCCACAATCTCGGAATATCATCCCATTCATGACCAATCCTCAGGTCAACTCTAATCAACCCAATCACCCAGAGTTCCTCACTAAGGTCTCTGAGAATAGACAAGTTTTAAATCCTCATAAAACTTCTATCCCCAAACCCTCATAAATAGACAAGTTTTAAATCCTCATAAAACCTCTATTTCCAAACCCTCAAAACTCATAACTCATGACAACACAAGTCAACCATAAGAACTACTCATCTGAGCTAGTACCGCTCCCGGTAACAGCTCCAACAACAACTGTAAAGATCTGCCAAACAATAATCTCGGTATTGGGCTACACCGCGGCCCACCCGCACCCCACCAGCCACATCATAACCAACACCTGTCCCACCAGTCGTCACACTGGCCACACCCATTGACCCCTCTTGAACCGTTTGTGAATCTGCCACATGCTCATGCGTGGAACTCTGGGCCACCCTCTCGGTGGACTCACTGACTCGTCCCCGACCACGCCTACGACCTCCACAACCACCACAACCACGACCTCTAGTACCTCTAACCACTTTTCTTCACTACCAGAAACAGAAACTAAGCATACTAGAAATTACACAAAATCACATAACACTTACTGTAGAATCTCATTGAAGGTTCGAAGAAGATGATCTAGGACTCCAAAACTTACACAACAATTGACTAAGTCTACATAATCAATTCCACTCACCCGCCCTAAAACCGTAAGGGCTCTGATACCAAACTGACACAACCCGACCCATTTTTTTTAAACATAATCGAATTAATATTCCCATAAATACTAATTATCAACAGAATTCAAACCAATCAAACAACCAGCAGAAGCAAAACTCAACTAAATCATTCAAATAACCAATTCGATAATCAATTCCCATTCAATAATTCCAAGAATATCCGGCAACCTAACCAGCATTTCTAAACAACATCAAATCACAACTCAACAAGACCCTAGATCATCTTCCTCTTCATAGCCATGATTCCACGATCAAACTTTGCTTTTACCTGCATCACATGGCAAAACGAGATGCGTGAGTATTATCACAAATACTCAGTGAGACGGTCATTCCATCTACCAGCTATATACACATGCACGATGAATTATTAAGACACACAATAAATCCAATCATCACAACAACACATAATACGTCAAAACGATGGCATCGATGGACACTACAATCGCTAGTATCGATCGACACCCTCCTGGTGTCGATCGACACTGGCTGGAGTGTCGCCAAAATCGAACCTTCTCCTCTCTGGTTCGATTCAAACCTGCACCAAGTCGATTCCTACAACGAAAACATCAACAAACACACCAAAACAAACCGTATACACACATGAACACAATCACACACCAATCAGTAATCCAATCCAAACAAACACAACGAATCCTAACAATCCATCCACCCAGATAAGCCATGGTCACGCACTCACCTCAATTTCGGATTGAAAACGACAAGGACCACGAAATCAGACCCTCCACAATCTGAGAAACCTCTGATTCTTCTCCTCTTTCTCTCGAAATCGCCAACACACAATCCCCTTCTCGCTCCTACGGCCTTAAACAAGCCTGAAAGACCAACTCCACCAGAAATCTCCTCCTAACACTCTCAGACACCAAAAATCACCTTTTCTCATCTTTCCGTCCAAAAGAGAGGCTGCGCGGTATATATACATGAGCCCTAGGATTTCCAAAACCCAAACTTCGCTAACCGAACAATTTAAAATTGGACCAGTCGAACCGCAAATCACTTGTGTCCTCGACATCCTCCAAAAATCATACTAAAATTCTAATTTTTGGTTCACAGGCATTACAGTATCAGTGACTCTAAATGTATAGTTCTCCAATATAAAACCAACACTAAGGTAAACAACTCTTCGTGCGGTGTATGTATGTAAACTACTCTTCGTGCGGTGTATGTATGTGTTGTTTTGCTGGAAACCATAACAGGAGAATAATATGATCACATGTGTTTCCATTGATTACGTGCATCGTTAAGATCTAGACATCCATGTTAGGATTTAGCATTCCTAATCAAAGAATTTGATTGAATAAATAACTAAATAAAATTCGGATATAGTCTGGTGTTTGTTTCTAGATTTAGTCTTTGATGCTAGAATTTAGAGTTTAGAATCTATATAATATTTTCAATGTTTACGTGTGTTTGATAGTATTTAGGCTTTCGTGTTATGGTTTAATTTAATACCCTGTAAGTTTCAAAAAAATTGAGGATACGTATAATGTTAATGAATAAATTTAAATGTTTCCTTCAAAATACATTAATAAAAAATGTAAATATTTTCAGTAATCAAACATGTAAAAGGAAGATTTTGAAGACAAAATTCTAGAAATAAAAGAGAAACAAATTAATTAAAAAGCTTATTGTTTAAATTCGATCAGTAAGCTAATATCTTTTAAATACTTAATGTAGAGACAAGAACAAAAAATCAAGTGGAAGCTTATCGATTAAGTTGTTGAACATTACTTTCATGCATGATGTCCATGTAGAAGAGAAGAGAAGAAGTTCGACAACCTCTGTAAGCTCATCATTGAATAATTACTCATAATTTCAAACTGTTCAAGATAAATTAATAACATATTGAAATTATAAACTGATAAAAGTGTATGTATTTAAGCTTTTTTTTAGTAATGTATATGTTAAACCGGTACAATAATATTATTATATCTATCGCCATGATCTTTATAAATCAAGTATTTATTGGGTGATTCGTTGTGTACAAAATGTTCAACATCGCTAAGACTGATAAAAGAAAGGTTGCGATGAATCGATGAATTGAATCTTTTTATCTATCATGTCCATTTTGTGCAAACCATCAAATAAGCCCATGTATAATTTTTAATGATTATGTGTGGTTAGGATTTAGTCATTCATACTAGGTTTCAGCAGCCCTAATCAACAAATTTGATGGTATAGGGTGACTTAAAAAGATCAAATTTTACGTTTACGTATTTGGGTTTAGGTTTCAATGTTATAGTTTAGGGTTTATGAATTATGTATTGTTTTCAGTCTTTACGTAGGGTTTAGTATCTTTTAATTTCAAAAAGTTAGTGATACAATGTTTAATGTTTCATATGATTTAATTGTAAGTTTATACTGTCCCGCCCATGAGGCGGGTACGGCGCTAGTTAATCTAAATCTAGAGTAACTCTATAAACGACCATATCCCATTTTATCTTGAACACAAAAGATTAGATATTAGACAAAGAACATAAAGCCCAAACCCAAGTAACCCAACTGACATAAATCACACGGATTAAGAGTGTTTTTGTAAGATTAAAATCGATGGCATATTATGTAATTAGGGTGTTTTTTTAAATGATACTCTGTAATCAACCACCTTGAAATCGATAAGAAACCGTTACATAGGATTTTTTTCTTCATATATAATATAATGATAAGTAAAGAGGATCGCAAAATCAGTTTTCAAGGGCTAGTCTTTGTTATATAATTATGAGTACAATCGTCATGGTAAGATTTGGGTGGTATGTAGTCCTAAGGTGCGAATAAATCTTTTTTTTAAAGCGGAGAGATTATTCCTTGCTCGGTGTTGCTTACGGACTGAATGAGGAATTCTTTTGCTTGTTTATATATGCTTTGAATCATATGGAGGAGCGAAAGGAGTTATGGGAAGATTAAAAAATCATCAAGATTCTATTGTTTAGAGATAAAAGGTGGCTGACTTTTGGTGACTTTAATGAAATTCTTGCAGCTGATGAACATCCGGGATTCTTGAACTCTCCGATAATCTCACATGAGAGATTTTCAAGATGTCGTTAGCTGATATTGTGTCTTACGGTCCGCACTTTATGTGGTGTAACAAAAGATAAGAAGCGGGATTGATTTGTACACAGCTTGATCGGGTCTTAATGAGTGACGCTTGGTATAATCCATACCTGCAGGCATACTTACACTACAAGAAAATAGGCCTATTTCCGACCGAATTTCCGTCGGACAACAATCGGTCGGAAATTACCGACGGAAATCCAACGGATTTCCGATCGTTTTTCGACCGGTCCAAAATCGGTCGGAAATTTCCGACGAAAATATTTCCGTCGCAATACGGTTGCAATATCGGTCGGAAATCCGTGGGAAAATAAATCGGTAGGAAATCCGTCGAAAAACGGTGGGAAATTCAGTCGGTCGGAAATCGGTAGGAAAAAATTGGAGCCATTTTTGACCGTTTTAAAATTTGAATTTCCGACCGAATTTCGGTGGGAAATCCGTCGGAAATTTCCCAGATTATTTTTTAAAACAGATCACACCTTCTTCCTCCTCCTCTTTCACTCACAAAAATTGGAAGAAGAAAACATAAAAATGGCTCCTTCAAACCCCCCTCAATATTTTCGAGCGTGGATGGATAGACCTTCTCATGATCCAGAGACGGGTTTACTTACGGATGAATTTGTCGATGGAGTTCAACAATTTATGAATCTTGCATTAAACCAACCGCAAACCATAGAAGATCAAGGTAAAATGTCGTGCCCTTGTTCTAAATGTCGGAATTGTAAAAAGAAATTCGGGCGTTTGGTATTACAACACCTTTATAGAGACGGATATATGCCGGGGTATAAGATATGGTATTTGCATGGTGAAGATGGTTCAATGGGGAATTATGCTAGTACTAGTGCGGATAGGATAGAGGAAACAATATCGGAAGTAGATGAAAATGTAGGTATGGAAGAAATGGTTAACGAAGCCTATCAGGAGAATATACCATCGTTTTTTCAAGATGGATCCGAAGGACCAACTTTAGATGCCCCAAGGTACTTTGATATGGTAGATGCATCAACTGATCCGTTATATGCTGGTTGCAAAGAGGGTCTTTCATCTTTATACTCTGCATACAGAATGATGAGTATAAAGACCGATTGGAATTTGTCAGAGGATTGTATGGATGCGATAGCTGATTATGTGAAAGATATTCTGCCCGAAGATAATCTTCACCCAGGTTCATACTACGAGATACAAAAACTTGTATCCGGGCTTGGTTTGTCGTATGAAATGATAGATGTGTGCATCAACAACTGTATGATATATTTGAGAGAGGATGGCGACCGCTTGAAATGTCGGTTTTGTCGCCAACTGCGGTTTCAAGACACAAGTGGTAGAGGTCGAGTACCGTTTAAGAGGATGTGGTATTTGCCGTTAGCCGAGCGGTTAAAGAGATTATATAAATCAGAGCGCACATCCGGTCCTATGAGATGGCATGCAGAGCATACCTTCAATGGAGAAATTGCACATCCCTCAGACGCAGGTGCATGGAAATATTTCCAATCATTGTATCCTAGTTTTGCAGAAGAGCCACGAAATGTATACCTTGGGTTATCTACGGATGGTTTCAATCCTTTTGGGAAGCATGGGAGGAAATATTCATTGTGGCCAGTCATTGTCACACCTTACAATTTGCCTCCAACTTTGTGCATGAAGCGAGAGTTTCTATTCCTCACTATCCTTGTTCCCGGTCCAGACCATCCGAAGCGTTCGCTTGATGTCTTCTTGCAACCATTGATTCATGAATTGCAAGAGTTATGAGACCATGGTGTTCGAACATATGATATTTCATGCCATCAGGACTTCACGATGAAAGCTGTGCTTATGTGGACCATAAGCGATTTTCCAGCATATGGAATGTTATCTGGATGGACAACTCACGGAAAGTTGTCATGCCCGTACTGTCAAGATAACACTAATGCATTCCAATTAAAGCATGGCAAAAAGGCGTGTTGGTTTGATTGTCATAGATGTTTTTTACCAGCTGATCATCCGTACCGGCGGAGCACCACGTTGTTTACAAAGAAAAAAAAAGTGCTTCACGATCGTCACCCCCCCCCCCCAAGTTAAATGGTGATTATATTATGACTCAGTTTCGTGATTTTGGTGTTATGACTACGCCTTACTATGGTGGTAATGGGCATGATCATGTTGACGGTTATGGGCAACAACATAATTGGCATAAGAAGAGTATTTTTTGGGATTTACCATATTGGAAAGATCATCTCTAGCGGCATAATCTTGATGTCATGCACATTGAGAAGAACTTTTTTGATAACATCATCAATACAGTGCTCAATGTGCAAGGGAAAACAAAAGATAATTTGAAGTCTAGATTGGATTTGCCCGGTATATGTTCTCGGAAGGAACTACATGTCATGGAGAATGGAAAAGGTCCTATCCCGGTCTTCAGGTTGGATGGTTTAAGAAAGAAAAAGTTCTTTGAGTGGATTACGCATCATATTAAATTCCCAGATGGATATGCGTCTAATCTTCGTAATTGTGTTGATATGGGGGAAGGAAAGTTTATTGGACTGAAGAGTCATGACTGTCATGTTATCATGCAACGCCTCCTTCCATTTGCCTTTGAAGACCTCCTACCAAAAAACGTCCATCGAGCAATTGCAGGTAAATTTTGGGTATTTAAATCAATTTACATTATCACATATATATATATATATATATGTATATATATATATATATCTACTGTATATCAAAAAATTATATTTGATCTATGCAGCGGTAGGTGCTTTTTTCCGAGATTTATGCACGAGATCCGTTACAGTGGACGGGATACGCAATTTGGAGGAGAAGATACCAATGATCCTCTGTAATCTAGAGAAGATATTTCCGCCGTCTTTCTTTAATGTTATGGAACATCTTCCGGTTCATCTTCCTCGGAAAGTTGCTCTTGGTGGCCCTGTTCAATATCGGTGGATGTATCCGTTCGAGCGTTATATGTTCCATCTGAAGAAAAAAGTCAAAAATTTAAGCAAAGTAGAGGGTTCAATTGTTGCTCAAAGCATTAATCAGGAAACATCTAACTTTGCGGTAAACTACTTCCCTTCAAAAGTCCAATCAAAGAGTCAAAAACCAGGGTGTTACGATGATAGAGGAGAAAAACCCATTTATCCAGCTTATGTCCCACATATGTTTGCACAAGTCGGCCGACTAAGTGGGAAAGCAAAATCAAGGAGGCTTTCATCTGAGGAGCAAAAACACTTGCATATGTACATTCTCACAAATTGCAAAGAAGTCATGCCATACGAGAGGTATTTTTAATTACAAAATAAATAATTCACAACTTTCTTTTTATGATAATAAAAAAATAATGATGATATACTTTTTTCAGCATTTACATGGACCAATTACGCCAGAAAAATCCACTTTACACAGAAGATGAATTGAATGTGCTAAAAAGTTCTGAATTTGACCGGTGGTTACCATTCTACGTAAGTGAAAAAATTTCCGACAAATAATTTATGTAAAATATTTAAATGCGCGTGTACTAATGGAAAACTGTTGTCTCCTGTAGATCTCACATTGGAAATCTAATGGCTATCAATTTCCAACGTGGTTAGAGGAGCTGTCGTCCTGCCTAACATCGGTTGCTATGTCATATCCGATGTACTGCACCCGCGGATACGCTTTTAAGATCCATAGGGATATGAACACAAGGTCCACTTCTAATTCTGGAATTTCTTCACATTCCGGTGATCTTGTTTACTATGGTGTCTTGTGTGAAATATTGGAGTTTCATTATCCCGGCTTACTCGATTTGAGGTGCGTTGTCTTCTACTGTGATTGGTATGATCCTTTTACCGGTGTTCGACAAGACGAGTTTGGTGTTACATCTGTACATTCGAGGAAGAGACTTCAAAAATACGATCCATTCATCATTGCCTCACAAGCAAACCAAGTTTCATATATTTCATACCCTTGAGTACGAAACAAACAAGATCCATGGATTACAGTGACATCAATTAACCCAAGAGGAAGGGTAGATGGGGTAGCAGATACCGAACTTTTGCAACAGAGCACCGCCGGATATATTGGCTCGATTGATCATTCGCTTGAGGTTGACCTCGTCGTCGATTTCACAACGAACGCAGAGGATGCTATATTTGAGGATTCGGAGGAAGAGATTGGGGAGTTTGACGAAAAGTCGGACTCAGCACCTTCAGATTATTTGTCGGATTCAGACGGACTATAACTATATTTGTGTTTTAAAAAAAAATTTAATTTGTGTTTGTAATATATTTTAATTTAAAATTTCTAAGCTGACTTTTTATAATTCCGACCGAAAATTGTTATAATTGTTATAAAATTGTTATAATTGTTAAAATTATAATAATTCGTTAAAAAATTATAACAATTGGTTAAAAAATTGTTAGGATTGGTTAAAAATTATAACAATTAGTTAAAAAATTTGTTACAAAATTGTTATAATTCGTTAAAAAATTATAACAATTGGTTAAAAAATTGGTTACGAAATTGTTATAATTGTTATAATTGGTTAAAAAAATGTTATAATTGGTTATAAAATTATAACAATTAGTTAAAAAATTGGTTAAAAAATTGTGGATAATAAAACTGTTATAATAAAATTGTAATAATAAAAAATTGTTATAATATAATCGCGAAAATAAAATTGGTATAATAAAATTTGGTTAAAAATAAAAAATTCCGTCGGAAATCCGTCGGAAAACTTAAAATTCCGACCGATCTATCCGTCGGAAAAATAAAAATTACGACCGCCCTATCGGTCGGAAAATTTAAATTTCCGACCGATCTGTCCGTCGGAAATATTTACAAATTCTGACGGAATTCCGACGGAAACATTAAATCCGTCGGAAAAAGTAAATAAATATCTCATATCTGTTTTCTTTCCTCTTTCTCTCCGCCGACCAAGTTTCTTCCTTCTCCCAAAAATACGATCCGCTGCATCTCCAGTGAACCGTTAGCTGCCGCATCTCCGGTGAACCGCCGGTCCTTCTCTCTCCATTCCGGCCGAACATCTTCTCTCTCCTCCCACCGGTTCTGTGATTGTCTCTTCTTCCTCCTCCACCGCAAACCATTCATCTTCGGACTGTTCATCTTCCGCCGGCGTGTCCTCCTCCTCCACCAACCGCCGGCTCTTCCTCCTCCTCCACCCACCGCCGGTCCTTCTCTCTCCTCACCTCACCTCGTCGGAAAAAACATGTATGTGTTTTGACTATGGATTTTTGGATTGTGCATTTGTAATTATAATTGAATTAGGATTTTTGGAATTATGAAATATGAATTATGATTTGTGAATTAGGATTTTTGGATTAGGATTTTTGGAATTATGAAATATGATTTGGGAATTAGGATTTGTTGAATTAGGATTTTTGGAATTGTGAAATATGATTTGGGAATTAGGATTTGTTGAATTAGGATTTTTGGAATTATGAAATGTGAATTATGATTTGTGAATTAGGATTTTTGGATTAGGATTTTTGGAATTATGAAATATGATTTGGGAATTATGATTTGTTGAATTAGGATTTTTGGAATTATGAAATATGAATTATGATTTGTGAATTAGGATTTCTGGAATTATGAAATATGAATTATGATTTGTGAATTAGGATTTCTGGAATTATGAAATATGAATTAGGATTTGTGAATTAGGATTTTTGGATTAGGATTTTTGGAATTATGAAATATGATTTGAGAATTTTTGAATTATGCATTAGGAATGCAAGTTAGATGAATTATGAATTTTGAATTAGGAATTGGGAATTTTTGAATTATGCATTAGGACTAATGGATGATGAATTATGAATTTTGAATTGTGAATTTTTGAATTATGAAATATGAATTATGAATTGTGAATTGGGATTTATGAATTGTGAATTGCAAAATGTTTGGGTCAATTTGCAGGTCGATGAGAGATTTTCGTAGACTTGTTAACCTCCCGAATCGTGCGATGAGCGACAACACAAACCCCCCAGCCCCAAACCCCCCGAGCCCATCTCATATTCCAGACAGTCAAAGCTCCAACCAACAACAACTCACGATCGAAGAGTTGTTGACTCAACCGGGCCGAGAGAACATTCCTAGGCTCGACCCAATGTGTCGAGGCAACTCGACTTGGTAAGAAAATTTAAATTTTGTAGGGAATGTTAAAATTAATACTAACTTTGATTTTTTTACTAACACATTGTTTTCATGTTTTTAGGTTCGGTAAGAAAAATAAGATCTCAAAATCATTTTTGAAGATGATACGTGCACTCCTTAAACATCCTTATAAGACGTGGAACGCAATGCCTCAAAGTGAGAAAGAGTTGTGGTTCCGAACTTTTACGGTACGTCTTTAATTAACAAAAAAATTTGTCTTCAAATGAATTTTATAGGTACTAATAATTTTTGTTATTAATAATGTAGCAAGATTATGATTGGCATCCTACTTTGACGGGACAAGTTAGGGATGCGTTCTACAAGATGACCCAGGATAGTTACTCGGGACACATGAACGAGTGGAAGGACAAATGGGAGAACGGGGGTGAGAAACCGCGTAACTTGAACGAGGATGTTTGGTTGGGATTGCAGGCGTATTGGGCTGATCCGGCAACGAAAAAGGTTGCAAAGATTAACTCGGAGAACCGTAAGAAGAATCCTCGAGGTACTCACAACTCTGGGGCTACGAGTTTCTTAGCGCGGGAGGACGAGATGGTAAGTGTATTTGAAATTTCTATAAATAGTTTTTGTTATCTTTCACATTAACAATATTTATGAAAACGTTTGTAGATTCAAGAATCTGGCGGTGTGGTTCCAGAAGTTGCTTTGATGAAACGGACACACACGAACAAAAAAACCGGGAAGATCGATTATCCGAACATTGCTGAAATCGTCGATAAGGTGGAGAAGAGAAAGGAAGAGCGGCTTACGCAAATGACTCTCTCTCAAGGTTTGGATGGTTCTTCTTTTTCGAACCAGTGTGAGTTGTCCGTCGACGAAGTCAACGATATGGTCCTCCAGGTATTGTTACGTTTTAATTATATGTCGATTTTGTTTTTTTTTCTTAAATTTCCATATTGACGCATCTCATTTTCCGTAGAAAACCCCATTGCGCAAGGGTCGTCGTCCTGGATTAGGCAATGTAGCAACTAGGTTCGGGCCTAGTTCTTCTTCCGCGACCAATCCCGTACTCTATGACGAAGTAGCCAGTCTCAAAGAAGCACTTGAGAAGAAAGACGAAGAAGTTGAAGAATCGAAGCTTGAGAACGCCGCAACAAAAGAGAGCCTTGAAGCAATGAAGGCTTTCATGAGGAGCAAATTCCCAGATTTTCATTTTTAGATTTTCACATCGGTTTTAGTTTTGTTTTGTAATTTACGTTTAAAATACTTCTGAATACTTTAAATTACATTTTCAATGTATTTTTATCTTTTTATTTAAATTATTTCATAATTTAAATTATTAATAGATTAAATAATAAATAATTTATTTTTTTTACAAAAATAGCAAATCCATCGGAAAACGGTCGGAAATTTCCGACGGCATTTGCAACGACAATAATCGGTCGGAAATCGGTCGAAAATTTCCGACGGATTCCGACCGATCTTTCATTTCCGACCACCTATACCTGACGGACAGTATGGTCGGAAATCCATCGGAAACCGGTGTTTCCGACGGATTTCCGACCATACTGTCCGTCGGAAACAGCTTAGTTTTCTTGTAGTATTAGTGTTTCAAGCAGGAGGCTGTTCCGACCATTCGAGATGCAAAATTCAGGTTGCAAGTGAATCTTTAAGGCCTTGAAAACCTTTTAAAATATTAATGCAATTACAGGATCCTTCGGTTTTTTTCCAACAGTGGTAGCTCATTGGAATAATACAGAGGTTTTATTTAATTCCACCTCCATTATATGTTTTCTATCTGAAAAGCTCAAGGCGTTGAAACTTGAGCTAAAAAAGGTAGGAAAAGATTACCTCGGGGACTTTCCAAACAAAAGGAAGAAGACATATGAAGATCTTTGCGCCAAACAACACAACACGATGATGAATCGGAGCCATATTGGCCTAGGAGAAAAAAAATTGTGCTTATGCCAAATGGAATCATCTAGCAGATCTTGAGGAACGTTTCTTGCGCCAAAAATCAAAGCTATACTGATTGAAAGTTGGGAATGGTAACAATCGATATTTTCGCAAGCTGCAAAGATACGGGAAACAAGAATCTCTATAAAGAAAGGTTCAGAGAAGAGATGGCACAATAGCAGTGAATCAAGAAGATATAAAGATGGAAGCAGAGGATTTTTTTCAGGTTTCATCGAAATGGTAACTATATTGGAGTGACAGAAGCCTATATATATGAGACTTGATGAACTATGAATGCAGTGCATGGTTTGGATGTGACATTGTTGAGCAGTTCAGTGACAGAGAAAGAGATGCATGACATTTTATTTACAATGCCTGGTAACAAGTCTCCATGGCCGGATGTCGGTTCACGGCGAAATTTTACAAATAAAAAAAGCTTGGTCAATTGTGGGTAAGGATTGGTGGTTCATGTACAATCATTTTGATAAAGTTCCTCCTCAAAGGAATCAATTCGATGATTTTAGCTCTTATAGCGAAGAAATCAAAAGCGGGAGAGATAAAAGAGTATAGACCACTATATTGTTACAATGTTTTGTACAAGATGATCTGTAAGATTCTGGCTAATAGACTCAAAATGGTTCTCTCAAGGTTTATTGCTTCAAATTAATATGTTTTTGTCAAAAATCATTTGTTGATCGAAAATGTGTTGATTGCCTTGGAATTCGTCAAAGATCATCACAAGGATACGATTTCATCTTGATGTGTAGTAAATATTGATATCTCTATAGCTTTTGACTCAGTACAATGGTTGTTTTTGCTGATCACTTTCTCCGCTCTGAATTACCCAACAAAATTTATTATTGGATTAAGTTATGTGTTACGACGGCTTCTTCATGGTTCAGGTTAATGGAGAATTACCTGGATTTTTCAGAAGTGAGTGGGGATTTTGACAAAGATGCTCTCTCTCAAGGATGCTCTCTCTCGCCTTTCATTTTCATAAGCATGATTGTGCCATCTCTAATGCTACATAAGGCTGCAAATGAACAGAAAATTGGATACCACCTTAACTTCAAAAATGTTAAGCTCACGCATCTATGCTTTGATGATAATCTACTAGTGTTCTCTGATGGGAAGAAGAATTCGATCGAGGGCATTCTCAGTGTGCTCAAAGAATATGCCTATTTTCCTATTTGGATTGACTATCAGCCTTGAGAGTTCGACGATATATATGGTTGGAGTTTTAAATGTGGTCAAAGACATGATTTTAACTCGTTCCATTTGAAGCTGGCACACTTCCAGTGATATACTTGGGTCTTCCTCTTTTGACTAAACGGGTCTCGGTTAAGGATTATACCCCTTTGCTAGTAAATATTTGCATACGGATCAGTTACTGGACAGCGTGTCTTTCGCTAGCTGTCTTCAACTCATAAGCTCTTTCATTCATAGCCTCGTGAATTTTTGGAATTTGGCTATAGAAAGCTTGCTTAATGGAGATTGGTGAGTTATGTGCTAGATTTCTTTGGTCCGGACCCAAGTTGAATGCAAAGAAAGGGAAAATTGCATGGATTGACTTTCAAAAACCAAAGGAAGAAGGTGGTTTGGAATTAAAGACTATCTCGGAAGATAACAAAGTGAGTTGCTTGAAACTAATATGGAAAATCTTATCTACAAACTCATCTTTATGGGTTAATTGGGTTCATCATCTTAGTTAATTCTTAAGGGATTATTCTGGACTATCAAAGACACCACCTCTCTTGGTTATTGGTTGTGGAACGCTTCAAAAATATCGAGAAATGGCGAGCGGTTTTTTCAAGAAGGAACTCTGTAATGGTGTTTCAACATCAATCTGGTATGATATATGGTCACCAAAAGGCATAAAAATTGAGGTTGTGGGAAAGCGAGGTTGTACTGATTTGGGTATATGGAGTCATCTTTTGTGGAGGTGGAACTACAAACCCACATAAAACACAACCATCGACACACACCATATAATGTTGTAGAAGTGGCAATTGAAGAAAAACGAAGCAAGGGGATTCTCATAGGGGATAATGTGGTTTATGGAGGGAAAAAAAGGGATACATTTCGGCCAAATTTTAATTCGAGAGAGACATGGAACCTGATCCGAGAAGAAAAGCCTAATCAAGGTGTGGTGGAAGGGATTGTGGTTCTCTACACTACACCAAAATATATTTTTCATGCATGGCTTGCTCTTCATGATCAATTAACTATCGGAGATCGTATGCTCAAGTGGAATGTTGGTGTTAATGGCTCCTGCATCTTCTACCAAAGTAACACCAAAACCCGAGATCATCTTTATCTTGCATGTAGGTTCTTGGCGGAAGTGTGGAGTATAGTAGTCCGAAAACTTCTTGCTCAACGTTAGACAATGAATTGGGTTCAAATAGTTGAGCTACTAGTGGATGCTTCGCAAGATAAATTTCACCTTATCCTGTTTCAGTATGTGTTCCAAAACATTTTCCATACAATTTGGAAGGAACACAATAACAAGAGACACAGACAAAACCTTATTATGGAGGCAAAGCAACAAATCACATTCATCGACAACAAGTTATCAATTATTAGAGAATTGGAAAATCAATTATACAAAGGAGAAATGAAAGCATAGTTTGCTTCGAGATGATTCTTTCTTTCTAAGTTGTAAGATTGATACTCTTCTTAACCAAATGATGCACTTGTAAAAACGGTGTTTTTATTTGAATAATTTTTACATTCATTTCAAAGTAATAAAAAACTAAGAGTTACTAAATAATGACAAACATTTTTCATTCAATTAATAACATCTTATTGACTTGTCAACGCTTAAGAGAATTCCTATGAGTTTTTTTTTTAACAGAGACTTCATATGTTCCTTCCGTCACTATGTGCATCTCCGAGTCTCCTGAGTCCATCATCTCCGTTCAGATCCAAAGACAGTAACTGATAGATTATACGTTCTTTATTTTATTTTATTTTCTGTTTTACGAAGCATTTATTGTTAATTGTTGATCTGAAAGAATTTTCGATCTGAAAGAATTGTAAATAGCCAAGCTCAAAACAAACATTTGAATCTGTTAATTGCTTGTGGCATCCTCTTTTTGCTTTGCTTTGGTTTTTTATATTGATTCTTCTGATTATCAAAGATCTACACGCTAGTCCTTAACAAAAAATTAACCACAACAATAGTCAAATTTCATATCGAGATTTTTTTTATTCGAAAGAAATTTGTGATCGATGTTTAAGTTCAGACGTGAATGCAATCTTTCAACATGATTTTGGTCTTCTTTTTGCTTTTACACTGTGAGGTAGAACTTTTTATATTCCGATCCTTTATTCATCTAATAATTAAACTCCTATGATTCAGTAAATTAAATAGATACCCACGAAAAGAAATCAAATACCAGACAAAAAGTTGCAATGAAATAAAAATATAGAAGAAAAAGCAAGAGAGATTTTGAAATGGTTGGTTCTAATACGAAAGACACGAAGGAAGTCATGTCTTGTCCATTTTGACAGAAAGTGTTTCAAAGCCAAATTGATGGGCTTGACTTGATCTTCAAATCATGAATCTGTATTATCAGAACAATTTATATAGCAAACCTATATACTTTTGTCTTTTGTTTCTTATAGGTCTAAGCATAAATAAACCCTACTGAAGAATCTTTAGGCCAAATATTGAAATTGGAGAAAGCACTATTCTTGGATGATTATGTGTCTTGGTTTCAAAAATGTGATGTGTTTTGAACGGATGGTCAGTAAGATAGATCGAGAAATTACATTACTATTCGGGTTTGTTATTGATTTGAACACGTAAAAAAAAGTAAACGAATATTTATCACCTCTTCAAGATTAATGACATATACTTTTTGCTAAATGTCTTCTTGAAATTTGTTAATCTTTCCTGTTAATTTGTTTACATTCAAATTATATCTTATTATATAAAAGAGGATGCGCACGATGAAGGCATAACACGTAAGCAAAAATTTTATTTACAAGATCATGATATATGTAATTGTTAATTTAGACTGTAACATGTGTTAATATTAAAAAAAAAATTAAAATAAAAATAAAGAATATATTATAAGCAAAGATTATGGACTAATTAAGGAAAAAAAAAGTTCTACTAAAATATGTAATATTTCCAATATTAACCAAAAAAAATAAAGAATATATTCTAAACAAGATTAGGGACTAATTAAGAAAAAAGAAAAAAAAATCGTTCTACTAAAATATGTAATATTTCTAAATTTTTATATTACAAAATATATTTTTTCTATTATAAATTATCTAATAGTTAAAGACAAAAAAATGTCATATTTATAAGTGTGATTTTGCTAATACAATAACGTGCATGAGATAATTTTATTATAAAATAAATATAATAAATTGACTATTTAATAAAATATAATAACAAAATAAATATTAAATATTTGTGCGAGTCGTAATTTAGAATCTAATTAAATTTGTCAAACTATAGACGTTATAAATTTTAAAATCAAAAATATTTACAGCAATGCGTTTTTATATCAGCATGACACATCAGCAAAATTATAACTCACGAGATCATGACATATATTTAATATTGATCAGATGAAGAATATGTTAATTATTATTAGGGACAATTACAAAAATGCCACTTTTTGTGTGCACATTTGTAATAATGCCACTTAGGGGTGTTCATTTGCAAAAATGCCACTAATTATAAATTTATAAATCTTATATCTTAAAATTCTAAACACTAAAAAATATTTTGATCCATAAATCCTCCTAAACCCTCAAAACTAAACTCTAATAGAACATAGTTAACCCAAACATAAATAATATAAATAAAAAATAATTTTCAAAAAGTGGCATTTTTACAAAGATTTCAAAAGTGTGGCATTTTTGTAAAGTGGCATTTGAAAAATAGCATTTTTTAAAATTTCTCTTATTAGAATTAATTAAAAAAAATTTAAAATAGAAAGTAATTATCAAGTTACTAATCAAATAATAAAAACTAAAATTTTTAATATTATCAATAATAATTAAGAAAAAAAGTTTAAGATGAAATATATACATGACATAAACCATAAAATAAATAAATAATATATATAGAAGAAAAATCTCAATTTAAATAAATAAAAACACGAATGATAAAAAATATATATATAAATTGGAAAAATAAAAGTTAGAAAGGTTATAAAAATCTCAATTTAAAGTTTAAAAAGATACACAACCATGCAAAAATAAAATAAAAATAAAATCTATAAGAGTACTTATTGTATCAAGGGACAATTGCAAAAATGTCATTATTGGTGTGTACATTTGCAAAAATACCACTATGTGTTGTACATTTGCAAAAATACCACAAATTCTGAATTTTTAAAGCCTAAATCTTAAAATTTTAAACCCTAAAAAATGTATTGACCCCTAAAAACCCTTAAACACTCAAAACTAAACTATAATACAACATAGTTAACCCAAATATAAATGATATAATGAATAAATAATTTTTAAAAATTGGCATTTTTGCAAAATTTTTGAAAAGATGGTATTTTTGAAAAGTGACACTTCAAAAGTGGTATTTCTCAAAAATTTTCTTTCATCAATATAGAATATCACAAAGAAAATAGAAATTTTTGACCTATGACGTCATTGGTACTCTTCAAGTGTATATATTAAAAATTATATAAGTTAAAAATAATAATATTATATTTACTATTAAGTTAATACTCTATCAAGTTTGGCGAGTATAAATCTCTATGAGAAATAAAACGATGACATTAATAAAATACAATTATCAATCATTTACTTATGTGATGGTTCACAACGTTATTTATAGATTTTATGAGGTTACTAACATAAAATTTAGTCTTTTCTGATTTAACTATATAGTATTTTAGTTACTTTTATTTTCTATCTCATATCATAAATATTCATAACGGGTTAAATATATTTTTTTTGTTATTAAGAATATGATTTAAATTCGGATAATCTATATTTTTAGATTTGCATGATATGTATTAAAACATGTGAATTATGATATAAATTGATTTTATACTAGTTTTAGGATCAACGTTAAATATTATTTTAAAATTTAGCGAATTACTAATTAAAATTTAAATATTTATTCCATTAATTTTTATAGTATTTACTCGCGTATTAACACGGGTCCTATTCTAGTTACATATATGAATTAAACAAACAAAATTGTAGCTACTATTACATGAAATTATTGATATTGGCTAAATGAAATTTGTAAAAGGTCTTGGCTAAATGAAATTATAGCAAATTTGTAAATATACTGATTCATCTGCCGTCAAAACGAAATGCTGCTATGCTAGATATTGTTAAAAGGTTTGTTCCATTGATGCTCTACGTTAAGAAAAATTTGCCATTTTGAATTAGATTAAACCAGTGAAAATAAAAGAAAACTAATGAAACGGTATCCAGTCCAAAAGAATATTTGTTTTAGGTCAAAAAACTAAATAATTAATAAAGTTAAGCACCATATTCTAAATATCTTGTAGTAGAGTCTCTAGACATGGACACTTTCTCAAGCATCAGACAAACAATCTAGGCAATACGAATATCGCTGTTTAAAAGTGAATCTTATATTATCTTTCAAATCTAAAACAACTCAAAACCATCCATAGCTAGACACAAAAACATGAATCTCTATATTGTCTACATGATCGTATAATCTTCAAGTCAGGACCAAAACCAAGTTACCCCAACTAGATCACTAATTTTTAGCAAAAAAAAAAAAAACTAGATCACTAATTGTGTGGTGAATTATCATTTGAGAACCAAGCCTTACGGGAAAAATAATGATCATGCTTTTTGTTGCTTTATTTTTACCTTTTAATTTTAACTATGAACATTTGAGTGTTTGGTTCATTGTATTATGTATTCAATATGCGTTCCAAATTTTAAATTAACTGTAGATTCCAATGAGATATAACTATTTGCTCTTTTAATGAGATAGTGTAATATCTTCCATAGATAATTTCGAATATTTTTGATATTATCATCCTCAATGACTTGTCAATTAATTTTGCTTGATTTAAGTGAATCTCTTTCATTTGTTGAGACTTGGAAAGTAGTAAGAATCCTCCCATGAAAAAAGTTAATAAGTTTTAGATTTTATTGTAATTACTAAATCATATTCTTGTCAGTTTATGTGTGGCCTTCAATCCTCAAAGCAGTTTAGTGTGTTGTTCAGATAGCTTTACTTCTTTGCATTACGAGCATCTCATCCATTATTCTCGTAATGATTAAAAATTTATAATATTATTTTTTATTATATTTTTTTTTAACGTCTAGATTTATTATTATTCTATTATAAATTTATAATATTATTTTTTATTGTGTTTGTTCCTTTGTTTTTTTGTATAGCTAAATTATATTAGGGCTAATAAATCTTGAGCTCAACAAACGGGTTAACTTTGGTTTTTTTCCGGTTCAGAAATATCGGACTTTCAACAGCGACCGATTGGGTCTCGAGTTTCTTTTTAGCCGGTTGGATCTAATATCCGGCTAGCCTCAAACCATATAATTTATCTCAGATTATTTTCCATTTGTTATTAAGCTCACGTAATTTTAATTTCAACGCCCAAAGTAGTATTCCTGGTTTGGGTTGAACCAGACTAATTAAAACAATGTTGAACCATATCGTGCTGGACCGGTTTCATATACTTGACGGTTGAAATTGAGTAAAAATAATAGAGTACTCATCGCTACAACGATACTGCAACCAATACTCTAATGCCTTTTTATGATTCCGAAGTTTCTTTTAGTTTTAGTAAATTGAAACTTGAGCATAAAACTATTCACTTCACTCTTAAGATAAGGTAATTGTTATAATATTATTCACTTCACTATTAAGAAAAGGTGATGTTATGTAAATCCCTGCCATAAAACTACTATTTCTATGACAGATTTGTGTTTCTTTTGAGATTATATAGAGGATTCGTTTGATAAAATATAGGGGGTTATATATAGGTATCCCTACATTCCTTTCCCTCCAAATATTGTATACTACCGCTTGGAAGATATATCATATAGTGAAAACAGAGATATAACCTTGCGTAGTGTCTAATGTAAAAAAAACAATGTGCTCCCAAGTCGCCGAATAGTTTTGTCCCATGATCCCTTGAGCCAGGCGTTTCCAAACTTCGCCTGAATAGCCACACTCAAAGAAGAGGTGATTTCGAGTTTCCAGCGAATAATTACAAAATACACAATGTGTAGTCTGAAATGAGTTCTACTGAGAAATTCTATCGCAAGTTGCTAATCTATTAAGCATAGCTATTCACATGAAAATAGAGTATTTTGGTGTAGCATTTGGGTAAAAGGGTATGCATTATGGATAAATATAATAAAGCTAAATTTTGAGCAAATATATTTTGATGCTACTAGTTTTAATATTTTTATCTGCAAAATTGATCAAAGCATGCATATGAAAATGATATTTATTTTATTATATTATAAGTGTAAGATTAATTTTTATTATTCGTGTAAATTATAGAGCATGCAATAAATCAGATAAATTTTAGAGTTTATGAATTTGTCAGACATAACGAACTAAAAAAAATATATGTTTTCTAATAATGAAATGTGAATATTTGTAAGTGTAGTTATATATATATATATATATATATATATATAATATCATAATTAAAATATTTGTATATATCATAATAAACTAAATACATACACCACAATAAATAATATTGTTACAAATATAATAATAAAAAGATTTTTAATATATATAAAAAGATAGATGATATGGTAAGCAAAATATTACATTTAGTTAGACTTAGATTTGTAAAATATGTATTAATAGGCTTATGTTATAAAACTAATAAGAATATGTAGAGATTTTCACTATACAACATAATTTTAGTTGAAATGTTCTCATTGATTAACTTACATTATATGTTCCTTAAAATTCTCATTAAATAACATATATGATTTTCATCTTAGTATCTCATCAATTAATATATAAAGGATTGCCACTTATATATACTATCATGATGATTTGATGACGATTATTATTGACCTAACATATTTTTAGAATATAAATATTAGTCAAAAAGATAAAGATATTAAGTGTTTCAATTAAAAACTTTTTTTCTTAAATTAATAGAGGGTACGGAAATCCGAACCGGAGTTTCAAAACCTAAGAAAGCAAAACTAGAAGAACTCAATGCAGCATAACGAGCTAACCAATCAAATTTCTGTACTTGTTATTACGTAAGTGTATTATCAAATTAAAAATGGGAAAATAAAAGGATAGTTGAAAATAAAAGTCAATATTATGGCAATTACCATTTATTTAAAAATTCATTTTTCAATTGCCATTTATTTGAAATTTTTTCAAAATTGCCACAATTAATCTATTCATCCATGTAAAAATGATCACTTTATCTCATCTTATTTGCAAACTCTTTTTTTTTACAAAAGTTAAATCTTTATTCCTCTCTCTCTCGGATATAAACTCATTTTAGTGGATACCCATTAGAAGTCTATCTTCTAGAATATCTTAGCTTATTCTCCAAGTTTAACTTCTTCTCTAAGTTATTATTCATCTCCAAATTATTGTATCTTATATATACTTTTGTTTTCAATGGAATAAGACACATTCAATTCTTTTTTTTTTTCTATTCTCTCTTTATTCTATAACATGTTATCAGCACGAATAATTCTAGCCACTGAGTAAGTCTTAATCACTTACTTTTCTTTTCTATTTTTGATCCGATCCTAAACTAAAGTATATGAATTGACTTTGTGATTCGGTTAATAATATATAAGTGTATGTTTGTTGATCTAATAACATGTTTATTATCGTTTTGTTTTATACATCTTTTATTTATGAGTTGATTAGATTAATAGCATACATATGTATGTCTCCTGATTGAATTCAATATTCAATACTCACGACACATGCTTATACATATTAATTATTTGATTATTGCTTTGATAAAATATTTTGATGCAATCTTTTTCATCGTTTTCTGTTTTGTTTTATATGAGTTGACTTGCTCGTTGATTGAAACTTTGATTTTATTAATTTGCCGCATGTGCTTGCTTCGCTACTGTTGATTATAATTATCTTAGCAAATATGATACATCATCTAGTAATGTTTTAATCAGTTGCTTTCAACAAATATAAAAGTATATAAAATTACATTGAATTTGCTTCATCTTTTTGCTTCATCCTTTGACTTATGTTTTTCTTATTGAATCGGTTTTTATATAAATTACCAAGTGTTTCGTCTTAGCAACTTTTACTTATTGAATCGGTCTTATCACCTTGTTTTATAGCTATTTTATTTAATCTGTTAAGTTGACTTGTTAGCTAATTATAACTTTGATATCACACAAGTTTGTTTCGTTACTGTTCATCATTATAATCATGATTTTTTTTGTAACTTAACCCAAAAGTCAACTTAAAATAAATATTCAGTATGATGTCTATTTAATTCAATATTGATCGGTTAATAATTTAGTTGCTTTAATCAATTCGTTTTAATGATTCTCTTTTATATGAATTGACTTTTATGGTAATAGTTAAAAAAAATTCGATTGAATCCGCTTTTAATTTATCTTATATTTCTTTATTTAAGTTTATATATAAAACATATGATTTGATGGCATACTTATGTATGTCTATTGATTCAATAACACTGACAAATTATATGCATACGGTGTTAGATATGATCTTCATTCGAGTTTAATTCGAATCACATCTAATTGATTTTGGTCAATTCCCTGAAGTGAATTTGACATCTCATAAGAAGAAGAAAAAAAAAATGATCTTCCTCTCAATATCATTTGGGACAAGATATTGAAATTAAGCCAAAAAAGTGGCTATATAAATTGTCTTGAATGGACAAAATCAAGGGCAAAATATTTCTTTCAAAAAAGAAAAAAATTAAAATTCTCACGAGAAATGAGAAAAGAAAGATGATAAGTACGATAATCTAATCTAAGTATGATATCAAATGTATAAAGGTCATTAAAGGTTATCATGAAAACGCTTTTGAAATTATTCATGCGTTATACGCTCCCAAATCTAAAAAAGGGATGATTTAGAGTAGAATTCAGTCCGAGATTAGTGAATTTGAAGTTTCATCATCTCGAGGGAGGGAATTAAGAAATCTCACATAGACAATAAGTGACATATTCTGAAGATTATGTTCATATTTAACCATAAAAGATTTACAAGTTCCTTGAAACAATCTTAAAGAACAAGACTTTGATATTGTTGATTATCTTGATACGACTACCTGCAAATTTTGATTTCTTTGCCCCTGAAAGGACTAAGTAGCCCTTAGATTTAATTATGGTTATTTAAAAACATTGTCGTTTTATTTATTATTTTGGTTTTTATTTCTACTTTCTGGTTTTATATTTTAATTTTTGAGGTATTTTAATGAGATATTTTAGGATTATTATTCTATTTGTTTATTTGAAGAGCATGAATACTCCTCAAGCTCGATTGGCAATTAATTGTGAAGAATTGTGCTTTGCAGAAAGTGAAACTACTCATACCATTCTGAAAATCAAGAGATATTTCTCTCATTTAATTATGAAAAGATCTAGTGTGAGTACTATTTTGGGTAGCTCAAAGATAATTGAAGTCTTTGGAAAAGCAAATATATTGCTGCCTATGGGAACGCGATTAGACATCTCTGATGCGCTATATTCTCCCTAGTCTCAAAGAAATTTATTGAGTTTTAATGATATCCGTCATAACGGATATCATATTGAGATGTTGAATACCTTCAAATAACAAGTACTACCCAAGGTACTAAACGTATTTTGGAGAAATTGCCAGCATTCTCCACTAGAATGTACTACACTAAGCTTAGTACAATTGAGGCAAATGCTATAGTAAACCAGAAGTTTACTGAAAATTTATTGGTTTGGCATGACCCGTTAGGCCATCCCGGTTCAACAATGATGCGAAAGATAATCAATAATTAGCATGGACATTCATTAAAGAACGAGAAGATTCTTCCTAATGATTTCACGTGTGCTGCTTGCTCACAAGGCAAATTGATCATTTGGCCTTCACCAGCCAAAGCAACTTTTGAATCTATTGGTTTTCTGGAACGCGTACAAGGAGATATTTGTGGGCCGATTCACCCACCGTGTGGAACCTTTAGATATTTTGTAGTTCTGATTGACACATCGACTCGATGGTCACATGTATCCTTGTTATCAACCCGCAACCAGATGTTTGTGAGGTTACTTGCTTAGGTGATAAAATTACGAGCACATTTTCTAGATTTTCCTTTAAAGGCAATTCGCCTTGATAATGCTGGTGAATTTACGTCTGAGACATTTAGTGACTATTGCATGTCTATTGGGATAAATGTTGAACATCTTGTAGCCCATGTTCATACGCAGAATGGTTTAGCCAAATCATTAATCAAACGTTTACAGATGATTGCAAGACCATTACTAATGAAATCCAAACTCCCAATATCTGCTTGGGAACATGCTATATTACATGCAGCAGAGTTGATTCGCATCAGGCCAACAAGTAACCATCAGATTTCCCCATCACAAATGGTTTTGGGCCAAGAACCAAATATTTCCCATCTAAAAACTTTTGGATGTGAAGTATATGTTCCAATTGCTCCACCACAACGATCTAAGATGGGTCCTCAAAGGAGGATAGGGATATATGTTGGATATGAATCCGCCTCAATAATTAAGTATCTTGAGCCATCGACAGGGGATTTATTTAAGGCTCGATTTGCAGACTACCATTTTAACGAGTCTGTTTTTCCAACATTGGGGGGAGAAAATAAACAGCTGGAAAAGAACATTAGATGGAATGAATTAACATTATCTTATCTTGATCCTCGTACCAAGGAATGTGAATTTGAGGTACAAAAGATAATCCATCTACAGAGATTAGCAAATCAATTGCCAGACACATTTACTGACTCTAACAAAGGACCAAGTCACATATATCAGCTGTAAATGCTCCAGTTAGAATTGATGTTCCAGAAGGACTACATCAAACTGCTAGTGAGTCTATGGCACGCATGAAGCGTGGTAGACCTATCGGTTCCAAAGATAAGAATCCTCGAAAAAGAAAAAGAGCAAAAGTTGATTATAGCGAATCTAAGGAATCTAACCCTTTTGGAGGATCTCTAGAAGAGACCTTAGACATGAGTGATAAAAAAATTTAGGTACTTGACAATGAAGATATCTTAGTTAAATTTGTCATGTTTGGAATAAAATAGAACCGAAAGCAAATCGACGTCGATGAAATTTTTCCATCCAATGTAACTGAAAAGACCCGACCCCAAAAATTAAAAAAAAATTTCAAACTCGGATTATTATTATCATAAATAATAATCCTCAACAGTCAAACAAAAACATACGGAACTCAACAATCAATAACCAAACAACTCATTCAATAAATCTCATACTTTATTGAAACACAAAAACAATTCCAATTCAAATCTATTAACAAATAACAACACTTCCAGAATTCACTAGCAACCTAGCAATTCAAACAACAACGAACAATAACCCGAGACACTAGATCATCTCCTCTTTCCGACCATGATTCCACGATCACATTTTGTCTCTACCTGCATCACATGGTTAAAAGAGATGCGTGAGTATTATCACAAATACATAGTGAGACTGTCATCCCATCTACTTGGCTATACACACATGCATAAGCAAAAGATACAATACCAGGATAAGCAATCAACAATACAAGCACAGACAATCAACCACAAGTTCGCCCAAACAGGCTATGCGTCGATCGACACAACCACCATGTGTCGATCGACGCACGATGCAGATGTCCAAGAACCAAACATATCCTCTCACAGATCGATTCCTGAACGCATCTCATCAATCTCCTGCACAAAACCTCACCAAACAACACGAAATCCAACCAATAACGACAAACAATCGTATCCTATCAATTCTTTTACCCAGATAAGCCATGGTCACGCACTCACCTTGCTTTTGGAAGGAAAAAAGATGTGAAAACACGAAGAACACAACACTCATATCTCCAAATCCGAACAATCCTTTTCTTCCTTCGCGAAGAACAGATCGAATCCTAGTTCTAGAGCCACACAACACAACCAACAATGACCTGAAGAAAATCAACAATGATTCTTTTTTTCTCTCAAATCCTCTCTCAAAACTCATTGAAAACTCTCTGGAACTTTCTGGAAATCTCTGAAACTCTAAAATTGACCAAACAATGCAGCCACAAACCTATTTAGGGAAACCCTAGAGTTTTCCCCTTAACCGACCAGCAAACCTACAGCTAAAATTGAACCGACTGGTTCAATCTACCTTGTGTTGATCGACGCACACCACCTGCATCGATCGATGCACGACCAATTCATAGAAATTGGTTTGCGGTCATTACAACTCTTCCCCACTAACACGGATTCGACCTCGAATCACGGAGCACCGTCACACTACGGCCAACACACCTTATATCAACACTCTGACCCCACCGGCCAGCTCCACCTGATATCATCACTCCTGACCCCACCGGCCAGCATCACCTGATATCAACACTCCTAACCCCACCGGTCAGCTCCACCTGATATCAACACTCCTGACCCCACCGGTCAGCACCACCTGATATCAACACTCCTGACCCCACCAGTCAGCTCCATCTAATATCAGCACTCCTGACCCCACCGGTCAGCACCACCTGAGATCAACGTCCGATCCCTGAAGCTCATCTAGTCTCATACCTATGATTACAGAAAATATTGCTCATAACTCATACTCATAACTCATATACATATACACCATACCCACTCTCAGGATCGTCACCCCTTGACCTATCAGTATGCATGGAACCCACTATTCCCTGGAAAGAACTACCATCCCTCAAAGTATATGTAAGGAACCCACCATCCCTTAGAAAGAACCACCATCTCTCGAGTATATGCAAGAAACCAACTATCTCCTGGAGAGACCCACCATCCCTCAAGTATATGCAGGGAACCCACTATCTCCTGGAACAATAACTCTGCGACGTGCATCATAAGCACCAGTCGACCAAATTTGCTTCCCGTGGCTCCATCATGACATCCCCTAATCCATAATGTCATCTCATCCATGACCAATCACTAGGTCATCCGAAACAACCCCCACTAGGTGTTTCCATCAGAGTCCCTGAAAAAAGACAAGTTTTAACTCACACAAAACCTCGTTTCCCAGACTCTCTCTAGGAAATAGACAGGTTTTAACTCACACAAAACCTCTATTTCCCAGCGCCATCTAGAGAATAGACAAGTCCTAACTCCCATAGAACCTTCATTCCTATATACTCCTCCTAGAAAATGGACAAGGTCTAAATTACATAGAACTTCTATTTCTAGCCATCACATAACACATGACCCCACCAGTCATACTATAAGAACTCACATCTTATAAACACATTTAATAAAAAAAACCATCTTATTAAATCACAACAATGTATATATCGTTATATCACCAAACGAAAAATACATATATAACTCATAGCCACATGCTATAAGAGAAACTGAAAACCAGAAAAAGACAACTCAAGCCTCCACTTGCTTCATGAACCACTTCAAGAACTTTGCCTTCATCTTCGCTTCTGGTTCTTAAGTCTCCTCCTCGACACCGTCGCAGTCCCACACGACTCTCACCAACGGTATCCTCTTCCTGCGCAGAACCTTGACTCTCCTTTCGAGAATCCTCACAGGTTTCGCCTCCAACGTCATGTTGGGCTGAAGATCCTCCGGGATCCTAGCCAACACCTCCTCAGACTCATATAGACACTTTCGTAGCATCGACACATGGAAGACCTTATGAAAAGCCTTCAGACTCTAAGGTAACTCTAACCGATAAGCTAATGGTCCCACCCGTTCCACAACCTTGAACAGACCCATAAACTTCGGACTTAGTTTATTCTCTGATATGGATCTATTAGGACCCCTCAACATCACTGCCTTGAGATACACCAGATCTCCCAACTCAAACTATAGCTCTTTCCTCCTCTTATCGGCATAACTCTTCTGTCGATCCTAAGCCTCTTTCATGTTCAGCCTCAAGACACGGATCTTCTCCGTTGTCTCCTGAACAAAGTCTGCACCAAACATGCTCCTCTCCCCCACTTGAGTCCAGCATAATGGTGTACGACATGGCCTCCCATACAGAGCCTCATATAGAGCCATTCCAATACTTGCCTGATAGTTTTTGTTATACGCATACTCTACCAGGTTTAGGTGATTCACCCAATGACCACTGTAATCCAGCACACACATCCTCAGCAAATCCTCAAGGGTCTTAATCATCCTTTCAGACTGCCCATCCGTCTGAGGATGATAAGTTGTACTCATATGCACCTTAGTGCCCATCTCAGCCTGGAATGCCCTCCAGAACTCTGAAGTAAACCTCGGATCCCTGTCTGACACGATACTCACTGGCACCCCGTGCAGCCTCACTATCTCCCGCACATACTTCTTAGCCAACACCGCCGCTCTATCGGTCTTCTTAATAGCAAGAAAATGTGCTGACTTAGTTAGACAATCCACAATCACCCAAATAGCATCATAAGTCCGCGACACTGGCAACCAAGTCACAAAGTCCATGGTAACCATGTCCTATTTCTACTCCGAAATGGATAAACTCTGCAACAACCTGTTTGGAACCTGATGCTCAGCCTTCACTAACTGGCACACATTGCACACTGCAAACTAGTTAGCGACATCCTTTTTTATCCCGAGCTAGTGATAATACCGCTTCAGATCCCAGTACATCTTGGTCGCCTCCGGATGAATAGACAAAATGTTCGAATGAGCTTCCCTCAAAATCTCTTGCCTTAGATCCTCATCCTTGGGTACACAAACCTGCCCGTTCACAAGTATTGTCCTATTCTCCGAGGCCTGATACTCAGAACCTGCAACCTTAGAAGCATCAATCAACCTTTGATCCTTCTCTTGACTACTCGAATTCTGCTTAGCCTAGTTAGCTGCCACTAACCCTAACGCCTCCTGTAAGATAACACATAATCTCAACGTGCTAATCTCGCTCACCAAAGCGTCCATATCCCGCTCCTGAGTCGAAGCAACCTTCTTCCGACTCAACGTATCTGCAACCAAATTAGCCTTATTCGGATGGTACCCAATACCCAGATCATAATCTACTACCAACTCCATCCAGCACCTGTGTCTCTGGTTCAGCTCTGGTTGAGTAAAGAAGTATTTCAGACTCTTATGGTCTGTGAACACCTGCACATTTCTGCCATAAAGATAAGATCGTCAAATCTTTAAAGCAAAATTCACTACAACCAACTCCAAATCATGGGTAGGATAGTTGCACTCGTGCTTCCTCAACTGCCTCGAAGCATATGCAATTACCTTTCCTTGCTGCATCAGCACACAATCTAGACCAACTCCTGAAGCATCCGTATACACAACATAAGACTCACCCGGCTCGAGTAACGCCAACATCGGTGTACTAGTCAACATCTCCTTCAGCCTTGTGAAACTCTCCTTGCAAGCTGAAGACCACACAAAAGGAACGTCCTTCCCTGTCAACTTTGTCATCGACTGGGCCATACTCGCGAAACCCTTGACAAATCTCCTATAGTAACCTGCCAACCCAAGAAAAATCCTAATCTCAATGGCATTCCTCGGTCTAGGCCACCCTCAGATAGCACTCTATCTTCGTCGGATCCACAGAAACCCCATCTGCAGAAACCACATGACCGACAAAACTCATCTCTTACTGCCAGAAACTGCACTTACACAACTTCGCGTACAGCTTCTGCTCCCGCAGCTTTTCAGAAACCACTCTCAGATGAACCTCGTGCTCCTCAGAACTCTTCGATTACACCAAAATATCATCAATAAAGATTATCACGAACTCATCCAAGTACTCCTCGAAGACCCCGTTCATTAACCTTATGAACGCCGCTGGTGCGTTCGTCAATCCGAAAGGCATCACCACAAACTCATAATGCCTATACCTCGTCCTGAAAGCAGTATTCCTCACATCTATCTCATCGATAGGAATCTGATGGTAACCCGAAGCCAAATCGATCTTGGAGAACCAAGTAGCCCCTCGCAACTGATCCAACAACTCATCAATCTGCTATAAAGGATACTTATTCTTCACAGTGACTCAGTTAAGTCCCCGGTAATCGATGCATAACCGGAAACTCTCATCCTTCTTCTTCACAAACAACACTGGCGTTCCCCACGGTGAACTACTAGGCCGGATAAATCATTTCCCCAAAATATCATCCAGCTGCTTCTTCAGCTCTACCATCTCTGCTGGAGCCATTCGGTAAGGCGCCTTGGATATCGGAGTCGTCCCATGCTCTAACTCAACCGTGAAAGGATCAAACTGAGACGGCGGTAATCCCTGCAACGACTAGAAAACATCTTGGAAGTCTTGAACAACTCGAATATTCCCAACTTCAACCTCTCCAACCGACTCTGGCATCATAATCGTCGCCAAATACGTTTCGCATCCCTTCTCAATCAGCTGCTCGGCTTGAATTACCGAAATCACGAGGCTCCTGGAAGTCGGCCTCACTCCCTGATAAACCAACTTCCCTGCCTCTCGCTCAAACACAACTCGTCCCCGATGACAATCCAGGTGAACTTTATACCGGTCCAGCCAATCCATACCCAGGATTACATCGTATAGCTCCACCGAACTAATAATCAGATTAGCTGGCATAGACTCGCCCGCCACCTGAATATCCACGCCTCGAGCCCGCCGAAGAGTAGCTAAAGACTTGCTTCCAGCAACCTTAATTACTCCCGACAGCTCATTAGAATCGCTCCAGATTCTGCTGCCCTCCGCACACTTTGAAGTAATAAAGCAATTCATAGCTCCATAATCAAAAATTATATGGTACTCACAATCGCCCACTACTAAGGTCCCTGCACAAATCCAATGTGCCTAAGAACCCTAACATTCTATCACATACTCACAAATTCCCAGATAGACTATATTCAACACATTAGAATTTAACAAGTCAAGTTTTGAAATTACCTGTGAATCGGTCTGGCGCTAGACCCACCCGCCTCCACCAAATTGAACACCCGCGGTGCCACTACAATTTGAGCCACCGGCTGCACTGCCACCACCGCCATCTGTTGTAGCTTAGGACACATGGGCTTAATATGCCTTGGCTCTCTGCAATGAAAGCACACATGCGCACCCCGACACTCACTCCTCTTCGGATAGCTCGCCAACCGGTGATCCATGCTCCCACACCCAACGTATCCCGAACCACCCTGACTCGGTCCCGAAGTGCTCTCCCACTTTCTTCTGTCCTTGAGCAGGCTTGCCGCTCTTGCTCGGACCCACTTGCTGATGCGACCTCCTCTGTTAAACAGGTGGACTAACCACCACCACCTGGTCCCTCAGGTCATCCTCAATCACCGTAGCAATCTCAACCAACTCCGCCCTCGTGGCGAACCTACTCACTCTACAGCAAGTCCTTAAATCAAGTCAAACTCCTATCAAGAACCTCTTCACCTCGGCCTGTTCGTCCTCCATGCCTCTACCTGTATGAACCAGAAGTCAACTAAACTCCGCATCGAACTCCCTCACTAACCAATCACCCTGAGTCAACTCCAAAAACCTCGACTCCAACCGATCAACCACCTCCTGCGAGAAATACTTGGCATTAAACTCTGCCAAGAAGTCATCTCAGGCCATCTCTGCCTACACCCTCCTGGCCTCAACACCTCTCCACCAGAGATGCACATCACCCTCTAGGTAATAAACTACCAGATCAACCCGATATCCCTCCTCAGTTTTGGAACCTCCCGAGAAAAATCTCATGCAAATCCTTTGCATCTACTCCATCATCCTAAGATAAGATGGGAGCTCCTTCATAACCGCCACTCCCGGCTGCACACCAGCCATACCCGGCTGGACCCCAGCCACACCAGGCTGCACACCAGCCACACTCGGTTGCACACCAGCCACACCCGGCAGCATTCCCGGAGCCTGACCTTGAGCCGGCACCCCACCTTGTAACCGCTCCAAGATCAACTGTAGCAGACCTGCCAGACGATCATCTCGAACCTGGGCTCCACCTGCAGCAGCATCCCCACCTGGGCCCGCCACACCGGGACCCAAACCAGTCCCACCAGTCATCACACCGGCATTCATAGTGGCCACACCCACGGATCCCTCCTGATACACCTGCGAATCAGCCACCTGCTCCTGCATGGTCTCCTGGGCCACACTCGCTGCAACATACTCACTCTGAAGTTCCCGCCCGTGCCCACGCCCACCACGACCACCTCGGCCTCTACGGCCCCCACGACCCCTGCCTCTAGTCACTCTTGCTATCGCACTCTGCACTACCCACCAGAACACTAAGCATACTAGAAAACAGAAAGGTAAAACAACACATACCGTGAAATCTCATTGAAAACTTGGAGAAGATGATATAGGACTCCAAACCCCACACAACAATTAATCGACTTACTGACATAATCAATCAATCAAGTGCACCCGCCCTAGAACTATAAGAGCTTTGATATCAAACTGAAACAACCCGACCCAAAAAAATTTTAAAAAAAATTCAAACTCGAATTATTATTATCATAAATAATAATCATCAACGGTCAAAAACAAACATGCGGACCTCAACAATCAATAGCCAAACAACTCATTCAATAAATCTCATACTTTATTAAAACACTAAAACAATTCCAATTCAAATCCCTTAACAAATAAAAAGACTTCCAGAATTCACTAGCAACCTAGCAATTCAAATAATAACAAACAATAACCCGAGACACTAGATCATCTCCTCTTTCCGGCCATGATTACATAATCACACCTTGTCTCTACCTGCATCACATGGTTAAAAAAGATGTGAGTATTATCACAAATACTCAGTGAGACGGTCATCCCATCTACTTGGTTGTACACACAGGCATAAGCAAAAGATACAATACCAGGATGATTAATCAACAATACAAGCACAGACAATCAACCACAAGTTTGCCCAAACAAGCCATGCGTTGATCGACACAACCACCATGTGTCGATCGACGCACGATGCAGATTTCCAGGAACCAAACCTATCCTCTCACTGATCGATTTGTGAACGCATCGCATTGATCTCCTACACAAAACCTCACCAAATAACACGAAATCCAACCAATAACGACAAACAATCGTATTATATCAATTCATTTACCTAGATAATCCATGGTTACGCACTCACCTTGCTTTTGGAAGGAAAAAAGATGAGAAAATATGAAGAACACAACACCCAGATCTCCAAATCCGAACAATCCTCTTCTTCCTTCGCGAAGAATAGATCGAATCCTAGTTCCAGAGCCACACAACACAACCATGAGCTTTTAGGATCCAGAACCTGAAAAAAATCAACAATGATTCTTCTTTTCTCTCAAATCCTCTCTCAAAACTCACTGGAAACTCTTTGGAACTTTCTGGAAATCTCTTAAACTCTTAAAATGACCAAACAATGCGGCCACAACCCTATTTATAGGGAAGCCCTAGGGTTTCTCCCTTAACCGACCCGCGAACTGACAACTAAAATTGAAACGACCGGTTTAATCCACCTTGCGTCGATTGACGCACAACACCTGCGTTGATCGACGCACGACTAATTCACAGAAAATGGTTCGCGATCGTTACAGTATTATTTGATGTTATGGATGAAAAAGAGGATCATGAACCAAATTATGTTTAAGAGTGTACACAAAGAAATGATTGGCCAAAATGGAAAGAAGTTATAGCAGCAGAATTAAAATCTCTAAAAAGAGATAAGTTTTTGGACCAATAGTCCGTACACCTAAAGGTGTAAAACCAGTGGGATATAGATGGATCTTTGTGCGAAAGAAGAATGAAAATGGTGAAATTGTGAGATACAAATCACATCTAGTTGCACAAAATTTCTCACAAAGACCTGGAATTGATTATGAGGAGACATATTCTCCCGTGGTGGATGCAACTACTTTCAGGTTCTTTATCAGTATGGCAATAAAAGAAGGACTTGATTTACACCTCATGGATGTAGTCACGGCGTAATTATACGGACCAGTGGACAACAAAATTTATATGAAAGTTCCAGAAAGATTTAAACTGCCAAAAGCAGCGAACTCAAGTTCTCAAGAACAATACTGTATAAAGTTAAATCGAACCCTGTATGGGTTGAAACAATCAGGGCGTATGTGGTATAATCGCCTTATCAAATACTTGTTAAGGGAAGGTTATAAGAATGACCTCGTCACTTCATGCATCTTTATAAAGAAATTTGAGCAAGGATATGTTATCATTGCACTGTATGTTGATGATTTAAACATCATCGGGACTCCTGCAGAGATTTCACAAATAATGGAATATTTGAAGAAAGAATTTGAGATGAGAGATCTTAGAAAGACGAAATTTTGCTTAGGATTGCAAATTAAGCATCTTAATAGTGGAATCTTAGTGCACCAGACAACATACACTGAAAAGGTGCTTAAAATTTTTATATGGATCAAACGCACCCATTGAGTAGTCCTATGTTTGTAAAAGCACTTGATGTGGAAAAAGATCCCTTCCGCCCGAGGAAAAACAATGAAGAAATTCTTAGTCCTGAAGTACCATACTTAAATGCAATATGAGCATTGATGTACCTTACTACCCATACGAGACCAGATATATCATTTGTGGTAAATTTGTTGTCAAGATTTAGCTCATGTCCAACTCGAAGACATTGGAATGAGATTAAAAATATATTTCAATATCTTCAGGGTACAAAAGATATGGGTCTATTCTTTTCTAACACGTCCAAGGAAGAGCTAATTGGTTTTGCAGATGCAGGGTTTTTTTCTGATCCACGTACAGCGCGGTCACAAACAGGATATGTGTTCACATGCGACGGAACAGCCATTTCTTGGCGTTCGATGAAGCAAAAAATTGTAGCTACCTCTTCCAACCATTCAGAGAATTTAGCTATACATGAAGCTAGCCGCGAATGCGTATGGTTACGATATGTAATCCAGCACATACAAGAAGATTGCAGTATATCTACAGGAAAAGAAGCTCCAACAGTTATGTATGAGGATAATGCAGCTTGCATAACACAACTCAAAGAAGGATACATCAAAGGCGATCGAACGAAGCATATTTTACCAAAGTTCTTCTTCACCCATGATTTACAGAAGAATGGCGATGTACGTGTCTTGCAGATCTGTTCAAGTGAGAATCTGGCAGATCTTTTTACAAAGGCACTTCCAACAACTACCTTCAAGAAGCTAGTTCGTGGAATTGGACTACATCGTGTCAAAGATCTCAAGTCATGTAGTCATCAGGGAAAGTAAATACGCACTGCACTTTTTTTCTTAACCATGGTTTTTCTCACTGGGTTTTCTTGGTAAAGTTTTTAATGAGACAGCATCTTATGCGTATTAGGATTACTTTTGCTATAATGGATATCCAAGGGAGAGTGTTATAAACTCATTTTATTGGATGCCCATTAGAAGCCTATCTTCTAAAATGTTCTAGCTTGTTCTCCAAGATTAACTTCTTCTCCAAGTTATTACTCATCTCCAAGTTATTTTATCCAATATATACTTTTGTTCTCTATAGAATAAGACACATTCAGTTCTCTCTTTCTCTCTATTCTCTTTTTATTATGTAAAACAATTTACCTCATCCTACTTACAAACTCTTTTTTTTTTCTTTTTTCTTTTATTTTAACAAAAGTCAAATCCTTATTCTCTCTCTCTCTCTCTCTCTCTCTCTCTCTCTCTCTCTCTCTCTCTCTCTCTCTATCTATCTCTCTCTCTCTCTCTCTCTCTCTCTCTCTCCATGTGGATAGAAATTTCACACGGTGGTAGATGGTGGTGGATAAAAATAGAAACGATTATAGAAACAATAATTGTGAACGAAAACAGTGGTTGTAGACGAAAACAGAAGCGATGACGGTGAAGGGGATAGTGGTTCTAGATGAAAACGGAGACAGTGGTTATGGATGAAAACAAAGACGGTGGGTATGGATGAAACGGAGACAATGACGTGATGGAGACTGTTACCTCCCGATTTTAAAAAATATGTGGTGCATGCATAGAAGATTAAGAGAATTGATTTGACTATTTTTATCACCAAACTGCACTTATCTTTTCCGTCACACATCCAGAGAGAACTTCAGAGTTAAGTGTGCTTCGGCTGGAGTAATTTAAGGATAGATGACCTACTCCGAAGTTATTTCTAGTACCGTGTGAGTGAGAAAAAAACACGGGGAAAGATTACGTGGTGATTTGCACGGTCAGAAAACAAGTCTTTCGAGCCTCCCAGACTAATGCACCGACCGTCGGACAAGGGTGGACCCATGGGCCGAGAGTAGGAGTGGCGTTACAAGAAAACCCAGAATTCGCCACCGTCTAGCCACTGGTATACCATTGGTTGCTAAATTAGCCACCGTTAAATCACAGATCAGCTACTGATAAGCTACCATTTTTTTTTACGTTTTAGTGGTGAATTGTGGATTTCCGGTGGCTAATCTGCAACAGTTTATTTCAGTAGCCAAGTGGTAGCTAAATAGCCACTGGTCAGCAAGAGATAATTAAGTGGCTAAGAGATTTTCAAATTTAAATTTTTATTTCTTAAGGTGACTGAAAAGTGGTGGAAAGATCAATAGCTATTTCAGATTGAAATTGCAACCAACAAAATAATGGCCAAAACGGTAGCGAATTGCTTTACAACAGATATAATTATACCCATTGGGTGGCCACCGTTTAGTCAGGTGCTATCGGTAGCTATGTTAAACGGTCATTTTTTATTACTGTTGGGTGGCCACCGTTTAGTCAGTGGCTATCGGTGGCCATGTTTAGTTATATATTGTCGATCAGATGTCCTTACTTGTCACTTGTTTTCCAAACTCTTTAAACTTTCAAACATTTGTTTTATAAGATGTCTTTTACACGAATTTTTTTCTTTGAGAGAGAGTGGATGTATGAAAGATTAGATCTGGTGAATCGTGGTGTTTTTGATGCGTTTTTAAAAGGGTTACAAACGTTTTTGGATTGTGCACAAAATGAGTCACTTATATCGAGAAAGGAACTATGTTGTGTCCTTGTACTCGATGTAAGAATAGAAAGCGTTTTGATGCGAACACCGTGGCAAATCACTTATATAACAGTGGATTCACGGAAAACTACTATTTGTGGACATCGCACGGAGAAATTGTTGGCGGCAAAGCTTCAAAGAGTGTCGGTCAACTGGAATATGCAAATATGTTTACAAATTATGAAGATATCGGGTATCACGGAGGAGACAATGATGCGTATATAAACATGGTACAAGATGCATTTCCAGAAATGCGTCCAGAGATTCAACCAACTCAGAAGGAGCCAATTGGTGATTCCAATCATTTTTTTGAGATGTTGGCAGCTGCAAAAGAACCTATTTATGAGGGATGTGTAGAAGGATTGTTTGCGCTATCATTATCAGCCTGTCTTATGCATATTAAAACAAAAAATAATCTTTCTGAGGTTTGCGTGGATGCAGTATCAGAGACTTTCAAAGAATATTTATCAAAGGGTAACAAAGCTCCAAAATCGTACTACGACACGAAGAAGATGGTCAAATTGTTAGGAAGGCCATTTTACAAGATCGATATATGTGAAGATTATTGCATGCTTTTTTGGAAGGGTTCAGATAGAGAGCTCACAAAATATCGATTTTGCGAGAAAGATCGGTATCACCCCAAAGAAGTCATGGGAAGAAGATTCCAAAACAGAGGATGTTTTACCTCCCCATCGCAAATCGATAAAAGAGATTCCACCAATCTGAGAAAACAGTATCACATATGAGATGGCACGCCGAACATGTTGCTCCAGATGGCGAGATGCAACATCCATCAGACGGTATTGCATGGAAGCACTTTAACCAGGTATATCCTAATTTTGTCTTGGAACCTCGGAATGTCTATTTAGGGCTATCAACAGATGGATTTAAGCTTGGTGGTATGCATAGTAAAAATCATTCGGTATGGCCTGTTATAGTCACCCCATATAATTTGCCACCTGGTATGTGCATGAAGAGAGAATATTTATTTCTATCGGTTTTAGTTCCTGGACCAGAGCATCCGAAGAAAGGTTTAGATATTTTTTTGCAACCATTGATAGAGGAGTTGAATGAATTGTGGATAAATGGGGTTGGAACGTATGATGTGTCTATGAAGCAGAATTTTGTGATGCGCGCTGCCTTGATGTGGACGATTAGTGATTTTCCGGCATATGCTATGGTATCAGGATTGTCTACACATGGGAGATTAGCATGTCCATATTGTCTAGAAGAGACAAAGTCTTTTTGGTTACCTAACGGTAGAAAGCATAGTTTGTTTGATTGTCATCGTACATTTCTTCCTATTGATCATCCTTACCGCAGGAATGTTAGATCTTTTTATAAAAACACAGTCATCAACGATTTGCCGCCAAGTTGGTTGACGGGTGAGGAAGTATACTATGAGAGAATTAACCAAATTGAAGGCTTACAAAAAACAGTGGAATGTGGGGGTAGAGGATACGAAAACCCCCAACGTTCTATTGAGGGCTACGGTACATATATTATTCTTATATATTTAGTTTAATTCAAATAATAAACTATCAATAAGAAACCAAGTAATAATATTTATTGTCTTATTTATTTGTTAATTATATATATACATTCATTTATTTATTTATTTATTTATTTATTGATTTTTTTCGGGATTTATGTGGAAGCACATTAAAGTTTGATGATGTGGCCACGATGAAATCAAATATAGCAGTGAAGATATGCAATTTGCAAGCTGAATATATCAAATATTTCCTCCTTCTTTCTTTGATGTTATGGAGCATCTTCCGGTTCACTTGCCCGATGAAGCTGAATTAGGAGGTCCAGTACAATATAGGTGGATCCAGTACAATATAGGTGGATGTATCCATTCGAGTGGTTTACGAATCATCTAAAAAAAAGCAAAGAACAAAGCACGGATTGGAGGTTCCATAGTTGTTGAGTGTGTGAATGAAGAGATCTCTTATTTCCAGGCGCATTATTTTGCACCTAATGTAGGGCGAGATTATCGCGGTGAAGTTGAAGGAGAAATTCAAATGAGCTACACATATCCTGGCGTTCCAAGCATCTTTCAACCCATTGGACGTGTTAGTGGGAAAAGTGTACAAGGTTGGCTTTCGGAACAAGATGCCCATGTTTTGCAAACATTTATATTGTTAAACTGCGAGGAGATTGCTCCATATGAAAGGTATGCAATTTTTGGTACACAAAAATATATATATTTATGATTTTATTAATTTATAATTTATATAATTTAATATAATTACATCTTACCACATGATGTTCGAGGAGTATTTGCGTTTGTACAATCCTGATATTACCGATACTGCCATCAATCATGCAAAAGATGTACAGTTCGCTGAGTGGTGCAGAGACTATGTAAGTAAATTCATATATTTAATTAATTAAGTAATCATATATAATAATATTTCCTATATATATATATATATATATATATATATATATATATATATATATATATATATATATATATATATACTTAACTAATAGTTACTCTTTTTTTAAATGGGAACTTGCATATCAATGACGATATTAATTTCAGAGGGCCATTGTGGTTGCACGAATTGGTTCAAGGTCCACAACGCGGTTACCTATCTTGGCCGATTTATTTCACTCGGGGTTACACCTTTCACAACTATGCACACGGACAAGGAAAGAGAACAATGAATTATGGAGTATGTGTTCGAGCTACTTCTGTTGAAACAGAGTACTTTGGTTTGTTGGAGGAAATATTTATGATTGAATACTACGGAGCAGTCGGCCTTAGAGAAATGGTTTTTAGATGTGCATGGTTCGACCAAACACCTAGTCGTGGACTAGGCCGAAATGCTTCAGGCATTGTTGATATATGTCCTAAGAGGAGGTATGAGAAGTATGACCCTTTCATTGTTCCTGAACATTCTAACCAAGTGTATTACATCCCTTATCCACGAGTAGGAAAGAGCAGTGAGGAATGGTGGGCTGCAAGTAACGTCGTTCCGCGAGATTTTATACATTATACTACGAAGGTTGATGAGTTAGCCTTGCAAGAAGAAGATGACCATAATCAAAATGTTGTGGTTAGTGGTATTATTCAAATAAGAGAACATGCAGTGGAAGCAGAAAGTGATGATGATGTGGAGATTGACGACGGTGAAACAGTTGTTGAATGAACAGACGATGAGGATGAGGGCTATGGATCAACCGAAGATGAAGGCGAGGACGAAGACAAAGACACGGGTTCGACCAATTCCGAATAATATGTTATGTGCTTTTAGTTTCACATTTAGTTTTTTTTTTTGTGATATAACTTATAAACTTATTTTCTGTTTATTTGATATGGAAATTCTAATTTTTAAAATTTAAATTTTAATGTGAAATCTTAAAACAATTATTACAACCAATTTTAATAAAAAAATAATTAACTTCACATTTAGTCTTTTTGTGTGATATAAGGTATAAAATTATTTCTCCTTATTTAATGTGGAAGTTATTTTCTCAAAAAAATTAAATATTTTAAAACCATTATTACAACCAAATTTAATAGAAAAAATATAATTAATTTCACCAAATTTTGCTGGGAAATCTCCAACCATTTTTTTAGTAGCCACTGCTACACCGTGGCTAAAACAGTTGCCAACTTATAAAAAAAACTGAAACAAGGAATATTTTCCCCCATTTTTTTAGTAGCCACTGCTAGACCGTGGCTAAAGCTGTAGCGGCTTATAAAAACATTTGGGCCCGGAAAAATTACCACTAAAATTTGGTAGCGACTGAACTACGGTGGCTAAAGTAGTGACCAAATATAATTCAGTTAAAAATAAAAGAAAAACTGGTTTATCAGTTCATAACCTAGAAGACAAACCAATTACTTTTCACTTCTCCTCTCTTCACTTCTCCTCTCCGATTACGGGTTGAATATCGATTTCATCTCTGAAATCTCTCAACCTCGTCTCTCTTTCTCTATCAGGTACATCAATTGTTTGTCTCTTTCTCTTCTAATCTCTTTATCTCTTTCCCTGTCTTTGTAATTCCCCGACTGAAATCTGTGTGTTTTGCTTGTCAATTTTGATACCGGATTGGCCTTATTCCGACCACCGTAATCCTTGAAACTTGCTGTCAGGTACCTCTCTGAAACTCCTTCTCCTTTAATCTCTCTGTTTCTTTCTCTGTCTCTTTCGGACTAGTGTCGTCTCTTCGTCTTCACTCCTTTAATCTCCCTATCTCTTGATTTTTTTCTCTGAGTTACTGTTTTTCTTCTCTAGAAACCCTATAGATCCCTATATTTTGGACTCAATAGAAGTAAGGTCAATCAACATAATTCCCTATAGATTGATGTTGTATTCAATCTTTCAAACAATGATTATACGTTTTTCTCAAAAAAAAAATGATTATACGTTCCAAAACTATGTGTTCGTCACTCGGCTGATGCAATTTTACAGAAGTTTAATTGGGATATATTCCCTCAGGTTTTGAAAAATTGCATTTCTACATAGTTTAATTGAAAAGATTTGTGCTGGTCAATGAATTGTGTAAAGTGTCAAGGTTGTCTTACTTAAGATTGTTTTCCTTTTAATTAATTTAGATTTAGTTATGCGCTTACAGTCACCTACTTCTATTCCCTTTGTCTGTTTGATTGTCATTTTGAAGGGTGTTCTCTTATGCATCCATTGTAGGTTATGGTTGCTATGGTTTGATATGGTTTTTTGCTTCGATTTGTTAATCTGAATTACTAATCATACCTCTACTATTATTTTTATAGTTTCCAAGTATGAATACTTCAGTTCCAGTTCGTCGTACCTTGCCTCAAGCAAGGCAAACTCGCAATCCATCAAGTAACACGGGAGCTGGTTCTTCTGGAGCGTCAGCTGCCTTTGTACCAACACCTGCCCCAACTGAACTTCCACCGATTAGTTTGGAAGAAATAATGTCGTCTCCTGCTCATCGTCTTAAGCCTCGGTTACATCCAGATAGACCAGAAAAACCTAAGGATGTTTGGTTAGTTTGTACACTTTTATTTGATCTTACATGTATGTAATGCTACATTTCTATTAATTTACATTGATATTTGTCTTTCAGGTTTAGTCTTGATGATTGTGTTAGGACAGATATTAGTTCATATACCAAAATGATTTCAAAGGTCCATGGAGTTGTCTGAAGAATGTCCCTGCAGAGCATCAACTCCAGTGGTGGTCAAAGTTTGCCGTAAGTTTTAACTTAGGTTTTAATTATGTTATATATTGTTTTTGTTATGGAAACTTTTCAACTCTAATTCTATGCTTGAATTGTTATTTCAGCAACGGTATTATTGGGAAAATGAACATCACGATGCTGTTGTAAAATTATACCGCATGCAACTTAAAGACTTGTTAAAGAACCTTATCAGCAAGGGAAAGGGGATGGAGTAAAACCAGCTTTTGTTTCTGATGGTGATTGGAATCTATTGCTTGAGAGGTGGGACACGGCTCCAGCAATTAAGAAGTCAAAAGATTGTAGTGCAGCAAGAAAATCTCAGCGGTCTGGCTATGGAGAGCATGGCCACACTGCCGGTTCAAAGCCATTCACCAAGATTGAATATGAGATGGTAAGTTGTTCACATATGATTGATAATTTTTTTTTTTAATTCATAACAGATGACTTATACTTATATATGGCTAGAACTTGTGATTATGTAGTTACTTATGTCTAAACCATTAACATGTTTTTTTTAAGGCTGAAGAAAATAATGGTGTAATGCCTTCGATCATAAACTTGATTAAGCGGACTCACACAAATCAGATGGGACATATGTGGGTAAGAAAGCTGAGAAAATTGTTGAGGATGTATACCGCTTGGCGACGAAAAGGCCGGCACCCAACCAAGATTCAGATAATGATTCAAATGACTCAACTGTTTCAACACCAACTCCAGTTCTTCTCAATAACGCTTTCTATGAGGTAAGTAAAAAATTATGATCTGTTTTTTAAAGCCTTTGGTATTGAAAGTGAAATAGAATTTGCCTTTACTTTAATTTACTTATTAGTCTAGGAACTAAACTAAAGCAGAGATTTGGTCTGAGAATAAAAGCTTGTTTTCTGTTTTTTTTTTCAACGTATAATACATACTAATGGCTGTCAAAACTTCTCCTTTTCAATGGCATGTTCCTTTTGTGAAGGGTTATCGGTTTGGTATAGGCTCAGTTCAGTTTCATCGTGGCAAGTCTTAAAAAGTTCCTACACCATGTTACTCAAGCCAAAATCACTTGGAGAAGGAATTTGACGCAATGAAGACGACTGTCTCCTCCCTTGAAGCTCATGTTGCTAGCCTTGATGGGAAGTTTTACACTCTTCAAGCTTCTGTTAATGTCCTTATTCAGACACTCACCAGAGGTTCGCCACCAACACCAACTGCCCTACCAGTTGTCCCCCCTGCCACCCATCCATCCATCCCGCCACAACCCGTTCAATCTCAGTCTCACCCACCAGAAATATCTCAGGTTCGTCGTCGTGATTTGGACTTGAGTATAGATGACTTTAATCTCTCTAACGGCGGTTTGTAAAGGTTCCTTAGTGTTTTGTTGTCAACTCTTTTTGGTTATGTTTAACAACAACATATTAACTAAATGTTAGGTATCTTAATCTTTTGATTATGTATGCTTTTGTAGCAATATATTAACTAAATGTATGCTTTTGATTATGTAATCTTTTAAAACCTAAACCTGTATGCTTTTGATTATGTATGCTTTTGTTTTGGCTATATACCAAAACAACTACCAAAATAGTCAGTGGCCAATTGGTGGTTACTTTGGCTACTACGTACGTTTCAGTTGCTAAATTCGTTGCCAGTAGGCATCAAAAAAATAAATATCAAACAGTGGCTTTGCATACACAGCGACCGATAATTATGGTGACCAAGACGGTTGCCACATAGCCACCCGTTTACGGTGGCTATATCAGTCACGAACTGCTACTGTTTAGAAGTTCGCAAATCAGTGGCCATTTAGACAACGACCGATAATTCTGGTGACCAAGACAATTGCCACAAAGCCACCAGTTTACGGTGGCTATATCAGTCGCTAACTGCTACTGTTTAGAATTTCGCAAATCAGTGGCCATTTAGCTACCAAAATGTGGCGTCGTGAGGCGGTTGCTATTTTAGCCACTGGTGGCTACTGTTGGCCACTGGTGGCTACTGTTGGCCACTGGTGGCTACTGTTGGCCACCAAATTTCCTTTACCTACTGTCCATCCGCTACCGAATCATGTGGTGGCCGGCGGTGGCAAAAATTCAATTTAGCCACCGAATTGAAGGTTTAAGTACTGATAAATTGGTGGCTAATAGACCATTTTCTTGTAGTGTGGGGCTCACTAGCAGGGGCGGTCGGGGTGTTACAAGTGGTATCAGAGAGAATCTTGATGAGTGTGTGAGTCACACTTTCTGGGGTAACGATCCTGGTACGCAACAAGGACGTTGCGATCAGTTAGTGGGGGTGATTGTAACATCCCGGTTTCAGAAAATATGTGGTGCATGCGGAGAGGCTTAAGTGAATTGATTTCTCTACCTATATCACCAAAGTGCACTTATCTTTTCCGACACACATCCAGAGAAAACTCTAGAGTTAAGCGTGCTTGGGCTTGAACAATTTAAGGATGGGTGACCTACTGATATATCCTATATTTTACCACTTTACTATCTATTTTACTATGTTTTTTACATATATTAATAAAGCTTTTCGACCAAAAGAGGTAGTTTTCTCGTATATGTAGATTTTAATTAACAAGTTTTATCATCAAAAGGATGTAAAATGGAGCAAAATGAGTGTTATCTATGATGCAGATACTCATCCAAATCAAAAAAACCAAGCCAAGTCATTTTATCTTGAAGATAATGCATATTTTCAAACTGGACAGAACGTATACACCAGAATTTTGCTGATGAACGGAGGATCAAATCAATTGGGAATTTAATTAAACTTGGTATGAAGATATACCTTTGAGTTAGCTTTCCAATGGAGTTGGAATTTCATCAATTGGAGCTGTATTTTGAAAGATACACCTGAAACACTGAGGACATGTTAATCTGCCTTCGAAGTAAAGTGAGTGCAGAATGGAGTCAAGCACCGGACCGCCCATGGGCCAATGATCCAGACCTTTGCCGACCTTCTAGAAGCACCATAGAAGCCTCTAATACCTGTCACGAAGCCCGACCGTTATTGTGACCGGTATTACCTCAGTTTCGACTAAAAAGACGTTTTTGCCCAAAGAAGATCTAGCCAACTTAAGCCTCCTTAAACCCCTATATATACTTGCTTTTAGCCTCTCTAGGAACTTAAGCAGCCGGCCATAACAGCCTAAAATAATACCTAAACATGTATTTTGTTTTTCTCTTGTTCTTAATGCATATTTGATTCTAGAAGCCTTTAAGGGTAGTTCGACTTTGCCCTATTGCAAAGAAATGAGATCTAATCCCTTACGCTTTGTAGATCAACGATTTATACTATGTCTATGTGCTTTACTCTTGCTGCTACATGTTGCAAAACATGTTAGAGTATTAGCTTTGATTTGATTTCTATGCACTTTCTATGTCTTTACATGCTTAATCGTTTAGAGTTTTATTCTAGAATTGATTCTTCATCTTTATTGATACTCAAAGCACGAACTGGCTTAGCTATCCAGAGACTGATCTTAGGTTGATATACTCTCCAAAAGCTTGTTATATCTCTGGACCTAGTATTCGATGAGCTAGGCATCTTAACAACTCGATAGGTTAGTTAAGGAGTCTAGTGAACAATCAATCTTGAGCATAAAGCATGTTTTCACCTTGTAATAACCTGCGATAGTTGAGTCTATTAGGATGCAAAACGTAGAAGGTTAGTTACGTCATGATAGTGGGATGACCTTACCTTAGTGATATGAGTTCTAGAACAACTAGTATTAAAATCCTAAATCGATTGCTTGTGTTTTGCATATGTTTTGTGAATTGCTTGATTTCTCATCTTAATTGATATCTATCCCTTTACTTTTATTGCTTTGTTATTTGCTTCCATAAAACCCCAAAAACTAAATAATATGTTTACTTAGCTTAATTCGAATCATATAGGTTTGTAGTGCATTCATCACTTAGTCCTCAGTGGATCGACCCCTAAGTACTACAATTGTCTTCACTGTGCATTTGCAGTTTCCTAGGGTTATAAATTTAAAACCTACTTGCATACAAACCCTCGCATCGAAATTTTATGCACATCACCTACTGGAAAGTCATAAATCACGTGGTGATTTGCAGGGTTCGTAAACAAGTCTTTCGAGCCTCCCGGACTAACGCACCGATCGTCGGACAAGGGTGGACCCACAGGCCAAGGTGGGCGTGGGGTCCACTGGCAGGGGCGGTCGGGGCGTTATGGAGACAATGATTTTTGACAAAAACGAAGACATTGGTTGTGGAAAAAAATAGAGACAGAGACGGTGATTGTGGATGAAAACAGAGACGGTGGTTGTGGATGAAAACAGAGACGGTGGTGGAGACGGTTTATATCATTGTCTCTGTTTCTATCCACCACCAGCCATTGTCGTTTTAGTCTACAACCACCGTCTTTTGTCCACAACAACCATTTTTCTCTTGTCTTTGTCTACTATCTATCACCATCTTTGTTCACCATCTATCACTACAAGAGAGAAAAAGAGAGAGAGTGAGGTATTTACAAAGACAAAGAGAGAAGAGAAAGAGGAGAGAGAGAAAAAAACGAGGGATTTACGTGAGAAAACAAAAAAAGGAAAGAGATGATGGGTGGAAGTAATTTTGCAATTGGTTGGGACAAATTAGTCTTTTAATCAATTAATTGTGGTAGATTTTGAAAGAAGAAAATTAAATAGCAATTTGGAAAAAAAAATAGAAGAAATGGCATTTCTTGTAAAATTCTCTAAATAAAATTGGCAAAGGAAAGTGAAGAGGGAGGAAGAGAGAAAAATGAAGAATAAATGTACTCTTAGAAATGTACCTTTGTGTACAAACTACAACATATGTGGGAAGACAATACCATCCACATGTTGTTCTATATTCTACAGCTGGCTCCAAATCTTTGTTCTTATTAATTAATTTCAGTATAAACATATATATATATATATATATAAACATACATACATATATATATATATATACATACATATATATATATATATATATATATTTTTTTTCTTACATGGAACTTAGTTACTATAGTAAAAATGTACAAAGTAAAAAAAGTACGTTACATGTTGGCTACGAAAATACTTAGTTCGTCGTCAGATTTCATTAGACTAAGGACTAGTTGATTTTGTGATGGCTATATAGTAGCCAAACAGTTTTACCAATGGAAAAGGATATTGTTTAGACATGTTGCAAGTACTTACTCGCTAGACTCAAATGTTCTCAATGTAAGCTTGAAAATTTGTTATTGATCATATATCATATAACTAAGGTTTTTTTTTAGTAGTTGAATTATTTATGGATCATAAAATATAATGTTCAACACTTCAACGTGTTAGTGAAAATTTCATGTTACAAACTTGCTTTTTAATTTGCTAACTTTCGTGGTTTGATTATTGTTGTATAAAACTAAAAACTACAAAAGAGGCGAAAACGAGAAGTTATATATAAACAAATAATCGTAAGTACACGACAGTACAAAAGAAAAAGGAAAACAATATACATAGAACCAAACTCATTTATCTATGATCATGATGATGAATATGATGATGGCTAGTCATGATGAGATTGGCAAGGAGGGAGAGTTTGGTGTTCGGATTCAGAGACACGAGAGGCATGGAACTTGGCGATGAAGGCAGAAGCCTTACGGTCTATACCTGGTTCAGCCACCCAATAACGTTTGTCTTCATCGCTGGCCCATGCTTTTCTTGTGTAACCGACGTCGTCCCAAGATGCTTCTGCTTCGATTCTACGAGACGAAGACCGTCGTACTTTAAAGCAGCTGAAGAGGGAGAACTTATTTCTGTTATTACCACCCATTAGACAGAACAAGAACACACCAAAGATTCAAGAAATGAAATGTTGTTTTAGTTTGATGCGTTGGTGTTATAATTATGTAGAGAGATAAGTGTAGAGGTTGTATTTATAGGGTGAAGACTAGGCAAAGCAGCTTTTTGTGGATTTTCTTTGTTGATCCGGTTTAGGTCGAATATTGGTTGGGTTATCAATGGTAAATAAAGTTTGGTTTAGTGTTGGTTTAGTGTTGTTTCGTTACGTTGTTCCACGTACTTTTTGTGTGTCGCTTGTAATAATATGGACTTATTCTTTTATTTCTTGACATTTTATGTCATTGGTGATTTATGTGGAGTTTAGGGATAATAAAAGAATAATATAACATTATATAATTAGTTCGAATTTCCATCAAAACCTATTCTAGTACATTATTTTCTCAAGAAATCTTGAGCTAAATACATGAAATTATCTCAAAGTTAATGGTATATTAACATTTAACATATTAAAAAAAAATTAACTTATTCTCAATTAACCTTCTTTAATATTTTCTACTTTGACAAGTACTTCCAGGTCTTTAATAGTATTTGTGTACCATAACGTTGGGACAAATCATTAATTTTGAAGTTTTGATACGTAACTGTTGTAGTAACTCGTTCTGTTTTTGTTTTTTTTTGACGGCCAGAAACGCGTAAATATTTTTTTGTAAGTTTTTTATTTCTTTTATAAAATGTGAGATTTGTTCTTTAGTTTGAAATTCTATATTAATATATATATATATATATATATATATATTCACGAGATACCAGATAAATATATTTTTAAACATTCACTCGGCGATATATAGCACGTTTAATTTCACCCAAATGGTGAAATAAATATAAAAAATAGTTTGCACTATTCAATAAAAGCTACATTTTTTTCATTTACCTAAATACATGTCTACCTATTGCTTAGTAGCTAATTAACTCAAAATCAACTCAAACCAAAACTGGATCTTTGATATCTTCAATCGCATACTAAGCTATCATAATATATATATATATATATATATATATATTTTACATAATTTAATGTCGTTGGTGAATCCGGATACCGTAAGCTATTCGGTTCATTCCAAACAAATTAGAATACTAAGTTTCTACGAATAATCACTCAGAGGTTAGTAAAATGATGAAGAGTTTGTGATAATTTTTTGTATTAATAAATTGTAAATCCCTTTCAAAGAAATACATGAAATATTTATACATATTTTGGGTTGGTCAAATCAACTCTAACTAAATATGAAAAAAAATCTAATTTTAAGTGATTTTTCATTTTTCGTAATTTTTCCCATAAATAACTAGCTCGGTTGAACTTTATGGGCTTAGGTCGAATTTGTTTTTTGAGCCGGACTCGTTTTTATAAGCCTAGCTCGTGTGACTATCCTAGTAATCTTCCATATTGGTTTGGATCCGGATCGGTTCGGATTCGGGTTGGATTTTTAGGTGGGTGCTAAACCCAACTCCATCAGTCATGTTATTATATTTTTGTCTAAGGCATGCATCAGATTAATGGACTATACTATTAAAGTCTCATTATTTTTCCACCTTTAAATCATACAAAATCAAGGTAAAGAAAATGATGGTAATGGAGATATTATTAGAGAATCTCAAATGGAAGATGAAGATGAAAGAACGTGGAATGTGGTATTACAATCGGACGGTTGTTGAGCTTTCGTCAGACAAGCCCAATCTCAATTGGGTCAATGTTAACTTTAAGGGTCTTTGGTCTATCCGTTTTATTTTCTTAATTCCTCTCCAAAGTCATCCAAGTTCGCCATTTCTTTTACTCTTTTCTTTTCAACTTTTTTTATTAGAGTGATCGAATCAAACAAAAAGTTTGTATAGTTTTATGTTTCGCTATATAAAAAAGATTGTATTGTTGAAATAAAAGTCCAAACAGAGTAGTGTTTTCTTGTTGGTTGTTGCTTTCTTCTATTAGTTATGCTCCTGAATCTCGCTCTCTCAAATTTCAACGATGTGCCAAAGTCTACCACTTAGATTAAATTTACTTCATATATTACACAAAATTGATTCGCCTAAAATTAGTTAAAGTAAATCACTAAAATATCATTAGTGTCACGAAATTCTTCTCGCCTTACAGACAAAAAAAAAACTTATTTGTATATTTTATTTTTTAAGTAAAAGTATCAATTTTGTCGTTGTTATATCAACTTTCAAACCATAATCATATGCAAATTCTAAATTTGAATAATCTGTTCGACATATTAATAAAGGGACATTTTGGAACATATCCTATAATTTGTAACGGTAAACACTTTTTTTTTGTAAAGAAATGGTAACACACATGATTAGGTTTCATTATGACTTTTCAAAATTTTGTTATCACGAACATAGACTTCATAGCATTAAAAACAAGAAAATTTTTTAGAAATGCGAATTCTGAAATGATACTTTTTAAAAATGTCATTTTTTCAAAATCTTTACAAAAATATCACATTTTCAAAATTATTTACTCAATATATCATTTATGTTTATGTTAACTATGTTGTATTAGGATTTTTAATTTTAAAGTTTATAGATTGTTTGGGGTCAAAACCTTTTTCAGATTTTAGAGTTTTAAGATTTAGGGTTTAAAAATTCTTAATTAGTGGCATTTTTGCAAATAAACAATCTATAGTGGCACAAATGGACACACCAAAAATGACATTTTTGCAATTACCCCAAAACAAATCAATCATTTTGATTCTTTTGTCGATTAAATACGTACATTTGGTGGGGATGTCATAGAATACATTTCATAGTATAGTTCTCTTAAGAATAAAAAAAAAACTGAAAATGAAACTTGCATCCAGTATCATAATTTCACAATTAGAAAACAATAATTTCATATAATCAAAGCCAAATTCCTACAATAAAAGTATCAACTATCATTTGGTGGGAATGTCTAATTATATTAACTAAATATAAATCAAAGAAGATAGAAGAGGAAACATTCAAAGGACAGATGAAAAGGAATATGTGGAAGAATAAAACACTCAAATGTTTTTTTATATGACAAAGAGCGTTTCTTCTTTCGTTTTCCTTCTTTGTGGAATATATTCAACAGCTTCAAGCTACATTTACATTAAAAAAATTTGGACGTTTTTCATACAAATGGCCCAATCTTCTTTGGTAATTTTTTAGCTTATAAACTGCATTTTTTTAGCTATAATTAAAGGCTTAAAGCATAGTTAAGTAATACACCACCAACAAAGTACATCATCGAATTTGACAGGGAATCTGAAAGAGAGATAAAAGTTTGATACTTTTCGGATTTGAACGAGTTTATCTTGATTGGTTTTCATATTTTGATTCTTTTTTTTTTAAATCATAATTGTAAATCATCACACCGATCATTACCATAACCGTTTGGAACTGAACAATAAAAAAATGAAGAAGTGCTCTTTGAAGGCTAATCTTCTCACGGAAGAAGAACAAATGTTGATCTAATAGCACATTTTCTAATTTTTTAACAGGTCAATTTACTTTGGTAATTAACCACGGTACCAAACATATAAAAAAAATAAAAGCACACCATGTTATGAGAAATATCAGAGGAAGAAGAACAAAGAAATAAATATTTTTTGATCCTCTATTGAGAAGTTCATCACGAGTATATATACAATCCTCTAGTTTGGAGAAGACATACAAGATCAATCAATAGTTATTGAGAATATACAGAGTTATGACAGAGATATGTACGATCGTATAACTTATGTAAAGAAGATAATGGTGATTCCCACTGATGAAGGAGTTAATGGAATGTGGGTCTGAAGTACGAGGCCTATTGGGCTCAATACCCCCCCCCCCCCCCCCCCCCCTCCTCTCAAACTAGAGCGTGAAGATTCCGAATGTCCAGTTTGACTTGAAAGTTTTGAATCGCTTGGCGAGCTAGTCGCTTCGTGAAGATATCGGCCAATTGAGAATGGTGTTGACAAGAACGGTTTGAAGATTTCCCCGTTGTATCTCATCGCGAATGAAGTGGCAATCGTTTTCGATATGTTTGGTCCGTTCATGGAAGACCGAATTTGTTGCTATGTGGATCGCGGATTTACTGTCACAGTTCACAAGCATCGGTTGTGGATGATCTGTTAGTATTTTTTTGACCCAAATTAGCTCTTGTGTGAGAAACAACATTGCCCGATACACTGCCTTGGCGGAGGATCAGCTCACTGTATCCTGCTTTTTTGTTTTCCACGAGATTGGAGAGCCACCTAGTTGAACAAAGTAACCCGTAACCGATCGCCTTGTGAGAGGGCAGCTCGCCTAGTCACTATCACACCAACCAGAGACGCTAAAATCAGTAATAGAATGTAATAGAATACCTTGGCCCGGACTCTGTTTTAGGTATCGAACGACCCATAACACCGCTGTCCAGTGATCCTCACGCGGTGATTGCATAAATTGGGATAAGACATGGACAGAGAATCCAAGATCCGGGCGTGTTACTGCCAAGTAGATCAAGCGACCAATAAGACGCTTATACGGTTCGACATTAGATAACAATGGAGATTCTAACAAAGCCAAGTTGTGATTTTGTTCAAGGGGAAATGTTGTAGGCTTAGCATCTAGCAGTCTGGCCTCAGAGCGTATTTTCGTTGGCTCAAATAGAAACACGTAGATTTTCTTGAGACTTCGATTCCCAAAAAATACTTCAAAGAACCAAGGTCCTTCATTTTGAAACAAGTGGACAAGTAGGTTTTGAATAGATTCATGGCTTCCATTGTACTCCCTGAGATAATCATATCATCGACGTATACCAAAATATTCAGTTGTATACCTTCCTTCTCATATGTGAATAATGAATAATCGGATAAGGACTGTTCAAACCCGTAAGCACACAACGCCGAATGGAGCTTTGCGAACCAGCACCTAGGTGATTGCTTGAGTCCATAGATCGATTTCTTTAAGAGACATACCTGAGACGGATCCTCTGTTTGGTAACCAGGAGGCAATCTCTTATAAACCTCTTTGGTAAGATCGCCATGGAGAAATGCGTTGTGTACATCCATTTGATGTACTGGCCTTCCCCGACCTGCAGCAATCTGAAGAAACATCCAAATAGTCCCCCATTCAACTACTGGTGCAAATGTCTCATCATAGTCCACTCCTTCAATCTGTCGATTTCCCTGCACAATGAGCCTTGCTTTGTGTCTTTCGATTGTGCCATCAGAAAGATACTTATTATGTAAACCCCATTAGCTACCTATCCTTCCGTTCTGGTAAAGTGACAATAACCCACGTATTAGTGTCCTTCATAGCTCCTATTTGAGTTCCCATCGCGACACGCCAAACCTTACCATGCACCGCTTGACTATATGTTTTGGGTTCATATCCTTTTGTGATGGCAACCATACGCGTAGTATATAGCAGAGAAGCGACCATAATCAACAAATTTACCAATTGGATAAGCTGATGTTGACAAGTTTGAAGATGGCAGCGACTTTGTTGTTGCGGCGTTGGTAACAAAATTTTGTAGGGTTACCGGAGGAATCCGTTTTCAGTGACCACGTCCCAATTGTTCTTCTACCTCATGTAATTCAAGAATTGGTGGTGTAGATAAGACCCGTGATGGCGATGGTGGTACAACCGGTGACGATGAAGATGAAACAGCCAGTGGCGATGAAGATGAAACAGTTAGTGACGAGAGAGAAGAGACCAAGTTGGATCGTTGATTTGTAGAAAGGGAAGCTTTTCCTCTTTCCAAATGGACTGAAACAATAACAAGGCCCAATTCACTTGTATCCCCATGTGATATTGATGATAACCTTTGGTGGGGTAAATCATCTTCAACTAATGGGCTTGAGAACATAGAAGTCCGTAAAGGTTGAACTTCATCATCGTCGAGGTCAGATGATACTAACTTTGCAATCATGTAAGGATATTCTTCCTCACAGAAAATCACATCAACTATACAAAAAACTTTTATGTTTCCATATCAAACTTTTATGTTTCGCATATGGGTATCCAACAAATATACATCTTCGGCTTCTTGATGCAAACTTGTCTCCATTTGTGTTCTGATTTTGAGCATAGCACGAACTACCAAACACGCGAAGATGTTCATACTGCGGTGGTTTGTTATAAAGTTTCTCATACGGTGTCTTCCCTCCAAGAACTTGATTTGGTGTTCTATTAATCAATTAACCAGCCTTTAAGTTGCACTCCTCCAAAATTTTATCGGAAGATTTGCTTGAAATCTCAGTGCTCTCGCGATGTTGAGAATATGCCGATGTTTTCTCTCGGCACGACCGTGTGGTGTGTTTAAATGATACCCAGATTGAGAAAGTAGGCCCATAAAAAAAATAAACTCAGGGCCATTGTCACTTCTTACGATCCAAATTTTGGCTTGAAATTGTCGTTCAACCATTGAAACAAATTGTTTCAAGGACTGAGATGTTTCTGTTTTGTCTTAAAGAAAATATAGCCAAACACTACGAGAATAATCGTCCATAATCGTAAAGAAATATCTTGCACTAGAATATGATTTCGTCCGATACGTACCCCAAAGATCGCAATGAATTAACTCAAAAACATTGGTAGTTTTATTTTGACTAAGCGGAAAAGATAATCTTGTTTGTTTAGCGCGAAGACACACATCACACGATTTATTTGAATTCTCAGAAGAAACAAAAACGGAAACATCACGAAGTCAACCAACTATCTTCGGAGAAGGATGACCCATCTGACGATGCCACAATTTGTAAGTCTTGTTATCTCGAACTGAGACAGATGCCGCCCACTCCGAACTGCAAAAATAAAAGGTTCAACCAGCCTCTCTTTTACCCGCTCCAATCACCGTCCTCGAAGCACGGTCCTGAAAAACAAGGAAGCGTGCTAATTGAACGACACAATGATTTTCATCCATCAACTGACCCAGAGAAATCAAATTTGACTTCATTTCCTCAACATAAAAAACCGATTTCAAAATCAACTTTGATCCTAATCTCACTGAACCTTCTTTAACCGAGACTTGTTCATGCCCATCAGCCATAATTACCAAAACCAGAAACATATCTCTTACATCACTTAAGATATCATATCTCCTAGTGAGATGATGTGTAGCCCTGTATCCATAACCCAGAATGGTGAAAAAAACTTACCTAAAACCTTCTCGATATTGTTGTTGTCATGGACATCATTCGTAAAAGCAACTCCATGCCCTCTTAAAATTAAAATATGTCTAGACAAACCTCTACGTCCCCGTAGTTGCGTCGTTCTGCTCCTAGGGCGATCGCCCCACCACTCTGGATATCCAATCGTGGCGTAGCAACTCTCATACGCATGACCAGATCGGTGACAGTGCGTGCATAGCACAGACTGCTCACAGATTTTGCTTGAATTGCAAACGCGGCAACCTGGGGATGGTCTTTTTGGCTTCGTGTTCCATTCTGAATCAAATCCTCTTCTTGACAAACAATATTGTATACTTCCAACGGTTGAATTGGAACCCGAGATATAATACTTGAGCGTACAGTCCAAAACACGTTGTCATCAAGTCCAAAGAGGAATTGATGCATTTTCTCCTCTTCACGATCTTGTTCCTGGACTATGCCCAAATCACAGTAACATTTGCCATACTTGTAAAGACGTAGAGGCATGTAATTGTTCATACTATCCCAGATCCGTGTTGGCTTGCCATAGTATATCTCAATCGTAAGACCTCGCTGCTTGCAATTCGCCAACTCCGCCTTAATTTGTTGAATTCGTGGTTACAGAGAACCGTTTCTTAAGATGATCCCAGAGATTTTGGACTACATCTCGATGAGAGATGTTAGAGCGAAGAACTGGATCGATAGTCATCTTAATCCAAGAAACGAGCAGCGCCTGGATTGTCAACCAATCCCCTAAATTTGTTGATCCTTCAGCTAGTCGAGGCATGGACCCATCAAGGAATTCAAATTTCTTCCTGGAACAAAGAACCGTCTACATCCCACACGCTCATTCGTCATAGTTGTTGCCTTTCAAGAGAGGATATGAAATTATCTCTTCGGGATTGTCCGCCGCAGTCAAATCGTATGGAGAGATCTTTCTCCTCACTTTAGTTGCTATCGTGGCTTCGGTCTGGTTAGTGGTTTCGATCGTGTTTGTCATTTGGATTCAAGAATCTAGATTCATGCCTTCCTAGCTTTTATCCAGGACAGGTTTTGATGAGGACTGATTACATCATTTTGTCTAGAATGATTGAAGCCTTTCAACAGAGTAAATTTAGCCCACCAAATTTTCAACTAGCAAATGCCTGGAGGAACATAGTTCAACCTACTTTCCAGATACCATGCACACACACCAACTGTTATTTTAGAGTCCAGCCCCTACTTTTCTCACCAACAAATGACTTTGTTTAAGGATATGTTTTACCACTAGCTCGCTTACATACAAACTGTTTTAGGATATGTTTTAAAAAAAAATACTTAATTGAGATTTTACTTCCTAAATTGACAATCGAGGAGGTGATATTTAACTTTATAAAACATTGATAAATGTTGTTGTGTTGATTTTGTTTTTGTTTATGTCATCAATTGAGTTTTACTATTAGATAAACAAATTCAACAAAGATTACAACATGAAGTGAAACAACCCGACCCAATGTTTTTTTACATTGGACTCAAATCAATGTTCCCATAAACATTAATTCTCAATATCCAATCAAGCTAACATCAAAAACATAAATCAACTCAACAACGAATAATCCACCAAACCAAATAACTATTTCAATTCACGATTAAACCAATTCAAAGACCAATTCAAACAACAATTACATCAATTCTATAGAAACAGCAACCTAGCGATTCTAAACAATCCAATTACAGCAACCAATCGAGACACTAGATCATCTCTTCTTCATAGTCGCGATTTCACGATCACATCTTTTCTTTACCTGCATCACATGGTTAAAAGAGATGCATGAGTATTATCACAAATACTCAGTGAGATGGTCATCCCATCTACTAGGCTATACACAGAGGCATAGATGGGATGACCGTCTCACTGGGCTACTAGGCTATACACTAGGCTATACATAGATGGGATGACGGTCATCCCATCTACTAGGCTATACACACAGGCATAAGAAAATGATACAATACCAGGATGACCAAACAACAATGCACAACACGAACAATCCACGAGAATCAACATAACAGATCGTGCGTTGACCGACACACCAACCTAGTGTCGATCGATGCACTGCTCGTGTGTTCATCGATGCGTAACACCTGCGTCGATAGACGCACCGACGCAAAGTCCAAGAATCAAACCTATCCTCTCATGGATTGATTCCCAGACGCGACACATAGATCTCCTGCACAAGATTCACCAATACAAGCACGAAATCCATCCAAACAAACACAATCAATCGCATCCTATCAATTTCTTTACCCAAATAAGCCATTGTCACGCATTTACCTTGGTTCTGGAAAGGAAAAAAGGAATGAACTATGAAGAACGCAAAGAACACTCGAAATCAGATCTCCAATCTGAAATCCTCTCCTCCTTCGCGAAGGATGAGCACCAGATCACCTATACAGAGCCTTTCAACACACAATCCGATCTTTTAGGATCAAGAACAGGAAGAAGTCAACAATGATTCTCCTTTTTCCCTCAAATCCTCTCTCAAAAACTCTCTGGAAACTCACTTGAACTCTCTCTCTCCAATGACAGAAAAATGGCTGGCCCCTTTTATACCCGAGCCCTAGGGTTTCACCTAACTCGAGCCAATTCTGACGCTCCAAAACCGATCGACGCATGACCAAAATTCTCAAAAATTGGTTCGCGATCGTTACATGGAGTGTCATTTATCAACTACTAACTCATTACGGGAATACGAGTGCACTCTCATAAAAGAATGACAATCTAACATGAAGATAAAAAAGAGAAAATCTCTAAACGTCGAGTTTTGGAGTACTCACGTAAGAAAAAAAATCCCCAACAAGATGGATTAAACCGAAGACTCGATTTTTAACTGACCAAACTTAATAAAACTAATCAAATGGTGAATCTTTAAATGATGGTTTTTCCTTTAGTTAATAAATCAATCACACCTTTATTTGATCATTAAAACTATTTAAAACAATGGTTGCAGCTGGATTGATAATTTGTGGGATAAAATTTAGTGTAATACATCATTCGTGTGCACCCCATGAAAAAAAAATACCATTTACATGGAATAAAAAAACTAAATTTTGTTCCATTGATTCCTGTGAATTTTGTAGAATTATAAAAGTTAAAAGTTTTAAAAAAATATTCCGAAAAGAAAAGAAACATGAATAGAAGGGATACAAATATATAATTAAGAAAATAGATTAAATTTTAAGATTTTAATATGAGTTTAGCATCTAATTAGCTCAAATGATCGGAAGTGGTCAAACTTTTAGATTTTTTACTAACATTTTGTTGTGCTTTTAAAATCTAAAGATTTCATTTTTTTTTAAATATATTATTTTTAAACGGTATTTTTTTTTTCTTTCTTTTTGGAAGAAAATCTTTAAACCTTGAGATTTAGGTCTACTAGAATCTTTTGGGGGATGAAAGGTCTCAGTGCTTAAGTATCTATAGGAGAGGTTGAACCAAAAGATCTCAGGATGGCAGATGAAATTTCTATCACTAGGAGTGTAACATTCCTGAACCAATTTAGGACTAAACCGGTCTAGAAGTATCACAATATGATATCCATAGACGGTTCAAACCAAGTTCCAGAACTAATCTAGAGCCTAATTCCACTACAAGAAAACCCGATTTTAGCGTCGAAATATGTTTGACGCTAAAATAGCGTCGAATTAGCGTCATAATTGTGTCGCCTGCAACTTTCGACGCTATTTTGATGCTATATAGGGACGAATGAAATCGACGCTAAATAGCATCGATTTAGCGTCGAAATTTCGTCTAAAGGGTACTTTCGACGCTAAATCGACGCTATTTTAGCGTCGATTTAGCATCGAATATATACCGTCATATTAGCATCGAATATTGCATCGAATTTGGTAGGTAGGTGCCATATTAAAAACGTTTTCACCTACCTATTTAGCGACGGTTTTGTTAATCGCAAAATCGACGCTAAGTCAATGCTAATTCGACACAAAACCATTTGATGCTAATTCGATGCTAAATATTCGATGCAAAATTGACGCTAAATCGTTGCTATAATCTCCTATATATACCCTCACTCCCTCAGACTAAAAAACCATCGACAAATTTAAAAAAAAAAAAATTAATTTTTGAAAAAAAAAATGGGCGATATATACGAACTCAGACGCTGGATGTATCGACGTAAAGATGCAAATGGAGGGCTTTCAGAAGAGTTTCTCAACGGCCTTGAAATTTTTATGGCTCAAGCGAGTAGCGTGCCTACAATTCAACGGACCGGTTTCATGGTGTGCCCGTGTCGGAAGTGCAAAAATTCGAGACCGCAGACAATTGATACAGTTGGTACGCATTTATTTAATAGAGGGTTTACACCTGAGTATTATGTTTGGTTTTATCATGGTGAGGGATATGAAGATGAAACTTCGGGTAGTACTAGTTACCAACCTATGGATCAGGGTTATTCGAATGAGCAATATGATCAGCATCAATTTGTTATAGAAAATGATCATGATATCGGGTTAGAGCATAATAGGTTTGAAGAAATGGTAACCGATGCATTTCCTGGAGTTATGTCTACTCCTGATGGTGCTGAGGAACCCAATGTAGATGCAAAAAAATTCTATGATATGCTTGATTCTGTAAACCAACCAATCTATGAAGGTTGTAGGGAAGGTCTGTCTAAATTATCATTGGCATCTAGGATGATGACAATAAAGTCTGATCATAATCAATCTGAGAGTTGCATGGATGATTGGACAGCTCTTCTAAAAGAATACTTGCCAGAGGGTAATCAAGCTGCTGAGTCATACTACGACATACAAAAACTAGTCTCTAGTTTAGGATTACCTTCGCAGATGATAGATGTTTGCATTGACAATTGCATGACATTTTGGAAAGATGATGAAGATCTACAAGAATGTCGATTTTGTCACAAACCAAGATTTAAGCACCAAGGAGCTGGTAGAAGTAAAGTGTCGTACCAGCGAATGTGGTACCTGCCCATAACAGATAGGCTACAAAGGTTATACCATTCGGAAAGAACAGCTGCATCAATGAGGTGGCATGCGGAACATTCAACTATTGAAAGAGAAGTACATTATCCTTCTGATGCAAAAGCTTGGAAACACTTCAAATCGGTACAATCTAATTTTGCAAAAGAGAAGCGCAATGTTTATCTTGGCCTATGTACAGATGGTTTTAGTCCGTTTGGTATGTCTGGCAGGCAATATTCTTTGTGGCCGGTTATATTGACACCTTATAACCTTCCGCCTGATATGTGCATGCAGAGGGAATTTCTGTTTTTGAGTATTTTAATCCCTGGTCCGAAGCATCCAAGAAGATCTATTGATGTGTTTTTACAGCCGCTGATTCACGAGTTAAACTTGTTGTGGTCTCATGGGGTTCAGACTTTTGATTACTCCAGGAAAAAGAATTTTACCATGCGAATTGTGCTTATATGGACGATAAGCGATTTTCCAGCTTACGGAATGTTATCTGGTTGGACAACACATGGTCGGTTATCATGTCCTTATTGCCAAAATGAAACAGATGCCTTCCAACTAAAAAATGGTAGAAAATCTTGTTGGTTTGATTGTCACCGCAGATTTCTCCCTATGAACCATCCGTACCGGGGGAACAGGAGGCTATTCACAAAGGGAAAACGTGTACGTATCCCCCCACCTCCATATCTTTCAGGAGAGCAAATTGAAGGTCAACTTGATTATTGGGGAGCTTAGGATACAGCAAAACGTGGTGGTAACTGGCTTAATATCCCGATCAATCTTCCAGATCGATACCTTGTCGAACGTAATTGGCATAAGAAGAGCATTTTCTGGGATCTACCGTACTGGAAGGATCATCTATTGCGCCACAATCTTGATGTCATGCACATTGAGAAAAACTTTTTCGATAACATCATGCACACCATCTTAAACGTTTCAGGCAGGTCTAAAGACAACGTGAAGTCTTGATTGGATTTGCCTCTTATATGCTCTAGAGTTGAGTTACATCTCACGGAAGATGGTAGAGCTCCAGTCCCTATCTTTAGATTATCAAGCAAAGGCAAATCAACATTCTTCAACTGGGTTTCCACCGAAGTAAAGTTTCCAGATGGATACGTGTCAAAACTCTCTAAGTCGGTAGAGCAAGGGAAAAAAATTTCTGCCATGAAGAGTCATGATTGTCATGTGTTTATGCAGAGATTATTGCCTTTCGCCTTTGCAGAGCTTTTGCCAACGAACGTGCATGAATCACTTGCAGGTATAATTTTTATGACGATATATAAATATCTAAACAAATGATATGTGAAAATTTATGTTTTTTTTTGTTGATATTGGACTTTGGTTTTAGGTGTTGGAGCATTTTTTTGAGATCTCTGTGTGCGAACTCTGACTGATGATGGAATTCAACAACTAAAAAATAACATCGCAATATTGTTGTGCAACTTAGAGAAGATATTTCCTCCATCTTTCTTTGATGTTATGGAACATCTTCCTGTCCATCTTCCTCACGAAGCCGATTTAGGAGGGCCCGTTCAATTTCGTTGGATGTATCCTTTCGAGAGATTCATGAAACACTTAAAAGGAAAGGCAAAAAACCTGGCTAGGGTTGAGGGATCAATTGTTGCGGGAAGTTTAACCGAAGAAATCTCTCATTTCAGCTCATATTACTTCTCTCCAACTGTCCGGACACGAAAAAGAGCTCCACGTAGGTACGACGATGGTGGCATCGCGCAAGCGTATCCAGTTTCTGATGTCCCAGATATATTATGTGCAGTTGGTAGGCATGCCGGAATCACAAGAGAATAAGATTGGTTCTCATACGAAGAGTACAATTGTACACACATATATATTCTCTTACAATGCGATGAAGTTACCCTATTTTTGAGGTACATATTATAATTACCAACTATGGACTGATGTCAAAAGGGTTATCTTCGTACTTATATATGCTTTGAAAACATTTGTTTTAACTATAATTTCTCTTAGTGAATTCATTCGCCAAGTTGCCGAGGTTTTCCCAAATGCATCCGCCGATGAGATTGAAAAACGTAAAGATCTAGACTTTGCTAAATGGTTGAAAACTCAGGTAAGTTAAAAACAAAATTATATATATCTAGTTTCCATAAAAACCTTTATATACAATTTGTGTATATTATATTTACAATGTGTAATTTCGTATTTGCCAGGTTGATTATGGAGACACGTCATACCCTGTATGGTTTAGAGAGTTGATCCAAGGTCCATTGGGGAAAGTTACGTCATCTCTAATGTATTTTACACGAGGTTATGTGTTTCATACGTTCGAACGTGGAAAAAACAGAGCAACTGCGAACTATGGTGTAGTAGTTCGAGCGGGGGACACGGATTTTTACGGCATTATACACGATATTGTTCAAGTGCAATTCCCTGGTTTGGTTAACTTAAAGTGCACCATTTTCAAATGCGAGTGGTTTGATCCAGTTGTCGGGCGAGGGATTCGAGTAGGAAAGTTTGGTGTCATCGATGTTAACGGATCTCGTTCATATGCAAAGTACGATCCATTTGTCCTTGCATCGCAAGCGAATCAAGTTTGTTTCATACCATATCCACGTGTCAGAAAAACAGGGATTTCATGGTTATATGTGCTTAAAATAGCTCCCAGAGGAATGATAGTTGAATCCGACAATGCTCCTATGCAATATGAAACTGCCGTGGATCTAACAACTCCACAACAAGAGATAGACAACATCATTCTTATAGATCCGCAAAATCGAGAAGCTGAAATTCTTTCAGAGGCTACCGATGCTGAAAACCCCGAAGACGAGTTCGCAAACGAGAGTGGCGAAAATACCGATGAGGATGACGAGGACTCAAACGACGATTCGGAGTGAAACATAATATATATATTAATTTGTGTTTTATTTCATTTGTAGAATAATTTTTTCTTTTGAATGCTGGGAAACTTAAATTTGGATATGTTTTTATTTTCGAATTTTTTGTATTTTTATAATATTTTAAATTTAACATTGTTTTTTCTTAAAAAAAAAATTATTAATGGTCGACGCTAATTTGACGCTAAATAGTGTCGAATTAGCGTCGCTTTATATAGTTTCTGATGTCATCGACACTAATTTGACGCTATTTAGCGTCAAATTAGCGTCGAATAAGACAGCTTTTGATGGAATCGACGCTAATTCGACGCTAAATCCTAAACCATAAACCCTAAATTAGCCTATTGAATAAAAGGTTTACCATCGACGATTCAGTTCATAACCTTATGTTATCTATATTGAATCTTAATTGTGAATGAATAAAATTATTCATTAATAATTAAAAACTATTACATGTAATATATAAAGATTTCAAAAAACTATATAGTTTTACATTTAAGTTCATAACCTATGTTAACCTAATATGTAAGTACGAAAAAATTGAAACTTTAAAATTCTTCGGTTATGGCTTAGATTGAAATGTAATAGTTTAAGTTCTTATCGGTTCCGCTTTCGTTACCATAAATCGAAAACAAAGAGATTTGACTTTAGCATCGATTTAGTGTCGAATTAGCATCGAAATCTCTGGTAACGACGCTAATTTGACGCTAATAGCGTCGAATTAGCGTCGTTCTACAAAGCTTTTGATGCTAATTCGACGCTAAATAACCCAATTTTTATGTTTGGGGTTTAGGGTATAGAATGTAAACCGCATCGTTTTTTGTGTTTTGACGCTAATTCGACGCTATAGTTAATTAACAAATGACGCTAATTCGACGCTAAATCAAACATTTTCCCAGAAACACGCGGTAAACATTAATACACTGCGTGGGAAACGAAAACATTTAATTGAAAATTTTTAAATGTGTTCGACGCTAATTCGACGCTAATTAGAGTCGAATTAGCGTCGAATTAGCGTCGGTTACTGAATATAATTAAATGTAACAGATCTCTTCTTCCTCACTTCCGATAAACACAAAAACGGCCGACTTCTCTCTTCACCACCTGAATCTCTTCTTCCTCTCCGCAACCTCTCTCTGTCAAACTCTCTCTCCGCAACCTCTCTCTCTCAAACTCTCTCTCTCTACGGGTCAGATCTCTCTCTCTCAAACCGACGAGATCTCTCTTCCCCGTCGGTTACGCTCCACCGCCGGTTTCCGCTCCGCCGCCGGTTTCCGCTCCACCGCCGGTTTCCGGTCACATCTCTCTCTCTCAAACCGACGAGATCAAATTATGGTAATCTTTTTTTTATTTTTTCATAATTTTTTTATATATATTAGAAATTTGTGGCATATATTGAAAATGAAATTTGATATGAAATAGATTTTTGAAAATTTCATATGAAATAGAATTTAGAAAATTTTCTATGAATAATTTTTTATGAAATAGATTGTAGGAATTTTATTGTAAATAGATTTTAGGATTTGGCAAAAATAAAAAATAATTTATGAATTTATATTTTATAATTTATGTAAAGTAATATGGATTTATGGATTTATGGATTGTTCTAAAATTTATAAGTAAAAATTTATGAATTTATGAATTGTTCTAAAATTTATATTTTACATATTTTAATTTAATAAATTTGTTTTTTATGTAGTCGGATCGACCACCTCCTTCATACAGACAGCTATTTGGCAAGGATGTCACGGTTCCCGGATCCTCTAGTCGTCGCGCATCCGGATCAGGATCAGGGTCGGGTTCGCAGGCTGCGAACTATCGTCCACGAGCTCCGCAACGAGCTCCACCACAGCCTCAGCCATAGCCAGAGGCAGAGCTAGAGCCAGAAGAAGACGCGCCAGATCATACCGATGACCACACTCAGGCTCCTCCACCGCCAAACACGACTCTTATGATGCGGATTTGTGAGCTTCTCCGTCAACCTGGACGTGAGACACGGGTTTGCGTTCTCCATCCGATGAGGCCTCATGGTGCATTATGGTCTGATAATTTTTTTTCAATATTACTATTTAAATTTTTTTTAGTAATTAATTTTATTACAATTTATAATTAAAATACTAACATTTTAATATTTTGTTTCACAGGTTTAACGATAACAAAGTCTCGCGTTCAGTCACCAAGGCATCGCAGCCTATTTTACTATGTCGCATCCTAATTGGAGTCATACGCCGTAGCATGTTCGGGATATTTGGTTCGAGTCATGGGCGGTAAATAATTTATATTATTTATTTTTATTTATTAAAGTATTTAATTTGAAATATATTGATCATAACATTATTCGTATTTTTGTAGCAAGGATGGCACTGGGAGGAATTTCGTACTTTCTAAGTGCGAGCGGAGTTCGAGAAGAAGGCGCTAAAGCGCCTCAACGGTTACGTCGGTAACTTGAAGAAAGCGTGGCGCGAGAAAGGCGATGTGGCGAAGCCGACCTCGATGGATCCCGATGTTTGGTCTGGACTAGTGCGGTTTTGGCAGGATCCTCATTCAGTAGTTAGATCTACGAAGTGTTCTGCAGCCCGTCTTACGCCGGTGGCTGAAGGAGATGGACCTTCAAAGCATTGTGCGGGTCAATCATCAGACGCCACAGTCCGCATCAATATGGTAATATTTAAATTAAATAAATTTATTTGATTATCTGTATATAAAATATTTATTTATTATATATTTCATGTTTATCTATGTCTGTTTTTGTTTAACAGGCTAATGGCGAAGATCTTCCTCCGATGCACAAAGTGATGGAGAAAACTCATCGGAAGAAGGATGGGACGTTTGTTACCGCTCAAGCGGAACGTACATTCAACGAGTACAACACACGACTGGCAGAGCTAGATGAGTCTGTCCAGTCCACGATGGGTGTCGAAGATTTCGATAGACTTTACGAAGAGGTAATTTTTATGTTATAATGAATCTTATTTTTATTATAATTTTATTGTCTAACATTTTTATTTTATAGATTGCGCCGAAGAAGAAAGAACGAACGATGGGTGTTGGATCCATCAACGATGTCCCAGCAGCTTCTACGTCTGCTCGATGTTCCTACACTCCGGGTCCGTCTCACCCGGAATTGGCGAGACAGTTGGATACTGCTAACACTAGGATTTCGCAGCTAGAGACGCACATAGAGACTAGACTCGGAGCATTGACCAGTCTTTTCAGCATCATTGCAGAGGATCATCCGTCATTAGCAACTACCTTACATGGGTTGCAGTTTGGTCAACCGCCTCCTGCAACTGACGGTCCATCGCATTTCGAGCAGGAATCCGAAGAGATGATTCAAGATGATGTCATCAATCTACAGACCCAACAACGACAGTAGATTAGCGTTTTATTTTTTTTGTATTGGATAATTTAATTTTTTTAATATTATTAATTTTGTAATATATTTTATAATTTATTCTTTTTTTTTTTTAAATGTCATGGTCGACGCTAATTCGACGCTAAGTAGTATCGAATTAGCGTCATGAGTTTGCATCGACAGTTTTCGACGCTAATTCGATGTTAATTAGCGTCGAATTAGCGTCGAATTGTAGCGGTATGTTAGCGTCGAAAATTGTTTAGCGTCGACGGTTTAGCGTCGAAATGTAATTCGATGCTAAAACGACGCTAAGTCGTTTTATCATCGTTTTAGCGTCGAATTATGCCGACGCTAAAACCCTGTTTTCTTGTAGTGTTCAAACCATCGATAGAATCATGTTCCTCTTGAGCATGGCCTAAGGCTTTTCAACACATTCCACACTCTCGAGTTGTGTTAGTCTACACAAGACTTATATCATCGAACACTCGCTAACTTTAACAAAACATATCTTACATTCATAATTTTTAAACATAAAAACCTTGCAAAACATAGAGATCCGGACAAGGTCTATTGCCAAAGTAATATTACATACCTTATAAACAAGAGGTTATTACTGAAATAGCATAGAAAAGTTGTTATATTACTAGAATAGCATACATCTTTTGGAAATTACTCAAAAGTTTTTAAAGCCTAGTAAATTACAATAAACACCCTTGGTTATTTTTTTTTAATTGAGGTTATTTATAATTAAAAAATGATTAACTAATCCACGTCACTAATCACTGTTCCATGTCACTAATTAGGTTAACCGTCTTAACAAGTCAGAGAAGGAAACTCAAAGGACGGAAAATTAAAAACTTCGTGTGTTGTCGTAGAAACTTCTACTGTTTTCTCTCTAGTCGATTTCTGATAAACATTCACCGCCGGTTTAGTCGAAACGTCTGCTCTGCATTTTCACAGTCGGATTTTAGTCGAAGGTGAGTATAAACAGAGGAGTGGGGATTCTTCATCTTCCTTCATTTTATTTTGAGTTTTCAGATTTATTTTGAGTATAATCTGAGGAATCGAAGGTGTTTGTCGCTTGTTAACGGTATTGTGGCTGATTTATTATTCTGTGGCGGCTTGTTTATCGTTGCTAGTGGCTGTTTAAGTTATTTATTGCGGCTGATTTATTGTTATGTTATGGCTGATTTGTGTTGTGTTGCGACTGATTTACATGTGCAATGCTATTGTGGCTTAGTTTGTGTTATGTTAAATCAAACATAACACAAACTCGTTTATTTGTTTGTTGTGGCTGAGTTTGTGTTTGGCTGGTTTATTTGTTAGTTGTGGCTGAGTGTGATTTTTTTTGCGGCTGATTTATCATTAATATGTTATGTCTTTTATGTTCAGATGTCTGAATATCATGCAATTCCTGAAGATCAAGCAATTCCTGAAGATCAAGCAAGGGATTACCCTCCAAGACTATGCGCTGAAGGGGCTTCTAAGCTGGAAAATAAAAAAATTAATCACAATGTCCATTTGGGAGAGTTTCCTAGAGTCAGAGACGCAATAGGACATGATGTGTGGGAACACATCAAGCAGTTTCCTGTTGGAGTAGTTGCTAACCTAGCTGATAGCCAATTGGTGTGGTCTGAGAAGACTGTACACTATCTACTATGTAGACAGCTACGAGTACATGACAAGGAGATCTAGTCTCTCGTTGTTGATCAACCTATCAGGTTTAGCTTAATCGAATTTGGTGCGCTCACGGGTCTAAACACAAATCCACTGCCAATACGAAACTTTCTGGGAGGAGTTGAAGGTGCCGCTTGGGGTAGGACCCAAGTTAGATGAACTGAGGGCAGCATTAGATGGCTGTCGAGGCTGGAGTTTTGAAAAGAGGAAATGGTTAGGGCTGTTGCTTCTTCAAGCCATGGGACTTTATGGCTTGCATCATAATTCTAGAATACCCTTTGAAAGTGCAAAAAGAGTATTCGACGATGAAGCCTTGAGGACTTATCCGTGGGGTCGGACTGCATTCGAAGTTCTGGTTGGTTCAGTTAAGATGTTGAATCCAGAAGGAAAGTCGTACACCATTAGCGGCATGAAGGACGTGTTGCTGGTTTGGGCGTATGAATCTGTGACCAGCTTCGGAGAGCGGTTTGGAAGAGTAGTCAATGAGAACGAAATTCCTCTTTTGCGATGGGGTGGAACCCGTACACATAAAAGTCTTACTACAGCCATAGCTGAGGAGATCAGAGACCATGGTGAGGTAAGAAGGTTGAGTTGGCTGAGTTATGGATCTTTTTATTCTGTCTGACTTATGTGTTACTTGATGGCTGAGTTATGAATCATTTGATGTCTGACTTATAAGTTACTTGATGGCTGAGTTATGAATCATTTGATGTCTGACTTATGAGTTTATGGCTGATTTACTATGCAGGTGCGTGTGAAGAAAATGGTCATGAAGGAGGCTGTAGAAGAGCTGTTTCCGCAGTGGGCGAGTGAAGAAAATGACCCAGAAGTTGTAAATCTGGTAACAGACATACATGCGGGTAGGTTTGTTAGAGGTTTTTGGGATGTGAAGAGCGATGGGAAGAAGAAAAAAATGAAGGCTGCAGTTTCGTTAGATTCTGATCAACCCCCCGCCAAAAAACAGAAGAAAGCTACGAAAAAACAGGAAGTAAGCAACAGTGAGATTGTGTTGCAGCATAGTAGCTACAAGGATATGGGGAAAGAGACGGATTTGACGACGGTAGTCAATGTCCTGGAAAACCTTGTCAGAAGATTTGACAAGTTTGACAACTTTGGTAGTAGAATAGACAGTGTTGAGGCGCAGTTAAACGCGTATAACACAAAATTTGGAGAGTTGTCAGATTTGAAGAAGATGATTGGTGATACAGTCCGAGATGCTGTGGAAGAAAGAGTTGCATCTATTGAGAATGATCGGATGCAAATGAGAGAGCGTCTGAATGCTCTCGAGGCACGGAACAGTACTCAAAAGGATGATAACCAATCAAAAGTGAACAACTTCCCGCAGAAATCCGTTAACAGTCCAAAGGTACGTTACAGTTGAGTTATGTTTATTTTTTACGACTGAGTTATCCTTATTATCCTTATTATTCGACGACTGAGTTGTGTTTATATGTTAATACAGCCGCAGAAGGACGAGTTTAAAAGTCCTGAACCGGATAAAAGTCCTGAACCAGTCAACAGGCCCCTGCATAATGTACGTTACAGTTGATTTATGTTTATTTTTTACGGCTGAGTTATGGTTACATTTGACGGCTGAGTTATAACCTATATTTGACGACTGATTTATTACCTATTTGACGGCTGAGTTATAGTTACATAATGACAGATTTATTCTTTTTATTATGGCTGAGTTATGTTTATATGTTAATACAGCTTAAAAGTACTGAACCAGTTCGTAAGACCAAATTGAAATTGGCTGAGGAGTTTGGTAATGACGAAGAAGAAACAGTTGATTTCGTTACTGTTTCTCCTGCTAAGAAATTGGTTGAGGCAAAAAAGCAGGAGGCTGAGGTTAAAAAGCAGAAGGAGGTCGATGCTTTAAAGAAGAAGGAGGCCGCTGCTTTAAAGAGGAAGGAGGCCGCTGATTTAAAGAAGGCGGCCGCTGCTTTAAAGAAGAATGAGGCCGATGCTTTAAAAAAGGAGGGGCAAGTAAGAAGGAGGACAGCGAGGAATCGTAAAGGCAACGACGATCCGAAACCTCCGGAAGTGACTATCCCAGCAAAGAAGAAACAGATTTTAAACGACGACAGTGAGATTGTGGATGTCACCAGCCAAGTTGTCGCAGAATATAATGAAGTGCTGCCGGAGTCTGATGAGGAGGAAGAAGACAGGATTAGGTCGGAGAGAATTAAGGCTTATCGGGAGTCAAGGGTGAAATTATCTCCTGATGGGTCTTCAGGGAGGCTAGAAAAGGATCCTCAAGCACGAGTTTTTCCTTATATTGGAGACAATGGAATGACGTGCATGAGGAAAAATTATGAACCTTCACCGGCAATCTATGATCCTGTCGCACCTGCTGATCCGGTTAAAGTGGCTAAACTTTTGGATCACCTAAAGCCATTCGAGTATGACCCTTTAGAGCATATGTTAATACGACTATTAGCAATATTTGCCTAAACTAACTAGTGTTTAATTGTTTTAGGGATGTTCCATTTACAAAGGGTACAGACGAGATCGAGTTCTACAGAGTTCTCATGTCTGAGAGAAAGTATTGGCCAAGGATAGATTATGGATGGCTGTCTGATGATGTAAGTATTCTGTTGGGGCTGAGTTATATATACGTAATGTCTGAGTTATTAATTATATGTCTGTGTTATGTAGGCTTAAGTATGCTTTATGTCTGAGTTATAGATTATATGGGGCTGAGTTAAATATACGTAATGTCTGAGTTATTTATTATATGTCTGAGTTATGTAGGCTTAAGTATGCTTTATGTCTGAGTTATAGATTATATGGGGCTGAGTTAAATATACGTAATGTCTGAGTTATTTATTATATGTCTGAGTTATGTAGGCTTAAGTATGCTTTATGTCTGAGTTATACTGAGTTAAGTATAATTTTTCTTTGTACAGCATATTTCCGCGTATATGAGAATCCTCATCAAAAAATCCATGCTAGATCCCTCCCCATTCTACTCCAAGCGAATTGGATTTATGGACATTTGGTTTACTGCAGTATGGTGTATGGATTACATACAGTTCAAGATCAAACCAAAGACGTTTAAGTTCACAGCTGGGTATGGGGATTTAGTAAACGGTAAAACTCCTAATGACTTGCAAACAAACAAGAAGTGGTTAGAAGATGTGGATCACTTGTACGGAGTTCTACAAACTGGAGGAGATCATTGGGTGGCATATCACGTGGACCTTGTTAATGAGAAGATCGATGTTTACGATCCCATCATTAGACAGGTGACACCCGAAAGTGAAAAGAAAATCTGTGATTCCTTTAGGCCGTTTTCGCACATGATCCCATTTATGATTAACGAATTAGTTCCTGCCAAACTCCGAAAACCTAGAGTGAAGCAGTTTTCGTTCCGAAGGAGGAGCGGCAAATACATCCCACAAAATGTCCAAATTGGCGACTGTGGGGTGTATGCATTGAAGTTTGTCGAGTGTCTAGCGCTTGGCACTACTTTCCATGGGATAAATGATGCGAATATTCAGGGTTTACGGGTGAAGATGGCATCAGAGATCTTAGATGAAAGAACTTATAATGTGTTAGGGCAGTTCAAATAGGGGTTTTGTGAAACACTAAAACACTAAAGAGATTGTATTGTATTTTATTGATTTTAAAAAAAATTAATAGCAACTCTTCGGTTACTGAGTAAAGGCTGGCTGACTTATGTGTTAGTCAGCGTTTACTCTCCTTAATAGCGATTGACTGAAGCGGCTGACTTAAGAGTGATGAATTCATGTTTCGGCTGAGTTATATAATGCTTTGTGCAAAATAAGCGGCTGACTTAAGAGTGACAAATTCATGTTTCGGCTGAGTTATGACTTAAGAGTGACGAATTCACGTTTCGGCTGATAATATAGGAAGCGTCTCGAGAGTATTAATTAATTTCAATATAATTACGTATTCAGAAAACCCTAGGTTAGCAACCAATGGGGCTCCTCACTTTCTCTTCTCTTGCGAAATAAAAACTTAAAATCTCAATCAATCACCTATAATGGCCTCTCCGTCACGATCCCCAAATCTGCAACCGGATTCTTCCTCTGCTACCTCTGAAACTCGGTTCCCTAGACTCGAGAGGGTTGGATATATCATTAACTTCGACGTAGATCCATGTAAGTCTCCTCGACTTCCCCTGTTCAAGATCTTCATGGTTCTGACTTACTTCTCAGTGTCTGACCCCTTTTCTCTTTCCCTTTCTGAAGCCCCTCAGGAGATCGCTGAGTACACGATAATGGGAGGAAATCTCTTGTAAGTTCCATTAACCAACCCTGTTTCTCGCCATTACAAACTTACATACTTCTAACTGCATACATGTCAATTCAAATACCAATCTCAAATTTTGCAGCACTAATCTGAAATCTGTTTCTCTATTGCGAGATGACCAATCGACAGGGCCATCGACAACTATGCCCGAAAGATGTCACGAAACGGAGAAACCCTAAACCCTAAAACCCTAAACCCTAATCCTTAAACCCTAAACCTTAATTCGTAGAGGTTTAGCAAAACATACACATTATTCTCACAAAACTCTAAACGAACCCTAAACCCTAAACCATAATTACTAGAGGTATAGCAAAAGATACACATTGTTCTTACAAACCCTTAAACCCTAAACCCTTAAACCCTAAACGCTAAACCTTAATTCCTAGAGGTATAGCAAAACATACACATTGTTCTCACAAAACCCTAAACCCTAAACAAAACCCTAAACCCTAAACCATAATTACTAGAGGTATAGCAAAAGATACACATTGTTCTTACAAAACCTTAAACCCTAAACCTTAATTCGTAGAGGTTTAGCAAAACATACACATTATTCTCACAAAACTCTAAATGAAACCCTAAACCCTAAACCATAATTACTAGAGGTATAGCAAAAGATACACATTGTTCTTACAAACCCTTAAACCCTAAACCCTAAACCTTAATTCGTAGAGGTTTAGCAAAACATACACATTATTCTCACAAAACTCTAAACGAAACCCTAAACCTTAATTCGTAGATCTATAGCAAAAGATTGACATTGTTTTTACAAAACCTTAAACCCTAAACACTAAACCTTAATTCCTAGAGGTATAGCAAAACATACACATTGTTCTCACAAAACCCTAAACCCTAAACCCTAAACCCTAATATAATCATATAAATAATAAATCATCTATTCTCTATTATATAAATATGGCGTGTGAATATATGTACATAATCATTACGCACGCATTTGGTAGTGTCGATACGCTAAGCATATTAAACTTTTCTATGCTATTTGAGTAATTTTCTCTTTTTTTATAATATTTTGACAACTACGCAGTAACCCAACAGTTTTCGGTATTTTCTATAAATACCAAGTGAACACTCAGTAACCGAACATTCGTTTTTATTAACTTTGAACTTTGAACTTGTTTTCTCCTTTTGCAATCTCAAATACAAGTTAGTTTTTCATTGTTCTCCTAGTATATGTAATTCACGTTTTTGCAACTTGATTTGTTTATATCTTTAGAAGCTATATTAACATCCTATTTTCGATATACATGCAGCATCAATGGCAGAATCGAAGAAGATGATGAAGCGTCCAATGGAGGATGACCATCGACGAAATGCTATTAAAAAGGCCAAAAGGGAAAACGAGGACCATTACAAGACGTTGATCCTCTCGCTCAAGGAACAGATTAATACAAAAGTTGAATTGCATGATGCTTTTGTGGAAGTTATGTTTATTTCTGCGAAAATGGATTTGCTTGAAGAATTTATCGGGAAGAAAAAGGTTGACTTCCTTGCTGAGTTGGACAAACTTGCAGCAGAACTCGTTGAAGCCAAAGAAAAGATGTATAACGCCAGCGTTGAAGAACTTGATTGGATGAAGTTTCATGAAAAATAGGGATATATGTTTATCTAATGCTTATTCTTTAGTAGTCTTATGTTTATGTTTATGTTTATCTAACTTTATCAAATGCTTATGTTTTAGCAGTCACTGTAATAACTCAGCCTAACATTTGATAGAACTTAGCCGAAACTCAGCCTATAACTCAGCCTAACATTTGATATAACTCAGCCGAAACTTAGCCTATAACTCAGCCTAACATTTGATATAACTCAGCCTAACATTTGATATAACTCAGCCTAACATTTGATATAACTCAGCCGAAACTCAGCCTATAACTCAGCCTAACATTTGATATAACTCAGCCTAACTCTAAACCCAAATTTATGACATTCCCAAACCATGCCATAAGTCAGCCATTAGGTTCATATAAGTCAGCCGAAACGTACTAAAAAATCTCACGACGTTTCGTATTTTCGGCGGGGAAAAAAAAAATTAACCAAAATTTATTCAATTTTATCTCGCGACGTTTCATATTTCTATATATCTTATATATATACCTTCTCGTAAACCTTGCCTCCCCCTATCACATTATATCCTACACTGTTTTCTCTCTTCTCTGTAATCTATCTGTTTCATATTCATTTTCGACATGTCGGTTGTCCCACACTGTAGTTCCAAGTTATTCAGCAGTGTCGATGCCATATTATACTCTGCTGATCGGGATCACCTCCCCGTTCTAAACCCTGGTTTTGGTATTATTGATAAGACAACCATCACGTGGTTCAAATTTTTACACGAGCTCTCGAAGGCGATCCCGGAGATTCTTCGAGAAGGATGGGTTCATGAGTGGCCGACATACAGATTCATTCCAGATTATTTTAAGGAACGATGGTTTCTTAAACTCGCTGTAAGCCAACACTAATATCTTTCTTTCTCGATCATTTTATCAACAACAATAATATTTCTTTTTTTTTTTTTTGGGTAGCAGAAATAGAGATGGGAACCGAGACACACTTTGACGATTTGGACACATTTTAATCTGTTGGCTAGAACGTTATTTCGAACTCAAATGCGCACGTTAAGGAGGATATGGGCGCATGGTGGCGAGAAGCCAGATTGGATAAACACTATAGTTTGGACGAATCTGGTCGATATGTTTGAAGAGTTTGGCCCTGATAATTTTGGTTTTTGAATGTAATTTAGTTATGATACACTTTAGTTATTTGTGTTTCATCTCTTTAAACCAGCCGTATCTTTTGTGTGTTTGCATGAATAAATCAGCCGCATCTTTTGAGTTTTGGATGTATATATAAATCAGTCGTGTCGATGCTTTAAACTGACGAGTTATTTGCGTTTTGAAAATTTTTACCAATAAATCAGCCGCTTCTTTTCCACAAAGCAATCATAACTCACCCGAAACATGAATTCGTCAATATTAAGTCAGCCGCTTCTCTTGTAGACAGAAGGCTGAATTAATTGATTTACAAGTCCGAAATTACTATGGCTTCATTTATTATGCGATGGTCAAAAACGCATCAAAATTTACTTTTTTGGTTGATCAGTCAAGTCAGCATTTACTCAAAATATACGAACAATTATTTATCTACTCAGTTACCGAAGAGTCGCTTTTGATATAACTCAGTCGAAACTCAGCCTATAACTCAGACTAACATTTGATACGTCAGCCGTGAAGTTAACCTTAAATTACACATTTTTAAATTTAAATAATATATAATATATGATTTATTGTGGCGTCTGAATACGTAATCATAACCAAAATTAATACTCTCGAGATGCTAATCTGACGAGCTATATGGCGCTTCCTATATTATAGGTGTAATGATATCTCTTGGGAACTAGGAGTTAGAGCATGTACAACGAATAGAGACTTGATGAATCTCTAAAAAATAGTATTATATTCATTTTCAGTATTTGTTTACATTTTAAATTAATAGAAAAACGTGAATCCAATAGAAAATGAACATATGTTCGTGGAGGGTATGGCTAAAACTGTTTCTCAAATGAGAAACTTCAATTCCCTTCTCTCTCCAACTTTTTATTATTATATACTTTTTTATTTGATGAGAATAACTCAGTCAGCCTTAACACGTTTACGTCACTAATAACTCAGTCATAACTATTCAGTAACCGAACAGTTTCAGTAACCCAACAGTTTTCCGTATTTTCTATAAATACCAAGTTTACACTCAGTAACCGAACATTCGTTTTTATTAACTTTGAACTTGTTTTCTCCTTTTGCAATCTCAATGGCAGAATCGAAGAAGATGATGAAGTGTCCAATGGAAGATGACGATGGAACAAACGATGTTAAAAAGGCCAGAAGGGAAACCGAGGAGCATTACAAGTCGTTGCTCCTGTTGGTCAAGGAACAGATGAAAGCTAAATCTGAATTGCAAGATGCTATGATGGAAGTGACATCTATTAATGCAAAAATGGATTTGCTTGAAGAAATTATGGGGAAGGAAAAGTTTGACTTATTTGCTGAGTTGGATGAACTTGCTCATAAAATCGTTGAAGCCGAAGAAAAGATGGCCAAAGTCGAAGTTCCAGAAATTGATTGGATGAAGCTTGGTGCACAATATATGGCTGACTTAATGTTTACCTAATGCTAATGCTTATGTTTATGTAATGCTTATTACTCAAATTTTTATGTATTTTTAGAACTCTGATGTTTATGTATTTTTCGAACTCTAATATAGAATTTGTTTACTTTTTCATAACTCAGCCTAAACTTCATTTATAAGTCAGCCTAACCTTTGACATAACTCAGCCTAAAATTCGTTTATGACTCAGCCGTATGAGACCCTTTAGTTAGTTTGTAACTCAGCCGAACACTAAGTCAGCCGCTTCTTTTGCAACGCTGTCATAACTCAGCCGAAACACTAAGTCAGCCTTTACTCAAAATATACGAACAATTCATTTTTCTACTCAGTTACCGAACAGTTGCTTTTCCTAACTACTCAGTAACCGAAGAGTCGCTATTTTTCTTTTTTTTAATATATAAATACCATTTAAACACTCATCAACCAGCCATAAACCCTACTTGTTTATCTACTCAGTTACCGACCAGTTGTTTAGATTAAAGGCTGACTAACACATAAGTCAGCCTTTACCATCTGTTTAGATTTTCATAAACTTTATATCTCTAGAGAAATCCACTTTGTAATGGAAGTATTCCCTCTTACAGCCCTACCTGAAGAAATCCAAGTCTTAGTGGTCGAACGTGTGGCCGCTAACTCTGTTGCAGATCTATATAGATTAAGAGCAACATGCAGGTATATGAAGGAACTAACAGACCGGCCCGGAGTGTCCGCATCTATAGATGTGTTTACCTTCCCTTCGTACACACATATATCTAGCTTCGTGATGCAAGTTTGCTACGCTAATGGAAACCCGAGTACACTGTTCTTAGAGGGTGTACAGAAGTTCTTCACGTTCGACCTCCAAGATGAAGGAATTGCTTTGATTAAGAGAGCAGCAGATGCAGGATTCGAGCGTGCTTTGTACACATATGCAATGACGCGCAAGGTATTTTGGAATACTGAGGAGTATTTATCTCATTTCACAAGGGAATCTGTTCAGAGGATAGGCAAGATTGTTAGATCTCTAGACTGGAGTTGGGGAACGTATCACACTGATGCGTTTCTAACGAAGAAGTATGAGTTCATGTCAACGGAAAAAACCTTGTTCTATAATTGCACATGTACTCCATTGATGGACCGAGATTGGGATCTTTGGTTCATTGAAGACAGTAAGGATAACAACTTGTGTGACCGATGCTTTTGGATCAAAGAGTTAGGTCTTTTTTACTGTGATTTTAAGCCGATTATATATTGGCCGGATTGGCTTTGGATGTTGTAATATAAACTATTGTTTCCTCCTTTGTTTCTTTGTTTATGACTTCATGTTAAATATAATTCAGCCGTGTAGTAAATATAAGTCAGCCGTGTTGTATATATAAGTCAGCCGTATTTTAAATATAATTCAGCCACTTATGTTTATGTAATAAGTCAGTCTAAACTTCGTTTATGACTAAGGCTAACCTGTAACATAACTCAGCCTAAACTTCGTTTTTAACTCAGCCTAACCTTTAACATAACTCAGCCTAACTTTTGACACGCATGAGATAAGTCAGCCGTTTTTAAAATATAAGTCAGACGTTTAGTTTCTATAAGTTTAGCCGTGTATTTAAAATAAGTTTGCCGTGTAGTTAGTACGTAATCGTATTACGCACGCGTTTAGTATTCTCGAGACGCTATACTGACAGTTATATGGCTCCCTATACTAGGAGTAATGATTAATCTTTTGAGAACTCTAATCTTTTTTAAATATTCCACTAAAAAACTTAAATGTCTTGTCGTTAGTTTTCAATGTTTTTGAACACAACTTACAATGTTTAGTCAACTAACATTTATTAGTGTAATCTTTCTGTAATCTTTATGTATGAACCATGTAAATAAGAGGAGGATTACGAACAGCACTCATAAACTTAGGGTTTTCTTATCTTTGAAACTCCTTTTCCAACTTCCATAATGGCGGATCAAGTATGTAAATCTCCTACAAACTCACATTTTTTTCAACCTCTTCTTCCCGGCTTCTACTCCCACCTCGTATGTAATCTCCCTTCTTCCCTCCATCTCTCTCTCTCTCTCTCTCTCTATATATATATATATATATATATATATATCTCAATGTCTTGGTTGCAGAGCATTCTGGAAAATTTCTTCTCCAAATACATAGAAGGAAGAAACGAAAAAAATATGATGGAGCTTAAGTCGGACGCGTCTGAAAAAACATGGAAGGTGAAGATGGAAGGTTGGAGACTAACCTTTGGATGGAAAGAGTTCGCATTTGCACATGAATTTCGAGTCGGAGACTTCGTCATTTTCAGACACGAAGGAGAATTTTTGTTCCACGTCACTGGTCTTGGACCTAATTGCTGTGAGATTCAATATGTGCAGTCTAGCAACAACGTCGATGATGATGATGATGTGGAGGGGGAGGAGGAGGAGGAGGAGGACAAAGAGAAGAAGAGAGAAACCGGTGAGAGTAGTCAAAGTGACAACCGATTTGTGACAATAACTGTCACACCAGCTAGTCTCAAAGATTCTAGACTTGTAAGTTTAAGTAAACTCTCTTGAAGGAATTTTGTTATTCAATTTTTGTCGTTATTGATGCTTTGTCAAGAGCTTATTGTCTCTTTCTTATGCAGCATATTCCACTGAGCTTCACTAGGGCTCACCAGATGGAAAAAGCAGGAGGGAAGGAGATTACTCTTTTGGACCAGCATGGAGTAGAGTGGCCAGTGTATCTATGCGTGCCAGACATACGGATGAGGTTGCGCTTTGGTTCAGGGATTAGAGAATTCTTCAAGGCTATTGGTGTTAAGGCGTACGAATCTTTTGTGTTGAAGTTGGTTTGGGAAGACAAAGCATCTCCTCCTATGCTCAAGTTCTGCTCCAAGATCGAGACATGATGCTCAAGTTATGGAACTTTGTGTGTTTTTTTTTTTTGGGTGAAACTATATTGCTTGTTTTTTTTTCTTTTGGATGAAACTAAAGCTTTTTTTTCTTCAGCCGTATAAAGTATTAAAAGTGTCATACCCTAAACTCGAGATAAATAATTTTGAGGTATAGGTTCTCTTTCAATATATAAGTCATATTGAACGTGCCTTAAGTCGGCCATTAGGTGCATATAAGTCAGCCGGTTTATCTCGCGACGATTCGTATTTCGGCGGGAAAAAAAATATATTTATTTATTCAATTTTATCTCGCGACGTTAAGTGCATATAAGTCAGCCGAAACGTGTAATTTATCTCGCCTAGATTCGTATTTCGGCGGGAAAAAAAAAACATTACTTATTCGATTTTAACATGCGATGTTTCGTATTCTCGAGATGCTATACTGACATATATATGGCTCTATATACTAGGAGTAATGATTAATCTTTTGGGAACTCTAATTCCTTTTGGGAACTCTAATTTTTTTTTAAAATATTACGCGTTTGGACGAGTTACCATCTTCGTCTTCTTAAATTTCGAAAGAAAATGTCTTCCTCATCTAACCCAATCTCATTGTCGTTTATTGACAATCAGCTGTATTGTAATCATAAGTCAGTCATTTATTGACAATAATTCAATCTTTACGGCTGATTTATCGCATTAACAAAAACACAAATCCATACATATCCAAACAACACTTTTAAATCGGACAAGTTTTTGCATTATGCCCAGGCTGTTTACAACGAGAACATGCGTGTCGTTTCCTATGACGTTTGTTCTCAAGGGCAACTTCTAAAGCAGATTTCATCCTACTTTTCTTAGGCCTTCCTGGTTGTTGACGAACAAGCGGGGGCAAGCACGGTTGGTTAGCAACGTTAATTGGAACTTGGAGCGCTGAATCTATGGGCATGATCGACTCAGCGTATGCGTTTACCAAATAACTGCTGTAGTAGTAAGGACAGCACAAGGATATACGACAAATTTTCCTGTCCTCGGCAGCTGCGATTGCATGCACACATGGTAATTTCTCGTGTTCAAAACGCCGACATGTGCATTTTCTTGTTTCCAAATTCACAATATGCAAAGACGATCCATATGTAACTTCCGTGTGATAAGGATCAATCCTTTGTACCGTCATAAGTCTGGTGGCAATGACACGTCCCTATTTATAATACATAAAAAATTATTAAAATATTACGGCTGGGTTATGGACCAATAACGACTGACTTATGAACTACAATGGCTGACTTATCATAAAGGCTGGATTATGGAACAATAACGACTAACTTATGAACTGCAATGGCTGACTTACATGTAGTAGTTTCTCGACACCACGCGAAAGCGTGGTTGGCTGCGATTTCGCATCCTCTCTCCGTTCTTCAAACCATCTGGTCATCATAACCCGTATCGATTCTAATAGTCGAACAATGTGAAGACTTCTAGCATTTGACAGTGCTCTGTTCATTGATTCCGCTATGTTCGTAGTCATCAAATTGTACCTTTGGCCCGGGAAATGAACACGCGCCCACAGTCGGACATCAGCTCTTTGGAGGTAGTCATGAAGTTCAGGATTAATCGCTTCAATCTCCTCGAACCTTGTATTAAAGTCAGAAACCCTAAAACATTTTGCCGCTTTCTTCACCAGATGAAAGACATCTTTTCCCTTGTACTGTTGCAAAATGTTCTTATATAAATGGTAAGTGCAAATTCCACGAGAAGTCAACGGAAACACATTTCCAATTGCTTTTCCTATCGAATTATGCCTGTCCGAGATAATCGCAAGAGCCTCATCGTCAGGAATCAAAATTTTTAGTTGCGTAAAAAACCAGTGCCATGAATCATCATTTTCAGTGTCAACCACACCGAAGGCTATTGGGAAAATCTGAAAGTTACCATCCTGAGCTAGTGCTGTGAGAAGTGTCCCTTTGTATTTACCGTTAAGAAACGTACCGTTGACAATGACAACTTTGCGCATGAAAGGAAACCCATTTATGCTCGCACCAAACGCAAGGAACACATACATGAATCTTCCAAATTCATCAATTTGAAGACGCGTAACCGTACCCGGATTTGCCCTTCTTATCATATATAGGTAAGGAGGCAAGTCTTCAAACCCACTCTCAGGAGTTCCCATATCGATTTCCCTTGCAAATTTTAGCATCCTATGTGATTTTCAATAATCCATCTGTCCACACGGACAACGTAAAGTACAAGTAAGTAAATCAGGTGTAATAAACAAATAAGTCAGCCGCAACGTACAAATAAATCAGCTGTAATATACAAATAAGTCAGCCAAAACGTACTAAAAAATCAGCTGAAATAGAAGTCAGTCGCAACGTACTAATAAATCAGCTGTACTATACAAATAAGTCAGCTGCAACATAATAGAAATTACCTTTACACCAAAATGCTTATTGATAGTTATTCCAACACTCTTAGGTCGAACAGACGGACCAACGTCGCCGAGATACTCCCTGTACAACTGGCCTAAAATATCTGGTGTTGCTTGTCGAGATCGATTAGAACGCTCAGTTATAGAACATGTATGCTCCGAATCGTAAATACGAACATAAAATGCCGGTAATTCCCCTTGTGTAGAAGCACGAACTCTCCAGAGACATCCATCAACCCAACACTTAACAATGAGTGTGTCCGAATTGGATACGTCTACATCAAAATCAAATTGATCTCTCACCGTAAGAAGTTTCAGTCGTTTCTCCAAATCGGCTTTACTCTCGTATCGTTTCCCTACCGCGAGGTTTAGCGAAGACATCTCCAACCTTAGAACCTCTGGATTCCTTTCCGATCCGCTCACCGACATGTTGTGAGCTCTCTTCTTAGGCGGTAGGGTCGGTGAATCTTCGTCTTGTGTTGGAGACTCACCGTACGAACTGAAGTTATCATCTTCAGATGAAGCACCATCCGAGTCGTCGAACATATCAAATCGGCTTTCAAATTCATCATCTTCTTCATCTTGTTCGCCTACTTTGGATTCTCCGCCTACTTCGTATTCTTCACCTTCCATTTTACTTGCGCAATCCATGTCTTCATCGTCGCGTTTATCTTCGTATTTTGTTTCACCACCAGGACAATTATCATTACTGAAACCACCGTAACTGAATAACCTTTTCTTCTGCTCTCTCACTTCGTCATTCCGACTAATTTGGCTCTCCTTTTTCTCCGTAATCTCTACACAGAGACGTATCTGTTCGAATTTCCTTAGGCTTAGAAAACCTATCATCTGTCGAGTATTGGAGACGTAAACTGGTGGAGTATCGTGCGCCATTGTTTTCAAAGTTTTATTCGAGAACATGTAGCTCAGCTGAATCTGATGGCTCGACTCGTTCAATCCGTAATCATCGAGTACAGACTTCACAAGTTCGTCGTGTGTTGTTTCTTCATTTAAATACAGAACTCTACACCCTCTACCGTCAGCGTTGAATACGTATCTGTTTTTCTTAACCCAGTTACCGGAAACAATAATTACCGGATCCATAAGATCTCGAACAAAGATCAATGAAAAAAAATAATGTGGAAGAAGACGATTAAGTTTCTGGGTATCAGATGATAAAGAAGATAAATAGATGAAGAAGAAGAAGAAGACACATCGTCACAACATAAAACTCTAACAATGACATGGAAAATGACATGGAAAATAGGAGCTGATGACATGGAAAATCGGATTTGATGTCATTAATTTTTTGCTTATATGGCAAGTGAGCCACAAAATGAAAACGTAAATCAGCCTAACTAAATCAGTCATCAAATGCATATGTAAGTCAGTTGCTACGTGAATACTATTTCAGTAATAAAAACAACAAAAATCGGGTTCGAAAAGAGGCCATAAAAGGGCGTAGATCAGCTGAAAAATATTATGTCAGCTGTATCGTCCAATAAATCAGCCGTCAAATGAATGCTATTGTAGTAATTAATCTTTCGCTAATAAATCAGACGTAATATGGCCGAGTTTACTATTAATCAAGCTAAACACGGCTGATTTACACTAATTATACTTAAATCAGCCGTAACAATCTTTCATAGGTCAGCCGTCCGTTTAGTAACACAGCCAGTCGATGATCATTCCGTCATCGTGAGAAACATATCTCAACCAGTCGATGTACAAATCAGCCGTCATATATGTACGTAAGTCAGCCATTAGCTCATAAATCAGGCAGATTTTTTTAAACTCAGCCATCACATAAATCTTAAGTCAGCCAGAAGATCTTAAATCAGCCACGTTTTGTAAGTCAGCCGTATCGTTTGGCTTATTTGTATATGTAAATCAGTCAATTTTTTTAAGTCAGCCACATCGTATATATAACTTAGCCGTCAATACCGCCGTAATGCTTTACGGCTGAGTTCATTAATACACGTCAGCGATTTCCTATGTGGCGACGGATTTTATCTGACGTGGCACTCAAAAGTAATGGCATTCTTGTAATTAGGTTTTTTGTCATAACGTAATTACAAGGGCACGCTGGGCATTTAAAATAAATCAGTAATAAAAAAAAGTTTTGTATACTTCTAGTAATATTACCTAATTTATGTGCTGTTTAAGTTAAGTTCCCTATAAACAAAAACCAGATTTTACAAAAGAAATCAAAACTACTCCGATGGTCCTATCGTTCCGAACTCCTCTAAGGCTTTTCACTACGGTTACCTGTAAAAAAAAAAAGAGATGAGTAATCTAGTATTACTCAGTGAGCTTGGCACCCTAACAAGCATTAGATAACGTTCCCACCCAAAACCCAAAATAACAATCAACAAGTTATAATCAAGTACACATATTTGAAAGCTACAACATCAAGAATGAATGCAACGCAATGAAATATCTGACATAACCTAGGGCCCTTGCGTATTAGATACTTCCTTCCAGTTTGAGTGAACACCTATGTCATGGTCACAAAGACACATGAGCATAGAACATCACTTTTCGAGTTCCACCTCAACATAGCTATCTCGGGCCACACCGTCGTGCAGCACTTGGTCGTAGGTGATCAACCCACAAACCAAGTCTTCCTACCTTACAGTAAGGAATCCGGAAAGCATCGAATACGCCCACTACATGCACATGGTCGTGGGGTTGCAACCACTCACACCACAACTTCCACTTAACACAATATGCATAACGACTGAAACATGCAGTATACTTACAAAATTATGAGAATAATCAGAATAGCCTCAAGCAAATAAACAACTAATACAGTTATACGCTTAGCGCATAACCTACTTTATGCAACAACCATTCAAACTCAAATTTTGCATCTAGCGATAAACAATAAACCAACAGCAGGTGGTCGACTCATCACCACCCACGCCCAGACTCACCTTTATTCTCTAAACGATGATAATTTGGGTTGGAACTTAGGATCTAGACCGAACCTTCCTTCACTAAAAACGGACAGAGCTTAGGCTATATTTTTTAATATTCCCGATCCTACACGATGGTTCATGACGATGGCTTTGACTGGATCACGAATGCGAGCAAAGGTTTGGATATTTAAGGTGATTTTATCAGAGGTTCATTATGGTTTTCTATGAAAATAATGAAGCTCCTAGGTCCTATTTATAGGAAACATTTTCGTCCAGCAGCTTCATATTTGTCGTGCTTCTCGTTGACTCGTCGCACATGGTCGCGACACCTCGTGCTTACGGATTTGTCGTGTTTTCGATTTGTCATGCTTACAGAATTGTCGTGCTTCGGATTTGTCGTGCCTACGGATTTGTCGTGCTTATGCATTTGTCGTGCTTACCGATGACTCGTCGTGTATAGTCGCGATACCTCGTACTTATGGGTTTGTTGTGCTTTCATCTTGTCGTGCTTACAGATTTATCGTGTTTGGTCGATCCCGAGCATGTCAATCCCAAGCAGCTGTGTCGTGCCTCCGTAAATTTTTATATTTTTGTAAAAATATCGAGTTTGAAAAACATCTCGTCACTTCGTGCTTCTCGCCACCTCATGCTTCGGGCCACCTCGTGCTTAAACTCGACGACATTTCTTCCCACGACTAATTTTTGCTCGATCATTTTCTGTCACTGTATTGATCTCTAGGCAGAGTTATTACAAGGAGGCAATGAGACATTGATGAAAGTTGTACCCATGACTTGTTTCAAACTCCCAAAAATCATTTGAAGGCAGATTGCATTTGAGATGGAGAAATTCTGGTGGAGAAACAACAAAGACTCTCGTGGCATACATTGGAAGAGTTGGAAAAATCTTTGAAAGCCTAAAAGAGAAGGAGGATTAGGCTTCAGAGATATTGAAGCATTCAACTTGGCCCTATTAGGGAAAAAAATGTAGAGACTTTTAACAAAACCTGATACCTTGTTGGCCCGGGTCTTTAAAAGCTTCTATTACTCACCTGTTATCCGCCACATTAGGTTCGAGACCCTCATATGCTTGGCAAAGTATACATGCTGCACATGGCCTGATCAAGCAAGGCGCACGACTGGTGATTGGAGATGGAGAGAAAATCAAGAGGTGGGAAAGTTCATGGATTGGTAATAAACCGGCCAAACCAATCAATGCCATTAATCAAGTATCGTTGAATTTCAGAGTTTTTACAAATTCAGGACTTAAACTCTCTGAGCTTCTAATGAATCAAGGAAGAGAATGGAACTATGTCTTGTTGGAGATTATCTTCCCTGAACCAGAGAGGAACCTGATTGTGGAGAACAGACCAGGGGGAAAGGGAAGCAGGTATACCTATGCTTGGGATTACACAAGCTCTGGCCAATACAAAGTAAAATCAGGCCACTAGACCCTGGTTAATGTGATTCAGAAGGGCATCAAGAACAAGAAATTGATCAGCCGAGCATGGATGCACTTTTTTAAACCATTTAGGGAACACAGTCTAGTCCAAAGGTCCAACACTTTATGTGGAAATATCTATGTAACTGCCTACCAACTGCAAGAACCTTGGCTTATAGGCATTTATCAAAAGATCCTTCATGTCAAAGATGTCAAAGTGATAAAGAATATATCAATCACATACTTTTCCATTGTCTTTTTGCTAGACTGGTTTGGGCGTTATCTCATGTCCGAGCTCCACCTGGAGGACACTGGACGGAATCTATTTACACAAACATGCATTGGATCTTAAATGAAAGCAAGACTTCCCTAGTGCCAAAGAGAATGAAGATGTCACTCCATGGCGTCTCTGGAAAAATAGTAATATACTACTCTATAAAGGAATTAAGTTCCAAGCGCATGAAGTGATGGCAAATGTAAAGAAAGATACAGAGGAATGGGCCATAAATAAAATAGAGGAAGAGAACAGAAACACGCAAAACCTAGCTAATGTAAGAAGCCAGCAGTGGAAGGCTCGTCCACAAGGCACTCTTAAATATAATGTGGATGGAACATGGAGGCAAGATAGCTCAAACTCTAGAATTGGTTGGGTGCTAAGAGACCATACGGGTAAGGATCTGTGGATGGGATCTAGAGCTTGTCCGAGACTGAAAACAGCCCTGGACACAAAGATAGAAGCTCTGAGATGGGCCATTGTTATGGTAAATTCTCTTGGTTACACCAAAGTGCTCTTTAAATCGGACTCAAATACTCTAGTGCAGGCAGTGAAAGATGTAGGAGATAGACCAAGTCTCAGACCAATTTTACAAGACATCAACAGGCTGCTCCTCCTCTTCGAAGAAAATAATGTGACCTTCACACATCGGGAAGGTAATAGAGTGGTGGATTGGATAGCGAATGAGGCTTTTCCTCATGAGAACTATGTCCCTAAGTTGTATTCGTTTAGTGCGAAATTGGATTAAAAATTAAATGGTAGTAGATCAAGTTGTGTAAAACACTAAGTTGGAATGAGCTTGGAAGAGAGAAATCATTAATCGAAACATTCAGATCAATACACAAGCTTTTGGAGTTCTTTGTGTTTAATTTACTTTTGATATTCTAAAATAATTTGTTATTCAATTTTTTCCAAAATGGTTTGTTCTCGGCCCAATCCTAAAAGGATCCGGGCCTGGTAAGAAAAGCCGACGATTAAACGCAATCGCTCTCTCTCTCTCTCTCTCAAACTCTCAGGTAAGCTTCCTCAATTTTGCTCTTAGATCGAATAGTGCTTTCGCTTCCCTGCTTCTGGTTTCGTGTTTAGACGTAAATTTACTCACTTTTCCAAGCTTTGTATCGATTGAGAAACCCCAATTTCCGATCTCGTAGAAATCTTACCTAGATTCGTTGGCATCGATTTGAGTAATCGAAAAAACCCTAATTTCTTGAGTTCCTTAGGCCAGGCCGTGTCATAGTACATTCGGATATAGCGGAATGGATATTAGGCGGCGTGAAAGCAAGACGGAATCAAGTAGTAGAGAGAAACGTATTTATGAGAAGGATCAGGTTCAATTCACAACTCCATTAATACTGAAACTTTTGTGTGTTTGAAAGGCCTTTGCTTATCAAATTTTGGTGCCTTGGACTCGTATAGATGAATCAAGACTCTTTTATTGAGGAATTAGCAGAGGAGTTTCGACTGCCAATCACACACAGGGTTACTGAAAATGTTGATCTGGAGGATGTGGAGCAAGCATCATTAGACACAAAGATAACATCATCGAATGTCGGGTTTCGTCTTCTTCAGAAAATGGGTTGGAAAGGAAAAGGTCTCGGAAAGCAAGAGCAAGGTCTGTGTAGTGTTAGCTATAATTGGTTATTTAAAGAGTGTTTAAACTGGCACATGTGTTTGATCATTTGTGATGTTGCTTGTTGCTTTTTGAACCCAGGCATAACGGAGCCTATAAAATCTGGTATTAGGGATCGAAGACTTGGTCTAGGAAAACAAGAAGAAGACGATTATTTCACTGCAGAGGAAAATATCCAGCGGAGGAAACTTGATATCGAGATCGAGGAAACTGAGGAGATTGCAAAGAAACGGGAGGTATGCGATCAAAAACATATTTGGAAATCATGCCTTTAACTTTCTGAAAACACAATACCCAAAAAGAGTAAAGGCAGTGTATGCGTGTGTGTTGACGGGAATGGTAGAATTGTAAAGGGGAAAGAAAAAAAACTTCAGTTTTTTTATTACCTGGTTCGTGGCTTTGTTGTACTGCCCGCTTCCTGCCCATTATGACAATCCAGGTCCTAGCAGAACGTGAGCAGAAGATCCAGAGCGATGTTAAAGAAATCCGTAAAGTCTTCTACTGCGAGCTCTGCAGCAAACAGTATAGAACGGTGATGGAGTTTGAAGGTCACTTGAGCTCATACGATCACAACCATAAGAAGGTAAACAGAAATCTTAGTCCCTTAAGTCTTGTTTTATAGCTTTTCCAAGCCTAATACATCAAGTGTCTGTATTATGCAGCGATTCAAAGAAATGAAAGAAATGCATGGTGCAAGCAGCCGCGATGATAGGAAGAAGCGTGAACAGCAGCGTCAAGAGAGGGAGATGACTAAAATGTGCTCAATCGTTCATAGTTTCTTTTCCTTTTACATGTTTTGAAACATTGTCTATGCGCTGGACTTAACCCAAATTATTCATTTAACTTGTTAGGGCTGATGCTCGCAAACAACATCAAATGCAACAGAACCAGGAAGAAGACCCAGAGAATGTCCCGGTTTCTTTACCAGCCAAGACCACAGTTGCACCACTTGCTGACCAAGATCAGCGAAAAACACTGAAGTTTGGCTTCTCTTCCAAAAGCGGCAGTGTATCAAAGGTATATAAAACCACTGGAGTAGTGGACTATGAACTATATACTGACTAGTCACGTTGTTCATTTAAGAGTCGGGCTTAACACGGTCACCGCCCTTACAACGTCCCTTACCCACACTGGTTACTGAAACTAGTTATCTGTTTCATCTTTGTAGAGCCAACCCACAAGCAGCATCAAAAAGCCAAAAGTAGCAATTGCATCGGTTTTTGGCAACGACAGCGACGAAGAGTAAAGGTTAATACAATATGATCGAGAACATTGTAACTTTTATGTAATTCTATATTTTTCACAGATTACAAAAGAACCGAACTTGGTTTGAAACAAATCTTTAATCTTCCAGGCAACACAATGCCTTCCAATTTTTGTGTTTAATCATGTAAACTCTAAATCTGACCGTTAAAGTAATATCACCTAAAAAACAAAGGATTTTATTAGTATTATGCAACAAACCAGAGGCTTTCTAAGACCACCACCATTGAAAACGTGAGTGAAATTTATTTTGGTAGGTGACTCCTAACGCATGCGTGAGTCACGTGATATTCAGTACACGACAAAAAACTTTTTCTCTGTCCCTATGTCGTCGTGGCACCGCACTCTCACCACTTGTCTTTATCCTCTTTTTTTTTTTTTTTTTAAACAATCATGAAGAAAACAAAAGCTTCCATTTTCCTCATTTCTTCTTCTTCTTCTTCTCTCCAATTTCGATTTTGATTTCTCCTCAATTCCATGGCGTCTCTGTCTCCGCCGGAAGAGGCTGCTGCTTCCTATCACCACCGTCGCTCTAAGAGATATTCTTCTTCTTCTTCCTCCAACGGCGTCGAATCGGATTTCCCCAAACGACCCAAAATCTCTCATCCTTCACCTCAATCGTCGAATTTCATTTCTTCCTCTGAGATCGAATCACAGTTTTCTCATCACGATCCTGTTTTCGCAAGGATTAACAACGGTAGCTTCGGTTGTTGTCCTTCTTCTATCCTCTCTCTCCAGCGAGATTGGCAGCTCCGGTTCCTCCGCCAACCCGATCGATTCTATTTTGAAGATCTCAAACCCAAAATCTCCGAATCTAGAACCGTAATCAGGCGTCTTATCAACGCGGAACACGACGATGAAGTCTCAATCGTCGACAACGCAACCACCGCTGCTGCAATCGTTCTCCAACAAACCGCTTGGGCTTTCCGTGAAGGACGGTTCCAGAAAGGTGACGCGGTGGTTATGCTTCACTACGCTTATGGTTCCGTTAAGAAATCCGTCGAAGCGTACGTTACACGCTCCGGTGGACAGGTCATCGAGGTACAGTTACCTTTCCCTGTTGTTTCTGCGGATGAGATTATAGACCGGTTTAGGAACGGTTTAGAGTCGGGTAAGGCGAATGGTAGGAGGGTTAGGTTAGCTTTGATTGATCATGTGACTTCTATGCCTAGTGTTGTGATTCCAATCAAAGAGCTTGTCAAAATCTGTAGAGAAGAAGGTGTTGACCAGGTTTTTGTTGATGCTGCTCATGGTATTGGGTGTGTTGACGTTGACATGAAGGAGATTGGTGCTGATTTCTACACTAGTAATCTTCACAAGTGGTTTTTCGCACCGCCTTCCGTTGCTTTCTTGTATTGTAGGAAATCGAATAACGGTGCTCCTGATTTGCATCATCCGGTTGTGTCTAATGAGTACGGAAACGGGTTGGCGATCGAGAGCTCGTGGGTTGGAACTAGAGATTACAGTGCTCAGTTGGTGGTTCCTTCGATTTTGGAGTTTGTGAATCGGTTTGAGGGCGGGATTGATGGTATAAAGAAGAGGAATCATGAGTCTGTGGTTGAGATGGGTTATATGCTGGTTAAGTCTTGGGGGACTCAGCTCGGTTGCCCGCCTGAGATGTGCGCGAGTATGATCATGGTCGGGTTACCCGTGTGCTTAGGAGTTTCTAGTGAATCGGATGTTTTGAAGCTAAGAACCTTTTTGAGAGAAAGGTTCAGCATTGAAATCCCAATCTACTTCAGACCACCTGCGGACGGAGAGATTGATCCGATCACGGGCTATGTGCGCATTTCTTTTCAAGTTTACAACAAACCCAAGGATTACCATAGGCTCAGGGACGCAATTAACGAACTTGTGAGAGATGGGTTTAGATGCACGTCTCTATCTGGTTGAATAAAAGGTATAATATTTACTCCCAAGTTTTGCTTTCCGGCTAGGTTTCAGTCCCCTAATACCCTGTGTTTGTAGTCTTTTTCTTTCAAATAAAACTTGATTCTTCTAATTTCTCGACGATCATCTTAGGCTCCCGTATTGTCCATTTTAGAGTTATCCATGCAAGCATAGGTCATTGGCCTTCAAAACAACATGACAAATCTCAATCCGTACCTTGTTGCATATTTTCATTGTTCTGTTCTGCCTAACAAGTCTCATATTCTTCAGTAGCATTTCATCTTTATCTTGTTGGGAGGATTTTTTTCATTTTAGCAAGCATTTCATCATCCTTGTATCTTTATTAGCCAATCACAGACTAAAATGCTACTAGAAACATCGTAATACCAGTAATATACATGTTTTCATCCTCGATTATGTTTTACCAGGGCACCAAATCTTTTCTGGCGAATGAATCATCCTAGAAGTTTTCATGGTTTAGGTACCATGGTGCTTCAAGAGATTGGAAGAAGTGTAGTTGCCAAAACATGTTAGCAAGTCGGTAATAAAGTAACAACGGCACTATTCACTGCTGTTTGATGTCACGACTCACGATCTTAATCTCTAATTTGTTACGATGATCGATTCGACTGGAATAAATGTTTAAGCTTTAAACGCTTTTTAGCTCACTTGTAATCTCTAGACGGCAACGTTGATCTGATAGTGTGATTCAGTTTTACAATACTCTTAAACTTTGTCAACACTTTTTCTTTTCTTTTTTGTCACAAACTCGGTAAACACTTAAAACAGGAAAATAGGTAATACTATTTCTAATCATAGCAAATATTTAAATCGGGACTTGAAAATATAGTCGACTCACTGGTAATTCGAAGATAAATTTATTATGGTCGTTGTATGATTGAAATGATTCCCCCAAACTCAGATAGCATCTTGGAAGTTTAAGAACTATTAACCTTTGACCCAACCTACCAAATTGTAGGCCCCATAAAACCGACTACAACTCAGCTATTCGTGGCATAGCTTTAAATAATCAGTCAATTGGCAAATTGGGATGATAGAGGAAAGAAAATTGAAAACATTTACTGCAAGTAAAATAGAGGCCTTGATGAGTAACTCTAACGAGAACAAGACGGAATCACCACTTACTTTACCTCTTTAACGCATATAGCCGAACAGGCCTTGCCACCACTAAGCCCACCCTATCATTTTAGCCTAAAGGCTCAGACTAACCTATGAACGGTCAAGAGCCAAAACTGTATATATCAGCTTGGTTGGACCATAGCGTATGAAGCTCAATGAGCATGGATCCGACCACTTCTGCCTTATCAAGTACTTAATATATCAAGGAGAAAACCCCCAGCCTATTTCAGAATCAAGCTCACAAGTGCAATGTCCTATTTCAAAGAAAACACGGATATTTCTTTTTTAAAATTCTCACCAACTTTTGAAGAGTCTCTAGCTTCACCATAATCTTCCATGGTGGATAAAGGCGTTTCAAATCAGTAGAATCAGGGACGTTTTCCGTTTATCCAATTCCATGGTATTCAAGTGTCTTAGCTATACAAATTTCAGTAGCTTGCTGTTGGTAGACTCCTTTGAACTCAAACTCTCTCTTGTTTTGTAGACATCAAAATTCAAATGTGCCTTTATGAAGCCAAAGGTTAAGTTATGTCTATCAAGTAATATCTTAAGTTGGTTCACTCGAGAGTGTTTTCCTGTGATGCAAAATATATGAGAGCCATGCTCGTATCACCAAGTTCATTAGCTCTCTGACTATGTAAATTGCATACTTTTCTCGCCGGGTTAATAGCTCGTACTCTGTCGAGTATTTGGATAGGTTGGCTGAGAGAGAAAGGGCAGTTTTATTCTTCTTATAAACGAAAACATTGAGTCAGAAATCGCGGAAATGTAACATAATCAGAGTATAAAGAACAATGTTTGAATCTGAGCATTGGCTAGAGAAAGAAGACAAGTTCTATCCCCAGTCTATGGAGGGAAGCTGAGGATAGCCATGCTCAGGAGGCGGTTTCAGCGATGGCGGAAGATCAAACCAACTTGTTCCACTTCTCCCGCTAAGGAAATCACCTGTTTTGAAAATGTAAACTTGCAACATGAGATTTAAAGTAGTTCATGATGTTCAAAAAGATTGAGAGAAAGTTGAAATGACAAAGAAAGCATACGGTTTAAACTACTTTCTTGGATGTGTTTGTTAACAAATCCGGCATGAGGTTGTGAATTATTGGTGAATCCTGCATTCGAATACAAAGAGATGATGTTTTGAGCAACACAAATACAAGACAGGATTCAAAGCTGGTTTCATTTTTTTAACTACCTGAAATGTTGTTGTTAGGGTGCAAATATCTGCAAGAATCTCCAAACGGGCAAAAATTCTGCTTCAATTTCGTAAAGAAGATGCAGATTCAATGATCTAACCAAAAAATAACAAAGATAGATGCTAATATTCAAATTGATTCAATGACGTACAGAGGTAACGAAGCGATTGCATAAAGCCTTGGGGGCAAAACTGGAGACTTGTGGATTAGCAACATGATCTATGAAGAAGATAACAAAAGGACATGTGAAAAATCATTCCTTTAGAAAGAGAAACGAAGCAGAGAGAGAGAGAGAGGGAGACCTGAGGAGTACCAAAGGGCCTTAGCTCGAAGATGAGGTTTGCTCTGAAGATGGCGTCTTCTAGCGATTTGAGTGTCCTGAAACTCTTTCTCGCAGTAATCGCAGTAATATTTCCCCGACGGCATCTTCTCCTCTTCTATCCTCGCCGCCGGTCACTTTTTATTTTCTGTCGCTAACAAGTTTAGGCAGTGACTCGTGCGCGTGAGGTTAGTGTCTGTGTTCTTGTTGTTTTAATGGAAGAAAGATACAAGAGCAGTACTAAAAAACTCTTGGTTCAAATTCTTGATGGCTTTTACATCACCTATAGTCTAAACCAACCACAGTTTTAAACTCTTTTTTTTTTTTCTTTCTCTACTCATACAACAAACAAAGGGATACATATCAGATTGTGACATATTTGATACAGAGAGAAAGCGAGAGAGGAGGCAAATTATAGAGTGTTTTGTGTTTAAGGCTACATTTCTTTTATAAGAAATCACAAACCGAGCCAAGGACACTGCTTCCTCGCATGCTCAGGTACTAACTTAGCTACCATCTCCACAGCCACACCTTTCAGCTCTGTTTCACAAGAATACTTTAGTCAATACATTGAGTTGCTCAAAAACCAGAAAGGTAATGCTTATAAATTTGCTATATCTTGGAAGATGTCGTTACCGTGAGGCTTGAAGTTGAAAAGGGGTGGAAGGAAACGTCCATTAGGCAGACGTGCGTTCGGATCTCTAAGCTCATCAAAGAATGGATGGACCAATGTGTCCAGCTGTGACCACATTTTACAATTCAACCAAAAATGCATGTCAGACAAACAATAGAACTGAGCAAATCATCAAAAAGATTCATCCAAGAATGTTTGACTTGTAAAACACTCACAGCAGCGCTTCGTAGATTTGGAGAGTATTGAAGAAGCCTTGAAACCAAATCAACAGCTTCCGGAGGCATGCGTTTGTGGAAAATCTGTGAATATATATGACCAAATGGAAGATATGTCACACATTAAATTGAAGACACTGAACATGTTGACCTGATGTATAAATGTTAATACCTTGTGCCATGGATGAGCTTTAATCTGAGGGAACTTGAACTCCGTGTAATTAGGGTTCATGCACTTGATTTCTTCCCTAGTAGGTGTTCCCAAAACCTAACCGATAAAAAACAAAAACATTACATCAATATCAGAATTATTACAGAAAAAAAAAATTAAAAATGAACAAGTGCAAAGCTTATACCTTGATAATCTCCACAAGTTGATCAACACCACTCTCACCAGGGAACAAGGGCTGACATGAGCAGAGCATAGAGTTTATCAATCACAAAATTCCAGTTTGAGTAGAACATGAATGTTTGAATGAGGTATTATTATTGCATTACCAGTCCAAGCAAGAGTTCAGCAAGAACACATCCTGCAGACCAGACATCAATGGCTGTCGTATACTCAGTTGCTCCAAAAATAAGTTCAGGTGCTCTGTAATACCTCGAGCAAATGTAGGAGATGTTTGGTTCTCCTTTTACCTGCTTTCAGTAGTTACAATGATCAACAACATTGAATCTTACGTTTCCCAAGAAACATATGTACCCAGAGAGATTTAAAGAACCCACCAATACTTTTGCACTTCCAAAATCACATAGTTTTACTTGATGAGTGTGTGGATTTACCTGTTTCGTTACCAAAAAAAAAACAAAAGTAGCATTAAACATTGAGGACAAATAAATAACGGGGACACTAGGTGTAGTGAGCATGGTTTATTATGCTTTTTCATACCAACAAGTTTTGAGGTTTTATGTCGCGATGACACACACCAATACAACGGTGAATGTAAGATAAGGCCCTAAAAATCTGCCAAATATAGAAGAAACCGATAAGGGACATTAAAAAATCTTTAAAATATAATACAAATGCAATAATTAATACCTGATACGTGTAAAGTTTGACGTATATGAGAGGCATCCGCTGGTTGAGTTTGTTGTAGTGCTTGATAACACGATGAACGGTCTCTGGGACGTATTCAAGAACCAGGTTGAGGTAAAGCTCGTCTTTTTCAGTGGTTGAGAAGAAGCAGTGTTTCAGAGACACAACATTCGGATGGTCAAGTAGCCTCATGGTCTGAAGCTCACGGTTCTTGTACCTCCTATCTTGTAGAACTTTCTTTATGGCAACAGTTTCTCCTGTCTCAAGGCATTTCGCCTGAATCACATAAGAAAAAAAAGGAATCCAGCTTAGTCTGACTAATAGATAAATAATCATACACTTATTACATAATGGAGTGAGAGAGATAAAAGAAGAAAACTCACTTGGAACACAACACCGAAAGATCCGTGTCCAACAACACGTTCGGCCATGTAGCTGATCGTCTGCAATCACATTCAAAGATAATTAAAATCAAGAGAAAAATCTAACGAATCAACTAACTTTAAGAGATACTGAAGAACAGTTTTGTATTTGCAATATGTCAAAACAAAGAAGTAAAAACCTGTTTTGGTTGACCGTTTCTTCCACCGATAGTGGTCACTATTATGTGGCCAGTCTCTGTCTCATTCCCATCTACCACAGTTGCTTCCATTTCCTAGCAATCAAAACCAATTTAGTTTTCTTACAAACATACAGAACAATGAGCAGAAACTATAGTATAATACAAGGCATTCAAAACCTACTTTATCGTCGCGAATTTTCATGTCATTCAATTCTTCGGGCAATTTATCAACACCAGTAGCGTGTGAAGTCGAGTCTCTTGCCCCGGGAATAGGAGCTATGCCCACAGATGCCATTTTCAGGCTACAAAATAGTCTCCTTCTCTATCTCACTCTTCCAAACTCTCGAGATTGAATCATACAAAACTCAGCCTGCAAAAATAACCACAGAGAAACAATTTGGTTATGAGTCCAATATGTAAAATTGTGTAGCTTACTAATTAGTTCTGATGAAGAACTCACTCGTTTAATAAACCCTAATATGACGACATTCAACTTTAACACATACTCAATTTTCAAGCTTAACGAGCATACACAAAGATACTCAATAATGATCAGATATCCAAAATAGGAAATAAGCAAAGGTAAAAAAACAAAGCTTTTGGAACACTAATTTAGAGAAAACGCAGGAGAGAGAGAACAACAATTGAGAGAACCCTAATAGGAAAGTATAGTAATGCAAGTTAAACAAAATTGCAATTTCAAAAGACCCTAACATTAACAAAGTAAGGAGATCTAGAAGCAGACCACAAAAAAAAAAAACAAATTAAACAGAGTGCAAAAGAAGCAGATCTGGAGCTAAAACACCTAAAATTTTGGTAGTTCCAAAAAGAAACAGAGAGACCCAGAATTCGAGATTGAGAAACTGCGAGCATTAAAGACAAAAATGGAATCTTTCAAACGTACCGATGAAAACAACCTAAGAAACCCAGATCGAAGAGAAAACGAAGAACAAGTTAGATTAGAATATGAAGAGAAGACGATCCGTACGATTAAGGATTGTGGTATTGATGATGAATCTTCTCGCTCTTGCGGCTCTTTCTTTCTTTTGCTTTCTCTCTCTAACTTTATTTTTTATTTTTTTGGGTGAGACGAATTATGAATTTTTGTATTTACTTTTGTGTGTGTTCCTCCTCTCTAATCTAATCTCTCTATAGCTGGCTTCTCGTGAAGCGGATGTTATAATGCGTTGGAGACAGATTAATTAAGATAGAGTTTATTTAGAACCTAAATTCCGCATTGTGTTTTTTGTATGTATATTCGGAGAAAAAAATTTGGTTATAAAAAATATCTATAAATTCAACAATTAAAAAGAAGAATATAGCGGAGCTGAAAATGTAGTGTTTAGCTCTCGCGTAAGTGAAAAATTGGCAAAATCTGCTCGGATTTCGTGTATTTATAGCTCAATTCAGTTATTCGATCCAGCTCCACATCTCCAGGACGGTTCTACGTATTTCGGGCACGTTCTTGGCATATTTCCCGCAAATCTCACTCTTACGACTGTGCTAACCGTCCTGTTGACTCGTTCCTAGCTCGTCAGCTCTGCGTCTGTTGACCCAACGCTTGCAGAGCTGACTTGGGTTTTTGACCGAATTCTGTCTTTTTTCCTGAATGGGTAAGGAGTTGAGATTAATGACAGCATCCCGGCTGGTGTAAGATCGGGGCATGCTTCTGGCACTTCTCGCATTTGGTTGCGAATGTGGCGCAGTCGGCCATCATGGTAGGCCAGAAGTATCCCTGTTTTTTTATCCGCAATGCTAGAGCTCGACCCCCGGAATGGCTTTCGCAGGACCCGCTGTGCACCTTAGATATCACGTCGTGGATCTCGTCCCCGTGAATACATGTTAAGCACGGTCCAGCTGCGCTGCATTTATATAACTTTCCTTCTATTATGCAGAAGCGCACACTCTTTGCTCGGAGTTTTCTGGCTTCCCATTTATCTTGAAGGGTTGTCCCATAGATAATGTATTCGAGGATCGGGATCCTCCAATCAGCGCTCGATTTGGCTTTATAAGCAGCATCGGCTTGCTCAGCCTCTTGTGAGTTGGTCGGGCTGTCCTCTTCCGGCTCGTTCTCAAGGTTGTCGGATAGCTCGGCGTCATCCTGTGACCGGCTCGTTCCTGCTTGGGAGTTAGAGCTCGGCTGCGATTCCCTAGCTTTTTGCCTTGTAGTTACCGTGTTTACTCCGGCCTTGGTAGCTATAGAGATACTTAGCTTTTCTATCCCTTCTACCGGGATTTTTCACCGTACGAGAGGGTCGGAGGTTGAGGCTAGAACGGCTAGTGCCTCCGCTGACATATTTTCTCCTCGAGGAATCCTGGTTAATTCAAATTTTTTGAATTGCTTAGCCAGGTCCCGGGTCACGCTTAGATTTGCTTCCATGCGGTCATCTTTAGCTTCGTACTCGCCGTGAAACTGGTTAATGACGAGATGAGAGTCGATAAAGGCACAAATTTCTCTAGCTCCTATTCCTATGGCTAGCCTCAAGCTAGCCAGAAGAACTTCGTATTCTGCTTCGTTGTTAGATGCGGGAAAATCGAGTCAGAATGATAGTTCTAGCACCTCTCCAGATGAGGAGGTGAGCTTTACCCCGACTCCGGATCCTTGTTTTAAGGAAGTTCTATCCACGTGGAGATTCCATGTTTTTCATGGTTCGGTTTTGTTAACTGCTTGTGGAGCTAGCTCGATTACGAAATAGGCTAGCACATGCGTTTTAGCGTTGGTTTTGGTTATATACTCTATATCAAATTCGCTTAACTCGATGGCCCATTTGGCCCATCTCCCAGACTGGCTGGGGCTCTGCAATATTGTTCGGATTGGGTGTGAAGTCATGACCACTATCGCGTGTGACTGAAAGTAAGGCCTTAACTTCTGAGCTGAGATGACCACGGCTAAGACTAACTTTTCCATAGTCGGGTACTTCATTTTAGCGTCCAACAGGGACTTGCTCATGTAGAATACTGGTTTTTATTGTTTTGTTCCTCTCGGACCAGCACTCCACTTACAACCGCAGGTGAGACTTCGATGTAAAGGTAGAGGGGTTCCCTTTCCACCAGTTTTGCTACTATTGACGGCTGACTGAGATAGGCTTTCAATTGTTCGAATGCTTTTTCACAACTCGCGTCCCAGCTGAATCGTTTGTTTCCTTTCAATAAGTTATAGAAAGGTAGACATTTTTCTGTGGACCTGGAAATGAATCGGTTCAGACCTTCTATCCTCCCAGTTAGTCTCTTACTTTTCGCGTAGACTTAGGGGATGCTATTTCTAGGAATGTAGTTATCTATTTGAGATTTGCCTCTATCCCCCATTCGGTCACCAGATAGCCCAAGAACTCGCCAGAGGGCACTCCAAAGGAGCATTTGGCTGTGTTCAACTTCATGTCATACTAGTTGAAGACTGCAAAGCAGTCCCAAAGGTGTGCTACGTGGTCCTCTCGAGTTGCTGATTTTACCAACTTGTCGTCGATGTACACTTCCATACTTTTTCCAAGTTGGTCCGCGAATATTCTATTGACTAATCTTTGGTAAGTTTCCTTGGTATTTTTGAGTCTGAAGGGCATCACTCGATAGCAGTAGGTGCTTCAATCAGTAATAAATTATGTTTTCTCCTGGTCGTCTAGATTCATGAGAATCTGATTATATCAGGAGAAGGCATCCATGAAAGATAGTAACTGGTGCCCCGCGGTTACCTTGACCAGTCGGTCGATGTGTGGCAGGGGGAAGCTGTCCTTTGGGCATGCTTTATTGATGTCGGTGAAGTCAATGCAGACTCTCCACTTCCTATTTTTCTTTTTTATACCACTGGTTTGGCTAGCCAATCGGGGTATTTGACCTCCCAAATTGAGCCGACCTTCAAGAGGCAGTCAACTTTATCGTTTACCGCTTTCGCCTATTTGGTTCCTAGTTTTTGTCGTTTCTACTTAACCGGTTTGTAGGTTGAGTCAATGTTTAGTTCATGGGAAGTGACGTTGATATCGATCCCTTTCATATCGGAGGTGGTCCAGGCGAAGGTTTTAATGTTTTCTTTAAGGAACTTTACGAGCTCCTCCTTGATCGGGGGTGGGAGCTGGGATCCTATTCCCATACATTTATAAGGATAAGCCTCGTCAATGCACATCTGAGTGACTACGTCTCCTCTAGATTTGGACATCAGCGGCTTGCTGAGGCTGGAGAGTTGATTGATGGTCAGTTCCGCCTGTTTCTGTAATTGTTATTGTGGGGATTTCTCAGTCTGCTTGTACCCGTTGAGATAGCACATTCAGGAGGCTTTTTGGCTGCCTCGGATGGTTTCGATTCCGCTGGGTATTAGAAATTTAACGCATTGGTGATAAATTGATGGTACGACTTTCATGGCGTATATCCATGGCCGCCCAAGTATTGCGTTAAATGGAGCTCATCGGTCTAGCACGACAAACTCGATGTACTTTTGGATGCCCCCATAGCCGGATTGTTCCCATCGAGTAAGTGGTTTCTTCGGCGAAGCTGGTTAGAGGGGTTGATTCCCCTTTCAGCTCGGAATCGCTCAGGTCCATTTTCTTGTAGGCATCGTAGAAGAGTTGGTTGACTGAGCTTCCGGTGTCTATTAACACTCTGGACATAAGACATCCACATACCTCGAACTGTATGACGAGGGGTGACGAGGGCATCGTCATGTGATTTGTCGAGGTGGGATGTTTCGTGCTCGCTAAATGCGATTTTGTATCCGGGTTCTTTGCTAGTTGTTGGGGGGCATATGTGAGGTACCCGCTCTAGTTTTATGTGTTCTTATAGAATTGACGGAATCCCGACACAGCCTGGATCTTTCTAGGATAAAGTCTATCCCTTTAGCCAGGACTGCTGGAGCTCAACTCCAGCAAATTTTTTGGATTTTTGCCCAAGGGTGAGCTGCCTTCTTTGGTGCTGGGGGAGGTGAGACCACTGATTTCATCGATCCACCGCAAATACTTAGCTCCCCGAATATGAGGTCGATTCTCTTTTTGGGAGCTAGTGGAGGAGATGTCGGTGCTTCTTCCTCCATGGATCTTTCCCTTTTGCCCTTGGACTATTTTTTCTTTCGGGCGTCCGGTTGTGGAGGAGCCTGTTCCGCTTAGGAGCTCTCTTTTGGTTTTTTGGGCTCGAATCCTTGCTCGAGGGTTACCCTCAAGCCTAGTAGGTAGCAACACTCTTCTGTGGAGTGTCCCTTCTTCTTGTGGTGGGTGCAGAATTTGCTTCCATCATAATCGGATTTTTTGGTTTTAGCCCCGTCGATTGCGAAGGCTTGTTGGGATCTACCGTACCCTTCTCTCTTTGTGAATTTTCTTGGAGGTTTCTGCCTTGAGGGGTTAGCGGTCTCCTTGTATCTTTTAGCCAAGGCAGCTTTTTCCTCTTTGAGGATCGCGTAGAGAGCTGCGTGGTGGCATGGTCGGGTGGATCGTCAGTTCCTCTCGGAATCTTGACGTGTGCCACATGCCATTTTTTTCTGTGCCCCTAGGGCGACTACCTCGTTCAGGTTAGCTATCCTGGCTTTGATTTCCTTAAATCGTGCAATATATCTCCGTAGAGGCTCAGTTGGTCCGTGACTTAGTGTCCAAAGACTGGCTTCCGAGGCCCTCGTTTCTATGAACACGGAGTATTGCTTGAGGAAAATAACTATTAGCTGATCGAAACTGCTTATTGAGCAGCTGTCTAGCCCTGCAAACCATTCGAGGGTTGGTTTCATTAGGCTTTTCGCGAACAGGAGGCAGTGTCCGACTTCTTTTTCCTCTTCAAAAAAATGGGCTCGCGTGACTGTCAACCCAAACGCCCTAACATGTGCTTTTGGGTCGTTGTTCCTGAAGAATTCCGGAAACTTAATCTTCCCGATGTCTCTAATCGGTGTGTTCGCGATCCGTTCTGTGAATGGAGTCCTCCGAGTTTCCTCGATGGCCTGCTCTATGTCAGGGGCTGAGCTTATCGTCCGTTGGATGCAAGATCTCATGAATCGCAGTTTGGCTTGGGTTTGTTCGGCGTACCGTCAGAACATATCGTTGTCGATTGTTTCTGCAGCATCTTGGTGGGCCGTAGATGTTCCTGTTTGAGGCGTAGCTTCCATCCACTCGGCTAGAGTGTTTTAGACATTTTCCAAGCGCGGTGGAGATAGAAGAGGCTGCTCGTTGATCCTGGTAGAGTCGTTACGCAAGCTCAGACCAGGAATGTCCACGGTTATGGTTGACGAGCTTGTGCGCGTATTGAACCCAGGGTATGTGTTTACACTGGTAGGGTGGCGAAGATCCTTGAAAAATCTAAACGCGACTGAAGGGTTGTAAATCTGGGAGAGGTGATGTCCTCTCCAACAACCTTTCGGTGCTGAGTTCCTTGGGCGACCGACTGAGAGATCTCCTGCATCTGAGTGAGGAAAGATCTCTCTTGTTGCTTGAGTCGGGCCTAAACGATCCTGACCGACGCATCCTGTGTTTATGCTTTTTCCACCAGGGTGGAAAGTAGTTGACAGATCTCGGTCATGTCATCTCGCAGCCGCTCTTTCTTCCCGATGGGGGTGGCAAGGCTGACGCGTCTTGGAGGCCTTCGGACGCGTCTTGGAGGCCTTCGGACGCTTGGTCCATTGAGACATCCGGGTTTCTTAGCCATACTCCACGTGAGGGCGCAGGGATCGCAGCGGAAGCTGAGACAGTGACTTTCATAGGTGGGCGTTGGTCAGTCTGGCCTGCTCCTACTAGTCTGTTATCGGCCGGAGCTGTAACGTTGGTTCCAGTTCTGATCTGGTTCCGCGGCTGGGATCAAGATGATTCTTGACTCTGGGGACTCATGGCCGGTGCGTTGCTGACTTTCGGCGTGGTAGACTTTGATTTATCCATCTCTTCTCTAACAGATCTTATGTCGAACTTATGTGCTATACGTATCTATTTCTTCTCCTTAGACGGCGTCAAATGTGGAAGCTGAATTCCGCACTGACTATTTATATGTGAATTCGAGGAAAAAACTTTGGTCCTAAGAAATATCTGTAAATTCAACGATTAAAAGAAGAGTAGAGCGGAGCTGGATTTATATTGATATGAATCGAATATACAATAAGATCTCGAGTGAGATGTGTTACAAGCTGAAAATATAATGTTTAGTTCTCGCGTAAGTGAAAAGTTGGCGAAATCTGCTCGGACTTCGTGTATTTATAGCTCAATTCAGCTCCTCGATCTAGCTCCATTTCTTCAGGGCGGTTCCAAATATCTCGGGCACGTTCTTGGCATATTTCCCACAAATCTTGTTCCTACGACTGTGCTAACCACCATGTTGATTCGTTCCCAACTTGTCAGTTTTGCGTCTGTTAATCTAGCGTTTATAGAACTAATTTGGACTTTTGACCGAATTCTATCTTTTTTTCTGAGGTTGGGTTACAAATCCATTTAATCTGATAAAAATAAAATAAATGAAATATTTTCACTTGAACTTTTAGTTAATCGAATTAAGTAACCAATTCAGTCCTATCAGTTTATATAACTGTAAAGTAAATTAAAATTAAAAACACTGATACAACATTGGACTGGATTAAATTAAATAATAGGCAAATGGATAGTTTCTTCAAGTGAAAATGAATAAAGTATGGAGTCTTGGAAGTTAGTGAAAAAGATTATTAAAAATTACATTGGGTTTGGTTTTTCCTCTTTTTGAGTTTTGACCATTCAAACTAATTTTCTCCCCAAGAAAACGAAGAGAGACAAAGGATTATGGAAAATACACATAGAACCCATTATCTTAATGCGATTAATAAAAATCATGATATCATATCATTATGTTTCCTTCATTTTTTCAGCAAACAAGAAACATTTAATGCAAAAGGAGCTTATATTACTCAAGATTCATTTGAATCAAGACCATTTTCTGATTGAATATGAGTATCTGATAAATTAACCAAAGAAGTAGTATACATAAGCTAATGCTTGAGATTTTTGAAACGTACTTGGAGTTGAGAGAAAAGGTGATGAGGGTAATTATGTCTTTTCAATAAAGTATGTATACAAAGAACCACAGGCTGAAAACGGGCCGTTGGGTCAAACGTGTCGGAGAGGCCATAAAAAAGAAATGAAAATAATCAACGACCACTTTTTTATAAGGTGAGAGACCCTCCCTATCTAGTAGTTGTAGTAGTAACCTATCTCAATAATTCACCCAATTATTAGATTGCATCCCTACATTTATTGTACTTGGATAAAATATATATGTGGAGAATTATTAATTTTAAATTCCATTTGGAACGACAAACAAAAGTGGTTTTTATTAGAATTGTGTTGGTGAATTCCTTTTTTTGTTTTAAATCGAAATCCGAAACCAACGAGGTGAAATGTAAGATATTTAATTTTCAAAGAAAATGAAAACTCTTCTTATTCTTCAGTTTATCCCAGAAATCAAAAATTACACAAGAAAAAGAAGAATTAAAATTACTTGGTCAATCATAATTTTCATCTCACATGCATAGTAAAAGTCAAGAATCAATATCTTAGACTAAAGAAAACATGTCTTGGAGTCAAGAAGATTTGCCATTTCAATTCAACTATAACGAGTTCAAAAGTTTTGTTTTTTGGGACAAATTTTGTAATCACAAAAGGAATGCAGTGTCTTTTGACACATTTTTATCATATTGAAATGTATCAAATCTTTCTCTTCATGTAAAAGCAAAAGCCAAACTTGACTTAAATTCATTCATACATTCTCTTCTACATAATATCTTCCATCAGTCAAGGCAATGGCTTCTAAATTATGGACCTCAAACGAGGTTTTCGTCTACGCGCCGCTTCGGCTAACAAACTGAGGAACACGGCCTAGTGGTAAGAGAATATCCTTCATTATCTCATACTCTTCATTTCCAATTCCACCTCCTTCCAAAATCTGATTATTTTCAACAAATAGAAGAATCCATGGATCAACATTCACTTATACATTTCACCTTATTATGTTCAAGCTTAACCGTGACTAACCTTGTTTCTGTTGCAAACGTAAGGTGCAATGCGAGGAATACGCGATACAGACAACCCGTCAAGGAACACAAGGACAATCACTAGCCATTGCTCCATCTTAAATGATGGAACTGCCCCTGTCAACGACATTGTCTCCAACAAGCTTCCCTGCTCAACAACAAAATCACAACCACAATCGCTCAGAACTATATATAACTTGATAAGTAGTTGCTTGGATTTTTAAATACGATTTTATACTCGTATACTAAGGTTAACTTCTAGGAGTAGTTACTACATTTTATAAATATATGTGGAAGCAAATAACTAATTACGCTAGAACTGGAGAATTACCAGTCCCTTTTCCAACTCGGATATCGCAATTGGCAGCCTGAGATCAGTGGCGACTCTAGGTAACGCTCTTGCAAGACACCCAGCAATTGTCTCCTTGATCTCTGAGGAAAGCCCGTCTCCCAGGATAACCTTCCGGAGGTACTGAATCCCGTTAACTGATAAGAATTCCTCATAAGCAGATTCATCCTTCCCATATATGTATGCCAGAGAAGATGCTGATACCCAGCCAAACAGTGAATCCCACATCATACCAAAGCTTGATAACTGAGGAAGGAGGAGAGAGCAATGACGTTAGTTAGTCCCACGCAGTACTAATGGGTGAGTTTGTATAATTGCTTACAAGAAACTTACGTTTAGACTGAAGCCCTCTGGAGGTCCATCAAACCAAGATTGATCACGGTCAAACAAATCAGTATCTGGAATCCCTGGCCTATTTGGCCACTTCAGAAGAGTTGGTTCATCTTCTTCACTCATTTCCTCCTCCATATAATCCTCAGAAACCTCTTCATCGAGTTGATGTGTACTTGGCAACAAAACGATTCCAGCTTTTGCAGCTATACAAAACATGATAGAGTGCAAAATTTAGGAATTCATGTATGGACATCCAAAGCGTGTATTTAGCATATTTAACACCTCCTATTGGCTTACCGGCATCACTTGCATCCGACTCCCTCGAAGAAACAGCTTCGGCAGCCTGGCTCAATGCCGTAGCACATGCTTCTGCTAATGCAAGGCGTGATACACTATCGACATCCTTGGTATCAGTAAAAGAAAGCTTATGACCTGCTTCCCAATCATTGTTTCTAAACTCACAAAGATCACTACAGCCATCTTTCTGATCCGCCCATGTAACTGAACGCCTAAGCTTCTTAGGGCCAGAATTTTTAAGGCATGATTTAGCGACGGTTTCACATGATGAACATACATCCTGAGCTTTAGGCCCCTTGCAAGAGTCAGCCGTAAGGATTTCGTCAGCATCCTCAGAAGAATTAGCATGGTATTCAATGCAAATAACTTTCTTTCCCAATTTTTCTGTTCTTTTCCTGGAGTCCTTTGTCTTCGAACCAGAAGAGAATCCTATTAGAGCATTGTTCTTGTCCAAAGTCTGAAGACCTCCTTTTAGGAAGCAATTCAGAGGATCTTCCATTGAACATGGTGGCTGCTTAGACACACTGTATTCTACGCTGTATCCATCACTCATAATAGCAGAAATCTCAGAACCCATCTCATCAAACCCAAAATTCTTAATGTCCTCCATTTCACGATGCTTACAAAACCCTGCATATGCAACATAGACTTCAATATCAGACAGCTAAACACAGTCTCACATAGGCATGGAAACGGTCTAACAATCATCAAAACATCTTGGACTCCCAAGGAATAGAGAAATTCACTCATGATACCAGATGAAGCAGACGAGGATCCTGCTAGAGAACTTTCCTCATCCAAAGTCTTAAGATTCCCTTTTAGTTGCCCATCATTCATAGAAACTGAGCTCGCACCATCAAATCCAGAATTCTTTCTGTCCCTTTCGTTTTCACGACGAAACCCTGCAAAAATCATCCAGATCAATGAAGAGCATGGACATCGGTATATACTGCCTATTCTCATAAGCCAAATTAGCCTAAATAACCATCACAAGATCTCAGACTCTCGGAGGAATATATACGGCTACATTATATCTTGGTCGTAAGGCCTACTACTCTTAACAACTCCTTAGTGCTTACTCGAAATTTTTTTGGGAGGAAGTGGAGTTTGTTCTCTCGGAATTGATTTTTCTTTGCCGTCGTCAGATTCCCTTACAGGAGAAGCTTGTGTGGTTTGTGGTGGAACCTTTGAAACACTATATTCATCAGAAACAATAACTGTGCTAGTGAAATCCATCTCGCTAGAAGGCGGATCCTCCTCCTTCTTCTTCTCTTGATTACTCTGAGTAGCCTTGGGATCTGCCAAAACCAAGCTAATATTATATATCACAGAAACATCGTTTATCAATCTTTTGGTCTCCATTGTTCATCATTGAAACTTACCTTGTTTGCCATTTGTGGATTTGCAATTGCTTTTATCCATAGGAACATAACCTTCAACAGCATTAGAAGGACCCATCCACTGCTCTAGAGACAATTCTCCACCTCTCACTTCAAAATTCTCACGAATCGTCAGCTTAGACAAGCCTAAATCCTCATTCACGTCTAAATCACTAAACAAACCCAGAATCTCATTCAACTTCACCGTATCAAAATCCGAGGTACGTGCCTCTTGCAAACTCCCCGAGAAGGCTCGGCTACTAATAAGACAATCCGCCGAGCAAAACTTTCTGGTCTCCTGTAAATCGTACACTTTGTGGTCTTTGAGTGATATCCGATACTTTCCTCTTCTAGAAACCTCGGAAGGTAGTGATGTTCGACAGAGAGGGTAACCGCAGAGCTTAGCGATCGTTCGTTCCGTGACGACATCCTCGTAGTCTAATCGAGACATCAATTTCCGAGCCGCGAAGAGCTGCTTCTGATCGGTGATTCCGTCGAGCATTGAGAGCTGAAGCTTGTGAACCGCATCGTTGATGGCGATTACTTGATCCTTTGACATCTTCGAAAGCTTGCAGTGAAATTCTTCTAATGGAATCAATCGGCTGTTCTGATATCGAAATAGGGTTTTGACAACGTAATCGATTCTCCTGGAAAAAAGCTTGACGCTCAGAGTGGAAGAGAAGAAGACCAATATTGGTTAGTTAGCGAATGCGAAACACCTAAAACAGAAAAGGCGGTTTACGTTATTGGGCCGAGAAATTGCGCATTATTATGGGCCGAGAAATAACATATGGAATATCTAAAGTGAATCATTCTGTTTATGGTAAGTGGAAGCTTTATTATGGGCCAAGATATAACATATTTTGATTAGAAATTTTGGTATATATTTGGAGTATCAAATTGTTGTTGTTGAACAATTTCCAATCAAATTTTTGTTTTTAAATTAAAGTCTTTATTAATCGATGAGAACTGTTCAAAAGTCAATTGTGATTTTTTCATAAATTTCTGTATGCAACCACTATATGATTGGTGGGTACTAAAGCTAACTATCTTGTATTTGAGGTTATACGAATACAGTTCATATATACATGAATGCACCATTCCCATAAGCCTACCGAATCCAAAAGTTAGTTAAACCTTTATCTTATCCATTGTGATCTTTCCGGACAGAGCTGTCAAACGGGTCGATCCGCACCCAAACAAGCCATCCGCGGTGCGGTAGAGTTTTGTTTTTGTGTGGATAGACACGGGCTGGCCCGCCTAGGAACAAGGTCTCTAATTATATGTCCAAGCCCGCCTCGTATTATCTAGCGGGTTAGCGGGCTAGTCCATGAATAAAAGCATTCATATATCAAAAACTCTATCTAAATCATAGTTTCATCGTTTACACATCATTTTTTCTAATATCTTAAGAGCCATAAACCATAACTCATCAAATAGTAATTTCTCATATTCATTCTAAACTTCTAACAGAAGTTTAAATAGAGAAAAAGCAGAAGTAAAAAAAGATTATAAAATAGAAAAGTTTTAATATAAAAAGAGTAGAGAGAAATTGTATAAATACTCAAAATTTTAGATAATACCAATTGTTTTGAATTTGATATTTTCTATAAGTATCGAACTTATCTTTGGTATTTACAATTTAAGAAAAAAAATATCAAAAAACAAACGAAATTGGATTTGTTTTTGAAATTAACAAACAATCATTGCAGAGTTTGATTTCAAGCTCTTTAACTTTAATCAGAAAAAATTAAATCAATAACTTAACATGACGAGTTTTCAGTTTTGGTTGAATGTAGCTCGGTTCTATGTTAATTATGTCTCTAAATTTATGATTATGTCGTGACTCTTGAATTTTTTTCGTGAGTGGCTTTTGAGTTTACTTGGAACAAAACACACACAATAATAAAGAATTAGAGTTTTATTAGAAATATAGTACTTGGAAACCTTTTATTTTAAACAAAAGGTTCACAAATCATATTTTAATTTAGTGTTTGGCGGATTATCCGCAAATCCACAACGGATAAATCCGCTTAGCCCGCAAGCCGTAACAGACCAGTCCGCGAGGCCTGCTTCTAAACGGGTTTAGAAAATTATGTCCAAACTTGTCCAGTGATGGGCCTATAAGGGCCTGGCCCGCAGATCGCGGACCCGATTGACAGCTCTATATCAAGATTAACTTCTAATTTATCATACTCATCGTATCTCACTTTAAGTCAAATTAATTTTTGGACTTTTATTTAAAGTCAGATGATGATTTGTTTTTCTTAAACAAAAAGAAAATTGTGGAACGAATGAAAGAGTCGAAGAAAAAATGACTTGCTGCCATATATCTCAATATCTACCAGAAATAGAATTAATTTCAATTCAATGGATTAGAAACATAGAGAGAAATATCGAAAAAGAATTGATGCATTACGAAGAAGCTAAGTTCATGGATTAGAGGCATAGTGTTGGTAAGAATGGTTTCTTCACATCTATAAGATATCCAAAAAATACTAACACATACATATTCTTTAATACTTAATTCACGGAAAAAGTAATGGAAATTAAATTTGAATAACTTGATGGTATTGTAGATTAAAGAAAAACATCAACCTTTCCTTTCACTGAGAATGTATCCTTTGCTTCCATGGACACTTCAGTCACATGAACAGTTGCGACATACTTTGCACAACTCTTTTGTCTCTTGTCTAATCTCTTCGTCAATCTTGAATGCGTTTTTCAGTATGTCCCGAACTATCTCGTATGATTTTTTTTCTACGTGTGACAACAACTTCCTCTAGGAAGATCGCAACCGCCAGTGGTGCTCCAGCATCCTCACTGTTCCAAAGTATAAGTATTGGAATTAAACATTATAAATTTATGATAAATCATAGAAATCAAACATATTGCTACCGAACAATTCCTAGTGTATGTAATCATTGAAACCCCTAATTTAAAAAAAAAAATAATAATTTGTGATCGAAAGGAAAGGAGACGAAACACTTCTACTCCTAACTTCACCAAATTTTTGATTCGAAAGCTTCCGATCTGTTCCAATCCATTTCCAATTCTGAATCGTGCGTTTCCACGGCGATTCCAAAATCCATTTTATGAGAAGCGCGATTCCAGTGTGATTCCATTAATGTAAATTATTATCCTTGTCAAGGATAGGTACAAGACGTCTTGGAACATAAAAGTGAAATACATATGTTGAATTAAGAGGAATCACTTGTCGAACTAGTTGATCAGCTGGCTGCTGTGTTACGAGTCCTTGGAACCCATTGCATTTTGGAGCCGGGGGAAGAATCTCATGTGGTGCATTTTGGAGATGCATTGCTAGCCAATATCCACTTGATAAAGACCCGAATCTGTGTAGTTCCAACCCAACAAGTCATCATGACTTGAGACTGACTGAACTAAGTTTTAATTGTTCAACGTGGTGGGGATATCTTGAAGCCAGAACACAGATTGAATAATTTCCATATTTCCAAACCGAGTATCTATCATTCATCAGATCACTAACTTCTTAGAACATATGTTTCAACTCCTTCGATTTGTCAAGGTGGTATGTGTAGGAAGCCATAGTTCCGTCCAGATGTAGTAACGTCCCTGTAAGACTCTTGCTCAGAGGCTGGTAGGTGATTGCAAGATGCCCACACTTGTTTTGCTAAGAGAGCCAGATTGAATTGATATTAAAAAATTTAACTTCTTTGGAATAAACAAACTGATATTGAAATTACCAGCAATTTAACCAAAGTGGTGATCAAACTGATACTACAAAATTAAATTAAGCCAAAAAATCCGAGACAACAAATTGTACCATAATCACTGATGATGGAAATTATGAATACCATAACAAGATAATCCAGAAACATAGCTTCTCAGAGAGAAGAAACTGAAAACTCAAAACATGATCCAAGATAACAAAAGGCTTCAGGTAAAGAACAAACTCTAAGCAGCACCCTTTCCCTTCTTCTTCTGAATCTTTTTCATGTAGAACTCTAGCTCTTTACCTTCCAATATGTATCTGTTTACAAAATTCAAATGAAATCTAGCATGAGAACAAAGTCTTAAGTAGATTTCAACAAATCAAAATATAGATCAAGGAATGATATGCATACCCATCAGCACGTCCGCACTGGCCAGGCCTTGAGGAGATACAAGCCAACAGACGACCGCTTGAAAACTGGTCCTCAATGTGTGAATCGAGATTGCGACCTTCTTGACGCTCCTTGATCTTTCTTTGGACATGGTTGCTCTTCTTGGTCTCCTCAGCAGCAGCTGGAGCTGCCTCTTCAGCTTCCTATAGAAAATAGTATATATGCTTAGTTTCTTTGGTTGAATTGAAAATCAGCATATAATTATATAAGTAAATCACTGTCTAACAGAAATGATTTGTCTTACCTCTCCATCCTTCTTGGTGGCAGAAGCAGCAGCCTTCTTCTTACGGCCAACCTCAACACCGTAGTGGCTGAGATACCACTGCTTGAAGGGAGCAGCATCCACCTGAACAATGGCACTCTTAACAAGAGTTTTAGTACGAACAAGTTCATTGTTGGATGCATTGTAGACCACATCAAGGACTCTGGTCTTGCGGGTAACTGCTTCACTTCCCCAAGAGTAGTTACCGGTATCGAGCCTCAACGCACGCCACTTGACATTACCTCCACGAACCCTGATTCTTCTGACAGTCTTGTTGCTAGACAGCTTGGTGTTGGCAGGCTGCCTTCCCATTTCATACCTTCATAAACCCAAACACAAACTTAAGAAACCAGAAGTATACCAACAAAAACTCAAACCTATCATGAATTAGCATCGCCATTATTGTGATAAACTAAATAGTCCAAATTCAGTAAGCAAGCCACAATCAGAGAAACACAACAAATGATCTAAAGTAACATTTTCACCAATACTACTGCTCCTGAGATTGGTAGTCCAAATTCAATAAAAATTTAAGCTTTACACAAATGTTTTGCAAATGACATTTTAAGGCAAACCCCTCGGATTAACATATGTCGGCATCTGATTATCTTTCTACATTGTTTCTAAACAGAGCTTCGCAAACTAACACAAGCAGAACAGAAAATGAATCGAAAGTAATCTGAATACGAAATACAAAGCTTACTTTCGCTTCTTCCTCCATAGCTTCTGTTTGCCTCCAGTGGCACGCCTCTTGTGGATGGAGTCACGAGAAATACCTAACAGAAATCACGGTTCCTTATCAGATTCTAGCATTGAAACATTCAATACCATACACAGAAAAGAAGAACATATATCTTCATTCGGATGGAGAAATCGAGTAGAGAGAAGGTTCGTACCCATGGTTGCCTCTTAGGGTTTCTCCGTCAAAATTTTAGCTGCGCAGGATTTGAGAGTTGCAGACGAGGAGCTAGTTAAAATGGTCGGCATAAAACCCTAGTTGCCGATACTATTTATATGGCCTCTGAATATTTGGCCCATATAAATTACTTGGGCCTCTCATTTTTCAACACCCCATTTTCTAATTACTTGGACCTTTTTTCAAAACTACAATTTAATAAAAATGTAAAATTAAATCTATATGTAATCAATACAATGAAACTTGAGTTTGTCTCTCCATAGAATGCCAAATAAGCTCAATTGTGTTATGAAAAGATGACAAATCATACTAAAAATCAACCAATAAAATTATAACAATTAATACACATAATCAAAAAATTTGCCAAGGTAGAAGTGAGTAGAAGGAAAAGGCAAATTTAATTTAGTCCTTAGATTTAGTGAATTGCGTGTTGTGGTTATAGAGTCTTCATTGAAACCTGATACGCTCAAACGCAATTGCGTGTGGTGGTTATGGAGTCTCCGTTCAAGCCTGATACACTCAAAGGCAAAGTGGCTCTCATCACCGGCGGTGGATCCGGCATCGGTTTCGAGATCTCCTCTCAGATTGGCAAACATGGAGCTTCAATCGCCATCATGGGACGCCGGAAACAAGTCCTCTACGACGCCGTTTCCGCTCTCTGATCAACTGAAATTCCGGTAAATCATTTCTCGATCCGCGTTTTAAGGATTTTCGTTGATTTTTTTGGATTTGCTTGTTGATTTCTCCTCTGTTAAAGGCTATTGGATTGGAAGGTGATTCCGCGAAACCCAGATCGGATTCGCCGTCAATTGCGGAAGAATCGAAGAACGATGCGAAAAAGCCTATGGTTTTGAGCCAGACTGATAAAGTTGCCGAAATGAAGAGCAAAATTGAATTGCTGAAGAAGAAGCCTGGTGATTTCAAGCCGGAAAAAGTTTCTTGTTGGGAGAAAGAGGAGAGAGTTCCGTTTCTGTTTTTTATCTGATTTCAAATGAAAGTGCCCGGATTGTGATCACTGATATTTTGTGTAACATGTTGAGAACTGTTACTGAAGAAGAAGCCTGGTGATTTCAAGCCGGAAAAAGTTTCTTGTTGGGAGAAAGGAGAGAGAGTTCCGTCTCTGTTTGTCGCGTTGGCTTTTGATCTGATTTCAAATGAAAGTGGTCGGATTGTGATCACTGATATATTGTGTAACATGTTGGGAACTGTTATTGCCACTTCTCCAGATGATTTGGTCGCTACTGTCTATCTTGCGGCGAATGAGATTGCCCCTGCTCATAAAGGTGTAGAGTTGGGAATTGGTGAAGGTTCCATTATCAAGGCAATATCCGAGGCTTTTGGTAGAACTGAGGCGCAAGTTAAGAAGCTAAATACAGTACGTTGATCTTTCTATTGGTTGCTTTGTAATCCAATGAGGTTGTCTGGTGGAATGTGTTTGCTATAAGATTTTTGAATAGGAAAATCAGCAGTTCTGAAATTAAACTAGAAGGTGTCTTTTTGTTTACTGTATCACTACTCGGTTTATAGGAACTGGGAGACTTGGGGCTCGTAGCAAAAGGAAGCCGTTCGTCTCAGACTATGATGTTCAAGCCCGAACCATTGACTGTTGTCAAGGTTTTCAATACATTTAGACATATTGCTAAGGTACTTAAAAGCCGTTGTTGTTTCTGGGCATATAAGGGGGTAACCGAAAGAAATACTCTAAAAGGTAAAAGAATTCACCCAAAAACTATGATGATTCACAAAACAAAGAAAACTAACAAGAAGGTAATGTCTTCTTCGCAGATGAATACTTTTATTCACGCTTACCGATAATTTATTAGCGATTAGCACAGGGAGGAGTGAGATTGGCAGCTACCCTAAACAGAATTTTCGGTTGAAGCTGAGTTTATAGCATCTTATTCTCTGAAGTTTCTATCTCATAAAGATGAAAAAAGAGAAATGTGGAACTGTACAAGCAAAGATGCAGTTTTATGATATAGTACATGATTATAAGAGAGAACAGATTGTTGAGATTTTCTTCCTGTTGACAACAAAACCCAAATCTATTTCAGATTGCACAGTAGATGGAATTCTGGCTCAGCATGGGATGTACACCAAGCTTCTTGTAAGCATCACGAGGTAATTTCCAATGCCATGGTCTCTCTACTCTATAAGCTTACCTCACATTCTATTCACGGGAATTTGATGTGGATAGGGATTCATAACTTGAGATTTTGTCACAATTATAAACTACATTCTCCGTTTAGTCATTTTGTTGGTAGAATTTTTTTATATAATTTATTCATAAAATGGCATTGTAAATTAAAGGAATATAGCAATTGCTGGAATGTTTTACATTGTAAGGAATATAGTTACTTAAAGGAATGTAACGATAATGTGTTTAAATGGGAAAATGAGTGTAAGGAGAAAAATATGTCTAATGAAACGAATACAAATAAATAACCTTTTTAGATGTGAATAAAACAAATGCTTAAGAAACTGATAAGAACATAATATGTTTAGAAGAAAAATGTATTTAAAAATAAAAATTTAGTCTACTTAAGAAATGAAAAACAATTAAACATAATGCATATAATCAATGAACCGGAAAATCTCTTTGTAGATGAAACAATTCATCCTCAACTGGAATTTCACTAAGTAGCATATCGTAGTCTCGATATTCCCTCATAATGATTTCCAGAACAAATGGACGACAGTTTTGTCGACATATGCTAACAACTTCCATCCCTTGATTTTTCCATAGTTGATTGAGGTAGTTGGATCCTTTAGCCAGTGTCCCTTTATTGATTAAGAGCATTTCATATAGATACATAGCTTCTGGATGAGTAGCTTCTGTTGCATAGGATAGTTGAGCAATCCCTGTAGGAAATTTTTTTTTAAAATATAAATCAATCAAACCACACAAAAATATAGCATCCATATTTCCATGCATTGCACATTCATATAGCAAATCAAATTTAGGAGGGATCGTGTCCTTCTTCCACGGTGTGGAAAAATCTCATTGATATTAAGTTTCTTCAAAACATCTGGGAATTTGGAGATTCTAGCCAATGTCTTGCATGAGATGATAGCAGCTTTGAAATCAAGAGCAGATTCTTCTCTAACTTTTCCAAGTATGGCTGCTAACATATCATCTGGTAGATCAGTAAGAACTTGATTGAAACTTTTTTTACACATGATTTAGTAGTTTGTTAAGTGATCTGAGTGATTCAAAAGTGAGAACCATAATGATCTATTTATAGTCATATTTTCTTTTCATATTTTAATAATAATTTGCCATATTAATCATTAATAATTATAAAAATAAACATGTACTCATTTTGACTCTAATAAATAAAGTACATTGAACATGAGTTATTACAACGTTTGAAAGAAAACTTTGCAGATTCATCTTCTTAATGAGTTCACGGGAAATAAAACGTTTCGAAGAAAGTGTATCCATTGAGAAAATGTATTCATGTATTTGAAACTATAATTACACTCTTGTCTTTTACGAACCATAATGATCTAATTGTAGTCATATTTTTTGTTTCACATTTTAATAATGAATGGCCAAACTAATCATTAACAATTATAAAATAGACATGTACTCATTTTGACTTTAATAAATAAAGTACATTTAAACATGAGTTATTATAAAGTTTGAAAGAAAACTTAATGAGTTCAAGGGAAATAAAACGTTTAAAAGAAAGTGTATCTCATTCAAAGAAACGTTTCAGATTAATGTATTTGAAACTATAATTACACTCTTGTCTTTTACGATGCTTTAATACGATGCATTCAATCATTAAATGTTGAAAACTTGTTAACACTAAATTCCCCAATTTCTGTCGTCTAGAATTAACTAATTTGCATCTGAAGAGTAAATGTCAAGATTTTGTAAGGTCATTAAATTCCCAGATTATACTATAAATACTCAACTTTGTCATTTGGTTATTCTCATTTTACTCATCATCTTTTCCTTATTCTATTTTTTAAGTTTTCCACCATGGGTTCTAAAGAAGGGAATTTGAGTGTTATGTTGTCCAAAAAGGTTCCTCTCAACGAGCTTGTGATAGGGAAAAGCATGCAACATGTCGTCGTTCGTATCTTACGCATGTGGGAAGCTCGTAATTTCAAACTCAATGGAACACTCATGAGTCTTGACTTACTGTTACTGGACGAAAAGGTACGTTTAGATTAAGTTCATACATCATTATTTTATACGCTATAATGCATTATACTATAATTAATAAAACATTAACGTTACAGGAAACTGTAATTCAAGGATCGATCTACCACCGCCGTATACACAAATTTAAAGATCTACTTGAGGAAGGAAAAATGTATCTAATTAGCGTCTTTGAAATTGTTTCCACCTACGGTCACCATAAGGTGACAGACAATCCATTCACTATCAGATTTATGGATACAACTCAGATCACCAAATTGGAAGAAGGGGTTTGTTCAATAAAACTATAGAAGTTCAGGTTGCACTCTTATACAGAATTCCACAAGTTTGCAGACACCAATCTTCATTTGTTAGGTAAATAATATCATTCTTAATTTTGAAATTTGACCTTATATATGTTAAATGTTTTTTTTAAGAGTTTACGTTTACTGTAAATTAGATGTAGTGGGGCAGATATTGCATCTTCAAGGCTCCAATTTGGAAGATTCAAGTTCAACCGGAAAAATCATCCTCCTTCTCTTGCTAGACGAGTTTGTATTGTCATCCAAGTTCTCTGTTTTTCCCTAAGGCAGTACTAAATCTATTGGTTTTATATTTTTTTACAGCAACTCAACTGTGCGAGTAATGCTTTGGGATGAACAAGCAGCAAACTTTCGTCAACAATTCCACAAAGCTGGTCTCAAAAACAGCATCATTGTCTGCACATGCTTGAATCCAAAAATGTTTGCTGGTGAAAAAAAAAACCATTATTTGCGTATATAAAATTAATCTTCCGGATTATTAATTTCTATAATTTCAGGGAAATTGCATTTAAACTCGAGTGGATCAACAAAGATTTATATCAACTATGGTTTAGAAGTTGTAAAAGAGTTCATGAAAAGGTAATAACAACAATATTTTGTAGTTGCTTTATTTGTTGTTGACCTTCAAAACTAAATCTCACAAATATAGAATGGGAATTGAAGACACTATCAACCCTGTCTCCATACTCGAAGATAACAACCAAAACATCAGTTTGGAAAGTTGGACTATTGAGCAGATTTTGGAATACGTATGTAGTGGAGCAATGCAGATATTGATTTATTATAACTATTGTTCATTGGAATAGTTTTTTTTTAAAAGTATATAGAAACTAATAGATGGATGAAACAAAAACACAGGAAAAGGAAGTGCTCTGTCAAGCAAAAGTAACTGATATATCTGGTCGTAATGGATGGAAATATTTATCTTGTGCTTCATGTTCAAAGAAGCTAAGCCGGTCTGCTACATCCCTCATATCCAATTCTTGTAACAAAAGCTCCACAGTTGAATTGCAAGGTATGCTTCACATTTCCTGTATACAAACAAATACAAACAAATCCCTATTCGTAAAGTACAAAATTGCTTTATTATATATGTTGAAACAGGTTTAGAGTCGAGTTAGAAGTTGAAAGTGGTAACAGAACAAGCACATTTGTTTTGTTTGACCGAGATGTAAGGAAACTTACACACACCACAACTGAAGAGATTTCTGTCTCACATGTAATTCTTCAAATGCTCCATTAAAACTTGATATAAAAATTCTCATAAGATTGAGTATGTCTTTAAACTCTGTTTTTTTTTAAATTTCCTTATAAGACAGGAAAGTAAAGGGGAAGAGAGTTCAACTAGACTTCCAAAATGTCTTAATGATATTATTGGGAAAACCATGGAATTTCAGGTCAAGATCACTGACCACAACTTCCAAGCTTCTAACCAGACATTCACTGTCTCTCGGGTTATGAAAGAAGATATACTCACACAGAGTTCCATGACAATGACAAATTCGGAAGAGAACGAAAAAGTTGATATTAAAACAGAAGATGGAAACAAGCTTCCTACTTACAACTTTGCTAATTCTGATGACAAAGAAGAGAAAAAATCCAAAAGAAAGCGGCTAAGATGAGAGCAATGCTAAACTTAGTATCTAAGTGAAATGTTTTTTTATCACATCTCAAGACATTTAACTTCTCACTCCACATCTGTGTTTCTCGTGACTGTTGTTTCATATATAATCTTAATATAATTTATAATTTAATAATACTTTAATCGCTTTTCTTCTAAAATATTTTGGAAAACAAAATAGTGACAAACAAAATAGTGAGAGTATGTGGTCACCGGAAGAGTAATTCCAAAACTAAATAGTGACAAACAAGCTATATTGAAACACATGCTCAGAACATGTACTTGTCAATTAAAAAACCCAAAACTGGAAATTACAGCTTAATCATTATGAAAAAAATTCCAAAACAAGCTTATTTTGCAAAAAACATCTACATAGCAAAATATGACTTCGTGCCTTTGTAAACGATAAAATTATATTATACATATTTTTTAAAAATATATAATTATTATGTTTAAAACAATAAAATAAAAAACAAATCCCACGGCATCGCGCGGGTATTAACCTAGTGTTGTTAATTTTCGACTGCCAAATTAATCTAAACATTGGTTTAAAGAAAAACAAAACTTTTAACAACAAAAGATATTTTGTTTTACAACGCCTAGAGGTCGCTTGTTCGAGTGATTCTTAGGACAAAACTAATATTATATGTTGTGGTTTCGGGTCTGGAGGGATTACGGTATTCGGCCCCGAACCTCCTGGTAATTCTAAAAGAAAAGAAATTTTGTTAGACAAAAAAAAAATTGTTAAGAACTCGACAACTTCTTGGGGAGCTAAAACTTCAGTATGTATTATTTCACCAAACAATCAGAAAAGGGTACGCGGAAGCGGAAGCGTTTAAAAGCGTAAAAACGAGTTTTTTAAAAAATTGACAAAACGGGTATGTGTTGGAAGCATGTATATATATATATATTTATATATATTATATATATATATTCATTTATATATCATGAAAATTCAAACATACGATAAGATCATATTAAAAACTTATTTAAAATTTTTAATTACATCAAAGATAAAAATCATAATATTCAGATAGTTTTTATGTTTTTTTATTTCATTCAAACAAAAATAAAATACTATAATTTTTTTTATAAAATTCAAGATCGATTTAATGTCTTTTTTTTAACACTGCAATTTTATTATTATTCTGTTACAAATTATGAGATTTATTACATTGACGATTTTATAACAAACAAGTCTTTCATCTTGATCCACGCCAGACGATTCTACCTTGCCCCACGCTGAAGATCTCATGTAAGTTAGCCTCCATTAATCTGCACAAATATCAATAAATCGCATCTCCTAGGATACGAACCCAAGATCTCCTGGTGTAGAAATTTTAAACCCCAGATCGATTTAATGTCTATGATTAAAATAGTTAGACAAATGGCTAGCTGAATCAATTTAGAATTTACGTTTGCTTCTACCTTCTACTTATTAGTGTATTTCCATTTATTTCTAGTTAGGATTCTTGACATAGTATTTGTCGCAAAAAGAAATACGCTTAATAGTCAAACTAATTTTGGCCAAAATAAACTAAAAAGCCTACGAAATATCTCTTCATCTTATTCGTTAGCTTCTGATCTGTGCCAATACATTTCCAATTCTATATCGGTAGCTGCAATTCCTGGTCAAAGATACTACCTCTATGTTTTGCCATAACTTTGTTTGAATAAAATCACAAGTAAAAAAATTAGGAAGATTTTTTTTTTTTTTTTTAATTTCTTTTGGAGAAACTTATAAGAGCAATAAGCATTGTTATCTACTACTATCTGACTGCAACTAGTGCATTTACACACCAAAACCAAATATTTGTAGATCAAAGAAACACAAGAATTCATCTTTTGGAGACGATCACTAATATCAACATGGACATCGACACGACGATCTTGAACCCTGAAGTGTCCCAGAAATTTGGTTTCTCTCCAGAACCCGATTCATTCCACCGTTTTCCGGTAATCTCATCTCTTAGCTCTTTGATCGCCTTGTCTCGCCTCTCCCCCATCTGCGCTCCATTCATCAATCACACGATAAACCATTTCGTTTCTCATATGAATCAATAAAATAAGGTAAACTGAATTGAAAGCCACAATCATCAACTTTTACCCTTTGTAACTTTCTTGTTTGGCTACGAGCTTCTTGCAGACAAAACTCTAGTTTCAGTACCTTCTTCTTTAGCTCTTGATCTGCTCTTCTTTGTCTCTCCAACTGATGTTCCAACAGATGATCATGACAGTGGTCATTTATCAGTCAAAGATTAAAACTTTACGACAGTAATAAAAAACCCCAACAGACACACAAGAAGAGGAAGGACAGAGATATGAATGTTGCACCTGAGATTCAAGTTCCTTAGTCTTGAGTTTCCAGTGAGCTGACATTAACCTTATCTCATCTTTTAGTTTTGCAATCTCTTCGTCTTTAACTGCCAATAGCATGTTCATTCTCTCGAAGTTTGTTGAAGAAACCTCTTCCAGAATTTTCCGAAGCTCACCTTCTGTGCCTTTCCTAGACTTTGCAACAGCCTCGGTTATCTCAGACTCGATTCGTATAACTTCGTCTCTCAACTGTTTCTGAGAAGACTCTCTTGTCCTTAGGTCTCTCTGCAGATTACCAAGCTGGTGACCTAGCTCAGTTACACGGTCTTCGTGTTCTCTTAGAGAATGTGTTTTGTCGTCAAGTTGTTCTGTTAACACAGAGCATTGAAGCTGTGCGGATTGAGCAGAAGCAGCACTAGTTTCTGCGATTTCCTTTGTTAAAGCTAGCTGTGATCTCAGATCATCCACTTCTTCGAGAAACTGTTTTCTCAAAACAAATTTATGACACATAAGAAAATAATGCATTGCATAATACCTAAATGGTTCTCATATTATGTTCAGTGAGAGACTTTAACCATCTTATGTTCCAATTTTATTCTAAATTCTAGAATCATTCAAGGAGCTCTTTTTGAATAGGTCAAGCTTCACTGGACACATTTATTATAATAAATTTTGAGATTGAACACACTCAACTTTCCACACTCAGCTTCATCTACTTTCCTGAAGATCTAAAGGGCCATTGATCCAATATATACCAAAGTATAATGATTAGCTTAGAAAGTTGTAACCACATATACTTTTCAGTAACATATAAAAACACTTCTCAAAGCCCCAAACTTTTACAGATATATATATATATATATATATCAAATTTGGAGTAGTCTTAAGTTATTATTATAAGGCTGAATCAGAATTAAAGACAGATAGCAAAAATGGTTTTGTTTGGGAAGAACAAACCTTTTCAGCAGCAGAAGTTGAAGCTTCAAGCTGAGAATTTCTATCTTCCAATTTCTTCTGCAAATTAAAGATCTCTAATTCCATGTTCTTAGCTTTTGTCTCTGCTTCCTAGAGGGAACAAAAAGCAAATCATTTCTCATCTGATACAAATAATTCAAAATCGACCCCACCAAAGCAGTAGCAACAAAAAGATACAATTTTGAGAGTAAACAATGAATCAAAAACACAATGAAAACTTGTAGATTTTGAAGACAAAAAAAAGGACTTACTTTTCTACAAAGGGTTTCTTTAAGAAAGAATTGTTCTTGAGAGACCAAACGACCTCTCACTTGTTTCAGCTCCGCCGCCATAGACACAACGTTCCGCCGGAAACTCTCTTTCTTCTTATCCAAATCTCTCAGAAGTGGATCCACCGTCGTTTTGACGAATTCAGACATCAGGGTTTTGTCCAATCTCTCATACAATTGAGAATCTGTTCAAGCATCGGATCGAATCTCAGAAACACTGAAAAGGAAGAAGAAGAAGATGAAACAAACGAAATATTCAATGCATGTGAACAAATCTTAAAAAACAGAGTTGACCATTTAAGAACTTTTAATGAATCAAAATTTAAAATACTACTATTCTTCAGACAATTTGAGGTATAGAAAGAGTATAAAAGTCGGCGACTTTACGAGTTGCTGTTGAAATTAAACAGTAGCTGAGTCTTCTGGGTTTTCCTCTCGAGTGGTTGGTTTTTTTAATTTTCTCGGGAAAATTCGTTCGAGAAAATCAAAGTGTTGCTTCGGTGACAGAGGAAAGAGAAATGGGGAAAGGAAAGGAAACACGTAAAGAGGGCAACACGCAGGCAATGAATTCAAAATAAATGAGAGTTTGGCTTATTTGTGTGAGTGAGACAGACACATCTGGAAATATAAAAATCAAAACTTTATTAATTTAACTAATTATAGATTTTCTAATTTATTGTTTTGTGAGAAATAAAGGATTATTTAACTTCAATAATAAATTGTTTCTCTCCGGACTCTCCGGTGTTTGCATACCCATGGAAAGAAATACGAATCCAGAAAGGATAATTTTTTCAAAAATATTAATGTTAATACTCCAAGAATCAAATACAATATTTGTGGGAGAATAAAAATGTCCAAATACATCAATTTTGATTTTGTATGACTACTACTATTAGGTTTGTTAAAAGCCATTTAGGTTTAAGGATTGGTCTTGATAAAATTGGATAATTCTATGTTAAATGAAACGTTAATTCACTAACAAAATCAGGACCGGCCATGTAGTTATGAAGATTTTAAGATGTCTAAGAAAAAAATTAGAATCCAAGAATTGAGAAGAATGCCCACCAATCAAATACATGAGGTATCTTTCGAGGTTGGTCATACATTAGTCCAGTCCTGCGTTGGGAGAATTTTGCTATAGATGGTTTGTTGTCTTTTTTTTTTTTTTTGGGTCTAAAGATGGTTTGTTGTCTATATTTGATTAGATTTACTAGCATAGAATTTAGAACAATCGTTAATGTTTGTTTGTGACAAAAAATAAATAAAGATTGTTAAATGCTCATGAAAATGTTTCATTGTTTTTATCCGAAGACCAAGAAAAAGCGTCAGAAAACAATAGGAGAAGATAGTACCCAAAAAAGTGTATTAAAATAAATAAATATTAGTATTATATTGGTTAGAAAAAAAGAAAATGTTTTGGAAAACTAATTAGGTTATTGGTAGATTATATAGAAGTGGCTTGTGTTTAAAAAAAATTAAAACGCATTGTTTTGGACATTCACATGGATATAAACTTTTGCTTTCGACCTATTTGCATACACGGAGAGAGGTCTATCCATAGGCTACACTTTTTTCAAAGATTAGTCTGGACCTTTTTATAAATTTGAGATTTATCCTGAGTTTAAAAAAAAAAAAACGTGAAATGAGGAGAGTGGTTCGGATCATATTATATCTTCGACTTAACTCCAAACCGAAACTAGCTCAAGCGTAGATAAAGACAACAATGTAAACCGTTTCAATTTTGTAAATTTAATAGTTTTTTTTTTTTAATTTTTTTTTTTTTACGTCTAAAGTTTCATTGCATTACTAGAAATATTACATCGGCCATTGTATTACATATCTTTGAGAATGTATTCTCGCGAACCTAGCAAGTTGATCAACAACATTATTTGCTTGTCGTGAGATTTTAAGGAAATTGAAATTACAAAGGCTTGCATTTCTACAGATATCATACATTTGAATCGTATATGGATAATACTTCAAATGAAGAAAATCCTCACAAACATCCTGTGCTTGCAAACGCCATATACCTGTTGCAAATCTCCACAAAATGTGACATTCTTATATCCCAGCCTGTGAACTTCAATCACCGCCATTCTCAAAGCTTCCACTTCAGCACATGCAGAAGATTGTGTAAGAGGTAAAGACCCTGAGCCACGGAGCAATTGGTTTAGCCTGCAATCATAAAGACTCCCACCAATACCTATGTTATCATACGGTGAAATCCATGATGCATCTACAAGACAAAATGTTTGCTGACAGGTATCCACAATTTCATGTAATGATACTGGAACATGCATATTAGAATATAATGATAATCTAATATCTTGCTGTCCTTCCGAACATTGCTTCTCCAATGCATCCTGCTAGCAATTATAATCATAAATAGCTTTACTAACAGTAACCAGTATTGGCCATCTCCTTGAGTTGAAAATTACTTCATTTCGTTGCTTCCAAATTCTCCAGTCCATAAAATGAAAAATCAATGCTTGCTCTGCATCCGCAGAATCAGAAAACAGAGCACAAAAGGCAGAGTAAATTTCCAGCAATGTATTTGAAAGGAAGCATGAAGTATCAGGATTCGGTATTGGTGCAATCTCCCAAATTTCTCGACTGATTCTACACTAGAAAAGCATATGATTAATTGTTTCCTCTGAGTCACCACATAGAGGACATGTACTATCTTCTAATATCCTTCTATTCTTAAGTTTTGAAGCTACCGGAAGAGCATGATGTAATACTTTCCACCAATAATGATGTATTTTCGGTGCAATTTAAACTTCCATAATGTCTTAAACTGCGCTAAAGGAGTATTAGAAGACTGACCATAGTCATGGCGAAGGAGATTGTAACCAGATTTAACTGTATAAGCTCCATTAGGCTTATAAACCCATGATGCTATATCCTTGCTCCTGTAACAGTTGTTCGCAGCTGCTGAATTAAGGGAATATCTGTTGGATGTATGAGAGTCCGAAGTTTATCATGATCCCAAACAGTCATTCCCTTAACAAAGGGATCTTTCACCTTCAATTGTGGATTGAAATTAGCTTGAAGTGGTTGTGGTGCAGTAGATGGCTTTGTTGGTAACCAAGCATCTCTCCATACATGCACACTTTCACCATTGCCAATGTTCCATTGTATTCCTTTCCTCAACAACTTATTGCCTTGAAGTATGCTTCTCCAAGCATAACTTGAGCACCATTTTTGTTTGGTGATATATCATGGTTTTTACCCGTTTTTGACCATGATATAAGTCATTTTCATAGAATCTTTTTGGTATTTTTCGAGTCTTTTTGAGTCTTTGTAGATTATTGGACGATTGGAGCTTTATGGGAACTTTTGGAGCCTTTTGGAGTATCGAGGAAAGAAGGACCGAAGTGATCAAGTCGGAGTCGAGATTTCAAGTCTGTGTCGATCGACACAGTCCTTTGTGTCGATCGACATGTCCGTCTGACACGTGAAGACTTCAAGTTTTGAAAAAATTCCAGTTTTGCCCAAGAAGCCCATAAGTTTATATATAGTTTTTCCTTAAGTTTTTAGGGGATATCTTGTTTTTAATTAAGACTTGGAGATTCAGAGCTTTTAGGAGATTTCAGACTTCCGGATTCCATCGCTTTCGAAACTCTGTATCTCTTACTCTAACTTTTTAATGCAATTTATTTCATTCATTATGATTTCATCATCTATGTTTGAGTAGTTTGCTTGTTAGGTTTAGGGTAGTTCTAGGGTTTGATGGAAAATTGGTAGGATTGAAACCCTGTTAGGATTTATCTTTATGTTCTTCATCTAGATTGATTTAACTCTGATTTTAGGATTGATCAACTGAAATTGGATATCCTAAGTTGCTTTAATAGATGCGAAAGTATTATTAACAACCAGACATAATCTTAGATGAGCAAAATTATCTATTCGCAAAGAAATTTGGTTTAGTAATTTTGTGAACAATTGAACCTGAACTTAATGCTTGTCTTTATTCACTGAATTTACAAAGAAATTTGGAATTTAGAGATTTAGTCATAGATAATCTCTGCAACGAAAGTTGATTGGTTTTATATTCGTGTTTGAGTTCTAGAACCATTCTTAACAAATCCTAACTGTTTTTATCCTCACGTCGATCGACACGGACATCCATGTCGATCGACACAACCGTATTTCGAGTCATTCCTGCGAATTACCCAATGCCTAACCTTTTGTCTAATTGATTTCAAGAACTTTATCATCACTCACTGTTTACATTGCTTGCTATTTTTACATTACATTCATACTTATTTACTTAGCAAAATTTGAATTCAAAATCTTTTATGTGAATTGATTTCCTGTGGATTCGATCCCTAAGTACTACTACGATCTCTTAATTTGAGAGAGTAGCTCAGGGCAAATTTGAGCATATCAAATTTTGGCGCCGTTGCCGGGGAATCAAAATCACCATTCGATTTTTGATTTTAGAGTTTTGTCTAAGTTTTAATTTTCTATTTATTTACTTCCGTTTTCTTTTGTTTTTGTCTGTTTCAGGTGCATGCTTAATCGCAAGACCAGAAGCAATCAGAATCAAGAGTTAGTGGATTTTATTTTTGAGTTAGGAGCTTTAGAAAGAGCCAACAGGAAAGCTACACGAGAAGCAGCAATGGAGCGTCTTCCGTTAGTACTGATTCGCGATGCAGCTGGGTTGTTGGTTGATAATGAAGGGAACAGGCGCGATGAGCGCGGTCAGAGGCTGGATGCTGAGGGAAACGTGATTCCTAAACCGCGCGTTGAGGATAGACGTTTGGGTCAGGAGGTGCTTGCTCGTGGGCGTACTCTGGGAGAGTACAACAGACCAGATGAATTTTATGCTAACAGGGCTGCGATTCGCCCTCCTGCGTTCCAGAGGAGCGATTTTGAGTTGAAACCTGCTTTCTTCTCACTTGTGGCGCAACACCCTTTCCTTGGTCTTTCCTCTGAGCACCCCATGGATCACATTGAGAGGTTCGAGGACTTAGCATCTAGCATTAAGGCTAACGGAGTGTCCAACGACTATCTCTACTGCAAGCTTTTCCCCTACTCTCTTAGTGGAGAAGCAGCCTACTGGTTGAAACAGCTTGAGCCAGGCTCGCTGACTACTTGGGAAGACACCAAGAATGCTTTCCTCAACAACTTCTTTGATGAGGCGAGGTCCGAGGATCTGAGGACTAAGATCTCCACTTTCAAGCAAGGATCGACTGAAGCATTTAAGGCTTCTTGGGTGAGATTCAAGGCGTATCAGAGAGACTGTCCTCACCATGGGTTCAGTGATGTTCAGTTGTTGGGTATCTTCTTCAGAGGTATTGATTGGAGGTATCAGATGGCCCTTGATTCTGCTAGCAATGGAAATTTCAACACCAGGTATCTGGAAGATGCACTGATTCTCATTGATAACTTGGCTTCCAGCAACAGTACCAAGAATGCAGATTTCGAGAGGAAGAAGCTGGGTGGAAACGTGGATGGCAGCCAAATCGCTGAGGTTAAGGCTAAGCTAGACTCTGTGCATAACCTGCTAGTGGGGAAGAAGTCAGTTCAGTTTGCTGCAGAGATAGAGACTTTCGAGCCAGAGGAGAAGGATGTCAACTACATCAATGGAGCTGGTTTTCAGGGTCAAAGGTTTAGTAATCAGCAAGTGTATCAGAAGAATGACTTTCAGAAGCCGTTCTAGAACAACTACCAGAGGAACTATGGTTCTTCTTCTCACCAAACGCCTCCTGTTCAGTCATCGGAGAACAGCGAGATGAAATCTATGCTAGAGCAGCTCTTAGAGGGTCAACAGAAGATGACAGTAAGCTTCAATGGAAAGATGGATGCAATGTACTCTGATCTGAATGGGAAAATTAAGGCCCTCAATCTCCATGTGAAGAAGCTAGACACCCAAGTTGCTCAAACTGCAGAGAATGTTAGAAGGCAAGAGGGATTTCTCCCAGCCAAGATAGAAATAAACCTAAAACTGCACGTCAATGCCATCACCTTGAGAAGTGAAGAGGAGGTTGAAAACGACGAGATTTCCGTACCAGACCCTGTGTCGATCGATACGTGTGGCTCATGTCGATCGACACGGGTCGTAAATCTCAACTCTGGGCAAAACGCAATCGGTGATGAGGTCGACACATCCTCGATACAAGGATGTCGATCGACACAGACCCTTCGTGTCGATCGACACGGGTCCCAGACGAGTCCAAACCTTTCAAAACCTTCAGTCAAAGCAGAGGAAAGGGTCTACAAGCCCAAGATCCCATATCCACGAGATGTTAGCATCCAAACACCAGAGGAGAAAGGAGGACATGCTCAACCACAACTGAGAAAGTTGCAGAAGATATTGAATCCAGGGATGTTCGTTGTTCCTTGTACGATCAAAGATATGAAATTCAAGAACTCTCTTTGTGACACTGGAGCTAATGTGAATGTCATGTCTGAGTATTTTGCTAGGAAGCTGGGGATTAACGATCTGCAACCTTCGAAGATGTCTATCGCGATGGCTGACTTTTCTTCAACATCTTCGAAAGGATTCATTCCTGAATTGATGCTTCAAGTAGGAGATTATCTGGTTCCGGTGGATTTTCAAATTATGGAGACAAAGAATGACAGGGAGAGGCCATTGATTCTTGGGTCATCATTCCTTGCCACTGTGGGTGCAATTGTGGATTTTTCCAATCAGAGAATCTCCTTCTCCAAGGTCAACAAGAATGTCTTCTACCCAGCAGTTCGTATCAAGGAGAATTCTTGTTTGACCGTTAGAAATGGAGGAGAGCCGAGTTCAGGCCTTGGCAATACGAAGAAGATCCCATGTGCTCCACCTTTGACTCCACCCTCTCTGAGCTCTAATGGAGATTTGACTGTCTGCAAGGTAAAGCGTAAAAAGACTTCCAAACCTTTCTCCAGGATCAGAATCGTTATACCCTTAGATTTAAGAGATAAAGGAGAGGTCGTTATCCAAGAGATGGTGGGAAACACTATGAAGCTCTTTCCCGGTGTTGTTCTTTTCACCGATCCACCATAGTCCTGAGCTCTGCCACAGTCAAGCTAATGACTGAAAACAAGCGCTTAGTAGGAAGCAACCCACTGGTAAGTGTAAATTATTTTCAATATTTTTGTTTTGTTTTACTAACCTTTTATTTTAAGTGTTTCATGTGTGATAAGTCGGAATTTCGGAAAAGAAAAGTCCGTGTCGATCGACATGGACCTGTATGTCGATCGACATGGCCCACAGATGAGACGGCCCAGTACACGACAACAGGTAAGTTTTCTTCTCCTTCCTTCTCATAAACCTTTCGACAAAAGCCATATCACTCGACACAATCTCCAAAACCTCCATAACTTTTTCATTCTTTCACCGATTTGAGCGATTTTCGACTCTAAACCGCTCGGATTTTCGTCCTATTTTCGTTTCTATCCACCATTTACTCGATCTAGAAAGGTATGACACCCTATTTCTACTTTTCAGTTCGATATTCAAAAGGAAAAAGGTGATTTCGGGTTGTTTTGGTCCAAATTAGATGATTCAATTGCTTAGAATACACTTTTAGAGTGATTTTGGACCTGCTTCATGCGTTAATTACGTTGATTTTGGTAGGTTAGATTTGAATTTGAGAATATTTGAGGTTTTAGGTTGTTAAAGAGGTGAAAACGAAATTGGGTTGATTTGGGGTTGATATTGTGCCACATTGGACTCATGCGCTTGCTAGAGGTTGTTTAGATAGTATTGTGGTTAATTATTGCGGATGAATTGTTTTGGATTGCAGATTTCCGAAACTGTTTTGGTTTGTGTCGATCGACACAAACATGTGTGTCGATCGACACAGACGCCCAGAAACACCCAACATGTACTGATTTCGGATTTTTGTTTGTTTGTTTTTGTCTTGGGTTGTTTGCAAATGGCTACACAGGGCAGCAAGCGCCTGCGAAAAGACAAGGATGTTGCATTTGGTTCTGGTACACAAACACAATCCGTTGCATCGCGTCATCCATGGCCACTACCTGAGGGGGAGAAGATCGCCATTCAGAGGCGATGGAGTGAGGTTCCCGCAAAAGTTCTGATACGCGATGATGTTGTCAACAGAGAAATAACGGAGGAGTGAGATGACTATGATTCGCTTCTGTACAACAAATGGACGAAAGTGAAGCTCGCTCCGACCAGATATGCTAACTCAAGGATAATGAATGCTTTGGGACTCAGGACTGAGGTGTTACGATTGCTGAAGAACGCAGGGGTAGGAACCATTACCACACACCCCTACCCTATGTACCCTGACTTAGTACGTCAGTTTTTCACCTCGGTGCGATTTGGTTATGTAGACGGGAATGCAGAGCACGCTGATGCTGGAGGACAATGGAGATTGAGTTTCAAGATCAGAGAAGTTCGCCACATGATCACTCTCTGAGATCTTTGCAGGGTGTATGGTTTCGATGAGGGTCGAGATTATCAGGTACTTCTGGAGAACATCCCGGATCTACAAGCATTTTGGGCATGATTTGGGACCGGGATGTATGCTCCTACTGCCTCCACACACACGGATGTGAAGCATCCAGCCCTCCGCTACTTGCTCCGCCTGTTCTCCACGACTATACTGTACAAGGTGGAGCTCGGGAAGATGAGGCTTCAGGAGCTGGTCCTATTGTCATATGCTTTGCGCCAGGATATCTCAGACACGGCTTGGGAAGAGTCTCAACCCTCGACTTGGATTGAGCCTCACCCTAACATGGGGGTTGTCTTCGCGGGCCACTTGCTGTCTCTGAAGAACACACCACTTACTCTGAAGAAGAGCAGTAAGCCCTTCGCAGCTGGTAGCCTCCTCACTCCCATTTTCATATTTTGTGGTATAGATACATCTGATTGCACTAGAGAGAGAGCAGATTGCTCTATGGACATGGACTACCTGATGAGAGCCACCTGGCTCAAGGGAGACTAGCATTGGGTTTTCCGCCCAGTTCCTGGCGAGCAGCGGATGGTAAAGCTGCCCATTCCTGAGCTGATGAGGATTTCTCCGGACCCTACTATGATGGCTTTTGAGCCTGACGAGAAACTTCTGCACCCAGTTGGAGCTGTGCGCAAGCAGATTACTCGGGGCACTGCTGCAGCTGGTACCTCAGACGCGGGCACTTCCAGTGTTCCACCTCAGCTTCCTCCGTTACCACCCTTGCCTGGCCAACCTCTAGACGAGTTTCAGAGTTGGATGGCTCAGAGTCTCCAGATCCTCTGGACTGCCGTGTCTACTTAGCCACGTGTGGATGCATCCGTCCTCGACCACCTACTCCACGGCCTTCATCATCATCTGAGGAGGATGATTAGATCACTTATCCTTTTTCCTGTTTCTTTTTATTTTCTTTTATTATCTAACTTTGAGTCAGTTTGTTTTATGTTTCTTTAGGATTTCAGAACTGATGAACTAATGCGATTTGCCTATGTTTTCCTCTTAATCACGTCTCTTGAGTTGTGTTTTGCAGAATGATTAGCTTTGAAATTTATTACAACGATGGAAAATGATGACCAAACTTGCAGAAATGTCTAGAGACGCTGTGTCGATCGACGTGAATCACTATGTCGATCGACACTGTTCAACATTTTGTCTCCAATTCCGCACAACTCATAATCCGGTTCAGAAAACTGTGTCGAGCGATACGGTTCTCTATGTCGATCGACATATGGAAAACATTTGGTAAAATTTCGTTTTCCCTTCCCACGTTCGTTATCCTTTTGATTCTTTTGCCTAACTCAGCTTGACAACACTGGGGACAGTGTTGTTTAAGTCTGGGGGAGGGAGTTGCTAACTTTATGTTCGTTTTTGAGAGTCAGTCCAAAACGTTTTTATTGAGTCAAAATAGTCAGTTGGAAACAATGACCCCTCTTTTGGTTTAAGTGGATCGTCTCTAATAGTTGTGTGACCATTCTTCCAGGATCGATTTCAGAGTCAGACTAATGAAAAATCCTAAGGCTGACCAGTTAACTAGAGACGTCCGTTACTTCCAGCATAATCCGCCCAGGGTTCGAGCTTATTATGCGGTCTCCTTGGTGATTGATGTTCATAGAGCTTGACTCCTCATTCATACCTGAAAAGTGTAGTCTCTGTTCATAATAACGGTACTCCTCTCCTTCATTCAAAAAAAAAAAATTAAAAAAAAAAAAATAGAAGAAAAAAAAAAAAAATTTGAATGATTTGGGGTGATATGATAGTTCTTGAGTATAAGATAAGGAAATAAAATTTCAGTGAGTCAGTACTCAAGAGGTGATCACCTGGAGCTCAAGAGCAGCAGTCTGAGTCCCTTAGAACGGATGTAGAGGACCAGCGATCTCACGACCCTGTCTCCTCATAAGGAACAATAGTAGTGAAAGCACTGTTTTTGAGTTTCTGAATCGAATAAGTCTGGGGGAGAGAAAGAGTACCAAAGGTTGTATGGTTCACTTGTCATGGTATAGTATGGGAATGAGTCTAGAAGGTTCTTGGCATCGAGATCTGGAATGAGACTCAACAATGAGGACTAGCAGGTTATGTTGATAAGCTCTGGATGAATTTGGGAGGCTGCGAATGTCTAAGGAGAAGTACATGGCGGTCTGACTTTGAGTTGGTTGTGCATTATGTGGCTTGCTAGTTGAAAGAGGTCTGTCCGGTACTCCAAAGGAAGGTAGGTTTCTGTGTTTTCAAACCTCTTTCACATTCTTAGTGTATGTTTTGCTTGAGGGCAAGCAAATGCTAAGTCTGGGGGAGTTGATATATCATGGTTTTTACCCGTTTTTTACTATGATATAAGTCTTTTTCATAGAATATTTTTGGTATTTTTCGAGTCTTTTTGAGTCTTTGTAGATTATTGGACGATTGGAGCTTTATGAGAGCTTTTGGAGCCTTTTGGAGTATCGAGGAAAGAAGGACCGAAGTGATCAAGTCGGAGTCGAGATTTCAAGCCTGTGTCGATCGACACAGTCCTTTGTGTCGATCGACATGCCCGTCTGACACGTGAAGACTTCAAGTTTTGAAGAAATTCCAGTTTTGCCCAAGAAGCCCATAAGCTTACAAGAAACTCAATCCGAATTTTTAGACTTTATATATAGTTTTTCCTTAAGTTTTTAGGGGATATCTTGTTTTTAATTAAGACTTGGAGATTCAGAGTTTTTAGGAGATTTCAGACTTCCGGATTCCATCGCTTTCGAAACTCTGTATCTCTTACTCTAACTTTTTAATGCAATTTATTTCATTCATTATGATTTCATCATCTATGTTTGAGTAGTTTGCTTGTTAGGTTTAGGGTAGTTCTAGGGTTTGATGAGAAATTGGTAGGATTGAAACCCTGTTAGGATTTATCTTTATGTTCTTCATCTAGATTGATTTAACTCTGATTTTAGGACTGATCAACTGAAATTGGATATCCTAAGTTGCTTTAATAGATGCGAAAGTATTATTAACAACCGGACATAATCTTAGATGAGCAAAATTATCTATTCGCAAAGAAATTTGGTTTAGTAATTTTGTGAACAAGTGAACCTGAACTTAATGCTTGTCTTTATTCACTGAATTTGCAAAGAAATTTGGAATTTAGGGATTTAGTCATAGATAATCTCTGCAACGAAAGTTGATTGGTTTTATATTCGTGTTTGAGTTCTAGAACCGTTCTTAACAAATCCTAACTGTTTTTATCCTCACGTCGATCGACACGGACATCCATGTCGATCGACACAGCCGTATTTTGAGTCATTCCTGCGAATTACCCAATGCCTAACCTTTTGTCTAATTGATTTCAAGAACTTTATCATCACTCACTGTTTACATTGCTTGCTATTTTTACATTACATTCATACTTATTTTCTTAGCAAAATTTGAATTCAAAATCTTTTGTGTGAATTGATTCCTTGTGGATTCGATCCCTAAGTACTACTACGATCTCTTAATTTGAGAGAGTAGCTCAGGGCAAATTTGATCATATCATTTGGCCTCCAGCAATGTTGTTTTCGGATAATACTTATCTTTATATACCTTAGCCAGCAGAGATTTCGGGTCCTGAAGCAATCTCCAACTTTGCTTTGCAACCAACGCTATATTAAAGTCCTGAAAATCTTTTATGCCAAGACCACCTAACTGCTTTGGGATTGTAATCTTACTCCATGAGATCCAATGACTTGCTGATTTATCTTTAGTAGATGACCAAAAGAACCTACGCATTACAGCTTGTAGCCTCTCAATTATTTTCTTTGGCAATACAAAACAAGACATACAATACGTAGGTAACGAAGTTAAAACCGCCTTAACAAGTACTTCCTTTCCAGCGGAGATAATAATTTGGAGTACCAATTCTCTACTTTTCGGCTCATTCTTTGTACTAGGTACGAGCATGCATCAGCTCTATTGCGGCCAACCAATTCAGGAAGTCCTAAATACTTTCCAAAACCACCTATCTTTTCAATATTAGTAAGCTGAATTATTCTCTGCCTAATATCAACACAAGTACCTTTAGAAAACATTATAGCAGACTTCCTGAAATTAACTTCCTGACCAGAAGCTGCATTGTATTTCTGAAGTATTGCCATCAAATTGATACATTCCGCCTCCGTTGCCTTACAAAATAATAAAGAATCATCAGCAAACAATAAGTGAGTGATGTTAGGACCATTTGTACTCGGTTGATAACCAGTTATGCGTCCTTGTCGTCGTGCTTGATCTAACAAAAATTTTAAAGCTTCCGTACAAATTAAATAGAGATATGGTGATATTGGATCACCTTGCCTAATTCCTCGTGTGGGAGTTACTCTTGTTGTAGGTGACCCGTTAAGCAAAACAGAATAAGTAACTGTGGAAAGGCATTTCATTATCCATTGACACCAAAGATCATTAAATCCTAATCGCCTCATTACTTCATCAAGAAAACTCCATTCAACTTTATCAAAGGCTTTACTTATATCCAACTTCAACGCCATATAAGAATGCTTAAGCTTTCTAGTTTGCATTGAATGCATCATTTCATGAGCTATAAGCACATTATCCGTAATAAGTCTCCCCGGTACAAATGCAGATTGATTTTCAGAGATAATGAAATGCAAAATTGGCTTAAGCCTCTCTGCTAACACTTTGGACAGTAGCTTATATGCAACATTACTTAAACTTATAGGCCGATAATCTCTTATTGATTCTGGATTGCTTATTTTAGGAATTAGGCATATATGTGTATGATTTAATACTGGATCCAACTCTACTATATCCATAAAATTTTGAATAAGATTAACAACCGAACCTTTAATCGTCTGCCAATGATTCTTGTAAAAACCAGTTGTAAATCCATCAGGCCCTGGTGCCTTATCCACATCCATCTTTTGAAGTGCTTGAAACACCTCAGCCTCTGTGACTGGTCGGATCAAAGAAGCATTCATCTGCTGGGTTACTCTTGGTTGCAAGTCCTAAAGAAAATCAGTAGCCAAAGAGGATCTATTAGTGGAGAATATATCCGAAAAATACTTGACAACATGATCATGAATTTCCTCCTGCTTAAACAAAACTTGACCAAACTCATCAGTCAAACTAGATATGCGGTTATATGCCCTTCTTTCCCTTGTTTTTGCATGAAAAAATTTAGTATTTTTATCTCCAGCTTGCAACCACAAAATTCTACTCTTAGTTCTCCAATATTCCTCCTCTAACTTATAAGCTTTCCTCAAATCTGTCTTTATTCTCTCAATAATACTATAATCAAGTATTGAATTCTCATATGCCTGCAGTAATTGTTTCTTAAGCTCATGAATTCTCTTTTGAGAATTTAGCAAATTATGAGAACGCCAATTTGAGAAACTTCTCCTACATATAGAAAGAGCCTTACTAAATTGAAGACTTGGAAGGCTTTGGCATTGATCAATCCAAATATTTTTAATCCTCTCTTGCAATTCAGGTTCATATCTCCACCTACGATCATATTTAAAAAGTTTCTTATTATGCCATGGAGCTGCCTCAGTATGAAGAATTAATGCTCTATGATCAGAACAGTGCCAAGGCAGCAACTGCACAAAAGCTGTAGGATACTGTTCAAACCAATCACCAGAAGCCACTACTCTATCAATTCGTGTCCTAACAGTATGGGAATACCTCTTCCCAACCCATGTAAAACGACCCCCTATTGTTTGAACATCATGTAATCCACATAAATTTAACATATTTCTAAATGGAAAAAAAGAATTAGCCGACCTGTGCGCGCTTCCTTCCTTTTCATGCGGGTATTTAATATCATTAAAGTCTCCTATGACTAACCAAGGCAGTTGCTGGTAAGATCCTTCCTCAACCTGCATAATCATCCTTTTCCAATGCTGATTACGGTATTGAACTAAAGGGTTACCATATATATAAGACAAGCAATAACGCCGAAAACCATCCTTTATAAACATATCCGTTTGATACAAGGTTGGTGTAGAATGGAGCTCTAGCTTTACATGCTCATCCCAAAAAATAGCTAGTCCACCCGATAGCCCATTAGCCGGTAGAACAAAAGAATGGGCATAATGCAAATCCTTACATAGCTTATCTAATAATGTACATGCGTTTTTTTGTTTCAACGAGGAACATGATGTCAAGTTTAAAAGACTTCCTGACATCGCAGAGATACTGAATTGTCCAAGAGTTCCCCAATCTTTGACAATTCAGGTGCATAATCCTCATTGCTGACTTGGTGGTTTAAGGAAAACCACCAAACCGTTGTTAGTGTCAGAGGTTCCACTTGGTTCGTTACTTTTTGAGGCTTCCAGTTGACCCTTATTCTTAAGATCTATAACAAGTTGCTTCTTAGAGCAGGTTTGGTTAGAATCCAGCTCAGCTTCCAGAGACTTTCGCTTTAAACTGTGATCAGGACTATCCATATCCACATCCTCTACGCCAACATCTGGTTTTTTACCAAAACCCTGCTCTAACAAATAATCAGAGATAGGAGCTAATATCAGAGGTAACTCCTGCTGGTTAACAGATTTTTCACCCAAATCTTGCTTTGTATTAAGACCCTCTATGGCTGCAGAGCATTCAGTGGCAGTTACAAAGGGATCATGCCCAATGTCCATCAGAGCTCCCTCCGTTGCAGTAAGACTTGACGCTTTCGGACATGCATCATAACCATGTCTCATACTACCACATGTAGTACAAAACTTCTGCAGCTTTTTATACTTAAATTCTAGCTCCACCGGGTCACCTAAATCCATGATTTGAACTTTCTTAACTAAGGAAATCTCACTATTAACATCCATAGTGACTCGCACCCAAACCTCAGCCAGTCGTTGTAAATGTAAGATTGGTTCAACTATACGGACTTCATCAACCTTACCCATCATTGAAGCAATGGTATCAATAACATTGCGGCGCCGATATACCTCCGGTAACTTCTCAATTTTTATCCAGAAGGGAATGGATTTGAGAAAAGTCGGGGACTTCATATTCTTCCAGCTATCTATGGCCACCATCCATCCCCTATACTTATATGGAGCATTTTCGAGAATCGCCATGAGTTGGTACTCCTTAGCGAAATAAAAGTTGACAGTTCCATCATCATTGATTTTTGCATCCACACAGCCTTTAGATGCCCAAGCTCCCTGTAATGCTTTCTTGATTCCCGCTGGATTCTGATGAGCTAGATTCAGCCCTTGAGCAACCAAACAAAGCTTGAAACGACCCGACCCAAAATTTAAAATTTTTCCCTTCAGATTATTATCATTACAGATAATAATCCTCAATTGGGTCAACACAACATACGGAAAACATAACAATTAAATGATTCAATAACTAATCAATAATCAATTCAATACTCTCATACTTATTAAATTACTAACCAATCCAATACAAATAAATCGGGGTTCCAGAATTACTACATCCTAGCAATTCTAACTCAAACAACAGAAAGTGAGACCCTAGATCATCTCTCCTTCCTCGCCACGATTCCACGATCACATTCCATGGCAAAAAGAGTTGCGTGAGTATTATCACAAATACTCAGCGACGCGGTCATCCCGTCTACAGGCTATTTAAATACAAGTATAAACAACCAACACAATACCAGGATGATCACAGAACAAGCATACACAACCAAGCAACAAAACCAGTCCAGAATACACCGTGTCGATCGACAGGACTCACTGTGTCGATCGACACAACCACTAGGTGTCAATGATCAGTGACCCCGTGTCGATCGACAGGATCCGCTGTATCAATCGACACAACCACTAGGTGTCGAAGAACACAGGCCCCGTGTCGATCGACACCACCTCGGGGTCGATCGACACGACGTCGCAGAACCAAGAATCGAGTCAATCCTCACACGACTCGAATCTGATGCGATTTGTCGAGTCTCCTGCACAAATCCACACACAAACACACGAAAACCACCAAGCAATCGTATTCCATTGATCCCCTATACTTATACGAGCCTACGGTCACGTATTCACCTTGATTGGGATTGAAAAGGATGAAGAACGCGAAGAACGAGCGAAGAACACTAAGACAGCCTCTGATTCCGTCCTCACCGACCCGAAATCAGCACAACAACAACCTCTTTCTCGTTCTATCTCCACTCACGATCAATTCTCCTCCAGGAATCTCCCAACAATCACTCAAATTCTCTGATTTCAGAACTTCTCCCCAAAATCTCTTTGAAAAGTCTGATTCTCCAGAACAAAAACGGCCAGAACTTCTGATTCTGCCATTTATATCGAACCCTAGGGTTTCCCTAAACCGATCCACCAAACCGGCCAATTGGAACCAAACCCGACGGTCTGATTCCAACACTCACGTGTCGATCGACACACACACTCTTTGTCGATCGACACACACACTCTTTGTCGATCGACACACACACTCTTTGTCGATCGACACCCACCAAAAATCCACTTTTTGGTTCACGGGCGTTACAAAGCTGATGTTCTTTCTCGAATTGAGATTGTACATCCCGGTGAACATCCCAGGTCTCTCGATCTGTACCTAATCGAAGGCCTTGGAGTGCGTCCCAAATCGCCCGCTGCGTTTCCATGGTACCAAAACTCGGTAAAACAGCTTGATAAGAGAGAAAAAGGTAAGATTTGAGTAGTATTACTCCAGATCTACTGGACAAGGGTCGATAGAAGTCAAATCTGGATTCGCGAAAAAAGGGGAAGCTTCGTGAAAGAAGAAGTGATTTTTTTTTTTTGAGTTTTCATGTGAATAAAGTTAGAGGTAAAGCTAATATTAAAAGTTTGGAACGATATTTGTGAATTATTTCTCTTTCCATGAAGCCAACAAAATTGATTAGCTAGCTATGCTTAGGGATGTTAAAGTAGCCAATAGCTTATCAAACTTTTATGAATTTAAAATATGTTCTAACTTCAATTGTAGACGGATTAATTACTCGGGTTTAATTAAGCTATCAAGTTATTTGAGTCAGCTCTAATGAACTAGGGATTAATCATTAACTACATCTATATCTAAATACAAATTGTTTTGGTCCTTTATTCGCGAGGAGCTGGATGAGAAGGAACTCTCACGTTCAGTTCTGTAATAGAGGTGGAATTTCAAATTTCATCAACTATAACCCAAAAAGAACTAGATTTCGTAAACAACACCGAGGAAGACTAAAAGGAATATCTTCCCGTGGGAATCGTATTTGTTTTGGCAGATATGCTCTTCAAACACTTGAACCCGCTTGGATCACATCGAGATGAATAGAAGCAGGGCGACGAGAGCAATGACACGAAAGGTACGACGTGGTGGAAAAATTTGGGTACATATATTTCTAAACAAACCAGTTACAGTAAGACCCGCGGAAACGCGTATGGGTCTGGGAAAGGATCCCCAGAGTATTGGGTAGCTGTGGTTAAACATGGTAAAATCCTTTATGAAATGGGTGGTGTACTCGAAAATATAGCCAGAAAAGCTATTTCAATAGCGGCATAAAATGCCTATAAAAACCCAATTCATTATTCTACTGAAACATGGAAGAACTGAAATCTTAGATCAAAACACTATGTTTAGATGGTATGAACTGCCTAAACAAGAATTTTTGAACAGCGAACAACTAGAGCTATTACTCACTACATCAAAAAAATTCCCATTAATGAATGATGGAAATCCATTGGAAAATCAAAAATACGCATGTCGGATGAAATTGTTATTGTTATATGTTCCAATAACGAATCAACTGAATAACTAAATAACATAGATAGACCTTTCTCTTCGTCTCAGGCCAGTTTCAGCGGTTGACTCGAGGAGATTTTGGACCAACCGAATCGAAGGTGCGTGCAAAATGAACTGCTCGGTGCCGGCGACACTAGCTCTGTCATCACTGCCGCGCTTGGTCTTCATAGGCGTTGCTGGAGATTGTGTCCATCTCAAAAAGCTTAGAAGCAAGTAAAAGAGTTTTCGGCAAAAAGGTAATCTGGAATCCGATGAGTTTTCATGAAACAGATAAAAAAAAAAAGAAGAAGAATTTTTGGTGTTGGGTTGATACCAAATCGAGTCCACCGAAAAGCCCATCACACAAAAATTCCATCACTTAGCAAAGCCTGCGAGATAGACCTTGAAGAACATTTAGAAGATTCAGCTACGAGCTACAACCCGAAGAGGAGTTCGAGGATAACAGATAAACTTAGTCATGGAGGAAATCTTGGAGGTCATACTGATGATCTGGGATCGTGTAAAGAATATATTACGAGAATATATGAGGAGTTGAGCACGACTGACGTGTTATAAATACAGTAAGGTTGGCTTCGAAGAAGTCAATTCTAGTCTCATTATTAAGTATCACACAAAATCACCTCGTACCTTATTAATGTGAGCTATGCTCTGATACATTCTTTTCATCTCTTTATAAATCCTTTGTACTAATCTTAATTCGTTTATCTTATTAATACAAATATATTTTGATATTTTCAATCTATTTTATCTAGAATATATAACAAGGATTTAGACCATAATTCTCTTTTTACATTTATCAAATTCTTAGTTGTTGGTTTTAGAATCTACTGTTGAGAATTAGGGATTCAAGTTTTGATTTGAAAATTATTGAATTTTTCTTTTCTAATCTCAAACCACCGTTGTGGTTAATTTTTTAAAAATCTGTTAAAATTGATTAATTTATACATAGTTGGTCGAGTCAATATAAATTTATGTATATTATACTTTATTAAAAAGATTACATATTTTAGTAGAAAACGAATAATTATACTTGTTGAAGTTTTGACAAAAATGAAGGAAAAAAAACCCTTGTTTTCTCTCCAAGACCTAGCCGCCGCAACAGTAGATCTCACCGCCATTTCATGTGTTTGGGTCTGGCGTCGGGCGGCTTCCTCAGAGCCGACGCTGGAGCCCGTGTATATTGTCTCTCTACTTTTCCTTTTCATCGGCTTTAGTTTATAGGATCCAATCGGAGACTCTTCTTGAGGGTTTTGGCTTCGGATCTTAGGCTTGATACTCTAGCTAGGTGAAGTTTGGATTTTAGGCTTGGTCTAGACCTCATGTGGTGGCAGGGGAAGATTCGGATCTGGTCGTCGGGGAGGTCTTCGGTTCTATAGATTTCGAGATCGCTTCTTTTGTGTGGGCTGTTTTGGATCTCCCGCCGTTAGCTGTTCCTTGTCGCCGTCAACCTTATCCGGTTCGGAGGTGGCAGAGCTCGGGTCCTGTTTCTGAAAATGATCTTGTTTCTGTTTCTCTCTCTTAGATGTAGTATGGAGATGAAGTTTTTCCCTAAGGGGGTTTATGGTTCGCGTTTAGTTTTCTTCCTTGGTTTTGGTGAAGTCCAGTCATAGTTATGCTTGTTGAGGCTTTCGTTTCCTTTTGTTGGGGCTTTTTGCTCCCTTTGTTGAGGCTCACGTTTCCTTTAGATGGGGCATCGCTTCTTTTCTTCAACTTGAGAACCTAAGTCTAGCGTGGAGATAAAGCTTTTGGCTGGGTTTTTTCCTCTTGGTTCTTACAGGCTATTTGGTTTCAGTCCATTGGTATTATGATTATCTTGTTGTGGCAACTGAAAGGTTTTTGTGGTTCTAACTTTGTTCCACGGCATTTGAGATTGTTTCTTTGAAGTTATCTCAACGGGGATAATTTGGACAAAGGCAAAGCATAGAATGAGACTCATCTTTTTTGGAGAAGCCAGATTCTGTTTTCTAGTCATAGTCAAACGTGTTAGAAGCCCGTCTTCAAAGGTTGTTGTGCGGGAATTCGTTTTGGTTCTCTTTCGAATGACTCGAAACAAAGCTATGTTTGGTTTTATCATTGTTTCATCGCAAAATCCCACTTTCATATGTTTGTAGGTTTAGGGAAGATTAATGTGATCCCTTTGTGTTTCATTAATGGTATTTCTTGTAAATTTTTCAGATTCAATATAACCAATATATTTCCAGTGAAAAAAAAAAAAAATTTTGACAAAAAGAAATTTTGTTAAATTTTTTTTTTTTGGACCAATGTTCGAAGCTAAGACCTTGGAGGTTTCGAAAGCATAGTGTTCTCTCCACAATGGCTTGGTCACATTGGTCAATTTTGTTAAAGTTAAAAAGACAAGAGTGAATTTCTTCACATTTTCAACCTGCCACAATGATGGAAGGAACTATTCTCCTTTAATTTTCGGAAAATAAATAAGTTCAAAAGAACAATAGACAGATCCCAATATATCCAATCACAGCCACACATCTCGAAAATATAAATTACTTAATTAATCTATACCGTTAAATTAATAAAAAATTCGCATTTTTCTTTCCACCATAAAAGCTTGCCCATTTTCCTCAATTGGCTAACATCATTCGCCTCACTACTCACTAAACAGTCACTTCACTTCGCTTTGCCAATGTCGTCATCGATCCGGTGGTGTCCGATCCAATTGACTTCATTTGGATCTGTGCCGAGGTGGTTTTCAGGCGGTGGTTACAGGCCGAGTTGGCGTCGACCGGAGCTGAGTTTCGTGTCCGTACTCGTCGAGGATGTTGTCTGGAAAGTAGTGACGGTGTTCGAGTCGGTGGCGTTAGTCTCGATGCTCTGTTTCTTCTTCCTCTTCTGTGGCTGCACTCTCTGATTTTGATTTCACCTAATCTCGCTTAGGGTTTTTTTTTTTTTTAAATTTTAGTCTTCTGTTTATCTTCTTCACCGTGTAATAGTGGCGCAGCAAAATGGCGGAGAAATTTATGCTGTGTTCATAGAGGCGCGTGATGCTCACTCGCGAATCAGGATCACTTGTTTGTTTAGTTGTGGTTTTGTTTGACGCAATGACCATGTGATGTTTGGGGTAATTTAGCAAGAAAATAAAATCTTTGTTCATATCCATAAATCTAATTTTCTTGTTTGCTGTTTTGAATAAACAAATACAGTATTTATTTTGGTTAATGGGCTTAAAAGCAATGGGCTTGGCAGCATCCTTAACTATCATCGGAGAAAGAGGGAGAAACCCAAAAACTCTTGGATACAAGTCTCGCCGAACTGACTGCTGAAGAAAAGCTCTCCGATAATGGCGTTGATGCGGCTGATACAGAGCACGAGATCTGTTCTACGGACATCACCACCATCTTCCAACCTAATTCCCCCTAGATTCTCTTCCAAACCCCCTCCTTATCCCGGTAACTGTTTTTTGTTTGTTTGTTTGATTTTGCTTCTGTATCGATTTGGATGCAAATGTTCTTGTATTGTGATGATTCATTACCTTTAGGTGTACTAGAAATTTCAGTGGTTCATGACTCAGCTTAGGCTTCGAATCGAATGCTAGGAAAAAATATTTGGTGAATTAGTGGGGTTTAATCTGACTAGTCTCATTTTCATTTGATCAAATCGAGTATGGATTTTAGTTTGCAACTATTTTGGAATGTATCCATTTGGTCAATTGAATTATTTTCTCACTTGCAAGATGCTGCTTCTTCTCCATTTGGTCAATTGGATCACGTAACAGTCAGTTTGTTAATGTGATTGGGATTTGGATTGAGCCAAAACCTGTCTACTTGGTCTGATTGCTATTTGTGATAATTGCAGTTAAGGTTGGGATTCCTGAGTTCTTGAGTGGGATTGGGGGAGGAGTTGAGACCCACATTGCCAAACTTGAAACTGAGATAGGTGATCTTCCCAAACTGCTTGTGACTCGTACGCTCAGACTCAAGAAGTTCGGCATCCCTTGCAAACATGTAAGCATCAAGGCTCAGTTCTACTCTATAGTTTACACAGATTTGCAATACACTTATTCTACTGTATATAGCTTACACATAGTTTCCTACTGTGGTTTTGCAGAGGAAACTCATACTGAAATATAGCCACAAATACAGGCTAGGGCTATGGAAACCTAGAGCTGATGCTATCAAGGCGTGATTGATTCATGTGCTCCTCGAGTTGTGAGTCACTCTCATGCTTTGGTTTTGTTACTGTACTGAGTTGTTCTCAGAATGAGCAATATTGCCAATGACTTGAAACACCGTACCAACTTTTATGCCTTCATCTACTTGTTTTCTCCATGGGTCTAGAAACAGTAAGCCATGCTTTTGATACCCTAAAGCAGTAGTTTTTCAAGTGTTGAATGTATTTTGTTGGGGAATAATCCGTAAGGCATAACTTCTCTCCTTATATCAGACTGATTCTAATTCTAATTTGTCTGATCGCTCATGAATATTTGAAACTTCGCCCATCATAATATTTGCATAAGCAGGAACAGAACTATCGGTTTGTAAGGTTAAGAAGACACTGACTCAATGGCTTTGTCGGTAAAAGATTATAAACTAACATAAGTGTCAAGTCTTGATTTCGTTTTGAACTTGCTTCATGTTATTTGACACCAATTTTGTATCACTCCTTCGAGCTCACGAGTCTAATTTCCGATCTTCCATAATCACAATTATGTTTTAATATATAAAAAGATTAGGTTGTGTTTTGTCAAACACAATTTATTTTTATTTTTATTGTTTTGCTAAAAGATAAATATTTCATATAAAAATAAAAAGTTTTAGGTTTACAATCAAATTATAAACCTACACAATGATTTCATGGAAAAAAAATACAAACATAAAAACATATTCTTGTAAGGTTTTCAATCCGTCGGGGATTTCAACATAAAATATTTTTAAATACATATAGGTCGATCTATTTTAAACTTTTCAATTAAATTATTAATAAAAAATTTTTTTAGAATCATTGTTCGTGAGAACTGTTCATCATAATTGCATATGTTGCAGATAGTTAAATATTATTATAATAGGATTAGATCAAATATCTCTAATCATGTAATAGACGACAATAAAAAAAAAATTGAACAAAAAATAATATCTATTTCGACAAAAATGAAAAACTTATTATTATTTTTTTAAATAATATGATTAAAACATTAGATAATCACCTAACTAATTCACAAAATATCAAATACTTAAAAAAAATATTAATGTTTATTAATTTACTTGTAAGTTTGGTTATTTCGATTCACTTTCATATTATTCAAATTCGGTTCGGATAATTAATTAATATAGTAATTCTATACCCATTTGGATTATTATATAATTCAGTTCGAGTTTTAATTTGTGAATTTTAATTGGGTTCAATTTAGTTTAGGCATTTAATTGGGACAATTACAAAAATGTCACTTTTGGTGTGTCCATTTTAAAAAATGCAACCATTGGTTATCTATTTTTAAAAATACCACTAATGAATGTCTTTTTAAACCATAATTATAAAATTCTAGAACCTTAAGAAGGTTTAAACCCCTAACAAACCCTAATACAAAATAGTTAATATAAACTTAAATGATATTTTGAGTAAATGATATAGTTTTAGTGATATTTAAGAAAAGATTTAAAAAATGTGCCGTATTTTTGAAAAATGACATTTCAAAAGTGGTATTTTTTGAAAATTTTCTATTTAATTCATCCTCAAGTGAAACACATATCTGTACGATAACCGTAAATTCAAATATATATATATATATATATTAACTAATCTGAAATTTTGTATAATAATTCATGCAATATCCATAGTCAATTATTTTTTTTAATTAAAACTATTCTATTTATACAATATAACTCATGCCAATATATTATATGGAATATTTTTGAGTCCATAGGCTTCTTGTCACGCATCAAAATAATTTTCTTTGCAATCCTTCGGTCGTGAATAGTTTGCACTATGGTAGACCAGTTTGGATATATACCATGAGCCAAATAATAATCCATATTATATTATTTTTTTTGAATGGTATAATGAACAGGAGGAGAAATACCTTGAACAAGGTTGGAGAATCCAAAATATGTATGCTATATCTAAAGATCATAATCTGCCACAGCCAAAACCTACTGAAAGGGGAGGACACGTAGTGCGACGCTCTGGGCTCTCACCACGTGTCCCAATAATTAATAGGTCTAACAAAAAAAAAATTCTTAAGAACTAGTCAAAAATTTGATAAAAATTTAATTAAAATAAAAAGGTTCATAATTTATTGATTTTTTAATGTATTTTTATTGTTTTAGTAACAAACTATATATTAAGAAGAATTTTTTTTTAACCATATATTAAAAAGAATTGATAGCAAAAAAACCTTAAAAATTAAGTTTGAAAGGCAAAAATTGTTTTATTACCCTAAGGCCCATTATAACTTTGAGTCGCCCTGGCCACGACTTCAAGAATGATTGTGGATGTTCCATTATGGCCTGATTGATTTTCCCATTTCCAATACATGCAATCTAAACTACTCAATTGATTAATATAATTAGTGATTTTACCTTTTTACTATCTAAAAGAAGCCAATACTTTTAAAATAAGACTATAGAAGAACTTGTTATGAATAAGAGAAAGAGAAAAGTAATTGTGTTTTTTTATTCCATCAATAATAAAGAGTATATATAGGATTACAAATACTTGGGGATGAAGTACAACTTGGAGAACAAGTAATTCTAGAATGTTCTAGAATATGGACCTATAATGGACATCCACCTACTGAGTTTATAACACTCACCCTTGGATGTCATTATAGTAAAAATAATCCTAATGCGCATAAGATGTTGCCTCATTAAAAACCTTACCAGGAAAACCCAATTGGGACAAAACCATGGCTAAGGGAAAAAGAGTGCAACGCGCTATTTCTCCCCCTGATGAATGCATTACTTGATATCTTTGTGACGTCGTATCCAAATGTTGAACTTGCATCTTGAAAGTACTAATTGGAAGTGTCTTGAAGATAAGTCCGCCAAAGCTTCACTTGAACGAATCTGTTGAACATGTACATCGCCTTTCTTCTGCAACTCATGGGTCTTTCAGATGATTTATCTTAATCATTCTCTTTGTTTCTCTCAATATCATTCAAGTATATGATATTCATTTGGGAGATTGATAGACTTTCATATATCATTGTAATGATAACATTTCTCTTTAAGTGTCTATCATATGCGTGTCCTTTGATGTCTCGTTAAAAAAAATTTCAAAGAAAAACCCTATGGGATAAAAACTATGATAAGGGAAAAAGAGTATATCCACACTCATCATTATATATCTCCCCCTCGGAAAAATTTTCTTCGGGAGATGAATTCTGATCTTTCAAAATTACTATAAACATAGCCTTAAAACTCATATAATTGTCATATGATATCTCATATGATTAGACTTCTGGTTCATAATCTTTTCCTTTATCATACAAAATCTCATTGCATTTTATGTATGGTACTTCAGGACCAAACATATATGAGCATTTTCTGTAAAATCCTCTAAGGATTTATTGAGATAACATCTTTTGCGATAGATGTTCAACTTGAGATATCTGAAGATAAATTTATCTTTCCAAGGTATATTCTCAAATCTTTTCTTCAGATATTAATCTCTTAATGAGTTATAGTGGTGTTCAAATCATCACATACATTGTTATTATAGCAAATCATTTACGAAATCTCCTTACATTGAATTTTTCTGGGACTTTCATAAATATCATTACCCAGTGATCTTTTATCATCGTACTACTTGTGATAACTCTGTTGGAGTTTCGATGATCTTCAATTAAGAATCACTTTATCAAAATCTTTTGATAAATACATGATTATACCCCATGTTCCATATTTTCTATTCATTTGATTGAGTAGAGTTCCCGGGAACATAATTCTGATACCATTAATCCTTCGGGGATTATATCTTTCACATCCTTCAGGGATTGCAATCATATGTAATTATCTAGTGTTCAATAACGTATTGCCAGACTTATAAGTATTGAATCCACCACAAGAGAAACATATCCCTTCATTAAATATTCTTTGTCTTTGTGACAATTTCACTATTGTTTCACACAAAGACTCATTTATCTTCCACTGGTTTTACACTTCACGTGCATAAACTACTGGTCTAATTCTCTGTAAGAGATTATACGTCTCTTTTCTTCCATTCCATTTGGCCAATCATTACTTTGTGTGCACTTTTCAATAGACTTTCATGATCCTCTTTTTATTCATAAAATCAACTGCTCATAGCATGCAAAATATTACTACGTCGATTTGCTTTTTGGTTCCATCTTATTTCAAACATGACATAGCTAGCTAGCTCTCTTCATCAAGTACTTGAATATTTTCATTCGTCATGTTTGTGTCTCTTCTAGAGCTCATTCGGTCTCTTCTAGAGATCATTCAAATCTTTCTTTCCTCGATCTAGTCATTCTAATTGTCTGTTCATTTTCTTTTACGAGGATTCTTATATTCGGAACCAAATAGGTCTATCACGCTTCATGCGATCTTTAGACTCACTAGCAGTCTGATATTGTCCTTTTGGGACATTAATTCTAATTGGAGCATATATAGCTAGTATAGGTGATTTCATCACTCTATTTGGGTCAGTAAACGTGTCTGGCAATCAATACGCTAAACTTGGAATTATCTTTTGGACTTCTAATTCTCATCCTTTAGTCCGAGGATCATTGATAATTCATAGATACTTATATCTTTTTCCAGCTATTTTATTTTCTCCCCCAAATGTTGGAAAAACTGACTCATTAAAATGAGTCTTCAAATCGAGCCTTAAATAAATCACTCTTGGATGGCTCTAGATACTTAGTATCATTCATATCCAACATATATTTTTATCCTCCTTTGAGGTCCCATCTTAGAGTGCTGTGGTGAAGCACTTTTCATACTTAAAGATTCTCATAGGGAAACTATTTGTTTTCTGACCCTAAACCAATAATGATGGGGGGATCTATCAATTATTCATTGGCTTGATGCGAGTCATTGGTACTAAACCATTTTTGTGTATGAACATGAACTTCAGGATGTTCAACACTTATTCCAGTGGACATAGAATAATCATCAAAGACTTGAGATGTGAATTCACCAACATTATCAAATAATCTTGCAAACTTCAGGTTGCAGTTTGATGACAAGGATAAATGTGAATATCTAGTCGATGCATCCATCGACTTTATGCGCCAATCGAGTCAATGCGTCCACTGAATCGATGCGTCTATTATAACCATAAGGAAGAAAAATTTCACATGGTAGGTGATCAGCCCATAACCATTTCCTTGTAAATATGTCAGAAAACTATTAGATTCCAAATTATTTATCTGGTGAAAGCCAGATTATCATATTGTTTTCTGAGCAAGTAACATATGATAAATCATTAAGAAGAATCTTCTAGATCTTCATGGAATGTCCACATAAATTTTCATAATTTCTCGCATCATCATTAAACCAGGATGACCAATCCGGTTAAGCCAAATATTTAATCTTAGTAAACTTCTTGTTTACTTTATATTCGTAGTAAACTTCTAGTTTACTTTGCTTCGCTAATCACTTACTCCCTTCAAAGAATATTATAATTAGAATTTCTTTCTCGGAAATTCAAAGCTAATTATGGGAGTTATCGTAAAACAAAGACCGAGACGATCACTTTAGTAGCCACTTCCTTGACGGATTTTGTTTGTCTGGTCTTTTTTTTTATGTGTCATAAATTGACTGCTTTACGATTTTCTGCATTAGAGATGTTCTCTCAACATAACTGAGTTGCATTCACTTACAAACTTTCAAGTCTTGTAATCTTAAATATCATATTTTGATGATCACACTTTTTCTTTGAGAATTGTTTGAAGAACTTAGTGAATATAATATTAGTATCACTTGTAGTGAACATTAATAATCAATGAGTGAACATAATCTTGTTGATATGTCACTTATCATGTACATGAGATTCTTTAACTCTCCCCCTCGAGATGATAATACTGTAGGGTTATCAATCTCGAATTTACTCATTTAGAGTAACATACCCTACTTAGGTCATATGTAATAGCTTTTATGTGCTCTTCTGGAGCATTCACTATTTTCTTTCAATTTCCAAATTATTGGAATATCTCTTTCTTATTACCATCTTTCTTTTCTCACTTCTGGTGAGAATCTAAGTTCTTGAAAGAAACTTTTTGATCTTGATCTTGACCATTCAAGACAATTTCTATAGCCAATTCTTTGACTAGTGTGATCTTTTTTTTTTTGTATAAGATGTCACATTCACTTCAGGGAATGGATCATAATCATCTCAATGTGATTTTATTATAAAAATCCAATAGATAAATATGCAACATTAAGCATCAGAACTTAACTCAAAATTTACTCTAATAACATGATACTACATGATCGATTAATCATTATTCAAAACAGAGGACCACTTCATAAATTATAAATCAGCCAAAATAATAAATCAAACGACAATACTTTATAATTAAATTTAGAGGCTAGTTATTCCCTTTAGGGGGCAAGCAACTTCCAAGCAGTCGTACCAAGATAATCATTAATATCGAAGTCCTGTTCTTTAAGATTGTTTCAAAGAACTTGTAAATCTTTTATGGTCAAATATGAACATACTCTTCATGATATGTCACTTATTGTCTATGTGAGATTTCTTAACTCTCCCTCCTCGAGATGATGAAACTTCAAGTTCATTAATCTCGAACTGAATTCCATTCTAAAATCATCTCTTTTTAACTTTGAGATATGGGAGAGTTTAGCACATGAATAAATCCAAAAGCTTTTTCATAGATATAATAATCTATATGTTCTTCAAGAACCTTTAATGATCTTTATACATTTGATATCGTACTCACATTAGATTATCGTACTTATCATATTTCTTTTCTCACTTCTGGTGAGATTTAAATTCTTTGAAGAAATATCTTGCCTTTCATTAGACATACATAAGTATGCCATCAAATCATAAGTCTTATTTATAAACTTAAATAAAGATATATAAGACAAATTAAAAGCAGATTCAATCGAATGTTTGTATCAAAGCTATTAGTGCAAAAGTCAATTCATATAAAACACTAGCATAAAACAAACAATAGCATAAAACAAATCTATTATATGATCAGTAGCATTAGAACTCAACGATTTATTTCAAATTTTAACTAAGGTCAACGAATATTTATTAATAGCTAAACCATAAAAACCCTAATCGATTGAAATCGTTTTACTTTATGAACTAGTTCTAAAGCATCTTATGAATTTAGACATGGATCAAACAAACAATAAGTAATAACATGGAAGCATCGATGAACTAGTTTATATGCTTAAATGTATATTCTCAGTTCTAATATACATACTTTATAAATTACAACTTTAGATGTGGTGCTAATAAACATGTGATTCAATATGATTTATGATGTTATTATTAAACATGAACACAGATCAATCGATAATATTTAAATATTAGCACATATTGGTAAAACCAGTTCTAATTCAATTATCATACATGAACACAGATCAATAAGAAGCATGGCCAATCAACGCAATAACTAGCTCAAACGATCAAAGAAGAAAGAATCAAACATGCATCATAAACCAATAATTAAACATATGGCGATTATTATAAACTGTTATACTGATTTTAATAATTAAGCATATGGAATCAAGTAATCAAAGTCTATGATTAAAACATATAAAGCAAAAGTCAATTTACATCTAACAATTTAACAATTAACAGATCAATGAATTCATAGGTTAAACTATCATGCTTCACTACCAACAATCGATGATAAAATAATATTAGAGATGATAAGCATATGAATATAATTACTAAACAGTGAAGCCAACTTATGAACGTATCTTGGATTAATTAATAAATATATATATGCATGATCAAGTGATGAAGTAATCAAGCGGAAATCATGAATTGATGAATGGACAAACAGTAACCAATTAATCGAATAATTTATCAATAGGTGAACCATAAATCATTAAGTAATTCCGTAATAACAGACAAAATGAATATTAAACTATGTGACCATGATTATGATTCGATCAACATACATATATGGATATGCTATCAAACGAATCATTAAGTCAAATAAATAATTGTATAATAGAACAGTAACGACATAAGTAGTAAAATAACCATGGGTCAAAACGATAAACAATCAATATTAATAAAGATTCGTTTGTGTTATTCGATCAACAAACATACACTTGTATGATATCAACCGAATCACAAAGTCAATTGATGTACCTTGGGTTTTAGATCGCATCGAAGATGGAAAAGAAAAGTCGGCGGCTAGGGTTTATTTAGTGGCTAGAACTATTCGTGCTGATAACGTGTTATGAATAAGAGAAAGAGAAAAGTAATTGTGTTTTCTTATTCCATCAATAATAGAGAGTATATATATAGGATTACAAATATTTGAGGAGGAAGTACAACTTGGAGAACAAGTAATTCTAGAATGTTCTAGACTATAGACATATAATGGACATCCACCTAATGGATTTATAACAGAACTAAAATAATTCAATGTTTGAAATATGACACTATACAAGATACGAATTATGATTTTGAATTGATTAACAAAATTAAGTTTATTATTACATAGCGAATAGTTCACCGATTGCTCTATATCATCATTTTAAAAAGTTTGTTAGTCTTTGCATGGTTGTATAACGATGGTGTCAGATTTTTAATGGTATTTGCTGGTTTTTTAATGAACAAATTCATTGGTCCTGTTTACCAAAAAAATTCATTGGTCTTGCACTAAAAAAGTTATTGGTCTTTTCATGGTCAAATTATTTGTCGTTGCATGGTCTTTTTTTATTAGTCTTTACATGATAAAGTTCATCGGTTTTTGCATTGTAAATTTTATTGGTCATTGTTTTGCTAAAAACATTGGTTTTTGCATAGTAAAGTTGGTAAAAGTGAAAATTTAAGTGGTCTTTGTAGGTATCTTTGCTAGGTCAAGTGTTGGTGTCTTTGCAGGGCAGATTGATAAACGTGACAGTTAAATTTGCATGTCAGAGAAAGATTTTGAGTGTTGTATGCATCCCCGTCAATTGATTCAAAATGTTATGCATCTATAAATATCAGTTTATGTTTCTACTTCTATTCACAACAAAAGCATTTCAGAAGTTTTATTAATTTGAAAAAATGAATATTCGTTCTTTTGGATATTTTCAAGAAGAAGATAAACCTTTATGTCAAATTTACATGGAAATTTCCCAAGATCCGATCAAAAGTGTTTATCAGTCATCCGATAAGTTTTGGTCTCATGTGGCGAAAGCTTACAACAATGGAAAAGGTACAACTTGGAGTGAACGGTCAGAAACATCTTTGCAGTCTCGAATTCAAACTATTGTGAAAGCAACACAGAAGCTCCATGCAAGCATCAAACAATGTGAATACAGACGTCCAAGTGGTGCTTCAAATGAAGATATTGTGAGTCTTAATACCTAATCTATAATGTAGTTATCTTTTTTATTTTTTTAAATAATCATTTCTTTTAATATTTTGTAGTTTAATCAAGCCAAAATGTTGCTAGCAGAAGATACGAACTTTAAAGAAGGCTGGAAATTCGATCATGTTTGGAATATTCTAAAAAACTTTGAAAAGTTTCAAGATGGTGTCACCTCCACTAAACACATTTCAAACCCATGTGGTTCTGGATACACATCTTCAGAGAGGGAAAATTCTAACCATGATTTTACTTCACAAGCATCTCCAGGTTTGTCTTCTTTTTCTGCAAATTTGGATGATGATGAGATTATTGGTAGGTCTCCCTCTCAGCGAACAAGTGAGATGAAAAAATCTAAATGAAAAGAAAAATTGATGAGAGAACGTCAACTGTTATCAACACTTTACAAGAAGCAAATAAGCAATTTTTGGAGCAATTAAAGAAGTCAAGTGCACAAAGTCATCAACATTTAGAGATTCAAATTAAGAATTACGCCTTGAAAGAATTGAAGGAAGAAAACAAATTTTTGTTTCAAGACGTGAGGTCCATACCAGATCCGAATATATGTGAATATGTTATGGCCGAACAAGCACGGATTTTACGTAAAAGGGCCGCACAACAATATCAATAAGATCCGCCTCACTCTGGTTCGCTTGGATAATAGTTTAATAATTTTAGTGGAATTCGAAATGGTTTATCGGATTCTTAAGTCACTAGTAGTTGTTATATTAAATCAATCTAATGTTATTTTTGAATTCAGTATTTTTCTATATATTTTATTTTTATTATTGGTTTAATTTTGGTTATTATATTTTCTGTTAAATAAATATCATTTGCATTTTATTTTATGTCGGTAAAATTGTTATTTGATAAATAGCTTGATATTATATTTTACTACAAGGTATAAGATTATTCACGATAATCTTCTTTAATTTGTAGAGACAATAGCAAATAAACTTTGTCTTGTTTAAACTTTGTGACTAGAAAGTTATATGATATTAGATGAATAATGTCGAGTCTCACCAAATTTTTCGTTTCAGTTCGATCTCCCAAGCAAACAACTATTGATGTAACAGAAGCTTGAACGGTTTGGAGTGTACTGCTTCTAGTCAGAAACCTAATGAAAGTTTCATTATGAAATCAAGAAAATTTCGAATTTGCACTACAAATTATTGATTTCAACCCAATTAATTGCATTAACCATCTAAGGGTTAATGCAGATGAACCACTTCAATATTTGATCCTTTCATCCTCCCAAATTAGTCTGCATATTCTAGCATTAGGATATTGCAAAAGTTATTGTTAACATAACTAAACTAAAGCATTGCGAGACTACCCACAAACCAAACAAATTTATCGAAGAACCAACATTGCATATCAAACATACAAAATTCAGAGATATTTCATTTTTATTCTGCAAATCCACCCTCCTTTTCAAACAGATTTATACAGAATCTTCTTTGATCCACCGACTAGTATAATAAGAGCATCGAACTGGAAAACAATTCAGACGAAGACAACATAAGCTGTTTTCGAGGGCTTCGATCTGGCGAGAGATGTCAAAAAAATATGATATATACTTTAACAACAATCAATCTTTTTTTTCATAAAAAAAAACAAAAGTCAATCTTTAAAAAAAATCAGATTCAATTGATATAGAATAAAGATTACAAAATACCGGAAATACAAAATTTTCACCATTTATATTTCTGAACTTGGAGGCGCGATGGGCTCATAAAAACCAAGTCTTCAAGTTTTCTGCTAGAAGAATATGCATTATACTATCTAACAAAAATAGCAATCTAATTCTTTAAAACCTAGAAGATTATCTTAAAAATTACCAAAAATTAAAGGGTTGAGAGTGATACGTTTGAAACAGAAAGAAGCTATTCTAAATATGTGAGGAGTCTATGACCATAAAACAAAAAAATATATCTGAGGAGTCATGATAAATCAGAAAGGAGGACTGGAGGAGGAGCTAGAGATAGACGAAAGATATAAGCCATAGACCTTGATTGCACTAGGTGAAATTTTGTGGCCGCAGACGGTATAAGACTGAGACGGATCAGGATATCCTAGAATTTTAGGGTGTTCGAATCAAGATCCGGATCTGTGGGATCCGTGGTAAACGTATCCGGATCCGAATATGTGGCTTCCGAATATCCAACCAAAAATCAAAATATCTGCGGATATCTAGATCTGGATCCGAAAATAATATTAAAATAATTAAAATAAATAAATAAATATTTTAAAAAAATTATTAGTTGAAATTTGAATGATATATATTCATAAAATATGATATATTATAAAAAGAACTAAAATCAAATATATATATATATATATACATATATATTTATATTTATATAAAATAACTTAATATATGTAAAAAATATATGTTTTTATAGATTTATGCGTCTGGATTTGGATCCGGATATCCGAACCTTACAATTTTACTATTTAGATCAGTATCCTTTTTCTACGAATCCAAGATCTTACTATCATTATTCGGATCCAGATATCCTCATTTTCAGAGCGGATCCGTACGGATATCGGATCGGATCCAAGATAATAATTTCAGCCTACTGCACTTGTGAGGATTGTGGCTACAATATGATAAAATACGAAGCACGTGTGTGAAATTAGATTTTAGATTTATAGAAGAAGTAAAATAGATAGAGTCTGAAGATTGACGAAGAGACTATAGTGGTATCTTCAGTTCCAAGATAAAATTTATTTAGGCGATTGATTGGTTAAAGCTCATTCGAATATCGTAAAGACGATAGATTTTATGTGTTGGCTATAATAGTTTGGAGGGAAAAAAACAAATATTCAAATAAAAATATTCAAATTTGAAGGACTATTTCATAAATTAAAAAGTACAATTCTAAAATAGAGTGAAAATAAGACTATTCCATATTTGGGGGAAAATGGGTTTACACCATTTTGGAGTTGAAAATGGAATGCGGTTGAAGAGGATTTATTCCAAAATAACATTTGGAGTGCGGTTTGGAGTTGGATTGAAGATACCCTTACAGTTGATTCAATTCCTCCTCTGCATCTTATTCTTTCTCATTCCTCAAGTTTTGTTTATCGTTCCTCATCATTCTTGTATTCAGTAAGTTTTTTTTCTAATCACTAGTATTAAGCCCGTGCTATGCGCGGATACAAACGAATCATGTGATAAAACTTAAAAGTATTAAAGAAATCAAAAACAATAGTGAATTCAAAATTGTTTGCCATGTTAATGAGTTAATCTAATGATAATGTTGAAATTTCTATGTACTCCATGGCTTTATAGTTTGTAAGATTCTTTTTTTTTTTTTTTTTTTTGTAGTTTGTAAGAGTTAATATTACATTTGATTTATTACATGGATGTCTAAAATTGTGTCTTCATGTCTGGCTTTGTTTTATTAGTTAATCTGTCTTCAGTTTTGGTCTACGTCTCTTCCCCTTTCAATGTCATGAAAGTAAAAAAAAAAAGAGAGGTTGTTATTCCCCTGCGAAAAACAGAGAATTGGAGCATTTATCATTGCTAAATTTGTGTTCCCATTGAAAAATAAATAATAACCTATGAAACAAAGGAAGATTTGAGGAAGGGTTACTTACTATTTGCATCAGTTCGAGTACGACTACTCAATTGTTTATATAATCTGTTAGACGACAGTGGGACTTGGTCATATACCTATTTTTATATATGGTACATATACCTATTTTTATAGCTAGTCTTGTAACGCTACGATCGCCGTCGAACTATCGGTATGCAGAGAAAATCCTCATCCCCTCGAGAGAAATCTTCATCTCTCAATAACATACAGGAGATATCCTCATCCTCTCAGGAGAAATCTTCATCCCCTCAGGAGAAATCCTCATCTCCTAATGAGCCCCACGCCCACTCTCGGCCCGTGGGCCCACCCCTGCCCGACGGTCGGTGCGTTAGTCCGGGAAGCTCGAAAGACTTGTTTACTAACCCTGCAAATCACCACGTGATCTTTCCCCATGTTTTGTTCTCACTCACACGCTACTGGAAATGATTTCCCAGTAGGTCACCCATCCTTAAATTTCTCCAGCCCAAGCACGCTTAACTCTGGAGTTCTCTCTGGATGTGTGACAGAAAAGATAAGTGCACTTTAGTAATATAGGTAGCCAAATCAATTCTCTTAACCCTCTCCGCATGCACCACATATTTCCAGAAATTGGGATGTTACAATCACCCCACTAACTGATCGCAACGTCCTCGTTGCGTACCAGGATCGTTACCCCCGACAGTGTGACTCACACACTCGTCAGGGTTCGCTCTGATATCACTTGTAACGCCCCGACCGCCGTCGAGCTATCGGTATGCAGGGGAAATCCTCATCCCCTCGAGAGAAATCCCCATCTCTCAATAACATACAGAGGAAATCTTCATCCCCTCAGGAGAAATCCTCATCTCCTAATGGGCCCCACGCCCACTCTCGGCCCGTGGACCCACCCCTGCCCGACGGTCGGTGCGTTAGTCCGGGAGACTCGAAAGACTTGTTTACTAACCCTGCAAATTACCACGTGATCTTTCCCCGTGTTTTGTCCTCACTCACACGGTACTGGAAATGACTTCCCAGTAGGTCACTCATCCTTAAATTTCTCCAGCCCAAACACGTTTAACTCTGGAGTTCTCTCTGGATGTGTGACGGAAAAGATAAGTGCACTTTAGTAATATAGGTAGCCAAATCAATTCTCTTAACCCTCTCCGCATGCACCACATATTTCCAAAAATTGGGATGTTACAAGTTTGTAAATGACATTAAAGGAGATAATTTGAAACAAACTGATTAACTATAAGAGACATGATTAAAAAATGACAGCGTTTAACTCCTGCAACTGGATTGGTTAGACAAAATGTATAAAAGCCACGGTCCAAAACTATTTGCTAGAGAACAAAAACCAATAGGTAAAAGAGGCATGAAAGTTTGAGACAATAGAACATGATACGGAAGAGACCAGTTTACCCTCAGATTCGTCGGAGAGTGGTTAAAAACATAAAGATGAAACCAGAAACAAAAAGTAGCAGAAGAGTATTTTCCTAGTTAAGATCTAAGGGAGATAGATGGGCACAGATTTTTTCGATTAATAAAAAAAATTAGAGTAAAATAGAGATGAATATTTTTCCTGTTTCGAAAAGTATATATATATATATATATATATATATATATATATATAAACAATGAAATTGCAGTCATTCAAAAAGATTATCTCATGATCATCTTGTCCATTGTTAAGTTAGTAAACACGAATAACTTTTTTCCCTTTGTAAAGACTGCACCAAATTGAAATTGACTATAAAACTGGGAAATTTTGATACAACCCATAATACGAATAATCCATAGGTAAAGATACCAACATCAACAGCACCAAAGATGAGAAACTACAATACAAAAGTGCAAATGATATGGTTTTGCGGGTTCTAAAACTGACCAGAAAAAACCCTTAAATACACAATAACAGAGATTATAATTTCATTACTGCCAAATGTTTCATTTCTAAAAAACAAAAAACACATTTGCAGAAAGAGAAAAACATGTTTTACTCTACTTGTTGTAAAGAAGAAACCATACCTCTAATTGTCTATCCACTTGTGTTCTATCATTGACGCTACAGTATAATTGCTACTGTAATATGAATAACAGGACCGAAGCTTGAGATAGATGAACAGACGCAAGTGAAAAAACTGTTGGAACTTAAATTTTACAAGTGATTTTCGTCACTTTTCCGGTGGCTTTTCCGGCAAGGTCATTGCCCGGAATTACCGGATTATGAGTTCATTGGAAAGCTTGTAGTTTGGACTACAATTTGGAATTCTCATAAGTTAAAATTGAATAATTGGTGAATGAGAAATGTGAGGTCAAAGTGTGGTGTGTGTTACAATTAAAGTCAACCCACTTACTAAAGTCCCGCATTGGTTAGAAAGGAAAGAGTGGAGTGGTATATATACTACCCTCTCCTATCATGTTTACAAATAACTAGCATGATGCATGATGCATGATGCATGTGAGAAATGGGAACCACACACGCGCGCGCCGCCGCTCGGCTTGGGCTTGGGCGTGGGCAATTGGACCAAAGGTCCATCAAGACTATTCTTTTTGGGGAAAGTTTGGCCCAATTTTTCTGGCCCAGTTAGCCAAATTTCGGCACAATAAACCGAACAATTGCGATCCAAATTGGTTACCGAACCGGCGAATAATTGCGACCCAAATTGGTAACCTTTTATCCACGGTTTTATCCTGGGATTCGTAATCGTACAAACCGTCACACTACGGACGATTTTTCGAATTAAGGAACGAGAGCAATCTCGACTCTGTGTTCGTGTTTTAAGATCGAAATTCCTTTTCTTTCTTCATTCGTATTCAGATTTCTCAATTCGGTTTTTTGCGCTTCTTACAATCTTAATTCGAAAAATCTGTTCTTCGCTAATCGCTTAGTCGGATTGAGATTTTCCTGAAATCAGTTCGCGATTCGTCTATCGTTTCCGCGATTTGTTTATCTGTTCACGATTCGTTTGTTTTCAATCGTTTTTTGCGATTTGTTTCCGCGATTGATTTTTTCAATTTAAACTATTTTTCAATTTTTAAACAATTTGTAATTTGTTTTCCAACATTTCCGCAAATCGTCCCTTTTGCGATTCGGTAACCCCGTCTCGACGAAACATTTTATCACGGATTTGCGATTAGTTTTAATTTTTAAAAAAATTTCCGCCAATCAATGTTCTTATACGAACGTTTTATGTTATCAATTAATTCGTTCTGTTTCCGCAAACGCTTTCTATAAACGAGTTTGCGAAACATTTATCAGATTCTGATATCATTTTGTTTTCTGTTAACATATGACAACTAATGATGATGATATCGATTTGACTGGTCCATCAGTTGGACAAACTGATACGCCTGTGGACTCGGTAACCCGAGATCTTTTCAGAGTTCGTCTCTAGGCGGCGACTGTTCCCCAAGACAACTATCTCGGGATGTCTCAATTACCCGCTGCCATGGCACACGGGTTAATGCTCGAAAAATTTGACGGCAAAGACTTCAAAACGTGGCAAAACAAGATGCTATTCTACATTAGTAACTTGAACTGTGAGAAGTTTCTGAAGGAGGATCCACCGATTGTTCCATTCGAAAATAAAGATGCTCACCTTCTTGTTGCTGTGGATGCATGGAAACATGCAGACTTCGTGTGCAGAGGCTGGATCTTAGGCCGCCTCATTGATCCACTGTATCAGGTATACAGTCAGGAAGCATGAACCTCTAAGGAACTCTGGATGGCCTTGGAGAAGAAGTACAAGTCTGACGATGCTGGTTGTCAGAAATGTGCTGTTGCGAAGTTTCTAGACTTCAAAATGGTGGACTCCAAGCCCATCATGGAACAAGTCGATGCATTGAGTTTTCTGTGCCATGAGATAGCAGCCGAGGGAATGCAAATATGTAAGATTTTCACTGTCAATTTTTTAATTGAGAAACTTCCCCCGACTTGGCTAAGCTTCAAGAACTATCTCAAGCACAAGAAGAAGCCAATGTCACACTCTGATGTCATCACGAGGCTCCAAATGGAAGACGGGAACCGTGCTAATTTCTCTCCTCCGGAGCAACACAATGTCAATGTGGCTGAGCACAAGAGCAAGGGTAAAGAGAAACGGATCTCTCCGCAAAAGTCCCTAAAACCGACATCCTCATCAAACTTCAAGAGGGTTGCAAAACCAGGACAAAAGTTTAAAGGAAAAGGCCACAAGTGTGGCAAGGTAGGCCACAAGTCTGATGTATGTAGGAGCCAACCCAAGGGTAACAGAAAGGCAGAAGCTAACCTCACTGAAGAGGATATGTGTGTTGTCGTCAATGAAGTAAACATGGTAGACGACAACCCACAGGAGTGGTGGTATGACACTGGTGCAACCACCCACATCTGCACTGATAAGTCGATGTTCACCACTTATCAGAAGAGCAAATCTGAGGAGCAGCTGTTCATGGGAAACCCGGCTTACTCGAAGATTGAAGGTCGCGGCAAAGTGGTTCTGAAGTTGACGTCAAAACGTGAACTCTCACTCAACAATGTGAAGCATGTGCCGGACATGAGGAAGAACTTGGTTTCGGGAACTCTCTTAAGCAAGGCAGGATTCGGCGTCAATTTCGATGCTGACAAATTGATCCTTAGGAAGAATAGGGTGTATTTGGGAAATGGTTATGCGAAAGGAGGACTTGTCAAGTTGTGTGTTTCGACAGTCCTTCATCCTGATAAGATTAATAACGCTAGTGTTGTAATTGCTGACAATTCATCTAATAATAATTATGTTGCTTATTTGGTTTAGTCTTTTGATATTTGGCATGAACGTTTAGAACATGTCAACTATAAATCTATGCAAAGATTGATGAATTTGAACCTAATTCCGAAATGCAAAGTAAACAAGGACAAATGTGAAGTGTGTGTATAGGCCAAACTCACAAAAACTCCTTCTCCCCAAGTTCAAAAAAATACAGAACCTCTCGGTTTAATACACACAGATTTATGCGATCTGAAATTTATACAAACTAGAGGTGGTAAAAAGTATTTTGTGACATTTATTGATGATCACACAAAATATTGTTATGTATACTTATTACGTAGCAAAGATGAAGCTTTGTCAAAATTCCAAGAGTATAAGCTAGAAGTTGAGAACCAACTAGGTAAAACTATTAAAATAGTTCGAAGTGATAGAGGAGGCGAGTATGATAGTCCATTTAATGATTTTTGTCAACAACATGGCATCATACATCAAACGACAGCTCTGTATTCTCCAGAGTCTAACGGAGTTGCGGAACGAAAAAACCGAACTCTGAAAGAGATGATGAATGGAATGTTGCAGGAATTTGGGTTACCCCAGTCAATGTGGAGGGAAGTTTTCCTTACTACGAACTATATCCTCAACAAGGTACCACATAAAGTTACTGGCAAGACACCATATGAACTTTGGAAAGGTGTAGTATCTTCGTACAAATACCTGAAAGTGTGGGGGTGTCTTGCAAAAGTCGCAATACCACCTCCGAAAAAGGTCACAATCGGACCAAAAACAGTGGATTGTATTTTCATAGGATATGCACACAACAGCAGTGTTTATCGTTTTCTGGTTCACAAATCAGACATACCCGATATCCATGTTAATACAGTGATGGAATCACGGAATGCGTCTTTCTTTGAAAACATTTTTCTTTGTAAGGACAAACAACGTCCGAAGAGGACACTTGAACAAAGAAAAACAAGCTCCTCAAAAAATGAGGCAAGCACTTCCAGAACTTCACCACATGAAGTGGAAGACGTAGCAGATGAACCTCGACGTAGCAAAAGAGCTCGTAAGGAAAAATCTTTTGACGATGATTTCATGATGGTCTTTCTCACAGAGAACGTACCAAGAACTTACTCAGAAGCCATGTCTATATCCGACGCGCCTTATTGGAAGGAAGCTATCAATAGTGAGATCGATTCTGTATTGCAACATCATACATATGAGATTACCGATCTACCCGAAGGGTTTAAAGCACTAGGGTCCAAATGAATTTTCACAACAAAGATGAAAACCGATGGTTCTATGGATAAGTATAAAGCTAGGCTCGTGGTCCAAGGATTCTGACAAAAAGAAGGTCTAGATTTCTTTGACACATATTCTCTAGTGACGCGAATAATCTCCATCAGACTGTTGGTTGGTATCGCTGCATTAAAAGGCCTAGAAATACATCAGATGGATGTCAAAACCACTTTTCTACATGGAGATTTAGAAGAAGAGATCTATATGAAATAACCTGAAGGTTTTGTTATCCCCGGACAAGAACACAAAGTTTGTCGACTTGTCAAGTCATTGTACGGACTGAAGCAAGCTCCAAAACAATGGCATAAAAAATTTGATAATGTGATGATGTCAAATGATTTCAGCATTAACGAATGTGATAAATGCATATACATCAAATGTACTCCACACGGATATGTTTTGTTGTGTTTGTATGTTGATGACATGCTCATTATTGGCAACACTAATGACATGATTAATCAAACTAAGAACTTACTTCATAGTCACGTTGAAATGAAAGACATGGGATTAGCAGATGTCATTCTCGGTATTAAGATTCACCGGCATGCTGAAGGTATTATCTTATCACAATCACATTATGCTCAAAAGATACTTGATAGATTTAAAAACTATTCAAGTGGGACTGCAAAAACTCCAGTCGACCCTCATATTCACCTGACTAAAAACTCTTGTGCTGTAGTTTCTCAGGTGGAGTATGCAAGAGTAATCAGAAGTCTGATGTACTAGACAAACTGTACTAGACCCGACCTAGCGCACGCAGTAAACATACTAAGTCGCTATACTAGTAATCCAGGACATAAACATTGGAAAGCTATAACTAGAGTATTGAATTACCTACGTTATACCAAAAATTATGGACTACACTACGGTAAAGAACCAGCTTTTTGGAAGGATACAGTGATGCGAACTGGATCGCGGACTCCAAAAACTCAAAATCCACAAGTGGATATGTCTTTACCCTTGGAGGTGCAGCAGTGTCCTGGAAATCTACCAAACAAACCGTGATAGCCACCTCGACCATGGAATCAGAATTTGTCGCTCTAGACAGAACAGCTCAAGAAGCTGAATGGCTTCGGAATTTTTTGGAAGATATCCCCATGTGGGAGAAACCAGTGTTAGCCTTACGTGTACACTGTGATAGTCAATCGGCTATCTCTCGGACACTGAATAATAATTATAATGGCAAGTCTCGTCACATACACAGACGACATAAAACCATTAGAAACTTGATCTCAATAGGAGTACTCACGATAGATTATATCAAATCTGCCGATAACCTAGCTGATCCGTTCACTAAAGGTTTGGCAAGAGATCAAGTAGTAAAATCATCAAGAGAAATGGGTTTAAAAGCTTATGAATAAAGTTAAATTTTGATGGAAACCCCACCTACATTACTGGAGATCCCAAGAAATAGGTTCAAAGGGACAACTAATTCAAACTTAAACTGGAAGAACACTGTGAGATTAATATCTCTACCCAGTTCCTAGGATGACATACAGTGTTAAATCGGTATGTAATAAGGATAAGCATTTAGTTTTTAATGATTCATTAGCCTAATAATAGAAAGTATTACAAGATACTTCTAAAGATACGCTAAGGAGGATCACCTAGTGAGTGTGAAATGGGGCCATTTCTAGGAGAATGAAGGAAATGCTATATTCTCCAAGTTCACTCATGATAACCAGGCAAGTTCATGGCCAAAATGAACACAATAGAGAACAAGGTTCTATGAGGATATGAAGCTGTGTTATAGCTGTTGTCTAGGTTTACATCGAAATCCGGGTGGTTCAAGACATCATGTCCACCTCCTGGCCAAGTAAATCCGACAGCTACTAACTACGAGTGGTTCAAAGCTGAAAAATTGCTACCAACTCATATACAGTAATTTTTCGTTATACTCTCGAAAAGTCCGTTTGTCTGTCTAGTCAATTAAGTTGGTCTAATCAGTAGAGTCTTAGAGTTTATCGAGTCGTCATATGTTTAGAGGTTATTTCTATTCATGTGGGGGATTGTTAGAACTTAAATTTTACAAGTGATTTTTGTCACTTTTCCGGTGGCTTTTCCGGCAAGGTCATTACCCGGAATTACCGGATTATGAGTTCATTGGAAAGCTTGTAGTTTGGACTACAACTTGGAATGCTCATAAGTTAAAATTGAATAATTGGTAAACGAGAAATGTGAGGTCAAAGTGTGGTGTGTGTGACAATTAAAGTCAACTCATATACTAAAGTCCCGCATTGGTTAGAAAGGAAAGAGTGAAGTGGTATATATACTACCCTCTCCTATCATGTTTACAAATAGCTAGCATAATGCATGTGAGAAATGAGAACCACACACGTGCGCGCGCGCCGCCGCTCGGCTTGGGCTTGGGCTTGGGCCAAAGGTCCATCAAGACTATTCTTTTTGGGGAAAGTTCGGTCCAATTTTTCTGGTCCAGTTAGCCAATTGCGACCCAAATTGGTAACCGACACCTCTTCGGTTTTATAAAACCGCGCGCCATCTGCATCTTCTCTTTCAATCTTTTTCAGAAATTCGAAACCCATAAATTCAAACTCCAAATCTTCCACCAAAGTAAGTCTCGAGAGTATCTTAGATTCCTTTGTTCGTAAGACTACGATTTTTGAGTGTTGCAAAATTCGTTTTATCCACGATTCGTAATCGTACAAACCGTTACAATATGGGCGATTTTTCGAATTAAGGAAAGAGAGCAATCTCGACTCCGTGTTCGTGTTTTAAGATCGAAATTCCTTTTCCTTCTTCATTCGTATTCAGATTTCTCAATTCGGTTTTTCGCGATTCTTACAAATACAGCTATAAGAAATCATCAAAAGTGTAAAGAAATTGACAAAAAAATCCATGGAAATTGAAAAGGAGAATGTTCACAGGTACCAAATTCAAACACAATGACAGAGTTTGGGAATGCCCAAATTCATATTCAACTAAGGGATTGGTCGAATCGAATCGAACCTATTCGATACAAGGGAACTGAGTTTGCATCATCCGGAGCGCCACAGAATAGTCGGTAAAGGTAAAGCTAGGTCATCCACTGAAAAAAAATCAATTCAAAATTAACAACGAATTGTAAATTGGGTTTTGTGAGTAATAATTTTTTTTGTTGTTGTAAGAATGAAAACAGAGATGAATATTTTTCCGTTTACGCGATTTTGGAAGTATATATAAACAATGAAATTGCAGTTTCTCATTGTAGAAAGAAAGTGGAGATCATGGCTGGGGGAAGTTACGGTCGAAGAAGATAGAAATTTTCTGTTGAGGTTAATTGTTCAAATTTAATTAGATGAATAAAAACTTAAAAATCCAAAAAAATGTGAATTTGACACGTATTGAAAGCTGATGTGTTATCATGAGAGTAATATTCGGACTCTCTCTCTAACTTTTGTTTTATAAGAATAGGGATAGTTGCAAACACTCTAATCAATCCGATATATTATATATATATATATATGTATATATATATGTATATATATATATGTGTGTGAATTATATAAAGGGATTTGTTAAAATAGGCAAGTACAAAAAAATGTTATGGTTATCGTTAATTTAAATAGATTTATATGCAATCACATTTTGATTATAACTATGATATATGAATTATTGGATGATAATGTAGTTGATTTTGTTAGAATTAGGATATATTTACATAATTTATAATGTACATGTGACCTTTGATTTAAATATGTTTTAATCATCATCAAATCCTAAAATTATAGTTTTTTACATTGATAAGGTAATAGAAATCATAATGAAGTAATACACTATTGATTTGTGGTATAGAGTTTCGTAGGTATTTGGTGAGTCAATACGTATTGCCACGGATTGCCACGACTTGCCATGCATTACTACAAATGCCACATATTGTGATAAGGTTTTGGATGTAAACTTGTAACAATCACTCGAGCAAATGTATGAAGATGTAAACTTGTTTCTTAATAAAACCAAAATTGTTCAAAGAAAGAAAAACACAAGGAAATTAATGGAGTTCCTTACTCTCCAATACTCTCTCTCTCTCTCTACAACTTTGATAAGCTTTTCTGATAAAACACAAACTGGCTACAGGCCAAAACATATAAAGGACCTTGGCCGTTATTCTTCTTTTTACGTGTCCCTCCTTGTACTGAAGCTGCTGAGTCACTGCCGCTCTTGTTGCTTCTTAAGGCCCTTGGGTCTGGATCGTTGGTAATGGTAGATGATTGGAGGCATGTCCCACTCTCGGCTATCAATACTCCCCCCCTTTCAGCACGACCTTGTCCTCAAGGTTGAGGGAAGGAAACTGTGTGGATATAGTACTGCGCCATTCCCATGTGCAGTCTTGGTCAGGGAGGCCTTTCCACTTGATTAGAATCTCGGGTTGGCCTGTCACCGCGTTGATCCTTTCGCCGGCACAGCTCTCAGGAACGGTAGCTAGGACGCCCTCCTCGGTGAGTTGGGGAGGAAGTGGGGCGTGAGGCAGGTCGCTGCCAATGGCTGGCTTGAGGTGTGAAACATGGAAAGTATGATGGATTTTTGCCTCTGCCGGAAGCAATAGCTTGTAAGCAACCTGGCCAATGCGTGCCGTGATTTCAAATGGACCATAAAACCGTGGAGAAAGCTTCTCATTACGCCTTTGAGCGAGAGTCTGTTGGCGGTATGGTCGGAGTTTAAGGAAGACGTTGTCGCCAACAGCAAATTGGATATCGCGCCTGTGATGATCCGCTTGTTGCTTCATGAGCTGTTGAGCACGCATGATGTGATGGCAGAGGGTTTGGACCATTGCATCTCGCTCAGATAATCTTCTCTCCAAGTCAGCATTGTTGGTGGACCCAGGTTCAAACCAGAGCAGAGAAGGAGGGTCTCTGCCATAAACCGCGAGGAAGGGAGTCATCCGGATGGCAGTGTGATAGGATGTGTTGTAACAGAGCTCGGCCCAGGGTAAGTGGGGACTCCAACTCTTTGGCTTGTCACTAGCAAAACAGCGCAAATATGTCTCCAAACCGCGGTTGGTGACCTCCGTTTGGCCGTCGGATTGAGGATGATACGCGGTGGAGAAGCATAACTTGGTGCCAGCTAAACAGAATAATTCAGTCCAAAATTTCCCCGTGAACAATGTGCCGCAGTCCGAAACCAGGGTCTTAGGGAAGCCATGAAGACGAACTATCTCCTGGATAAAGACGGAAGCAACTGAGGCCGCGTCAAAAGGATGTTTAAAGCGGATGAAGTGAGCATATTTGGTGAGTCGGTCAATGACCACCAAGATAGAATCAAAACCCTCTGACTTGGGCATGCCCTCGATGAAATCCATGCTGACATCTTCCCAAATCTGTGAAGGGATGGGCAAAGGTTGGAGAAGGCCCGCGGGTGCCAATGTAGAGTATTTGTGGCGTTGGCAAACAGGGCAGGATGCCACATATTGTCGTATATCCGACATCATACCTTTCCAGAAGAAGGAGGCTGCAATGCGTTTCTGCGTTTTGAGGACCCCGCCATGGCCTTTTATCTTGCCGTCATGATATTCCTGTAACAGGAGCTTGACTAGGGGAGAAGTGGCCGGTAAGACCAACTTTCCCAACCGGAGGAGCCTGTCCTGGACCAATGTGAATTCGGGTTGAGAATTAGTTCCTTGCACGATGCTGTCTTTGAGGGATTTGAGGGCTAGATCCTGGTTCACTGCGGCCGCAATGTCGTCCAGTTGGAGGGTAGAGGGGATGGAAAGAGCAAGGAGCTGTGGGTTGGCGTCTCGTCTTGAAAGAGCATCCGCAGCTTTGTTCTCCAACCCGGGTTTGTAGAGGATGTCGAAATCAAAACCAAAAAGTTTGGTGAGCCATCGCTGATACTCCAGATTCACTTCCCGCTGTTCAAGGAGGAACTTGAGGCTTTTTTGATCGGTTCGGACCAAGAATTTCCGGCCCAGCAAGTAGTGGCGCCATTTTTGGATTGCAAAGACAATGGCCATAAGTTCACGTTCATAGGCAGATTGAAGCTGTTGGCGAGCTGTCAATGCCTGACTGAAGTAAGCGATGGGCTTGTGGTGCTGCATCAAGACAGCTCCCAAGCCAGTAGCGGATGCGTCTGATTCCACAACGAATAAAGAGGTGAAATCCGGCAGGGCAAGGACAGGGACACTGGTCATTGCGTGCTTCAACTGTTGGAAGGCTTGTGTAGCGTCAGAGGTCCAGTTGAATTGATCTTTCTGGAGTAAGCAGGTCAGGGGTTTAGCAATGGAGCCATAGTGGCGCACAAACTTGCGGTAGTAGCCGGTGAGGCCCAGGAAACCCCTTAGTGCTTTGACATTCCTTGGCTCTGGCCATTCCACCATAGCTTGGATCTTGGAGGGATCGGCTGCCACTCCTGTTGCAGAGATAATGTGGCCGAGGTATTCCACAGACGCGCGACCAAAGTGGCATTTTTTTAGGTTGGCAAACAGTTGGTGATCATGTAGAAGCTGCAACACAATGCGGAGATGGCGTTGATGGTCCTTCTCAGTTTGGCTATAGACCAATATATCATCGAAAAAGACCATCGCGAAGTCCCTCAAGTGACTGCGAAACACATTGTTCATCAAGGCTTGGAAGGTGGCCGGGGCATTCTTCAAGCCGAAAGGCATGACTAAAAACTCATAGTGGCCGTCATGGGTGCGAAAGGCGGTCTTGGGGATGTCCGAGGTCTTGACCAATATCTGGTGGAAGCCAGAGCGCAAATCTAATTTGGAGAAGATAACCGCGCCATGGAGTTCATCCAAGAGTTGTTCAATGATAGGGCTATCGCTGACAGTGGCAGAGTTAAGGGCCCTATAATCGACGCAGAAGCGCCACCCACCATCCTTTTTCTTGACGAGAAGAACCGGGCTAGAGAAGGGGCTTGTGCTTGGTTGTATTATCCCAGCAGCCAACATTGAGGTAACCTGTCGTTCTAGTTCCACCTTCTGAGCCTACGGGTAGCGGAATGGGCGGACATTCACAGGACCGATGCTAGTGGTCAAAGCAATGGCGTGTGTATGATCCCTGGACGGGGGCAAGCCCTGTGGCTCAGCAAATACCCCTGCAAAGTCTTCAAAAATGGGCTGGAACCGAGGAGGGATGTGAGGGGGTTCGGAAGGATCGGCCCTATGCAAGGCATTGTAGTGGATGAGGAGACATTCTGAGGATCGAGTCGCCTGTTTGCGAAATGCCTTTAAGGACACTTGTGAGCAAATAGAGCGAGGTCACCCTGAAGCCGTACCTTTGTGCCGTTAACTTTGAACTGGAGCCAATGCAGTTTCCAATTGGCCTTCATATCGCCGAGCGTTTCTAACCACTGGATGCCGAGGATGATGTCCGCACTACCTAGCTCGATCGGTAAGAAGGACGAAGTGATTTCAATTCCCTGGAGGCGGAGATGGACGTTGTGGCATATGCCCTGAGCCTGCACCGTCGTGCCGGTACCATTAATGACGCCGTAGTGACTGGTGGGGCTAATCGAAAGGGAGAGGTTGTGGACGAGCGTAGTCGATACGAAGTTATGCGTGGCTCCACTGTCAATCATCACTGTGACTTTGGTGCTGAAAACCAGCCCTTGAAGTTTTAACGTCCGGGGAGAAGAGAGCCCGGCGAGGGAGTGGAGTGATAACTCCACGAGTTCCGTGGCTGCCTGGATTGTCGCGATGTCCGGAAATGTCTCATCATCCGCCCATTCGAGCTCGGAGCCGTCGGGTTGGACGATGAGGAGGCGGAGCTCTTTGCGAGAGCATTGGTGACGGGGGTGCCAGGACTCGTCACAACGGAAACAGAGGTTGTTGGTCCGGCGGTGAGCCATTTCCTCCGGCGTGAGTCGCCTGAATGGAGCCACCAGCCGGTTGTGTGGAGGAGGCTGTTTCGTGTCTTTGGAGGTTGGAAACGACGTCGTAGGGCGGGACGACAGAGATGGGGATGGAGTGGGCCGAGTTTGTTGAGGCCCAGATCCAGATTTGGGGCCCATCAGTGGCGTTGGGCCTGTGTTGCGATTAGGGCTCGGGCGGTCGATGGAATAATCTGAGGTCGTCTGAACCCCGGAATCACCCCAAGATCCGACCTTTGTGGCAAGGAACAACATCCGCTGCAAGTTATGCGGTTCGAAGGTCTTAACACGCGATCGGATGTGCGGGGCGAGACCGTTCAGGAATGCCAGCTCGAGGGTTTCTTCCTGGAGAGACGGTGTGTAGGTAGCGAGACCAATGAAATCACGACAGTAGTCGGCGATGGAGCCTTGTTGCCGGAGGGAAAGAAGTCTCTCCCCTGCGGAGGCGTCGAAGCTGGTCTCGAACTGAGTCAAAAGTCTCTGTTTGATCTGGTTCCAAGACATGAACGGGTCACGATCGCGTTGCCAAAGGTACCATTTCAAGGCGTCGCTGGTGAAGTAGCATCGCACCTCCACAAGTTTCTGGTGTTCGTTGAGGTAGGTCGCCTCGAAATACTGTTCGACGCGGGCAACCCAGTCCTCCGCGTCAGAGCCATCGAAGATCGGTAACTCCAGGCGGCGGTTTGGACGATGATATTGATCGAGAGGCAGTTGTCGTCCTTGTGGCGGCCAGTCGGGAAACTCTGGTTCTCTGGGGTGGTCGGGAAAGAGCTGACCGTACGGCCGGTCGATTGGGACCATGGGAGGAGCAATACGATCCGAGGGGGTGAATATCGGAGCTTTGCCCGACCGGTGGTCGCTAACGGAAGCGTCGCGAGATGAGCCATGGTGTGCAGAGGCGAAAGGTGGCTCCTTTTCCGGTTGGTCCTGACGTTGGTGGAACGCCATCGCGGCCAGCGACTTGTTCATCTCTTAAAGCGTTATCAGGATCTGGGAGAACATCTCCGTTGTCGAAGGCTCTGCCTCAGAGAACGACACCGAGGTTTCGTTGGAGGCTTCGGTGATGGGAGACAAAACGGGTAAGTGTTTATCCATGTCCCTGGGTTCGAAAAGAATCTGATACCAATTGATAAGGTTTTGGATGTAAACTTGTAACAATCACTCGAGCAAATGTATGAAGATGTAAACTTGTTTCTTAATAAAGCCAAAATTGTTCAAAGAAAGAAAAACACTGGGAAATTAATGGAGTCCCTTACTCTCCAATACTCTCTCTCTCTCTCTACAACTTTGATCAGCTTTTCTGATAAAACACAAACTGGCTACAGGCCAAAACATATAAAGGACCTTGGCCATTATTCTTCTTTTGACGTGTCCCTCCTTGTACTGAAGCTGCTGAGTCACTGCCGGTCTTGTTGCTTCTTAAGGCCCTTGGGCCTGGATCGTTGGTAATGGTAGATGATTGGATGCCTGTCCCACTCTCGGCTATCATATTGCCATCAACTTGGTCGTGGCAAATCGAATATATTTTCGTGGCAAAAAGAATATATTTCCGTGGCAAAAAAAGCCTTTTTTGTTTTGTGATTTAGATGATTTGACTAGTGTAATAAAAAATTGTTTGTGTGAGATAACTATGACCGTTGCCGTGACAATATGCCACAAAATGCCATACTTTGTCGTCGTGGCTATATTGCTGCAGAATAAATCCTAATAATGTCGTGGCTATATTTGTCACGGAACAAGATATGACAATCCGTGGTAATGTTGCCACAAATTGTCACAAAACTAAATTTGTAGTAATAATTGCCACTCATTGTTAGGAATTATCACATATTTTACTATTCACATAAAACATGGCAAAAATATGGTAAAAATCTGGCAAATTTTTGGTAAAAACAAATTGCCATGATTCATTCTGTGGCTATAAACAGTTTTTTTTGTAGTGTGTATGTGTATGGTAAATAAAGTGACACACGCCGCTACCAAAAGCTTGTAAGTCTCCATTCAAGAGGATTTCTGACTTCACAACTTAAACAAAACTTAATAATTACCAAAGTTTCAACTCATTATAAAGGAGAAATTAAGGGTAATGACGCTTTAATCGTTTTCCTGCACGGAAATGCTGCTGAACTAAAATGATGTAAAAACCTGTGTCAGATGTCAGCTTCTAAGGAGGCGTTAGAAAAAATGCCAAAAAGGTTACTTATTAGATATAGAAATAACTCAATAAGAGTACTAAAGATTAGATGGAATTTAGTAATCACTGTGACGTGCTAGTATTCAACTATAACAAAAGTATATAAACACCAACATTAGTTTACTACCGAAATTTCTAACAATTTCTAGGATTAAGTAAATTTTCTTTCAAAGGAAAAGTCGTTTATGTACTCGTATATTAAAGTAAGTGTAATAACACTGTCACTGCAAATGGAATTCAATAATTTGGTGGAGTGTAACTATAATTAATCTCCTTAACCCTAGATTACTTGACAAGATATTTTTTAATTCTGATTTAATATAAAAAACTACAACAATCACAATCTTTTCTTCTCGGACACAATCTCGATTTTTTTCTGAATAGGTGTATGAAAAATTAGATGGAATTTAGTAATCACTGTGATGTGCAAGTATGCAACTATAACAAAAATATATAAACAGCAAAATTAGCTTACTATCGAAACTTCTAACAATTTCAAGGGTTTAGTAAAATTTCTTTCGATAGAAAAGTAGTTTATGTACTCGTATATTAATGTAAGTGTAATAACACTGTCACAGCAAATGGAATTCAATAATTTCGTGAAGTGTAACTATAATTAATCTCCTTAACACTAGATTAGTTGACAAGATTTTTTTATTTTATTTTTTTATTTAATATAAAAGGTCAATTCACTACAAAAAAGTTCATTGATAGCACATTAGGTTGGATTACAAGGTCGTCAGCTAAAGGAAAATCTCTATTGGGTATCTGATTTCGATTAAGAAGAGTTATTTACTGAAAAATTAAAACTTTCAATTTGGGAAAAGTCTATGCTTCTTCGTCTTTCACTTTGTCTATATGTCCACCTCTCCTACTCTTGGAATCCGCAATGTTTGTAAATATCTAATATAATATCTCATAAAAAAAAGAATGTTTTTCAGAAAATGCCTAACTTGACTGAGATCGCAAAAGAGTTGCCACCGATGGATGACATGCTCTAAAAGTTGGAAAGATGAGAAGCCTCTTACATACTGAATCTTCATAAATCTTTAGAAGAGATTAGATAGAGAGAAAGCTCTTAGAAGATGAAAACTATGTAATATTTGTTTGTGCTTACATGTGCATGAAGTTAAATATGTATATATCATTTTTGCATATCTAAAAGAAACTATCTATACTATTTAATGTTTTTTTTGTTCACAAAAGTGGCTCTTTTTTATTTGTCCTGATCCTCCAACAAAACCATCAAATGCTATAGTTTCTTGAATTGAATATCTTATTAAGAACATAACGATTAGTGCTATGTTTATATACATAGTGTAATACTTTAAACAGATTATAACCCATCTTAATGAATGGTTCTCGCGCTACGAAAAAAGTTATGTGCAGTATAGTTGTTGATTACTCCTATGAGTTTTATAAAAAAACACTTAAGTACTAGATTTATACCTACACGTTGCATGGGATATCATTTTTAATATGTCAAAAATAAATCATGAAATAAAAGTATAATAATTTAAATTTTAGAAGGTACACTTAAAATATTTTTTTCTATCCAACCTACGATACTGGTGTGACCAAAAAAAATTTAGCCGGTTTCAAATCCGATAACCTAGTCTACTAATATATGTAAAGTATTTTTTATAGAAAACCATTCATTTCACATAATAAAAAGAATATGAAAGTTTTATATAGTCTCTTGCCTACATTTATGAGCTCTAAAACACTTGTTTATCTCATTTAACTTTCTACATCTTCTAAACACATTTGTTCTCCTTCCTGAATCTATTCTCTTTTCACTTTCTCTTTGGTCACATAAAATGTTAAGACTATATATTGATTTTCATCTCTTTGTAGTGAAGTTGTTCATATCTTTCAGCAAACGTCAAGTTTTTCACTATCTAATCATATTTTCTACTTCACAATCCTCATTTTAATCATTTTATTACATCGCCCAAACATTCATCATCATTTGATTTCTATTCTTTTAGAATTGTCTCATGTTATTTATCTATAATTTTAATCATTTATTATTTTATGTGAAATAATCCTACATTTTCCAAATTTTTCCAGTTTATGAAATAAACATAATTTTTACCGTATATTCATATTGTTTTTGTACTTAAAAAGATGTTTGTTGTTTTTACACTTAAAATGATGTATGATTTATCTAGAATTTTAATCAATTTTAAATTTGGAAATATTTATATTAATTTTTGTATCAATTTTTTTTATTTTAGTTCTTCTAATATCTATTTAATTTTATTGTATTTTACAATTTTTTATTTTTTGTTTGATGTAAATTTAAATTTTTATGTTGTGTGGATCTTAATAGAAAACAATAATTGAAAGATAAACAAATTAAATGAATCATTAAACTTTAATTTTAATGTAATTACTCCTTTTTGATGAAGTGAATGCTTCAAAGTGATGATGTGGACACCTTAAGAGAAGAGAAAACTCTCCTATTATATAATAGATTGTAGGATTCAATATCTAAAAAATCACAATAATTTGGATCGCTACACAACTTCTGGTCACGAGTAAGTAATTTTGTTATGAGATATTGAATATGTTCAAGCCTGTTTCTAGTTTTTTTTCTTGTTGTTGAAGATAAAATAATCTTCTTTAATTTAAATGAATCGCATGATGTGACATATCCTAAAGCGGGAATAATGGCAAAAATAACTTGACAAAAAGGCCACCAGAGACTGAACCCCCACCCCTCCCCCCTCCTCCTCTTTCTCCTCCAAGTATCCTATCCTGCTATCCAAGGTGATATAGATCTAGAACTGAGTGGCCAAACGACCAAGTACCCCTTATCAACACTCGGAGACGACACGTAGAGCATGATAGCTACAATACGAATTTGTAAGACTTGAATCAAGTTAAAAAGAAGCCTATGTTCTTGGGAGATTAAATTAGAATGGAAAATGAATTGAAAGTAATTAAAAGAAATAAGTAAAGCAAATAAATCAATAAAAAAAACACGAAGGTATTATCATTTCACTGTCATGCCTCCGATCACTATGTTTTAACAACCTAATATAGATTCGAGGAGTGAATGAAGTTAATAGACGGGAGACGGGCCGGACGAAGTGTTAAAGTGATAAATTATTAAAGTGTGGATGCTATGATCTGGCCGAAGGTCTGCGTAGTTATCCTAAAGACGTGAAAAGCATTTTGGAAACAATGACCTGGATGGCGGCCTGCGTAGTTACCCTAAAGTGTAAAGTGAAAGGTGTAAAGTGGAAAAAGGCAATAGCTATGATCTAGCAGTTAGGACTTGCTTAGCTACTAAGGTAGACTATGGTGGAAAAAGATGACACATTGGTTGTTAAGGCACTGTGTGAGAGTTGTGGTGGTTAAGGGTAGACTAGGTAGTGTGTGAGATGGAGTAGACCGTCTTACTGAGTATTCAATACTTATCCCCTCCCCTTACTAGACTTGCATGATGGGAGATTCGGTCATGTGGACCACATGATGGCAAGGCAAGAGGAAACGGTAGGCACGATGAAGACTTTCCCAAGACATAATAGTATTACGTTCCATAAGTTGTATTCTATTGAACAATGTATTGAGAAATTTTTGAGTAATGAAGGATACATAAACTTGACTAACATTTGGGCATGGATTCATAGTTTGTGAGTCGGGGTTTACAGCGGTGCTTTAAGTTTTTGAGAGGAATGATGATGATTATTAATATATATATCTAAAAAATAGAAATTGTTGTTATAATTATAATTATATATATATATATATATATAATTATATCAAGAAAATATAAGTTTGAAATTAAATAGTGTGTGGAAGTCCCAGGATTAATTAGCGCTTCTATACCAAAAGGTCTGAGGTTTGATTCCCACAAAATATGATTTATTATTAACAATTATGTAAATAGTGGAGGCAAGTTTACAAGAAGATATCAAGCGTAGCGTAAGCAGAACTGTTTGTCACATATTTTACTTATTAAAAGTAGAAGGTGTCCATCATAAACAGGAAGTATGATATGTCGTAAATTGTCTTTAATAGTATTCATAATTTGTAATAAATAATAAATCCAGACCAATACAAAAAAACTTAAATAATGACACATGTGAAAACTATATCTGGTGCATCACATACCCAAAACAAATGTTACTAGAGAAAATTACTCATCTTTAATAGTTATACAATTCTTTATTGGTGATGTCAAAAAGATAAACAAAACTTTTGTATTGATTTTTGTTTTTTGTTTTTTCCTTTTTATATTTCTCTTTTTTCCATTTTTTTGCCCTTTTTAAAAATTATAAATTTTGAGGTTTTATATTATATAAATATTGAAGTCCAAATTTTGCTTAAATATATAATTTAATACTAAAAGGTTGTTTCTCTTAACATATATTTACACATAAAAAAAAATCCCAAACAAATGTACGTTTAAACAATTATAGCCTAAACCAATAAATGTCTCTAATCTTTCTCACTATTATAAATAACACATCAATTTCTTCCAATCCACAACCACTTTAACTTCTCTTTAGTGGATTTCAAAGGGAATCCAAATCTACAAACTTCATCAACATCAAAACATAAGAAAAAACGAAAAGTCCAAAAACATTTTCTTTCGAACTACTTCAAATATGATAAAAACATTGTTCTACACTTTCCTTCAGACAAAACACGACGAAGAAAATGGTTTAAATCATTCACTACTTTCTCAAGAAATTGAGATCCGACCCATAACTCCATTCCCTTGGAAAATCCTTAAAACCATAACAGATGATGAATTATGGTTCGGAGGTATATTCCAATTTCCGTTGGAGCAAATCCGAGATTCTATATTGGTACTCTTTCCGCAAGATGTCATATATCGCACAATTCAGCATATATGTAATCTTCAATTATCGGTAAAGGATCTTGATACAAACACATTCCACTGGGTAACATTGTGGAAGTACCCGCACGAAAATTATTTTGCTATGCGTGAATCTTGGATTGAAGAATTTGTTAAACGAAGGATGCTTGTAGCTGGAATGGTGGTTGGTCTCTATTGGGATTCGAGTGCTAACATTTTCTGTTTCTCTGTGTTGGAGGGAACTGAGTAATTAGTAGTTTCAAATTGATAAAACTTGGTTTTATAAAAAAATTTGATAAAGCTGACCAGAACTATGCTATATAAATATTTTTTTATATATTATGTGATATTTGTTTAGCATTTCATGATGAAACTGGGTTCTAGTAAGAATAAAATGTGTTAGTCAAAAAAAATTATATCCGTTGAAGATTAATGGAAATATCAATGTGTAGGATATCCCAATGTGTATGACTCTTAATCTTCTTTGGATGGGTTTTATTTTGTGTTAGTATGTTCCTAAATATTTTAGTGTTTGTAAAAACAGCAGAAGAATGAAGAAAAGGTAAGCTAGCTATGATTAGAATCTATACAACAATGATTTAATTGTCAAATAATAATGAAATAAAACAAAACAAAAAATCAAATGATCGTTAAATTAGCACGAATACATATGTGGTAGGTGAATATATCTAGTCGTAGGTAGATGTGATCTCCTTATTGTGTCTCCTTGGAATGCAAATAACAATTCCTCACATGAGTCTATCACTAAAACTTGCTTCAAGCCTAAATTTCTTCGATTCAAAAGAAGAAGAAACAAAATTCTTCGATAGTTTCTATCTATTTTTTCACAAATTTTAAATGTAATATTTTATGCGTTTTGTAATTTAAATAATATATTATAGTTTAATTGATTTTTTTATCATGTTTGAAGTAATTGAAAGAAGAAGATTTTAGTTTTTTTGTATTTTGGTGTTGGATGAAAGTTTGAGAATTTAGATCCACAACATTAAGAAGAAATTAAATTGATTGGAAATGTTTTATGTGTTATTTTGTAATGGTGATCATTTCAAAAAATAAAAAAATTGTAATGGTGGAAGTTAGAGATATTTATTGATTTAAGCCATGATTGTTTAAATGTAGGTTTCTTTTTGGGTTTGTTATTGGAAGAGAAAATAACTTTTACAATTAAAGAGACTATTTTTACAAAATATAAAGGGATGGTTAAAATGCAAAAGAATTATTTCTCATGGTTTACATTTGATTTTTATATTTGATAAAAAAAAAGTTAAAACGTTAATTTTTTTTACAAATAATATACTTTATAATAAAAAAGATTTACATACAAAAACTAAAAAAAAAACGTTTAAACAATCATAGCACAAAACAATAGATGTAATAAACTCTCTCACCATTATTAAAAACAACACATCAACTAATTCCATTCATGTTGACAAAAAAAAAACTAATTCCATTCCACAACCAATTTTATTTTAATTTAGCAAAATAACCAATTTGAGTTTTATTTTAGCAGAAAAAAAAACAATTTGAGTTTTCTTTAGTGTTGGGACTTGGGAATCGAAATCTAACACTAAAAAATAAGGGAAAATGCACTTTTACCAAATATACTTAGGTTGTGACTAAAATACCTTCATAAAGTAAAAAAAAAGAAGAGAAAAACGTTTTCTTCCAAACTTTTACCAATCAAATAAAAAAAACTATATACTAGTTTATTATTTTAGAAAAAAAAATGAGTAGAAGAATTTTTAGTCTCTTACTAGTTATTCGCTTTTCTTCTTAGTTCTTCTTTTCATCGAGTCACACCTTTATATTAAAATACATGTTTTAAAATATATATATATATATATATATATATATATACTTTTTTAAAATAGAGAAATCATTTAAAACTTCATGTAACTAGTTTAGGCGAATCTCTCATCGCCATCTATGTAGTTGGTCTACTGCTGACAATAGAGATATGTAGATTTAATTTACAATAGCACAAATAACTCGATGTGTTAGGTCACCAGTCTATGCCTTTCATCCCGAGCGATGTTGCCACGTCATGAAGGACGAATATGGTTGGAAACTGAGCGTTAGACATATAAGCAGAATGGATATACGATAAGCTAGGAAATGGAGCTCGGATTTCCGTATCATTATCCCGATTTAGGTATGAAATTTTTTGTTCCTTAGACGCAAAAATATCTAAATTGGCTGCTGGTCAAACGATTAATATTATTTATCTTGAGCATGTGATAGGTGAAACGAATAATTCCTGCTCCACAGAATGATTAGAACATGCAAAGTTGATTTTGGGGAAGCCCCTTGGCATATGATGATATACCTTAGATTTTAGAGAAATTTTAAGAAATGCTACTTTTCAAGTGTCATTTTTCAAAAATGTCATCTTTTCCAAATCCTTGCAAAAATGCCACATTTTCAAAGTTATTTTTTCATTATATCATTTATGTTTGGGTTAACTATGTTGTATTAGGGTTTAGTTTTGAAGGTTTAAGGGGGTTTAAGGGTTAAAACATTTTTTAGGGTTTAAAATTTTAAGATTTAGGATTTAAAAATCCGTAATTAGTGGCATTTTTTCAAATGGACATCCCTAAGTAGCATTCTTGCAAATGTACACACCAAAAATGACATTTTTGCAATTGCTCATAGATTTTATCACTTTCTATTAGGTTTAAAATAAGAAACTACTTGGTTTTGATATCTTATGGCTGATTTTAGTGTTTGTGGATCTTAAAGTATTTACAAAAAAAATTGGAGAAAATTGGGCGAAAAATAATGAAAAATAAGCAATTTCAAAATATGACATATTGTGAACGTCGAATGTTTTGCATCAGATGGAAACCTTCACATCTTTAGATAAAACTCAATTTTAACTACAAGATAAATGGAAGTGTCAGTTTTAACAGTGCAATCTCAAGATATGATTTATTTTATTAAAAACTGGTCGATGAGTGTTAGAGGAGAAGCAAGCCTAGCATATGAAGCCTGATCGATCCATCAGCCTTCATACAATTGACCGATTGAACATTCGGCGTGTAGCTAAAGATCGATTTTTATAGGCGATAGATCGGTATTAAACACAAGTGAGAATTGAAAATAAGGGAATTTCACATAAAGCAAATCTTAATAAAAAGATGTGGCATTTCTATGAACTCATAAAGATAGAAGTGATGAAAAGAATACACCTACGTATTAAGAAAGAAGTCTCTTGTAAAGAGGAAATGGGCATATACACATTTATAAGAGTAGAATCTCTCAACAATAAAAAAAGGTGGAATTGAGGGCCTAAGACCATCTTTAATGGTAAGACTCATTGAGTATCATAAACTTATTTGTATTAAAAAAACTAATTAATTGGGTGAGTTTTTGGCTGAGTCGTATCAGTTCAATGATTCGGTTGAGTCGTATCACCAAGCCACGGTCGCTATGCTAGTGGACCCCTCATTTTACTTTCTCCTAACCCAAAAAAAAAAATCTTTGAAATCGGTCTTCCTCTTCTTCTTCACATCTTCACATCCCGATCTTCCTCTGCTTCTTCACCATGTCTACTCATTTCCCAGAAAGAAAAAACAGATAGTGGTATGTGATCTAATGGTAATTCAGATCGCAAGACGCAAAATCAGATCTCAATTCTATCTCCTCATCTTCTCTATATATCCGGGTTGGGTTTCTCCCATAGATTCCGATCCTACCATCAAAACAGATCTTTCTCAGTCAACAAAATCTTCTCGAACTCGAAGCTCCTATCAAGATTTGTGGTATTCATTGATGATACAACATAAATTTTACAAAAATTGATTCCTATCTTGAAATTTCGATAGAGTTTGATGTTTACTACGAGGATTTGCGTAGAATTTGTTGGTTAGAGCTTGATTAAGAGATGTGAATGGAGATTGATAGTTAATCATATTTAGAGAAATGCATATGAAACTGGTCAACTCCTATGTTTTGATAGCTAAGTTGAGCTCTTGAGATTTATAGAAATGCATATGAATATGTTGTTTTGATGGAAGTATAGGTTTAGTTGATTAGTTATCATCAGTGAGATATTAGAAATGATCATATAGTTGTTTCATAAAGTTGCAAATGTGTTTCCTGAGTAGTGATGCTTTATTTCATGGTGGTTGTTTTCATGTTTTGATAGGAGATACTCATGATCAGTTCCAGGGGCGGAGGTAGAGAGACATTGGGTGGGGCACTTGCCCACCATGAACTTTTGAAAATTAATCTAATTCTCTAAAGATTCTTTATGATGCCCCCTTTGATATATTATTTGATAGTGTGTTCTTTGATAATTTTTTAGCTTTGCACCGGATGCAAATAATTTCTAGATCCGCCACTGATTCAGTTCTCAGATCTTTTGAGATTGTTTGAGTAAGGTGGTTACCTGTATTTGTTTCTTGGGGATTATGTAGATCGTGGGAAGCAGAGTGTAGAGACTATATGCTTTCTTCTTGCATACAAGATCAAATACAAAATCATTTCTTTCTTCGAGGGAACCATGAATGTGCTTCTATAAACCGTATATATAGAATTTGTTGAAACAAGAGTTAATAAACACATGTTTGTGTAGTTGTTGAGAGTGCTCTTTGGTTCACTCTCTCTTTGTGTTTTTCTCAATTTAGTGATATCATTTTGTTGTTTCTCTGTTAGACACTCGTGAGATTGTTTTATCTTGAATGCAGATATTGGTTTTTGGAGGAAATGGTTATGTAAGTTGATAAATTATGGTTTTCTAGATTAGTTGAAACTAATTGAGTCTCACCATTAGACTTAGAAAAAGTAGAAGAAACTTAGTGAGTCTCAAACACTTTTTTAATATTAAATTTAATAATAAAATTTGAGTTAAAAACTCTTAATAGTATAACCATTAAGAATGCTCTAAGTTCTTCCATCGACAGAGTGACGCCGTTGCACCTAGTGAGGAAACCGTAGTCACGTCGAGCTCAATCTTAAAACCTAACGTGGACCAGTACTCCTAATACATATCTTCTTAGAAATACTTTGTTACTTACTTACTGTTTCTATAAAAAAAAAAATAAAGTGCAAATTTAACTTTACATATATCCATTTCTATTTTTTAACTAAAGAAAATTAAGTCAATATGATTTGGAATTCAGAATTTTTCTTCTTTTCTTACATTTATTTTCCGACAAGTACTAGATTTTCTTGTATTTCCTTTTTATTTTGTTTCTATATCAATCATATATGATTAATAGTTATGTGATTTCAATGTATAATAAAACCATATCTAGTTTTTGACTCGTGTCAAAACTTTAATTAAAAATATATATACAAGACACCCACGTTTAATAAGATTTTTAACTTAAGTTTTAAAATATATGGAGACTTTACTCTATGATTAGACTAGAGTGGACGGTTCATCTATTTTCTTCTCTATTTTAGAATAAAAGAAAATATACATCTATTTCTTCTTCCAAATATAAAGCACAATATAGCATTTTTTATTTTAGGATTAAAAATAGAAACGGGTTAGAACAAAATAGAGCAATGCTATATATTACTCTAGTTTAAAATAGGAAGTAGAAGTGGTTAGAGATTCTCTTAGGCATAAACAAATTTTATCATGTAGAAGTCTATGTGATTAGACTAGAGTGGGCGGTTCAATTAGGCCTAAATTCAAAATATACGAGTAAGTGTATTTTAATAATGGAATTGTAATATGATTATGGCGAGGATTAAATTATCTTCTGCTTATAAAGTATTATGGTATATTTCTTATTTTACATTGAATATCTTGGGTCGGTATAAACGAGTAAGTGTAGATTCAAAATATATTATATTCTGTATTAAATAGGAAATATACCATAATCTTTTATAAGCAGAAGATAATTTAATCCTCGCCATAATCATATTACAATTCCATTCTTCTTTTTCTTCTTCTTCTTCTTTGATAAGGGTTCTTCTTCTTCTTCTTCTTCAATCTTTTCACACATAAAGGAGTAAATAAACATGTCTTGTTTGTTCATCTTCATAGCCTTGCTTCTGAGTTATTGTATTGGATCGTTGACAGCCACTGATACAACTTGTGGTAACAAAGTCGTGAGCACAATCGTCGTCGACCAAGCTGGTTTCGGAAATTTCCGTACGGTTCAAGCCGCGATTGATTCGGTTGGTAAAGGGAATTATCTTTGGATCAAAATCAAAGTAAAACGAGGTGTTTACGTGTAAGTGAACACTAGCTCACTGCTATTTTCTAGCGTTTGGTTTTTATTTTTTTTGAAGAAATCCTTTTTGGGTGTAAAAATATAATGACATAATAAGGTCTCTCCTCAATTCTACATATACACTCTTTACCTAAAGAAAACTCTAATGCAATATGAGATTTAAGCAAGTTGAATATAAATGATTCTTCTGAAATTTTCTGTTGCTTATGGTTTATAACGTTTTTGAACCCTAATTTAATTTAGATTAGTGTATAACATATAGTTTTGTGTGATGAATCTATGTATAAAACAGAGAGAAGGTGACAATACCGTCTACGAAACCATGCATAATAGTAGAAGGAGAGGGACAAAGAGTCACGACCATCGCGTATGATGGTCACGCAGCCATTGACGTCAGCTCCACTTTCACTTCCCATCCATCCCACATTGTCGTCCGACACATAACTATCATGGTACATAACGCAACCCCCAATATATATATATCTTTTACTATTTGTATACTATTTCTTGACGTAACAATATGCTATAATAAAGATAATTTTTTATATATATATAAATGAAAAAAAATGATAATTTTGTATGTTTGGTGGCAGAATATGTATAATCGTTTGAGTATTGGAACAACACCAAACGGTATGAGCTCGGAGATAAAGCAGGCGGTAGCGGTTACGGTTTATGGCGATAAATCGGCGTTCTACAACTGCGATTTCTTGGGGTTACAAGACACACTGTGGGATGTTGAAGGGAGGCATCACTTTAAAGATTGTTACATAGAAGGTGCTATCGATTTCATTTTTGGCAGTGGCCAATCTATCTACGAGGTATGTATACCTGATTTCTCTCTAAAAATATACGCTTTAATTAGTTTTTGACTGCTAAAGTGCGGTTGCTACTATTGTTATAACGCGACCAAAGGAACAGGCACTCTCACTATTTACACAAAATTTTTATATTCACAGAACAAACACACTTTAACAGTATTTTTATAACACCTTTTTGTATGGAAACACCTCACAAATCAGATGGAATATATAAGCTACAGTGAAGTTTTTGTTAGTATTATTTTTGTTTTAAAAAGAAAATTGAAAGTTGTGTAGGTTAATTATATCTACAATAGTTATCCTAATGAAAAAAATTACTTCTGTCATCTGAAACGATAGAAAAAAAAGTTACTTGAAAGTATGCTAGTAGAATAATGTTTTATTATACCATTTTCAATGACTATTTCTCTGTTTTGGACATGCACGTGAAAGATACAAATAAATATATAAAATGTTTTGAGTACAGGACTGTCAAATACACGCAACGGCCGGAGCATTGGCATCAAAAGTGACGTTTGGGTACATAACGGCGCAAGCAAGAAGGGGCGTTTTCGACCCAAGTGGGTTCGTGTTCCTACGTGGCAGTGTTTCAGGGAACCTCAATGTCTATCTTGGACGAGCATATGGTCCATTTAGCCGAGTCATTTTCATCCACACCAATCTCGGTTCCGTCGTTATCCCTACGGGTTGGTACCCTTGGCACTTCGCAGGCCACGAGTAAGCAGATCGTTCTATATTCAATATTAGTTTTTTTTGGTTATATGTGATGATAAAATCTCATTAATTATATACTAAAATTTGATTATTATTCTTTTGGTTAGATGGAATTTCACGTATGCAGAAGTGGAGTGTAAAGGAGAGGGAGCTGATATTTCAGGAAGAGTTCCTTGGATTGACAAACTTCAATCATTGACCACTAAACAGCGATTCTCTACCTCTAATTTTATCGACCAAGATGGATGGATCTCCAATATCCCTCCTTTTTAATTTTATATCACTTTTGTTTTGTTTGGTTTTTCTACTAAAAAAAAAAAACCTTGTTGATTGTGTTTGGGCTTTATATTTCCTTGGATTATCTTATTATATTGTGAAAACTGATTATATATAGTTTGGATGATGACTTTTGATAAACGAACTCTACAATGAAAAATAATTATTTGGTTTATGTTTTTGTAATAAACCGCACTTGAACCACACATCGATCTCAATTTTAGCTGATAGCCACGTGGCAATGTATAATTGGTTACAAGTAAACCTACGTGGCGTAATCTCCCTTACACAAAACTGTGTTCCTTTTTACCCACTTGAGCTCTGTCGCTCACCGGCGACGAACCTCCATAGATAAGGTTTTTATGTTTTTCTGTTTATTCTTCAATCCAGAGACAAAAAGAGAGGATTTTTACAAAACCCAGAGAAAATTTAAACCGGATTAGAGGTATAAATTTGTAGTTTTGCTTTTGGAGGCTGCATGGTTGTTTTTGGAGAAGCCGAAGAGAGCGATTTACGATTCCTCAGAGTTCGATTGCTTGAATAAAGGAGAGGAGAATGGTTGTTTCTATGGCTTTGGTCAGGCAATCGCCGTCTTTCGATTTTCTGTTTCATTTTCCGGTCGAGAAAACCCGTTTTTCATCGCCGGCGGCTTCTTCTTCTTCTAGAGTTCGACATCGTTTTCCTTCTTGCAGATGGTTAAGTCTCACCTCATCAGCCTCATGTCCTCGCAGGTTTGCATAAAAGTTTCAGACTTACATTCGAAATTCGTAGGTTTTGTGTTCGGAATTTGAACTAGTTTTAGGCAGTGAATTGGCCAGGCATGTTACCACCATGTCTAATTCCATTTCGAAATGAATCCATGGAATCAAACAGTTTGTATTTGATCTTGCTGTTTTTGTTTTTGTTGTCTTTACAGTTTACTAACTGCAACTTCCATTACGTATATGATAGGTTAAACAGCTTTAGTTCAAGGTGTTCGATTATACATACAGATGTATGTCACGAATTTGTGGCTACTGACGATAAGATCCACGAAGAGTTTCCGGTTCCAACTGAGGATCATCCAATTCCCATTGTTCATCTTGATACCAATATCCCTGTAACTGAATCTCTCAGCTTACTCACCGAGTGTACCTACGTAGATACCGTTTTGACAGCATTGCCCGTATGTCTTCCCCTTTTTAGTCAAGCATCTAACATTCCTTTATCAAGATTCAGTAATGTCCACAGTATTGCTTAAGCAAATTAATCTTCTTCTTCTTTGTTTTAGGTTTTGTCTAAGGAAGAGCAGAATGCACTTGCAGCCACTCCAGCTCACCCTGAAGGACTATATGGTTAGAGCTCTCACTATAGTTTTCCAGATTGAACTTGCGAACAATAGAGATTTCATTTATGGCATTCACCAACATGACGTTTGCTTGATTTATCAGTCTTATATGCAAGCTGTTTGGTTGTGAATTTGGTTGAACAACTGTGGAATTTCGCATGGCCGTCCGCCATTGCAATGCTATATCCGAGCTTACTACCTGTGGCAGTCATGGGCTTTGTCACCAAATTGGCGATAATTATTGGGGGTCCAGTGGTTGGAAAGTTTATGGATCATAGTCCGAGAGTTCCCACATATATCTCGTTGAATGTCATTCAGGTAATCTTTTCAAGAAAGCCGAATTATTCAGTGTAGTACAGTTTTACACAAGGATCACAAATGACTTTTTGGTTACTTTCCTTCAACTTCTGTCATTTGATATTACAATAAGGTAGCATAAACGGGTTTATCTACATGTCCAGGTTGCCGCTCAAGTGCTGTCTGCAGGAATGATAATTCATGCATACACGGTTCCTTCCACATCGGTGTCATCAATTCTTCTGCAGCCTTGGTTTTTTGCGTTGGTATTCGCAGGGGCCATTGATAGACTATGTGGAATAGCATCTGGAGTTGCCATAGAACGTGATTGGGTTGTATTGGTATGATTTCTTTGTGATGCCATAGAATACCTATTTCCATCAGAAGAAAGACCAACTAAAGTAATTAATTTATCATTTGGTAGTTGGCAGGCATAAACAGACCAATCGCTCTTGCACAAGCAAATGCTGTCCTCAACAGGATTTATCTGCTTTGTGAGGTAGTAATTTTCTAGATGGATTTTGCGTGCTTTATGCCTTTTGAACCCCACATGAAAATGACCAGTTTCTTACCTGAAATAGATCGCTGGGACGACGTTATTTGGCATCCTCCTATCAAAGTATGATCCTGTGACCTGCTTAAAGTTCGCTGCCGCATTAATGATGGGTTCTTTGCCAACCATGGTAAGTAGCAATGCCTTAGAGAATTTCGGTTAGGCTTCCCTTGTCTAAGACTGAAAAGTAGTATTTGAAGCTAGATAAAGAGAACACAAAGCTGCTGTGTTGTAGGAGACTGAACTATGTATAAGGGAATCATTCACATTTGTCGTGTGCTAAGTGTAGAAATCTTTTTCCTTGCTCATGCAAAGCGGTCTTATCGTTCAGTCCTTCCAACGGTACTATAGCAGTTTATAGGTTTTTGGATAATTATTATAGCAGCGTAGATTGGGTCTATTAGTTTTTTACGCTAGACAATATTTTGTCATCACAGTAGAGTGATGTTCTGCATCATACAAGTACAAGTGCGTCAAGAATCCTTTGCTTCAGATCCGAGATGCAGTTTCACTTGCTCATTACCAATCTTTTTGGGACATTTTTCTGTGTGTCATCCTGGCAAAGCGTCTTGCACTTCTAATTGACAAAATTTGTTTTTTTTTACAGACAGCTCTTATATGGCTGACTAACAAGTTCTCCTCTGGAGTTCTCGACCGTCCTAAATGCTCCCTGAGCAGCTGTGCTGCCGAAGGACCTCGTTCTGACACTAAAAGTATTGGTAAGAAGACCTTTTACTCCAAAATGCTTGGATAAGAATATTATATGAACCAAGCAATTATACATCACAAAAACCAATTGTTTTTTTTTTCTTCATCAGTTGATATTGGCGTAGAAGCTATCAAGCTCGGATGGAAAGAATATATTCAGCAGCCAGTTCTTCCCGCTAGCCTCGCATATGTCCTTCTCTACTTCAACGTCGTCCTCACCCCAGGCAGTTTGATGACTGCATTTCTAACACAACGATGTATGCTGCTGCTACTTGGCCACTTACTATACTCTAGTGCCTGAATGAAAAACAAGACTCAATGATTCAAATCGAAGTTTTACCTGAGTGAGAGTTTTTTGCCTTTTATAACAGGTGTGAATCCATCAATTATTGGGGGTTTCAGTGGATTATGTGCTGTAATGGGTGTCGCGGCAACCTTCTTATCAGCAAGCTTGGTCAAACGATTCGGCATTCTAAAGGTTGAATGTGCTTCCGCCATTTGCTATCCTGAGCATGTATAGCATTCAAGCTGGTTAATGTTATTTCGTGTGCTGTTTAAAACGATGCAGGCAGGTGCAGTAGGTTTGTTTTTCCAAGCTTCACTCCTTGGTGTTGCTGTTGCTGTGTATTTGAGCTCTTCTCTATCCCAGCAAAGCCCACTCTTCTTCTTCTTATCCATGATTGTAAGTTCCTTCTCTTTCTTTCTCTCTTTACCAGTGAGATACAGTTTGGTTTGACCAAAAGAGAACAACGAATGAATGCAGGTATTATCGAGGCTAGGTCACATGTCTTATGATGTTGTGGGAGCTCAGATTCTTCAAACGGGAATTCCATCTTCCAAGGCTAACCTCATTGGTGCAACGGAGATCTCAGTGGCGAGTCTAGCTGAATCGCTGATGCTTGGAGTAGCCATAGCCGCGAATGACACTTCACATTTCGGGTTTCTCGCGGTTCTGTCTCTCTTATCAGTTGTTGCAGCCACTTTTATATTCTGCAGATTCCTGAGAAATCCCACTGATGAACAAAGACGGCTCTTCTCCTTCGACCCTCTCTCGATTTGATTTGGAGTATTCATTCAACTTTCTTGTATAGTAGTTTCACTTTTGGTGTATAAATTGTTTATTTAAACTCAAAGGAAAAAAAAAAAAACAAGAGTTTCATCTAAAGAAAAAAAGTGTTCAATCCGGATAAATTCTAGTTCACATTTAATCTGATTTCTGCGACTGAAGCACGTCAACGTCAGAGCAGAACGTAAGTGGAAGACTAGATAATTAAATATGGTGTTCAATCCGGATATGTAAAAATCCAAACTGATCAAATAATCAGTGAAAAATATGGATTTAAATGGACTTATTATACATTCAAATCTAAATCCGAATAGAACAACTGATTTGAATCCAATGTTTCGTTGTAAAGTAAGTACTATATTTAGGTACAGAATTTTAATAATCAAAACGGTACCAAATTATCAATCATAAATTGTATTTTAGTTTAGATACTATTATTTCAAAACCGAAAATCCAAAAATTTTAAAAACTCAATCTTGATTTTTTGTTTTTAAATCATTTGAATCATCTCAAACCAGGAACACAAAACTACAAAACAAAATGCATCGCACCCAATGACAAAAAAACTAATGATGCTAGTGCAAGTAAATTATGTAACCATGCTAGACCGCTGCGTGCAAGGTATGAGTGAAATCTTCCATCCCGTGTCACACTTGTAGATAGCGATTGTGTTTGCCTTCTTTGACTCCAACTAAAAAGAGCACCGTTTAAACTCTGACTTCAGTTGGAGTATTTGCTCAGTGTATACATGGTATCTCGACCACTCCGAAGGTTTCAAAAGCGCGTTAATCATTGCAGTACAATCTGAAGCAATGATAACGCTGTTGATATGTAAGTCTCTCAGACTTTGCATAGACCATATCATTACGCGCAACTCTGCCGTAATCCGGTTACGAGACCTCGTGATAGCTTTTCTAGAACGAAATCTTGATTAACACCCGATAAGACCATATTAGTAGGGGTGAGACGGATCCGGATATCCTGGAATTTCAAGGTATCCGGATCCGGAATCGTCGGATCCGTGACCTCCAGATATCCGGACTCTAGATATCCGGCCAAAATCAGGATATCCGCGGATATCCGGATCCGAATCCGAAATTAATATTAAAAAATAATTAAAACAATTAATAAATAAATAAATAATATATTTTTAAAGAGTTAATATTTTAAATGGTATTTTTCATTATAAATATAATTTATTATTAAAGTGCTAAAATCATTATATATATATATATATATATATATATTTATTTATATAAAATTAGCTTAATAGATATATAATATATATGTTTTTAATATATTTAATGCGTCCGGATCCGGATCAAAATATCCGGACCTCAAAATTTTTCTATTCGGATCCGGATTCTCTTTTCACGGATCCTAGATTTTACTATCGTTATCCGGATCCGGGCTCCCCGGATATCTTAATTTTCGGAGCGATTCCGAACGGATAACAGATCGGATCTCGGATCTCGGATCCGGATAATAATTCCACTCCTACATATTAGTACACATTATAAATGATTAATATAAACTAGATTAGGACCCGTGTTAATACACGGGTAAACACATTAAAAAATTATTAATATATTTATGTTTTAATTAGTACCCAATGAATTATCAAAGTATTTTGAAATTCTTAAATCATGAGGTATCAATTTGTATCTTAATTTTCATGTCCTAATTCATATCATGCATATCCAAATATATATAAGCGGAATTCAAATCATATTTTGAATAACAAACAAACAAATTATATTCTTACTCATTATGAATATATACATATATTGGTTATTTGATAAAATCGTAAAAACAATTCAAATATTGTATAGTTAAATTGAAGACCTCAAAAAATTATATGTATATCACATATAAATCCATGATCATACATATATACCATTGATGTAATCTATACTATATAAAAGTTGAAGCTATAAGCTTTTGAGGGCGTCCACGTAGAATTTAATTTAACCTATAGTAGCATGCCAAATCAACATTAAAAATTATGTTAATTTTACTTTTGTTGTTAATAAAAGACTAAGATACAATTTTTTTATTTCACAAACTCATTATTAATTTTATTTGTTTATTAATAAAAGACTAAGACACAATTTCTTTATTTCACAAACTCATTATTTAAGATAATTTCCGTTTTTTTTTTTAAATTCTGTTTTGATTTTTCTTTTAATTTGTATATACTATAGATAAGGAAATTATTGTAAGAAAAAATACAAAATAGTTAATTTCTTATATATATATACAAGTTCTAGAGTCTACAATATATGCTCTTTTTCGTTTATTGTTTTTATCTCATCGGTCCTAATGTATTTTTCTCCATTCGTCTTGCTATAGGTTTCATCTTTGTTATGGTGAGGATCTTTGCTATCAAGGTTCAATGATATACAGAGTCATACACTTTTATTGTCTTCATCGCCTATATTTTAGTTTAGCTCATGAATAGTTTTTCTCAATATTTATGTTTGAATAGTTTTTTGATGTTTTTTTAGTGTGATTTGTTTTATTGTATATGATATGTTATTTCATAATTAATTATTTAAAAAATTACTGCAATTTTAAACCTAACTTTGTGGTTGTGTCTTCTTTTGTTTTAGATTACAAAGAAAAAAAAAGCCTCTAACCAATATCAAAAGCAAAAACTATTAAAAAGATGATTAAAACCATGTAAATTTACAAAATTATTCCTTTTTTTACAGAAGAATTTTTCAAAGACCAATGTCCTTCACATATAAAAAAATCACGATGTCGAGATCTCTAGAACACGAGTTCTCGCATGATAGAATATCAACAATGGTAAATGCAAAATAGTATACTCTTATTCAATTGATTTTGTTTATATTTTTAATAGTAAATTTGTTATCATCTATGTTGTAGAAACACAAGAAAGATATGACTCTAATGAAGAAGCTCACTGATTTTCTCACTGTATATTTCTCAAAAGGTTTTGATTTTTTTAAAAACAAAACGGCAATTGTATTGCATCCGTTAGTGTTCAATATTTCATAGCTAAGTAAAATATAAAATACATTAAATAATATGATTGAATTTAAAATTTACGTATTTTCTAAATTTTAGGGCATCAATTGTCAGATGGACAATCGTTTGATCTTTCGAAAGAACGCTGTGTCGGGTCAAAGATTCATCACTAGAGATGTACCCAAAGGAACGGAGAAAGCTTCCGGTGAAGCCTCCACAATGTTCATCAGTGATGTCATGGCTTACGTGAAAGTCAGCATGAGTATTAGTTAATTTTATATTTTTAAATAATTTATTTATTACAAATATGCCTTTAGAAATATTTGTTTACGTTTCTTTTCAAATATTTCACGCAGACGTATAAGAATAATGAAGCAACATCATCAGGCTTCTATGATAAAAAGCTTTCATTGTTTCTTGACATGATATGGCGTGAGAAATAGCAGAATCCATTAGGTTTACATTTTTTCCTTTATAAATACTGCTCTGGTTTTGGTAAAGGAGTTTGGTGTTGTTGTTTTGTTTTTTTGTTCGGTCTATAATTTTAGGTTGTCAAATTATTTAAATCAATTGATGTTATCTATCTTAAGTATGTGCTTTTGACATCAAGTTTGAATAAGAAAATAAATTTGAATCAATTTGAATAATTTTGTATATTGGGATCTTATAAATTTCAAATTCTTAATTTTCTTCTTTTCAAAAGTTATTTTTATACTATATAAAATTTCATGCTATTTGAAGCTAAAAGTGTCCACATGGGATATAAACACACAATTCTATTAGTCCACAGAAGTATTTAGAATAATAACATTAAAAAGAAAATTGTGTATTAGTTTCCTTTTAACAATAACAAAAATTTATCTTAGAATGAAATTAGGAAAAATTATTAATTCTAGGATAATAGTTTTAGTTAAATTTCTTAATTGTAAGGTTTCAATTATTTTAGATAGAGCAAGGGGAAAAGAGTTTATGTGTATGTGTGAATTTTGGAAATTAGATGATGATATTGTTCATGTGATTTTATTGCCATACAATCAACCTAAGTTTTCTTAAAATAATACATATCTATAAGAAAAAACTGAAGATATACTCTTCAAAAGGAAAAAATGTATTGAAATTAATAAATCTTATATAATATAGTAAATATTATCGCTAATAATGTGAATAATGGTATGTGGATGGTTGTGGTTAAGAGGTAGCTAAAGATGTTTGGGAGAATTGCAAAAATCCTAACTCAAACAAATTAAAGATGAGTTCTGTGTCCTATATAAAAATATTTTTTTATCACTTTATGCCAATAAAAATAAATATCGTAGAAAAGATTTTTGTAAGTAGCCAAATCATAAACATTTATTTTGTACAATATTTTGAAACGATATAGAAAACATAAAACACAATAGGAAGAAAATAGGTTTTTGGTAAAATCATATGAAATCCAAAATAATTATGTTTAATTAAAATTTTTACTTCTATCATTTGTTGTATTATATTTTAACTAAATTAATATTTATAAAAACACTCAATAAAATATTATTGAGTAAAACTTATCACTGTTTGTATTAATCTTCTTATAGTAATAATAACAATCAAGTATCTTGCCATTTTATTTTTTTCATCCGTTTATGTCAATGTTTGACTAATTAAAAAATATTATGAAACCTAAAAATATATTAAACCTAATTTCTTTATTTCGTAACCTTATTTTTTGTTTTTGGGTCAAATATTTTATAAGCTCATTATCTCCATAAATTTTTGCTTTTTTATTATTTATTTATTTTTTAAATATTGACTGTTCTTTTTAATGTAAAACACGATCAGTCACACTAAACTATCTAATTGACATATGTATTGGTCAAATAAGCAATTTTACAATAATACTAAAACATATATGAAAACGAAAACAAACTAAATAATTAGAAACAAAAATAAATATTTTCAAAAAATAAGAAAGAAAAATTAAAAAGATATATAATTAGTATAACTATATAATTAAGTATCTAGTTGATTTATAAGTTTGTGACAAAGACAACGTCGCAACTTTCATAATCTTTGACCGTAATGCAGCAAAACTAACTGATATAAGATTCAAAGTTCATGACCGCAATGTTTGTTAGATATAGGCCGCACTTTTAAGTTTAGATGACACTTATACCCTATAACTTCAATGATGCCCACCAAACTATCACAGTTACACACATCCAAAAAAAAATCAATGTTGGTGACGAAACTATCCAAGAAGGCGTCAATGGTAGTGGCAAAGCTCTCCAAGAATATGTCAATGGTGGAGACCATGACATTGATCGAAAAAACATAGCATAAACATCTAGATCAATTGCAGTGTATGAATATAGTGGCACGGAACACGATGACATGGCTAACATCAACCACAGAGAAAATATCATCATTCACGAGTGACTTACATACAACATCAACCTTTTTGAAATTTAGATTTATGAATACTTTTTTTAAGGATATGCCATAACAAGATCTAAACATTATATATTTATGGTAAACATTATATATAAGCCTTTTTACCAATACAAATTAGTATTTATGGTAGATTAATTATTCAATTCTCTATGATTTTTTTTTATTTTCTTATCATTATACTTTTGCATCCGTATATGACAATGTCTGCTAATTTAAAAATTAGCAAGTACACATTTATATTAAACCTATCGATAAAACAAATCCACGCGTACCGTGGGTATAAAATCTAGTTTTTTCTCATAAAGATCTATATTCGAAAACTTTAAACATTCTTGAACCCTCATAATACCGTTATAGGTCAAAGATTATCATTTCTTTTATGGTATTCTATAAATATTTCTATTTTTTTTTATCAAATAATAAATATTACTATTTAATTCTTTTTTTTAGTTTGGTTACGCATATCTTAAATTTATAAATTGAGATTTACATATATTTTCTAATTTTTGTTTTAATAATTTATATAATCTCTTTTGTTTGACATTTTGTTTTTTTAATTGAAATTTATATGCTCTTTTTTTTTACGGTTTATATTCTTTCTATTTTCAATCTTAATTTTTTTAAAATTAGTTTGGACTATTAAAAATTAATTTTTCCCTAAAGTTTGGAAGATTAGAAATTTTTATATTTTTCTAATTAGTTTTAGACAATTATAATTTTTTTTTATTATTTGGTTAGTTATTTTATAATTTATTTTGTTATTTAAGTATGCTCATAGATTTCTTTTTATTTTCTTTTGAAGTATGATTATGTATATGTTAAACCTTTAAATTGAGATGTTTAAATCTTTTTTAGTTTTTTTGTTTTTAATTTATATATTTTTTTGTTTATCGTTTGTCTATTTTTTTTGTTTTAATTGATATTTCTATTTTTTTAATGTTTTCCATGGTTTATATTTTTTCTGTATTACATCTTTTGTTAATTAATTTTGTCAATTTGAAATTTTTCATTTATATTTCATCTTACTTTTGCATTCTTAATTTTATACTTTACATTTTTACTTAGTTTACAAAAATAAAAATTTATGAAGAATAAAAGTGAACGTTATAATATATTATATGATGTTTTGTAAAGTTTCCTCTTTATGTTAAGTTTGTAAATTTTCTTTTCAAATTAATTAATTTATTTTATTTAGATATTTTAGAACGATTGACGCATATCATCATCTCGATCAATATTAGACACATGTCACAATCTCGTGAGTTACAATTTTGCTTACGTGTCAAGCTTTTATCGAACGCATCCAACTTTATATAATAAGACTAGATTTTGTACCCACGCTATGCGTGGGTTTGTGTTACCAATATACGCGTTTAATATATATATTTAGACTTGCTAATTTTTAAATTAGGTAGACATAGACATTTACGATTACAAAAGTGTTATGGTAAAAAGTGAAACAATCGTAGATAATTAATTAATTAATTTACCATAAAAATTAAAAGAAATTTTTAAAAATGCCACTTTTCAAGTGCTATTTTTTAAAAATGCCACATTTTCAAAATATTTGCAAAAATACCACTTTTTAAAACTATATATTCATTATATTATTTGTGTTTATGTTAATTATGTTGTATTAGAGTTTAGTTTTGATGGTACAGGGGTAAAAGTATTTTTAGGGTTTAGAATTTTAAGATTTAATCTTTTTTTTTTTTGGTCGGAATATGTAATATTTTAAAATCCATAATTAGTGGTATTTTTGCAAATAGACAACCCAAAATGGTATTTTTACAAACGTACAACCAAAAATGATATTTTTACGTAAGGGTTCACCTCTCATGATTGTGGTAAAACAGAATTTTCACCGCTAGGTAGTATAATAAAGAGCTAGTACTAATCTTCCAATTATTGCAGCCATAGGATTCTATTTACAGACACCATATAACCTGTCACAAAATGATGTTGCTGCTAAGTTAGCATCGATGACAAAATACATCAATCAAAATCAATGAGAGAAAAAAATATTGAAAAAGTAATGATTTTACCAAAATGCAACCAAATAGACTTGAAAACCTCGTTAAATATAACGGTTTTAAAAATGGTTTATTAGAGAGGCCTCGTGATAGAGAAAGAGATGTATGTGTTTCACTGAAACCAACCTCAATTTTTCTTTTTATTGCCAAGTTTTGTTTGTCACCCACTCTTTTTTTCTATTGTAGTTTGAAAGCACTGAGACACTTCTTTTTGGCAGCTCATCTTGAGCAGCTTTCCACTCTTTTACAATATGCAATTTGCTGGAAATTCAGCAGTTTGTTTTTAAATAATCATGGGCTAAATGTTTATCCAAACGCTCTCTCAGTTCCTCTTCATCACCAATTTTTTTTATACTTGTAAAAAGTTGATGACAGTTAAGAATCTTCTTCTTTCAAGCTTGCAAAGTCATCGTCTTTCAAGAGAAATTTTTCCAAAGTTCTCATTTTTGTACAAACATGTACCTTCAATTTCCATGTTCAAATGGCTACACAAAAGTATAGTTAACTACCATTCATACTTAGTAGTAGAAAAAATCGTTTAAAACAAAATCTAAATAGACATAACACAATATTGTTCCAAAATGACTTCCTTAAAATGTAGTTTCTGAGATAGACTGTGGTGGGAGAAAAATGGATTTGCTCCTTGTAAAATCCAAAGAAAAAAAAACATGAACTTCAAAATTGCATATATTCAGAAACCAAAGTCAAAAAGGTTTATATTCCTCTCATTCAAGCATCCATGCTTTCTTTGAATGAACTTGCATATGCTTCTTTATGCGGATCTTGCTTTAGTACAAAAATCAATTTCAGTACAAAAGAAATTGAATATCATAGAAAAAAGGATATCTATATATTATGTATTCTATTAAATTTCATACATCCCTTGTGTAAAACCTTGTTTCTAAATTCTCATTTTCTTGCGATCTAAGGATATGTTATTGTCTTAAAAAACAAAATATAGCATGAAAAAAGATTTGATGAATAATTTGATGGCTAACTAATTAAGGAACTTGAAGATTATGTAAATAACATCACATGCTTAGACAAACCTCGCCTCAAATAATTAGAAGTACATGTGACCCTATTAATCACAAAATCCATCAAACGAAGCAAATAAATCATCGCACGGTGAAACAAATACTTTACTTGATACATGTAATAAAGCAATAAACTTGTGTCGATATATAAAGATAGAACAATACCATATAAAAAAAAGCATGACTCGTAAAGCATGAGAAGAGACTAATTAATGAAGCAAAAATCAACATATTATAAACATGCAAAAACAGACCAAGCAAAAGTCAATCTACCTTAGATCTATAGTATACACCATGAATCAATATGCTATATTGAATATTGAAGCATAAGTAAAACACCGTAAATTTGTCATGACTTTATTAAGCACAAATCAGTTAATTATAAATCATGAGATTACTTACCTCGATCCAAAACGGCAACGGACGTTAGAGAAGGAGCAGAGATAAGAGATAGACTCCATTGGAAAACGGAGATGGTGGAGGCATAGGCTTCTTACTTCTAGCCTAGCACTCAGATCAACACCGTCTTTTGAATTTTCACCGCTAGGTAATATAATAAAGAGGTAGTACTAATCTTCCAATTATTGCAGCCATAGAATTCTATTTACAGACACCATACAACCTGTCACAAAATGATGTTGCTACTAAGTTAGCATCGATGACAAAATACATCAATCAAAATCAATGAGAGAAAAAAATGTTGAAAAAGTAATGATTTTACCAAAATACAACCATATAGACTTAAAAACCTCGTTAAATATAACGGTTTTAAAAATGGTTTATTAGAGAGGCCTCGTGATAGAGAAAGAGATGTATGTGTTTCACTGAAACCAACCTAAATTTTTCTTTTTATTGCCAAGTTTTGTTTGTCACCCACTTTTTTTTTTTGTTGGTTAAGAAGATGACAATCAAGAGCTGAAAACGCTATTTTAGATAACGAATCCGTCAACATATTGGATTTTCGTGGAACAAAAAGAAACAAAAGTTGCCTAAAATGGGTAGGTTACATACTAATCTCGAAAAGAAGGTTATGTATCTTCGTATGTGATTTCTTCTTTCGAAGGAGGTAAAACAAAACCTGAGAATCGGAGCATACGTGTAAGGTCTCAAAACCTTTTTCTCGAGCCTTCTGTAGTGCATTGATCACAGCCCATGATTCGGCTGCGAAGACCGATGGAACATTTGATACGGAGTCGGCATATTCCTCATTAATGTTCTAAGCTTCATTCTTGAAAAACCATCATAAGTCCCCTTGTGCACTTTCTTTCTCTAAGCGGTATCAGTAAAGGAGACCGTACCGTTCCCTAGCATATTCCCATTGTAGTTTGAAAGCACAGAGACACTTCTCTTTGGCAGCTCATCTTGAGCAGCTTTTCACTCTTTTACAATCTGCAATTTGCTGGAAATTCAGCATTTTGTTTTTAAATAAACTTGGGCTAAATGTTTATCCAAACGCTCTCTCAGTTCCTCTTCATCACCAATTTTTTTATACTTGTAAAAAGTTGATGACAATTAAGAATCTTCTTCTTTCAAGCTTGCAAAGTCATCGTCTTTCAAGAAATTTTTTTTCAAAGTTCTCATTTTTGTACAAACATGTACCTTCAATTTCCATATTCAAATGGCTACACAAAAGTATAGTTAACTACCATTCATACTTAGTAGTAGAAAAAATCGTTTAAAACAAAATCTAAATAGACATAACACAATGTTGTTCCAAAATGACTTCCTTAAAATGTAGTTTCTGAGATAGACTGTGGTGGGAGAAAAATGGATTTGCTCCTTGTAAATCCAAAGAAAAAAAAGAAGAAAAAACCAACACGAACTTCAAAATTGCATATATTCATAAACCAAAGTCAAAAAGGTTTATATTCCTCTCATTCAAGCATCCATGCTTTCTTTGAGTGAACTTGTATATGCATCTTTATGCGGATCTTGCTTTAGTACAAAAATCAATTTCAGTACAAAAGAAATTGTGTATCATAGAAAAAAAGATATCTATATATTATGTATTCTATTAAATTTCATACATCTCTTGTGTAAAACCTTGTTTCTAAGGTCTCATTTTTCTGCGATCTAAGGATATGTTATTGTCTTAAAAAACAAAATATAGCATGAAAAAAGATTTGATGAATAATTTGATGGCTAACTAATTAAGGAACTTGAAGATTATGTAAATAACATCACATGCTTAGACAAACCTCGCCTCAAATAATTAGAAGTACATGTGACCCTATTAATCACAAAATCCATCAAACGAAGCAAATAAATCATCGCACGGTGAAACAAATACTTTACTTGATACATGTAATAAAGCAATAAACTTGTGTCGATATATAAAGATAGAACAATACCATATAAAAAAAAGCATGACTCGTAAAGCATGAGAAGAGACTAATTAATGAAGCAAAAATCAACATATTATAAACATGCAAAAACAGACCAAGCAAAAGTCAATCTACCTTAGATCTATAGTATACACCATGAATCAATATGCTATATTGAATATTGAAGCATAAGTAAAACACCGTAAATTTGTCATGACTTTATTAAGCACAAATCAGTTAATTATAAATCATGAGATTACTTACCTCGATCCAAAACGGCAACGGACGTTAGAGAAGGAGCAGAGATAAGAGATAGACTCCATTGGAAAACGGAGATGGTGGAGGCATAGGCTTCTTACTTCTAGCCTAGCACTCAGATCAACACCGTCTTTTGAATTTTGATTCCCATTAGTAGAAGCTGGCTAATAAGCGTTTGGTGGTTTCTGCATCCCGGTCTTCGATTTCCTCTTATGATTATAACCACATTCTCTTAGCCTTATCAGGCAACAAACACCATAATTATAAATTCAACCACTTTTTTTTTGATAATACTCTAAAACCAACTTAAACGCATCTTCTGCGCTTTTACACTTATTCTTGTCCTAATGAAGTAAAAGAGTTAAATTTTTGTATTTTTTTCATTGTTTCATCAGTTAAAGGATCAACACCGAGAACTTCATACCAATTAGCTTCTCCTTTTTCGTTCTTTGATGCAGAGATATAAACATTGATCATCATCAATAATTGTTTGAACCATCAAGTTTAGGATACTAATTCTTAGTCTTCTTAACGATTTTGAACCATCAAGCTTAGGATACTAATTCTTAGTCTTGTTAACGATTTTTTTTCGCTCCAAATTAATTGAAGAAATTTCCTAAACTCGGACCAATTTTTTCTAATCTCTTTTGTAGTTAATTGAGGATGAATGTAATATCCTATTCTATTGGGATAATAATTGATTAGAATGTGATATTAATTTTGCCTTTATAACAAAATATCTATACTTTTCCTAAATTTTTCATAAACTTGAAATAATCACGTTTTTTTTAATATTTAAGACTTTTAAATTAAAGAAATTTCCTAATCTAAAGTTGAAATAGGAAATTAAATCCACAAAAATTTGGAAATTACTTGGAATTATGAGCTAATGATATAAGAAAATTATGTCTTATTTTTCAATTATTATCAACAACAAAACAAAATTAACATAATTCTAAATATTTGACGTGGCAAAATCCATACATAATTACTATCGCAGGGAAATAAATTTGGATTTCCTAAAATAATCCATTCTGTACAAATATTTATATTTTTCCTAAATTTTTCGTAAACTTGAAATAATAACTTTTTTTAAATCTATAAGATTTTTAAATTAAAGAAATTTCCTAATCTAAAGTTGAAATAGGAAATTAAATCTACAAAAATTTGGAAATTACTTAGAATTATGAGCTAATGATATAAGGAAATCATGTCTTATTTTTCAATTATTATCAACAACAAAACAAAATTAACATAATTCTAAATATTTGACATGACATACTAATATAGGTTGAATTAAATCTAGGTGGACGGCTTTAGGAGTTAATAGTTTCAATTTTTATATAGTATAGATATAATAAACCAAAACCAAACCAAGCGCCAATCACCCAATTTCAGATCGGTTTGTTTTGAAAATTTCCGGTTAAGATTTGTTTTTTTTTTTTTTTCCCTCAACCCTAATGAAAAAGCCCTAGATTGACTCGGATAACAAAAGCCTCTTCAACGGAAACAGCATTCACCTTTTGATGCTACTTCGTCTCTCGGCTCGCTCTATACGTCGTTTCACTCTTTCTTCTTCTTCTTCCTCTTTTTCTCCGTCTCTTCCATATCTCTTCGCGTCTGCGTCTTCGTTCTGTACTGTTCCATCAATGGCAGCTAACCATCCAAAGGATGATGCGTATCTTTCCGCCGTCATCCCCAAGCGTATCAAGCTCTTCGAGCAGATCCAAGTCAATCAACTCGAGAAGCTCAAGTCTCTCCCACACGATCCGATCAAGTAATACTACGATTCGGTCGCTTATACGTATTACTGTGTTCTGTTTGTCTGTGGGTTTGTTAAACGAATTCTGGTTCCTGTGTGCTTAGGATTACATTACCAGATGGGACTGTGAAAGAAGGGAAAAAATGGGAAACCTCTCCAATGGACATCGCCGCGGAGATATCTAAGGGTTTGGCGAATTCTGCGCTGATTGCAGAGGTCAACGATGTGCTTTGGGACATGAATAGACCACTTGAAGGTGACTGTAATCTTCAGCTTTTCAAATTTGATACCGATCAAGGGCGGGATACTCTCTGGCATTCTAGTGCACATATTCTTGGTCAGGTAAAAACTTTGATCTTATCTCATTACTGAAGAAGTTTCTTGATTGTGGTGAACGATTTCGTTTACTGTGGATGTGGGTGTGATATGTGTGCAGGCTCTTGAGCAGGAGTATGGGTGTCAACTATGCATAGGACCATGTACAACTAGAGGGGAGGTAAGAGAGCCACCTTGTTTTTGTTTTTGTTCTAATGGTTACTCCATTTCAACATAACGAATTGTCTCCTGTTCTGTATATCATGCTCGATGCGGTTTCTCTTTTCAGATGTTTCTTTGGCTATGATATTAGATAAAGAGAAAGGACGAAACCATTTTGCTGGTTCTCGGTATTTCACTGTAATGCTGTGCAAATGCGGGTATGGCTGATGTTAGTTGTGGATTGTTATTGCAGGGTTTCTTCTATGATGCCTTTTATGGTAACTTGGGCCTGAACGACGATCACTTTCCTAAAATTGAAGCTGGTGCTGCTAAAGCTGCTAAGGTATTGTTTCTTCTCTAGTATTGATTACTCAGAGCTTCCTCATAATTAATGTTACAAAAGATCTGCTTCTTTCTCAAACTTTCTAGTGAAAGTTGAATGATATATGTCACCCAACTTGTAGTCATGTTTTCCATTGCTCTGATTCTGTTATATTTACACTCAGGAAGCGCAACCATTTGAAAGGATTGAAGTGACAAAGGATCAGGCACTCGAGATGTTTTCTGATAATAAATTTAAGGTGGGTTAAGCTGTGTATTAATATTATTGAATTTGTTATGCTCCCCTAACCCCACATTCATTTCTGTCTTCCTTTAATTTGTTGTTTGAGACTCATTCTTGTGCTGTTAATCATCTAGGTTGAAATCATCAATGAGTTGCCTGCAGACAAGACCATTACTGTCTACAGATGTGGCCCTCTGGTTGATTTGTGTCGTGGACCGCACATACCAAACACTTCTTTTGTGAAAGCGTTCAAGTGTTTAAAGGTGATTTGCTACTCTATCTCTTGGAGCTACGTCTCTACAGATTCTAGTTTGTGTTCTTATGCTGACCAATATATTTTTCTCAGGCCTCATCAGCTTACTGGAGGGCTAGCAAAGACCGTGAAAGCTTGCAGAGAGTTTATGGGATATCTTATCCGGATCAGAAACAACTTAAGGTACTCAGATTTCTTAAACATATTGACCGCTATGCTGCGTCCTGAGTAGGCATGATATCTATCGTCTTTGTCTTGGTGGTTGCAGAAATATCTTCAATTTCTAGAAGAAGCGAAAAAATATGACCATAGACTATTGGGCCAAAAGCAGGAACTTTTCTTTTGTCATGAACTCAGGTCCTTTCAATGCTAATATACAGTGTTTTCCTGTTTACTATGTTTCACTAGACTAATATATATATGTATTCACCATCCTTGAGCTTCAGCCCTGGGAGTTGGTTCTTCCTTCCACTCGGCACTCGTGTGTATAACAAGCTGATGGAATTCATTAAGGAGCAATATTGGAAAAGGGGTTACACAGAGGTTTTTTCTTAGCTCTCATCTCATATTTAATATACTTGATGAGTCGGGTTTGCTAAATTAAGCTTGCACTGCCAGGTCATTACACCAAATATGTACAACATGAATCTGTGGGAAACATCCGGACATGCTGCAAATTACAAGGAGAATATGTTTACATTTGATGTAAGAGTACATGGAAAGCTTAAGACTCCCCTGAGTCTGTTACTCTAGCAAGCTACTCCCTAGAAGCCAATGTCTGGCCTAAGTTATATTCTACACATGAATGAATTTTGCAAATTTTCCTTTTGCAGATTGAGAAGCAAGAGTTCGGGCTCAAACCTATGAATTGCCCTGGTCACTGCTTGATGTTCCAACACAGGGTTCGGTCATATAGAGGTGCGACTCTGTTTCTGAAGTGCAGTTTGATATTATCAAAGACAGATCTAGGAAAGATAGTAATACTAGAAATTAAAGTTCACCGCCTGACAGACTATCAAAACTCTCTTGTGGGTTACTCGGTGCTGATTTTCTCTATGACACGAGACTTTTCTATAAAGTATAATTCGTGATTTGTAATGTATCATCAAGGACAATATAGATATTATGTTTCCTCTTTATAAATCTCGCTCAAGAAGTTGCCTAGTCGATCATGTATCTTTGTTGACATCTTCTTATGGCTTATATTGTCTGTAGAGTTACCCATAAGACTGGCTGACTTTGGAGTGTTACACCGCAATGAGGCAAGTGGAGCACTTAGTGGGTTGACTCGTGTCCGGCGGTTCCAGCAGGTATATCTTGTATCCTTATTTACTTTGCTTAATTATCATTATCCCCTTTTCATGTTTGCATATTTGTTACTTAATATGATGTTTGCTTACTTTTTAGGATGATGCACACATATTCTGTAAAGAAGATCAGGTTTGTGATTTACGTTTCTTATCTGGCAATGTTGGAGCTCCTTTTCCTCCCAGATTTTTGTTAGAAGTAATGTTATCTATTTTCAGGTTACGCAAGAAGTGAAGGGTGTGTTGGAGTTCATTGACTATGTGTACAAAATTTTTGGGTTTACCTATGAGCTAAAGCTTTCAACGGTATCATATTTGAAGATTTCTTCACTAGTGCATCTACTAAATCGTAATAGACTTTGTGTGATATGTTCCTATGGCCCATTCTTTACATGTTAAATTACATTTCAGAGGCCAGAGAAGTACCTTGGAGATGTGAATACCTGGGATAAAGCTGAAAATGATCTCAAAGTAGCCCTAGAAGCTTTTGGAAAGCCATGGCTGGTATTGGCACTTATTGTTGAATATTCGAGTTTATTCACAAAGTGTGCATGCATTCTAAAATGTGCTGTTTTGGCAGTTGAATGAGGGAGATGGGGCATTTTATGGCCCAAAGATAGACATCACAGTTTCTGATGCAATGAATAGGAAATTCCAGTGTGCTACTTTACAGGTTCCTGAGCTCTTTATAGTTTCTGTTTTCGTTTTTTTCTGCATTTTCTCTTTGCTAGTCAGTGCTGGAGTTGACAGTATGTTTCTTGTCTCCTCATTTCAGCTTGATTTTCAACTTCCGGATCGCTTCGAATTGCAATATGCAACTGAGGACGAAGCAAAGAAAGAAAGGCCTGTAATGATCCATAGAGCTGTGTTGGGATCGGTGGAACGTATGTTTGCCATATTGTTGGAGCATTACAAAGGAAAATGGCCCTTCTGGCTTAGTCCACGCCAGGCCATAGTTTGCCCTATATCAGAGAAATCTCAGAATTATGCATTAGAGGTTACATTCGTGTCTGCACTCTTTAGTGAGCGAGCACCTGTGTTTCTTATCTTCTTGTTCTAATCTGTGGCTTTTCTTTTATCTCAAACATTCAAACAGGTGAAAGAACGAATTCATCAAGCTGGGTACTATGTTGATGCGGACATATCAGACAGAAAGATCGATAAAAAGGTAACAACTGAGGTTTTATGTTGCAGTTTTATTCTGCGGTTGGCTGGTGATTTGTTGAGTGATGATTTTGGTGTTTGTGTAGGTGCGAGAAGCTCAGCTTGCACAGTACAACTACATACTGGTAGTGGGTGAAACTGAAGCTGCTTCAGGACAGGTTAGTGATTTCCTAGTCCTTATTTCGAGCTTATTCACTTTGTTTCCTCTGAACAATTAAAGACCATTTGTTTGTTGGACTGGAACATTTTCAGGTGAGTGTTCGGCTGAGAGACAGTGCAGCCCACTCGGTGAAGAGCATCAATGATTTGCTGGAAGAATTCAAGGCCAAGACTGCCGAATATCTATGAGATCCACAACTCGTAAAAATTCATCTTTGATATATTCTGATCTGTTTTTTTCTTTTTTCTTTCTGTGTTTTGCAAATTAGAGGGATTTGAGTTTTTATTGATACTTTTCACTAAACCATATAAAAGTTTCGTAACTTTTTGTTTCTTTGATCGATTTTAATTCGCCTACTCTCTTCATTATCATCACGGTTACAGTAAACACGAGTTAAACGAATATGATAGAGGAGTCAAGACCTGTTTAGATTTAATATTTATGCTTAATTAGGGGAAACAGACAAATTACATAAATCTGGCTCGAGAAGAGACTCTTGTTAAAGTGCAAAACTCAATCTACGAACCTAACAATAATAGAGAAATACTCAATCTATAACAATTGGTAAATAGAAATAAAAGAAATCTTGACCTAGTCAATAATAAGAAGAAGGGAATGACTGCATCATCATCAGAGGTGGAGGAAGATCAACAAAGTTGTTATTGCAGCCATCAAATCCCTGACTCATCAGATTGCTAAACGGAAACGCCGGTTGGTCAAAGCTTGTATGCATAAGAGGTGGAGGAGGATCGACAATGTTGTTGTTGTTGTTGTTGCAGCCACCAACTCCTTGTGCCCCAAGTAAACCCGTACTACTCAGATTGTTAAGCGATTGGTCAAAGCTTGAAGCCAATTGAGTGAAATTGCCGTTGTCATGGTTATACAGAAAGATTGAGAACTTGCTCTGATCATCATGATGATTCAATGACGGCATCGAAGGTAAATTCACTAATGGCTCTGTCCATCGTGGATGAGGAGGACCATCAGCTAGCGACGTTGAGGAATTGATCAGTGGTTTAGGAAGAATGCCATAATCGGATGAAACCTCCTCATGTGGAGAAAGAAACGGAAGCTGATCTTGTAGTATCGGTAACTCACTGAGAGGGTTCGTTGATGGTTCTGTCCATTGTTGATGGCTCTGATCTTCAACTAGCGACGTTGATGAATTGATCAATGGTTTAGGAGGAATACCACCACAATCAGAAAGAAGATGCTGAAGATGATCTTGTAGTATCGGTAAACGCCATTCCAAAGAATATTCCATCTCCAAGAGTTTCCGTGTGAATTTGTTGAATTCGTGCTTCTTCTCGTCGCTCATCTTCTTGGCTAGAAACTCAGGAAAGGTTGGAGCTTTTCTTGCGTTTCTCTATGTGGCTTAATTGGCTAAACCTCTCGGCCATGTCTCTCACTTTGTCTTTGTCCTCGGGCCATGTCTTGATGAGTTCTCCGTCACGACCGTAATAGAGTACGCAGACTTGGATGTCGCACAGAGTCGAAAGCTCGTAAGCTTTCTTAAACATGGTATCTTCTCTCAAGGCCAGACTCGTGCTCGTCGTCTTCGTATTCGCAGCAGTGAGAGTACTACCATTGGAATTACGAGGAGAAGATCTCTTGAAACGCGTTGTATGTCTCGGACACAATTTCGAATCCATTGTTTACACACAAACACACACAAAACACAAAAAACAGCTTCAATGAAGGACTTCTCTATGAGAAAGAAGAGAAATTGTGACAGACAACAACGTTAATGAAGAGTGAATACGACTGAGTAAAGGGTCTTGTTTATTTATATGTTTCCGTTGAATTTTTTATTTCTTTTTTTTGGCCATTTACTCTTCTTTGTTTTTGTTGGTAAAAAATTTCCGATATTTCCATATTTACCTATTAATGTAGCCGTTGGGATTAAGCATTAATTGTACTGAAGTCGTTTTTGTTGTTGTTGGATTTGATTTCCTTTTTTGGATCCCCTCTTCATTTAATCTAAGCCGTTTGATGGATGATACGAAGATGTGAGTGATCCTTTGAAGATCTAGAAAAGATATGATTCTTCTTCTCTAAAACCCAAAAACAAGTTAAATTTTATTAACACCAAAGTGGTGGAAACCTATCGACAAGTGATAGTCTTGAGACCAAAGATCGCCATTTTTTTTTTTTGTCACAGATTAAAAATAGCTCTTTCAAGCCATTAAAAATACAACAACTACACATGTTCTCTGCTCTTGTCTACTCTGTTTCACTTTTGATGTCTTATACGAATCCAAAAATATGTAAGTAGTATATATTATTGTTCTTTCGTTCCTCTGGCCTAACTTAAATTACAAAGCTTGTTTTAACTCAATTCAGGACCTTTTTTCTTTGACTTTTCTCTAGTGACGTTCGTTCAGCGACGGCTCTCAAGGCTTCGGAACCCTCTTCTGGTGTCTTCTTCAGGCCCTCTCCACTTAATGGGGAAGAATAACCCCCGCCCCCCAAACCTCCTCGTAAACCAGCTCGAAAACCATCTCGTAAACAAGCTTCTCAATCCCCACCCAAATCCGTAAACGATAATCCGAGTCTGGCGGTCGATGTCTCGAACCCATGCTCAGAGGTTGGACCTAAGGTGATTTCCGGCAAGTTCGTTGAGATCCCTGGCTCCCCAATAGTATCAATAGCTACAATGTGTACTATAGCTCCCCAATAGTAAACAAGAATTCATGCTGGACTCTGGAGAAGCGTGTGTAAAAATTCCAAATGCAGAGGAATAAGAAAGCTTGGGAATGTTTCGTCTTGGGTCAATTCTACTCGGATCCTCCATCATAAGGCACCATTCACAACTTCATAAATGGGATTTGGAGCGAGCAGATGCGCGCCATGTCGTGGTTTCCAAAATGGAAGTGGTATATCACATTTGGAGGCAAAGGAATAACATCCTTCACAACAATCAACATTCTTCTTCTCGGATAGTCTTCAAGAACATGGACCGAGAAATTAGGAATACCATCAACTCTCCAAGACATAGGAAGAATTGGAGAAATCTAATGTCTCTATCGATTAGATAACTTCAACTGATCTTCACTCACATCTCACCCAAATTATTGTAACCAAGTTTTAATTTTTTTTTGCCTTGGTTGCTTTAGTGTTAAGGTAAACTATTTGTATAACCTAAACAATTCATTTCTATATGATATTTACAGTTTAGCAACAACAAAAAAAACTTAAATTACAAAAAAGGAAACATTATGAACCGATTAATATGTAACCAGTTCAATCTGATATCAATCCAATTATATATGGTTTCCGTTAATCAAAACCAAACCAGTTAAACTTCAATTTCTTCGGTTACTGAACCCGATTAAACCAATGGTAAGCCGATCCAAATGAAATTCGAGGCTGGGAAAGGGCTTGTAAAAAGCCCACCCGTTTTACAAGGCTCGTGAATATCAGAATCCTCCCCTCTCTTTCTCTCCACGTTGATTTGGCGCCAAATCTCCCGCTCGACCAAATCGTAGGGATCTCAATCTCAGCAGAGAGATCTAATGGCGTCTAATTAGGGAATGGGTTTCTAGACGTTGGTCTCCACATCAGGCGTGGCAAAGAGCGAAAGAGCAGATTCAACTAATCATCTCTAATTGTTAAAGCCCTAATTTTGTTCTTTATAAGTGAGGTGGGTAGGGTACCTACCTAAACCTATCACTTTGAAGCATAATTTGCTACGCAGGATTCATGTTCCATCTCTGAAAATATAGAATTTCAGCTGCCTTTCATTGTCATTTGGATACCTTTTCTACTTGTAGAAGCAACAACTTTGTCTCCCTCAATCTATTCAAAGAGTGAGAGTCCTATTAAGCCTCATTATGATCCTGACTTGTTTCTACCAAAAATTGACATAGTCTTCTAACCAAAGTTACAACTGGACTCTTGTACCACTATTATCCAGCCATTTTTAAAAACCATTTTCAGTCTTTCATAAACTATTGTACAAGTTACAGATGAACAAAAACAATGGTTTGAGATGTTTTTAGTTATAGATTTAGTTGAAAAAGAAATATACAGATAAACACAAACTCAATTAAACAATCGAGCCCAGAATGTGAGGACAAAATTTACGAATCGTTGCAACAAAAACAAAATTCTGGGGTGGACGCAAAACAAAGCCCCCTGCAAACTGCAAACAGAGACAAAACTGAAATTTGTTTGAAAATGAAACAAACATTTCAGCAGCCTAAAATCCTGAGCAAACCGTCGAACGAAACGCCGTCGTTCGAATGCGAATCTAATCATGGCCTTGATTTCATCGTCGGTAGAAGCCAAACCAGCGGAATCCAAGTAGCTTTTCAAATCTCCATAGCTCAATCTCCCATCTCCGTCTTTATCCATCGCCTTGAACACATCCTTCATCAATCCTTCTTCAGATCTACGAAACGGCGCCGTCTCCACAACTTTCTCCAACTCCACGAATCGGTCCTTGTTCGCGTCCGCCACTGACATCATCGTCCCGATCATCGTCTCGTCGCCGGAAGACGAAGAAGAAGAAGAAGAAGATCTCGGGATCCCGGCGTAGAATGCCCGGAGATCGTCGCTGCTGATTTTACCGTCGGTTATTGATTAGTTGGTTATTGATTTAACAAGAATATAGCCATAATTATAGTTACAGATTAGGGTCTATACACAAAATTAAAATTCAGATATTTGTAAACAAATTAATTATGATTGTGTTGATGTGAAGAAAAGAGAAAAAACATAAGTAAATGAAAGAAAAGAATGTATAATATGGATTAACATTTTTTAATGCAAAATTAAGAGATTTTTTATTATTTACAGATCCAACCTCAATCTGTAAGATCAATTAATAAATTTATTGAATAAAATTAAAAAAACAAAAATCTCTAATTTAACATATTAGGGATTCGCCCTAGAAATCTTACACACTATGTGATAAATTTATGAGATATCTTTTACTACTTATAAAATTTTTATTTCATGGATTGGCATTATCAAATTTGAATCGTTCTTTCGTTTTTTCAATTTGATTCCATGTAATTGTAAAAAAAAACGGTGAGACACCGTAATCAAAATTCCATGAATCTAAAAATTGAACTAGATTTACTAGGTACAACTGTGAACTACTGCATACAATTGAGAACATATGTCACATGGCATCATTTCCTGGACATATATCAAAAATCCGTCGCCGGAATCAGATCGTCGTCACCGTCGCCGAGATAGATCCGGGGGATGATAAACCCTAGATTTTGGGGAAATTCGGTTTTACGGTTTTGAGGGATGTTCGCCGTCATTTAACACTTAGTAACACCCATTTACACTTAGTTTTACCCAATTTTTTAGTTATGCATATTTGTTTAATATTTGCAAAAAAAAAAAACAAGAATATACATTATCCACACATAAAGGGGTGTAACCCAATAAAAAAATGCCACCTAATTAAGTCATGTACGCCGTTATTAGGACATGTGCGCCGTCATTTAACAGTTAGTAACACCCAATTACACTTAGTTTTACCCAGTTTTTTAGTTGTGAATATTTGTTCATAGTTGTAATTTTGGTGAATTAGATAATTTTTAGTTTTACCATACTATGGAAAAGAAATTTGTAGTTGTACAACTTATTTTTGGTAATACAAACATATTTCTTTAGTTACCATGTCAAAATATTTTGAATATCACAATTTCTGTCAGTATTTGTATCATAAGGTAAGCAACACTATGAAAACATACATAAAAGTGTAATGTGATACATGGAAGATTGTGAAAATTGTATTCGACAATTCGTTTTAAATTTACTTATATTTGGAAAATTAAATTGTAGATAAATAACAAGTTAAGTCTTTTAAATTATGTCATTCTATATTTTAATTTTTATGATATCAAATAATATTTAAAATATATTAAATAAAAAATATATTTAAAAACTTGTTTAAATTTACTTATATTTGAAAAATTAAATTGTAGATAAATAACAAATTAAGTCTTGTCAATTATATCATTCTATATTTTAATTTTTATGATATCAAATAATATTTAATAAAAAGCTATATTTAAATACTAGTTTAAATTTACTTATATTTGGAAAATTAAATTGTAGATAAATAACAAATTAAGTTTTTTAAATTATGTCATTCCATATTTTATGATATCAAATAATATTTAAAATATATTTAATCGCGTTAAATTATGTCAGTCCATATCTTAAATACTATCCAGTTGTACTCAGTTTTACCAAGTTGTACCCAGTGTTCTAAAATAAATTTGTACTACCCAATTGTACTCAGTTTTACCCAGGTGTTCTAAGTCTGCATTTTTCAATTCTTGCCCGAGATGCACTAATCCTCTACGATTCAACAACTCTGAGTCTACATTACTTAATCTAATCGATCCATCCCAGATACTAGCGCTAACAAATAAGATAATGAATCCGATCCAAGATAATGAGAGATAATGTGCCTTCAATGGTGATGGAGGAGGAACGCGAAGAAGAAGAAGAAACAAAGATCGCGATTTTGTTTTTTTTTAATTAAATTAAATTAGCTTAGGGCGATTTGGTAATTTACCAATTCATTTAAAGGCTAGAGGGTTATATGAAATTTTTTTCTGGTGTTGAGAATATGTATTGAGAGAAAATGTTTTATAAGATTATCACTCGTATAATATATCGTCTAGCAAAAAAGAAAAGAAAATAATGTTTTTTTTTTTGGTCACAAAACACTATACTCCTGGGTCAACCAAACACAGTGTGTCTGGGAACCAATGTGGGGTAGACGTGTTAACATAAGAGAAGACTAATTTTCGAAGTCGAGCGGTCCGGGCCAGTATGCCAGCCTTTTCATTTCGTTCCCTGGGGCAATACTGTAGAGTAAAATCAAGGAACCACGCTCGAAGTGTCTGTAAATCTTCCAACTCAGTTCTGAATCGTGGCCATTTGTCCGGCTCTAGTACCATTGCAGCTAGCTCCTGTGAATCCGTAGCGAACGACGCACAATACCGTTTTTTTTCGACGCAGGCACTGAAGGGCCCATAATAAACTATGCAGTTCGATATGCAAGGGAAAAGTTTTCTTGTTCATCCCTCGAAGTCCTAGAAGATCAATTTCCCCATCTTGTAATTGAAGCGCCCATCCAATCTCACTCGTGGGGTCTCCCTCCTTCCAGGAACCATCAACAAAGCAAGTGAAGACGGCCCGTGGCAGTGCTGGAGCTGTAGTTATCCGTACTCCTCTTCCATCTGTCAGATGCTAAGAACCAAGCAGCCGCTTCTGTCCTGACAAGTTTTAGGATATCAGGGGCGACATGTCCAAGTTCCTAAAGACTTTATCGTTACGTGCTTTCCAGAGGTACCATATTATCCAGGGGTATCCTCTCACATATTCCTCAAACCCCTGACGATTGGGTACGCGAGAGAGAAGAAAATCAAAATTGCACCAAAGACTATCTAACAGGAATACCGAGTTGTGGTGCGGGATTTGTGACACATGTAAACAGGACATGGTTAATGGTTTCTTCCACATCTCCACACTTCGGGCAATAGCGGTCTTGTTGGAGGTGTCGAAACGCTAAACGTTCATTAACCGCTACAGCTCCCGAGAGAGCTTGCCATAAGAAGTGCCGGATTTTATTCGTAGTTTTCACTTTCCACACCATTGCCCTCAGCGGGTTCAAGAATGAGAGTTGCATTCCAAACTGGGCTTCCTCCTCTAAATTGTTTCGGGCCACTACATACCCTGAGCGTACTGTATAAGTACTCGAGGTCGTGAAATGCCAACGGTAACCGTCTGGCGTACCCACTCGAGATGGGGACATGGACATGATGATCGGGATATCCGTCGGATCTATATATTGGCTCAATGCCCGGATATTCCATGTGTGGGTGTCTTTGTCAATCAAATCGATAACTCTCAGGTTCCGGTTCGGTAAAGTATTTGGATTCCCCCTTTGTACTCCCCTGGCTGGTCGGGGGACCTCATCAGGAACCCACTTATCGGTCCAAACCCACGTCCTAGCCTTGTTACCTATTGTGCGCCGCATACCCATTACAATGTGATTTTGCAGTTTTGGCGGAAATAACCGATATTCTAGAGTTTTAATAGAAAATCATAAATTCTTTTTCTTTGTAAAGGAGGGTATTTTTGACTTTTGAAATTTTGGATGAGTTTAGTGCATCCAAACTCAACTTTCAAACTCATCCAAAATATCTGATAACGACATCCAGACGCTTCGTCTAGCTAATGAAACGAACAGCCCCTATGATGATTAGCTGATTGCTTATGCTCGTGCAAACTATAACTGATCTTGTGAGACTGATTGGGTTGGTGCAAGTTCTTATTGGACCGGCTACTGTTGGAGGTATTCAAGCTGGAGCCTTTAAAATTGGTGACACTGCATGAACAATTGATAACATTATCCAGTGCAAGCTGTACAGGCCTGGATCTGTTGGTTTTGTCTCCAAGCTATTCATCACTCTTCTTTTTCCGCAGGGTGTAATGTCTAATGAAATGTACAATACTGTTGCCCGTGTTACTGATGGGATCTATGAAGGTGAATTTTAATGTAAAATAATCTACTAATGAAGTATTAGGCTGAAGATTATTAAGCTGGTTTTTGTTTTGGGGGCTTGTTATAGGCATTGCTATTGGTGGAGACGTGTTCCCAGGACCCACTCTATCTGACCACATCCTTCGGTTTAACAACATCCCACAGGTTTACCAATCAAGAACTGTTTAACATGTTGAACGCTGGAACGGTCCTCTTGGGAATTATTTTATGTCCTGTGTTGTTTGTTACATGGGAGAAGTTAGAAATTGATTTTATGTTTCCCTCTCTCATTCATCCTTATCCCTTAATTTAAGAGATAAATTGCAGATAAAAATGATGGTTGTACTCGGAGAGCTTGGAGGAAGAGATGAATACTCTCTTGTTGAAGCTTTGAAACAGGGAAAAGTCAATAAACCTGTTGTTGTTGAAGTACAGTTTGGTCACGTAGTAAGTGGCACGAACAAACTTTTTTTCGGTCAAAATGCCTTTTTGTGGAATCAAAATAATTCTTGAACATGATTATGATATAGGGTGCCAAAAGTGGTGGCGAGATGGAGTCTGCACAAGCCAAGAATCAAGCTCGAAACTGGTCAGTTTCCCAGTGTTGTTCACTAAATGGCATCCTCTTTCGTTGCATTCTTATGTGTTGTTCATTTCAATTCCACCTAAAAGGTTGAAGAAGGAAAGGTCTCTCCTATCAAGGAAGTCACTCCCCCACAAATCCCCGAGGATCTCAATTCCGCAATTAAGAGTGGGAAGGTCCGGGCTCCTACTCACATCATCTCCACCATCTCGGATGACAAAGGTATTGCTATAGAAACTAAGCCATACTCATTTCATTTGAACCACCTCAATGCTTTTTTCTACTGACTTGAAAAAAAGGAGAAACTGGAAAATGAGTTAGAGAGAGGGATGTAGGAGCACAAGATTCATATGCCTTTTTAAGCCCATCTTCTGATACTCAGAAAACATTTTTCATTCACTTATTAATTTGCAGGTGATGAGCCATGCTATGCCGGTGTGCCAATGTCTTCTATCAACGAGCAAGGCTATGGAGTGGGTGATTATGGTTCAAACGTAGTCTTCCTCGTTACTGTACAAAATTCTTTGAGGTCTCGGTTTCTTTCTTTTCTTGTTTAATCTATTCTTTCTCAATGTGCAATGTTCTCATCTCAATCTATCCCCTCATACATACATACATATTTACTATTACGTAGTGGGATTGACTGTGGTGAAAATTGTGCTGAATTAGATTTGCATAGTGCTGTGTGCTGATCACGGTCCATGCGTCTCCGGCGCTCACAACACCATTGTAACTGCAAGAGCAGGCAAAGACCTTGTCTCAAGTCTTGTCTCAGGTCAGTCAACATCTCTTCTGCCTGCAACGAAATACATCGGTTTTCGTCGCCATGAATTAATCTCTAAGACTGTTACACCTTCCAACAGGTCCTCGATTTGGTGGTGCCATCGATGATGCTGCTCGATACTTCAAAGACGCGTGTGACAGGGTGAAAGGCTATTTTCATTCCCCCTCATCTGCAACTGCCACAAAGCACATAAATTCTTGAGTCTGACCCCAAATTGGTTGCTTGTTTCAGAATCTCACACCTTATGAATTCGTTCAGGGAATGAAGAAGAAGGGAATCCGAGTCCCTGGGATTGGACACAGGTAGAAAACAGAACATTGTAAGAAAGTAACAAGCACATCCTCACAGGCTGTCTTGTCTGAAACTTGTTTTCTTCTTCACCTTCTTCTTTGTAGGATCAAGAGCAGAGACAACAGAGACAAGAGAGTGGAGCTGCTTCAGAAATTTCCCATCGGTGAAGTACATGGAGTTTGCAGTGCAAGTGGAAAGCTGCATTCTCTCAAAGGCGAACAACCTCGTACTCAATGTTGATAGGGCAATAGGATCTCTCTTCTTGGACCTTCTAGCTGGAAGTGGAATGTTCACTAAGCAAGAGATCGATGAGATTGTTCAGATCGGTTATCTCAACGGTCTCTTTGTTCTTGCTCGCTCCATCGGTTTAATCGGGCACACCTTTGATCAGAAGAGACTGAAGCAGCCACTGTATCGCCACCCATGGGAAGATGTGTTGTACACCAAATAAACTCATCTCCTCTTATTTTTCTTATTATTCCAATTAATTAGCGAGAAAATTGCCTAATTGGGTCAAAATCAAATTGGAAATGTCCCATTAGTATTTTTTTCAACTCAATTTTGTCCCATTAATACTTATTTTAATGATAATCCGGTTTTAACCTTCATATTTTGTTTTTATAAATATTTTTTTGTTTGATTAATTCTATTAAACAAAAAATAATACCAGATTAATAAAAAAAACTGGATTGATTAATAAAACCAGGTTAATAAAACCGGATTGACTCTAATATCTTAAATCCCAAAATTCCTAAATCCCTTAAATATCTTCTTCTCTCTTCCGCCTGCTTAAATCCCTAAAAATCTTCGACCATGGTTATCTCCTCCTCTTCTCCTCCGCCATAAACAAATCCACCGATAACTTCGACCTGTGGTTCTCTCCTCGTCTTCTCCTCCACCTACTTAAATTCGTCGACATTTGACCCGTGGTTCTCTCGTCCTCTTCTCCACTGTGTCCCCAAATCTGATTTTCTTCATCATCCTTCGCCAATCGACCCCAAGAATTCGCCATCTCTCACTTTATACCTCCGCCCCCTTTCTTCTTCAATCGTTTGTGAAGAATGGTGCTATTGTTACCTGCCGTACACAGGTCTAGTTCCTTCTGATTCTTTTTTTTTTCTTTCCTTTTTTTCTGAAAACTTTTATTCACGGGCATAGGTTACAGCCTGTTATGGTTTAAGTTTATAGTCCAATCAAAGAAAAGCTGAATTAATACTTCATTTTGAATTTTGGTACAATCTTCTGACGATTGATTGTTTGGTGTTCAAGCTTCTTTTGGATGTATATGTGTATTGATTTAAATTTCTCAGTCGTTTTCCAGTAGATGAATTGTTACTGATGTCGGTTCTACATAAGTTTTACTGAAAATGTTGAGAGCATCACACAAGAATTGAATTCAGTAGTTTTCCAAGTTGGTTGTTAAGTGTTACTAATCCTAATATTTGATGTCTCTTGATATATCTCTGTAGGTTACAAATTCAATCTGTATTGAAAAGTTCACGGATTTCCCGCAGCTTGGAAGGTTCACTCTACGAACTGAAGGTAAAGATTACATAGACTATAAAATGCAATAATGCAATATATCTTCCCTCATCCTAATGTATGTGCATGGTCTGCAATTTTTTTTTTGGGATCTATACAGAAAAAACAGTTGTTGTGGGAAAGGTAACTGCTCTTGATGGTACTTCCTCAAGCAATGCTTCCTCAAGCACATGACTATCTAAATTTTGTGAGAAGAAAGGTGACTGTCTAATGGGTTTAGTTATTTGGAAACACCAAATGGATGAATAAACAAACACCCAATCTAAACTGGTTTCGGGTTCTTTGATCTGTAGGAGACGGCTTTCGGGTTGCACCAAGAGGGAGGAGATCAGGATGCTTAATGAATGATGATCAGACGAAGGAATTCAAGTCCCCTAAACCCAAACCCTAAGTCATTTTCTTTGGTGTATAATTGAGGTTTGAGATTTTACGAAGTGCGGAGAGGTGTTGCCTGAGACCGATTTCTGGATCTTTTAATAGCTAGAAAGAGAATTATGATAGATGCATGAGTGAGAGTTTTTTTGCTTTCAAGTTAAATCTACTACTACTAAACACTATTTGTTCCTTAATACTTTTCAGTCAAGTACCGGTTTTTTCCTTCCCTTGTTTGCTTCTTCATGCGACCCTACTGATGCAGTTTTAAGGGTTTGCTATATAAACAAATGTTCATTGGTACCAAATCAATCCGATTTGGATCGAAATACCGACTCGATACTGATTACTGATACTGATTATAAAAAGCTAAAGACCAGTGGGTGGCATTGTGACTAAACCAAAACTGAAATAGAATTTAGTCTATCCAACTTGGACTAAATTAAAGTACGTTTTTTTTTTTGACGACAAAAAAAAAATTAAAGTACGGATTTAACAACACTAAAGAGTAAAGAGAATTAAACCATATTTACTAACCATATTATTACAGTATTCAAAATTATATCTTTGACCAAAATGTTGCTGGATTTACTAACCATATTTCCTAGATTTTAGGATATTTTCGCAGAATGCACAAAAGGAAAAAACTGGAAGATGATTTCTACGAATGGTGGATTACAGTAGTTACGGTAGAATATATATTCCGAAAACTAGTAGAATATAGAACAAACATTAGAACGTGTACTCTACCAAATCAATTAAATAGTAGAATATAGAGTAATGCGTAGAAAATATATTCTACGTATGCGTAGATATATCAATAATCCGTAGAACCTATATTCTAAATAGAGTAGACTACGACCAATATGTAGAATAAATATTCTACTACCCCGTAGACGGTAGAATATGATTTCTGGAAAAGGTAGAACAGAAAATTATTTTCAATTCTATACATATTTTTAAACAAAAAAAAATATACCTATATTCTTCCCAATGACTCTTTCATTGTTTTGAATTTTCCTATTTTTTTTGCTGTTAAAACTATTTTTAATGATTTATTATATATATGGTAAAGGGTAAATTAAGTAAAAATAGAAAAAGGGATAGTAGGACAAAAGAAAATCAAATTCGACCCATTTACACAATTTTCCCTTAATTAGCTTTATATATTCTTCTGAGAGATGTTACTAAAATGGCATATCAATGCTCTTCTCTTCTATTTTTTTTTTTGTTGTTGTTATGTTTATTTTCTTTTTCCATTTGTTACACAAAGTCAACAATATTCAGAATTCGTAAACTCCAATCTCAACATTTCTGAAAAATGGATAAAATAAGACATGTCAATTAGGACTAAATTCTGAAACCGGTCCATGCCTAGAAATATGAGAATTTTGCTAAATTGACTCATATTGAAATTGGTTTTGTCCCAATAACCTTTGCTTTTTTGTGCCAACTTTTTCCTACATTACCATTTGATTAATATTAAAAATTACAAATAAATAATTTTTATAATTTTATAAAATAAAAAAAAATACAAAAGAGTATGTACAAGGCACATTCATGTTTCTATTTTTTTTTTTTAAACTATGACAGAAAATTATTTATTTTTCCTTCTACCATGGTCGAATCTACTAGTAGATTAGGTGTTGTGCGAATTTGTATAAATCTACGAGTGGTAGAAGGAAGTATGTTACTAATTGCTCAAGTTCTACATATCACAGATTGCACATTCCACCATTTTGCTTCAGTACTACCAATTGCGGAATGCTATTTCTACCAATAACTTTGTCTTCTACGATACGCAGAATACATATTTTACCCCTTTTATCTACCTCTTTTTCTATCTTCTACCAAAGTTAGTTTTAATCCCCTAAAGCTAGGACCATTAAATTGTGAGTTATTTACTTTCCAACAACGTTTTATTCGGTAGATATTTTATAAATCTATTATTCTCCTTCCTGATTTTCTTCCTGTCGTCAAAAACATTTTTGACGTTTTGTTGTCAAACGTTTTTTGAAGTGCTTTTGGAAAAAACACATTTTCTTTTTTTGAATCCTACAATTTTATTATTAAAAACGGATAACGTATATGAATATAATGTTTTAGTTTGGTTCATTGTTCGGTTAAACACCCCCAGCTCACTTGGTTTGAAAATGCACACCCAGATCCGAGGTCACGAGTTCGATGTCACATGGTGAACCTTTTTCATTTTTTTGAATCCTATAATTTTTTGATTAAAAAAGAAAACCTATATAAATATAATATTTTCGTTTGCTTCATTGTTAGATTAAACACCCACAGCTCACTTGATTCGAAACGCACATACCCAGATCTGAGGTCATGAGTTCGATGTCAAATGGTGACACATTTTGTATTTTTTCTTATCATATAGGAGCTTGACATTTTGAAGTTAGTTTGAATTTCCTAAATCTAGGATCAATAAATCGTGATTTATATAGTTTCCAAAAATGATTTATTCGTTAAATCTTTCCTAAATCTACTTTTCTCCTTACTGATCTTCTTCTTCTTCACGTTTTCATGTTCTTATTTTTTACATGTTTTTGAAAAATTATTCCTAAAATTTCCTTAATTCTTGTTGTGGTTAATATGTTACATATCTATGTAACTTGTGGTGAATGGATATCTTCAGCCGAAAATCGATGGAGCTTTCCTGTTGATGAAGAAAAACGAGCTAGGTTACTTGCTTTGAACACGCTCTAAGTTATTGGAACCTGCATGCACTTAATCTGTTGAAAACAGTCTAAGTTGAGGGTACCAATCTTGGAAGCAAGCTTGTCCAAGGCTGGATGAGCCTCTAACTCCAATCTTATGTCCTACATTAAAAAAGAATGAATGAAGTACCACACGCAAGAGAAGCAATGCTCTAAGTATTAGAGTATTAACATAAGTATTTACCTCGATTTCGAAACTGCTAGATGCAACTTCAAGAATTTGGAAAACCTGTGAAAAACCACAAATTAATAGAACCAAAATTAATCTACTAGGGTTTCTAAAAAAACAGATTTTGTGTTGAAATTGAAATCAAATCAAAGCGAATACAAAGAAAACTAACCGGCTGTAATTGAATATTGGCGACGGAGACTAGCTGGAAGACGAGTAGGAAGACAACAACGGAGGAGAAGGTGGAGGACGTCGGAGAAACAGATGATCGTGGATACCTAATTTTGGATTGTCGACGGAGGAGGAGTATGAACACGAAGTCGAGAGAAGAGAGAGAGAGAGAGAGAGAGAGAGAGAGAGAGAGAGAGAGAGAGAGAGAGAGGCCACACTAGCCGATGAAGATGGAGACGACGGCTAGGGTTTCTAAATTAATTGAAAATTTTGCCTACGACGGTTTAATTTCGAGAGCGGAGAAGACGAAGTCGAGAGAGAGGGAGAGAGAGAGAGAGAATAATTGTTGTTTTCTCTTTTTAATGAATTAATTAGTATTATATTTTTTTATTTTTATGTATGTTAAAAAGGAAAGTTGATAAAATGAATATTCTCTCTTTTTCTTTCAATTTCGTAAAAACGGTTATATATTCCGAAAATATTTTTTAAAGAATTAATTTTTACTAATATTGAAGGTTAAAATTGAGTTATGAAAATATCAAAGGCTATTGGGACTAAAAGATATGTGTATAAAAGTTATTGAGACAAAACTAATTTCAAACTGAGTCAATTTAGCAAATTTCTCATATATAAATCCAAATGATATCGGCTTTCGGACTAAGCATGCTCATATTAGAAGATTTCTCAAACTTAACTAGGGCAAACTCGAGCCGGTCTTAAAGCCAAAAAAAAAGACATTTTGATTCATTCATAGAATTTACCTAAGGATTTATATGCAGATATTGTTAGTAATGAGATTTTACAAGGTGACGAATTAATTTTAAATCTTAGTTCTAGTACTTGGATTTAAAGTGTTTGATTTGGCATGAGTTTTATACAATGTTTGGTTAAACTTTTGCTTCTAAATTAAATTGGATATCATATGACTAAAACATACTTGTTTTGGATCCAAAAACCCAAAACCAAGATTTTGATATTACGAAAAAAGAATTAAGGCCACAAAAAAGATCTTCGTATGAATCTTAGATAAATAAAGATTGAAAATAATGAGATGGATTTGTCTTAATATGAGCAGAAAACCAAGATTAATACAACGAATTTATGAGATGGAAGAAATAAGAACAACAGATCGCAGCTCGTAGTATTTAGCTCTAGGTTATTTTCTAGGGTAAAAGTGATTGTGATCGCCCCCTCTTCGAAGAAGCCTTATTTTCTGTTTATATAGGCGGTCAATCAGGCCTAACCGCTCTTATATTCGCGCAGCACGTTCTCCTCACGATCCCAAATTTTCAGCACGTGCTCCGAGTTCTCCGGCTTGACTGATTCCACCTGTTATCCGCGAGCTCCTCTTCAGGGTGCAGCTCGCAAGTAAATCTGCTAGTTGTTTTATTTAGCATAATTACATGGTATATCGACGGGGCCTTTTGGGAATATGGGACTTTATCGCAGTGGGCTTAATTCGAGTCCATCACCACACTCCCCATGCTCCATCTCCATTCACAGCTAGCGGTATATTTTTCTAGCCGTTCTTTCGGGCCTATCTATTGGATCTCGTCTGGTGGACCAGCCTTACTACTAATGGTCCTCTCTCGAGCTGTATTTGGGGTGCAAAATACAACACCAACACTTGTGGTTTTTCAATTTGGATTCACGCTATAGAAACACTCTTATCAATGACTATTTTAGCATTCACACACTCTTCTCAAAAATTGTATTAGCAATTTAATTTATTTTTCCAAGTGTCATATCTTAAAATCTATGAACAAAAACTCGAATATAGATTATATATGGAAGTGATAATAAATTGTAAATATGTCAAAAAAAAGAATCAAATATCAAATGGAAATTTGCTAAATTGACTCACACTGAAATTGGTTTTGTCCCAATAACCTTTGCATTTATTGTGCCAACTTTTTCCTACATTACTCTTTGATTAATATTGAAAATTACAAAAAAATGGTTCTTATAATTTTATAAAATCAGAAAAATACAAAAGAGTAACTTACAAGGCATATAGATTTATGTTTATATTTTTTTTCAAAAACAACTATGGCAGAAATTTTTTTATTTTTCCTTCTATCATGGTCGAATCTACTATTAGATTAGGTGTTCTGCGAATTTGTATAAATCTACGAGTGGTAGAAGGAAGTATTCTACTAATTGTTCAAATTCTACATATCACAGATTGCACATTCTACCATTTTGCTTCAGTACTACCAACCGCATAATACTATTTTTACCAATGACTTTGTCTTCTACGATACGCAGAATACATATTCTACCCTTTTTATCTACTTCTTTCTCTATCTTCTATCAAATGGTAGAAAGAATATTCTACCAAAGTTATTTTTAAATCTCCTAAATCTATGACCATTAAATTGTGAGTTATTTTTTTTCCAAAAACGTAATATTCGGTAAATATTTCCTAAATCTATTATTCTCCTTCTTGATATTTCCTAAACGTAATATTCCCTCGTTTTTTTAGTTTGATATTTTATATTAAGTTTGATATTATTTTTTTGTATGTTAAAAAAGGAAACCGCAAAAATGAATACTCTGTTTTTAAAAAAAGATCTGAAAATATTTTTGAAAAATCAATTTTTACTAATATTGAAGGTTAAAATTGGGTTATGAAAATATTAAAGGTTACTGGGACAAAATGATATGTATATAAAGGTTATTGAAATATTCTCAATTTCAAACTAGGTTAATTTAGTAAATTTCCCATACCAAATTTAAATGTCACTAAAACTTCTATTACATGATAATAATGATGCATTGGAGGAAAATTAAATATAACCTATGAAGAATTCTGTTTTTTAATGAACATGAGTCAAACTCGAAGATCTGAAAGGGTTACCAAAATTATATATACAACTCTATATCGACCAAACAATGAAATGAAAAAAATCTTCAATTATTAACATATACATTTTAACTTTCAACTAATCTATTATATAATGGAAGAGTTTTCTCTCCTCTTAAAGTGTCCACATCATTATTTTAAAGCATTTATCTCATAAAAAAATTAATTGCATTAAAAGTAAAGTTTAATAATTTAATTAATTTTTCCTATTAATTTTTTTTTCTATTAGTTACCACACAACATAAAATTTAAACTTTACATAAAACGAAAATTAAAAAATATTACAATACAATAAAAATAAATAGATAGTAGAAGAACTACAATAAAACCAAATTGATACAAAAATTAGAATAAATATTTCAACATTAAATTTGATTAAAATCTAGATAAATCATACATCATTTTAAGTACAAAAACAACATACATCTTTTTAAGTACAAAAAAAAAAAAAGAATATATGGTAAAGTTTATATTTTTTTTTTTTGTGCAACATTCTTTTCATTTCTACTCTTACACAATACAACAAGAGGGAATTATCCATCCTCTTAAATTTCGATAATACAATTTAGCAACAATAAAGATTAAAGTAGATAGAGATTGATCAATTGACAGCAAACTCGGAGCTAGATCCGAATGCGTCGAAGAGATCTTGCCGGCAAAGCCGCTAAGGCTGGAATTAGTCACTTCTAGTGACGTTGAAGCTGAAGCCTCGCCTCCGTAAAACGCCAAAGCACTCCCGTTTGTTTCTTTGGGTCTCGAGACTCCTAAATAAGAAAACAATTCGGCAAAGACATTCATAAGTTTTCCCGGTATGGAACTCGGGAATAATTCACCTCTCAAAGAGAAAGAAGTTTGCAACGTTATCTTCCATAGGGAAGAAATTGCTAAGCTCGACATTTCCAACCATGAATTGATCGAAGTTCTCACGGTATACCAACCGAGAAAACCCTCCAAGGATTTCGTTCTGGGAGATGGATTTGAATTGGGAAAAGGATTTGGGCTACGATGCCCACTTGACATATATTGCACTGCCCAATAAAACTCCTCACCGAATGCATAACGACACACATAGGGAGGTACACGACATGCGAGGCGGAGTAGCAGAAGAATGACTCCAAGGACTTGAGGCAGATTGGCCAGAGGCGATGGCCTGATCTGACGAAAGCCAATAGATGAGGAGGATCCGACGGATCTGGCGGCTTAGAAAAGATTAGCGACGATGGAGCATTCATCACCTGGCTCTTGAAAAGTTCCGAAGAAAGTTTCGTCATTATCATAGGGTTAGGAGACGATGAGCGGCTTCTAATTTTGAAACAAATCTTCACCAAACGGTGAGAAATTCTTTGAGTGCTCTTGAGTAGACTCGAGAGGGTAGTAAGGATCTTCTCGGGGGAGGGGCGAGCGGCGGCGGCGAGTTGGAGGAGAGACTCCATTTCGTATCTTGGCATATCAAAGGCAAAGCCGGCTCTGCCTTGGGCCTCGTGCATGAGAGAGAGTTTTTAGGGCGAACCGCTTTTTTTTTTTACATGGTCCTGTTAAAGTTTATATTTATTTCATAAATTTGAAAAATCTATAAAACGTTGACGTAGAAGAATAAATGATTAAAATTATAGATAAATAATATGAGACAAATCTAAAAGAATAGAAATCAAATGATGATGAATGTTTGGGGTGATGTAATAAAGTGATTAAAATGAGAATTGTGATAGAAAATATGATTAGATAGTGAAAAAATTAATGTTTGCTAAAAGATATGGACAACTTCACTATAAAGATATGAAAATTAATATATAGTCTTAACATGTTATATGTAAGCAAAGAGAAGGTGAAAAAAAAAAGATTCAGGAAGAGAACAAATGTGTCTTAGAAGATGTAAAAAGCTAAATGAGATAAACAAGGGTTTTTGCGCTAAAAAATATGTAAGCAAGAGACTAATATAAAATTTGGTGATAAGACAACATAATTTTTTAAACAAAATTTTATATTAGTCTCTTGCTTACATATTTTTTTGTTGCAGAAGGCATGTTCATTCACAACCACACGGTTAAAGAGCAAATCGAACCGGACGGCTAACGGGCTAAGAGACGTCGTTCTATGTCTGTATCTTTATGGTTAATTCTAAGTTAGCAATGCTTTGGTTAAGATTAACCAATTTGACCGGCGACCATTTACTACCAATGTACCATGCATCCATTGGTTTGGATCCAGACCGGTGAGATGTTTGTTGAAACTTATTTACCGATATGAAGGCCGTTTAGCCCGGTTTATAGGGTCTGACTGATTCAAACGCAGCGGGTGCAGATGCGGTTGCAGGAGTTTGTTTAAGCGGGCAGTAGCGGTTTTAAACGTTATTGAGCGATTTATACGATTGGCGCAACGATTGAAAATTGGTGCGTTTGCGGGATGTTTGCGGGATAAAAATTTGTCCGTTTGCAGTTGAAAATGGTTGACAGCGGATGTAGTAGCAGTTAAACATTAAATCAATAATATAAACACATTATATACTTATAAAATAATCAAAAACCTAACTATTAAAATAAAATATAAAAAAATAATTAATTCAATATAATTAGTATTTTTTTATGTTCATTTTAAATTTTTTTTTAGTTTAGACGAAAGTTATGATTGTACAAAAAAAAAGATGAAAATTGTGATTTTAATGGAGAAATTTTTTATTTTAGAGAGGTTGATATGATTTTGAACATTTTAGTTTGTTAGATTTATTAATCAGTGATCAAGAATAATTTATCAAAAAAATTATGATTTGAAGATTTTATAAATATAAAATTATGATAAATTATCGAATATTAATTCGAAAGTTTCAAATTATTGATATATTTCGTAATTATAGTTACAAAAATATCAGTTTTTAATTTCTTATATTAGTTTTGATTATTAAGTAAATTTTCTCTTTTTTTATACTTTTTTTAATTCCCAACCGCAACCGCAAACGCTTGAGGGAAGCAGCTTTTGGATTTGACAGGTTTGGAGCGACACAGTATAAAATATTTTCCATAATTGTTGTCAAACCAACAACCGCTACCACCCGCAAATGCAACGTTTGCGGGAGGTAGCGGGTGAACCAATCAACCCCATAGTAAAGATGTGAAAATGGCGGTTTTGGTTTTGTTTTCAACTTGGCATTGGAGGACTAGTAGGTGACCGTATTAACTCGTTTTAGCGTTTCTCACGCATATATGCCTATAATTGAACGAAAAAAATAATTGGTATATTTATTAGCTAGTCCAAAAACCTTTGTAATCCTGTGTATGTTTAAGAAAATTAGTCAATCTCATGTTCGAAAGGTAGTTAATTAGAATTAGGAGAAATTAGAAAAGTGACTCTGATGTAGACTTGGATTAAAATTTACGACCTAAATAACATCTTTGCTTTATAATTCAAATAAAAATAATATACATAATTCAAATGATAATTTTCAAATTAGATAAACTATAACTCAAATAGCGCGGGAACTTCTACTTTCAAAAGTAGATAATTAATAATTCAAATAGCGGGGGAGGAGACTGTGGTTTCTTTCTCGCTTCAAGTGCGCATATATGGTGTAATATTCTATAGTAAAAGCTCGATGGTTCGTCGATACAGTAGTACGAAGCAATAATAATCGTAGAGGTTCAAATCTTTTTTAATTTTTAGAGTTTAGGATATTAAAGAATAATTGTCTTGTGACAAAAAAATAAAAATAAAAATAAAGAGTAATTGTCTAGCAAAGATAAAGGCATATTTAGCCAAAGTATTGGCCTGGCCTATTAGGGAACGAGAGATAAAGTTTTACTTCTGCCTTTTACCACACATCTGTGGGGAGGAGGATTCACCTGCTTGAATAGTTGCTTTCTTCCTCGCTAGTTTTGGACGCTTTTGGTGTGCTTTTGGTGGAGAAATTTCGTCTCACAGGAAAGACATAGTCCATTGTGCAAGCTTAGAGGGCTCTCTCCAGTTGATAGGCTGGACCAAAGCCAAACTGAACTTGCAACACAAACAGATCCAGATGGGTCTTGAGGCAATGCCAAGGGAATATTGTTTTCATACCCTCTTGTACGTTCAAGTGCCTGGCCGAATACAACATCGTCCGAGAGGTCTTTTATTATTACCATCAAATTTGTTGGTGCAGAACGATGGTTTATTCCCCACAAATAAACGTCCGTAATCATGTTATCACGTTTTGCACGACCATTTTCTGAAATCAACCAATATAGGTCAGATAAATGACACAAAGAAAAAAGAAAAAAAAGATTAAAAGGGTTTTAAATTTAGGAATTAACCTGGTTGCAAAAGTTTGATTCTGGCAGATTCAAACTCTTGTATGTTCAAGAGCTTCTCAAGAGAATAAGCAGAGACATAGACCTTACCATAGTAACCCATATGATATATCATGGTTTTTATCCGTTTTCGACCATGATATAAGTCTTTTTTCTAGAGTGTTTTTGGTATTTTTCGAGTCTTTTTGTAGCTTAATGGGAGCTTTTGGAGCATTTTGGAGTATCGAGGAAAGGAGAGCCGAAGTGATCAAGTCGGAGTCGAGTTTTTAAGGCTGTGTCGATCGACACGACCTTGTGTGTCGATCGACATGCGCGTCTAACACGAGAAGATTACAAGTTTTGAGGAAATTTCGTTTTTGCCCAAAAAACCCAGAAGTTGTACAAGAAGCCCAATCCGAATTTTAGACTATATATATAGTTTTTCCTTAGGCTTTTATGTTTTTTCCATCCAGTTTTTAATTGAGACTTGAGAGAGAAGAGATTAGGAGAGCTTTTGGGAGATTTCAGACGTCAGACTTCATCGATTTCAAACTCTCTGTATCTCTTACTCTATCTCTTTTATGCAATTTTATTCATTCATAATGTTTACATCATCTATGTCTGAGTAGTTTGCTTGTTAGGTTTAGGGTAATTCTAGGGTTTGATGAGAAATTAATATGATTGAAAATCTGTTAGGATTTATCTTTATGTTCTTTATCTAGATTGATTTAACTCTGATTTTCGGATTGATTAACTGAAATTGGATATCCTAGGTTGCTTTAATAGATGCGAAAGTATTATTAAGAACCTGACATAATCTTAGATGAGCAAAATTATCTATTCGCAAAGAAATTTGGCTTAGTAATTTTGTGAACTAATCGAACCTGAACTTAATGCTTGTATTTATTCACTGAAATTGCAAAGAAATTTGGAATTTAGGGATTTAGTCATAGATAATCTTTGCAACGAAAGTTGATTGGTTATATATTCGTGTTTGAGTTCTAGAACCGTTCTTAATAAAATCCTAACCGTTTTTTATCTCTGTGTCGATCGACACGGTTCTCTGTGTCGATCGACACGACCGTATTTCGAGTCAAACCTGCGAATTACCCATAGCCTAACCTTTTGTCCAATTGAATTCTTAGAATCTTGATAATCATTCGCTGTTTACTTTGCTATTTTATTACATTCATACATATTTACTTAGCAAAATTTGAATTCATTAGTCGATTGTGTGTTTAGATTCCCTGTGGATTCGACCCCTAAGTATTACATCGATCTCTTAATTTGAGAGAGTAGCTCAGGGCAAATTTGAGCATATCAAATTTTGGCGTCGCTGCCGAGGAATTGATTTCACCAATCGATTTTTGATACTAGAATTTTGTCTAAGTTCTTAATTTTTGTTTTGTTACTTACTTGTTATTTTCTCTTTGTCTTGTGTGATTCAAGTTTATGCCTAATCTCGTTACCAGAAGCAACCAGAACGAAGAGCTAGTTGATCTCAACCTTGAGATTGGAAAGTTAGAACGAGCCAACCGAGCTACGAGAAAGTCAGCCAAAATGAATCCGTTAATTCTTATCAGAGGTGAAGATGGGTTTCTTCAGGATACTAAGGGTCGTAGACGCAATGCTCAAGGTCATAGGTTAGATGAGAATGGGGTTGTGATTGTGGAGGAGGAGCATGTTATGCATCGCCAAGAGCCAGCTGGGTGTGGGCATACTCTAGGAGAGTACAATAGGCCTGACGAGTTCTATGCCAACAGGGCAGCGATTCGTCCTCCTGCTTTCCCGAGGAACGATTTTGAGCTAAAGCCGACTTACTTCTCACTTGTGGCTCAGCACCCGTTCCATGGCCTATCCTCTGAGCACCCCCATGGATCACATTAAGAGGTTTGAGGACTTAGCATCTAGCATTAAGGTTAATGGAGTGTCGAGCGACTACCTCTACTGCAAGCTTTTCCCATACTCTCTTAATGGAGAAGCAGCTTACTGGTTAAAGCAGCTGGAGCCGGGCTCGCTGACTACTTGGGAGGACACCAAGAATACTTTCCTCAACAACTTCTTTGATGAGCCGAGATCCGAGGATCTGAGGACCAAGATCTCTACTTTCAAGCAGGGACCGACTGAGGCATTCAAGGCTTCATGGGGAAGATTTAAGTCCTACCGGAGAGATTGTCCTCACCATGGGTTCAGTGATGTTCAGCTGTTGGGCATTTTCTTCAGAGGTATTGATTGAAGGTATCAGATGGCTCTGACATCTGCTAGCAATGGGAACTTCAACACTAGATATCCAGAGGATGCGCTGATTCTTATTGATAACTTGGCTTCTAGCAATAGTACCAAGAACGCAGACTTCGAGAGAAATAAGCTTGGTGGGAACATGGATGGAAGCCAAATTGCTTAGGTTAAGGCTAAGCTGGATTCTATGCATAATCTTCTAGTGGGAAAGAAGACTGAGATAGAGACTTTTATTCCAGAGGAAAAGCAGGATGAAAAGGATTGCAACTACATTGGTGGAGCTGGTTTTCAGGGTTAGAGGTATGGTAATCAACAAGGGTATCAGAAGAACGACTATCAGAAGCCTTTCCAGAGCAATTATACTAGAAACTACGGTTATTCTTCTTATCAGACACCACCTACTCAGTCATCAGAGAGTAGCGAGATGAAATCTATGCTAGAGCAGCTCTTGGAAGGTCAACAGAAGATGACTGTGAGCTTCAATGGGAAAATGGATGCAATGTACCAAGATCTGAATGGGAAGTTTGAAGCTTTGAACGCCCATGTCAAGAAGCTGGATATTCAAGTTGCTCAAACCGCGGAGTCAATTAAGAGGCAAGAAGGTTTTCTTCTGAGTAAGACTGACACGAACCCGAGACTACACGTCAATGCTATCACTTTGGAGAGTGAAGAGGAGGTTGGAGAAGATGAGTTTTGCGCTCTAGACCCCGTGTCGATCGATACGGAAGGCTTGTGTCGATCGACACAGGTCAAAAATTGCAACACTGGAGTTTACGCAATTGGTGATTTTTCTCCCAGGATTGACATGAGGTCGACACAAGCATGTCAATCGACACAGCCCCTCTGTGTCGATCGACACGGGTCCCAGACGAGTCTAAACACTTCGAAACCTTCGATTCAAGCAGAGGAGAGGGTCTACAAGCCCAAGATTCCATACCCACTGGCTATTAGTGTCAAAACTCTAGAGGAGAAAGGGAGACATGCTCAACCACCACTGAGGAAGTTTCAAAAGATACCGAATCCAGGAATGTTCATTGTTCCTTGCTCAATGAAAGGTATGGAATTCAAGAATTCTCTTTGTGACACTGGAGTTAATGTAAATGTCATGTCTCAGTCTATTGCAAGGAAGCTGGGGATTAAGGATCTGCAACCTTCGAAGATGTCTCTCGAGCTGGATGACTTTTCTTCAACATTTTCGAAAGGGTTCATTTCTGACTTGATGCTTCAAGTAGGAGATTGTCTGGTTCCGGTGGATTTTCACATTATGGAGACAAAGAAGGACAGCAAGAAACCATTGATTCTTGGGTCATCATTCCTTGCTACTGTAGGTGCGATTGTGGATTTTCGCAATCAGAGAATCTCCCTCTCTAAGATCAACAAGGATGTCTTATACCCCGCAGTTCGTGTCAAGAAGAATTCTTGTATGACCGTTACAAATGGAGGAAAGCGGAGTTCAAACCTTGAAGATAACATGAAAAAGATCTCATGTACCCCACTTTTGACTTCACCCTCCATGAGATCTGATGGAGACTTGGCTACCTGCAAGGTGAAGCGCAAAAAGAGTTCCAAACCATTCTCCAAGTTCAGAATCATCATCCCCTTAGAGTTGAGGGAGAAATGAGAGGTAGTTGTTCAAGAGATGCTGCAAACCACCATGAAGCTTTTCCCTGGTATTGTTCCTTGGATGTCTGGAGCTGGAGAGCGATCAAATGCAAGGTTATCAACGGATGAGGGAGACATAAGACCCCTCAAAGATCCACCAAAAGTCTGAGCCTGGCACAGTCAAGCTAATTACTGAAAACAAGCGCTTAGTGGGAGGTAACCCACTGGTAAGTCTACTTATTTTCGTTTTATTTTCCTTTTGTTTACTAACTTTTAGTTTTAGTTTTAAGTGTTTCAGATTTTGAAAAAAAAAATGGCGACGAGATGAGAAATGCCGGTGTGTCGATCGACACACCCTGCAACAGGTAAGTTCTCGTTCTTTTCAATTGGTGTTTTCATTTTCTTTTTGATCCTTTCACCAATTTCAGGCTTGATAATACTGGAGACAATGTTGTTTAAGTCTGGGGGAAATAGTTGCTAACTTTGTGTTCATTTTTGAGAGTCAGTCCAAAACGTTTTATTGAATCAAAATAGTCAGTTGGAAACAATGATCCTTCTTTTGGTTTAGTGGATTGTCTCTTTCAGTCGTGTGACCATTCTTCCAGGATCGATTTCAGAGTCAGACTAATGAAAAATCCTAAGGCTAACCAGTTAACTAGAGACATCTGTTACTTCCAACATAATCCGCCCAGGGTTCGAGCTAATTATGCGGTCTCCTCGGTGATTGGTGTTCATAGAGCTTGACTCTTCATTCATACCTGACAAGTGCAACTTTTAGTAATGGTACTCCTCTCCCTTGTTCTAAATATATATATATATATATATAATGATGATTGGGGTGAAATGATAGTTCTTGAGTATAAGATAAGGAAATAAAATTCCAGTGAGTCAGTACTCAAGAAATGATCACCCGGAGCTCAAAAGCAGTAGTCTGAGTCCCTTAGAATGGATGTAGAGGACGAGCGATCTCACGACCCTGTCTCCTCACAAGGAACAATTGTAGTGAAAGCACTGCTTTTGGGTCTTAGCAGTTTAAAAAAAAAGAGTAAAGAATCAAATAAGTCTGGGGGAGAGAAAGAGTACCAAGAGTTGTATGGTTCACTTGACATGGTATAGTATGGGAATGAGTTTAGAAGGCTCTTGGCATCGAGATCTGGGACGAGACCCAGCAATGAGGACTAGCGAGTTATGTTGATAAGTCGTGGATGAATTTGGGAGGCTGCGAATGTATATTGAGAAGTACATGGTGGTCGGTTTTTGAGTTGGTTTTGCATTATGTGGATTACTTGTTGAAAGGGTCGGTCCGGTACTCCAAGGGAAGGTAAGTTTCTGCGTTTTCAAACCCTTTCACATTTTTAGTGTATGTTTTGCTTGAGGGCAAGCAAATGCTAAGTCTAGGGAGTTGATATATCATGGTTTTTACCCGTTTTCGACCATGATATAAGTCCTTTTCCTAGAGTCTCTTTAGTATTTTTCGAGTCTTTTTGAGTCTTTATAGGTTGACGGACGATTGTAGCTTAATGGGAGCTTTTGGAGCATTTTGGAGCATTGTGGAAAGGAGAGCCGAAGTGATCAAGTCGGAGTCGAGTTTTCAAAGCTGTGTCGATCGACACGACCTTGTGTGTCAATCGACATGCCCGTCTAACACGAGAAGATTACAAGTTTTGAGGAAATTCCGTTTTTGCCCAAAAAGCCCAGAAGTTGTACAAGAAGCCCAATCCGAATTTTAGACTTTATATATAGTTTTTCCTTAGGCTTTTATGTTTTTTCCATCCAGTTTTTAATTGAGACTTGAGAGAGGAGAGATTAGGAGAGCTTTTAGGAGATTTCAGACTTCAGACTTCATCAATTTCAAACTCTCTGTATCTCTTACTCTATCTCTTTTATGCAATTTTATTCATTCATAATGTTTACATCATCTATGTCTGAGTAGTTTGCTTGTTAGGTTTAGGGTAATTCTAGGGTTTGATGAGAAATTGATATGATTGAAAATCTGTTAGGATTTATCTTTATGTTCTTTATCTAGATTGATTTAACTCTGATTTTCGGATTGATTAACTGAAATTGGATATCCTAGGTTGCTTTAATAGATGCGAAAGTATTATTAAGAACCTGACATAATCTTAGATGAGCAAAATTATCTATTCGCAAAGAAATTTGGCTTAGTAATTTTGTGAACTAATCGAACCTGAACTTAATGCTTGTATTTATTCACTGAAATTGCAAAGAAATTTGGAATTTAGGGATTTAGTCATAGATAATTTTTGCAACGAAAGTTGATTGGTTTTATATTCGTGTTTGAGTTCTAGAACCGTTCTTAATAAAATCCTAACCGTTTTTTATCTTTGTGTCGATTGACACGGTTCTCTGTGTCGATCGACACGACTGTATTTCGAGTCAAACCTGCAAATTAACCATAGCCTAACCTTTTGTCCAATTGATTTCTTAGAATCTTGATAATCATTCGCTGTTTACTTTGCTATTTTACTACATTCATATATATATTTACTCAGCAAAATTTGAATTCATTAGTCGATTGTGTGTTTAGATTCCCTGTGGATTCGACCCCTAAGTATTACATCGATCTCTTAATTTGAGAGAGTAGCTCAGGGCAAATTTGAGCATATCACCATATTATGGAGAGCTGTTTTGATATTAGAATAGATTGACGCAGGAGAGAGACCACATGGGATTAGACAAACATCCAGATCCCATAAGACGCCTACCTCAGCCGCTGAGAGGTTTTAAGGAAAAAAACAAGAATAGGCATGAGAAAAGAAACAAAAAGTAAGACACCAGAATCTATTCAACTTCAGATCCACTAGTTTGGTACGAAAGATTGATCAGGTGTAATATAATCCAGATATTAGACAAACGACAAGATAAAGAGAAAGCTTACAGGAGAATTTGTCAAGAATGATGGTTTGTTGGCATACAAGTTATGTGTTCATCGGCTTCTTATAACAGTTAAGACATAGTAGTGGCGGTTCAGTGCGAGGAGGAGTAGATGAGCAATAACGACTTCCAAGTTTTCGGTTTCCTTAATGAGAGGGCTCCCTCCTTTTGATAGACTAGACCAAAGCCAAATTGATCTTGAAACACCAATTAACGATTCAGATGGGTCGCTAGGAAGTGCCAAGAGAACATTGCCATCGTAATCTATAGAGAGTTGAAGAGCCCCGACGTATTGATTGCAGTGGAGGATCTCTCCTGAGATCAGCAAGATATTTGTTGGTTCATTGCGATGACTTAAGTGCCACTCATAAATGTCCCCAACTATTTGTTCACGTTTTGCACTAATAGATTCTGAAACGACCAACAATATATAACCAAGGAAAGGTCAGATAAAGGACACAACGTAAAAAAAAAAAAAACTCTTGTTCCAAAATTAACCTGGTCGAAAAATCTTGATTTTGGTGTATTCAAGCTTAAATCCAAACCCTTGTTCAAGCTCTTGAACAAACTCTTGATCGTTCTTAAGAGAATAAGCATTGAGATAAAAGCTACCAATGTAACCCATATCACCGAGAGCTGATATAATATTACAATAGACCGACCAAGCAGTGAGCTCACAAGGGGCTGGGCAATCTTCCAGATCCCGTAAGACGAATGTCTTAGCCACTGCGAGGTTTTAAGAGAAAAATAACAATCACAATGAGAAAGGAAACAAAAAAGGAGTTGAAACTTTAGTTTTGATTAGAGAAAAAAAGGATCGATAAGAACGAATCTATTCAACTTCAGATCGATTAGATTCATTACAAAAGCGACTGAGAATAAAATTTGATAAAATCAAATGATTTGTGTACATGATACACAAGATCGATCATGTGTCATATATTACAGATATTAGACAAACAATTTCAACAACATGATATACTTACGCCAGAATTTCTCGGGTACAGTAGTGATGATTTCGGCGGAGGCTTCTCTGGTAGTCATGATTTCGACGTAGGCTTCTCTGGACAGAAAGAAAAGAAAAGAAATTAGGGCTGATGTGATTGAGAGGGTGGGGGTGGGGGAGGGGGGGCTTATGCGACGATTGACTTTATTTGAGCCTGATTATAGGTAGTAAATAAGAGTATATATGGGAGGTTTTAACAATTAAACTGATTTAATTAAATCAAAATAGGCTTAAATTAAAAAACAAAAGGAGAAAAAAAAACTCAATTTCTTCTCCCTCTCTCTCTGGATCTTCTATCTTGGGAAGGTGAAGTGAAGGATTCCGAAGGGAAATCACTCTTGAAGGCTGATGGATTGGTGGAGATGCCTTATATCTCCGATGAGAATGCAGATGAAGATCCGAAGATCAGGTTTTCGGTGAAGGACGAAGGACCGATTGGTAAGACCTTGAAGGAAGCGATGGTGTCAAAGGGTAAATCAATTATTCTGGAGAAGGTTAGGGTTTATGTGGAGACAATGGCGAAAGGAGGTCCATGCAATTCGTCGATCATGTCGTTGACGCAGGATCTCATGAATCGCAGTTTGGCTTGAGTTTGTTCGGTATACCGGCGGAACATATCGTTGACGGCCAATTTCGCGGTATCCTGACGGGGTGCAGACATCCCCGTCTGTGGTGTAGCCCCGCTTTCCTCGGAAGGGGCATTTTGGGCACTCTCCAAGCGGGGTGGAGGTGGAAGGGGCTGTTCGTTAAGTCTCGTGGAGTCATAGCGAGTCTGAATTTCCGTTTGCAAGATCATTTAAACTGTTTGAAGAAGATATCGAAGGTCCTCTCTGGGAACCGCTTTCAAATACTTGTTTCGAAGAAGATGATGTTGGAATTATTAGGCGTACAATGATTCCACCAGGCCAGTGATTTCACATAGCCCAAATGCTGAAATACTTAATGATGGGTCTAATATTGAGATTACACCTGAAGTGGGCCAAGCTCAATCCAGCCCAATACATCACTTGTAAGCCTTCACCATCGATGCTTCGTCCTGAAATTGAAGAAAATCAGAATAATGCTCCTTCACCATCGACGCTTCCTTCTGATGTTGAAGAAAATCATAATACTGCATCTTTACTAGGTCGTGGACACAGGAAAAGGTACCGCCTGTGACTTTGAAGAATTATGTGACTCGTGCGGTCGCAGTTGAGCCAGTGGTGCAAAATCCATCGAATTTGCAACTCAGGTATCCCATCAAAAACTATGTTATATGTGCGCAATTTTCGATTAGGCACCAAGCATTCGAGGCTTCTATTATGAAAGATTTTGCTTTGAAAACATATAGACAAGCTGTTCGTGATGAACGATGGAGGAACGCTATGGGATTTGAAATTGATGCACTCGAAATCAACAATACATGGGATCTTGTCGATTTACCTCCTGGGAAACGTGTTATTGGTTGTAAGTGGGTATTCACTATAAAACACAAATATGATGGATCTTTATGCGACGATAGACTTTATTTGAGCTTGATTATAGGTAGTAAATAAGAGTATATATGGGAGGTTTTAACAATTAAACTGATTTAATTAAATCAAAATAGGCTTAAATTAAAAAACAAAAGGAGAAAAAAAACTCAGTTTCTTCTCTCTCTCTCTGGATCTTCTATCTTGGGAAGGTGAAGTGAAGGATTCCGAAGGGAAATCACTCTTGAAGGCTGATGGATTGGTGGAGATGCCTTATATCTTCGATGAGAATGCAGATGAAGATCCGGAGATCAGGTTTTCAGTGAAGGACGAAGGACCGATTGGTAATACCTTGAAGGAAGCGATGGTGTCGAAGGGGAAATCGATTATTCTGGAGAAGGTTAGGGTTTATGTGGAGACAATGGCGAAAGGAGGTCCCTGCAATCCGTCGATAATGTCGTTGACGCAAGATCTTATGAATCGCAGTTCGGCTTGAGTTTGTTCGGCATACCGGCGGAACATATCGTTGACGGCCAGTTTCGCGGTATCCTAACGGGGTGCAGACGTCCCTGTCTGTGGTGTAGCCCTGCTTTCCTCGGAAGGGGCGTTTTGGGCACTCTCCAAGCGGGGTGGAGGTGGAAGGGGATGTTCGTTAAGTCTCGTGGAATCATAGCGAGTCTGAATTTCCGTTTGCAACATCACTTAAACTGTTTGAAGAAGATATCGAAGGTCCTCTCTGGGAACCGCTTTCAAATACTTGTTTCGAAGAAGATGATGTTGGAATTATTAGGCGTACAATGATTCCACCAGGCCAGTGATTTCACAAGGCCCAAATGCTGAAATACTTAATGATGGGTCTAATATTGAGATTACACATGAAGTGGACCAAGCTCAATCCAGCCCAATATATCACTTGTAAGCCTTCACCATCGATGATTTGTCCTGAAATTGAAGAAAATTAGAATAATGCTCCTTCACCATCGACGCTTCCTTCTGATGTTGAAGAAAATCATAATACTGCATCTTTACTAGGTCGTGGACACAGGAAAAAGGTACCGCCTGTGACTTTGAAGAATTATGTGACTCGTGCGGTCGCAGTTGAGCCAGTGGTGCAAAATCCATCGAATTTGCAACTCAGGTATCCCATCAAAAACTATGTTATAGGTGCGCAATTTTCGATTAGGCACCAAGCATTCGAGGCTTCTATTATGAAAGATTTTGCTTTGAAAACATATAGACAAGCTGTTCGTGATGAACGATGGAGGAACGCTATGGGATTTGAAAATGATGCACTCGAAATCAACAAGACATGGGATCTTGTCGATTTACCTCCTGGGAAACGTGTTGTTGGTGTAACGCCCGTGAACCAAAAAGTGGATTTTGGTTGGGTGTGTCGATCGACACAAGCGTGTTTGTCGATCGACATGGGTATTTTTGACTAGTGTGAAGTCGGATTTTTGGACGGGTGTCGATCGACACAGGTAGTGGTGTGTCGATCGACACGGGTTGGAATTAGACCGACCGGTTTAGTTCCAATTGCTCGGTTTGGTGGGCCAGTTTAGAGAACCCTAGGGTTTGTTATTTAAGGGAGAAATAGTAAGGTTTGGCCGATTTTTTCTTCCAGAATTCAAAAATCAGAAAGAAAAGGGAGAATCGAGAGTTTGAGTGAGTTCTGGTGATTTCTAGAGAAGGGTTGATCGTTCTTGAGGCTTGTGATTGCGTGGGAGGCTTTTAGGAACGAGAAGGGTTCATTGTTGGGTCGATTTCAAGGCTGGGAAGGTGAAATCAGAGGCTGTTCGGGTGTTCTTCGTGTTCATCCTCTTTTTCTTCCCTAATCGAGGTGAATGCGTGATTGTAGGCTTACATAAGTGTAAGGAATGGATAGAATGTGTTTGCTTGGTAGATTTTATGTGTTTTGTGATTGAAATCGTGCAGGAGACTCGATGAATCGCGACGGATTCGAGCCATGAGAGGATAGGCTCGATTCTGGTTTCTGCGATGTCGTGTCGATCGACACCAGGGTGGTGTGTCGATCAACACGGGGCATCCTGTCGATCGACACCATTGTGGTGTGTCGATCGACACAGAGGAGTCTGTCGATCGACACCTAGAGGTTGTGTCGATCGACACAGAGTTCCTGTTTTGGTTCGTGGTTGCTTGTTTCGTGAATGCTTGTGTATGCTCATCCTGGTATTTTATTTATTGTTTATGATTATGTATAAATAGCCTGTAGACGGGATGACCGCGTCGCTGAGTATTTATGATAATACTCACGCAACTCTTTTTGCCATGTGTTGCAGGTAAAGAGAAAATGTGATCGTGGAATCATGGCCAGGAAGAGGAGATGATCTAGGGTCTCATTTGAGTGGTTGTATTGTTAGAACTGCTAGGTTGCTAGTAGTGTTGGAAATTGGTAGTGTTATTGATTGGACTGAACGGTTTAGGAATTAATAAAGTATGGGATTTATTGATTGATGTTTTATGGTTGATGTTTAATTGTTCCGCGTTGCTTGTATTGGCCCAATTGAGATTATTATCTGTGATGATAATAATCTGAAGAGAAATTTTTTAAATTTTGGGTCGGGTCGTTTCATTTTGGTATCAGAGCCCTTATGGTTCTAGGGCGGGTGCAATTGATTGATTGAGTGATAATTGATTGATTGTTGTGTGGGTATGGAGTCCTAGATCATCTCTTCCGAGCCTTCAATGAGATTCCACGGTATGTGTTTATTTGATTTATGTTGTTCTAGTACTTAGTAATATGCTGGTGAGTGCAGAGTGATGGCTAGAGGTGCTGGAGGCAGAGGTCGTAGGGGACGTGGAGGCCGAGGTGGTCGTGGTGGGCACGGGCGAGGACTGTAGGTTGAGTCTGATGCCGCGAGTATGGCCTAAGAGACCACGCAGGAGCAGGTGGCAGACTCGCAGGCGTTTCAGGAGGGGTCTGTGGGTGAGACTGGGTGCCAGCGTGAGGGCTGGTGGGGCCAGTGTATGTCTCGAGGTAGCTGGTGGTGCGGGGGGCCCGGGTGGGAGTGCTCCCATAGGTGTGGCCCAAGACCGAGATGATCGTCTGGCAAATTTCCTGCAGTTGATTCTGGAGCGGTTACTAGGTGGGGTACCGTCTCCGGGTCAGGCTCCGGGAGTTCAGCCAGGTGGGGCTGGTGTGCAGCCAGGTGGGGCTAGTATGCAGCCAGTAGGGGTTGGGGTTCAGCCGGGTGTGGCTGGTGTGCAGCCGGGTGCGGCTGTTGCAGAGGAGCTTCCATCCTATCTGAGGATGATGGAGCAGTTACAGAGGATTGGCACCGGGTTTTTCTCGGGTGGTGCCAAGCGGGAGGAGGCCGATGAGTGACAGCAGAGATTGGAGCGGAACTTTCGCTCTATCAGGTGTCCAGAGGGATACTGAGTGGACCTAGCGGTTCATTATCTGGATGGTGATGCGCATCTCTGGTGGTGAGGCGTCGAGGCCAGAAGAGTGCAGGCCGAGATGGTCTGGGAGGATTTCTTGGCTGAGTTTAATGCCAAGTATTTCTCGCAGGAGGCGATGGACCAGATGGAGTCGAGGTTTCTGAACCTGACTCAGGGGGGATCGGACTATGAGGGAGTTCGATTTGGAGTTCAGTCGACTCTTGGTGCATGCTGGTAGAGGCATGGAGGGCGAGCAGGCCCAGGTGAGGAGGTTCCTCGGGGGACTTCGAGCTGAGTTGAGGACTCGCTGCAGGGCGAGTAAGTTCGCCACGAGAGCGGAGCTGGTTGAGACTACTGCGGTGATTGAAGAGGACCTCAGAGAGTAGATTGTGGTGGTTAGTCCACCGGTGCAGCAGCAGCAGCAGAGGAGATCTCAGCAGCATGCGGTTTCAGGCCGGGCCGGCAAGCCTGCACAGGGTCAAAAAAGGAAGTGGGAGAGCACTTCAGGAGCCAGCCAGAGAGGTCAGGGTGGTTCGGGATGCTACGGTACGGGCCACAAGGTGGCGGACTGTCCGAAGAGGGGAGAGGAGCGGGCGGCTCAGGTGTACTATCACTGTAGGGAGCCGGGGCATATCAAGCCCAAGTGCCCTAGGCTGCAACAGATTGCGGTAGCAGCGGTGCAGCCATTGGCGGTCCAGCCCTTGGCACAGATTGCAGCGGTGCCGCGAGTGTTCACGTCGGCAGAGACGGGCGGCTCTAGCGCCAGACCGATCACAGGTAAATTCCAGACTTGATCTTTTCATTTTAAATTCTTGAGTTGTTCGAATTTAGTCTGTTGGAAAATTGTGAGTCTGCGTTAGAGTGTCAGGTCTTAAAGCACATGGGGTTTGTGCAGGGACCTTAGTTGTGGGTGGCTGTGAGTCCCACTTGTTGTTTGATTCGGGAGCTACGAATAGCTTCATTACTCCAAAGTGTGCGGAGGGCAGTGGGATCCAGAGCAATTCCGGAGAGCAGACGGGAGTAGTTAAGGTTGCTGGTGGCAAAACGTTAGCTACTTTCGGGCGGGCTTGTGGTGTGGATGTTCTGGTGGTGGGAGAGTCGATGCCAGTAAATCTGGTTATTAGCCCAGTGGAGTTGTACGATGTCATCCTGGGTATGGATTGGTTCGATCGGTACAGGGTCCATTTGGATTGTCATCGAGGGCATGTGGTGTTCGAGTGGGAGACAGGAAGGTTGGTGTATCAGGGGGTGAGACCGACTTCCGGAAGTTTCGTGATTTCAGCGATACAGGCCGAACAGTTGATTGAGAAGGGTTGTGAGGCATATCTGGCGACGATAGTGATGCCGGAGACTGTTGGAGAAGTTGCAGGTTGGGATATTCGGGTTGTTCGGGATTTCCAGGATGTGTTTCAGTCGTTGTTGGGATTGCCACCGTTGCGGTCGGATCCATTTACGATTGAGTTGGAACTCGGGACGACTCCTATATCCAAGGCGCCTTATCGTATGATTCCAGCAAAGATGGCAGAGTTGAAGAAGCACCTGGATGATATGTTGGGGAAGGGTTTCATCTGGCCTAGTGTTTCACCGTGGGGAGCACCGGTTTTGTTTGTGAAGAAGAAGGATGGGAGTTTCTGCTTGTGCATCGATTACCGAGGGCTTAACCGAGTCACTGTGAAGAACAGGTATCCTCTGCCGCGCATTAATGAGTTGTTGGATCAGTTGCGAGGGGCTACTTGGTTCTCCAAGATTGATTTGGCTTTGGGTTACCATCAGATTCCGATTGATGAGGCGGATGTCAGGAAAACGGCCTTTCGGACGAGGTATGGGCATTATGAGTTTGTGGTGATGCCGTTTGGTTTGACAAATGCGCTAGCAGCGTTCATGCGGTTGATGAATGGGGTATTCCAGGAGTATCTGGATGTGTTTGTGATCATTTTCATAGATGATATTCTGGTATATTCGAGGAGTCCGGAGGAGCACGAGGTGCATTTGAGGTTGGTTCTGGAGAAGCTGCGGGAGCAGAAGCTGTATGCGAAGTTGAGTAAGTGCAGTTTTTGGCAGCGAGAGATGAGTTTTCTTGGCCACGTTGTGTCTGCAGAGGGAGTTTCTATAGAACCGGCTAAGATTGAGGCTATCAGAGGTTGGCCTAGACTGAGGAGTGCCACCGAGATCAGAAGTTTTCTTGGGTTGGCGGGTTATTACCGGAGGTTCGTCAAGGTGTTTGCGAGTATGGCGCAGTCGATGACGAAGCTGACAGGGAAGGATGTTCCGTTTGTGTGGTCTTCAGCTTACGAGGAGAGTTTCGGGAAGCTGAAGGAGATGCTGACTAGTACACCGGTTTTGGCGTTATCCGAGCCGGGTGAGCCGTATGTGGTGTATACGGATGCGTCAGGAGTTGGTCTGGGATGTGTGTTGATGCAGCAGGGAAAGGTTATTGCGTATGCCTCGAGACAGTTGAGGAAGCATGAGTGCAATTACCCTACCCATGATCTCGAGTTGGCTGCGGTGATTTTTGCACTTAAGATTTGGAGGTTTTATCTGTATGGCGGGAAGGTGCAGGTATTCACAGACCACAAGAGTCTGAAGTATTTCTTCACTCACCCAGAGCTGAAACAGAGACAGAGGCGCTGGATGGAGTTAGTTGCAGACTACGACCTGGAGATTGGGTACCATCCGGGTAAGGCTAATCTGGTTGCGGATGCGTTGAGTTGGAAGAGGGTGGCTTCAGATCAGGAGTGAGATATGGAGGCTTTGGTGAGCGAGATCAGTACCTTGAGGTTGTGTGTGATCTCACAGGAGCCGTTGGGGTTAGAGGCAGCTAACCATGCAGACTTGTTGAGCAGGATTCAGGTTGCTCAGAAGAAGGATCAGGGTTTAGTTGATGCTTCTAAGGCGGCCGGTTCAGAGTATGTGATCTCAACGAGTGGGATGATACTGGTGAACGGGCGGGTGTGTGTACCCAGGGACGAGGATCTGAGGCATGAGATCCTGAGAGAGGCTCATTCGAGCATGTTATCGATTCATCCGGGAGCGACCAAGATGTATCGTAACCAGAAGCGGTATTATCACTGGTTCAGGATGAAGAGGGATGTAGCTAGCTGGGTTGCAGCGTGCAACGTGTGTCAGCTGGTGAAGGCTGAGCATCAGGTTCCAAGTGGTATGTTGCAGAGTTTGCCCATTCCGGAGTGGAAGTGGGATATGATTACCATGGATTTTGTAACGGGGTTACCGGTGTCACGGACTTTTGATGCTATTTGGGTTATTGTGGATCGTCTGACCAAGTCAGCACATTTTCTGGCCATCAAAAAGACTGATGGAGCGGCAGTTTTTGCTAGGAAGTATGTGCGGGAGATTATGAGGCTGCACGGTGTGCCAGCGACTATTATGTCAGACCGGGATCCGAGATTTGACTCAGAGTTCTGGAGGGCATTTCAGGCTGAGATGGGCACTAAGGTGCATATGAGCATAGCGTATCATCCTCAGGCAGTCAAAGAGTATGATTCAGACTTTGGAGGATTTGCTGAGGATGTGTGTGCTAGATTATGGTGGTCATTGGGCGGATCATCTGAACTTAGTTGAGTTTGCGTACAACAACAGTTACCAGGCGAGTATTGGGATGGCTCCATATGAGGCTCTGTATGGGAGGCCGTTTAAGACACCGTTATGTTGGACTCAAGTGGGGGAGCGGAGCATGTTTGGTGCGGGTTTTGTTCAAGAGACGACGGAGAAGATCCGTGTCTTGAGGCTGAACATGAAAGAGGCTTAGGATCGGCAGAAGAGTTACGCCGATAGGAGACGGAAGGAGTTAGAGTTTGAGTTGGGAGATCTGGTGTATCTCAAGGCAGCGATGTTGAGGGGTACTGATAAATCTATTTCGGAGAACAAGCTGAGTCCGAGGTTTATGGGTCCGTTCAAAGTTATGGAGCGGGTCGGACCGATAGCTTATCGTCTCGAGTTACCTCAGAGTATGAAGGCTTTTCACAAAGTCTTCCATGTTTCGATGCTGCAGAAGTGTCTACATGAGTCTAAAGAGGTGTTGGCTAGGATTCCAGAGGATCTTCAGCCCAACATGACTTTGGCGGCGAGGCCTGTGAGGATTCTCGAGAGGAGGGTCAAGGTGATGCGCTGGAAGAGTATACCGTTGGTGAGAATCGTGTGGGACTGTGACGGTATTGAGGAGGAGACTTGGAAACCAGAGGCGTCGATGAAGAAGAAGTTCTCGAAGTGGTTCGAGAAGCAAGCGGTGGCTTGAGTTTCTTTTTATGGTTTTCAGAGTCTGTATTAGCCTGCTGCTATGTTGTTGTTATGTGTTTCGTTTGTTGTTGTAACGAGTATGCATTTTTGGAGATTTAATAAGATGAGTTGCCTTATTAAATGTGTGTAAGACATGTGTTCTTATGAGATGACTGGAAATGTCATGGATTGTGATGACTGGTAGGTCATGTGCAGGTCTAGCGGTAGAAGCTCTATGTGAGTTAGAGCTTGCCTATCGGCTAGGATGGCTAGGAATAGAAGTTCTATGCGGCTTTGAGCTTGTTCATGTTCCAGGAGTGGCTGGAAATGAGATCGTTCATGTTCCAAGAGTGGCTGGAAATGAGATCGTTCATGTTCCAGGAGTGGCTGGAAATGAGATCGCTTATGTTCCAGGAGTGGCTGGAAATGAGGTCGTTCATGTTCCAAGAGTGACTGGAAATAAGATTGTTCATGTTCCAGGAGTTGCTGGAAATGAGATTGCTCATGTTCTAGGAGTGGCTAGAAATGAGATAGTACATGTTCTAGGAGTGGCTGGAAATGTAAGCTTTACGCGCGTTAGAACCTGTCTATTTCCTAGGGAGAATCTGGAAAAGAGGTTTTAGGTGAGTTAGAATTGTCTTTTCCAGGGACTCTGTGAGACACCCTGGTGATTGGGTTGTTTTGGATGACCATGAGAGGTGATTTTAGTTGACAGGTGCCTAAGATGCATGTTACAGAGTGATTGCCCCAGGGGATAGTTGGTCTCCTAGGTATACTTGAGGGGATAGTGATGTTCTCTCCGGGGGAAAGTGGTTCCCTTGCATATACTTTGAGGGGACAAAACCTCTCCAGGGGATGTGTGATTCCTCTGCAGCCGAGCTTGACGGACTGTATGTCCTGAGAGTGAGAGGGGCTGGAGCATACCGAGAACTGGATGGACGGCGGTCCTGAAGGTGGAGGGGTATGATATACTTCGAGAGCTCAAAGGGTGACGATCCTGAGAGTGGAGTGTTGTATATAGATATGAGTATGAGCAATAGTATCTGTAATGTGGTTGTAAGCATGAGACTGGATGAACTTTGGAGATCGGGAGTGGATCTCAGGTGGTGCTGACCGGGTTGGAGTCGGGATTGCAACCGTGGTGAGACGGTGCAATAGGGCTAGTATGAGCCTGATAGAGTTCGGGGATCAGGTGTGGTCTCAAGTGGTGCTGACCGAGGGTCAGGAGAGTGGATGTGGATGTCGAGTCTAAGGTTTTTGCTGACGTTTAGAACTTCGTTCGGACAATCTGGTAGCATATGTAGCGTCGTTGGTCGTACATGTTCTTGTTTGATTGTTGTGTGATCATTTGGTCCAATTTGGGTTCAACGGTTGGTCGTGCATGTTCTTGTTTGATTGTTGGATGATCAATCGGGCAGCCCTAATCCGGACCAGGGGGCGTTGCATCGTTGATGTTCCTGGGAGAATCTGGTCGGGTTTTAGGCGGGGGTATTAACCTTAGTGAGACGGAGTCGCGTGATTCGAGGTCAAATCCGTGTTAGTGGGGGAGAATTGTAACGTCCGTGAACCAAAAAGTGGATTTTGGTTGGGTGTGTCGATCGACACAAGCGTGTTTGTCGATTGACACGGGTATTTTTGACTTGTGTGAAGTCGGATTTTTGGACGGGTGTCGATCGACACATGTGGTGGTGTGTCGATCGACACGGGATAGAATTGGACCGACCGGTTTGGTTCCAATTGCTTGGTTTGGTGGGCCGGTTTAAGGAACCCTAGGGTTTGTTATTTAAGGGAGAAACAGTAAGGTTTGGCCGACTTTTTCTTCCAGAAATAAGAAATCGGAAAGAAAAGGGAGAATCGAGAGTTTGAGTGAGTTCTGATGATTTCTAGAGAAGGGTTGATCGTTCTTGAGGCTTGTGATTGCATGGGAGGCTATTAGGAACGAGGAGAGTTCGTTGTTGGGTCGATTTCGGGGCTCGGAAGGTGAAATCAGAGGCTGTTCGGGTGTTCTTCGTGTTCATCCTCTTTTTCTTCCCGAATCGAGGTGAGTGCGTGACTGTAGGCTTACATAGGTGTAAGGAATGGATAGAATGCGTTTGCTTGGTGGATTTTGTGTGTTTTGTGATTGAAATCGTGCAGGAGACTCGATGAATCGCGACGGATTCGAGCCATGAGAGGATAGGCTCGATTCTGGTTTCTGCGATATCGTGTCGATCGACACTAGGGTGGTGTGTCGATCGACACGGAGGAGTCTGTCGATCGACACGGAGGAGTCTGTCGATCGACACCTAGAGGTTGTGTCGATCGACACAGAGTTCCTTTTTTGGTTCGTGGTTGCTTGTTTCGTGAATGCTTGTGTATGCTCATCCTGGTATTTTATTTATTGTTTATGATTATGTATAAATAGCATGTAGACAGGATGACCGCGTCGCTGAGTATTTATGATAATACTCACGCAACTCTTTTTGCCATGTGTTGCAGGTAAAGAGAAAATGTGATCGTGGAATCATGGCCAGGAAGAGGAGATGATCTAGGGTCTCATTTGAGTGGTTGTATTGTTAGAACTGCTAGGTTGCTAGTAGTGTTGGAAATTGGTAGTGTTATTGATTGGACTGAACGGTTTAGGAATTAATAAAGTATGGGATTTATTGATTGATGTTTTATGGTTGATGTTTAATTGTTCCGCGTTGCTTGTATTGGCCCAATTGAGGATTATTATCTGTGATGATAATAATCTGAAGAGAAATTTTTTAAATTTTGGGTCGGGTCGTTTCATTTTGGTATCAGAGCCCTTATGGTTCTAGGGCGGGTGAAATTGATTGATTGAGTGATAATTGATTGATTGTTGTGTGGGTATGGAGTCCTAGATCATCTCTTCCGAGCCTTCAATGAGATTCCACGGTATGTGTTTATTTGATTTATGTTGTTCTAGTACTTAGTAATATGCTGGTGAGTGCAGAGTGATGGCTAGAGGTGCTGGAGGCAGAGGTCGTGGGGGACGTGGAGGCCGAGGTGGTCGTGGTGGGCGCGGGCGAGGACTGTAGGTTGAGTCTGATGCCACGAGTATGGCCTAAGAGACCACGCAGGAGCAGGTGGCAGACTCGCAGGCGTTTCAGGAGGGGTCTGTGGGTGAGACTGGGTGCCAGCGTGAGGGCTGGTGGGGCCAGTGTATGTCCCGAGGTAGCTAGTGGTGCGGGGGGCCCGGGTGGGGGTGCTCCCATAGGTGTGGCCCAAGACCGAGATGATCGTCTGGCAAATTTGCTGCAGTTGATTCTGGAGCGGTTACTAGGTGGGGTACCGGCTCCGGGTCAGGCTCCGGGAGTTCAGCCAGGTGGGGCTGGTGTGCAGCCAGGTGGGGCTGGTATGCAGCCAGTAGGGGCTGGGGTTCAGCCGGGTGTGGCTGGTGTGCAAGTGGGTATTCACTATAAAACACAAATCTGATGGATCCTTATGCGATGATAGACTTTATTTGAGCCTGATTATAGGTAGTAAATAAGAGTATATATGGGAGGTTTTAACAATTAAACTGATTTAATTAAATCAAAATAGGCTTAAATTAAAAAACAAAAGGAGAAAAAAAAACTCAATTTCTTCTCCCTCTCTCTCTGGATCTTCTATCTTGGGAAGGTGAAGTGAAGGATTCCGAAGGGAAATCACTCTTGAAGGCTGATGGATTGGTGGAGATGCCTTATATCTCCGATGAGAATGCAGATGAAGATCCGGAGATCAGGTTTTCGGTGAAGGACGAAGGACCGATTGGTAAGACCTTGAAGGAAGTGATGGTGTCGAAGGGAAAATCGATTATTCTGGAGAAGGTTAGGGTTTATGTGGAGACAATGGCGAAAGGAGGTCCATGCAATCCGTCGATCATGTCGTTGATGCAGGATCTCATGAATCGCAGTTCGGCTTGAGTTTGTTCGGCATACCAGCGGAACATATCGTTGACGGCCAATTTCGCGGTATCCCCGTCTGTGGTGTAGCCCCGCTTTCCTCGGAAGGGGCATTTTGGGCACTCTCCAAGCGGGGTGGAGGTGGAAGGGGTTGTTCGTTAAGTCTCGTGGAGTCATAGCGAGTCTGAATTTCCGTTTGCAAGATCATTTAAACTGTTTGAAGAAGATATCGAAGGTCCTCTCTGGGAACCGCTTTCAAATACTTGTTTCGAAGAAGATAATGTTGGAATTATTAGGCGTACAATGATTCCACCAGGCCAGTGATTTCACATAGCCCAAATGCTGAAATACTTAATGATGGGTCTAATATTGAGATTACACCTGAAGTGGGCCAAGCTCAATCCAGCCCAATATATCACTTGTAAGCCTTCACCATCGATGCTTCGTCCTGAAATTGAAGAAAATCAGAATAATGCTCCTTCACCATCGACGCTTCCTTCTGATGTTGAAGAAAATCATAACACTGCATCTTTACTAGGTCGTGGACACAGGAAAAAGGTACCGCCTGTGACTTTGAAGAATTATGTGACTCGTGCGGTCGCAGTTGAGCCAGTGGTGCAAAATCCATCGAATTTGCAACTCAGGTATCCCATCAAAAACTATGTTATAGGTGCGCAATTTTCGATTAGGCACCAAGCATTCGAGGCTTCTATTATGAAAGATTTTGCTCTGAAAACATATAGACAAGCTGTTCGTGATGAACGATGGATGAATGCTATGGGATTTGAAATTGATGCACTCGAAATCAATAAGACATGGGATCTTGTCGATTTACCTCCTGGGAAACGTGCTATTGGTTGTAAGTGGGTATTCACTATAAAACACAAATCTGATAGATCCGTAGAAGGAGTCGATTACGGAGATACGTTTGCTCCAGTGGCTAAAATGGGAACAGTCCGAATGTTTTTAGATGTTGCAACGAAATATAAATGGGATGTACACCAAATGGATGTTCATAGCGCCTTTCTCCATGGCGATTTGGAAGAACAAGTTTATATGAAATTCCCTCCTAGATTTGGTGCATCTGACTCGACAAAGGTATGTCGTCTTCGAAAATATGGTCTTAAACAGCCCCGCGATGTTGGTTTGCAAAGCTCGCCACAGCATTGAAAGAATATGGTTTCCAGCAATCGTTTTTCGACTACTTGTTGTTCGTCTATGAGAAAGGTCGGACTCGATTACATATTTTGGTATATGTTGATGACCTTGTGATCACTGGAAATGATCCGAATGGGTCTAAACATTTAAGGATTATCTCTCCTCCTGCTTCCATATGAAAGATTTGGGTTGTTTGAAATATTTTCTTGGCATCGAGGTGGCACGAAACTCTAGTGGAATGTATTTGTGCCAAAGAAAATATACTCTGGATATTATTGCAGAATCTGGACTTCTAGACTCGAAACCCGCTGCGTTTCCGTAAAAACAGAACCACAAATTGGCGTTATTAGAATTATTGGTCTTGGCTGATCATCGCTCCATATAGACATCTTATTGGAAAACTGATATATCTTTGAGTAACTAGACCAGACATGGCATATTGTGTTCACGTTTTTGCACAATTTATGTAATATCCAAGAGAAGATCATTGGCAGGCAACTTTGAGGGCTGTAAGGTATTTGAAAAACAATCCGCGACAAGGAATTTTACTCCGGTCAAATGCAGATTTTCAAATCACGGGTTCGTACGACTCAGATTGGGCAAGCTACCCAATAACCACTCGATCAGTGACTGGCTATGTTGTGCATCTTGGTGGTCACCGATATCATGGAAAATCCGCAAGCAACAAACGATTAGTATGTCTTCAGCAGAGGCTAAATATTGAGCTATGGCATTCTTAACCAAAGAATTGATATGGCTGAAACGTATACTTGAATCATTAGGCGTTCGACACGACAAACCAATGGTGTTATATTGCGATGGCAAGTCGGCAATTCATATCAGCACTAATCCGATTTTCCATGAGCGTACGAAGCACATAGAGTTGGATTGTCATTTTGTGCGGGACGAGATCGTTTCACGGAACATTGTTGCATCTCACGTTGATAGTAAATCCCAATTGGCTGATATATTTACAAAGGCATTAGGATGTCATGATTTTGATACATTCAGAGACAAGTTAGGCATCCAAGACTTGCATGCTCCAACTTGAGGGGGGTATTGGAGATACAGATCATATCCGATCCCGACAATCACGGAGTACATATTTCATAAGATCAATTCAGTTGTAAATGGCAATCTCATAGGAATTGTTTGTTTAAACTATAAGATCTTCTCCTTGTATTATAAAAGGATGTACGTTGAATGAGAAATAAACACAGAAATTTTTTTCCAATCTTCCTTTCTTCTCTGTATCATTACACACTTCTCTACGAACATCTTCAATCGATAGAGCCGATGTCATCTTCAACAAAACAAAACACAATTCAGCATCCTAATATTTGGATGTGAAGAGAAGTTGGTTGAGGGAATTCCTCGGGCTATCACGTTTCCAATGGCTGTTTGGTGGGGTTGAAAATGGAGATGCATGGATGTGTTTGGGGCAAACGGCAAGTGTAGAGACCGAGTTAAGTTTTTGAAAGAGCTTGCTCGGGAAGTGGATATGGCGTATCGGTTGGGAACTGATCAGTCTGTTACAAGTGGTCAGGTGGTACGGCTGGTTCGTTGGGTGGCTCCGTCGAAGGGTTGGGTTAAACTTAATACGGATGGAGCTTCGAGAGGTAACCCGGGTCTAGCTTTGGCGGGTGGAGTGTTGCAGGATGGAGCAGGATGGTGGAGTGTAGGATTTGCTTTGAATATAGGTCGGTGTTCGGCCCCGTTAGCGGAACTATGGGGAGTATACTATGGGTTGTTTATCGCTTGGGAGAAGCAAGTGCCGCGGGGGAATTAGAAGTTGACTCTGAGATGGTGGCGGGTTTTCTAACGAAGGGGATAAGTGTGACGCATCCCTTGTCTTTCCTGGTACGGTTGTGCCATGACTTTCTTTCGAAGGACTAGTTAGTCCATATTCAACACGTGTATAGAGAATCTAACTGTCTTGCCAATAGTTTAGCGAATTATGTATTCTCGTTACCTTTGGGTTTTCATTGTTTGGAGCATGTTCCTGTTAGTTTAGACTCGCTTTTGAGAGCGGACATTCTTGGGGCAGAGCACCCGAGAAAAGTTCATGTGTAATAGTTATTATAAATTTTGTTTAATAATATCGGAGGAGTTTCCATGGCTCATTACCAAAAAAAAAAAAACTACCAAAGAGCGAGTAGTGGCATTAATCACTTTTTAATTGTCTGGTAATTTTTCATTTAGTGGCTACACATTTCATAAAGAAATTTAATAAAAAAATTTAGAAAATCTATTTTGAATATTGAAAGTTATTAGTTTACCTAAAATGGGGTGAGAAATAACTTCTACAGTAGTAATTTGAAGAGCAAATTTATTATTTTCTTCGTAAAGAAACTTGGTGAGATTTCTGAATTTTCTTTGACATTTTGCAGGATAAAAGAAAGATCAACCCTTTTATATATGAAAACTGGATTTCCTAGTATTTCTTATAATTTACAGAAATGATATAAGTTGATGCTACTTTGTAATGATCATGTTTGGTTTGTAAAGGAGAAATTTATAAACGTTTTTAATTTATTAGATAAGTTTCAGCGTTATTTAAATTACAAATTATCTAATTTTGAAAGTAAGACTTCTCACGTTTTTAAAATTACATATTATATGATTTTAAAAATTAAAATTCCCGCGTTATTTAAATTATATAGTTTATTTAACTTAAAGGTTATCAATTGAATTATCTATCATATATACTTTTATTTTAAACGTTCTCGCGTTATATGATTTTAAGTTATATGATTGATCTAATTTTAAAATTACCGTTATATGATTTTCAATAAATACCGTTACATGTATCAAACTATAAAATATGACGTGTTACAATTTTTATTTTTGGTTTATAGTTTTTTTTTCAAATTCAATAACTATATTAAATTAAAAATACTTAGTAATTAATTAAAGTATTGTTTAATAAATTTATATTATTGTTAAAATTGATTATAACTTTTAGTTGATATTTACCTAGAAATTGTTGTTTGGTTTTACTTTAAACTTATAAATGAATAAAGTTTCAGATAAAACAAAATACTATTATTGTGTTTAAAGTTTCAGATAAAACAAAATACCACTATTGTGTTTAGATATTTTAAATAAATCTTTAATAAAAGATGTAGTTAATTTAATAATTATTTTAAATAAACAAATAATACATATAAAATAAAAATCTTAACAACAATTCTTGGGTTCAATTCACCCCCTCTAGTTTTACCCAATCATTGTGCCATGTCATTTAACAATTAAAAGGAAATTAAAAATTAAACAAATTAAGAAGATAAAATAATTTGGAGTTTAGGATTTAGTATTTGGGGTTAGGGTTTATTATTTGGAGTTAAGGTTTATTATTTGGGGTTTAGGGTTTAGGATTTGTGGTTTAGGGTTTATGGTTTAGGGTTTATTGTTTAGAGTTTAAGGTTTTTGATATTTGGGGTTTAGGGTTTAAAATCCTAAACTCAACTACTAAACCTTAAACCCCAATTACGAAACCTTAAACCCAAATAATAAACCCTAAATCCTAAATACTAAACCCTAGACCCTAAATAATAAACTCTAAACCCTAAATCATAAACCATAAACCCCAAATAATAAACCCTAACCCCAAATACTAAACCCTAAATAATAAATCTTAAACCCTAAATAATAAACCTTAAATCCCAAATCTTAAACTATAAACCCCAAATAATAAACCTTAACCCTAAACATTAAATCCTAAACCCCAAAATTCTAAACGTTAAATCTTAAATCATAACCTTTAAACTCCAAATCATAAATCATAAACCACATGAAAGAGAGAGATAATTAGTGGTTCCCATATTTATTTTAGTGATTTAATTTAATATATTATTTAATTAAGTTGTGATTGGCTAAAACTAGAAGAAGTGAATACAAGAGTTCACTTTAGGGATGAACTCAAGAATTGTTCAAATCTTAATTAAAATAAATAAAAAGACTAATCATCTGTTGAGATTGGTTTAATTAATTAACAAATTCTGATTCCACTCACTACAGCAAAAGGCGACATAGACAAGAAGATAGTACTGAAGTTCCAGAGGAATCGATGTTGAGATTGGCTTGCCGAGAACCATCTGTTGCCGTTGTTGTTGCTGTTCTTGCTTGCTATCTTCCAGATCAGTACCATCCAATCAGTGAGGTGATTGAGAAGTTTGATCCTTCATGCGTTCTTTTGGATTGTAACATGATTTAGACCATTGTTCATGTTCTTTCTCTCTGCAGACTGTTGACATAAACTCTATTTGAGGCCGCCAACCAAATATGCGTTACTCAGAAACTTCAGGAAGAGTTTTTGCTAGAAAGTCAGAACATGTTAACTCAGTAATCCGTGCATGTGCTCGTATATACTATATTTTTAATACACAAAAGTTTTCATTGAAAGAACCAAGAGTATGATTTATTTTTCATTTCGTTGGTGTCACGTCACGACCATACCTCATAAATCCAAACACGTTTTTAAATAATTCGAAGAATTTTTAGCTCATTCATACTAATATGATTACAATTGTTTTAGTGTTAAAAACAAGTAGAGATGTAAAAATGGGTAACCCCACCCAAATTCACATGGATTCGAACGGGTTTGATTTGATCCATTTATTATATACGTTGAATTTACATATCCAAACCCAATAATATAAAACCCGATGGCAAAATAAGTTATATAGATATCCATATACAAATTAAATATAATAAAAAAACTAACTATAAGAAGTAAAATCATTTCATATTATTATAAATAAATCCAACAAAAGTTTTCAACTTTCAAGTAAGAAACTGAAAAAATGTCTTAAGATAAACAAAAATTATAAAGCCGTAAAACCAATAAAATCAAAACCATAGATTAATTTTATAAAATATTTTAATTTTCATTGGGTTCATTTGGTTCCTGGTCATCATGATCACTTTCATTGTCTACAAATCTATACTATAAAAACTTACTATAAAAAGAGAATAACACTCTCCGTATTGAGGACACGTGGCTTTCTAAATATTCGACACATGTCAATCATCACTCGTCTCCAATTAAGGCTTCGTCACCGTACTCGGTCATATTCCGATAATGGTTTTTTATCGTCGTGGTTAAGAGAGGCTATTAAACAATTTTGGAAGAAGAAAAGATTAGGGATGTTAGAAATCTTTAAGGCTTTGTAACAATTAATTTCAATCACATAGTATAACATATTAAACCCCCTTCGCCTTTCTCCGTCTCCTGCAAATTCATATGTATTATATATTTCTTCTTTTCCTGAAAACCCATTGTTTTTCATCCATGGTATTGTTTCTTCTTTCTGTTGCCTGATTTTCCCTCAGAATTGGTTGGTACTTGAAGTGAAATCGTTTGATTTTTTCTTCTGGTTTTAATAAATAAGATGTTTAGTTGCAATTGCTTTGTTGGATTATCTGGGGGTTGAGAAGAGCTTGCATTATATGGGTAAAATTAGTCTAAAATTCTCATGACTTAATAACTATCATCACGTGGGTCTGTGTATGTGTCTCAACATGATGTAGAGCTCCTGAGACACGAGTTAGGAAGGAAAAAAGACATTTGCTATGGACTCCGAACTGCAGCTTAAGGAATTCACCAGCTTAAGGAACTTCGCCAAATCAGGAAGCCCAAAAGCATGAAACTTCCTTAATGGTATTTTGGTTTTCTTCATGAGAGTTTTCTTCTTTTCTTCCTCCAGCTTTCCAGTGTTAGAAGTAACTTGATGTTTTAAACCATTTGTCAGATCTCAGAAAACCATGAGTCGGAGAGGTCAGATCTCATCTCTCACACAGAGTGTCTTGGGAAGGATACAGCAAGCCTGTCATCCTCTTCTTTAGCCATGAGAAGCAGAACCTAAGACAATATTTCAGAAGACGAAAACAAAGCTAAAAGACTCTGAATCCAAGCTTAACAAGTCCATGCAAGATAAAACCAACCTAGAGGTGCGCGGTGGAACCTACTTTTTAACTTAAATAATACTAGCTACTTGTCAAGTATCCCATCTAAATTATACAATTTATTATGATGTTCTTACAAAGGCCGAGAAAGCATCTGCTAGAGAGAGTCAAAACGCTTGCGTAGCCAGAAGGCCCTCCTCGAGAGAGAGAGAGACATCAGCAACCAAGAGTCCTTTGCTGGTAAAAGACGCGACTCTCTTGTTGTTAAGAGAAGTGCTAACCTGTCCTTGCAGGTATTATCCAATAATTTGTTTGCTGCATGGTTTTTCTTTTTACCATTCTAATATTAAGTAACTTGTCTAATGTTGAAAATGTAAACATTAAATTTTGGAAGCTAATAGAACGTAAGATATCATTATCTTCTCTCTATTGGCTGCGTTTGGGTATTCTTCAACCATTGCATGAGCTTTGATAAAGACTGCTATTTCTATTTTTCTGTATATCTTTCTCATTGGAGAAGCCCTTATCAGTATTTTTGGTGGATATACCTGCTGTTTAAGATGATTGTTCTCATTTATCAGGAAGACTTTAACAAGCTTGAAGTGCTTGCTTTTGAATTGGAAACAACAAATGCTTCACTAGAGGAGGAACTGGCCGTTGAAAGGGAATAAAAAGAGGAGGCACTATGTAGAAATGAGGGTTTAGATTCAAAAATTACAGTTCTGGCGGATAAACTAGAGCACTCAAATGCCCAACTAGAACCATCTGCAAAAAGATGTCATTGGAGCTGGTACGTCTTTTCAGGCGATGGAATGTTCATTCATAAGTTGTTGATTAAGAATTTGAAGCAGTTAGTGTATTCCAATACATGGATGTGTCATGTGTCATGTGTGATGGGAATTCCACGAAAACTTTGGCCAACTTTCATGTCAACTGTAAATGTGTGAATTATCCATGTTTGATCTCTCCATTAATTTCTCTCTAATTTATGGCAAGAGTTTGGATTATCGTGTTAGGTTTCAATGGCTGACCCCTTTAGCATATGTATCCAAAAAATACTTGCAACATGATCTTCTGATATTGCCTTGTATCTTTATATAAGCACATAAGTATTTCTTAGTTTGATGGTGTAGTTGTCTTTGTGGTTCAGTAATCAATGTCATTTCTATGAAATGTGCTCCCATTTTGGGTGTAAAGTATTTGTTAATTGTGACTCCCTTTGTTAGTTTCTAAAGTTCTCCAATATTCATTGAATTGGCACTAAGTTCTCTTCTTTATTTGTTTCTCAGTAATTCTGATTCAACGTTTTTTACACTCAATTCTTCTCCATTTTACACTCAACTTCTCCAAGATCGTTGCTTTATGCACCAATGTTTGATTCACCAAAAGATACGCTGCTCTTAACTGGTGACAAGAGGAAGAAGTTGAGCAAACATTGTAATATCTTAATATGTTATTAATTGAAATCTATTACGAAGCTTAAAATATAACATGTTTAACATTTGTTTCACCAAACAATTTGTAAATACAAGTTTTGCACCAGATTCACCAAAATTAAATTCCATCACTAATGTTAAAACTTAAAGGATCACTAATGTTTAACTAAAAGATTACTTAATAAAAAATGACATCGACAATGGTAAGATATGAACAGTGGTAATAGGAAATCTTTATGTGTTTAAAATCCATAATTGGTGTTTTGATTAATGTTGACAAGACCACTAAAAAGAAATTGGTTATAATTGTGATGAAGAAGTAAAACCCTCTTTTTATGTTTTTCTTTTTCTCAGTATTAGAGAATTAAACAGAAAAACATTTGCGAAAAATGCTAATATCATATATGATTCACTCATCCGGTGAGTTCTATACATTCTTCAATAATTTCCTTTTCTCAGATTTAGTTTCGCAAACTCGATCGTAGGTGGTTGTCACTCAAATCCTATTTTTTCGTTTGTTTAAGCTTGATGCATGTTATGCACAGACTTATAGGAATCATTTTTGACGGAGAATTTGTGTATATAAAAAAATACAGTAATATTTTAGAATGTTTAGAGCCCACTTCTCGATTATGGAAGAGACTTTTTCTACACTCGTTGAGCAAACTAGATAAGAGATATTTATCGGAAAAACCCGCGCGTTTGCGCGGGTATTCACCTAGTAATAATAAAAAGTATATCAGCAACTTGGATGATATTAATAGCTAGTATTAAAATCAATAAATACAAATTATAAATTTACCTTTTTATCAGTTGTAAAATCAAATAACAAAGATCTCGTACAAAATAAAGCTTGGACATGTTTAGGAAGAGCCGATTCCTGTATATAAGTTATATAAAACCCTAGTTTTTTAGCCGAGAAAAAAGAAACCCTAATCTTTTCACCGACAAAAAAACTTAAACTACTCTAGTATAGTAATATATATTAGTTTCTTTTTATCTATATGAAAAATCCGTGAGTTACCCACGACACTAGTGGGTTTATCCATTAAATCCCTAACCCTAGTAGGGTAACCCATAAGAACCCATTTATTTATGGGAAAATTGGAAATAAAGGATGAGTTTTTTGGAGTTTGTTTATCTATACTTTTATTACTTAAATTTGGTGATATATACTTTAATTTAGTTAAAATCCTATTATGTCTTTAATCATAACTATTATATTTAATCATATTTTAGGGAGTAATTTACAATAATATTTATTGGTTGAGTTGGTTGATGAGTTATAAATTTTTAAGAAATGTCTCAAGTTCGAACCTTCCTTCTCTTTTTTGTTTTAATAATTTTTATTTAATCAATAATAATATTTTTTAAATACAAAAATAACCAAACAACAACCTTATAAATAATGAAATCTAGTTTGTTACCGAATCGTTAAGAAACCAACACAAATTGTTTTTCAATTTAGATTTATTCTTGAATCGTCAAAAAACCAATACAAATTGGTGTTCTGATTGTTTAACATGTTTTTGTTGAATTACAGAATTTGAATGCAATTACTCATGCTTTTAATTCGAAACTGTGATAACATTCTTAATAATTTAGTCATATTTTTGAAGTTTCACGAATAGCTCTTTTAAAACATTTTTTAATTATTTATAAAGGCCCTTATGGACCATTAAATCTTTTTAAGAAATAGCTAATTGCATTTACTCTACGTTTATTTACAAGTTTGCTTTTATACTGCAAATCTTTAATCACTTATACTTGGTATATGTACAATATGCATTAGTTACATACATCTGATCATGTTCAAGTTCTAAACACATAAAATAAAGAAAATTCATCAGAAAAACATTAGGTTATATAGAAGGAAAATGGACAATTTACTGAATTAAAAAAAAACAGAATATGTATTCTAAATTTTTCAGAATGCACAATATATTTGATTTCTTAAACCGAAAGATTCATTTAAAGATTTGAAATATTTAGTTTTCTTAATTTTCGGGATTCTACGTATAGAAGAATACGTATTCTAAATTTTGGAGAACATAGAGCAAATAGAAGAATACGTATTCTAAATTATGAAGAACATAGAGCAAAGTCCAGTTGACGTATTCTGAAATAGTCTTCTAAAGTTTGTAGAACGTTAGTGTACTCTATACTTTTTAGAACATATACAATGTTCATATTACATAATCTGCGGGTTTTAGAACATGTACAAATTTCAGAAAATGTCTTCTACATAATCTAGAACGAATTTATAAGTCTAAAATTTAACCTCTTGATTATCAAACAACAATTGCTCCTTTGATAAAAAGTTTTATTCAATTGTTTCTTACATATTTAACAAACAAAATTTGAAAAAAATTAATTATTTATACAAAAAGAATAATTTAGGCATAAATGAAATATTTCAAATAAAGGTATAGATGGACAAAGTCTATTGTAGATGTCTTTTATTTTCAATTTTCCCTTTATTTATATGGATAAAAAAAATTCAACCCAAACCCGCTAAAACTATGGGCGGATTTGGGTAACCCATGGGTATTCACTATTGACCCATTTTGACACCCCTAAAAATAAAGATGTGAATGAAAATTATTTTTTTTCTACAAAAAAAAAGGAATGAAAATTATTTTATGGAAATAAAAAGTAGTAATCCTAAAACAAAACCACGTTTAAAGTAAAGAAAATTGCTCTCTCTCTCTCCCCTCTAAAACGGCGACTCCGAAACCCTAGTTTCTCTAAGAAGGGAAGGGAGAGTTTTCACTCTAAGGGAGAGTAATTCAAAAAAGAAGCGAGCCATGTGACGATTTGATCTCTGGCCATACCCTGAGATCGAGTAGCTGTGAGATGTTGAGAACGAAGACCACCTGTAAGCGCCTTTTGATGACTCTTCATGTTTTTTTTTGTTTGGTTTTAATGACTCTTCATGTTCTTAACGTTTTGGTGGTAGATCTAATCTTTATGGTTTTCTTTTGAAACAGATTAACTTTAGGAGTAACAATCATCTTCCTCTACACTCCATAGTGAGATTCTCAACTAGACTAAGCGAGTTGATCCATATGTGGAGGCGAGTTGGAAAAGTGAAACAATGATTTGAGGTGAAGTATACTCATATTCTTTCTCTATAACTTTTTTTTAGACTAAACCTAGGGTTGGGAAGCAATCCTCATTAACGGTTGGATTTGGATATCTATTAGTACGTACTATATTTTTCATGATCACAACTTCAACATTGTCTTTATGTTTTTTTTTTTTTTGAAACAAGACAATTCCTAGATTCTTAGGCCCTATGAATGCAGGTTTAGCATTGAAATTTCTAAAAGTTTATTTCTTTATGTTTTATTAAAATGGAGAAACCTTTAGAATAAAGCTAAACAAAGTTGTTTGTTTGTTATTGCGCTCAAGACAATCTCGAAGTAGCGCCATGGAGTCCTTTGTTTACATCGTGGATAGTACCTACCTACTATATCTTTCTTTTAATATCTCTTGCTCTTGATCACACTTGATCCCAACTTCCTTACGTTTTTTGAAACACACTTGATCCTAACTTCCTTATTTGGGAGTAATATCTAATTTCCTCTACAATGAGATTCAACCAAAGGGCTTGATCCACATATGAGATTCTCAACCAGAGGGCTTGATCCACATAGAGACTCTATAGTGAGATTCTCAACTAGAGTTTGCCCTCTAACGGAGTTGATCCACTATAAAAACTGTATATTGAGATTCTCAGCTAGAGTTTGCCTTCTAACCGAGTTGATCCATATGTGGACGGGAGTGAAACAATAATTTGCTCAAATTACCGAGGTGAAGTATACTCATATTCTCTCTATAACTTTTTTTAGACTAAACAGACCGTTGGATTTGGATATCTATAAGTATGATCACAACTATACTGAGAAACTCGGATTCCAATTGGTCTTATTAAGACCTTGTGAGAATCAAAGACTTTGGTGTTGTTATATTTGCTACCTTATCATTTCGAATTCTCAATGAATCTCTTCATTTGTCGTAGATATATCTTGAAATCAAGAGAGCTCGTTTGACCAAGAAGCATGCTAAGAGTTAGAGTAATGAAGCGTAAGATTTCTTCCCTTTAGATTCCAAATTTCCTGGAAATTGTTTTATAAGTTAATCTTGGTTCTTGGTTTTTTTTTTCTTGAAACAAGTAACGCGTTTAGCTTTGGAAAGAGTTGAAAGCAAGCTGACAAAACCACCTTGTTGTGGCAACACAAACTTGTGTCACTCAGGTTAGACTCCTTCCTCTTCCTTCCTCACTTTCTAAGTTGACAAAGTACCCCGAATCTAGTTGACAAAGTAGCCAGATTCGTGGAAGAAGAAGAGCAAGTATGGCTCCAGTATCCACCAAACTATCATCGTAGAAATCTACACCAATCAACCAATTCACTAATAGTCGTGATTCGTTAGACGTAACACCAACCAACCAACATTTCCCTTTGTAATATAAAGCCACTTCATCACAATTCACAAAGTCCATAATACCATAGCGAAACAGTAACACCGAGAAAAATGTCACGCATACCCTTCTTCTCTCGCAAAACTCACAAGCATATTTGTATTCGCCCGCCAATCATAGTATTCATTCTTATGGGAGTGGGAATGGAAAACAAGAGATTACACATTCTTTTTCACATCCATCTTAAAGTAGAATTAACCAAACATACAATATACAAGTCACACAACAATTACACAAATCTTAGAATATACGCATTCAATTCAATGAAAAGAAGATCAACACAAACTATTTCTTTAATTTCACCCAAGAATTTCAAAATAGTTATATTCCTTTCATTTCTTCGAAAAAAATAAAGTTTGATTTAAGGAGTCTTTCTGAATATATGTGTTTTAATATATAAAGATAGAGATATTATTGACATTTGTTTGTGAAAGATAAATTTGGGTTGTACAAACTGAGAATTTGAGGCAAACCTTTTTTTTTTTTTTAAATCTTTATTATGAAAAATAATAATGTTTAATAATTAAATCTTTATTAGGAATAAGAATAATAGTGGATGTAACACTGGCGGAGGTACGTTGGCTGAGATGGGAAGATAATAATTCTTGCCCCGTACCAAATAATATACGCCGTGGTTACAAAAAATGACCCTAAAATTGATTTAAAATACAAATATAACCCATATATCCTATGTTTGAAAAAAATAACCCAAAGGGATAGTGAAATTACAACTACGTCCTTTATGACCAAACAATAAAACGGATGCATAATGACTGTTTTAACCTAGGGAAGTCTACTAAGTAATGTAGAAGTCTACTAGTAGACTTCTGTTACGAAATCAACTCGTAGACTCCATGAGAAGTCTACTGGAGGGGGTTTAGTAGACTTTAGTAGACTTCTCATGGAGTCTACTATATAATTATATATTAAAATTAAATTTATAAATTAACAAAAAATATTTTGATAAAAAATTTTGATTGATGACCTTACTATTAATAATTGTGAAGTATGAAAATTAAATTTCACAAAATTAAACATATTTAAACCTACTTAGACAAATTAGGTTATGAAGACTACTTTTGTGGTTTAGTAGACTACTACAGCAGTCTACTATATAATTATATTTTAAATTTAAATTTATAAATTAACAAAAAATATTTTGATAAAAAATTTTGATTGATGACCCGACTATAAACAATTGTGATGTGTGAAAAATAAAATTTCACAAAATTAAACATACTTAGACAAATTATGTTATGAATGAAATACATACTATACTAAACAAAGGGTTACCAAATAAGGTACATCATAGGTTGCAAACATGTTTTTACACTTAGGGTTAAAGTTAGGGTTTATCATTTTTATATTTAAAATGTCAAATTTGCATAAAAGTGTTAACTTTTGAGTGAATATATTATACGTTTTGAAAGTTTTGGTATAGGGTTTCGAATAATCATTGAAAATAATCGATTTATGTGAAGTAGACTTAATTTAGAGGATGTGTATTTGTTTGCATCATCGAAGCCCAGTAGGTTTGTGAGAGGATGTGTTTTTGTTTGCATCTCTCAGTATGTTTAGTAATCAAAGGTTTCCAAATCGAAGGTCTTCACTATGTTTCTGTGCTTTTATTTTCTTATACGATGTTTGGTTTTAGATACAGTAGACTTCTCTAGTAGACTTCTCTAGTAGACTTCTGCAGTAGACTCTCCAGTAGACTTTCTCGTAGACTACTCCAGTGGATTTCTCCAGTAGACTTCTGCAGTAGATTTAAATCGCATTTAGAAGTCTACTAAACATGAGGAGGCAAATTTGAATTTTTTTAAAAACATTTTAAAAATTTGAATTTCTTAAACATTCATTAAATCGTGTAGTTAAGCTGAACCAAATTGAACCAATTTTTTTACCCATCCAAATTAACCGAACTTAACCAATGTATTTACCCTACCTATAAAACCACAAAAATGCGTTTAATTTACAACCTAAATTTACAACCTAAAGTTACAACCTTTCGTCTCCAAACAAGAGATCTACCACCTTCCGTCTCCATCATCACCGTCGGACACTTCATGCCTTCTTTTCATTCTCTCAACTCTTTTTGATTTTACTATCTCGTACTCGCTATTTCTCTATCTGATTCGAGCTTTGACTTTCTTTTTTCAGTCTTCTTTGTCGATCTGCCGCCGCCGGAAAGTACGAATTCGGTTTAACTTCATCGAAATACAGTGGATATGGATGCGATAATGGATATGGATGCAAGAAGTTTTCCGTCAAGGCTTTATTCCAAAGGAGATGAGCCTGAAGCGGGTAAAAGCATACACTACTATGCTGGAAATACAAAATTATTTGAATCTCTACGCAACGTCTTAAGGAAAGATGAGTGGGACGAGCTTTTATTCTCTCCATTAGGTGTGGTGCTACGGTTCCATGCTCTCGAGTTTGGCTGGACATCGAGGATGGTTCATTATATACTAACTGCTCAGCTAGCATGCAACAAACCCCATGAGATATGGAGTCTGATTGGTAACAAGCCGTTGAGGTTTTCATTGCTTGAGTTTGAGGAGATTACCGGTCTGAATTGCCGCGACGTTCCGAACTTGGATAACCCAGATGTAGAGGTCACTGAAGAAACGCGGCAATTTTGGACCCTTATGGGAGTTGATCTGGGCAGGGGTCCAACTGTGAACGAGTTAATAGAAGCTTGTGGTTTATGTGCAGAGTGGACACGGTTGGACCGCATCAAGTTGAGATATCTATGCATATACGCCGGTTACATTGAAGCTAAAAAGGAGACAATACCCATCAATGTTAACCTTGCTAGGCTTGTGATGGATATCACTGCCTTCCAGAATTACCCATGGGGTAGGGTTGCATTGAAGTTACTCATCAAGTCAGTGAAGGAGAAAGACTTGGCAAAGTTATCGTATACACTGGAAGGCTTCGTACATGTTCTCCAAATATGGGTGTACTATTCTCTACCGGATTATGCAGCCCAATATGGTGGTCCCTTTCCACATAAACCTACTCCACCTCTACTGGCTTTCAAGGGATCCAGAGGCAAGAGATACATGAAAGAGAACATGTACAAACAGGTCTTTGTAGACTTCTCATTCTCTTCGTAGACTTCTCCTTTTCCAGTAGACTTCTCTATTATACTTCTCTTCTCCAGTAGACTTCTATTGTAGACTTCTACTGGAGAAGTCTCCAGTAGACTTCTATTGTAGACTTCTCCAGTAGACTTCTCCAGTAGACTTCTCTACTATACTTCTCTTCTCCAGTAGACTTCTCTAGAAGTCTCCAGTAGACTTCTCTACTAGACTTCTCTTATCCAGTAGACTTCTCTGATTAATCGGTCTACGTCTTATATGTCTATTTTGTAGGTGAATGTCCTAAGTTGTGTGATGAAGGATGAGTACGAAGATATGTTCCCAAGGTGGGATGATGATGTTTATGCCAGAAGATAGTTAACATAATCTCAGCTATTTCTGAACCAGGCTGGAGATGGACCCATGATCACTGGAAAGTGACGGGTGTGATTGATTCCGCTAATGATACAAGAAAGCAGGGTGTGAAGTCAAGGGTGAAGCCTGGTGTGAAAAATGAAAGCAGCATGAGCCTTAGCCTTGTTAGCTTACCGGAGAAGAGGAGTCGAGAAGAATTTGAGTCTGGTTACACGGCGGAACTACCTTCATTGGTACAGAGCATACAAACACACTTTGACATGCATTTTAAGGACTTGTCAGAGAAGGTTGATGCTGGTTTTAAACGCTGTGAAAACAATATCAAACTCCTTGGTGATAAGTTCAACAATATTGAGGAACGCTTGGAACGCATTGAGGCTTTGAAAGAGGGAAAAGAAGAGGCTGTGAAGACTGGAAAGGAAGAGCAAACCAAATCCAACCAAATTGCCCCAGCTCTTCATGGGGGGTCTCCAATGAACCGGCTGCTGATGAGAACAAGACTGTTCCTGATATTGGGGTCAGTGCGTAATCTTGTTTGAATTCTGTAATCTCTTTTGACATTTTAACATTTCTTCCCTTTCTTGTTTGGATGATATATTCTATTTGGTATATGATTCGACTTTGATCCTCTACTTGTAGAGTAAAATGTTTAACAAGAAAATCCTTCAAGATGGCCAGAGTGCGAGTGTCACTGGTGCGGATCCGAGATTTATGATACCACCTCCTCAAAAACCACAACCGAATTTACCGCGTCAGAAAGCTAAACAAGAGGAGAAGAAGGCAGCCAAGGAAACACTTAAGGATGATGGTCAGAGTGCGAGTGTCACTTGTGCGGATAAGAGCCTTATCATTCTGTCTCCTCAGAATCTACCTGCGAATTATGCTGAGATTACGAAATCTAAACAAGAGGAGAAAAAGCAGGCGGTTTTGAGACGAGCAAGGAGTGATAGGCTGAAGAAGCCGGCCATGGCAAATAAGTCACCTTACGAAAACAAACTTGTTAATTCAAAGGTAGGAAAAGGATATGATCCTTTTGCTACCATTGATGAACAAATGACGAGGAGACTTGATGTGTGGCTGAAGCAACAGCCGTAAGTATAAAAAAGACCTTAACTCATTGTTTAAGTTTATCAATTGCTGAAATTTCTTTGCTAAACAGGGTTATGGCGAAGAGATCATTCTGTTCACTAATGTAGAGTGGTTTTGGACTCTTCGAACGCCGCAACAATGGTTAAGAGACACGATAAGCCTTCTCTTCTCTTCTCTCCAGTAGACTTCTCTTGTAGACAGACTTCTCCAGTAGACTTCTCTAGTAAACTTCTCCAGTAGACTTCTCTTCTCAAGTAGACTTCTCTTGTAGACAGACTTCTCCAGTTGACTTCTCTAGGAAGTCTTCTTCAGAGACTTCTCTAGTAGACTTCTCCAGTAGACTTCTCTTGTAGACTTCTCCAGTAGACTTCTCTATGAAGTTTTTGATGTTTAACCTTGATTCTTTTGGTTGTTTTGTCGCAGCTCCTGGATGCTGCGTTGAATATGCTGAGGAAATGGTACAAGGAACATCCAGAGTGGTTTAGGAGTGACAAAATTTGCATCCTCGACTCTACTCTAGGCAACATATGGCCTACTCGGTACAATGACTTTAAAAACTCAGAACCCAATCCTGACGGAAGTGGAAAAACGCTACCAGGTGGAGCGTGGGACTACTATGCAGGTCAACTCCCCCAGTATGCAAAAGTACAGAAGACATGGGGGACTGAAGTGGAGGACATTTATTTACCTTTAAATGTCAAAGAAGACCATTGGGTGGCTTTGTGGATATCACTCCCACAGAGACACATTGTGGTGTGGGACTCTATAGTAACCCATACAACGCTCGCGCAACTCAAAGACTTGGTCGAGCCCATTGCCGTTATGGTACCTTATCTAATGCATACAACATGTTCAGTAGAAGATAGACCCAAGTGGCCAATCACCAAATTCACGCATGAAATGGCCAGCATCCAAAGTACACAAAACAAGAAAGTTAGGGATTGTGGAGTGTATTGTCTGAAGTACATTGAATGTCATGCTCTCGGCATTCCATTTAGTTCAACTATATTGTCTGATGCGAAGATAAAGCGATTAGGGAGAAGCTTGCTGCTGAGATATTCGCCGAGACTGAATTTCGTGGGTCAGACGAAATACATATACTGGATTGGATGTTTATGACTAATATAGGACCTCACAATTTCAATATTGTAGATATCTTGCCTCTATATTGTAGTTGTGAGAAAAACTCATCCTTATTTTTTGGCTACTATGGCGGGATGTGATATGTACAAACTAATGTACATTAACGTAATTTGATATGTTATTAACTTCTCTCTAACAACTTCTCTTGTATACTTAAATAGTAGACATTTGTTTCTGTACATGAATCTTCTCTCGTAGACTTCTTCGGTAGACTTCTCTTGTAGACAGACTTCTCTAGTAGACTTCTCTTGTAGACATCTGCTTCTGTACATAAATCTTCTCGTGTACGCTTATCTTGTAGACTTTTCTCGTAGACTTCTCCGGTAGACTTTTCTTGTAGACATCTCTCGTAGACTTCTCTTGTAGACAGACTTCTCTCGTAGACTTCTCTTGTAGACTTCTCTCGTAGACTTCTCTTGTAGACAGACTTCTCTCGTAGATTTCTCCGGTAGACTTCTCTTGTAGACAAACTTCTCTACTAGACTTCTCTTGTAGACATCTGCTTCTCTAAACATTAATGTTCTCCAGTAGACTTCTCTTGCAGACAGACTTCTCCGGTAGACTTCTCCAGTAGACTTCTCTTATAGACATCTGCTTCTGTACATAAATCTTCTCGTGTACGCTTCTCTTGTAGACTTCTCTCGTAGACTTCTCTTGTAGACAGACTTCTCTCGTAGACTTCTCCGGTAGACTTCTCTTGTAGACATCTGCTTCTCTAAACATTAATGTTCTCTTGTAGACTTCTCTTGTAGACAGACTTCTCCGGTAGACTTCTATAGTAAAACCAAATATCACGGTTCCTCTCTCCTTTATCTGAACCAAAAAACCCGTGTACAATTCCTTTATCTGAAAACCCTAGGTTCCTCACTTTCTCCTCGTTTGCGAAAAAAAACTTAAAATCTCAATCAATCACCTATCATGGCTTCTCCGTATCGATCCCCAAATCTGCAACCGGATTCTTCCTCTGCTACCTCTGAAACGCGGTTCCCTAGACGCGAGAGGGTTGGATATACCATTAACTGCGATGTAGATCCATGTAAGTCTCTTCGACTTCCCATGTTCAAGATCTTCATGGTTCTGACTTACTTCTCAGTGTCTGACCCCTTTTCTCTTTCCCTTTCTGTACGAACCAATAACAACCACTAAAGCCCCTCAGGAGATCGCTGACTACACGATAATGGGAGGAAATATCTTGTAAGTTCCATGAACCAACACTGTTTCTCGCCATTAAAAACCTACATACTTCTATCTGCGTACATGTCGATTCAAACACCAATCTCGACAGGGACATCGACAACTATGCCCGAAAGATGACAGGAAACAGATCTCGCTTTGTGATGTATGAGGCAATTCTCGAAAGAGTTTTCAGGTAAACTCTTAGTCAACATATGTATTGTATTGAATGTCGAATTCTGTCATTATGTGTATCTAGCATCTATGAAATGTCGAATTCTTTACAAGTCAAATTTTCGTTGTTTTCAACCTGGTGAAATTAATACTGTGAGTGACATTTTCCTTGTATTTTGAACATTTCTCGTTGTGCAGGTACTACCAGAACTTTCTCGCTCAAAGGAACAGAGCTCGGTTCGAAGAGGAGACGCCGAAAACTGGAGATGAAAGCGAATCATCTCGCTGGAGTCCAAATCAACCACCAAATCCGAAGAAACACAGAGCCGATACCTCGCCGTAGCAAACTAATGTACATTAACGTAATTTGATATGTTATTAACTTCTCTCTAAAAAATTCTCTTGTAGACTTAAATAGTAGACATTTGTTTCTGTATTGATCAGAATCTTGTAGACTTCTCTTGTAGACTTCACCGGTAGACATCTGCTTTTGTACATTAATGTTCTCGTGTACGCTTCTCTAGTAGACTTCTCTAGTAGACTTCTCCGGTAGACTTCTCTAGTAGACATCTGCTGCTGTACGTGAATGTTCTCGTGTAAGCATCTCTTGTAGACTTCTCCGGGAGACTTCTCTAGTAGACTTCTCCGGTAGACATCTGCTTCTGGACATGAATCTTCTCGTGTACGCTTCCCTTGTAGACTTCTCTACTAGATTTAATCAAATATCACGGTTTCTCTATTTACATTTATCTAAACAAAAAAGAACCGTCAACAATTCCTTTATCTGAAAACCCTAGGTTCCGAACCAACGAAGCTCCTCACTTTCTCCTCTTTTGCAAAACAAAAACTTAAAATCTCAATCAATCACCTATCATGGCCTCTCCGTATCGATCTCCAAATCTGCAACCGGATTCTTCCTCTGCTACATCTGAAATTCGGTTCCCTAGACGCGAGAGGGTTGGATATAGCATTGACTTCTCCTCAGATCCATGTAAGTATCTTCGACTTCCTCTGTCCAAGATGTTCCCTTTCTGACTTCTAACTTACTGTCTGACCCTTTTTTCTTTCCCTTTCTGTATGAACCAACTACAACCACTGAAGCCCCTCAGGAGATCGCTGACTACACGATAATGGGAGGAAATCTCTTGTAAGTTCCATGAACCAACCCTGTTTCTCTTGAGGAGCGTATAGATCATTGTTACAAACCCACATACTTCTAACTGCATACATGTCGATTCAAACACTAATCTAAAATTGTGCAGCACTAATCTGAAATCTGTTTCTCTGTTGCAAGATGACCAATCGACAGGGCCATCGACAACTATGCCCGAAAAAATTCACAAAACGGAGAGAACTTTTTGTTGTATGAGGCAGTTGTCGAGAGAATTTTCAGGTAAACTCTTAGTCAACATCTCTGCTGTATTGTCGTAACAGGTAAACTCTTAGTAACTCTTAGTCAACATGTTTGTTTCTCGTTGTGCAGGTACTACCAGAACTTTCTCACTCAAAGGAACAGAGCTCGGTTCAAAGAGGAGACGCCGAAAACTAGAGATGAAGACGAATCATCTCGCCGGAGTCCAAATCAACCACCAAATCCGAGAATACCCAGAGCCGATGCCTCGCCGTAGCAAACAGGAACACCAATTCGACTTCTTACTCAAGCTTTCTCTCTCTACTTTTTTTCCCTCTCTGTAAAAGATTGAAGTTTTTAAGTTTTGTATGGGAAATCTGTTACAATATCTCCTGTTTGAAGATTGAAGTTTTTATTTCCCACAGAAGTCTGCTAGTATATTTGACAGAGAAGTCTCCTGTATTACCTAGTAGACTTCTGTTGTAACAAACTTATTTGACAGAGAAGTCTACTACAGAGAAGTCTACTAGCGGACTTCTCTGTAGTAGACTTCTCCTGTATTACCTAGTAGACTTCTCTTGTAACAAACTTATTTGACAGAGAAGTCTGCTAGAATAAACAGGAGAAGTCTACTATAGAGAAGTCTACTAGCGGACTTCTCTGTAGTAGACTTCTCCTGTATTACCTAGAAGTTTGTAGATTTGTTATTTGTTGTTTCTTATTTGTTATTTGACTTGCACTTTATCAATGGCAGCAAGGAAAATCGTACTCGCCCTCTCCACATTGAGAGCCAACCCAACAGTCCGACAGCCGCCACAACAGCCACAACAACCATTTGGGAGACAAGAACAAGCAAATGACAATCAAGGAAGTGCTACGGATGTTGATGTGGAGGAGATCACTGAACTAGATTACAGACGATCTCTCGCTCACCTTGGCTACTTAATACGCATCGAGGAAGACGAAGAAGACATTAATCCAGTGATCAGGAATGCTATTCGTCTCATGCAAAACAATTTACGCAACTCCACACCAAAGTCTACTAAATAGGATTTCATTGTATTTATCTGTTAAAAAATATCATTATGGAGTTTTTTTTCACTTGTATTGACGTTATTTGGTACTTCTCATAATGGAATATTTTTATAAATAAGTTTGAAATGCTACCATAAGAAAATTAAATCAGTAGACATCTCTTGAAGTCTACTGGTAGACTTGTTTAGAGAAGTCTACCAGTCGACTTCATGGAGAAGTCTACTAACAACATGTAAGTACTACTGAAAACAGAAAATTTGATTTATACAATAAATATTGAACCTAAATATGTCAAAATCATACAAGAGGCAAACAATTATATAACACACATTTGGGAGAAAGGAAAACTAAAAAATTCATTATAAATAAGTTTGAAATGCTACCATAAGAAAATTAAATCAGTAGACTTCTCTATGAAGTCTACTGGTAGACTTGTTTAGAGAAGTCTACCAGTCGACTTCATGGAGAAGTCTACTAACAACATGTAAGTACTACTGAAAACAGAAAATTTGATTTATACAATAAATATTGAACCTAAATATGTCAAAATCATACAGGAGGCAAACAATTATATAACACACATTTGGGAGAAAGGAAAACTAAAAAATTCATTATAAATAAGTTTGAAATGCTACCATAAGAAAATTAAATCAGTAGACTTCTCTATGAAGTCTACTGGTAGACTTGTTTAGAGAAGTCTACCAGTCGACTTCATGGAGAAGTCTACTAACAACATGTAAGTACTACTGAAAATAGGAAATTTGATTTATACAATAAATATTGAACTTAAATATGTCAAAATCATACAGGAGGCAAACAATTATATAACACACATTTGGGAGAAAGGAAAACTAAAAAATTCATTATAAATAAGTTTGAAATGCTACCATAAGAAAATTAAATCAGTAGACTTCTCTATGAAGTCTACTGGTAGACTTGTTAGAGAAGTCTACCAGTCGACTTCATGGAGAAGTCTACTAACAACATGTAAGTACTACTGAAAACAGCTAAGTACCACAATTTGGCTTCGTATGCCCCGGTTGGTTGCACTTTGAACAATTGTATTGAGCATGAATCTTCCGTTGTTTAGTACCTTTCATCCTTGCAATTTCTAACCAAGTTTGCCACCTTGATTTCTTCTTCCGACCCGGACGCGTCTTCACGTCAGGAGGCAGACAGGGGTTGATGCTATACATTCACCGACTGGGTTTATCGGGAAAATGCTTTCCGCATAGGCCCAGTACAAAGAATCCCTTCCATAAGTCGGGCAAACACCGGTACCGACATCTTGTTTACTCTCTACCAAAGCGGCAATAGCATGCGAGCAAGGTATCTTTTCGATGTTGAAGACACCACATGTACATTTGTTTTAGCCCAAATCAACAATACAGTCACGTGTTCCTCCCTTCACATGAAACTGAAGATTATTAATGCGTCCCACTTTCATCCGAGACGCGTAATCATCATGAACCGCCAACAAGTATTCAACTGCCCGAGTATGGCGTGTTGTTAGACGTAGAGCATCTTCTCGCCTTATACGAAACCACCTTCCTAGCTTCTCACGGATAAATTCCAAAAAAAATGTTATGGGAAATCCTCGAGCTACCTTAAGTGCGGCATTGATAGATTCAGCAATGTTGCTTGTCTTTATGTTATATCTATCTCCTTCGAAGTGAACTCGTGACCATAGCTTTGGATCCGCTTTCTCCAAGTATGTTGCAATTTTTGGCTTCACACTTCGTATCAAATCCATGTATCGGTCATACTCATCAAGCGTATACGCATACGCAGCGCCTTTGACCAAGTACATGAGCTGTTTTCCCCTAAATTTTGTGACAATGTTACACTGAAGATGGTAGTAACATATACCTCGGGTTGCCCAAGGGAAAACCGTCTCGCATGCCTTCTTAATGGATGCGTGCCTGTCTGAAACTATGCTCAACGAGTATTGATCAGAAATACAACCTCTCAATTTGGTAAAAAACCATTGCCATGAAGCATCATTCTCAGCATCTACAATTCCAAACGCCAAAGGGAAAATCTGAAAATTACCATCTTGGGCGGCCGCCACTAGCAAAACACCTTCATACTTTCCACTTAAATGAGTCCCATCGACCACGATTACTCGTCTAAGATACTGAAAACCAGCTATGGAGGCTCCGAACGATATAAATAGATATTTAAATCTATTGTGAGCATCAACCTCAAGAGCGGTCAATGTTCCCGGATTTGCTTTCTTGATCATATCTAAATAAGATGGGAAATTTTCATATCCATGTTCAGCAGTTCCCCTCACCATTTCTTGGGCGTATAACAATGATCTGTATGAGGTGGAATAATCCAGATTCATACCAAACATCACCTTCATTGAATCTTGTATATGCTTTGGCGTAACTCCATCAATTATTCCGACGCGCTCGATAAATAACCTACCAATATACTTTGGAGTAGAACGTTTCCTATGAGCGACTCTATCCGGTAGTGAACATGTATGCTTTTTAATATACTTTGTCACCCAAAAACGGTTTGGTTCATTCGTCACGGCAGCTCTGACTTTCCACTTGCATCCTTTAACACGACACATAGCGACTAACAGAGTCTTAGTAGACTTGTATGTTTTGAATGCAAATCTTGACATCACGGCCGTCAACGCAACTCTCTAAGCAGCTCATCCTTGCTACCAAAACTCTTTCCGACAAGTATACCATCAAACCATGTCGTTTTTGATCCTAATCCTTCGCCAAAACAACGCTCACTCCCACCAACACCATCCAATGAGATATCATCTTCATCCTCATCTTTGACTTTCCCGTATGCACTGTAATCTTCATTGATACCAACACCATCAATTTTTATATCCTCGTCTTGCCCATCACCATCTTCAACGTCTTGCCCATCACCATATTTACTACCATGATCTTCTTCATTGACATCATTTCCCGTATTATCCCCATAGTGGTCACCATCTCCTTCCTCGCATTCCTCAGCATCTACGTCTGTATATTCTTCACCACCACTGGCCAAAATTCCATCACAATCATTGTTGACATCATCATCCTTCTCCAACCGACTCGAGACACAAAGACGTATAACATGCGTTTTACTTAGCTCAATCAAATTCTTAACTTGTCTATCATTTGTGACATGCATTGGAGGAGTATCCGGTGCCATATGTTGCAACATTGATTCCGATAGTGAATAAGTGATCTCCACCAAGTCTGATTCCAGCTTATATTCATCTTTGGCCATCTCAAGAAGATCACAATGGGTGCAATCATCACTCAAAAGAACAGTCTTCCTCCTTTTGGATTATCAACCACAAATTGTCACGCCTTATCTTGAATAGCACATTCTCCATAGACAACAACTAAATGAACCATTCTCTGTAAAAAAAAAAACAATAGAAAACACATTAGGTCTCGAACATCTGCTGTAGACTTCGTACTGAAGTCTACTAAGTGACTACTAGTAGACTTCACAGAGAAGTCTACGAACAACATGTAGGTACTACTCAAACAAGAAATTTGATTTATACAATAAATATTGAACCTAAATATGTGAAATTAACACAGAAGGAAACACATTATATAACACACATGTGGGAGAAAGAAAATCTAAAAAATTCATTATAAATAAGTTTTAAATGCAATTATAAGAAAATTAAATCAGTGGACTTCTCTCTGAAGTCTACTAGTAGACTTCTCTATGAAGTTAGAGAAGTCTACCAGTAGACTTCATCGAGAAGTCTACGTAATGGGTTATTTTTGCAATTACGACAAACGCTAGTAGACTTCAGCAGCAGTCTATTAGGTTACTTTTGCATTTGACCAGAATTTGACTAGAATTTGACTTTTTCAAATAGACTTCTTAGAGAAGTCTACTGAATAAAAAGGTTATTTCTGCAATTGACTAAAGTTTGACTTTATTTAGTAGACTGCAATAGAAGTCTGCTGAAATGTGTAGACTTCATTCTGAAGTCTACTCAAAAGGCCGGGTTACATTTGCAGTTGACCATATTGTTGACTTCTTGAGTAGACTTCTCCAGAGGTCTACTCTAAAAAAGGTTAGTTTTGTGTTTGACCAAACATGTATCGGCAGACTTCTCATGCAGTCTACTACTAATTTAAGAAGTCTAGTGATTTATTTAAGAAGTCTACTGATTTATTTAATAAGTAGTAGACTGCATAAGAAGTCTACTGATAAATATTTTTCTTGGTCAATGTCTGAGATTTTGGTTAAACGCAAAACTAACCCGTCCGTACATAACAGACTTCTGATGCAGTCTACACAAAAAGTCAACAATGTGGTCAATGCCAGAAATAACCTTGCAGTAGACTCTATTTGCAGTCTACTGGAGAAGTCTACTGGAGAAGTCTACGGAGAAGTCTACTCTTTAAAGCCAAAGTTTTCGTCAAATACAAAACTAACTCATTTTCAAGTAGACTGCTCGTGAAGTCTACGAGTGTTTTTTTTTATCAAAGGAAAACAGGTAGACTTCACGAGCAGTCTACTTTGAATATTTTTAAAAAAGGTCAATTGCAAATCTAACCTTTCGTTGACTAGTAGACTTCTGGTGCAGTCTACAAAATCGGAAAACACGGTTTTTTGTTCTTTTTCACACGTAGAGCTCGGTTTTCAGCTCTTTCAAACACCTGAAACTTCTAATATGACCGTTAACAAAGAAGCCCAGCCGTCATTTATGAAAGAACCATTAAAAATCGATAGATTATGAGAGAAAGAATTTTGAAAACCAAATTTAGTTAGTTTTTTAGATGAAATTGGAGAGGAAATGGGTAAGGAAGAAGTTATGAGCTCACAAATGAAGCTGTTATCCTTTCCTAATTAGTTGGGGAAGCATTTAGAGCTTCATTTTGGTTGTTCATGGTGGTTAGAAATATTGATGATAATGGCATTTTCGTAAATAAGTTAATATATATGGTTGTTTATTTTATAGTTTAGAATGTCTGATTTAAAAAAAATAATAATAATTCAAATATAATGGCATTTCCGTGAATAAGTTGAATTTTATGGTTGGTTATTTCAAATTTTGAAGAAAGAGAAAGATGGGGTTACATTTGCAATTGACCTCAAATTTGAGGTTATTTCAACAACAATCTCATAATATACTTGCCTCCATTACTTATTTGTCTTTGTTTAGTTACGTTATTTTATCAATTTCTTTCTATATAATTGATTTTTTCATCCAAATCTGATAGCCAAATAGATTTATTTTACTTGTTTTATTAAGTTCTCATATATTAGTTTATAATATACTACGTAAAGGATGGGGGTTATGATAAAATATTTTTATAATCCATGAAAAAACAAATTCAGAAAAATAAATAAGAAAACTCCATCACCCATGAAAATCAATAAAATAAAATTGATTACATTGATAATAAATAAATTTATTAGTTCTTTTTAATCTTGATTTCCAAATTAATTTGATCACTTTTTTACAAAAGAATAATTATTTTTCTATTCATGTTTGAAGTAATTTAAGTTTTTACTAATTTTTCTATTCATGTTTGAAAAATATATATATCAAATTTATGTTAAATTTGATATATATATATATTTCCTAAATGTTGATGAACTGAATATCAATGTTTTCGAAATTTTAATAAAATTCCTTCACATAATTGACTCACAAATTTTGCAAGAAACAAATAATGCACAAATTTTGTTGCGTTAAAATAAAATCAAATTGTAGTTAGATATTAATCAAATAATTAGTAATATATTAAGATTCTTATTGATACAAAATAAAACTAAGCTAACATTTTCATTAAGTAATTAAAATTATATTCATGTAATCTCATTATCTATGTTGTAAATAATAATTAAAAAAAGTTATATGGGTTATAACACAAGAGTTTAACTCTACAATGTAATTAGCTGCTCGGTTACATTGTAGAGCCCACTACTGCTTACCTACCTCCGTCGTCTTCTTCTCCACCTCCGTCGCCATATTCTCCTATTCCACTAATTAACTATGTTGAGGAAACGACATTACATTGAAATAGATTTATTTCATTACTATACTATATACATTGAAATAGGGTTATTATATTGGAAATAATATCACACTTCGAATATATTAAGTGATTTATAAAGGACAATGATCTCTCAAGATAGGCTATAAATAATCAATAAATATAAAATAAAAATAATTTAAAGAAGTTTGTAATTAATTAAATTAGTATTAATTAATACTTAGTATATATTAAGTAACATGAAATTCAAGTTACACATAATCACGAGTCATGCAAGTTAATGATGCAAACAGAATTGTTTGTGGTGGTTTAACATGTGAAGAATTATGGTATCCATCTTGAACTTGTAGAACTGTCAGACGTTGGTATTGAATTGGTATTGAATAGTCCATTGTAAAATTGTTTTTTAAATAAATGTAATAGTTAATAATTTAGGCGATAAAAGCAAAGAGTTCATATATGTTATTAAGGAGAATGCGAACAATGAGAATGCAAGCAAAATTGTAACTCACCACATTGTGAAATGTGTCCACTATTAACAGATGACGACATTTGTTAACAATTAAAACTTAAAACTAAGTAAAAATATATAAAATAAAAATGGAAAACGAACAAAATAATTGTCTAAGTAACTAACCAAATTATAAAGGAGAAATTTTTCTTATTGTAAGAAAATAAATTTTTTTAATGGTCCATACTAGATAAATAAATAAAAAACAAACCTAATAGTTTAAATTAAATACAAAATAGAATTAAAAAAATAAAATAGAGAGTGTAAACCATTAAAAAGTAGAGATAGAAAAAATCAAATAATAACATGTGTCCAATAATGACATGTGTTAAAATTTAAAATTAATTAAGAAAAATTAAAATTAAAAATGAAAAACGAAAAAAATAGTAAAAAATAAATTTTATAATAATTGCAAATAGTTAGGAGAAAAAGAATTATAGTAGTTTAAACAAATTATAATAATAAAATTAGTAAAGAAAATAGAGATCAACTATAAACATATTTAATTAAGAAAAAATATGAATCAGAAAACAAAATTAATTTTATAAATTGGAAAACAAAAAATTAGAAAAATATGAAAATTTCAATGATAAAATTTATATGCACAAACATACCAAAGAAAAAATAATCTACAAACATATTTACTTTGTAAACATAGTTAGAATATTACAAAGAAAATATAAATCTTCTACCTATACTTTTCAATGTTAGAAAAAGAAATTATATAAAATGAAAGTTTATACATGTTATAAAATAATAATAATGTATTTAATGTTAAGATTAAAAGTATAAGATTTGACGAGTATAGATCTCTATGAAAAATAAACCAATGACATCAATGACATTTATCAATTATAGATTTATATACAACGCTTGATAAAACTATTATAAAATATTTTATAGGTTTTTATGGGATTATTCACATAAATTTATCGTTTTACGATTTAACTCTATAATATCTTAATTGTTATAAGATTTTATCATATAGTTAATATAAATTCATAATGTGTAAGAATTGTTTTTGTTATTAAGATATGATTTGAATTCCATTTTTGTATATGCATAATATGAATTAAGATATGAGAATAAAAATATAAATTAAACTTTAATGGTTTAAGACCCATATTTATATATTTCAAAATATTTTTGTAATTTAACGAGTTACTAATTAAAATTTAAATCGATATTAATAAGTTTTAATGTATTTACTCGCGTATCAACGTAGGTTTTAATCTAGTACTAAATAAAAATAAATATTGACTCCAAATTTGTTTAGCTAAATTTATCATGTCTACATCGAGATAACTAATTATAAAACAAAACAAAAAAAAAACACGTTGGTTTATTTTTTTTCTTAAAACATACAACTATTACTATTAATATTGTAGCCCATAGTCACAAGCATGGGACGCACACCCAAGTAGATAAAACAACAAATCGGCGTTTCCATACATTTGTTACGTACATACTATACGCAAAATGAATTATTAGCCGTTTATTTAACACACATGCAAGCAAACCACAAGTGCACGAGGTGTATTAACAAGTTTAATTGGTTTTACTATTTTCATATGGTTTGCTTGTTAAATTATTAATACACTTGCAAAAAAATCATATCCAAATCCATTGGCCCCTCCATAAATTGCTGTAATTACATACCATTAAAAGAAAAAAAGAAAAATATGGACGCATATATATGTATAAATTGGTTTTACGATATAAACATTTAATAAGCAACATACCCCATGAGGCCAAACCTTTGGAGTTGGATATGTGTATAAAATTGGCATGTATGGTTTAAAAAACACAGCGTTTTTCATGTTAATGGGCTAGGCCTCCCATTTCAAATTAGATTCATGTTACCTCCATTTCTTGCTCTTTTCAGGTTCTCATTATAAAAAATAAAATGATGATCCCATATGGCATCTAATAATCTAACGCCTTTTTATTTAGAAATATTTGATGATTTTTTAATCATTTCCATAAAATTATAATATTAAAACTTAAACTCTAAACCCAAAAATCAAAACCATAAACCCTAATACCAAAATCTATTTTAAAATCTATACCTTAATTTTACAATAGTTAACCTAACCCCTAAACCCCTTAATCTATACTCTAATTTTATAATAATTAACCCAAACCCTAAACCTCAAAATCGATAACCTTAACCCAAACCCTAAACCCTAAAATATATACCCTAATTTTACAATAATTAACCTAAATCCTAAACCATACCTCAAAATCTATACTCCAATCTTACAATAATTAACCCTAATTCCTAAACCCTACTCCAAAATCTATACCCTAATAGTTAACCCAAACCCTAAACTCTAATTTTAGAAAAGTTAATCAAAACTCTAATCCCTAAATTCAAACTCTACCCCAAAATATATAGGGAAATTACACCTAATAGCAAAGGATAATCACGTAATTGGCAGAATAACAATGGAAATGTGTATTTTTTATATTCCAATTGAGAATATCAAAATAAATCTACTACTATACATACAAAACAACTCTCTCTCTCTTCTCTCCTCTCTTCTCTCTTCTCTCTTCTTTCTCTCGTTTCTTTTTCCTAAAATCTTGTATTCTTCTTCTCCAATAACTTTAATGGTTGAAATCCTATAACCCTCCCTCATCGGAAAAATCGCTTAAGATCTATGAAGATAAAAAAATTGAAGCCACCTAAGTATGCTTAAACCGATTTTTTTTTTAATTAGTAAAAGGGATTCCCTAATTTGTTTTCAAACTAATGCATGTTATAGATCTAACTTTTTCACACAAAGAGTTACCAAAGATGGTGGAAGAGATTATAGGAGAGTTACGAGACGATTGTTAGGGACTAGATTTGTTGACGGTCCGGTGAAAACTCCAACGGTCGGAGTGAGTCGTCGTCGTTTAACCGGTAAGTAGGATTGATGAGTTTTTGCGGATTTGTATTACAAATTACCCCCAAATTTCATTCCAGAGTCATGGATGTAGTAGATCTCATTCCTTTTCTCATAACATGTGTATCTAGAGATGGGAGAGAAGCTAGAGTTGCTAGCGAAGATGTTTATTACAAGATAAAATTCTTATTATCCGCTATACGTGTTATGGTATCATGGCAACGTCTTATTAGTTAGCCGTTAATGTATTTTGTTATCCATCCAACTATAGTATCTTGATTTTGTTGGATTAAGGTTTGGGTTAACTATTGTAAAATTAGAGTATAGATTTTGGGTAGGGTTTGGGTTTGGGTTGACCTTTCGCCCCTATTAAACATCTAACAATACACATTACGAACAAATAAAATGTTATCCGTTATTACATATGTAGTTCGGATAACATTTAGTATAGACGACTAATTCTAATACTAAATATACTACATAAATATATACCAATTGATACACTATACTTCTTTTTCTCTATTGATTCGAGACTGCTTCCAATGATCACTAGACACCACCAGATCCGTCCGTCCATGATTTTATTGGGTATAACCGCCACGCGCCACCGAATTCGTCACTGCTTTTATTAACCGCCATGCACCATCAGATCTATCGCTGCTTCGATTGAATGATTTTCTAGGTTTGTGTGATGAGGGAGAGAGAGAGACAGAGAGAGACTGAGAGATCTTGCATTGATTTTGTAATCTTTATATACTTATATATGCTTATAACGTTGTAGAGGATTAAATGGTAATCAACCACAAAACCAACTACTTTCTCTCTGCTATTTACTTTAGTTTTCAATTTCTCACTGTTATTTTCCTAAATATGTAAGAATATATTGTTTACTAGCTAAATAACCCAAATATATATCACCATTTAATATAAAAAACAAAAACAAATTATTAATTGTTATAAAGTGGCATACGAGATCAACTTTTAAGAGTTACTGGCATTTGACCATTGATTCCATCCATTATAACCCTAACGCCACCGCTGCTGCCTCCAGAAGTATCAACTATGTCAGATCCACCATCAACCGGGATTCTCTTAGACCTTGAAAATGGAGGAGTCCCTAGTGGAGTTGGCTTTCGCAAGGCTTTCATGAACACCAGGGCATATATATATATGCACGCAATGACTCTCTTGTCCACGGTATCAGACTATTCTACTGCTGCTAAGTTAAGTCACTCAAAGCATGTGATGGCGTCGAAGTTACAGCAAACACAGGTAATACACTCATTCTAAACCTTTTTGAAGAATATGACTTATTCTGCCTTGAGTGACTTTAATTTAGTCACAAAATATTTCTCTCTTTAAACAAAATCAGACTCTGATTGACGTCTTGAGTGATAAATTAGTGCAAGTAGTCACAGTGTCAATTAGTTTAGGAGTCTCACCTTGACTTGGCTAAGAAAGACCATGAATTGTTCCTGTTTTTTTTTGCAGTGGAAAAAAGAGATGATGCCGACATAGTCTTGAAGTACGACATGCTTTTGTGAGATCTTGCTCATCTTCCACCTGGAATAGTCTGATATTGAACAAGATAAGCAAGCTCCCACAAAAGCATGTAGTACTTCAAGACTATGTCGGCATCATGTCTTTTTTCCACTGCAAAAATTGTACTGAAATCGTACATTATTGTTGTTGTTGGATTTGATTGAGCATTAATTGTACTGAAATCATTTTTGTTGTTGTTGGATTTGATTTCCTTTCTTGGATCCCCTTTTCATTTAGTGCCAATCGAAATTTTCCATTTACCATTATTAATCTAGCCGTTTGATGGATGATACGAAGATGTGAGTGATCCTTTGAAGATCTAGGAAAGATATGATTCTTCTTCTCTAGAAACCAAAACAAGTTAAATTTTATTAAGACCAAAGTGGTGGTAACCTATCGACAAGGATAGTCTTGAGACCAACGATCGCCATTTTTTTTTTTGGTCAGAGATTAAAAATAGTTCTTTCAAGCCATTAAGAGGACAACAACTACACATGTTCTCTGCTCTTGTCTACTCTGTTTCACATTTGATGTCTTATACGAACCCAAAAATATGTAAGTAGTATATATTATTGTTCTTTCGTTCCTCTGGCCTAACTTAAATTACAAAAGAGATTTCTTGGTTTTTCAATTTTATACATGTTTATGGAAAAATATTCCTTTCATTTTTATAAGCATTTCAATAGTATTAAACATATAGATACCATATGGCAAAAACAAATAAAAAGGAATTCGACATGCGTCTAAATATCTATCGGTGAAAAAAAAAGAGAAACTGTTAGTTACTCAAATAAGAGAAGAATGAAATACTTATATGAGTGTTTTGAAATAATGAATAACACTATACCTATAATGAACTATATGTCCGTGCAAGAATTTTGGTTTATGGTCGAAATCGCCAAGGACCAACTATTTAAATTGTAGATGAGTTTGCTCTAGTCGCATGTTATGGAGGTGTTTCGAAAACTGTCCAACACTAAATTAAAAATGATTGAAAAAATGACTAAAAACCTGCTAGTATTATGTCTTCCATGTTTTTATTTTTTTTGCCATGGATTTCATTGTCTAGGTTTATAAATCATTTTGTAAACCTAAAACCTATTCATTTTTTTAATGAAACATTTACTATTTAGTCAAAAAAAAATGAAATGCTAAAATATTGGTATGAGGTGATATGCGGTTATTTTAAATTTTAAATGTCACCTTCTTAACAATGCATGTTCTCTCTATATAGAATATTAGAGGATATACTAAACGTAATTCTCCAAGTACTTCCTAAAAAGTGAGTTTTATACGTCTTATCACATGTTTCTACCACATTTGGTCGATTTTGGAGAAAAGTACTGATTGATTCACTATCGCAAAATATAACTCTCGGATGAAACATCCACTGAAACAACCCGACCCAAAAATTTAAAATTTTTCCCTTCGGATTACTATCATCACAAATAATAATCCACAATGGACCAAACACAAGCAATGCGGAAACAATTAAAATCAACAATAACAGACCAATCCATAACCAATTAAATCAAAATAATCAATATATCCCATACTATATTGAAACCAACAGCATCCAATTCACCAATTCATCCCATTCCACAACTACCAACACCCTAGCAGTTCTAACGACAATATAAAACACACAACCGAGACTCTAGATCATCTCCTCTTTCCGGCCATGATTCCACGATCACAATTCCTCTTTACCTGCAACACATGGCAAAAAGAGTTGCGTGAGTATTATCACAAATACTTAGTGAGACGGTCATCCCGTCTACATGTTATACACATAGACATAAGAGACAAATCACAATACCAAGCAATAACCGATCATCACACATCAATCAATACGTCAAACTGATGGCAATCGATCGACACACGCTTTGTGTCGATCGACACATGCTGCAGAATCGCAGAATCGAACCTTCTCCTCTCTGGTCCGATTCTGACCTGCACACATGTCGATTCCCTGCATAGGAACCGTCTACAAACACATCCAAACAATACATAACATCCATAACACGAGAATCAACCATCAAATCATCAAACAATGCATTGAGATCAATCCCTTTACCCAGACAAACCTACGGTCACGTACTCACCTCTGTTTTCGGATCGATTCTGACCCCAAAACTCCTCCAAAACACGATCGGAAACCTGTTCTGAAAACTAGACAGAACAAGCTACACAACGGTATGTGGATCGTCTCCAGACTTCTTCTAGTTCGACGGGAATCCTCCCTCGAAGTGGACTGATCGCAGTAACAAGGCTGCACAAATCTCACTCATTAAAACGATCATAACCCAACGAATACTCAACCGATTGACAAACAGTTTTCTCCTATATCGAGATCAAAGAGTGGAGAATTTACCTTCAAAGTTTCACTCCAATCTGACCTGATCCTCCCAGCTGTTTGTCTCCTCCAAAACTTGAGCAGAACTTGCCTCCAAAACCTCAAACACTCACAAGGATCAACAAGGATCCTTCTCTCCCAAATCTCTTCTGATTTCGGCCAAAAGAAAAGACAAAACGCAGCTCCCACGTTTTATATCAGAACCCTAGGGTTCCCTAAACCAATCGCCAAACCGAGCGATCAAAAATCAAACCTGACGGTCTAATTTTAACCTGTGTCGATCGACACAACGTCCAAACTCCGACTTCCCATAAGTCAAACAACGTGTGTTGATCAATACACACTCCCCGTGTCGATCGACGCACCACTAAAAATCCACTTTTTGTTACGGGCATTACACCCACTTCCATTGGTATAGTCTCTTAAATGAGGTTCTAATGTTAAAAATATTAATATTTTTATATAATTTAATTGTTTAATTAAATTCTGATGTTTATAAGAAATTAATACAATGATAAAAGACATATGTGATGAGGGTATCTCATGAGTATCTCAATGTCTCTTGTTTGAGATACTCATCTCTCTTTCTCCTATTTTTCTATTTATTTTGTTATTTTGATTTATTTTTAACTAATTGATTTCTCGCTATATGTGAACTGAATTTTTGTTTATTATTTTAAATAACTCTTACAATTTAATTCCCAAATAATATATAAAAGATGTTGAGACACTCTAAGAGTCTCTACCCAATAGAGACAATGGCAGATCTAAAAACTATTTTGAATAGGGCAAAAGTATAAAAATTTAAATAATAAATAAAACAAAATATTATATCATGATTTTATTGAATAAATTGGGTTAAAGACTTCTTATGAAATTAATATTTAAAGTATTTTGTGATGAATTATTATCTGTTTATCTATACTTAAGGATAAAAACCTCAAATTTGATAGATTATAATAATAAAAGATTATCCAAAAAACAACCAAAGAATTTATATTATTATAAAAAATATTGTGATATTTTGTTTAATTTATAAAAAATGTGTGTCCTTACATAGTTAAACGGTTGGGAAAAATATTTAGAATAACTAAGAAAATAATATCACAGGTTAAAAGAAGAAAAAATTGAGTCATATGGCTTCCGTACAACTAAGTTTTTAACAAATGTTTTGATTGAATTGTTTGTTTCTTTTTGTTTAAGTTTCAAAACATTGAGGGCAAAATTGCAAATATTAGTGAGGGCATTATCAAAATTATTCAAATTTTACATGACATTTGAAAAAAACTAGAGGGTGTATCTGCCCCCGTCTTAGACAAGGTGCATCCGCCTTGAATGGAGATGCTCTTTAAGACAATTGAATTTGAAGTGGACAATTCGGCGAGAAACGAAAAACCGTGGAGCAAATTAAAACAAAACCCAAAATAGTTGGAATATTTGTTGACCAAACAACCAAATAGTTGGTTTTCCTTTAATCAATGGAGCTTCTGACACAAGACAAGGACTAGTCCTGCTTTTCTAGTGTAAAAGAAAAACATTAAAATCTGTGAAACATCTCACGTGCTTCTCTCTCTCTCTCTAGTTTAATCAATTCTTTGAAGCCAGTTTCCAGTTACACTTCGCACCTTTATCTCCAGATCCGTCCCTCGGAGCTCTGTACGCGTCTTCAAATCTCTTATCTTCTTCCGTGATTTCTCCTGATCTATTTACTCGATTACATTGAAAAATAAGCTTAAATTTTGTCTAGGGTTTGTTTGTTTGTTTTTTTAAAATCGGTATCCACATTTGTGTTCGATCTTGTTCCTCCATCTTCAAACGCATTGATACATACCCCAGTTTTGTTCTTGCAGATTATCCTCCTCACATTCGTTAGCTTTTGATGTTTGAATTTACCTTTTTATGTTTAAATTTTGAATTTTGAATCTATAAAGTATTGGGTCTCTGGTTTCTACTATAAAGTTTGATTTTTTTTTCTTCCTTCTTCTTTCCAAAAAGATGTTATTTCCTGGGCAGTTCTTGTCCCTTGGTTTAGCAACTTTGGGTTTACAAAAAGATTGAAGCTTCTGTTAATGTTTTAACACTATCTTCTTCTTCTTCTTGTGAGTGTTTTGCAGAGATAATGGGGTTTATCTCGAGGAATGTTTTTCCGGCATGCGAGAGTATGTGCGTTTGTTGTCCTGCTCTCAGGTCCAGATCCCGACAGCCAGTTAAGCGTTACAAGAAGTTGCTGGGTGAGATCTTCCCCAAATCCCCTGTAAGTGTCTCTTCGAACCTCATTGCTAAATTGTTGTAATCTCTGCTTCTTAGCATCTCTCTCTTGGTAGGTTCTCAGTCTTAGGTTATGTGTTTCACTGTAACAACTTAAATTGTCTGAGTTTCGTCCCATGTTGATTTTCATTTGTGATTTCCGACTTGCATTAATGCTTTTATTTATGTAGGATGGTGCACCAAATGAGAGAAAGATAGTCAAATTGTGTGAGTATGCTGCGAAAAACCCAATCCGTATCCCCAAGGTATAGTTTTTTGTTCTTGAATCTTACTACTTAGTTCGTGAGGAGGTGTCTTGTATTGTGTCAAAGTTCAGCTTTGTGTTTTTGTGGCTGTGGCAGATTGCTAAGTTTCTTGAAGAGAGGTGTTACAAGGACCTTCGATCTGAACAGATGAAGTTCATCAACATTGTCACGGAGGCTTACAACAAATTGCTTTGTCATTGCAAAGATCAGATGTAAGCTTTCTATGACCCGGCAGTGTTGAGAAAGAATAATTAGCAATGCAAAGTCGTAGCAACATTCCTTTGATCAGTCTTAACTTTCTACTAACATTTGTGTGTTTTCTTGACTTATTTAAGGGCTTATTTCGCTTCAAGTTTGTTGAGTGTGGTTACAGAACTACTTGATAATTCAAAGCAGGACACAACGACCATTCTTGGATGCCAAACATTGACGAGATTCATATACAGTCAGGTAAGATGTTTATTTGAGACATATTTCTTTGCTTCCACCTTACATTCCGTGGTTGCATCTTCATCCCGAATATTTCGTTTTTAAGCATCAATGGTTTTTCCATTGTATGCATACCCAACTTGGAGGCTTTGACTGAATAAATAATTGATAAAGTTAATGGTTGTCTATTATTGTTTCCATAGGATTGCTTCTGTGCATATGCTAGTCCATGATGAAAATGTGAAATTTCTCACCCTTCATCTGTTATGAACAGGTGGATGGAACTTACACGCACAGCATTGAAAAATTTGCACACAAAGTTTGCTCATTGGCTCGTGAAGAAGGTGAAGAACATGAAAAGAGGTGTCTGAGAGCGTCTGGCCTGCAATGCCTTTCAGCTATGGTACTGAAACTATGTTTCTATTTTATTTTCCAAATTCACTCAATCTCAATCCCCAAAACTCTCTGTCCGGTTTTAATCAGCTTCTCTAATGTTTGCTTCTTCATCAGGTGTGGTTTATGGGAGAGTTTTCACATATCTTTGCTGCTGTTGATGAGATTATACATGCCATTCTTGATAATTACGAGGCAGACATGATTGTTCAGTCCAATGAAGACAGAGAAGGGCAAAATTGTAACTGGGTAAATGAAGTGATCAGATGCGAAGGACGAGGAACAGCAGTCAGTGGTTGTAATAGCCCTAGCTACATGATTGTCAGACCAAGAACTGCGAGGAAGGATCCGACTTTATTGACTAAGTAACCGACTTATTCCTCTAATCTTTGCTGTGAATTTACTTTCTATTTCTCAGGTCCACCATTCGCTTTGAATTTACTTAATTGTTTATTGTTTCAGAGAAGAGACCGAGATGCCCAAAGTCTGGGCACAGATTTGTCTCCAGAGGATGGTTGATCTGGCTAAAGAAAGCACAACTCTGCGGCAAATCTTGGATCCTATGTTCATCTATTTTGATTCTAGACGCCAATGGACTCCGCCAAACGGGCTGGCAATGATAGTCCTATCTGATGCTGTATACTTAATGGAAACCTCTGGTATCTTCTCCATCTCTTGTCTTCTTAAGTAGAATATATGTTCTTGGGGTAGACATGTATGTGTACTCATAGTCATGCTTCTTTATATATTAGGGAGTCAGCAGTTGGTGTTGTCGGCTGTTGTACGCCATCTTGACAATAAGCATGTTGCCAATGATCCTGAGCTCAAGGCTTATATTATACAAGTTGCTGGTTGTCTAGCAAAGCTGATCAGGACCAGCTCGTATCTTAGGGACATAAGTTTTGTTAATGACTTATGTCGGCATCTGAGGAAAAGCTTTCAGGCGACGGCTAGATCAATTGGAGAAGATGAACTCAACTTAAATGTGATGCTTCAGAACTCTATTGAAGATTGTCTTCTGGAGATAGCCAAAGGAATTGGAAATACACAGCCATTATTTGATATGATGGCTGTTTCAGTCGAGGGGCTTCCTTCTTCAGGAGTTGTTTCACGTGCAGCGATTGGATCACTGTTGATACTCGCTCATGCAATGTCTTCAGCATTATCACCTTCTTTGCGCTCACAACAGGTGAACTACATTTTTGTGTTTTTCCCACTCGGTGTTTAACATTATCTTTACAGTTTATGTAATCCTCTTAATTTTTATACAGGTTTTCCCGGACACACTTCTTGATGCGCTTCTAAAAGCAATGCTACATCCAAATGTGGAAACACGTGTAGGAGCGCACAAAATATTCTCTGCACTTCTCTTGCCAAGTTCTGGTCAATCTCAGACTGGACTTGCGTCAGTGAGAGCGTCTGGTTGTCTTAATGAATCCAGGAATTGGAAGAGCGATACAACCTCTGCGTTCACTTCTATCGCTGCTCGATTAGACAAGCTCAGAAAGGAGAAGGATGGCGTCAAGATTGAGAAGAACGGTTATAATAGTCACGAGGATCTTAAGAACTACAATTCTTCCCCAAATTTTCACAAGTTGAATTCCATAATTGATAGGACTGCTGGGTTTATCAATCTAACTGATATGGTAACATTTTTGTTTGCTTACAATAGGATTTTATGTGCTAATCAGGCAGTTGTTATCTGCATTTGTTTATGCAATCATGTTTGGTAATGCAGTTACCATCTATGATGAAGTTTACCGAAGATCAAATTGGGCAGTTGTTATCTGCGTTTTGGATACAATCGGCTCTTCCTGATATTTTACCTTCAAACATTGAAGCTATTGCTCATTCTTTCAGCTTAGTACTTCTATCCTTGCGACTGAAGGTCAACCTCAAAACTTCTCCCTTTTCAGGCTCTCTTAATATTTTGCATTCATGGAAAAGTCTTCACTCCATGATTCTTTACTTAAACCTCTCATGATCAATTTAATTGCAGAATCCCGATGACGTGCTCGTCGTCCGAGCCTTCCAGCTTCTCTTCTCACTGAGGAACCTTTCTTTGGACCTTAATAATGGTACTGATGGTACTCTCTTAAACTGATTAAAGTTTTGGAAACCGCTTACATGCAATTAATCTTTCCTCTTCGGCAGGGACGTTACCTACTGTTTGCAAGCGGTTGATCCTTGTTTCATCCACAAGTACGCTGATGTTCGGTGCGAAAATATATCAAATTCCTCATATTTGCGAAATGCTGAAGGCCCAACTTCCTGCTGATGTGAGTTGTCAGTGTCTTGTTTCAAGTATTACCTTTATCAATGTGTATTGTGTATCACTTGATTATGTGCTCTAAATTTTCAGGTAGATCCTTATCTGTTCATTGGCGATTACTTACAACTTCACGTAAGACCAGATGCAAATATGAAAGATTTTGGGTCTTCAGGCGATAGCCAGATGGCTACGTCAATGCTATTTGAGATGCGAAGCAAAGTAGAACTGTCCAACACTATTATAACGGATATTGTAGCAAAAAGCCTATCTAAGATTACAAAGGTAAAGCTCTTATTTTATCTGTGCCTCCGTGAACATGAGCTTGAAAGCCCTGGAATTTGATTCTCTTACATGTAAATGTCCAAGATTTGAATGATCAATGGCTTTAGACTCCAAAAGGAGAATATAAACCTGGTATTTCTTGTGCTGATCAATGATTTTATGATCCTTGTTAAGCTCGAGGAAGCTGATGTACAGATGCAACTCTCTGAGCCATTCACACCTGAGGATGCTTTTATGTTTGGATCACGACCAGTCGCTGAGCCTGAACGAAACCAAAGTATCTCTAAGGAATCACTGTCCTTTGATGAGGTAAACTATTCTCTCAAGACCCACCCAGATTGTGTTTTTCTTTGGATTTTTAATATAACTAGAATTGCATATGCATGTTTCTTTTATTACAGGACATACCTGCAGGTTCATTGGTTGATGACGAAGTGACAAGTGAACTCTCTGTACGTTTTCTCCCAAAAGGGTCTCCTTCACCAAGTATTCCTCAAGTTATCAGCATTGGCCAGCTCATGGAATCTGTAAGCACAGACCATGTTCGACAAGAATAAAAAACTGGTTGATGTAGATATGTATCTTATGATTGGTTTGTAATTTGTTGTCTAGGCGCTTGAGGTGGCTGGTCAAGTGGTTGTGTCATCTGTCTCTACGTCTCCGCTTCCTTACGACACAATGACAAACCGTTGTGAAACCTTTGGGACTGGGACAAGGCAGAAGCTCTCACGGTGGTTGGCCTCTGAGAACCGCCAGATGAATGGGCTCTACAGAAATCCACTGGAGCAATCATCTGCACTTGAGAAGGTATGTAACAACTGAGTTGGGTATTTTTACCTTGAAAGCAGTAAAATTTCTCAAATGTTAATTCTGGATACCAAAGCCTACTTCAGTCTTGGTACACTGTACATATCTGAACTGCAATCTGTTAATAGTGATGAGAATTGAGCAAGGTCTAAACTTAAACATTTCATACTGGCTGGTCATGAGAAAAGGTTGAAACTTTTAATGTATGAGGCTTACACGTCAATTCGCGATGTTACAGATAGTAGAAGATGGGAACATGTATGGGAGAGAATCTGGTGTGTTGCAGGATTCATGGTCCATGGTGAGTTTGCCTCCAGCAAGTCCCTTTGACAATTTCCTGAAAGCAGCAGGAGCCGGAAGATGATTCAACTAACTTGATGGATATTATTATGATCTCTCTGTAAAAAAGCAGTATTGTGCGTCTCTGTAATCTTATTGTTGTTATTGAGTTTGTAGAGCTAACTATCATCTAGGCCAAGCACGATGCTTCCTTCTCTGGTTAAAAGACAGACACAAGCTTGTAGTGATCTAGAGATCAGTAGTATTTAGGACAAGAATCTGTTATTGTTGTTATCATCAGTAGAGAACCATTTATTTCTTTGTGTCAAAAGGCTTTTCTTGCATTTATAAACGCGTCACCAAAACAAACAAAATCAAGGGTAAATATTCAAACATTTAAAGGCCATATATATATATTTCGACGGACCGGTAAGGATTTTGGTTTTCTCGATAACCGGGGAATCCAGCGAACCGACCTAAAAACAGCGTCGTTTTAATGTGAGGCAAATGGCTAGTTTCTCTTTCCCTTTAAAATTGGGGTTTTGCTTGGTCGGGGGTTTATGAAGGGCTTTGAGACTAATCTTCGTCTACAGGCGTCTTCTCCAACTCTAGAATTTTCCAATGGTTTCTTCTTCCTTAAAAGGCAAAGCTTAATCAATCTTAATTACCCTAGATCTTCCTCTCTGACCATGTTGAAGCTCATCTCTTCTTCCGCTTCCCGAGTCCACCATTTGACTCCGGCAATTCGGGTCGGGTCTGGCCCGGTGGAGTCTCCATTGTTCAAATCGCTGAGTCAGTTCACTGGGTGGAATCGGCGATCTGCATCGTTGGGCCACCGTGCTTTCTTCTGCTCCGAGCCTACCGACGGCGCGTCCGATGCAGAGGCGGCGGCTGAGGCTGGAGCCAAAGCAGGAGAGTCCGATTCCGAAGGTTCTGACTCTAAATCTTCATCAGCGATTGTGCCCACTAACCCTAGACCCGAAGATTGTTTAACGGTTAGTTTAATTGTATCAAAGCTCATTTTTTTGTTTTGTTTTTCTTGCTCTGGGAAATGCATATGATTGTAGGGTTTATGCTCTATCTACAGTGTAAGGATTTGACAAGTCTATTGAATTTTGTTCATGCATTGTTGGATCGTTGGCAATTCAACTGTATAGGCGAATCTCGTTCTTGTTGAAATGATCTAAATGTTGTAAACTCCAGTTATATTCAGTGTTCTGGGATGTGTGTTGGAAATGACTTGAGTGCATGATGCTTATGAGATGTTTTTTCGTCTTTGTATTATTAGTGAGGAAGTTTGAACCTTTGGTTAAATCTGGTGTGCTATTTGTATTGCTTAGACCATTTATATTGGCTTTTTAAACATTATAAATTTGAATCATTACAATCTCAGCGGACTTTTGGTGAAGCTTTCCGTTGTTTAATTGCAGGTTCTAGCATTGCCAATACCGCATAGGCCTCTTTTCCCTGGTTTTTACATGCCAATCTATGTCAAGGTATGTCAATTCATTCCTCTCTGTCTTTTCAACATTCTCCAAAATTAGTTGGCCTTTTTTATCCCTCGTGATCTCCTGGAAGTCTCTCTAAATTGAAGTGCATGGAACCTTAGAACAAGAGCCGATATCTTGTTTTTTGGTGTTCAGTAGAACCTGGATCATTGATTACCTAGTTACAAGCAACAGTGGAGAGAACTGGGTTATCAAAGTTAACACCTCAAGTTCTATGAAATATATGCGGGTTGACTTTCTACTAAAGATAAATTTTTAGCCGCATTTGATGCACTAATTTTGATAAATTACCTTATAGTTTCTTAAATTGTACAAAATAGCTAAAAATGATTTCTGGCCAACCATAGCGATAACATGATCTTTGTAGTTGGGAGATGTCAGATTTTGCATCTCTGACCAGCATGTGCTTTTTTCGGTATGCAGGATCCTAAAGTACTCTCAGCCTTACAAGAGAGCAGAAGACGGCAAGCTCCATATGCAGGAGCGTTCCTTCTGAAGGATGACCCATCAGCTGATTCATCTTCAAGCACTGACATAGAGAAAAACATAAATGAGCTGAAAGGGAAAGAGTTGCTTAACCGGCTTCACGAAGTTGGCACACTTGCTCAGGTACTGTGTTGCTGCTACTGCTCTTTAGCATATGTCTGGTGTCCGTGTGATCAAATCAAAAGACATGACTAGCATTACGATTTTCTGTGCTGATTTTCCAGATTTCAAGTATCCAAGGGGACCAAGTTATCCTTGTTGGTCACAGGCGACTTCGCATAACAGAGATGGTAAGTCGGAAGAGTAACAGGGTTCATAGTTTGTAGAATTTTCTATTTCGTACGAATCTAAAGTTCAAAAGTGTGGTGATTACACCTTCACATGTGCTCTTTGGTTCATCAAATCACTTTTCTTTAAGGGAGAAACTTATGTCATTTATACAGGTGAGTGAAGAACCACTTACAGTCAAAGTGGATCATATTAAGGTGCATTTCTGCTTCTTTGCTTTTCCTCTTGTGATATATCTGATAAGATTTGGTTTGATTTTCCTTTTTCATTTTTAAAATTCTGAAGGCAGGAACCCTTTTTTCTTGTTCTCTGTGCAGGATAAGCCATTTGATATGGACGATGATGTCATCAAGGCAACATCCTTTGAAGTTATTTCAACGCTTAGGGATGTACTAAAGACAAGTTCACTATGGAGAGATCATGTTCAGACATACACCCAGGCATGTTCTCTTCATAATTTTCACCTGTGGAGGTAAAAATGTCTCAGGATACACGTATCTAAGTAGATGTCTTTCAAACTTGTGTAGCATATAGGGGATTTCACTTATCCACGATTAGCCGATTTTGGAGCGGCGATATGTGGTGCAAATAAGCATCAAGCTCAAGAAGTTCTTGAAGAACTGGATGTAAGTAGTTTCACCTTTACTGTAATAGTATGTTATGCCATGCTTGGTCAGTCTCTCATCTCTGTTTTTATTGACCCAGGTTCACAAACGTCTGCGGTTAACGCTGGAATTGATGAAAAAAGAAATGGAAATTAGCAAGATTCAGGTACTTTGTTCCCTTATTTTCCTGTGTCTTTCCAACTAAGGGGCTACTTATTGGGTAACTGTTTCTATGAGAATATATTCTTATCTTTTGAGCCTTCTATAGGAAACCATAGCAAAAGCAATTGAGGAAAAAATTAGCGGAGAGCAACGCCGTTACTTGCTAAATGAGCAGCTCAAGGCTATAAAGAAGGTATTTACAGCCTGCCTCAAATTATGTTTGCTATTTTCGTCCACATACCAAGTCTGTGTGGTATATAGCATTTTTTGTTGACTCGTTTAAGTGATCCAATGCAGGAGCTTGGTGTAGAGACAGATGACAAATCTGCACTTTCTGGTCAGTACTAACTTAGAGTATCTTCATTTCGATTAGTCATCTTATATCCACGTCAGAGATTATAATTTCACTGCCTCATGAATCACCATGCAATTATGAGGCGTCAGTGTCAGCCGCGTACTGTTAATTATTGTAAGCAAACTGAAATTTATTGTCTGTTCTTTGCTGCAGGAAAATTTAAGGAAAGGATTGAGCCCAACAAGGAAAAAATTCCCGCACATGTATTACAAGTTATAGAAGAAGAGCTTACAAAACTCCAGCTGTTAGAGGCCAGTTCAAGCGAGTTTAACGTGACCCGTAACTACCTTGATTGGTTGACCGTATTGCCTTGGGGAAATTACAGGTATTATATACTCTTGTTCTATTTTATATTTATTTGTTTGAGTAAAGCAGTAGGTATTTTGATATGGGAGACTGATAAAGAGGGGTGAGCATCCATGCTCATGTCATGGTACCATTTGTATTTGCTTTGTGTTCACTGATCAAGAAATCTATTTTTTTAAATCTGCAGTGATGAAAATTTTGATGTTGTGCGGGCACAACATATTCTTGACGAGGATCATTATGGCTTATCTGATGTAAAGGAAAGAATCCTAGAATTTATTGCTGTTGGAAGACTTAGAGGCACTTCACAAGGTTTGATACTTACACAGTAGTTTTGGTCCCTATCTGATTTGATCTTGAATGATGAAAAAGAAACTGTCCTGGTTTATGAGCTTCACAGCTGAAATTTTAGTAAATTTGTCACCAGGAAAAATCATCTGCCTATCGGGCCCTCCTGGAGTAGGTAAAACTAGTATTGGTCGTTCAATTGCACGTGCTCTTAATCGTAAGTTTTTCCGGTTCTCTGTTGGAGGGTTAGCTGATGTCGCTGAGATCAAGGTATAACAAGTTGTTACTGTACTTTCAAATCGTAGTCAAATATTTACCATTGTATTGTTGTAGAAACAATAATCCATTCTTGTAAACCATGATATATAGGGTCATCGTCGAACATATGTTGGTGCCATGCCAGGAAAGATGGTGCAGTGCCTAAAGAGTGTGGGGACAGCAAATCCTCTAGTTCTGATCGACGAGATTGATAAGGTAATATCTTAGCAGCTTATTTAGTTTATTAAGACAAAACTATTCACCTCCACTTATTACCAAAGTTCTCTTTAATAAAATTGTTTATTGTTCCCTGGCAGCTTGGGAGAGGCCATGCGGGTGACCCAGCCAGTGCGTTGTTGGAGCTTCTGGATCCAGAGCAAAATGCAAATTTTCTGGACCACTATCTCGATGTCACTATTGACCTATCAAAGGTAAGTGATGTTATCAATGACCAAATTTTCTTTCTTTTCTTCATGGTGTTCTGAACCACCAATTGATGGATAGGGATACCATTTTGTTTCATGTTCTAGGCTGTTTGAATTTAAATGTTGATCCATTTCCCTACAGGTTTTATTTGTGTGCACAGCAAATGTGATAGACATGATTCCGAATCCTCTGCTAGACAGAATGGAGGTGATTTCTATTGCTGGGTATATCACTGATGAGAAAGTTCATATCGCAAGAGACTATTTGGAAAAAACCGCACGTGGAGATTGTGGCATCAAGCCTGAACAGGTCTCACTCTCATCATATTCTCCAATTGTCTCTGGTTTTAACTTTGGGGAGAATTCGAGTAATTGTCATGGGATCACATATTTTCTTGTGGTATTTTCTCAATTTGTTTGTGCTATATGCAGGTTGAGGTGAGTGATGCAGCTCTGCTTTCCTTGATAGAAAATTACTGTAGAGAAGCAGGTGTTAGGAATCTCCAGAAACAGATCGAGAAGATATACCGGAAGGTAAGTTTGCTACAAGACTTTGAATTGTTTACTCAAGCCCTCAAAATCTAACATCATTAGGATCCTTTTTCAGATTGCCCTTAAATTAGTGCGTGAAGGAGTAGTCACCGAAGAGCCTGCAGTTGCAATTGATGCTGAAGAGGCTGAAATTGTGACTAAACTCGATGTGGAGCCCAAAGAGAAACATATTGTCCAAGAAAACCCCGTGTCCTCTGCTGAAGAATCAAAGGAAAAAGCTCAAATCGAGAAGGTAGCGGTTGAAAAGGTTATGATAAACGAATCGAACCTTGCAGATTATGTGGGGAAACCAGTATTCCATGCGGAGAAGATCTATGAGCAGACACCTGTAGGAGTTGTGATGGGTCTAGCTTGGACATCAATGGGTGGTTCAACATTGTACATAGAGACAACTGTCGTGGAGGATGGGGAAGGTAAAGGTGGCCTGAATATAACGGGACAGCTTGGCGATGTCATGAAGGAAAGCGCACAAATCGCCCACACAGTCTCGAGAAAGATCTTGCTGGAGAAAGAAGCAGAGAACAAGTTCTTTGCAAACTCCAAGCTTCATCTCCATGTTCCTGCAGGGGCCACACCCAAGGACGGTCCAAGCGCAGGCTGTACAATGATCACATCATTACTATCACTTGCCATGAAGAAACCTGTAAGGAAGGATCTTGCAATGACGGGAGAAGTCACACTAACGGGTAGAATTCTACCTATTGGAGGGGTAAGTTAACAACTCCGGACTTCTCTCACTCCATGAAAGCTTCTTTATGGACATTTTACAAATTTTGCTGCAAGTTTCTCACACACAATCTTTCAGGTGAAGGAGAAGACCATAGCGGCGAGACGGAGTCAGGTGAAAACGATAATATTTCCGGAGGCAAACCGGAGAGACTTTGATGAGCTGGCGGAGAATGTGAAAGAAGGGCTTGATGTTCACTTTGTGGATAACTATGAAAAGATCTTCGAGCTTGCTTTCGGCTATGACGATTCCAAACAAGAAGAATGAAAGAATTGAGACAAAGGCACTTTGCTCTTCTTCATCAGTTGTTGTCTCCATCTATAAAACAAGAAGAACATTCTTGATTCATTCCTTTATGTTTCTTTTCCCCTTGAAGAAGAAAGTAATTCTGTAACAGTTTTTTTTATGGTTAGGGTAATTTATTCTTGTGGTTGAATTGTTTTTGGTACATAACCAGAGTCCAAATCATGAAACATCAAAATAAAAGCGTTTTTAATTTAATTTCTCTTGGTAACTTTTTAAGATTATTTTCAATTTTTTAGATTACGTACTTGATGTGATGATCATAGACTGATGGTCTAACGAGTTGATTAACAGTTTAACACTGCTAAAATTTCCTTTTGTCCCTTCTCTCTAATTTCCTATTTTTTCCTCTCTCACAATCTATAAAAATGAAAGCAACGGTCACAATCTACCTATAAATGTTTCATTTTCTATCCCACTATAATTTCCAAATTTTCCTTCTCTTGCTTCAATTTTCTTTCAGTTTATCGAGTGATTCAATTTCTTCTAAGCTTGTAACTCAGTTCGAATTCGTAAAAATTAGAAGCCCTAAAACTAGCAATTAAAAAAAAAGATGCAAACAAGTGAAGAGTTGGTCAAGTTCTTAGGAGAAGGTGCTTACGGTTCTGTTGATCTCGTCAAATTCAGCAAAAGCGATGGCTCCTCTTTTCACGCCGCCGTCAAAACCTCCGACGCCCAAGACTACGAATCTCTCAACAGAGAGTTTCAGATTCTGTCCGAACTCAGTGGATATCCCAACATCGTTCAATGCCTTGGTAACGATTTGGAACTAGGTTTCACCGATAAGGGATACTTTGTCTTCAAATTGCTTCTCGAGTACGCATCCCATGGTAGTTTAAGCGCTTTCATGGACAATTACACCGACAGAAAATTGCCTGAACCAATGATCAGAGACTTCACGCGTATGATTCTTCAAGGTTTGGTCTCTATTCACGGTCACGGTTACGTTCACTGCGATCTCAAATCCGACAATCTCCTTGTCTTCCCCTTGGGAGATTCTTCTTACGAGTTGAAGATTTCTGACTTTGGAAACTCTTTAGAAGTCGGACAAGTTCCTGTTCACTGGGAGGAGATCGATTTCCCATTTGTTGGAACGCCTGTTTACATGCCGCCGGAGTTTATCGAAACGTGTTTCGCAAGAAACCCTGAGGAGAGAGGAAACGCGTCTGAGTTGTTGTTTCATCGGTTTCTGCGTCCAGAAGAGGAGAAGATTATTGCCGCCTCCGCCGCTCAAGAGACGACAAGAAATTCGTTCTTGTTGAGGTTGAGAATCAGACGAGCTTCGAAGAAATCCATGGATATTCCCCTGAAACTGAAGAATGTTTTTCTGTCGAAGCCCCCACAGTTTAAGAAAATTTGGAATAAACTCTTGAGGTTGAAGATAATGCCTAGGAAACCCTCTGCTTCCAATTTAGTTTCTGTTCAGTAATCTGTTGACTGTTTATGTAGAATGTTGTTCTGTTTGTCGATGCAAATATAGATCTCAGCACTCAATCTGTATGTTAATATATTTGATCAGAATGAAAGAATGAAGGAGAATTATCATATTATTTGCATTTCATTCAATAAAAAGATAACACATGTAGACCAAAAACAAAAGAACCCAACCCCTTTTAGCCAGTTTACAATATAAGACAATTTTGGCTACTTTCTCATTCTCATTTCAGAAACTATCAGATGAAGCTTGTAGAAACACACCAGAAGCTTCAAGAATGCCGAGGGAAGATCAGACTCACTCGACCAAAGCAGAGACTAACACTTCTCTTAGCTTCAATATTCTTCTTTGAACACCGAGACAAGATCATTAACTAAATCATCAACCAACGTAGAGACTATCTCTCCTTCAATGTCAATCCCTTCTTCATACGTCTCTCTCTCGAAATCAAGCCATCTCCCTTCGGAACTGCTCATTTCTTTGTCAACAAGCTCGTCCATCATCATCTCTCTCATCTTCTTCAACCCATGAATCTCTCTCTTTAGTTCTTCTGCCAACCGATCTCTCTCTTCAAACAAAAAACCGCTTTTCCCCAATAGCCCTCTGCAGCTACCCATAAACATCTGCTCGCATTTGAGCGCTAAACACTTATTGACAAAATCAAACAGTATCTTTCTCTTGATTTTGGCTGCTGTTGCTTCTCCCCGGCCTTCCATTTCATCAAAGAGGCTCGCAGGTAATATGTCGGTGGCCATTCCCAATGCGAATTCTTTCACCAACAGTTGGTCAGAGCCGAGGATCTCGGATATGTACTCAAGCTCCCAGTCAAGCCTATCTTCAGTTTCTGAGTAAGTCAGTGTTATTACAGATTCTGAGATTTCGGACTCGTCTTGTGCTCGGGGAGACTCATTTGATGAAACCCAGATGAGTTCTTGATCTGATGAGGACTGTTTAATTCCTGTACAGCCCAAAGCGTTAGACAGGGCATCATTAACTGCAATGAAGGGAGCGATGCATATGTGTCTTAAGGATTCAAGATTTATGGGATGAATGTGTAGCATGCATCTATCTTATGGATTCTTTGGTGGGAAACTCAAAGATACCAAAATACCCGGGAGAAAGAAAGAGAAAACTGTCTTGTAAAGTAATAGAAAAACGAACCATATTCTTCGGTCTGTCTGCAATCTGAGAAACCCTTGCTGCAGGAGCTTCTGAGATCATCTACTTCTGTCACAGTGCTAATGCTGCTAACTTCGTGCTCTTCTGCTTGTATCATCTTTTTTTCAGAAGATATGAAATTACACAGAACATAACTAGTTAGCACGCCTTAAATAACGTAGCGATATTTACATGTAGAAGCAATGCCAAGATACTAAAATTGAAACATCCTACAGCCCATACAATGCTAAATATGAAAAATTTGAACTTGCATCTAGTTTGGATACTTCAACTCTTAGCGGCATGAGGAAGGAACTAACCTGGAATTTTTGTTTGTCATAGAATGAAGTGCAGTCAGAAACAGATTCACTCTCTGATAAAACTTTATCCATGCCGTATTGGGTTGACTTTTCATACTCTGAAGACTCTTCTTGGGTCAGGCTACAGCTAGAAGACTCAAGCTTAGAAGTCAGCTCTCTGAGCTTTTTCTCTAACAGGACATTTAAAGAATCACCGCCAATAATATTGAAACTAACTGCCGAGTCTGTGTCTTGATCAATTCCTTGAGTAGAGGATAGTGAATCAGATGATAAACCTTTGACAGGAGATGAGAATGTGAACGAAATCACATCCATTTCCTTTTTCCGATTATCTTTACCTCTGTTCAAGCCACCATCAATGGTAATGTTACATTTGATCAAATTTTCACCCCTTTTGATCAGTTTATCATTGGAGATTCCAGATTCTTGCATCCCATTTGAGAGTTTTTTGCTCCGGGGAAGAGTCTTTCTGCGGGACAAAGATAAAGAAGTATTATTTTCTGCAGACGCCTTTGTTAAACCTGACTGCTTTGAACTCAATCTATTTTCCACTGGAACCCTGTTTACAACTTTGTTATATACTTTGCTGCTTTGTTGGTTTGAAACAGAGGTCATTGAAGGTTGGTTGTCTCTGCAGTTCTGTTTCTGGTGACCCGTGCTAATGGGAGGTCCTCTGAGACCATTCTGGCTTTTGACTATGCTCTTTTTAGCTTCTGCTTTCTCCTTTTGGCTTGCAGAGTTTCTGATGACACTTACGGGGGTTGTGCTGGTATTTGCTTGTGCAGATACATAAAGTGGCTTCACTTTACCCTTCAAACCATCAGAACTGCTTTTTCCCATGAACTTACTAGTTGACAGAGTGGTAAGTGACGTTGAGATTCTCTTTTCATTGGAGATTTGACGGCTTGACACTTTCTGTGCAGCTTCTAATTTCTCTCTTAAATCTTGAATCCTCATTGGAACTGATGAAGAAGAATCAGATGGCGAAAACCGTGTTCTAGCAACCATTCTAGGACTTGGTTCAATCATTCTTGAAGCCGATTCCATTACATAAATAGGGTTCCTGGATGGGACAAACCCAGGACTCCGGATAGGAGACAAGAGTCTATTGTTGGTAACACAAATTGGTTTAGCTGACCTTGGAGGAAAAGTTTCAGACTGAAAGCGCTCAATCGGTCGGTTGCGCCCATTACTCGTTCTTGTATCCAAATGGTCCCAGGAAATTCCATCATATTCACTACGGAGATTTACATAACCAATATTTTCATATGCATCCCATTTGCTTGTGTTCCGCGAAGGTCCGAGGAAGAATGGATCAAGATCGGCATTAAACCGAGGTTCCTGGACATTTGGTACTGGTAAAGACTCTAAACCCATGAGCCTCGCAACCACACTCGGGGCTCTCGTTCCCTGCCCATCATCACTGGTAACAGAAGATGCACAGCAGCTTGAGTCACTTCTTGGATTGTAACTCAGATTTTTGCCAATCTCATCAACCTCAATCTGTAAAAAAAGATCACATTAAACAACATTGCTTCCTGTGATCCACTAAACTAACACGAAACAAAACTGAAGAAGATGAAAGCCACGTGACATAAACAAGGAAACATATTGAGAAAACTCACCCGGGACTTGGAGAGGTTTTGAGCATTCTGTTTCGTCTGCTTTGATTCTTCTGGCACAAAAACAAAGAAAGAAGAAGATCAAACTTGAGACTACTGATTGAATAACCAAACAAGATAAGAACAGAATTCTTATATACACAGCATTACGAATCAAAGAACCAAAACATGTTATAAACAGAAATCTTGAAAACAAGAAGAGCATTGTCTTTAACCATAATCAAACCTTTCAAACAATGCCAGAGTTTCACAAGAAGTGAACCAAACATTCTAATTATATGTGAGCAACACAAAGGCAATATACTGCAGAGTGCAGACACACACCTGAGAGTTGGGAACTGGTGGAGGAGAAGAGCTTCTTCCGGGATTTTCCAGACCAATCAAATAGATTTAAAAACCCTCCTCTGGATCGTTTCCTCTCAACAACCTCCATACATCTACAGATTACAATCACTGAATTACTTTCCTGGGATGGAAACTTGCAAAACGGGATCTTGATTCAAGAACTGTAGATGACAACGCCGGTGGATAAAATGGTAAACATTGTTAAGTTTGCAATCAACCAGAGAAAGAAGACAAAAAATTGCATAAAACTCAATAATTCATCCAACTTTTAGCTGAAGTAAATGTAGATTAAGACAGCTTTTAAACGACATTCAGAAGTGGACACCACAGGATAACACAGAACGGAGCAATGACGACAAGAAAGACAACTCAAATAATGTAAAGACATAAGAAAAACTTGGAACTTTATTAACAAATTCAAAGAAATCAGATCAGGCGTGAAACCAATTTACCTATCGGGTTTGCTTCGGATGTCCAAAGACCTCAACTTTCGCTTACGGGCTGATTCCAATTAGGTTAATTCCAGAAACCCTTGTTAAGGAATCAACCAAGTTCGAAGATTTTGAGACGTCAACGGTAAAATGTAGACAAGGGAGCAAAAACCCAGAAATGCTGCGCACAAAATCGAGCAAACACCTAGGGGTAAGAACAAAACGGTTGCGTTGTCACCAGGGAGATCTAACCCTAGACCAACACTTTCTCTCACTAGGGGGTCTTGTGTTCCACAAACCCCACAACAATTGAAACTTGAAATCGATGAAAGGTTTAAAACACCAATGAACCAGAGGAAAGATGAAGGGAAGAGAAAAAGAGAGATTCTTGAGAAGTGGGTCAGATCAGGAAAAGTTTAAAATCAAGTAAGGTCGATTTGGGATTAGGGATTAAACCAATGCAAGTGCAGAAGCAAGCAGAGAACTTGAAAACAGATGTTACACAACACAATACACAGTGTGGATTGATGTGACGAGAGAGTGAGGAGACAGAAAAACTGCGTTTGAATTTTCCACTCTCTCACTCCACCTCTGGATAAATGTATACATACTACTTTTTAATTTTATTTTCCCCGCTGTCGAATTTAATGTTTACAGCTTTCAGTAAAATGTGGATTTCTTCTGCGTTTATTCCAATAAGAATATAGTTTATATTTAAGTATTTGTGTCTGACGACGAGCTAATAATAAATTCTATAAGAATGAATAATAATCATAAGATAACATTCAGTCCAATTAGGTAAAAATCTGTAGCAATTGGAGAGATGGACACTCATACGTTCCCACTTTTCAGTTATAGAGAAAGGCGAAAACTTTATAGTAAACAGTGCCGAGGTCTAATATGCCAAATCCAAATTGTAGTTATTTTCCATGAATTTTGGGAACCACAAAATGGATTTGGATTATCGGGCTCCATTTTCTAATATTTTCAAACTTTAATAATAGTACGTTAAAATCAGTTCCAACATTTTGGCTACTAATGCTTATATATAAAAGGAAAAATGTCAAAAAAACCCCAAACTTTTAAATTGTGAACGAAAAAAATCTCAACTTCCAAAATATCATTTAAATTCCAAAATTTTGGTTGATTTCTAAAAAAAAATCGATTAACCTTTCGTTGACTTGGCCATTTCAGACAGACCGTTAAGTTTTCTTTAGCAATACGATAACGAGGTTAATTTTTCGTTAGCAGTCTTTGTTTAAGTAAAACGGCGTCGTGTTGAAAATAGTAAAAAATGTCAAAAAAGCTTGAACTTTCAAATTGTGGACGAAAAAAACCTCAACTTTCAAAAATGTTATTTAAATCCAAAAGTTTTCTGATTCTCTAGTGATAACGTTGATTTTGTCAAAATCAGCAATTGTTTGGCTGACACTCCGTGTGTAGTGATAATTGGATGGAATGCAAATTCACATATCGTTTTCTAATACAACATAAGAACGGTCTTCAAACAACCACCCAAGTCATGTGATTTGGTCTCGTTAGCCTCACTGATCTCTGTCTCCTCTACCTTAACTTCCTCATCGGCTATTGTATCAAAGCTGATTTGAGACAATTCTAGACGGAGTTGTATATACGGGCTGCAAAGTCTTTTGGGTCATTAAGTACAAATCCACCCACGATTAAGCCGTCTGTTACATTCATTGCGCTATTTCTTTCACGCTTTCATCTTGAGAGTTCTGCAGGATTGATTTTTTTATCAATCACTCATCTGATTAAAGTAGACAAAAGGTACAAGAAATGTTTGTTTACCTCTAGGTCGCTTTCAATCATATCCTTGAGTTCTTTGATGATAGGGTGTCGTGGATTGATCTCAATGACTCACTTTCTGTGCATGTAAGCTTATTTGTTAGCATTAGAGAGGGTATGAAACTGCATTATCCTCTCCATGTTTGCACTCCATCAAAACTTGGACGTTACCATTACACACAAAGTGTCAGCCAAACGGTTGTTGATTTTGCCAGAATCAACGTTATCACTAGAGAATCATAAAACTTTGGGATTTAAATGACACTTTTGAAAGTAAAAGACTTTTCGTCCATAATTTGAAAGTTCAGTTTTTTTTCGACATTTTTTACTATTTTCAACACGATGCCATTTTGGTTAAACGAAGACTGCTAACGAAAAATTAACCCTGTTATCGTATTGCTAACGGAAACTTAACAACATGTTTGAAATGGCCAAGAAAACAAAAGTTAACTATTTTTCTAAGAAATCAACCAAAAATTTGAGATTTAAATGATATTTTGAAAGTTGATGCTTTTTTCGTCCACGATTTAAAAGTTCAGACTTTTTTTGACATTTTCCACTATATATAATGCATTCAAAATGTTCACTATCTTACCATTTTTGTTTTTGTCGACGATCACGTTTGAGCATTTTCAATTTTATATACTACGGAGTGAGTGATTAGTAGAGAAACAAGGTATGAAAACTTTCTAAAACCGATTTTTCGGATCAACCATTAATTATCTTAACCTAAAATATTCTTAATTTTTTTTGGGAAATGATGTGATCCTGACCGGCAGCCGTGAGGTTTGGGACGCAATGGAGCTATCACGAGGATCGGTCATGATGACTAAGGCAAAGGAGCTCACGAAGACGGTTCAAAGGATGCTCGAGGAGGCACAACGCGGATGATCGGACGAGGCAACCCGGATCGTGACGCTTATGCAAGCCGAGGAGGAAAAAGATCAAGGGAATGTCTAAGTGACAAGCACCTTGTCTTGTACTCTTTTTCCCATGTTCGGTTTTGTCCCAATGGGTTTTCCGAACATGGTTTTTAACGAGGCAAGACTTGGTCGCTTACATCTTTCACTTAGCCCTTCTCTTGGATCTTACGTGGGCTTTTTCTTAATGGACTCAAGCCTTCTTATCACCAAGCCCAAGCCCAAGCCCAATTCAAGCCCACCACGTTTTGATAAGAAGATTGAGTCAAAATTCATCATTTTCTATGTCTTTTGCATGCATCTCATTTATTAGTCAAACTTATTTATTATGCTTTGTTATTTCCAAGGTGGGTTGCATGTAACCCACCCTTGGCCTATATATAGTGCACGCCCCCATCAATAATAATCATCCAAGTTTAGTGATCAAACAAATTCTCTTTCTTTACTTGCGATCAAAATTTCGGTTTGAAATAGCCGAACATTCTTTCTTCGAAAGAATCCTCTTTCTTCTTGGTGCGTAATATCCAAGCTGATCGAGCCCCAACCCTTCACCGAGTCTCTCATTGCTCGTGTGATTGTATTCACGTCCATCTCTATCTCTTCCCCTTTCCATTTCCGTCTCGTTTTACCGCAACATCCTACCACGTTCGGTCTAGCTCCGATCAAAGTCCGGTCCGCGATTGGGATCGTATCAGGAAAAGAATTGGTAATCACACCAACAATGTTTTACTTTGATGATTCAATGTTGATCCAATGTTTTTGGATATCCTACGCAAATTTAGAAAACTTGTCCTTTCTATATATTATTCCAATTTTTATCAAATGGTTGATAGTCTTGAATAGGGATGTTAATATGGGTATGAAACTCATGGGTCTAAATGGGGCATGTTAAGCCTGTTTAGATCCATTTATCATATCAACTATATAATGAGAGAGTTTTCTCTCCATCTAGAGTGTCCAGATAGGCAAAACTATTTTTTAAAACATTTTTTTTTGTCGGCTAAAACTTCCATTACTGATAAAAGATCATAAAGTACAAATATTATACATTACCCCACCTAATTACATATCCAGAACTCATTAACCTTGCTTTCTTAGCCAAGGTATCTACTATATTAACAACTCTACGGGGAACTACATAGAAGTTGAAATCAATATCGGCAATCAACCTTATAATATCCTCAACATAGCTGATAATTTGCTTATTCTTTCCTCCTATCTCTCCCTTTAAAGATCTTATTAATGTACCATGTACTATCTCTGAATCAACAAGGAAAGCCACATGATTGTAATGATGCTTCTTTATTTGTTGGACTGCATCTCTTAGCGCAAAAGCCTCAGCTTCTAAAGAAGTAGCAATTGGTTCGGTAGAGGATGAGCCTGTCATTATATCCAAACCTTTTGCATCAACAAGCTTCCATCATATATTTAAGTTTTAAAATGTTCATTTAATACACACTAAATCATATTTATATGTTTTTTATGACTAATAAAAAAATTAAATTAAAATAAAAACGTGAAAAACTAAAAAAATGAATGAAAATAAAAACTAATAAATCTAAGACTATACAAGATTTTATTAGTAATAATATGAATTTATATATATATATATATATATATATATATATATATATATATATATATATATATATTACACATGTTAAAAAAAAAATCTCAAATGTGTTTATGAATTTATAGTTGAAACATTTAGTAAAAATCAAATGACTTAACCATATATTTTCTAAAATGTGAAAAAATACTTTCTATATTGTTTTTAAAATCTATATATTTCATGAAATATGAAAGGTTTATTTCTTATTAAAAGGTTTTGTAGCTCAATAAAAAAATTCTTACATTCAATCCAACTTTTTTTTAATCACACATTAAACTTAAAAAATTATCTTAATATTTTTATTTATCAACCTATTACGAAGACCAACGTTCAACAAATAGTATCACAAAATATCAAATATTTTTCTACGATGGAAAAATTTAAAATATATATAAAGTCACAAGACGGAGATAAATGAAAAAAAAATGATAAGTAATCATACTATAAAGATTGAGTATAAAAATGATTGATAAATTTTATCTTCTAAATCATAATTGGTTATTTAGATAACATGATTTATATAATGGTCACATATATGTATGTAACAAAGTTAAAAAAAATAAAAAATTAAACGGGATCTATCGATATTGAAGTCATTGATAATCACTTCACAAATTTAAGCATTATTAATATTAAATCACAAAATTAATTTATTTTATTGAGAATCAAATATTATCTTCTATCTATAAAGATTTGGTTGTTTTATCATACATAAGTACTAAATAAATACATAAAAATTATTAAATTTAATAAAATTGTAAAACAAAAACTCGCGCGATGCGCGGGTCATATTCTAGTAAGAGAAATAAAAACCCACACTAAAAGAGTTGTTCAAAAAAAAAAAAACCCACACTAAAAGCATAATGGTGTGCAAAAAATGATCAGTTTCACATAAACAAAAATAAACCAAAACCAAAGAAAATCGATTTTTGTCAATCTATAGATTTCTTCCTCATGTGTATAAGTAGAATTAAGGTGTACGTTGCATTAACGACACCATTTGTTTATGCATTTCTTGGTTCTGCTGGACCAACGACAATACTTCTCCTTGTCTCTCCATCAATGCCACTTGACTTTGAGTGATGTCATCCAGAGAGTATAATATTTCAGCTTCTGCTTGAAAACTTCCTTCCACATTAACACTCTCAACGACTGGCTTTTCCAAAAACTCTTGAACCGGTTTCATATTGTATTCATGAACTAACAAACAATCGATGAGGACACTAATCGAAAGTGTTTCCGCAATCAAAACTTTATCAAATCTTGGAGGCAAAGAGGAAAGAATCTTCTTCACAACTTCTTTACCTTCAACCTTCCAACCACAAGACTTCATACGAAACACAAGGTCCATTAGTTTTCCAGTAAACTCATAAATTGTTTCCGAATCCTTCATTGTCATATCCTTATACTCTTTCTCGAGATCAACTAGTTTTCTAGCTTGAAATATAGGACCACCTAGTGATCTCACTAACAAAAGCTCCCATGCCTCCTTTGATGAAAAGCTATCCACGGAAAAATCTCATGGCTTAATGCAGATTGGAATAAATAAAGCACGTTCACGTCTTTCTTTTCCATCCATTGTTTCCAGCAGGCTGAATTGTACTCAGGGATTGATGATACATAATCATACTCTTCGAATTCTTGAGATGTCGATGAAGCCTCTTGCAACGGTTCTTGCTGACTTCCCTCTTCCACGACATCCCATAGATCCATAGCCTTCAAAAACGTTTTCATTTTTAAACTCCAGTACTCGTAGTGATTTCCATCAAACAAAGGAACAGAAACCGTCGTCATAAGCCCTGGATCAAAAATCAGATTTTATTCCATGAGTCAAAAATTATTATGAGCTAAAGAAAAATATCTACACACAAAAACCCTTACACTAATAGCGAGAATATCTCAATAATTACTTCAAGATCAGGCAAGAAGAAAGGAGCACGAACCCTAAAACATATATAGTCATAAATATATCTTTAAACAAACATTACGTACATTACTGGTTGCCAAACAAGAGCTAGTATAATTAAATGGGGTTAAATGGACTAAATGAGTTTATTAAAATGAGTTTTGGAACAAATAAATGGATAATCCATTTAAACTCATTTATTTAGTCTAATAATTAAAGTATTCTTTAGTATTAATAACTAAAAAAAATTTAATCATTAATTCTTGGTAAAAAAATGTAACTATTTTAAATACTAACTACAAATACTTCTTGATGGAAAAATACGGAACCACATGCTCCATGGCATCACATTTTTTGTGGGAAAACATGGAATCGTGTTTTTGGCGGGAAAAACATAACATTTTTTTTTTGTGAGAAATGTTTACGATTTGGCAAAAAAACACAAAATCACTTTTTAAGTAGAAAATGTGAAATTTAATTTTGGCAAGAAAACACGGGTATATTGTTTGGCAAAGAAACACAAATACATGAAATTGAATTTTGATGGAAAAACGCGGAATTACGTTTTTGGCGGGAAAAACATGGAATTGCGTTTTTGGCGAAAACGCGGAATTGCATTTTTGGGCGGTGTTGGAGCTGGATTCATCACCGAATCCAGTCCGCTAAAAGCCCAAGTCAAAACATGTCATTTTGACCAGATTAAATGGGCATGCGGCCCAACCTCATAAAAAGACAGAACTCGGTCAAAGGCCTAAGTCAGCTCTGCAAGCGTTGGATCAACAGATACAGAGCTAACGAGCTAGAAACGAGTCAACAGCGCGGTTAGCACAGTCGTAGGAGCGAGATTCGCGGGAAATATGCCAAGAACGTGCCCGAGATACGCAGAACCGCCCTGGATACGTGAAGCTGGATCGCAGAGCTGAATTGAGTTATAAATGTATGAAGCCCGAGCAGATTTCGCCAACTTTTCATTTACGCAAGAGCTAAAAGGCTCATCTCGAGCAGCAAGACACATCCTTCCTCGCTGAGATGCGGGAGATCTCTCAGTCGGTCGCCCAAGGATCTCTCAGTCGGTCGATCAAATATTATCTCAGAGACACCACTCCTCCCAGATTTACAACCCCTCGGTCGCGATTAGATTTTTCAGGGATCGTCGTCACCCCTACTAACGCAAACACTTATCCCGTGTTCAATCCACGCGCGAGCGGACAACCATTACCGTGGACATTCCCAATCCGAGCTCGCATAACGACTCTACTCGAATCAACGAACAGCCAATTCCACCTCCGTCGCTCCCAGAGAATGGTCAAAACACTCCAGCCGGGTGGATAAAAGCTAAGCCCAAGACAGGAACATCTACGGCCCACCTAGACGCCTCAGAAACAATCGATAACGATATGTTCTGGTTGTACGCTGAACAAACCTAAGCCGAACTTCGATTCATGAGATCCGGCTTCCAATGGGCGATAAGCTCAGCCTCGGACATAGAGGGACCATCGAGGAGACTCGGAGGACCCCCTTTATGGATCAGATCGCAAACACACCGATCAGAGATATTGGGAAGATTTAGTTTCCTGAGTTCTCCGGGAACAGCGACCCAAAAGCACACGTTAGGGCGTTTAGGCTGGCGGTAACGCAAGCCCATTTCTCCAAGGAGGAAAGGGAAGCAAGACACTGCCGCCTGTTCACGAAAAGCCTAGCAGGGCCATCCCTCGAATGGTTCGCATGACTCGATAACTGCTCAATAAGTGGTTTCGATTAGCTAATAGTTGCTTCCTTAAGAATACTCCGTGTTTATAGAAACAAGGGCCTCGAAAGCTAGCCTCTAGACACTAGCCCAGGGGCCAACCGAACCCCTACGGAGCTACATTGCGCGATTTAAAGAAGTTAAAGCCCGGATAGCTAACCTCAATGAGGTAGTCGCCATAGGGGAACTAAAAAATGACATGCGGTACACGTCGAGAGAAGCTGACGATCCACCCAACCATGCCATTAGACAATGTGCTACACCACAAAGCTTTCTACGCAATCCTCGAAAATGAAAAAGCTACCTTGGCCGAAAGATATATGGAGACTGCTAACCCCCGGGGCGCAACCTCCAAGGAAATTTACCAACAAATTTCGATTACGATGGAACAAGTTCTGCACCCACCACAAAAAGAAAGGACACTCAACAAAAGAAAGTCGCTTCCTACTAGGCTTGAGGGCAACCCTCGAGCAAGGTGCCGAGCCCGAAAAACCAAAAAAGGGTGCTGAGGCGGAACAAGCTCCACTGCAACTAGGCGCCCGAAAGAAAAAGCGATCTAAGGGCAAACGGGAGAGATCCGTGGAGGAAGAGACACCGGCGTCCCCTCCACTAGCTCCCAAAAAGAGAATTGACCTCATATTCGGGAAGCTAAGTATTTGTGGCAGATCGGTGAGATCAGTGGTCTCATCTCCTCCAACACCGAAGAAAGCAGTTCGTCCTTGGACGAAGATCCCAAAAATTTGCTGGAACTCAACTCCCTTTGTCCCGGCTAAAAGAATAGACTTGATCTTGGGAGGGTGTAAGCTATGCCGGGATTCTGTCAATTCTATAAGAACACATCAAACCAGGGTGAACACCTCGCATGCCCCCCCCCCGATAACTAGTAAAGAACCCAAACACGAAATCATATTTAGTGAACACAAAACATCCCACCTCGATAAAGCACACGACAATGCCCTCGTCATACAGCTCGAGGTATGTGGATGTCTCATGTCCAGAGTACTAATAGACACCGGAATCTCTGTGGACCTGCTCTTCTACGATGCCTACAAGAAAATGGGCGTGAGCGACTCCGAGTTGAAGGGGGAGTCGACCCCTCTAACCAGCTTCGCCGGGGAAACCACTTACTCGATGGGAACAATTCGGCTACCCATCATAGCTAGAGGCATCTACAAGTTCATCGAGTTCGTGGTGATAGACCGACAAGCTCCATTTAACACAATACTTGGACGGCCATAGATATATATGCCATGAAAGCCGTACCATCAACTTATCACCAATGCGTTAAATTTCTGACACCCAATGGGATTGAAACCATCCGAGGCAGGCAGAAAACCTCCAGAATATGCTACCTTAACGGGTATAAGCAGATCGAGAAATCTCCACAATATCAATTACAAAAACAGGCGGAGCTGACCATAACCAGCTCTCCAGCCTCAGCAATCCGCTGATGTCCAAACTTAGAGAAGACGTAGTCACTCAGGTGTGCATCGACGAAGCTTATCCTAACAAATGCGCAGGGCTAGGTTCCCAGTTGCCACCTCCGATTAGGGAGGAGCTGGTAAAATTCTTTTAAAAAAACGTTAACACCTTCGCGTGGACCACCTTCGACATGAAAGGGATCGACATCACGTCACCTCCTATGAACTAAACGTCAACTCAACCTACCAAAGACTAGTCAACAGGATGTTTGCGGACCAACTTGGAAAAATTATGGAAGTATACATCGAGGACATGTTGGTTAAATCAGCCACTCAAGAGGACCACGTAGCACACCTTCGGGACGGCTTTGTAGTCCTTAACCTGTACGGCATAAAGTTGAACCCAACCAAGTGCTCCTTCGGAGTGCCTTCCAGCGAATTCCTAGGCTAGCTGGTGATCGAAAGGGGAATAGAAGCAAACCCCAAACAAATAACTGCGTTCCTGGAAATGGCATCCCCTAAGTCCACACGAGAAGTGCAGAGATTAACCGGGAAGATAGCAGCTCTGAACCGATTCATTTCCAGGTCTATAGACAAATATCTACCTTTCTACAACCTATTGAAAAGAAATAAAAGATTTAGCTGGGACGCGAGCTGTGAAGAAGCATTCGAGCAATTGAAAGCCTATCTCAGTCAGCCACCCATATTAGCAAAACCAGTGGAAGGGGAACCCCTCTACCTTTACATCGTAGTCTCAGCCGCGGCTGTAAGCGGGGTGTTAGTCTGAGAGGAACAAAACGAACAAAAACTGGTATTCTACATAAGCAAGTCTCTATTAGACGCTGAAATGAGGTACCCGACTATGGAAAAGCTAGCCTTAGCCGTGGTCATCTAAGCCCAGAAGTTAAGACCTTATTTTCAGTCACTTGCGATAGTGGTGATTATCTCGCACCCAATCCGGACAATATTGCACAGCCCCAGCCAGTCTGGGAGATTGGCCAAATGGGCCATCGAGTTAAGCGAATACGACTTAGAGTATAGAACCAAAACCAGCGCTAAAGCGCAAGTCTTAGCTAATTTAGTAATTAAGCTAGCTCCACAAGCAGTTAACAAAACCAAACCAGGAAAAACATGGAATCTCCACGTGGATGGTGCCTCCTCGGAAAAAAGTCTGGAGTCGGAGTAAAACTCACCTCCCCGTCAGGAGAGGTGTTAGAACAATCATTCCAACTCTGTTTTCCCGCTTCTAACATCGAAGTAGAATACGAAGCTCTCTTGACCGGTCTGAAGCTAGCCTTAGGGATAGGAGCTAGAGAGATCTGGATCGTCACAAGCCAGTTTCACGGCGAATACGAAGCCAAAGTTAACCGCGTAACTCGGGACCTGGCAAAATAATTTGAAAATTTTGAATTGACCAGGATTCCCCGAGGAGAAAATATGTCAATAGATGCACTAGCTGCTCTGGCCTCATCCGGTAGATTGGATAGAAAAGCCAAGCATCGCTATAGCTACCAAGGCGAAGTAAACACAGTTACTACAAGACAGAGAGCCAGGGAATCGTAGTCGAGCTCCAGCTCCCAAGCAGGAACGAGCCAGTCACAAGATGACGCCGAGCTGTCCGACAACCCAGAGAACGAGCGAGAAGAAGATAGCCTGACCAACTCACAAGATGCTGAGGAAGCTGATGCCGCTCACAAGGCCAAACCAAGCCCCGATTGGAGGATCCGATCCTTGAATACATTATCTACAGAACAGTCCCCAGGACAAATGGGAGGCCAGAAAACTCCGAGCAAAGTGCGCACGTTTCTGGATAATACAAGGAAAGTTATATTAACGCAGTGTGGCCGAACCATGCTTCACATATATTCACGGGGATGAGGTCCACGACGTAATGTGCAAGGTGCACAATGGGTCATGTGGGAGCCATTCCGAGGGACGAACCCTAGTATTATGGATAAAAAAACAAGAATACTTCTGGCCTACCATGATGGCTAACTGCGCCATGTTCGCGACTAAATGCGAGAAGTGCCAGAAGCATGCTCTGATCTTACACCAGCCAGTCGAGATGCTGTCATCAATCTCAACCTCTTACCCATTCATGAGATGGTCGATGGAAATAGTTTGACCTTTAGTTAAGTCAGGACCAAAACAGGTTGAATACTTACTCGTCATAACCGACTATTTCACCAAGTGGATGGAAGCGGCAACTTACAAGCAAATCCACTCTGACCAGGTGAAAAAATTCATATGGAAGCATATCATATGCCGACATGGACAACCATACGAAATTGTAATAGATAACGGAATCCAGTTCAACTCAGCCACATTCAGAAATTTCTACCAAAAATGGCAGATATGCTTAACTTACTTAACTCTGAGGTACCCTTTGGGGAATGGCCAAGCCGAGACAGCTAATAAAACATTGTTAGAAAACCTAAAGAAACGGCTCAATGCCAAGAAAGAAAGGTGGAGTGAGGAGTTGCAAGGAGTACTCTTGGCATGTCGCACTACCCCTAAGAAAGCTACCAGCGAAACTCCCTTTTCCTTAGCATACGGTATATAACCAATGATACCAGCTGAAACAGCTGTACCAAGTCTTCGGAGGCTGATGTACCCCCTAACGAGGAGCTGAACGAAGAAATGCTCTGAGACGCAATAGACGTAATCGACGAGTGCTGCGACCTCGCCCTCGTCAAAATTCATAACTACCAACAAGCAGCAGCACGCTACTACAGGTCTAGTGTAAAAATCAGGCGATTCAAAGAAGGCGACCTCATCTTATGAAAAGTACAAGAAAACACAAAAAAGCCAGGTGCCGGAAAGCTAGGGATCAATTGGGAAGGTCCCTACCGAGTCACCGCTGTAGTTCACCCCGGCATCTACAAGCTCGCCAAACTCTAGAACGGAAAGACATTAAAGAGGTCATGGAACGCCATGAACCTCAAAAAATTCTATCACTAGAACTCCAAAACAAATAATCGAACTACATTATGGCTTGATCTCTTTACCGGGTACATAGGTAGCTCATCTCTCGGGCCCAACCAACCATCCACCTCAGCGGAGAGGCTGAGCTCTGCTTGATAAAGGAGAATAGTCCATTGTTTACATCTTTATAAAATCAAAAAGGCAGAGAACCTAAATTTATCAAAGATCTATAATACATCAAAATCAATTCAAGTAGAACTTGAATTCATGAGGACCTAACCGATCCCTAACTAAGACATCCTTAGGCATAAACCCATCGTTACAAGCGAAATCGATCTTAACTCGATCACATAAAAGCGCGGACTTAAGCACCAAGCCCAACATTATTATGATAAAGCATTGACCGACCGATACTAGTAACATCGCTACAAAGAGCAGCATCGAAACACTGAAGTTCACCTCCCGCGATCATACATGCCAACGAAGGAGTAGACTCGAAATCGTCACTTAGTTTAACATTTGCACTAACTCAGCTCGAATCTGAGTTAAAGAATCACAAAAATATAAATGAAAACACGCAAAGCCGAGATGAGTCGAAGTCTTGGCGAAGACGCCACTTCGAGTCCCACCTCAAAAGATGATCTGAGCCGATGAAATCAGCTGAGCTGACCCGACTCGGGTAACTCATTCGGTGATCAAAGATAAGGAAATCTTGAAACAACAAAGCTAGAGAAAAAACCAAAATATTATTCGAAAGGCCCAACGGGACGAGTTCAGGAAGGAAAACACAATATTCAAAAGCCCAAAGTGACAAGTACGAGGATTAAAACCCTCCAAGGCACCAAAACAAACCAAATGAAAACAAGTTCAACACAGCTAAAAAGAAATGGTTCATCAGAGTATTATTAAGGAAGGAAGAAGAAGTGAAGCCTCGCCAGCTGCATCAGGTGCATCGAGACCATCTCGGGTGGGCTCGACCTGCCCACTAGAACCTGCATTATCGTGCGCTACCTGGTCAACCTCCATCCCCGCAGCAACAAAGTCCTCCAAAATCTGAATGAGCGATAGCTTACTGACGGAAAAGTCAGACACCATGGCAGATTCAAACTCCCTCTCGAACGAAGGTTGCTGGGCAATCAGCTTCTCGTGTTCTTCCTCAACTGTGGTTGATCACTTAGTTAGCGCCTCCAACAGTTGGATGTTCGCATGAAGGTCCTAGAGGTGGATCTTGGCGGCGATCTCACCTTCTTTCCTCTTAAACTTATCACCAAATTCTCCATTAAGATCGCGATGACCACCACGACGGGCTGCCTTTACCTCAGCATCACGAGCGGCCTTCAGGGTGCTACCTTAATCTCCAGCCCCTGATTTAGCTCGGAAAGGTCCTTCGATTGCTCGATTACGCCACGACTCTCATCCAAAAAGAAAGCAGCCTTTTCATTAGCACGGCCGAGTTGTCCTTCCAGGTCAGCCACCGTCCCTTGAAGCATGACGATCTGGTCGGCCTGGTCGTAAAGAAGTGCCATCTTTTCTCTAAGCTCAGTAGCCTCGACCTTTGAGGCACTCAGATCAGCAGCCATCCTCTCTATAACTTTCTTCATGATATATCATGGTTTTTACCCATTTTTTTATCATGATATAGGTCCGTTTTTATCAAGTCTTTTTGGTGTTTTCCTATTGTTTTAGAGTCTTTGTAGGTCAATGATCGATTGGAGCATAATGAGAGCTTTTGGGAGGTTTTGGAGCATTGTGAACAGAGAAGCCAAAGCGATCAACTCGGATTTAACATGTTTTTCCTTGTGTCGCTATAGACTGTGTCGATCGACACACACATGTCTGACGAGAAGAAGACTGCAGAAAGGTCAGAAGTTTGGAACTCGTTGGAGAACTTTCAACCAATGGATCTACCTGGAAATTTGACACAAGATAGAGAATCGAGTTAGCTTCTGTTACGAAGTTATTTGAGGTTATTCCAACGGTTAGATCGAAAGTTATGCAAGTTTTAATGACGATATGTTAGCCTGTCCTTAACCGATCGGTTCACTGGAAAAAAAGGAAATTCCAGTTTTTCCTATTTTGATTTGGTTTTGTCATAGAGATTGAACCAAAAACGTGATTAGACCTATTTATTCTAGTTTTTAGCCATTGTTTAGGGACATCTAAAATTCTATTGAGACTTGAGAGAGGAGATTTGCAGAGTTTTTAGGAGATTTCAGACTTCCAGATTTCATCGTTTTTGAATCTCTGTATCACTTACTCTATCTCTTTTATGCAATTTATTTCATTCATAATGTTTACTGCATCTATGTATGAGTAGTTTGCTTGTTAGGTTTAGGGTAATTCTAGGGTTTGATGAGAAATTGATAGGATTAAAACTCTGTTAGGATTTATCTTTATGTTCTTCATCTAGATCAATTTAATTCTGATTTTAGGACTGATCAACTGAAATTGGATAACCTAGGTTGCTTTATTAGATGCGAAAGCATTATTAACAACCGGACATAATCTTAGATGAGCAAAATGATCAATTCTCAAAGAAATTTGGCTTAGTAATTTTGTGAACAATTGAACCTGAACTTAATGCTTGTCTTTATTCACTGAGTTTGCAAAGAAATTTGGAATTTAGGGATTTAGTCATAGATAATCTGTGCAACGAAAGTTGATTGGTTTTATATTCGTGTTTGAGTTCTAGAACTGCACTTAACAAATCCTAACGTTTTTCATCTTTTTGTCGATCGACACATACCTGTGTTTCGATCGACACGATCGTATTTTGATTCATTCCTGCGAATTACCCATAGCCTTACTCTTTTATCCAATTGATTTCTAGATCCTTGACATCATTCACTGTTTACTTTAGCTTTCTATTTTACATTAATACATTCTAACTTAGCATAATTTGAATTCTCTAATCGATTGTGTGTTTAGATTTCCTGTGGATTCAATCCCTATGTACTACATCGATCTCTTAATTTGAGAGAGTAGCTCAGGGCAAATTTGAGCCTATCAAATTTTGGCGCCGTTGCCGGGGAATCGATATTATTAATCGATTTTTGATACTAGAATTTTGTCTAAGTTCTGACATAGTCAAGCTAATGACTGAAAACAAGCGCTTAGTGGGAGGCAACCCACTGGTAAATCTACTTATTTTCGTTTGATTTTCTCTTTTGTTTACTAATTTTTAGTTTTGGTTTCAAGTGTTTCAGATTTCAAAAAAAAAAAAAAAGACGAGACGAGAAAACCATTGTGTCGATCGACACACCTGCTTGTGTGTCGATCGACACGAGCTGCAACAGGTAAGTTCTCGTTCTTTTCAATTGGTTTTTCTTTTTCTTTTTCTGTTCGTTCACCAACTCTAGGTTTGATAACACTGGGGAACACTGGGGACAATGTTGTTTAAGTCTCGGGGAGGTAGTTACTAACTTTGTGGTAGTTTTTGAGAGTCAGTCCAAAACGTTTTATTGAGTCAAAATAGTCAGTTGGAGACAATGATCCTTCTTTTGGTTTAGTGGATCGTCTCTTTCAGTTGTGTGACCATTTTTTCCATGATCGATTTTAGAATCAGACTAATGGGAAATCCTAAGGCTAACCAGTTAACTAGAGACATCTGTTACTTCCAGCATAATCCGCCAAGTTCGAGCTAATTATGCGGTCTCCTCGGTGATCGGTGTTCATAGAGCTTGACTTCTCTTTCATACCTGACAAGTGCAATCTATGTTGAAAAGAATGGTACTCCTCTCCTTTGATCTAAAAAAAAAAGTGAATGATTTGGGGTGATATGATAGTTTTTTAGTATAAGATGAAGAAATAAAATTCTAATGAGTCAGTACTCAAGAGGTGATCACCTGGAGCTCAAAAGCAGCAGTCTGAGTCCCTTAGAATGGATGTAGAGGACGAGCGATCTCACGACCCTGTCTCCTCACAAGGAACAATAGTAGTGAAAGCACTGTTTTTGAGTTTCTGAATCGAATAAGTCTGGGGGAGAGAAAGAGTACCAAAGGTTGTATGGTTCACTAGTCATGGTATAGTATGAGAATGAGTCTAGAAGGTTCTTGGCATCGAGATTTGGGACGAGACCCAGCAATGAGGATTAGCGGGTTATGTTGAGAAGTCATGGATGAATTTGGGAGACTGCGAATGTCTATGGAGAAGTACATGGTGGTCTGGTTTTGAATTGGTTCTACATTATGTGGCTTACTAGTTGAAGGGGATCGGTCCGGTACTCCAAAGGAAGGTAAGTTTCTGCGTTTTCAAACCTCTTTCACATTCTTAGTGTATGTTTTGCTTGAGGGCAAACAAATGCTAAGTCTGTGGGAGTTGATATATCATGGTTTTTACCCATTTTTTACCATGATATAAGTCCATTTTTATCAAGTTTTTTTGGTGTTTTCCTATTGTTTTAGAGTCTTTGTAGGTCAATGATCGATTGGAGCATAATGAGAGCTTTTGAGAGATTTTGGAGCATTGTGAAAAGAGAAGCCAAAGCGATCAATTCGGATTTAACATGTTTTGCCTTGTGTTGCAATAGACTGTGTCGATCGACACACACATGTCTGACGAGAAGAAGACTGAAGAAAGGTCAGAAGTTTGGCACTCGTTGGAGAACTTTCAACCAATGGATCTACCTGGAAATTTGACACAAGATAGAGAATAGAGTTAGCTTCTGTTACGAAGTTATTTGAGGTTATTCCAACGGTTGGATCGAAAGTTATGCAAGTTTTAATGACGATATGTCAGCCTGTCCTTAACCGATCGGTTCACTGGAAAAAAAGGAAATTCCAGTTTTTCCTATTTTGATTTGGTTTTGTCATAGAGATTGAACCAAAAACGTGATTAGACCTATTTATTCTAGTTTTTAGCCACTGTTTAGGGACATCTAAAATTCTATTGAGACTTGAGAGAGGAGATTTGCAGAGTTTTTAGGAGATTTCAGACTTCCAGACTTCATCGTTTTTGAATCTCTGTATCACTTACTCTATCTTTTTTATGCAATTTATTTCATTCATAATGTTTACTGCATCTATGTATGAGTAGTTTGCTTGTTAGGTTTAGGGTAATTCTAGGGTTTGATGAGAAATTGATAGGATTAAAACTCTGTTAGGATTTATCTTTATGTTCTTCATCTAGATTGATTTAATTCTGATTTTAGGACTGATCAACTGAAATTGGATAACCTAGGTTGCTTTAATAGATGCGAAAGCATTATTAACAACCGGACATAATCTTAGATGAACAAAATTATCTATTTTCAAAGAAATTTGGCTTAGTAATTTTGTGAACAATTGAACATGAACTTAATGCTTGTCTTTATTCACTGGGTTTGCAAAGAAATTTGGAATTTAGGGATTTAGTCATAGATATTCTGTGCAACGAAAGTTGATTGGTTTTATATTCGTGTTTGAGTTCTAAAACTGCACTTAACAAATCCTAACGTTTTTCATCTTTGTGTCGATCGACACATACCTGTGTTTCGATCGACACGATCGTATTTTGATTCATTCCTGCGAATTACCCATAACCTAACTCTTTTATCCAATTGATTTCTAGATCCTTGACATCATTCACTGATTACTTTAGCTTTCTATTTTACATTAATATATTCTAACTTAGCATAATTTGAATTCTTTAATCGATTGTGTGTTTAGATTTTCTGTGGATTCGATCCCTAAGTACTACATCGATCTCTTAATTTGAGAGAGTAGCTCAGGGCAAATTTGAGCCTATCACTTCATGTATTCGATCTCCTCCTTCTGTGGGATGTCGCGGAGACAGACTTTGGCGTTGGCCACTAGCTTATTGGCTGACTCCATGGCCAAAACCCGAAAGAGAACGAAAGGATTAGCCCAAGACGAATCGATCTAGACATTTAAACCAAAAGCATAAAGTCGAACCTTCCCGAACGCCGACGTCATGGCAACGTAGGGGTCACAGAAAATCAGGTTCTTGATAGATGGCATGAGGCATCCAGCAGGCTTGCAATGACGGAATAAGTGAACCAGACCCTCCGGATCATCCGTAATCGGGTAATCTTTGGCATGGGAGTAGGACCAAAAGAAAGGCTTGCTCCCACCAGAGTCGTTGGGGGAGGCAGCCCGCGCCTCCGCTTCAGCTGAGTTGGCCTGGTCAACCAAAAGAGACTGATATCTGGCCCTCTTAGATCGGTGAGAGTTCTCAGACAATTCCCGAGAGTTAAATTGAGAACCTGTTGGAGGCAGGACATGTGCCTTTTCTTTTACTGTTGGAAGAGCCACCGGTACAGGAGTAGAGGCTGGAGTGATCGCGGCGACGGTTGCAGGAGATGCCAGAGGGCTGACTGGTCTGCTGCCGCACCATCCCCGCTTTGAATCCAGTCACTAGACCAAGCGGGGAGCTCATTAGGGCGACGGAAAGTTGTTCTGCGAGACATTGTCGGAACTGGTTGAGTGTTGGAGGACAATGTGGTGTCGGGAGCAGAGAGCATGGGCGTAGCTAAGCAACAAAAAAATAAAACAACCAACATTCTTAAAGGAAGAATAGACGAACAACCAAAACCCAAGAGTCCTCAGGCAACTCAGTAATCACTTAAGAGAAAGGGAGAATACCTAAAGGACGAGGACAGATGGTGCCCTTTCTTCTCTTAGCAGCGGGAGAGCGAGATGGGGGAGGAATGATGGTGAGAAGGTAAGGCTCAAGACCAAGAGCAAGAAACGGTTTTGGCTGAGAGGCCCTAACCTGATCGAACAGATCATAAGTTGCCTTGATTGTGTCAAGGGAGAACGAGTTCTAGTGGATGGGTCCGCTGCGCAGCCAAGCTATCCGAGATGCTTTTGCGTCGTCCAACTTTTTTTTTTTGGGTTATCTGTTGGAAAAGAGAAATAAAGCGATGAGAAAAGATGAAGCCCGCACACCATAACAAACATGTAAACAGAAGATCCTAACCAACAAAGCTAGCAAAACGAGTTGGAAGGGAGTTGAATTCATCAATAGAGGATACGGAAGCAGGGGATATCTTAAAGAAAAAGTATTCTTTCTGCCAGTTCGTATCCTTGATGGAAGTAGTCCCAGTGACTATCAGCCGCCCAGCCCGATTTGACATATAAAACGGCTAGGACACTTCGAATTCTTTTTGGCCGTATACAGGTCAAGGAATTCTAAGGTAGACATGTCTCAACCATCTTCATAACATCAGACGAATGAGCCGATAGCATGGCGGAGGAAATTAGGGTTCATTTGAGGAAAAGCGAGCTCTAAAAATATTAGAATACGGATAAGGAAACGAGGAATCGAGAATGTGAGTCCACATGTAGAGAAATAGCTCGGATGCGCGCATCACCACCCAGGCCTGATAGTTTCTGGCATATTGCTCGCATTAGCCGTCGATAACTCCACCTCATCCGGACACCCAGGTCTTCCCGTAGATCAGAAAGACCTTGGGAGGACATGGACAATCGAGGGTGGGGGCGTGAATTGAGGGCGATGTCCGGCAGAACTCATGGGAATAATGAAAGGAAAATTTTGAGGTATCTAGCTGGCGGAGGAGGTCAAATCTGGACTTTGAGCAGTAAAATCAAAGTTCTTGCGAAGTAAAACCAGGTCAGCTACGACAGCTTGAGGGTAAGGAGAGAGAAGAAGTTCTTTTCTTACCTTGAAAGTCGAGTCTGACCAGGTGAAGTTAGGTAGACGTGAGAAGCGGTTTTATAAGGACTAATAGATCCAGGCGTTGAAACGGTGAAGATCTTTTACCTCCCCTTCTCATTCTGATTGCTTGGATCGTGACCGTTGATTCCAGATCTGAACTGTTAAAGTGAATATCGGCGTATATTCATTCGCGATATACGCTCAGGTGAAGCGGTGAAATACGCAGGATATACGAAAGGTTAATGATGAGTAACCGCCCATCAAGTATTTTTACTTAACACTTAATGGGTTGGGAGGCAACTGTTGGGGCTGGATTTATGACCGAATCCGGCCTGCTAAAAACTCAAGTCAAAACATGTCATTTTGACTAGATTAAATGGGCCTCCGGCCCAGCCTCAGGAAAAAGATAGAATTTGGTCAAAGGTCCAAGTCAGCTCTACAAGCGCTGGGTCAACAGATGCAGGGCTGACGAGCTAGGAACGAGTCAACAGGGCGGTTAGCACAGTTGTACGAGCATGAAATTGTGTTTTTGGTGGGAAATGCAAATTACGTTTTGGCGGGAAAACACGAAGATACGTTTTGGCGGGAAAATACGGACTTACAATTTGGCGGAAAGACAGACTTACAATTTTTCAAAAACACGGAATTGAATTGAAATATTATCTTAAACCAATTGATCAAAATTTAATTTAAAAAAAAAAAAATTTAGACAAAATAGTATTTATTAAATAATAATTAGGAATTTAACTTAAATGGCACATAAATTAGGTAATATTACTAGAAGTATATAAAAGAAATTTATTACTGATTTATTTTATATGCCCAGCGTGCCCTTGTAATTACGTTCTGACAAAAAACCTAATTACAAGAATGCCATTACTTTTGAGTGCCACGTCAGATAAAATCCGGCGTCACATAGGAAATCGCTGATGTGTATTAATGAACTCAGCCGTAAAGCATTATGGCGGTATTGACGGATGAGTTATATATACGATGTGGCTGACTTAAAAAAATTGGCTGATTTACATATACGTATAAGCCAAACGATACGGCTGAGTTACAAAACGTGACTGATTTAAGATCTTGTGGCTGACTTAAGATTTATGTGACGGCTGAGTTTACAAAAATCTACCTGATTTATGAGCTAATGGCTGATTTACATACATATATGACGGCTGATTTGTACATCGGCTGGTTGAGATATGTTTCTCACGATGATGGAATGATCATCGACTGGCTGTGTTACTAAACGGACGGCTTATCTATGAAAGGTAGTTATGGCTGATTTAAATATAATTAGCGTAAATCAGCCGTGTTTAGCTTGATTAATAGTAAACTCGGCTTTATTACGTCTGATTTATTAGCGAAAGATTAATTACTACAATAACATTCATTTGACGGCTGATTTATTTGACGATATAGCTGACATAATATTTTCCAGCTGATTTACGCCCTTTTAGGGCCTCTTTTCGAACCCAATTTTTGTTGTTTTTATTACTGAAATAGTATTCACGTTGCAACTGACTTACATTTGCATTTGATGACTGATTTAGTTAGGCTGATTTACGTTTTCGTTTTGTGGCAAATTTGCCATATAAGAAAAAAATTAATGACATCAAATCCGATTTTCCATGTCATCAGCTCCTATTTTCCATGTCATTGTTAGAGTTTTATGTTGTGACGCCGTGTCTTCTTCTTCATCATCTATTTACCTTCTTTATCATCTGATACCCAGAAACTTAATCGTCACCCTCTTCATCTATTTTCCTTCCTCATTATATTTTTTTCATTGATCTTTGTTCGAGATCTTATGGATCCGGTAATTACGTATTCAACATCAACGGTAGAGGGTGTAGAGTTCTGTATTTAAATGATGAAACAACACACGACGAACTTGCGAAGTCGGTACTCGATGATTACGGATTGAACTAGTCGAGCCATCAGATTCAGCTGAGCTACATGTTCTCGAATAAAACTTTGAAACCAATGGCGCACGATACTCCACCAGTTTACGTCTCCAATACTCGACAGTTGATAGGTTTTCTAAGCCTAAGGAAATTTGAACAACTACGTCTCTGTGTAGAGATTACGGAAAAAAGGAGAGCGAAATTAGTCGGAATAACGAAGTGAGAGAGAAGAAGAAAAGATTATTCAGTTATGGCTCAAAAGTATAATCTACATACGAAGATTATGGTGGTTTCAGTAATGATAATTGTCGTGGTGTTGAAACAAAATACGATGATAAACGCGACGATGAAGACATGGATTGTGCAAGTAAAATGGAAGGTGAAGAATACGAAGTAGGCGGAGAAGACGAAGTAGGCGAACAAGACAAAGAAGATGATGAATTTGAAAGCCGATTTGATATGTTTGACAACTCGGATGGTGCTTCATCTGAAGATGATAACTTCAGTTCATACGGTGAGTCTACCGCCTAAGACAAAGATTCACCGATGCTACCGCCTAAGAAGAGAGCTCATAACATGTCGGTGAGCGGATCGAAAAGGAATCCAGAGGTTCTAAGGTTCGAGATGTCTTCGCTAAACTTCGCGGTAGGGCAACGATACGAGAGTAAAGCCGATTTGGAGAAACGACTGAAACTTCTTACGGTGAGAGATCAATTTGATTTTGATGTAGACGTATCCAATTCGGACACACTCATTGTTAAGTGTTGGGTTGATGTATATCTCTGGAGAGTTCGTACTTCTACACAAGGGGAATTACCGGCATTTTATGTTCGTATTTACGATTCGGAGCATACATGTTCTGTAACTGAGCGTTCTAATCGATCTCGACAAGCAACACCAGATATTTTAGGCCAGTTGTACAGGGATTATCTCGGCGACATTGGTCCGTCAGTTCGACCTAAGAGTGTCGGAATAACTATCAATAAGCATTTTGGTGTAAAGGTAATTATTAGTACGTTGTGGAGGTCAAAACCAACTCAATTGAATTTGTCAAGGGTTTTTAAGGAAACGAGATCTATGGAAAGAATTCACAAGAACAATTAGAACAAAGACAAAAATATGAAAATAGCGTTAAGAAAGCTTTATTGATCTGTTGCTAAAGTGTTTGTGCGAAAAGTTGTGGATCCCGTTTTGGGTGAATACAATGAGCTTTATATAGTGAAATATCCAAAATGGGCCAGCTAATAAAATGGGCTTGGCCCACTAAACAATAAATCTAATTTAGGTCCATTATTCAATTAAGCTCATTTTGCTTATGGGCTTAATGTCATTTTGGGCCTAGATTGACTTCGTCGCTATATCGATCTCACATGGGTAAAATCTGACCCCAATAGTTAGCCCCCCAGCTTGGTAGTATCGAGTTATGATGATGCCAAGGTAAAATTTTCTGGAGTCTGAGATCGATATGTTGGACTGCGAAGTTGCCAGGCGTGGACGTCTTGTCATCGAACTCGGGAAGTTCTTGTTATTTCGCATCGAGCTGATGTCTGCGTGTTTTCCTGGGCTTATTTTCTTTTTATTGTCTTAGGAGACTGAGGAGGTTGATGGTCTTGTTGCGTTAGTGGACTTTGAGGCGTGCTAGAAAATTTCAGGAATTTTTCCAAAAACAAAGTGATTTTAGAAAATTCTCCAAGTATAAATAAGTCTGCTTCCCTGGAGTTATTTTCCACCAATTCACTTTTTCCTAAGCATAAGGTAAAAATCATCTTCTTTTTTCTTCTTTATTGTTATTTTTTTTTGTAGGATTTTTTTTGTTTTCTTGTATTCCGTCGACCATCGCCGGCCTTGCCTCTCATGTCGCCAGCCTTGCCTCTCCTGTCGCTGGCTTGCCTCTCCTCCGACGCATCTCGATTCTCCGACAAAAACTGAGGTGGCGACGAGACTCTACCACCGTCAATTTCGGCATCCGCGTGCGACCGTCAATTTCGGCATCGTCGAACTCCATAGCGGCGAGCTTCGGCAGGGCAGTGTCGCGAGGGGAGAGAGAGAGAGAGCAGCCGCGTGCGACCGCGATATTCCGGCGAGATCCGTCCATAGTCGGATCTGGCGAGTTGACTCGGCCCAGTTGACTCACTGAGTTGACTCGGCCGAGTTGACACACTGATTCGGATCGTTGATCTTTGGTACACCGGAGAGGTGAATTCAGGAGGATGGTTTCTGATTCCACGGACTCGCAGCTTGACGGTTCGAGCGACTTAGATGATTCCGGAGATATGGTCGCTGATCCCTTCCTTGTCGGAAGGAGAATGGTTCTTTCGTAAGCATCCGACACTGGTAGTTTGTCGAGACCAGTCTACTCTGGCGCTCTAGTCGCGGTTGATGAGGTTACCGATGAGATTGATGTTCGTCCGGCTGCCAAGAAGCCGAGAGCAAAGCGGAGAGAAACCGATCCGCCTGGATCCACCATGTCAACTCCGAAATCTTTGGACTCCCTCAATGCTTGCTTTGGTTTCCCGACGAAATCGAGCTAGTTGTTCCTTGCTCAGATGCACGGGCAGATCATCCTCCAGAGGGCTATTTCACTCTGTATGAAGCATACTTTTATGCGTGCTTCCTGTGGTTTCCGATCCCTGGCGCTATTCTTGACTTCTTATGGAGGACCAACCTTGCTGTTGCTCAGATTACGCCTAGCGGGATGCGCCACTTGGTCGGAATTATGGTACGCAGCTATGAGTGTGGCTGCGAAGTCGGAGTTGACCATCTATTGAGTTTTCTTGAGGTTAGAAAAACTAGCTGCAAAGGCAAATTCCTTTATTTCCTTAAGGGCAAACCGGATCACCAAGTCGTCGGGGATTTTCACAACATAGATCGTTTTTGGTCGGAAAAGTATTTCTTTGTGAAAATCAATGAAGCATCTATTGGTTACGATCATCTAGACGTGCTTCGAAAGAGATGGGGGACTCGCGGTAGCAGACCCTGCCGCGCTCTTGTGTTTTCCATTCCTTGATAGTTTTAAAGTCAACGTTTCTTTGCTTGCCTACATACGGAGGTTCGCGATTCTAACCATTTTCTCTCGTTGTTGTTTTTGCAGTCTTGAGTCGAATTCAGAGGTTGCCGAGTGACTTATTCGTTCTCCGCGATATACTTTATGCTGAGAAGTGTAGCTGGAAGGAAGACTTTTCTTTACGCAGAGTCAGAGAAACTCGTGTTCGTCGCTTCGGAGTTACTTCGCAGATTTCTTTGCCAGAGATGCCGAACAACGTAACGAAGCCCTCTGCTCAGGAGAGGAGAGCTGCCGAGGCCAGAAGAGGATATAACACGAGAGTGTCAGTTCCAAGAGCAAGCACTGTTGGAACCCTTGCACCAAGGCAGCGTCATCCAGCGTTGGAGTGAAATGATGTCGTCATCACTGAACGTCGATCTGAACCTTCTTATAGGCGTCATGATGATGCGCATGGAAGGGATGATGATGCTGGGGCAAGTCATAAGCGTTCCCGAGAAGACAGGGGCAAAGATATTTCTGGCGGAGAAGGCCCAAACAGATCAAGTCGCGCATTGACTCCTCGACGTGATCATGTGGCGACGGACTCATCTTTTCCTTCTGGTTCGAAAAAATCTTTTAGCAGTGCCGAGCTGGCGGAGTCGTATCTGTCCAAGATCGTCTTCCCAGGCACTGAGTTTCCCCCTCCAGAACAAATGTCGAAGAAGAGTTCTTACTCAAGCATGGCCCTTGACTGCATGACGGTAAGACTTCGCGGCTACTCTTGTGGGATAACGATTTCTTTTTCCCTTCTTTTTGATTTTCTAACTTGTTTTGCTTGATTTGTTTCTCTGTTTGGCAGTTTCTTTCTTCGCTTAATAAGGTTGCGATTGACTACGAGGTGACTGCTCGCGCACTGACTCGTCAGCTTGCTAACGTTCAGAAGGCTTGTGACCATCACAAGAAGCAGAAAAAGGACGTGGAGGATCGCGTTGTTACTCTCGAAGCTGCTATGAAGGAAATCAAGGATAGGCGTCGCGAGATGGATGGGACGATTACAGAGTCTGGATCCGAGAGGAAGCGTCTTCAGAAGGAAGTTTCTGACCTTACCACCCGCTTAGATGTTGCTGCCAAACTGCAAGATGCGGCTATGCAACGAGCTGTTGACGAAGCGAAGAGTGAACTGGCGGCGAAGTTTGAGGCGAGGATCGTCCGTGCTACGGAGAATATTCGAGCGATCAATGGCTAACCAAGGATTGATATAATTGATCTTCCTGAAGTCCGGAGTAACATTGAGTTCGTAAAGTTGCTTCAGAGTGACAAGGCGCCTGATCTTGGCGAAGAGCTCGTTGAGCTTGAGAAGCAGGAGGTAGACCTATCACTTGCAGACGAGGTGTTTGCTAATCATGTGTGCGAGCTTGAAATGATCCTTGAGGATTCACCGGTTATCGCGACTGATGATCGAGTTGAGGAGTTGAAGATTCTGGTTTACGGATATGTTCCCGTGAACAAGTCCGCTCCAGCAATGAACACCGAATTTAGATGAGCGATTTGTTGTGTACTGGGTTTCTGAGTTGAACATTCTGGTTTACAGATATGTTCCCGTGAACAAGTCCGCTCCAGCAATGAACACCGAATTTATATAGCGTGCTTTACCCGCTGGGGATGTAGAAAGTTCGTCACTGTGGCCAATAGCAGCGAGTTAACAAGGAGAAGAAGTCTGTTTCAGAGAAGACTTTGGATGGATATGCAAGTGAAAACTTGGCTTCTGATAATTGATTTTTGATAAGTTTGCAAGTGAACACTCGGCTTTTGATAAGTTTGCAAGTGAATACTTGGCTTTTGATAAGTTTGCAAGTAAACACTTGGCTTTTGATAAGTTTGCAAGTAAACACTTGGCTTTTGATAAGTTTGCAAGTAAACACTTGGCTTTTGATTTATTCAATACGGCAAGCCGTGTACAAAGAGGGAAGTATACGAGTATACGTACTCATTCCCCCCCCCTTTTTAAGATAGGGGATAGCTAAACCCACCCGAAGATGAGCTGTCTACGTACCCTGTTTTAGGGATCAAGCCGTCTCGTTGTTCATGTTGTTTGATATAAAGTATCCTAGTGAAAATACTTTTTCAGATGTCGCGCATTCCAAGAGTGTTAGACTGGTTCACCGATCGTGTGGGCGAGTTTGTAGACGCCTGGTTTTACTACTTGAGTGACGATGTAGGGTCCTTCCCAATTAGCTCCGAGTTTCCGGCGTTACGTTCTGCTGTGTTTTGGAAAACTTTCCGGAGGACCAAGTCTCCTTCGTAAAACAGGCGAGCGCGAATGTTAGAGTTGTAGTATCTTGTCGTGGCGTATCGATAGTTGGTTATTCTGTTCAACGTTGTCTCGACTTGATGAGTTTTGATTACAGTGATGTTAAGGCACGTTGTAAGCTCTTAAATGCTCACATTAGTGCTCGTAATCTCTTGTTCAAAATTCTCCCAAATACTAGCAAGACTGTGCTCGAGATTTTGGATATATCTCGCGTTGCTTTGGATGTCTTCGGTGTTAAACTTGTGCATCTGGGACTATGCAACCCTTAAGTCAAATGCGGCGCGCTCCAGCTGCGCTTGCATCTTGGCCATCTCGTCGTTCTGATTTTGGAGCAGGGTCTTGGGTTCCTGTTCGAGCTCGAACTGCTTGGTCCAGTAGAGATTTCCTTCTTCGTTAGCGATATCTTGGTCGCGTTCGATGTCTGCGCTGTTCCGACGAGCCTGGGATCTATCTCTCCCTTTATGTGCGATCATACCAGCACTAATGCACCGGATCCCATCAGAACTCCGCAGTTAAGCGTGCTTGGGCAAAAGTAGTACTAGGATGGGTGACCTCCTGGGAAGTCCTCGTGTTGCACCCCTCCCTTTATGTGCGCTGCAATTTCTTGAGGTGCGTGTCCGACGGGGGTTGTCTATGCCGACCATTCGCGTGATCCCTCCTGAAGCAGCATAGCATTCCTGCGTGATCCCTCCTGAAATTGCTGGTCCTGTATCCGTTGTTCTGTTGGCTCGTTATGGAGTTGGATATGCCGTTCGCAGCGACGGTGGCTGTAGCACATCACTTCTAGTTCTCCGTATAGTGCGTAGCGCCGAGACGCTGTGGTCGTGCGACTTGAACCGCCCAAGTGATAGTCGCGCTCTACCCGTCTTGTGTGCCTTACTTGCCGTTGTGAGAACCTTCAGCTTGTCCTCCTGCTCTGCTGACTTTTTGAGAATCGTCTTCAACATGTCTTTTAGTTCGTCCAAGGCTGCCGCATTCGCCGCGGTGACGTTGACAGTGCCGTTACATGCCTGGTTGCTCTTGGTGCCCGTGTCGTCTGGCTGCAATGCCGAAGTGTCCTCACTGCTTATGCTGCTACTGTTCATGTTGTCTGGCGGCAATGCCGAAGAGTCCTCGCTGCTGATGCCGCTGCTGCTGCTTCCGTTGTTGCTGCCGTCGCTAGTGCTGTCACTGCTGCTACCGCTACTGGTCATGTTGTCTTGCGGTGATGCCGAAGAGTCCTCACTGCTATTGCCACTACTGCTGGTAGCCGTAACGAGGGAATCCAGTCGGCTTATCACCGTGTTGTTGAAGATATCCTGCTTCTTTGATTTTTTAAGGATTTCTTCGAACATGTTATTTATCTGAGCTAGAGGGTCGAGATTTTCTTCTGTGGCAGGCGGCATTTGTATTTACGTAGACCCGCCCGCCGCGGTGTTCTTCTCTCTGGGCTTGTCTGTAGCGGTGTTTTTGATGTAGATCCATCCGCGACGATTTCCTTCGGGTTGTTGTCGCTGTTGTCTCCGGGTTGATCTTCTGCGGGAATCTCGGATACGTCATCGATGGTCATCTTTGCTGAGTCTTGTCGTGGTGTAATTCTTTTGTGTAAGAGAGTCTCAAGTTCTCCTTAGACGGCGCCAAATTGTGGAGGTCGAAAACAACTCATTTCAATTTGCAAGGGTTTTTAAGGAAACGAGATCTCTGGAAAGAATTCACAAGAACAACTAAGAACAAAGACAAAAACAAGAAAATAGCGTTAAGAAAGCTTTATTGATTTGTTGCTAAAGTGTTTGTGCGAAAAGTTGTGGATCCCGTTTTGAGCTATATATAGTGAAATATCCAAAATGGGCCAGCTAATAAAATGGGCTTGGTCCACTAAACAATAAATCTAATTTAGATTCATTATTCAATTAAGCTCATTTTGCTTATGGGCTTAATGTCATTTTGGGTCTACATTGACCTCGTCACTATATCGATCTCACAGGGGTGAAATCTGACCCCAACATACATTGCAGCTGACTTATTTGTATAGTACAACTGATTTTTAGTACGTTTTGGCTGACTTATTTGTATAGTACAGCTGATTTTTAGTACGTTTTGGCTGACTTATTTGTATATTACAACTGATTTATTAGTACGTTGTGACTGACTTCTATTTCAGCTGATTTATTGGTACGTTGCAGCTGACTTATTTGTTTATTACAGCAGATTTACTTGTACTTTATGTTTTCCGTGTGGACAGATGGATTATTGGAAATCACATAGGACGCTAAAATTTGCAAGGGAAATCGATATGAGAACTCCTGAGAGTGGGTTTGAAGACTTGCCTCCTTACATATATATGATAAGAAGGGCAAATCCGGGTACGGTTACGCGTCTTCAAATTGATGAGTTTGGAAGATTCATGTATGTGTTCCTTGCGTTTGGTGCGAGCATAAATGGGTTTCCTTTCATGCGCAAAGTTGTCATTGTCGACGCTACGTTTTTTAATGGTAAATACAAAGGGACACTTCTCACAGCACTAGCTCAGGATGGTAACTTTCAGATTTTTCCAATAGCCTTCGGTGTGGTTGACACTGAAAATGATGATTTATGGCATTGGTTTTTTACGCAACTAAAAATTTTGATTCCTGACGATAAGGCTCTTGCGATTATCTCGGACAGGCATAATTCGATAGGAAAAGCAATTGGAAATGTGTTTCCGTTGGCTTCTCGTGGAATTTTCACTTACCATTTATATAAGAACATTTTGCAACAGTACGAAGGAAAAGATGTCTTTCGTCTGGTGAAGAAACCGGCAAACTGTTTTAGGGTTTCTGACTTTACTACGATGTTCGAGGAGATTGAAGCGATTAATCCGGAACTTCATGGCTACCTCCAAAGAGCTGATGTCCGACTGTGGGCGCGTGTTCATTTCCCGGGCCAAAGGTACAATTTGATGACTACGAACATAGCAGAATCAATGAACAGAGCACTATCAAATGCTAGAAGTCTTCACATTGTTCGACTATTAGAATCGATATGGGTTATGATGACCAGATTGTTTGAAGAACGGAGAGAGGAAGCGAAATCGCAGCTAACCACGCTTTCGCGTGGTGTCGAGAAACTGCTACATGTAAGTCAGCCATTGCAGTTCATAAGTCAGTCGTTATTGTTCCATAACCCAGCCTTTATGATAAGCCAGCCGTAATGTTTTTTAATTTTTTATGTATTTTAAATAGGGTAGTGTCATTGTTTCCAGACTTATGACGGTACAAAGGATTGATCCTTATCACACGAAAGTTACATTGGATCATCTTTGCATATTATAAATTTGGAAACGAGAAAATGCACATGTCGGCGTTTTGAATACGAGAAATTACCATGCGTGCATGCAGTCCCAGCTGTCGAGGACACGAAAATTTGTCGTATATTCTTGTGCAGTCCTTACTACAACAGCAGTTATTTGGTAAACGTATACGCTGAGTCGATCATGCCGATAGATTCAGCGGTCCAAGTTCCAAATAACGTTGCTAACCCACCGTGCTTGCCCCCGTTTGTTCGTCAACAACCAGGAAGGCCTAAGAAAAGTAGGATGAAATCTGCTTTAGAAGTTGCCCTTGAGAACAAACGTCCTAGGAAACGACACACATGTTCTCGTTGTAAACAGTCTAGGCATAATGCAAAAACTTGTCCGATTTAAAAGTGTTGTTTGGATATGTATGGATTTGTGTTTTTGTTATTGCGACAAATCAGCCGTAAAGATTGAATTATTGTCAATAAACGACTGACTTATGATTACAATACAGCTGATTGTCAATAAACGAATGAGTTATGATTACAATACGGCTTATTGTTAATAAACGACGATGAGATTGGGTTAGATGAGGAAGACATTTTCTTTCGAAACTTTAGAAGAAGAAGATGGTAAGTCGTCCAAACGCGTAATATTTTAAAAACAAATCATAATATCTTAAAACAAATAATATTTAAAAAAGATTAGAGTTCCCAACAGATTAATCATTACTCCTAGTATAGAGAGTCATATAACTATCAGTATAGAGTCTCGAAAGTACGAAACATCGCAAAATAATATTGAATAAATAATGTTTTTTTTCCCGCCGAAATACGAAACGTCGCGAGATAAATTACACGTTGCGGCTGACTTATATGCACCTAATGGCTGACTTATATGCATCTAATGGCTGACTTATACGAAACTAATAGCTGACTTATATGCATCTAATGACTGACTTATATGCACCTAATGGCTGACTTATATGCACCTAATGGCTGACTTATATGCACCTAATGGCTGACTTATGACATGGTTTGGGAATGTCATAAATTTGGGTTTAGGGTTTATGTATCGAGTTCTTTAGAGTGACCACTCGCAAATTCAAAAAGAACATATATCTTAACAATTAGATACCATTCAGATAGTCTAGGTTTAGGTTACAAGAGCTTCAACGTAACTTTATAAAGTACTGAGTTATATACACACGATGTTAGGGTATGTTTAGGGTATGTTTAGATAGTTGAAAGAGAGCATATACCTCAACATTATTTATCTCACCAATTAGATACCATTCATATTGTATAGGTTTAAAGTATTGAGTTATATACACACGATGTTAGAGTATGTTTAGATAGTTGTAAAAGAACATATACCTCAACATTATTTATCTCGATTTTAGGGTATGTTTGAGGTTTGGCTGAGTTATATACACAACAGGGCTGCGGTATGTCTTAGTTAAGACTGATTTGTGTTTTTGTTACAGCGATAAATCAGCCGTAAAGTAAGATTGAATTATTGTCAATAAACGGCTGACTTATTATTACAATACAGATGATTGTCAATAAACGATTGAGTTATGATTATAATACGGCTGAGTTATGTAGACTTGTCGAGTAGTCTATGGCACTTTTAATATTTAAATTTGGCAAATTGTGGTACTTAATCTATAAGGTTATAAGATTATTTGCTGTGAAAATTGAGATTGGTAAAGATGATTTGGAAAATTGTATTTCAATTTCAAGATGATTTGCTACAAACAAGATATAAGTTCATTAAAACAAGCCATAGTTATTATAGAGCTAGAGAGAGAAAACTAGCTAGTCATCGGATCCATACTACATAGATTATGAGTTCACTAAAACAAGCCATAGTTATCAAACAACTTGGATGGAAACTAGAGGCATCATGCCTTGATCTTGGAGCAGAACTTGAGAATAGGAGGAGATGCTTTGTCTTCCCAAACCAACTCCAACACAAAAGATTTGTACGGTTTAACGCCAATAGCTTTGATGAATTCTCTAACCCCTGAACCAAAGCGCAACCTCATATGTATGTATGCCACGCATAGATACACTGGCCACTCTACTCCATGTTTGTCCAAAAGAGTAATCTCCTTCCATCCTGCTTTTTCCATCTGGTGAGCCCTAGTGAAGCTCACTAGAATATGCTGCATAAGAAAGAGACAATAAGCTCTTGACAAAGCATCAATAACGAAAAAAATAAGTGAACAAAACTTCTTCAAGAGAGATAACTTAAACTTACAAGTCTAGAATCTTTGAGACTAGCTAGTGTGACAGTTAGTGTCACAAATCGGTTTTCACTACTCTCACCGGTTTTTCTCTTCTTCTCTTTGCTGCTATGTTTTGTGGATATGTTGTCCTGCTCCTCCTCCTCCTTCTCCCCCTCCACATCATCATCATCATCGATGTTGTTGCTAGACTGTACATATTGAATCTCACAACAACTAGGTCCAGGACCAGTGACGTGGAACAAAAAATCTCCTTTGTGTCTGAAAATGATGAAGTCTCCGACTCGGAAATCATGAGCAACTGCGAACTCTTTCCATCAAAGGTGAGTCTCCGACATTCCATCTTAATTTTCCATGTTTTCTCACACGCGTCCGACTTAAGCTCCATCATATTTAATGGAACTAATGGCTGACTTATATGCATTTAATGGCTGACTTATATGCACCTAATGGCTGACTTATATGCACATAATGGCTAACTTATATGCACCTAATGGCTGACTTATGGCATGGTTTGGGAATGTCATAAATTTGGATTTAGGGTTTCTGCATCGAGTTCTTTTGAGTGACCACTCGCAAATTCAAAAAGAACATATATCTTAACAATTAGATACCATTCAGATAGTCTAAATTTAAGTTATAAGAGCTTCAACGTAACTTTATAAAGTACTGAGTATATACACACGATGTTAGGGTATGTTTAGATAGTTGTAAGAGAACTTATACCTCAACATTATTTATCTCACCAATTAGATACCATTCATATTTTATAGGTTTAAAGTACTGAGTTATATACACACGATATTAAGGTATGTTTAGATAGTTGTAAGAGAACCTATACCTCAACATTATTTAATTTAGGGTATGTTTAGGGTATGTTAGGATATGTTTAGGGTATGTTTAGATAGTCTTAATTGGGACTCTATTTCATTTACACTTTTAATGAAAGCTTATCATGCATAAGTCAAATACAATACAATAAACGGGTTCATGTCTCGAACTGCCTAAACATATTAAAAGTTCCTTCATGGAGGATCTCTGATGCCATCTTTACCCGTATACCCTGAATATTCGCATCATTTATCCCATCGAAAGTTAGACCAAGCGCTAGACACTCGAAAAACTTCAATGCATACACCCCACAGTCACCAACTTGGTCGTTTTGTGGGATGTATTTGCCTTTCCTCCTTTGGAACGGAAACTGCTTGAATCTAGGTTTTCGGAGATTGGTAGGAACTAATTCGTTCATCATTGCAGGGATCATTTGCATAAACGGCCTAAATGCATCTAGGATTTTCTGTTCACTTTCGGGTGTTACCTATCCAATGATGGGATCGTAAGCATCGATATTCTCCTTAAGAAGGTCCACGTGAAATGCCACCCAGTGATCTCCTCCAGTTTGTAGAACTCCGTACAAGTGATCGACATCTTCTAACCACTTCTTGTTTGTTGGCATGTCTGGGGGAATTTTGCCGTTTACTAACGCCTCATACCCAGTACCTTTGAACTTAAACATCTTTGGTTTGATCTTGAACTGTGGATAATCAATACACCATCCTGAAGTAAACCAAGCGTCCAAAAATCCAATTCGCTTGGAGTAGAATGGGGAGGGATCTAGCTTGGATTTTTTATGACGAGTCTCATATACGCAGCAATATGCTGTACAAAGAGAATCAAGTCAGCCCAAAATTAAACTTAACTCAGCCCCATATAATATATAACTAAGACATAAAACATACTTAAGCCTACATAACTCAGACATATAATAAATAACTCAGACATTAAGTATATTTAACTCAGCCCCAACAGTATACTTACATTATCAAACAGCCATCCATAATTTGGATTTGGCCAATACTTTCTCTCAGTTATGAGAATTCTGTAGAACTCGATATTCTTAGCAGCCTCTGTAAGTGGAACATCCCTAAAACAATTAAACAGAAGTTAGTTTAGGCAAATATTGCTAATAGCTGTATTAACACATGCTCTAAAGGGTCATACTTGATGGCTTTAGGTGATCCAAAAGTTTATCCACTTTAACCGGATCAGCAGGTGAGAGAGGATCATAGATTGCCGGTGAAGGTTCATAATTTTTCCTCATGCACGTCGTTCCATTGTCTCCAATATAAGGAAAAACTCGTGCTTGAGGATCATTTTCTAGCCTTGCTGAAAACCCATCATGAGATAATTGAACACTTGACTCCCGATAAGCCTTAATTCTCTCAAACCTAATCCTTTCCTCTTCTTCCTCATCAGACTCCGACAACAGTTCGTTATTTTGCGCGACAATTTTGTCGGTGACATCCTCAATCTCACTGTCGTTTCCAATATGTTTCTTCTTTGTAAAAGGTATTCTTATTGTATTGTTTGATGGTGGGATAGTCACTTCTGTAGGTTTCGGATCGTCGTTGCCTTTACGATTCCTCGTTGTCCTTCTTACTGGCCCCTGGTTTTTTAAAGTAGCGGCCTCCTTCTTCTTTAAAGCAGCGGTCTCCTTCTGTTTTTTAACCTCAGGCTCCTACTTTTTTGCCTCAGCCAATTTATTTTTCTTAGCAAGAGAAATAGTAACGAAATGACCCACAACTTGTAAATCTGGTCGAGTGAAGAAAATGACCCACAACTTGTAAATCTGATAACAGTCGTACATGGGGAAAGGTTTGTTAGAGGTTTTTGGGATGTGAAGAGCAATGAGAACAAGAAAAAAATGAAGGCTGCAGTTTCGTTAGATTCCGAGCAACCCCCCGCAAAAAAAGCAGAAAGCTAAGAAAAACCAGGAAGTAAGCAATAATGAGATTGTGTTGCAGCATGGTAGTGAGGAGGATATGGGGTAAAAGACAGATTTGACGACCGTAGTGAATATCCTGGGAAATCTTGTCAGAAGATTTGACAACTTTGACAACTTTGCTAGTAGAATAGAGAATGTTGAGTCGCAGTTAACCGCCTATAACACAAAATTTGGAGAGATGTCAGATTTGAAGAAGATTATTGGTGATACAGTCCAAGCTGCTGTAGAAGAAAGAGTTGCATCTATTGAGAATGATCGGATGCAAATGAGAGAGCGTCTGAAGGCTCTCGAGGCACGGAATAGTTTCCAAAAGGATGATAACCTCTCAAAAGTCAACAACATCCAGCAGAAATCCGTTAATACTCGAAAGGTACGTTATAGCTGAGTTATGGTTACATCACGACTGATTTATTCTTATTAGTCTCGGCTGAGTTGTGTTTATATGTTAATACAGCCGAAGAAGGACGAGTTTAAAAGTCCTAAACCAGTCAACAGCCTCCTGACAGCCTCAAAGGTACGTTACAGTTGATTTATGTTTATTTTTGACGGCTGAGTTATGGTTACTTTTGACGGCTGAGTTATAGTTACATAACGACAGATTTATTCTTATTATTCTGGCTGAGTTATGTTTATATGTTGATACAGCTTAAAATTCCTGAACCAGTTCATATGAACAAAGTGAAATTGAATATCAAAGATCCTAAGACCACTGATTTGCAAAAGAAATTGGCTGAGGAGTTTGGTAATGACGAAGAAACAGTTGATTTCGTTACTATTTCTCTTGCTAAGATAAAAAAATTGGTTGAGGCAAATAAGCAGGAGCATGAGGTTAAAAAGCAGAAGGAGACCGCTGCTTCAAAGAAGAAGGAGGCCGCTGCTTTAAAAAAAACAACAGGGGCCAGTAAGAAGGACAACGAGGAATCGTAAAGACGACGACGATCCGAAACCTACAAAAGTGACTATCCCAGCATCGAACAATAGAATAAGAATACCTTTTACAAAGAAGAAACATATTGGAAACGACAGTGAGATTGAGGATGTCACCGACAAAATTGTCGAGCAAAATAACGAACTGTTGCCGGAGTCTGATGAGGAAGAAGAGGAAAGGATTAGGTCTGAGAGAATTAAGGCTTATCGGGAGTCAAGTGTTCAATTATCTCCTGATGGGTTTTCAGCGAGGCTAGTAAATCCTCAAGCACGAGTTTTTCCTTATATTGGAAACAATGGAACGACGTGCATGAGGAAAAATTATGAACCTTCACCGGCAATCTATGATCCTCTCTCACCTACTGATCCGGTTAAAGTGGATAAACTTTTGGATCACCTAAAGCCATTTAAGTATGACCCTTTAGAGCATGTGTTAATACAGTTATTAGCAATATTTGCCTAAACTAACTTCTGTTTAATTATTTTAGGGACGTTCCACTTACAGAGGCTGCTGAGAATATCGAGTTTTACAGAATTCTCATAACTGAGAGAAAGTATTGGCCAAATCCAAATTATGGATGGCTGTTTGATAATGTAAGTATATTGTTGGGTTTGTTAAATATACTTAATGTCAGAGTTATTTATTATATGTCTGAGTTATGTCGGCTTAAGTATGTTTTATGTCTTAGTTATATATTATATGGGGCTGAGTTAAGTTTAATTTTAGGCTGACTTGATTCTCTTTGTACAGCATATTGCTGCGTATATGAGACTCCTCATAAAAAAATCCAAGCTAGATCCCTCTCCATTCTACTCCAAGCGAATTGGATTTTTGGACGCTTGGTTTACTTCAGGATGGTGTATTGATTATCCACAGTTCAAGATCAAACCAAAGATGTTTAAGTTCAAAGGTGCTGGGTATGAGGCGTTAGTAAACGACAAAATTCCCCCAGACATGCCAACAAACAAGAAGTGGTTAGAAGATGTCGATCACTTGTACGGAGTTCTACAAACTGGAGGAGATCATTGGGTGGCATTTCACGTGGACCTTTTTAAGGAGAAGATCGATGCTTACGATCCCATCATTGGACAGGTAACACCCAAAAGTGAACAGAAAATCCTAGATGCATTTAGGCCGTTTATGCAAATGATCCCTGCAATGATGAACGAATTAGTTCCTGCCAATCTCCGAAAACCTAGATTCAAGCAGTTTTCGTTCCAAAGGAGGAAAGGCAAATACATCCCACAAAACGACCAAGTTGGCGACTGTGGGGTGTATGCATTGAAGTTTGTTGAGTGTCTAGCGCTTAGTCTAACTTTCGATGGGATAAATGATGCGAATATTTAGGGTATACGGGTAAAGATAGCATCAGAGATCCTCCATGAAGGAACTTTTAATATGTTTGGGCAGTTCAAAACATGAACCCGTTTATTGTATTGTATTTGCCTTATGCATGATAAGCTTTCATTAAAAGTGTAAATTAAATAGAGTCCCAATTAAGACTATTTAAATCAGCCCTAACTAAGACATACTGCAGCCGTGTCGTGTATATAACTCAGCAAAACCTCAAATATACCCTAAAATCGAGATAAATAATGTTGAGGTATAGGTTCTCTTACAACTATCTAAACATACACTAACATCGTGTGTATATAACTCAGTACTTTAAACCTATACAATATGAATGGTATCTAATTGGTGAGATAAATAATGTTGAGATATAGGTTCTCTTACAACTATCAAAACATACCCTAACATCGTGTGTATATAACTCAGTACTATAAACCTATACAATATGAATGGTATCTAATTGGTGAGATAAATAATGTTGAGGTATAGGTTCTCTTACAACTATCTAAACATACACTAACATCGTGTGTATATAACTCAGTACTTTAAACCTATACAATATGAATGGTATCTAATTGGTGAGATAAATAATGTTGAGATATAGGTTCTCTTACAACTATCTAAACATACTCTAACATCGTGTGTATATAACTCAGTATTTTAAACCTATACAATATGAATGGTATCTAATTGGTGAAATAAATAATGTTGAGGTATATGTTCTCTTACAACTATCTAAACATAACCTAACATCGTGTGTATATTACTCAGTACTTTATAAAATTACGTTGAAGCTCTTATAACCTAAACCTATACTATCTGAATGGTATCTAATTGTTAAGATATATGTTCTTTTTGAATTTGTGAGTGATCACTCTAAAGAACTCGATACATAAACCCTAAACCCAAATTTATGACATTCTCAAACCATGCCATAAGTCAGCCATTAGGTGCATATAAGTCAGCCGAAACGTGTAATTTATCTCTCGACGTTTCGTATTTGGGTGGAAAAAAATATTATTTATTCAATTTTATCTCGCGACGTTAAGTGCATATAAGTCAGCCGCAATGTGTAATTTATCTCGCGATGTTTCGTATTTCGACGGGAAAAAAATGTTATTTATTCAATTTTATCTCGCGATGTTTCTTACTCTCGAGACGCTATACTGACAGTTATATGGCTTCCTATACTAGGAGTAATGATTAATCTTTTGGGAACTCTAATATTTTTTAAATATTATTTGTTTTAAAATATTATGATTTGTTTTAAAAATATTACGCGTTTGGACGAGTTACCATCTTCTTCTTCTAAAGTTTCGAAAGAAAATGTCTTCCTCATCTAACCCAATCTCATCGTTGTTTATTGACAATAAGCAGTATTGTAATCATAACTCAGTCATTTATTGACAATCACTGTATTGTAATCAGAAGTCAATCGTTTATTGACAATAATTCAATCTTTACGGCTGATTTATCGCATTAACAAAAACACAAATCCATACATATCCAAACAACACTTTTAAATCGGACAAGTTTTTGCATTATGCCCAGACTGTTTACAACGAGAACATGTGTGTCGTTTCCTAGGACGTTTGTTCTCAAGGGCAACTTCTAAAGCAGATTTCATCCTACTTTTCTTAGGTCTTCCTGGTTGTTGACGAACAAGCAGGGGCAAACACGGTTGGTTAGCAACGTTATTTGGAACTTGGACCATTGAATCTATCGGCATGATCGACTCAGCATATGCGTTTACCAAATAACTGCTGTTGTAGTAAGGACTGCACAAGGATATATGACAAATTTTCCTGTCCTCGGCAGCTGCGATTGTATGCACGCATGGTAATTTCTCGTGTTTGAAACGCCGACATGTGCATTTTCTCGTTTCCAAATTCACAATATGCAAAGATGATCCATATGTAACTTCCGTGTGATAAGGATCAATCCTTTGTACCGTCATAAGTCTGGCGGCAATGACACGGCCCTATTTATAATACATAAAAAATTAAAAAACATTACGGCTGGCTTATCATAAAGGCTGGGTTATGGAACAATAACGACTGACTTATGAACTGCAATGGCTGACTTACATGTAGTTGTTTCTCGACACCACGCGAAAGCGTGGTTAGCTGCGATTTCGCTTCCTCTCTTCGTTCTTCAAACCATCTGGTCATCATAACTCGTATCGATTCTAATAGTCGAACAATGTGAAGACTTCTAGCATATGACAGTGCTCTGTTTATTGATTCCGCTATGTTCGTAGTCATCAAATTGTATCTTTGGCCCGAGAAATTAACACGCGCCCACAGTCGGACATCAGCTCTTTGGAGGTAGCCATGAAGTTCAAGATTAATCGCTTCAATCTCCTCGAACATCGTAGTAAAGTCGAAAACTCTAAAACAGTTTACCGCTTTCTTCACCAGACAAAAGACATCTTTTCCTTTGTACCGTTGCAAAATGTTCTTATATAAATAGTAAGTGCAAATTCCACGAGAAGCCAACGGAAACACATTTCTAATTGCTTTTCCTATCGAATTATGCCTGTCCGAGATAATCGCAAGAGCCTCATCGTGAGGAATCAAAATTTTTAGTTGCGTAAAAAATCAGTGCCATGAATCATCATTTTCAGTGTCAACCACACCGAAAGCTATTGGGAAAATCTGAAAGTTACCATCCTGAGCTAGTGATGTGAGAAGTGTCCCTTTGTATTTACAATTAAGAAACGTACCATCGACAATGAAAACTTTGCGCATGAAAGGAAACCCATTTATGCTCGCACCAAACGCAAGGAACACATACATGAATCTTCCAAACTCATCAATTTGAAGACGCGTAACCGTACCCGGATTTGCCCTTCTTATCATATATAGGTAAGGAGACAAGTCTTCAAACCCACTCTCAGGAGTTCCCATATCGATTTTCCTTGCAAATTTTAGCGTCCTATGTGATTTCCAATAATCCATCTGTCCACACGAAAAACGTAAAGTGCAAGTAAATCAGCTGTAATAAACAAATAATTCAGCCGCAACGTACCAATAAAACAGCTGAAATATAAGTCAGTCGCAACGTACTAATAAATCAGCTGTAATATACAAATATGTCAGCCAAAACGTACTAAAAAAACAGCTGTACTATAAATAAGTAAGCTGCAACGTACTAGTAATTACCTTTACACCAAAATGTTTATTGATAGTTATTCCAACACTCTTAGGTCGAACTGACGGACCAACGTCGCCGAGATAATCCTTGTACAACTGGCCTAAAATATCTGGTGTTGCTTGTCGAGATCGATTAGAACGCTCAGTTACAGAACATGTATGCTCCGAATCTGAAATACGAACATAAAATGCCGGTAATTCCCCTTGTGTAGAAGCACGAACTCTCCAGAGACATCTATCAACCCAACACTTAACAATGAGTGTGTCCGAATTGGATACGTCTACATCAAAATCAAATTGATCTCTCACCGTAAGAAGTTTCAGTTGTTTCTCCAAATTGGCTTTACTCTCGTATCGTTGCCCTACCGCGAGGTTTAGCGAAGACATCTCCAACATTAGAACCTCTGGATTCCTTTCCGATCCGCTCACCGACATGTTCTGAGCTCTCTTCTTAGGCGGTAGCGTCGGTGAATCTTCGTCTTGTGTTGGAGACTCACGGTATGAACTGAAGTTATCATCTTCAGATGAAGCACCATCCGAGTCGTCGAACATATCAAATCGGCTTTCAAATTCATCATCTTCTTCGTCTTGTTCGCCTTCTTCATATTCTTCACCTTCCATTTTACTTGCGCAATCCATGTCTTCATCATCGCGTTTATCTTCGTATTTTGTTTCAACACCAGGACAATTATCATTACTGAAACCACCGTAATCTTCGTATGTAGATTCTACTTTTAAGCCATAACTGAATAACCTTTTCTTCTTCTCTCTCACTTCGTCATTCCGACTAATTTCGCTCTCTTTTTTCTCCGTAATCTCTACACAGAGACGTAGCTGTTCGAATTTCCTTAGGCTTAGAAAACCTATCAACTGTCGAGTATTTGAAAAGGTAAACTGGTGGAGTATCGTCCGCCATTTTTTTCAAAGTTTTATTCGAGAACATGTAGCTCAGCTGAATCTGATGGCTCGACTCGTTCAATCTGTAATCATCGAGTACCGACTTCGCAAGTTCGTCATGTGTTGTTTCATCATTTAAATACAGAACTCTACACCCTCTACCGTCGGCGTTGAATACGTATCTGTTTTTCTTGACCCAATTACCAGAAACAATAATGACCGTATCCATAAGATCTCGAACAAAGATCAATGAAAGAAAAAATAATGTGTAAGGAAAATAGATGAAGAGGGTGACGATTAAGTTTCTGGGTATCAGATGATAAAGAAGGTAAATAGATGAAGAAGAAGAAGACACGGCGTCACAACATAAAACTCTAACAATGACATGGAAAATAGGAGCTGATGACATGGAAAATCGGATTTGATGTCATTAATTTTTTGCTTATATGGCAAGTGAGCCACAAAACGAAAACGTAAATCAACCTAACTAAATCAGTCATCAAATGCATATGTAAGTCAGTTGCAACGTGAATACTATTTCAGTAATAAAAACAACAAAAATCGGGTTCGAAAAGAGGCCATAAAAGGGCGTAAATCAGTTGGAAAATATTATGTCAGCTGTATCATCAAATAAATCAGCCGTCAAATGAATGCTATTGTAGTAATTAATCTTTCGCTAATAAATCAGACGTAATAAGGCCGAGTTTACTATTAATCAAGCTAAACACGGCTGATTTACGCTAATTATACTTAAATCAGCCGTAACTACCTTTCATAGGTAAGCCGTCTGTTTAGTAACACAGCCAGTCGATGATCATTCCATCATCGTGAGAAACATATCTCAACCAGCCGATGTACAAATCAGCCGTCATATATGTACATAAGTTAGCCATTAGCTCATAAATCAGGCAGATTTTTGTAAGTCGTCACATAAATCTTAAGTCAGGCAGAAGATCTTAAATCAGCCACGTTTTATAACTCAGCCGTATCGTTTGGCTTATTTGTATATGTAAATCAGCCAATTTTTTTAAGTCAGCCACATCGTATATATAACTTAGTCGTCAATACCGCCGTAATGCTTTACGGCTGAGTTCATTAATACACGTCAGCGATTTCTTATGTGGCGCCGGATTTTATCTGACGTGGCACTCAAAAGTAATGGCATTCTTGTAATTAGGTTTTTTGTCAGAACGTAATTACAAGGGCACGCTGGGCATTTAAAATAAATCAGTCATAAAAAAAAGTTTTATATACTTCTAGTAATATTACATAATTTATGTGCCGTTTAAGTTAAGTTCCCATTTTTTATGAATTTTTTTTTTTGTAGTGCATATAATTTTTTCAAAAACATATGAAATCAGTTGTGATAGAAAATAACACATATGAAAGTTTCATAAATGTTATATAACTCTTGAGCATTATAAGCATGTGTTTGTGCTGCTAGAGTTCATTCGCTTTTATGTCATGTATAACTACGAGAAGAAGTTGGCTACAAAAGTACAGGTTCAGGATTTTAACTCCTCGAGCCAAAGTTAAGTTTGATTTTCGAAAGAGCATTACTTATAACTGTCATATTTTTCATAGTTTGGAGTAAAGAACGGATGAGGTAAACCATGAAAGAAAACAAAATATCGAGTGAATTTTAAAGGTAATCCCTCATGTGCTTGCAAGTTTGACACAATCTCAACTGATGTTGAATCTGTCATAATTTGTTACGTAAAAGTTATTTTTAGTTTCCGTTAAAAATCTAATAGTTTGTTACCCTCTCTTTATCATTTTAATTGATTTTCTAAAGAATTTTTTTTATCAAATTAGATAATTTTTTAAGTTTTCAATATAAAATTAAATGTGATTTTATTTGATATGAGTTTTATATTCTGCAGATTTATTTACTATTGGTTAAATTGTATTTAATTAGATGATAAATAATGTTTTAATTTAGGAAAATTAAAAAATTTAATGTTTTTTTAATTTGTATGTCAAATCCTTAAAAATCAACTATTGTATGTGATACAGAAGGAGTATATAATTTCCATTCTAATGCATGCAATATGAAGTAAGTGGAATCTCATGTGCTCACATCATCAAAGCTTTTCGGGAAAGTGACCAAAAAACAATAAACCAGAGACCTCTGTTTCAGGTTGGTTTATGGCTTGCAGATGCGAGGAATCATATATATAATTAGAAAGTTCTTTCTCCATCTAAGATATCTACCTAAACATATTTTTGCTGTTTACAATAAATCTTATTTTGAATGTTCAATTAATTCATATTTTTGTATATTTATTGTTAATTATAAATACTAAGAATTTAAATTTTTTTTTAAATATGTAAACAAATAATTAAAAGTAGTAAATACAAGAATATTTGAGTATTTTATTGTTCTAAATACAAAATTACGACAAGATTTATATTTTAATTATATTGTATTTTATTTGAGAGTGATAAAAACATTATGAATTAATGATAAAGATGAACGTTTATATATTTTAATTTCTATAAAATAAGAAATATGTAAATTGAATATAAATATAAGAGAAAATGAATGAAAATACAGATAAACAACATGAGAGAGGAAAAAATTTAAATGATATTAATTATTGAAGCATCATGGTTAAGAATAAAACAATTGGTTGATATTTTTTTACTAAAAATATATTGAATAATCTCATTAAAATGAGAAAATAAGGTGATACTTTGGAATATATGACTTATTCAAAATGTTCTGGAAGTATAAAAGAAAATTGTAATTAATAAAGATGTGAATGGTTAAATACAAAACTACAAAATTATAACAAAGTCTCAAACAAATATACTTATATTCAAATAAGAACTATAGATATTAAAATAATTGAATATCATTTTGTATTTTTATACAATATAAATAAGATAAACAATTAATTTTGTTTTAATTCAAATTAAAAATTATTTATATCTAAAGAAATTGGTTGATTTGCCAGTTATAAATATAAAATTACTAGATTAATTAAATTTTTAGTCATTATATTTTAAAAAATTGTAAAAGAAAAACTCACAGATCGCGTTAATCATATTCTAGTGTTATAAAGAGCGATTGAAATTAATGAACATGATAGAGATGGAAAGTCGAGCGCGTGGATCTACACATGCGGTGACTTTTTCTCTCCAAACCAATACCTAAGTTCCTCCGCCGCTCCTCCTCCGTTCGCCTCTCCGGTCTTCGGTTTCGACCAATACCGCGAGAGGGCTCTCCTCTTCTCCTTTCTGTTACAGTCTTCGCGATTGATTCCTCTTTGATTATTTAGATTTGCTATCGGTTGCGTGGTGAGAGGGTCGGAGAACCGCCGTGTGTGACGGCCGTGTCTGAGTGTTGTTTGGGTTCTCTCCGCCGTGGCCACTTGTTTGTCTACAGCGAGTTCCTCCATCGAGGTCCAGCTATTTCCCATCTCTTGCCTCATGCAGCTCGATCAGCGTGGGTCTACTTTTAGATCCTTCTCCCTGTCATGCTTCTATGTTTTTTATTTTTTTTGCAGTGGAACCATTCCATAGGACTATGATCTCGATTGTAATCGTAAACCGATTCATTTTCAAAGGAGTAAATAATCAGTTTACCATTTAGAAAGAAAAAAAAACATGATAGAGATGTGGCCAAAAACTAAAGACGTCTTTTTTGGTCGAAAAAAAACTAAAGACGTATTGCCTTTAAAATATAAAATTTCATGCGAGAGGAGACAAGCAAACAATAAAGTCATATATGCGTCATGGGAAAAGAAAGCAAAACATAGTAAGCTATTCCTCCCACCGGCCGTCTTTGACTATATTTGAAAGAATAAAATCATCTAACTGCATAGTTCACCATATTGTTCTAATTCTTCTCTCCAAACTTCGAAATTAAACAACTTATGCAAGCAAAGATTCTCAAACTTTGGACACATCTCTCTTTTCATTTCAATATGCGACTTACTCCACCCATATGGATGTATGATCCTCTTCTTCTGATTTGATCAATTGTGCAATTTCCATAAATTATGACTCTGTGCAATTTTCATAAATTATGACTCACTTTTTGCAAAGCATCCCAGCAACAAATCGATGTAGTGTAAAGTAGTATTGATTTCCAATTAGTATAACAAATTTTTTTTTTTTTGCTATATTCCTAATTTATTTTATTTATACGTATGTCACTTGCGAATTGCAACCATACAAGTACTTGTACAAGAAGGGTTAAAGTTAGTATCTAAAAGAGAATCTAACGTCGTATTTAGTTCAGCAATTTCCTGGATGCTTGGTTCACTAATATTTAATTTTTAAATAACGAGAAAATCTTATGTAGATCTATATGTACTCTGACTCATTCATGATCGTGTATATATATTATATTCGATCAAAAAACATTTCTAAAATAATTTTTTTTTTTTGGGTCAAGTTTCTAAAATAATTTATAGCATAACAATTACAAATGTATCTTTCAGAACAATATTTTGTTATTTAAAAAAAAACAATGTTTATTACTGCGACATGTCCGCAACTGAAGACTCCAGTTGAGTTTTAACAACAACAAAAGAATTATTTCTACGTTGAGGAGGAGAACTATACAAAGACAAAAGAAGGAAAAGACAATTAAGGAGAACAATAAACTATATAAGAAACTTTGAAGACTCGTTTAATAATCACAACTTAACATGTTCATTTTGCTTAAGCTTGCAATGTGACTTAAAGAAACAAAAAACAAAAACTTGACATAGTACAGTAATACACGAAACTTTTTTTATCAGATTAATTATTACAATTGAACAATATAATAACAAAATGAAAGACTTGTAAATTGTGATGGCTCGATCAAACTTAGATATCAATCAACATTTAGTTTGACTATTCGGCCGATCGTAGTTTCCTTTCGGTTTTCCACGAATTTGAAAGGAAAGTTTCTCTTCATATAAAACCAAAAAAACATTTAAATAAATTTCTTAATTAATTATATCAACTTTTAAAAACCATCTAGAAAGAAAATGATACTTGGCTATCCGACCGCATATATGTCCATGGTTAGGGCCACTGGCCGGAGACAGATCAAGTCCGCACGACTATATGGTACTTGTATCTGATCATTTTGTATTACACGTTATATATGTATATGTCACTATTTTCTGGGGTTTTAAAGCAGCCAAAATTTTAAATGGACACAAAATATAATATAAGTATGTTTAGCAAAAAAAAAAAAGATATAATATGTTTTTTTTGTAACCATAAGAAATAATAAGGTCAGACGACATATATATAACTCCGATCAGTCCAGCTCCAAAAAAAACTACGTTAATTAGGTTAGACGACATACGAAACTACACGATCGCGATTCATGAATCCAACCTTTAAAACTACATTATTTTCTTTTTTTTAAATTACATTGTTTATTGCCAAAGAATCGACGTTTTACACTTCTTGCCCATGAATGCCTACCTATTTTTGAATTATCGCCCTTCTTTAAATTATATATTGTATTAGTGTTTTTTTTAATAGATGACCGCTTGTGTTGTTAATATTTTTTTTTTCTAATTTGCATTACTATGAACGGCTTGGTTTACCAAACTTAAAAAACAAAACAGAGTTTACAAAACTAAGATCACAAGAGTTTACAAATTGGGATTTAGTATTATATGCCAAAGAGTCGGTTTTTACGTTCAACCACGAGACAAACGAGCAGAAGAAAACTTCTTGTGTAAAGGAAAAAAAACTTTGTCGTTGTCTTTTACCTCCTAGTAATATAAGATCCGCATATAATAGTACCAAGTCAGAGAAAAAAACTATCACTTTTCCACAAACCATTAATCTGACGCATTTTGCTTTATATCATCAGCATTACGAGTATTAGAATCAAAATTTTTTTTGTTTTTTTTAAACCCAGAAGTTTGGACCTAGATCCAAATTTCCGTGGGTCCGGAATCAATCTTTAGTCTCCTTCCTTTGGAAATATTTCTCTTCCCAAATGGATTTGAATTAGGGATTTTCTCTCTATTTTATGAAAAGTAAATCACTCGACCAAGAGTCACTTGGTTAGAATAGAAACTTGAACAAAAAAAACAAAAAAGTATTAGAATGGAAACTTTATGATCGGGCTATCTCTCACTATTAGACCTCACTTATCAGATGTTTTAAAATTTTGGTCATCCATTCCATACTTGTCATAAAAAAAAAAGATGTGGAATGAATTTTTGTTATGTAACCCAAATCGCTGCATCATGCATTTTTTAAAATATAATTTTTCTGTTTCAAAATATAAAATGTTTTGGATAAAAACACGAAGATTAAGGAATAATTTTTCTTCACCAATTATGAAAGAGATTGCAGACAATTATTGGTCACTGATATTTAGTGTTTTTACACTATTAAACCCATGTTTTCATCACTAATTATACATCACTTCATAGCATTTGCATCACATTTATATCATTTTAGTCTCATTTTAGAGTTTATATGCATCTTAGAGTTATGACATGTATTTGTGCGTTTTGGCTGTTGTTTTGGTTTTATTTAGGTATCTTTGAAGTTCTTGGAGCTAAGAGGAGGAAAAGGATGCTTAAGAGATGCAATAAAGTTGGAAGCATGGATCAAATAAGCAAGGAAAGGAAGATTTTGTCGAAGGTGCATTCATAATTGGTTTACACGGAGCGGAGCAACCCAAGTGCTTGACCACTTGATCATGAACGAGTGAAATGATCCAAGTGATGGTTTTCAGAGCATGAATTTCACTTGGCTTCTAGACCGAGTACACCCACTCCAAGTGAAGATACATAGTTGACTTTTAGACATTTTTGTTGACTTTTTGGTTTGACTCGGGTCCGATCCAGTTTATTTGGGTTAACCCGATACCTTTTGATGGACCTATAAATATGTTCATATACCAAAAATAACCTAATTTTAATTGAGAAAATTACTCAAATAGCATAGAAAAGTTGTTATATTACTAGAATAACATACATCTTTTGGAAATTACTCAAAAGTTTTTAAAGCCTAGTAAATTACAATAAACACCCTTGGTTATTTTTTTTTAATTGAGGTTATTTATAATTAAAAAATGATTAACTAATCCACGTCACTAATCACTGTTCTACATCACTAATAAGATTAACCGTGTTAACAAGTCGGAAAAGGAAACTCAAATGACGGAAAAATAAAAACTTCGTGTGTTGTCGTCGAAACTTCCAGTGTTTTCTCTCTAGTTGATTTCTGAGAAACATTCACCGTCGTTGTCGTTGAAATGTCTGCTCTGCATTTTCACAGTCGGATTTTAGTCGAAGGTGAGTATAAACAGAGGAGTGGGGATTCTTCATCTTCCTTCGTTTTATTTTGAGTTTTCGATTTATTTTGAGTATAATCTGAGGAATCGAAGGTGTTTGTCGCTTATTAACGGTATTGTGGCTGATTTATTATTCTGTGGCGGCTTGTTTATCGTTGCTAGTGGTTGTTTAAGTTATTTATTGCTGCTGATTTATTGTTATGCTATGGCTGATTTATATGTGCAATCGTGGCTTAGTTTGTGTTACGTTGCGGCTGATTTATATGTTCAATTGTGGCTGAGTTTGTGTTGTGTTGCGGCTGATTTATATGTGCAATTGCAATTGTGGCTATTGTGGCTGAGTTTGTGTTATGTTGCGGCTGATTTATGTGTCGTTGTGGTTGAGTTTGTGTTTGGTTGCGGCTGGTTTATTTGTTTGTTGTGACTGAGTTTGAATTTTGTTGCGGCTGATTTATCATTAATATGTTATGTCTTTTATGTTCAGATGGCTATTTCTGAAGATCAAGCAAAGGATTACTCTCCAAGACTATACGCTGAAGGGACTTCTAATCTGGAAAATAAAAAAAATTAATCACAATGTCCATTTGGGAGACTTCCCTCAAGTCAGAGACGCAATAGGACATGATGTGTGGAAACACATGAAGCAGTTTCCTCTTGGAGTAGTTGCTAAGCTAGCTGATAGCCAATTCATGTGGTTTGGGAAGAATGTACACTATCTACTATGTAGACAGCTGCGAGTACATAAGAAGGAGATTTGGTCTCTCGTTGTTGATCAACCTCTCAGGTTTAGCTTAATCGAATTTGGTGAGCTCACAGGTCGAAACACAGGTCCACTGCCAACAGAAAGTTTTGAACCTGAGCAATACAAAACGTTCTGGGAGGAGTTAAATGTGCCACTTGGGGTAGGACCCAAGTTAGATGAACTGAGGCCAGCATTAGAGGTCTGTCGGGCTGGAGTTTTGAAAAGCAGAAATGGTTAGGGCTGTTGCTTCTTCAAGCCATGGGACTTTATGGCTTGCATCATAATTCTAGAATACCCTTTGAAAGTGCAAAAACAGTATTCGACAATGAAGCCTTGAGGACTTATCCGTGGGGTCGGACTGCATTCGAAGTTCTGGTTGGTTCAATTAAGATGTTGAATCCACAAGGAAAGTCGTACACCATTAGTGGCATGAAGGACGTGTTGCTGGTTTGGGCGTATCAAGCTGTGACTTGCTTTGGAGAGCGTTTTAGAAGAGTAGTCAATGAGAACGAAATTCTTCTTTTGTGATGGGGTGGAACCCGTACACGTAAAAGTCTTACTACAGCTATATCTGAGGAGATTAGAGATCATGGTGAGGTAAGAAGGTTGACTTGGCTGAGTTATGAATCATTTGATGTCTGACTTATGAATTACTTGATGGCTGAGTTATGAATCATTTGATGTCTGACTTATGAGTTACTTGATGACTGAGTTATGAATCATTTGATGTCTGACTTATGAGTTACTTGATGGCTGATTTACTATGCATGTGCGTGTGAAGAAAATGGTTATGAAGGAGGCTGTAGAAGAGCTGCTTCCGCAGTGGTCGAGTGAAGAAAATGACCCACAACTTGTAAATCTGATAATAGACATACATGCGGATAGGTTTGTTAGAGGTTTTTGGGATGTGAAAAGCAATGAGAATAAGAAAAAAATGAAGGATGTAGTTTCGTTAGATTCCGAGCAACCCCCCGCAAAAAAGCAGAAGAAAGCTAAGAAAAACCAAGAAATAAGCAACAGTGAGATTGTGTTGCAGCATGGTAGTGAGGAGGATATGGGGAAAGAGACGGATTTAACGACCGTAGTGAATATTTTGGGAAATCTTGTCAGAAGATTTGACAACTTTGACAACTTTGCTAGTAGAATAGAGAGTATTGAGTCGCAGTTAACCGCCTATAACAAAAAAATTGGAGAGATGTCAGATTTGAAAAAGATGATTGGTGATACAGTCCGAGCTGCTGTAGAAGAAATAGTTGCATCTATTGAGAATGATCGGATGCAAATGAGAGAGCGTCTGAAGGCTCTCGAGGCACGGAACAGTTTCCAAAAGGATGATAACCTCTCAAAAGTCAACAACATCCCGCAGAAATCCGTTAATACTCCAAAGGTACGTTACAGCTGAGTTATGTTTATTTTTGACGACTGAGTTATGGTTACATCACGACTGATTTATTCTTATTAGTCTCGGCTGAGTTGTGTTTATATGTTAATACAGCCGAAGAAGGACGAGTTTAAAAGTCTTGAACCAGTCAACAGCCTCCTACATAAATCCGTTTATAGTCCAACAGCATCAAAGGTACGTTACAGCTGATTTATGTTTATTTTTGACGGCTGAGTTATGGTTACTTTTGACGGCTGAGTTATAGTTACATAACGACAGATTTATTCTTATTATTATGGCTGAGTTATGTTTATATGTTAATACAGCTTAAAAGTCTTGAACCAGTTCAAAAGACCACACTGAATTTGAATATCAAAGATCCTAAGGCCACTGATTTGCAAAAGAAATTGGCTGAGGAGTTTGGTAATGACGAAAAAAAGTTGATTTTTTACTATTTCTCCTGCAAAAAAGCAGGAGCCTGAGGTTAAAAAGCAGAAGGAGACCGCTACTTTAAAGAAAAAAGAGGCTGCTGCTTTAAAAAAATAGGGGCCAGCAAGAAGGACAAGGAGGAATCGTAAAGGCGACGACGATCCGAAACCTACAGAAGTGACTATCCCAGCATCGAACAATACAATAAGAATACCTTTTACAAAGAAGAAACAGATTGGAAACGACAGTGAGATTGAGGATGTCACCGACGAAATTGTCGCGCAAAATAACGAACTGTTGCCGGAGTCTGATGAGGAAGAAGAGGAAAGGATTAGGTCTGAGAGAATTAAGGCTTATCGGGAGTCAAGTGTTCAATTATCTCCTGATGGGTTTTCAGCGAGGCTAGAAAATGATTCTCACACACAAAATTTTCCTTATATTGGAGACAATGGAACAACGTGCATGAGGAAAAATTATGAACCTTCACCAGCAATCTATGATCCTCTCTCACCTGCTAATCCGGTTAAAGTGGATAAACTTTTGGATCACCTAAATCCATTCAAGTATGACCCTTTAGAGCATGTGTTAATGCAGCTATTAGCAATATTTGCCTAAACTAACTTGTGTTTAATTGTTTTAGGGACGTTCCACTTACAGAGGCTGCTGAGAATATCGAGTTCTACAAAATTCTCATAACTGAGAGAAAGTATTGGCCAAATCCAAATTATGGATGGTTGTTTGATAATGTAAGTATACTATTGGGTTTGTTAAATATACTTAATGTCTGAGTTATTTATTATATGTCTGAGTTATGTAGGCTTAAGTATGCTTTATGTATGAGTTATATATTATATGGGGCTGAGTTAAGTTTAATTTTGGGCTGACTTGACTCTCTTTGTACAGCATATTGCTACGTATATGAGATTCCTCATAAAAAAATCCAAGCTAGATCCCTCCACATTCTACTCCAAGCGAATTGGATTTTTGTACGCTTGGTTTACTTCAGGATGGTGTGTTGATTACGTCGTTTACGCAAATGATTCCTGCAATCATGAACGAATTAGTTCCTGCCAATCTCCGAAAACCTAGATTCAAGCAGTTTGCGTTCCGAAGGAGGAAAGGCAAATATATCCCACAAAACGACCAAGTTGGCAACTCTGGGGTGTATGCATTGAAGTTTGTCGAGTGTCTAGCGCTTGGTCTAACTTTCGATGGAATAGATGCGAATATTCAGGGTATACGGGTAAAGATGGCATCAGAGATCCTCCATGAAGGAACTTTTAATATGTTTGGGTAGTTCGAAACATGAACCCGTTTATTGTATTGTATTTGACTTATGCATGATAACCTTTCATTAAAAGTGTAAATTAAATAGAGTCCCAATTAAGACTATTTAAATCAGCCCTAACTAAGACATACCGCAGCCCTGTCGTATATATAACTCAGCCAAACCTCAAACATACCCTAAAATCGAGATAAATAATGTTGAGGTATAGGTTCTTTTACAACTATCTAAACATACCCTAACATCGTGTGTGTATAACTCAGTACTTTAAACCTATACAATATGAATGGTATCTAATTGGTGAGATAAATAATGTTGAGGTATAGGTTCTCTTACAAGTATCTAAACATACCCTAATATCGTGTGTATATAACTTAGTACTTTATAAAGTTACGTTGAAGCTCATATAACCTAAATCTAGACTATCTAAATGGTATCTAATTGTTAAGATATATGTTCTTTTTGAATTTGCGAGTGGTCACTTTAAAGAACTCGATACATAAACCCTAAACCCAAATTTATGACATTCCCAAACCATGCCATAAGTCAGCCATTAGGTGCATATAAGTCAACTCCAACATGTAATTTATCTCGCGACGTTTCGTATTTCGGAAAAAAAACGTAATTTATTCAATTTTATCTCGCGATGTTTCGTATTTCTATATATCTGTATATATCTACCTTCTCGTAAACCTTGTCTCTCCCATCACATTCTATCCAACACTGTTTTCTCCCTTCTCATAAATCTATCTGTTTCATATTCCTTTTCGACATGTCGGTTGTCCCACACTGTAGTTTCAAGTTAATCAGCAGTGTCGATGCCATATTAGACTCTGCTGATCGGGATCACCTCCCTGTTCTAAACCCTGGTATTGGTATTATTGATAAAACAACCATCACGTGGTTCAAATTTTTACACGAGCTCTCGAAGACGATCCCGGAGATTCTTCGAGAAGGCTGGGTTCATGAGTGGCCGACTTACCGCTTCATTCCCAATTATTGTAAGGAACGATGGTTTCTTAAACTCGCTGTAAGCCAACATTAATATCTTTTTCCCCCGATGATTTTATCAACAACAATAATATTTCTCTTTTTTTTTGTAACGGAAATACAGATGGGAACCGAGACACACTTTGACGATTTGGACACATTTTAATCTGGTGGCTAGAACGCTATTTCGAACTCAAATGCGCATGTTAAGGAGGATATGGGCGCATGGTGGCGAGAAGCCAGATTGGATAAACAATATAGTTTTGACGAATCTGGTCGATATGTTTGAAGAGTTTGGCCCTGATAATTTTGGTTTTTGAATGTAATTTAGTTATGAGACTGGGGTTGGGGAACGTCTCACACTAATGCGTTTCTAACGAAGAAGTATGAGTTCATGTCAAAGAAAACACCCTTGTTCTATAATTGCACATGTACTCCATTGATGGACCGAGATTGGGATCTTTGGTACATTGAAGACAGTAAGGAGAACAATTTGTGTGATTTTAAGCCGATTATATATTGGTCGGACACTAGGCTTTGGGTGTTGTAATATAAACTACTGTTTCCTCCTTTATAATGTAATTCAGATCAATTACGTATTTTTAGTACTCTAATGCTTTGTTTCTTCGTTTATGACTTCACTTTTGACACGCATGAGATAAGTCAGCCTTCTGTTAAATATAATTCAGCCGTGTAGTAAATATAAGTCAGCCGTATATTAAATATAAGTCAGCTTTTTCCTTCCAATAACTCCGACTTTCCACAATTTCGTCACTGGTAAGTCAGACAATTTACGCACACGATAATTTGAATTTACTATAAGTCAGTTGTGTAGTACTTATAGGTCAGCCGTGAAGTTAACCTCAAGTTACACTTTTTATATTTACAATTTAATTGAATAAATATAGCGTGTGAATATATGTACGTAATCATATTACGCACGCGTTTGGTACTCTCGAGACGCTAAACTGACGAGTTATATGAATTTTTTATAGTATTTTTGGCAACTACTCAGTAACCGAACAGTTTCGTTTTTTTCTATAAATACCAAGTGAACACTCAGTAACCAAACATTCGTTTTTATTAACTTTGAACTTGTTTTATCCTTTTGCAATCTCAAATACAAGTTAGTTTTTCCTTGTTCTCCAAGTATATGTAATTCACGTTTTTGCAACTTGATTTGTTTATATGTTTACATTATATATTAACATCCTATTTTTGATATACATGCAGCATCAATGGCAGAATCGAAGAAGATGATGAAGCGTCCAATGGAGGATGACCATGGACCAAATGTTATTAAAAAGGCCAGAAGGGAAACCGAGGACCATTACAAGACGTTGATCCTCTCGCTCAAGGAACAGATGAAATCAAAATCTGAATTGCATGATGCTTTGGTGGAAGTGAAATCTATTTATGCGAAAATGGATTTGCTTGAAGAATTTATTAGGAAGGAAAATGTTGACTTCTTTGCTGTGTTGGACAAACTTGCAGCAGAAATCGTTGAAGCCAAAGAAAAGATGGCAAACGCCAGCGTTCAAGAACTTGATTGGATGAAGTTTCATGCAAAATAGGGATATATGTTTATCTAATGCTTATGTTTATGTATTTTTAGTACTCTAATGCTTATCAATTAAAGCTACCTTCGTTTGAATATAAATTCTTCATAATAACTCAGCCTAACATTTGATATAACTAAGCCGAAACTTCGTTCATGACTTCACTTTTGACACGCATTAGATTAGTCAGCCGTGTATTAAATATATTATAAGTCCGCCGTGTAGCACCTATAGGTCAGCCGTGAAGTCTACATAACTCAGCCGTATTATAATCATAACTCAGTCGTTTATTGACAATCATCTGTATTGTAATAATAAGTCAGTCGTTTATTGACAATAATTCAATCTTACTTTACGGCTGATTTATCGCTGTAACAAAAACAAAAATCAGCCCTAACTAAGACATACAGCAGCCCTGTCGTATATATAACTCAGCCAAACCTCAAACATACCCTAAAATCGAGATAAATAATGTTGAGGTATAGGTTCTCTTACAACTATCTAAACATACCCTAACATCGTGTGTATATAACTCAGTACTTTAAACCTATACAATATGAATGATATCTAATTGGTGAGATAAATAATATTGAGGTATAGGTTCTCTTACAACTATCTAAATATATCCTAACATCGTGTGTATATAACTCAGTACCTTATAAAGTTACGTTGAAGATCTTATAACCTGAACCTAGACTATCTGAATGGTATCTAATTGTTAAGATATATGTTCTTTTTGAATTTGCGAGTGGTCACTCAAAAGAACTCGATACATAAACCCTAAACCCAAATTTATGACATTCCCAAACCATGCCATAAGTCAACCATTAGGTGCATATAAGTCAGCCATTAGGTGCATATAAGTCAGCCGCAACGCGTAATTTATCTCGTGATGTTTCGTATTTCGAAAAAAAAAACATAATTTATTCAATTTTATCTCGCGACGTTAAGTGCATATAAGTCAGCCGCAACGTGTAATTTATCTCACGACGTTTCGTATTTCGGCAGGAAAAAAAAAACATAATTTATTCAATTTTATTTCGTGATGTTTCGTACTCTCGAGACGCTATACTGACAGTTATATGGCTCCCTATACTAGGAGTAATGATTAATCTTTTGGGAACTCTAATCTTTTTTAAATAGTATTTGTTTTAAAATATTATGATTTGTTTTTAAAATATTACGCGTTTGGACGAGTTACCATTTTCTTCTTTTAAAGTTTCGAAAGAAAATGTCTTCCTCATCTAACCTAATCTCATCGTCATTTATTGACAATCAGCCGTATTGTAATCATAACTCAGTCGTTTATTGACAATCAGCTGTATTGTAATCATAAGTTAGTCGTTTATTGACAATAATTCAATCTTTACGGCTGATTTATCGCATTAACAAAAACACAAATCCATACATATCCAAACAACAATTTTAAGTCGGACAAGTTTTTGCATTATGCCTAGACTGTTTACAACGAGAACATGTGTGTCGTTTCCTAGGACGTTTGTTCTCAAGGGCAACTTCTATATCAGATTTCATCCTACTTTTCTTAGGTCTTCCTGGTTGTTGACGAACAAGCGGGGGCAAGCACGGTTGGTTAGCAACGTTATTTGGAACTTGGAGTGCTGAATCTATCGGCATGATCTACTCAGCGTATGCGTTTACCAAATAACTGCTATTGTAGTAAGGACTGCACAAGGATATACGACAAATTTTCTTGTCCTCGGCAACTGCGATTGCATGCACGCATGGTAATTTCTCGTGTTCAAAACGCTGACATGTGCATTTTCTCGTTTCCAAATTCACAATATGCAAAGACGATCCATATGTAACTTCCGTGTGATAAGGATCAATCCTTTGTACCGTCATAAGTTTGGCGGCAATGACACGGTCCTATTTATAATACATAAAAAATTAAAAAAACATTACGGTTGGCTTATCATAAAGGCTGGGTTATGGAACACTAACGACTGACTTATGAACTGCAATGGCTGATTTACATGTAGTACTTTCTCGACACCACGCGAAAGCGTGGTTAGCTGCGATTTCGCTTCCTCTCTCTGTTCTTCAAACCATCTGGTCATCATAACCCGTATCGATTCTAATAGTAAAAAAATGTGAAGACTGCTAGCATTTTACAGTGCTCTGTTCATTGATTCCGCTATGTTCGTAGTCATCAAATTGTACTTTTGGCCTGGGAAATGAACACGCGCCCACAGTCGGACATCAGCTCTTTGGAGGTAGCCATGAAGTTCAGGATTAATCGCTTCAATCTCCTCGAACATCATAGTAAAGTCAGAAACCCTAAAACATTTTACCGCTTTCTTCATTAGACGAAAGACATCTTTTCCTTTATACCGTTGCAAAATGTTCTTATATAAATGGTAAGTGCAAATTCCACGAGAAGCCAACGGAAACACATTTCCAATTGCTTTTCTTATCGAATTATGTCTGTCCGAGATAATCGCAAGAGCCTCATCGTGAGGAATCAAAATTTTTAGTTGCGTAAAAAACCAGTGCCATGAATCATCATTTTCAGTGTCAACCACACCGAAGACTATTGGAAAAATCTGAAAGTTACCATCCTGAGCTAGTGCTGTGAGAAGTGTCCCTTTGTATTTACCATTAAGAAACGCACCGTCGACAATGACAACTTTGCGCATGAAAGGAAACCCATTTATGCTCGCACCAAACGCAAGGAACACATACATGAATCTTCCAAACTCATCAATTTGAAGACGCGTAACCGTACCCGGATTTGCCCTTCTTATCATATATAGGTAAGGAAGCAAGTCTTCAAACCCACTATCAGAAGTTCCTATATCGATTTCCCTTGCAAATTTTAGCGTCCTATGTGATTTCCAATAATCCATCTGTCCACACGGAAAACGTAAAGTACAAGTAAATCAGCTGTAATAAACAAATAAGCCAGCCACAACGTACCAATAAATCAGCTGAAATAGAAGTCAGTCGCAACGTACTAATAAATCAGCTGTAATATATAAATAAGTCAGCCAAAACGTACTAAAAAATTAGCTGACTATACAAATAAGTCAGCTGCCACGTACTAGTTATTAGCTTTACACCAAAATGCTTATTGATAGTTATTCTGACACTCTTAGGTCAAACTGACAGACCAACGTCACCAAGATAATCCCTGTACAACTGGCCTAAAATATCTGGTGTTGCTTGTCTAGATCGATAAGAACGCTCAGTTACAAAACATGTATGCTCCGAATCGTAAATACGAACATAAAATGCCGGTAATTTCCCTTGTGTAGAAGCACAAACTCTCCAGAGACATCCATCAACCCAACACTTAACAATGAGTGTGTCCGAATTGGATACGTCTACATCAAAATCAAATTGATCTCTCACCGTAAGAAGTTTCAGTCGTTTCTCCAAATTGGCTTTACTCTCGTATCGTTGCCCTACCGCGAGGTTTAGCGAAGACATCTCCAACCTTAGAACCTCTGGATTCCTTTCCGATCCGCTCACCGACATGTTCTGAGCTCTCTTCTTAGGCGGTAGCGTCGGTGAATCTTCGTCTTGTGTTGGAGACTCACCGTATGAACTAAAGTTATCATCTTCAGATGAAGCACCATCCGAGTCGCCGAACATATCAAATTGGCTTTCAAATTCATCATCTTCTTCGTCTTATTCACCTACTTCGTCTTCTCCGCCTACTTCGCATTCTTCACCTTCCATTTTACTTGCGCAATCCATGTCTTCATTGTCGCGTTTATCTTCGTATTTTGTTTCAACACCAGGACAATTATCATTACTGAAACCACCGTAATCTTCGTATGTATATTATACTTTTGAGCCATAATTGAATAACCTTTTCTTCTTCTCTCTCACTTCGTCATTCCGACTAATTTCGCTCTCTTTTTTCTCCGTAATCTCTACACAGAGACATAGCTGTTCGAATTTTCTTAGGCTTAGAAAACCTATCAACTGTCGAGTATTGGAGACGTAAACTGGTGGAGTATCGTGCGCCATTGTTTTCAAAGTTTTATTCGAGAACATGTAGCTCAGCTGAATCTGATGGCTCGACTCGTTCAATCCGTAATCATCGAGTACCGACTTCGCAAGTTTGTCGTGTGTTGTTTCATCATTTAAATACAGAACTCTACACCCTTTACCGTTGGCGTTGAATACGTATCTGTTTTTCTTGACCCAATTACCGGAAACAATAATGACCGTATCCATAAGATCTCGAACAAAGATCAATGAAAGAAAAAATAATGTGGAAGGAAAATAGATGAAGAGGGTGACGATTAAGTTTCTGGATATCAGATGATAAAGAAGATAAATAGATGAAGAAGAAGAAGAAGACACGGCGCCACAACATAAAACTCTAACAATGACATGGAAAATGACATGGAAAATAGGAGCTGATGACATGGAAAATCGGATTTGATGTCATTAATTTTTTGCTTATATGGCAAGTGAGCCACAAAACCAAAACGTAAATCAGCCTAACTAAATCAGTCATCAAATGCATATGTAAGTCAGTTGCAACGTGAATAGTATTTCAGTAATAAAAACAACAAAAATCGGGTTCGAAAAGAGGCCATAAAAGGGCGTAAATCAGTTGGAAAATATTATGTCAGTTGTATCGTCAAATAAATCAGCTGTCAAATGAATGCTATTGTAGTAATTAATCTTTCACTAATAAATCAGACGTAATAAGGCCGAGTTTACTATTAATCAAGCTAAACACGGCTGATTTACGCTAATTATACTTAAATCAGCCGTAACTACCTTTCATAGGTAAGCCGTCCGTTTAGTAACATAGCCAGTCGATGATCATTCCATCATCATGAGAAACATATCTCAACCAGCCGATGTACAAATCAGCCGTCATATATGTACGTAAGTCAGCCATTAGCTCATAAATCAGGCAGATTTTTGTAAACTCAGCCGTCACATAAATCTTAAGTCAGGCAGAAGATCTTAAATCAGCCACGTTTTGTAACTCAGCCGTATCGTTTGGCTTATTTGTATATGTAAATCAGCCAATTTTTTTAATTCAGCCACATCGTATATATAACTCAGCCGTCAATACCGCCGTAATGCTTTACGGCTGAGTTCATTAATACACGTCAGCGATTTCCTATGTGGCGCCGGATTTTATCTGACGTGGCACTCAAAAGTAATGGCATTCTTGTAATTAGATTTTTTGTCAGAACGTAATTACAAGGACACGCTGGACATTTAAAATAAATCAGTAATAAAAAAAAGTTTTATATACTTCTAGTAATATTACATAATTTATGTGCCGTTTAAGTTAATTTCCCATTTTAATTTGCTCTTTGCTTGTTTTACCTTTCAAACTCTTTGTGATTAGATCTTTGCTACTTTTCATATTTAGTGAAATTTTTCTAATCTCTTATCATATCTTTTATGATTATGTTTTTATTTATAATTATGATTTTGTTTTGCATCATGATTAGTAAGTAGTTTTTTAATGGGTTTTTGGGCTTAGTAGATTAGGGATGTTTGATAGATGATTAGTGATGTCTAGGCTTAGACTCTTATAATTACTAAAGATTAAGATGTACTTAATGTTATATTAGACTTGATTAATCAAAATTTTGAACATGGACATGTTGTGCCCAGAAGGTGTTTGGTAAAATGTCTGGAAAAACTTTGAATCTTGCTTTTCATTCTTAACACATGGGAATTGATGCTTAAGGTGTTTAGTTGTCTCGATGAACTTATGCTTAACGATTATTGATAATTTAATTGCAATTGAGAAATTAGCTTAACTAAATGGTTAGTAAATTGATTATTGTTATGAGAATGGATTAGTCTACATTGTGTGATTCATGTCATGGAATTGAATTGTAGTCCTAATATCATTAGTTAGTCATTAAGCATCTCAAGTCAATTGCTTTGTCCAAAACCCATAATTTTCCTTATTTAAACAAGATATTTGTTTGTTCACTTTTTAGTTGACTTTGGTTTGACTTTTAGTTGACTTTTGCATTTGAATTGGTTTGAGCTTGTTATGGTTTGCATTAGCCTTGTTTAGTTCCCATTTGGTCTTTTATTCTTGTTAGTTCTTCATTTGCATTCTCATTTGCTTGTTTCACTTAGTTTTACTTCATAATTAGGATTTTAAAATACAAAAAAAATCATCTAGCTTAGTTTAATTAAATGTTTGCATTTTTAGTGTGTTATTCTCAACTCTTTGTAGATCGATTCCTTAATTTATACTCGTTGCTTGCACTTTGGTACTAATTTGAGATTTAAATTTTTTATCTCAACAGTCACACAATAGTAATAAACTGCATAAAAATATGAAAATATCATCTTTTTTTAAAAAACTTCTAAAACATCTTATATTATAAAACACTTGGAATATAATCTAAATATTTCCAAATTAATCACATCATCAACACAATTGAGACCAAAATATATCCGATAAATTTCATGAATACAATGTTAAGAAATTATTTAATATATTAAATTATAAACTCATTCAATATATTAAATTTGCTTTGTGTCGTTATATTTTGTTATCATCAAAGTATCATCAAATATTTTGTTATATTCAATATATTCAATTCTATTGATTCACTAAGGATGTGAGATTAGTGGAAAAGGTAGACTATTGATTCGTGGATATGAAAACTGTCTAAGAACTAGACCTGTATTGATCTATATAGGTGAATTTTGTAAAAGTTACTTATACAAAATAATAATAGATGTGTTGGCTTGGCGCTTTCCAAGCGAAAAACTTTGTTGTGTATGGTCTCTAAACTTTCACTTCCATCTAATTTTATCAATTGTATAAATTTTGATGATCATAATTTTCTGAATTATCATGATATCTATCGGACAAATTATAAACTCATTCAATATATTAAATTTGCTTTGTGTCGTTATATTTTGTTATCATCAAAGAATGAGATTGTCCATCAGCATAACGCGTGGTTGTAGAAAATGTTTCATTTTTTATTCTGCAGCTAAACGTCTAATTTCAAAACACATATTTTCGTTTTAATGTTAATATTTCATCGTAAGACAATATAAACAAAACGCGTTACGGCATCAACTAATAAATCATGGTTTTTTTTTGGTCATGAAACTTTTAGTTGACGATATCTATAGAGCCTTGTCAACGGCTAAATATTTCACTAAAATAACTAAATCAAAGGTTATATCAAGCAGTATCCGATTGTAATATTACTTTAGTTATATCTAGGAAAAAGTATCTTTGCATTTTTCGTATATAATTTTTAGATGCTCAGAACAAAAAATGTTGAACTATCCAATCTATTTTTTCTGATAATCTTTTATTAACAAAATTATTTTAAAGACAGTATTTACATTTCAAAAAAACACAAACAAATCGTGAAAACCGTATAAATGATTTCATGCTTTTTTTTTAACAAATCAGGAAATCCTGTCGAAAAAAAAAAATTGAATGTTAATTGTGTCATTGTGTGGAAGTGTACTACTCGATCCAGTTCTGCTTGACAAAATTAAATAATTAATATTGTTCCTAGACAGATTATTGGGTATAATTTCCGAAACTATATATTTTTTACAATGTTTGTAGATTGTGGATGCAAACTTTTAAATGTGATAGACAGTTAGATTTGTCAATTGCAGAAAATAAATTGTTTTTTTTCCTCCCCAGATGATAAATTGTTGGTTTCAATAAATATTATGTTTTCTAGTGAACATGATAAATGATATGATGTAGCAAAAAGAAAAAAAGGGAAAAGAATTTTCATTGTCTTTCTTTATTTCAATTAAAAAGACCGATGCAAATATTTTCATCATTTATTATAATTGATGTTAATATGTGTCGCTTATAAAAAATGAAACTAAATATTTGTATACATAATGCTAAATATTTGTTTCTGAATTGATTCTCCTGTAGAAATTGATTTCACCATCGATAAGATATCATATACATAACAATGAACACCAAAACTCATTTGCACTGACAGATTATATAATGTATACAAATCAAAATTCTCTATCCTTTTTATCCAATATAAAAATTATGTTTAGATTAGCATTAACTTACCTTTATACTTCTGATGGTTAATATAGAAAATGATAACTTCACACAAATGGATGTTGTGACCAACGATCCAAGGTTTGATACTCTAATTTAGCAGCAAGCAAGAGAGAATGAGAACCTTTTTTCTTAGAAGAAATGGAAAAGGTTTAATATATATTGAAAAGAATCGTGTGTGTATCTTTGTAGATTTAGTGAGATAACTGCTTTAAAAACAACCTAACACATAACTGATTTATAATTTTCGAAAATTACATTTTTTAAAAAACGAAAAATGGCACAAAACCTTTGTTTGTTTCCATTTAATTAAATTTTTTTTTATAATTTACCTATTTTCATCGTGTATCATTAATATTTAAGGGAAAATTAAAAATAAATGATATTTTCAATAAACTTTGTCCATCTATACCTTTATTTGATTTTTTTCAATAAATAATTTATTTATGCCTATATCTTCAATAAATATCTCATTTATGCCTAATTTATCCCTTTTTGTATAAATAATTGATTTTTTCAATTTTTTTTTGTTAGAAATGTGAAAAACAATGGAATAAGACTTTTTATCAAAGGAGCAATTGTTGTTTGATAATCAAAGAGGTTAAATTTTAGACTTATAAATTCGTTCTAGATTGTGTAGAAGACATTTTCTTAAATTTGTTCATGTTCTAAAGCCCGCAGATTACGTATTCTGAACATTGTACATGTTCTAAAAAGTTTAGAGTACACTAACGTTCTACAAAGTTTGGAAGACAATTTCAGAATACGTCAACTGAACTTTGCTCTATGTTCTTCGTAATTTAGAATACGTATTCTTCAATTTGCTCTATATTCTTCAAAATTTAGAATACGTATTCTTCTATTTACTATATGTTCTTCAAAATTTAGAATACGTATTCTTCAAAATTTAGAATCCCGAAAATTAAGGATAGAATCCCGAAAATTAAGGAATTTAAATATTCAAATCTTTAAATGAATCTGTCGGTTTCGAAATCAAATATATTGTGCATTCTGAAAAATTCAGAATACATATTCTGTTTTTTTCAGATTTCAGTAAATTGTCCATTTTCCTTCTATATAACCTAACGTTTTTCTGATAAATTTTCTTTATTTTCATGTGATAAGAACTTGAACATGATCAGATGTATGTAACTAATGCATAGTGTACATATACCAAGTATAAGTGATTAAAGATTTGCAGTATAAAAGCAAACTTGTAAATAAACGTAGAGTAAATGCAATTAGTTATTTCTTAAAAAAGATTTAATGGTTCATAAGAGTTTTCATAAATAATTAGAAAATGTTTTAAAATAAATTATTCGTGAAACTTCAAAAATATGACTAAATTATTAACATTGCTATCACAGTTTTGAATTAAAAGCATGAGTAATTGCATTCAAATTCTATAATTTATTAACAAAAACATGTTAAACAATCAGAACACCAATTTGTATTGGTTTTTTGACGATTCAAGAATAAATCCAAATTGAAAAACAATTTGTGTTGGTTTCTTAACGATTCGGTAACAAACTAGATTTCATTATTTATAAGGTTCTTGTTTGGTTATTTTTGTACTAAAAAAATATTATTATTGATTAAACAAAAAGTATTAAAATAGAAGAGAGAAGGAAGGTTCGAACTTGAGACATCACTTAAAATTTTATAACTCATCAACCAACTCAACCAATAAATATTATTGTAAATTACTCCCTAAAATATTATTAAATATAATAGTTATGATTAAGGGCATAATAGGATTTTAACTAAATTAAAGTATATATAACCAAATTTAAGTAATAAAGGTATAGATGAACAAACTCCAAAAAAACTATCCTTTATTTCCAATTTTCCCTTAATTTAAACTAATGATAGCTATATTTGGGGATCCCACGTTGATTTAGTTCAAAGATTTAATTTCAGAATCTAATTTAATCGAAAGATATAAGTAATATATAATAGGAAACATACATTTATTTATGCTAAATTTTAGAGATTTAGATATCTTTGTTCTTGACCGAAAAAAAAAGAAGATATTTTGTTATTGAATTTATTCTTTTTTCAAAAACATTATAGGAAAGATTAAAGGTAATTTTTCTTAAATAGTATATTTCTAAATTGTTTTTCCTAATTTTTTGCTTTCTATTGTATCAAATATTTAGGTTAAAATTTCCTTGTTAGTTGAGTTAATGGAATTGCATGTATATTATATATATATACACAATATATATAAGAAGAAAAATAATGGTCAAGTGATACTTACAATAAAAATCAAAGATTATACAGTAAGTCTAATTTATTAATTTATTAAACCAATTTACAATGTTTTTACGATTCTTTATGAGTAGAAACTGTAGTGATTATATACTTATTAGTGCTAAAATCATTTATTGGAGCAAAGAAATTGTTAGATAGTTTTATTCAACGGAAATACAATTCTATCTCATCGATTATTACATCATTTTTTAATAATTGAAGCTACATCTCATAATTAACATCGTTTTCTATTGATGTAAGTTTTATATCATTTTTCTAAATGATATTACTAAAAATTAATAAATACATCAATTATTTAATTGATATAGATTGGTATTTTGTGTCATTTTTTTAAAGTGATGTAAACTAACATAAATTTGTATCATTTCTATTGAACCGATGTAAACTCAGTCAATAACAACATCAATTACAATAATTGGTGTTAAATAATATATTTTGCATCGTTTATTAATAAGTAATTTAAATCAATGTCATTTAGGTTTGTGATGTTATATACATGATGCAACAAACACTATTTTTTGTAGTGAATCAATATTCACACTTTTTAAAACCCTTTTTGTTTAGATTTAAATCAGTGAATGGAGTAGGGTTTGATCATGTATGGTAAAGAAGTAAGAACGAAGACCATAAGAGTAAAAAAGTCTTTCTCAACGTCTAGTCAATGATTGAGAAACGGACAAAATGATTCTTATTTTATTTTTTACGGAACACTAAAACTCCTTGATTAACCAAACACATTCGTATCTGGAAACCAATGTGGAGTAGATATGCTAACATAAGAGAAAACTAAATTTTGAGATCGAGCGGTCCAGACCAATATGTCGGCCTTTTCATTCCGTTCCCTCGGGCAATACTGTAAAGTAAAGTCAGAGAACCACGCTCGTAAATCCTTGTACTCCTCCAATTCGGTTCAGAACCGCGGCCAGTTATCCGGCTCCCAAATCATTGCAACTAACTCCTGGGAATCTGTGGCGAATATAGCACAAAACCGTCGTTTTCGGCGCAGACTTTGAAGGGCCCATAGTAGATTGAGCAGCTCAGTGTGTAATGGGGAGATTCCCCTGTTCACTCCTCGTAGCCCCAGTAGATCAATCTCTCCATCTTGGAGTTGAAGTGTCCAGCCAAGTCCACTCGTGTGGTCTCCCTCCTTCCAGGATCCGTCAATACAGCATGTGAAGGTGGCCAAAGGCAGATTCGGAGCAGTAGGAAGCCGTGTTCCACTGATCGCACTTGTTTCCGTCTCATTTGCTACAAACCAGGCCGCAACCTCTTTCCTGGCAAGGTCTAGGATATCTGTAGGTGACCGGTCAAGATTCCGGAACACTTTATCGTTACGTGCTTTCCAAAGGTACCAGATTATCCAAGGGTAACATCTCACCTGTTCTTCAAACTCATCTCTGTTAGGTATCCTAGATAGGAGATAATCAAAATTGCCCCAAAGATTATCCGACGGGAAATCCGAAATGTTGTGCGAGATTTGTGACAGTGTCCATCATTGCCTAGCCGGAGGACACGTAAAGAGGACATGGTTAATGGTTTCCTCCAGATCGCCACACTTCAGACAAAATGATTATTAAACGCGTAAATTGTAACATTTAAGTTGCAATTCTTTTTTATAAATGCAGGCTCATGTCTGACCACAAAACTATACAAGTGATAGTGAACGTTATGATTTTCGTATTGTTTATAAAAACGAGATCGAAATCATTGAAATTTTCTCATTCAAATCTTCTAATCGAAGACATCTTTACGTTTTCTCTAAAAAAGAGTCGATGAATCGTTTAAGTTTGTGTTTTGAACTCTAGTTTAGCTCGTTTGTCCAGGCGGGGGGTGAAAATTGTTTTGAGGAAAAAAAAGTGTAATAACAATAAATTTTTAGATAATTCGACCCTTTATTTAACTCTTATAGAAAGTATGATTTGTTTCCATTATATTTCTATGTAGTTATGTAGATGTATAGTTCTTTTTACTACAAGGTTTTAGCGGTTGAATTTGGTTACTTGTTTTGAAATACGTGATATTTCATATCGCGTTATTTATATTTGAATGATAACGTATAACGATCTATACTGTAACAAAATTTTATATTTATATATGTATATTTAACAAAAATATATATATTTATGTGTATTGAATATTTTTTTTTACCATTTGAACCGCACCACACCTATTCTATCCCGTACTGTATTATCATCATTCGGAACTAAAAATATATTAGTAATTCTGATATTAGTAATTCTGTAATAATATAAGTGTGAATTATGTCGTAAGTTTTTCTGAGAAAAAAAAACAGTTATAGTTGATTTAAAGTTTATTGGTTAGGCTGTAGAAAGTAGTTACAGCCTCAATTTTTTTTTACAACCCTAAAAGTTATCAATCAGTTTTAAATTGATTTTAAAAGCTAAAATAAAAAAAAAAAGAGGTTGTAACCTACATTGCATGGAAACGTGAAAAAAGTGGCGTTTCCGTTTCAGAAACGGAAACGCGAGAAAACGCGATGGAAACGCATTTCCTAAATATCTTGATTTGGAAACGTGTTTCCACAGTTGGAAACGCGGCCGGAAACGTGTTTCCAAAATTGGAAACGCGACTTTTAGTTTTTTTTTATAACTAATTTTGGTTTTGGAAAAAAATTAAATAAATATTTTAAAAATATAGGGATTTGTTTGATATTTTTAATAAATTTTAAAAACTAATTATTAAACACTAATACATTATTTTTTTTTCTAATCGTCACCGTAACCTAAAAACGTCGAAGAGTCAAAGAGATAAACAATGTATTTTTTTCAATTACAGTAGATTTGTTATTGATTATTAAAATTGTGAAGTCGTATACAAAAACGAAGTGTTTTTTTGTTCAAGTCGGATTAGATTTGTGTTGTCTCAAATATTTTAAAACTATTGATAATTTTGGTTTCATGATATATATATATACACATTTCCAAAACGTTTCCATTTTCTCTTTTTTAAAGAAAAATCGTTTATGCGTTTCCTAACGTTTCGCTTCCACGTTTCCGTTTCTGTTTCCATGCAGCTTAGGTTGTAACTCTGTTATTTGCTACGGTCATATTTTGGTTGCTGTAAAAAAAAAAGGTTGTACCTTCCTTTTCACTTTTCTCTACCATTTTTTTATTTTTGAAAAATTCTGCCCTCTTAGTATGTGATTAGTTGGGCTATAACCGTAGATTAATTACTGTATAATTTGGACTGTAGACATTTTTGATGTAGATGTAAAATTTGGGCTGTAGACGTTTTTGCTATAGCTATACAATTTGGGTTGTATACATTTTTGCTGTAGTTGTAGAATGTTTACTGTAACTATTTTACAATTAAAAGTAGGGAAAATTGCAAAAATGTCACTTTACAAAAATGTTATTTTACAAAATACTACATTGGATTGTTAATTTGCAAAAATGTCATAAATTATTTACTTTTAAAACCTAAATCTTAAAATTCTAAACCCTAAAAAATGTTTTAACCCCTAACAAACTTTAAACCTTCAAAACTATACCCTAATACAACATAGTTAACCCAAACATAAATAATATAATGAATAAATAATTTTTAAAAAATAGCATTTTTGAAAAATTACATTTGAAAAGTGGCATTTCTCAACATTTCTCTTAAAACTAATGATTGTAAGTATTAGATATATATTGTACAATAATTATCTATCAATTGACAAAAGAAAAATTATTTATCATATAAATTTTTCAAAATAAAATAAATATTATTTATAGAGTAATATAGATGGAAAAAAGTATTTAAAATACTAAATCTATATATACAATATTATTTTATATGAATAGTAGTGTGTATGTAATACTAATTTCTATATAGATAATACAATTAATATAGATATACAGAAAATATTATAAATTAAGTGACCCAATAACGTTAAATATATTAACTCAGCAACGAACCAATTTCAATTAATCAAATACAAACGATTCGACGATAATAGAGAAGAGAAGGTAGGTATTGTATAATATATATATATTTTTTTTTTTTGGTCGAAAGGTATTGTATATATATATATATATAATAATAATTATGTAAGTGTAAGAAAAGGAAGGAAAAAAAAGGAAATAAAACTAAAAAAATTTCTACAATCCATCATTTTTTTCTGCGTTTTTACGGCCAATTTTGTTTTTTGGATTTTAGCTTTAAAAATTAATATAAAGTATAAGTGGTGTTTTTTAAGGCTGTAGAAAAAAAATACGACTGTAACTTATTTCTACGCCCAACTAATCACCTCCTTATTTCTATATATATATTATATACACATATATTATTACATTATATACAATACATAACACATTTTGTTATAAATTATTACCTTACCTACAATATTTATATACTCTAAATATGTACTACTTATATAAAATATTTTTTATACATATGCATATTTTCTTTTATTTTTTTATATAGAAACAATATTATATATGTACTATTTAAATAAAGTTTTTATTTAAATAAATTTCTCATATACATTATTAATATAAATATAAATTATTTTATTTCATAATTATATGACTTTAACATATTGTACAGTATACATTTAATATTTACCAATCATATTTTAGTTTTAGAATAATTACATGCAAAATTTTATAGGTACAACAAAAATGTTTACAACCCAAAATCTACAGCTACAACCCAATCAATCACTCACTTATTTTAAATTTTTAATTTACTACAAGCTGATTTGGCTAAAGAAACAAAAAGTAATTGCAAGCTGATTTTAATTTGTACGAAATGATTCAAGCAGCAAGTAATCTGTTATTAACGAATTAATAAACACGAGTGTCTTTTTTATTTATTTGCAAAAGACAAGTGTCTTTATATTTGTTAAAATTACTTCTAAAAAGTTAAAACTAACTAAATTTAGCGTGGTTAATGAATAGCACTACTCAAGTCAGCGAATCTTCGTGGAAGTTTCAAGTGCACTTCGTTAATGCTCATTTTCTGATTTTCTATATATTTCATCATTCACTCTTTCTCAATCTCATATCTCTCTCTCACACACACACATACACATAGAGTTTTTGCTTCTTCTTTCAAGGCTGAAATTATTTGTTTTGAGATATTAAATCTGAAAAAAAATTCTCTTTTTTTTTGGTCGAAATTTTTTTTTTCTTCTCTAAAACTAAAAGTGATCAATTATGTATCGAAACAGCCCTTGTCATGGGGCTGGTGGTTACAATGGCTTAAGAGCTCGTAACATAACTTTCAAGAAGTGAGTTTTCTATCTATTTTTGAGATTCTTACAAAACAAATCCTTTTAATTTCTTTCCGGTTGATTTTTGGACAAGGTTTTAATTTTTCAGTTTCATTTCTCATGTGAACCACAGAGCTGTGAAGAGAGTTATGAGAGATCAGTCGTATAATCAATTCATTGTTCAGATGGAGAACATGTTCAGAAGAATCGTGAGTTTCCCATCGTCTACAATTTTAACCATTTATTCTGCTTAAACCAAAACCATCTCATTAAATATCTTAATTAATCTCAGGATTAGTTAAATTAATCTATTCCTATCACATAGCCACCAACTTTGACCTGACTTCTTCAGTTCTTCTCTTCTCTCCCGTATAAAATTTTGTGGGCTCCTCAATCGGAAATGGTCCCTAAGACTAATTTAGTGTTAGCAAACTAAATATGTACTTTGGCTTCGATCCCAAAAATCCGAATAAAATAATATCCATTAAAAATTAAATAAATCACAAGTGATAATATTTTAACAGAAAGTCGATAACGATATCCGGTAATTAGAAACCAGATGATTAGAAAAGTATTAATCGAGGTGCAACCAAACATATTACAAAACCACAAAAATTATAAAGTTTATAGCATATAAGTTATAAACATATGACTAGATAATGTAAGCACATGAACGTGACATACAGTTGTTGCAAATGTATGCTTAACTATATGCAAATTGATACTAATTAATTTTCTTCCGATTCAGGTCCGAGAGGAGTTTGGTCGTCGACTTAGTCAACCTTGTCTCTCCTCGTCGTGTGCCCCAAACGAGCTTTCGCGTTCTCAAACGCAGCCGTCGCGTCCACGACTCAAGCTGCGGTTCATAAACTCGCCACCGTCTTCCATATTCACGGGGTCCAAGATCGAAGCCGAGGACGGCTCTCCTGTAGCGATCGAGCTGGTGGACGCCGCCACGAACGCTCAAGTCATTTCGGGACCGTTCTCGTCTTCTCGGGTCGAGATCGTGCCGCTGAACGCTGATTTCACAGAGGAATTCTGGACCGTCGAGGGATTCAAGCGGAATATTCTCAAGCAACGTGAAGGGAGACGCCCATTGCTTACCGGAGATACAACGGTGATGCTTAAAGATGGCGTCGGAGTAATGGCCGGAGACGTGGCTTTCTCGGATAATTCGAGTTGGACAAGGAGTCGGAAGTTCCGGTTAGGTGCTAGATTAATCGGAGGTGTAGTCCTGGAAGCGAGAAGCGAAGCCTTTGGGTGTCTAGACCAACGAGGAGAATGTAAGAAGCGGTTACTACGTTTGGTTGCATTCGCGGTTACTGCGTTTGGTTACAGACTTACAGTAATTAATATTTTTTTTGTTTTAATCATGCAGCTTATAGAAAACTTCATCCTCCGTATCCTGGTAGCGAGGTTTGGAGACTTGAGAAAATCGCTAAAAATGGCGTTTGGGCCAAGCGTTTGGGTGAAATCGGGGTTAAAACAGTCAAGGATTTCCGGCGTTCGAATGCGATGAATCCAACTGCATTATACAACGTAAGATTATAAAAATGGTTATGAATCTTTAATGTAAATAATTTTCTAACCGTTCATTAAAACTGATTCGTTTCTTTTATACAGATACTTGGAGGGGTCTCAAAGAGAATGTGGGACGCAGTTGTATCCCACGCAATGAATTGCGTTTTGGACGAAACAGAGTGTTACTTGTACAACGCAAACACACTTGACGTCTCTCTTGTCTTCAACTCTGTTTATGAGTTGATCAAAGTGTTCTTTATAAACGGAGGTTCGTTTCGAAACGCAGATCAGCTAACCAACTATCAGCTAGACCAATTGAAAACTGAAGCTTATCAAAACACTGAAAGCTTTATCGCCGTCGACGGTAGGAAGTTTGTGGATCATCCACAAAGGTCCTTACCGTGCCCGCAAGATCCTGGATTTGGCATAGCATGTCCGGGATTGCAGCATATCAACTTCCAAGGTATAGAATTTATTCCGGTTACAGTCTATATGATCCTTTTGTTATACTTGAACACATAGACTTAACTTATTCGAACTTTTGTGATACTTAGGAAGTTCGAACCCATCAGATTCTTCGATGTCTCTTCACCTTACAGCTGCGGGTCCCGCGGTCCAACCCGAAATGCTAATGAGTTTTGAGAAGTCGCCAGCTGCAACGTTTCATATCGACCCCAAAATTTTATCAAGTTTCAGGAACAGTTTTAGGGTAAATGAACACGACCCGATTCAGGACGAATCACGGAGTGTAGTGAGAGGAGGTTGGAACGAGAAGGAGGAGGAAGAGAACACTTCTCTTCATCACCATCATGACGGGCCCTTGAACTGGTCACCTGGTACGGAGAACTGGATGGAGAGTATGTTGGTAAGCGTGTCAGGCACGGAAGAAGCTGGAATGTTTGATGTTCGTTTTGAAAATATTGTGGGATCTCCTAGAGCTAGGTGGTGTAAGGTTAAGGCAGCCTTCAAGCTCCGAGAAGTCTGGAAGAACACAACTGCCAGAAGAAGCCAAGGCTTGTAACCAAGGTTTCTTGCGGCAGACGAAAAATGTGTATATGCGTGATTATGTTATTTTTGATAGATTAGGGCTTGATATATGGATCCCGGCCATTGACTGGTCCCAAATGGTTTGACAGGTTACGGGGAATAGTCTTTATTTGTACCATGTTTGATATCTATATTTGACCAAATCAATTTGACATTTGTTTATTTCAGTTTTGTTTTGTTTGACGAAGATTTGTAACCAAGTGATTTCTGCATCGTTCTTTGAACCTGTATGTTACAAAGCTTATAGTGTTCGCGGACTAACTAGACGTAGAAGGATCTAAAAGATCCAAGATATTATTAGTAAAGATTTTGTATTTATTATATAGATTTGTATTAATTTAAAAAAAAAAATTCAAAAAAAATGAGACGACTAACGGTTGGATTTTGAATTCAGAGTGTGATGATCTGGTACTGCTCAAGTCTCCGGTCATGGTGTCGTACCAGAGAGCATCAGAAATCTCTTCGGCATGGTTCTCTTGCTGCGTCTTTCGTCTTCGGCGAGCTTGGTCTCAAGCTTTCGGTTTGGTCAAGTTCCAGTGAGATTTGGAAGACCAAAACTGACGGGATCCATGTGGACCTTTCCTTCAATCCCGCTATAGTTAAAACTCAGATTATGGAAAACCAATATTGTCTTCCATGGAAGAATCCCAGATATGCAGCATGTCATTTAAAAGGCGAAAATCTAGGATATGATTTGATCTCAGTCAAGAGCCTCAATCAATTCAATTTCAAATGGGGAACGTTTTGGGAACCCTGCATTAGAACCTTCTCCTTTATATCCGAGAAATGGTTTTGGAGTCATACCTACATCAAGCTTTCTCAAACCTATTTTCTCAAAGAGTTGACCTTCTCGTGTGCTCAGTCTTTCGACATAATGTCTTTCTTTGGCAAATTGGTTGCTCTGGATCGAGACAACAAGAGATCCAAACCACTGCAGATGCCTCCGGTGGATAATGACCGAGTTATGAAACGCTTCGACAAAACTCTGGTGGGACGTGTCCTCAACCTCGAGGTTCAGGAGACGCGAATCAAGGCTCTCATGGGCTTCCTACCGACAGTATGGAAATGTGAAGGTCGGGTCTAGGGGATTGAGATGGGCAGAGGACGCTTCCATTTCTAATTCAAGGAGAAATCGGATCTCCAGGCGGTGCTTGATAAACGCTCATACCATTTTGACGGCTGGATGAATGCTATTGAACGATTAGTTTCGACGGTCAGGATGGATTTTCCATCTACAATTCCCTTTTGGGTCAAGATTGTCAATCTCCCGTCGCAGTACTGTGAGGAACATTCGGTGTAGAGGATTGGGGAAGACCTGGGCGAATACATGGACTGGAAAGATGTTGAATCATTCTCCATGGTTTGAGTGATGATAGAGTGCGATTCCTCGTTGATTCTTCATCGTGAAACGGTATTAGACACAGGAGAACTCTTCCGCATCGAATTCGATTACGTAAAGCTATACAACTATTTTAAATGTTGCCTCCGGATGTCCCATGACACAAAGATGTGTCCAGAACAAGTGGTTTCCTATCAAAATCATCGGAAACCGGAACGACGGAGACTTGAATATAACGGCAGGAGAAGAAGGGGAACACATAAGGAGGAGGCCGTACGGGTAATTTGGCCTAGGGATAAACCAAATAACGGTTGCCATGGAAATCCGAGTGACCTGGCCTCAACATCAAAACTGAGATCGGTGAGAAGAGATCTCCTACTCGAATTAGGTGAGGTTTGAGAACCAACCGAAGAGAGACGAGTCGCAAGAAAATCGACAAAGAAGTGGGTGCAAAAATCTTTTGGTAAAGAGTCGTCTCGAGATGGAGAATACGGTGGAGCAAGGGCGACTCTACCTGCGCAGAAGTCATCGGAGGAGAAGACTGAGGACCGTCGAGCTTCTTGGTATCGGAACTCCAAGGAAGAGACGACGGCGGTAAACCAGACATATGCCAAGTTAAAACGATGGGAGATTGCAGACAGGGACGGCCCGCGATCTGAAAAAGTGGACAAAGAGCCGGCGACAGAGTAGCCTTGACGGTCTGGATCTCATCGCGATATCGTGGATCTTGTTGCAGAGGAAATAAGGCTCAAGGTGGCAACTGGGCTAGACCAGAAACAAATTGGGTCTTATGCACAAAAAGCCCATGAGCAGGTTCTGATGGGTCAGAATCAAAATCTGATGGTTTTGAATAAAAACGAGATAATATGTCCCTTGAAAGATTTTATAGTGGCCCTCAAAAAGGAGAAATATGCTAAGTCACGTGGAGGACCCAATATAAACGCGAAGGCGCCAAGGAGAATCGAGCAAAGGATTAGCTAAGCGTTGCACGTCAGGAAAAAGTTGTAAACAGCCCGTTCAGGGGTAGCCGTATCCATAAACATGCATCCTTAGTACGTGAGGATCATGTACCAAGGTCCGCTGCTTTAAATAGTGTTTATGTCCCGTCATCTTTGAAGACGGCCCGTGATGAAGGGAAAAGTTCGAAAGAATCTAAAGATCCAGTGATTAAAGGAAAACCACCGGCGGACGCTTAAATGATCTTAAGTTGGAACTGCCAAAGAGCCGACAGCTTCTTGATAGTTCGTCGATTACGTGAATTCTGTAAGAAGATTTTCCCGGGGATTCTCTTCCTTATGGAAACGAAGCATGATCACCCTTTCTTAAGGATTTGCAAACACACTTAGGATACAATTTTCTTTTTACTGTTGACCCATGTGGTCATAGTGGCGGCTTAGCCTTTTTGGCTAAGTCGGAGTTTTAAATTCAAGTTCATTTTTATAATAAAAATATTATCGATGTAATGGCTACCATTCATGATAATAAAGTGTTTCTCTCGTTTGTTTATGGGAAACCAGTTATTTCAAACCGCGGGCAGTTTGGGAACATCTCACCCGAATTGGTACTACATGTGATGCATCCCTCGAAACCCACACCGCACCGGCAGCCCCACCTAAGTCCATTCCTACTATGAGGTCACGGCTCATGACCCGATCCGGAGCAAGAACCTTACAAGATAATATCAACGAGGCCGTGGAAAGGTTATTATCTAAGCACAAAGAAGACTTGGCGGCCCGGCCAACCCAAATGGACCCATCAAAAAACCAGGCCCAAAACGAGCATAACCACAGTCAAACCGAACCCGTCGGAGAAAAAGATCAAACCGGGCCAGAAGCGACGAAGGACCAAACCGATCGGATATTAACAAGCATCAAAGACTTACCATATTTTCCTCACGCAATATCCGAGCCAACAAGGGAACATACACTTACCATATTCGACATATCTCACATTGAAGGCTAGCAACCCCAACGGCACAAAAATCAGCTAAGGTAAGTTTGATTTTATTTGAATTATTTTCTTGTTGACTAACTTTTCTCTTTGCCTTTAGTGCGGTTTATTCTGTTTTCCCTTTTTAGTAGTTAATGGCACATGTATAGCCAATCTCGCTTTTAATACTTAGATATCGAATGATGTAATTTGCTTCAAGTCCCCTCGAAGGGCAAAGCTGTTCGGACACTATATAAGTCCCCTCACAGCCGTATAATTACTTACCTTTTGATTAATAAAATATCGAATTTTCTTAAAAGAAATTATCTCTTTGTTCATCAAGAAATCCAGGATTTCTTGTTGTTCTTGTCAGTATCAAGCTCCTTCAGCCAAGCTTGTGGTGATACTCGATCCACCCTTCACTCGTTCGATCACCTGTTGTTCGGTCTGAAAGTGTCGTACGGCCAGCAGTCGGATCCATTCGCTCACATTGCTTCCATCAACCCTCTCTATTGGATTAAAGTTAGGAGCCGTACGGCCGGACCTAGTCCATCATCAACCATCCAGTAACCTCTGTTCCTGCGACTGATTCGCCTCAGTCCTCGCGACTACCTCGCTGCGGCTGTTTCGTCTCAGTACTCGCGGCCACCTCATTGCGGCTGCATCACCTCCGTTCCCGAGGCTACATCATCTGGTATCAGAGCTTCAAAGCTCCTATCAGGTTATATCTATCCTTGTTATCCTTTTTGCTTTCGTTAATTGTTTTTGTTTTCGTTGGTTGTTTCAATTCGTTTTTATATATATAAAAAAGAGCATTCACTTGTTTATTCTTGTTTCAGGAACCAACTAGAAAACCAGAAGAATCGAACTTGCTTCAATCATCACTACACCGTAGCACTAGCAATCACAAACTATTCCCAAGAACTCGGTTACTTCGTTCTTTATTACCGTTCATTCATCGATTGTTTAAGCATTTTGTCCCTTGTTGCATTTTGTTTGATCGTTAGCACAATCTGTCATCCACCTTGATTGTTGCATTTATCCTTGCTCATTCTCGTTTTGTCGGTCATTGCATTTTAAAAAAAAATTAAAATAAATTTTATCAATAGTTGCATTAACTAGAAAACCGTGTGCATTAGAGATAAGTTTCCAATTTTGATTGATCGTCTAGCATTTAGTTTCCTAATTTAGAACCTCGTCATCAATTCATTTGCACTTGACAATTCATTCAAAAAAATAATATTCTCTTTAATTTTGTCATTAAAACTCGATCCGTAATCGAATTGTGTACATATGTTCTTTTCGGACATTTTCATACATTTCATGTTTGTCTCGGCAGATACCTAACCAGCCCACATGGGAGATACAGTCGAGCCAACCTTGGCCCAGATCATGGCCGCAATCCAAGGCCTTACCAACCGGATAACTCAAATTGAGAACCGGCAGAACCAAGAGCCCGAAAGCACGACAGACGAAAGTAGCACCGACCCAGCCCACAGACCCAATGCCAATCTCAACAACGACGGTCCCAACGACAACAATGCCAATTCTAACAATCGCGGTCCGCACCACAACACCTATGCCAACGACAATCAACATGGCCAACGCAACGGTGACCACAACGGACAAGTCCACGGCAATGGACAAGCCCACGAACATGCCGGACCACACCAAAACCGCAATGGCCCAAACAACGGTCCAAGGCGAGTCCTATACCGGGGAGAAGAAGAAGAGCCATGGCACGGTGGGAAAGACTTGAAGCTGACTCGACCAACTTTTGCAGGCAAGATCAATCCAGAAGCATACCTAGATTAGGAGAGACATATGGAGTACAGTTTTGAGTACTACAACTACTCAAAAATGCGCAAGGTGTCTCTAGCCTAAGCATAGCTCACGGATAATGCTCTAGCTTGGTGGGACACAGAAGTTACCGATAGAAGAAGACGCAGGCTCCCTCCGATCAACACTTGGGAGACAAGAGCTATCAACTCGGGAAGAGATACGTTCCAACCTACTTTCACCGAGATCTCCATAAACGGTTCAGGAAGCTATCTCAAGGAGCTAAGACCGTGGAAGAATATTTTGAGGAATTTGACCTTGAAGAACCGGTTAGAAGTAGAGGATTCCCAAGAGACCTTGATGGCACAGTTTCTGGACGGCCTTCAAGACCGTATTGCTCGGAAAGTAGAGAGGCAGCCGTATGGTGATCTTGATAAGCTACTACATGCAGCCCTTCAGGCAGAGCAGTACATCAAGAGGAAGAATGCTTTCCTCAGCCGTTCCAAACTCAACTGGAACCCACCGCCTCAACGCAGCCTGGACAAAGGAAAGGCCATAGACACGGCTTCTAAGTTCAAGAAACCAGTTCTAGAACCTAGCAAAGCGACCGCACCGGACCAAACCTAGCTCAACCCCAGCGAGCCCGTGATGTAACGTGTTTCAAATGCAAAGGCAAAGGCCACTATTCTCGGGATTGTCCAAACCAAAGAGCTATGATCATCCGGGAAGATGGAGAGTATGAATCCCAGGATGAGCATGAGAATGAACTAGAGGAGTCTGAGGAGGAGGTGACTGACTATCCGGATGTTGGAGAAATCCTAGTAACCCAGAGAACATTTAGTGCATTTTTTGAACCCGAGACCATGTAAAGAGAAAAACATCTTCCATTCAAGATGTACCGTGCAATCCAAGGTATGTAGTCTTATCATTGATGGTGGTTCTTGTACTAATGTTGCTAGTATTTGGTTGACATGTTAGGCCACAAGTATTTGGTTGACATGTTAGGCCACAAGACAACCAAACACCTCCGGCCATACCGACTTAGATGGCTAGATGACAAAGTGGAGTTAAAGATTGGTGAACAAGTCATGGTGCCATTCAGCATAGGCAAGTATGCTGATAAATTGCTATATGACGTTGTCCCAATGCAAGCAGGTCATATTCTCCTAGGCAGACCGTGGCAATTTGACAAGGAGACACTCCACAATGATCGCACCAACTACTACAGCTTCATGCACAAAAACAAGAAACACAATCTTGCTCCTCTCTCACCATCCGAAGTTCATGAACTTCAACTAGCCATGGATAAAGGAGCTAAAGCAAATAAGCTAAGTAAAACCAACCTTTACATTTCACCTGACAAAGTTTTAAGTCTTTAGACATGCAAACGCATGTGCTACTTATGATCTTTAAGGAAGGGTATCTTGTAGGAACTTATGTCACTAGCTATCCCGAAGGTGTCAAATAGCTGCTAGACCGCTTCAAAGATGTCTTTCCCGAGGAGATACCAATCGGCTTGCCACCGACCTGAGGCATAGAGCATCAGATCGACCTTGTACCCAGAGCTCCCTTACCAAATCGACCAGCTTATCGAGTCAACCCGAAATAAGCCAAGGAGCTAGAAAAACAAGTTTAGGAGCTGATGAAACAAGGCTACATCAGAGAAAGCCTTAGTCCCTATGCGGTCCTAGTTCTCTTAGTAACCAAGAAAGACGGAACCTGGAGAATGTGCGTAAACTGCCGAGCATCAACAACATAACCGTCAAATACCGGCATCCCATTCCCCGATTGGACGACATGCTAGACGAACTCAATGGTGCCACTATCTTCTCCAAGATTGATCTTAAGAGTGGATACCACCATGTGAGAATGAAGAAAGGTGCTGAGTGGAAGACAGCCTTCAAGACCAAGAGAGGTCTTTATGACTGGCTAGTAATGCCATTTGGTCTTACCAACGCACCAAGCACCTTCATGCAGCTCATGAACCATGTTCTAAGAGCCTACATCTGTAAGTTTGTTGTTATTTACTTTGATGATATCTTGGTTTACAACACTTGCTTAGAAGATCACTTGACACATCTTGAGAAAGTGTTAGAAACCTTGCGGTTAGAAAATTTATATGCTAATCTTAAGAAATGTGTTTTATGCACTGATCAGTTGGTATTTTTAGGCTTTGTTGTTAGTTCACAGGGTCTAAAGGTGGATGAAGAGAAAATCAAAGCCATCCAAGAATGTCCCACATCCAAAACCATTGGTCATGTCCGGAGCTTTCATGGCTTAGCCAGCTTCTACCGGCGGTTTGTCAAAGATTTCAACACCATAGCCGCCTCATTGACCTCGGTGATCAAGAAGGATGTTGCCTTCTCATGGGGACCAAGCCAAGAAGCAGCTTTCCAGAAGCTTAAAGATCGCCTTACCAATGCACCGGTTTTAGTTTTACCTAACTTTGACAAAATGTTTGAAGTTGAGTGTGATGCATCAGGTACGGGCATTGGAGCAGTTTTAACACAAGGAGGAAAACCGGTTGCCTTCTTCAGTGAGAAGCTACATGGAGCCACGCTCAACTATCCCACATATGACAAGGAGCTGTACGCCTTGGTGAGATCGTTGGAGACTTGGCAGTATTACTTACTCAGCAAGGAGTTTGTGATCCACACGGATCATGAGACCCTCAAGTACCTAATAGGCCAGACCAGCCTTAAGAAGCGGCATGTTAGGTGGCTTTAATTTGTGGAGACATTCCCTTATGTGATCAAGTACAAGAAGGGAAAAGTGAACATAGTAGTTGATGCCTTGTCCAGGAGACATGCCCTTATTTCCACCATGGAGGCTAAGATAATGGGATTTGAGCACCTCAAAGAACTCTATGCGGCTGATCCGGACTTCGAAGAACTCTACAAGCAATGCACCAAAGGCGCCATTGGCTCTTACTATCAACACGATGGGTTTTTTTTCAAAGGCAAGAGGTTGTGCATTCTCCAAAGTTCAATGCATGAACTAATCTTAGGAGAAGCACACAGAGGCGGCCTCATGGGACACTTTGAAATGGATAAAACCCGGAGCATCCTTGAAGAACACTTCTTGTGGCCCCACCAAAGGAGAGACGTAGAACGGTTTTGCTCCAAGTGCACCACCTGCCTTAGTGCCAAATCCAGGTCACATCCTTATGGTCTTTACACTCTTTTACTTATTCCTGACATGCCTTGGGTAGACTTGTCCATGGATTTTATTGTAGGACTACCCCAAATGAGTCACAAGGATGCGATTTTCGTGGTAGTAGACCGGTTCAACAAGATGACACATTTCATTCCTTGCAACAAGACCAATGATGCCACTCAAATAGCCGATATATTCTTCAAAGAAGTGGTGAGATTACACGGGTTGCCCAGAACCATTGTCTCATACCGCGACCCTAAATTCCTTAGCCATTTTTGGAGGACCTTGTGGAGACAGTTCGGGACCAATCTCCTCTTCTCCACCTCCTGCCATCCGCAAACTGATGGACAAACCGAGGCCACCAACCGGACACTCAGCACTCTTTTAAGAGCAACAGTTGGCAACAATTTGAGAAATTGGATAGATTGCATTCCTTTAGTTGAATTTGCTTACAACCGTGTGAAGTACTCTACTACTAACTTGTCTCCTTTTAAGATTGTGTATGGTTTTAAACCACATACTCCACTAGACTTGGTGCCTATACCACTCCCTCGAAAAGATCAAATAAGCCAAAATGGAGTAGCCAAGGCCGAGTTATTTAAGAAGTTGTATCAAAAGGCCAAGGAGAACATGGAGAAAAGGAATGAGAGAACTAAGAAGCACTCGGACCGGAATCGGAGGGAAATCTATCTCGAACCAGGAGACTACGTCTGGATTCACATTAGAGAAGACCGGTTCCCGAACATGAAAAAGAACAAGTTGTCACCAAGGGGGATTGGACCGTACCAAGTCATCAAGAAGATAAATGACAATGCCTATGAACTAGACCTCCGAGGTGAGTTTAATATCTCACCAACTTTTAATGTGGCTGACTTAATTCCCTATGGAGCAGATGAAGCAGTTCTGAGGACAGAACCTTCTCAAGGGGGAGAAGATGATGCATCCCTCAAAACCCACACCGCACCGGCAACCCCACCCAAGTCCATTCCCACTATGAGGTCACGGCCCATGACCCGATCCAGAGCAAGAACCTTACAAGATAATATCAACGAGGTCGTGGAAAGGTTATTATCTGAGCACAAAGAAGACTTGGCAGCCCGGCCAACCCAAATGGACTCATCCAAAGACCAGGCCCAAAACGAGCATAACCACGGTCAAACCGAACCCGTCGGAGAAAAAGATCAAACCGGGCCAGAAGCGACGAAGGACCAAACCGATCGGATATTAACAAGCATCAAAGACTTACCATATTTTCCTCACGCAATATCCGAGCCAACAAGGGAACATACACTTACCATATTCGGCATATCTCGCATTGAAGGCTAGCGACCCCAACGGCACAAAAATCAGCTAAGGTAAGTTTGATTTTATTTGAATTATTTTCTTGTTGTCTAACTTTTCTCTTTGCCTTTAGTGCGGTTTATTCTGTTTTTCCTTTTTAGTAGTTAATGGCACATGTATAGCCAATCTCGCTTTTAATACTTAGATATCGAATGATGTAATTTGCTTCAAGTCCCCTCGAAGGGCAAAGCTGTTCGGACACTATATAAGTCCCCTCACAGCCGTATAATTACTTACCTTTTGATTAATAAAATATCGAATTTTCTTAAAAGAAATTATCTCTTTGTTCATCAAGAAATCCAGGATTTCTTGTTGTTCTTGTCAGTATCAAGCTCCTTCTGCCAAGCTTGTGGTGATACTCGATCCACCCTTCACTCGTTCGATCACCTGTTGTTCGGTCTGAAAGTGTCGTACGGCCAGCAGTCGGATCCATTCGCTCACATTGCTTCCATCAACCCTCTCTATTGGATTAAAGTTAGGAGCCGTACGGCCGGACCTAGTCCATCATCAACCATCCAGTAACCTTTGTTTCTGCGACTGATTCGCCTCAGTCCTCGCGGCCACCTCGCTGCGGCTGTTTCGCCTCGTACCCGTGGCCACCTTACTGCGGCTGCATCACCTCCGTTCCCGAGGCTGCATCAACATGTTTTGTACTTTGGTTTATGAAAGGAGACTTTAATGAAATTACGGTACATCATGAGAAAACGGGTGGTCGACGGAGGCCCAAAAATTCCTTCTTGGATTTTCGATTAATGAGACAAAGCTGCGGCATGATTGACTTCCCATTCATAGGGAATTGCCTCTCGTGGGTGGGACGAAGGGGAAAAAATGTTATCCGATGTCGTTTAGATCGGTCCATGGGAAATGAAGACTGGTATAAAATGTTCTCACATACACAAATGGAGTATCTTCGGTTCATGGGGTAGGATCATAGACTAGTTATCACATATATCACTACCATGAGAATGGTTGGGATGAAAAAAATTCAAATTTGATAAACGCTGGATCTCGAAACCCAACTTTGAATCGATAGTTCGTGAAGGCTGGTCAAAAAGTCGAAATTGTGCTACTCCCAATTTAGGAGAACGTATAGCCAGTTGTTGCTCCGCGATATGTCACTGATGCAAACAAGACCAGTTCCTTTCTTCCGAGGAGATTGAAGACTTTAAAAAGTGGTTAGAGGAGGCACAAAGTAGTGACACATCCTCTATGGAGGAGATTACAGTGTTGTAGAACCAACTGCAATCTGCGTTACTGGATGAGGAAATCTTCTGGCAGCCAAAGAGCCGTGGGAATTGGTATCGGGTGGGGGACCAAAATACGAAGCTCTTTCATGCATCCACAAAACAACGGAGGGCACGCAACAAGATTATTGGTATTCTTACAGATAACGGAGAGTGGATGGAAACGGAAGAGGAAATTGAACAAATGGTAGTCAACTACTTCCAGAAAAAAATTTCATCTTCTGCCGTTTCCGATCTGAAATCGTCACAACTTCAACTTAATAGTATAGTGACCTCAGAGATGAATGATTATCTTATCAGAGAGGTATCTGCAGTGGAGGTGAAAGCGGTGATAACGGCATTGTTTGACCAAAAAATTTGGCATGTCATCGGAGAACAAGTGGTTGAGACGGTTCAACACTTTATGCATACGGGCACCTTAGACCCTAAATGCAACGAGGTCAATATCTGCTTGATTCCTAAATCAGACAAACCAAGGATGATGCAAGAATTTTGCCCAATCAGCTTGTGTAACGTTAGTTACAAAGTTATCTATAAAGTGTTGTGTCAGAGAATAAAGAAGTTTTTACCTATAATAGTATCAAAGACCCAATCAACGTTTGTGGTCGAATGACAGATTACAGACAATATTCTTCTAGCTCAGGAAGTCTTTTATGCCTTACAGACTAATACCGCTGGCAAGCGGAAAGAGATGGCTATCAAAACGGATATGAGCAAAGCTTATGATCGTGTGGAATGGAGTTTCCTTGCAGCTCTTATGTGGAAGATGGGTTTTGCGGAGAAATGGATCTCCTAGATTATGGTGTATGTTAATTCAGTCTCTTACCGAGTGTTATTAAATGGAGAGCCAAAAAGGGCTATCTCTCCGTCTAGAGGTCTCCGTCAAGAAGGTCCCCTGTCCCCGTATTTATTTATCTTGTGTACGGAAGTGCTTATTACCAACATGCGGACGGCGGAGGCATCCGGGAACATCTACGGATCAGAGTGGCCCCCACTTCCCCTCCACTATCCCATCTGTTGTTTGCAGACGACGGTTTGTTTTTCTACAAAGCCACAACAGAACAATGTGATAGTATACTAAAAATCCTACAAATCTATGACAATGCATTGGGTCAAAGGATTAACTTCGATAAATCATTGTAGGAGTCGAATCTTACAATTAAAATTTGCCGTCATAAGTTTTCTACGGTTTGAAAACTTCTGCGGACAACCAGTAGAACGTAAAATCTCGAGGGAGGTTTTTATTAGGCTGTTAAGAAAGTTGTTGCATAATACAAGTGTTTAGTTAATGAATTTTGGATCTCCTCTTTGGAGGATGTACATGGGTATTTATACAAGTCTAGGTCGGTTAGGGCTAAGTCCAAAACAATAAAGAAAACTTCCTTTTCTTTAGAGATTTTCTTTTCTTCGCGGAAAGCTTTAAGTCGGCTAGCCCTTTGGGCTTATGTTGGGCTTGCTCTTTTGTCTTGTTGTTTCGGATCGGCCCATTCTCCTTCAAGGCGGCTCGTCGGTTTAAAAACCAACCATCGGTTTCATGCGTGGCTTGCCGGTTTATCTCCATACTTAGTCATTTTAAGAGTGTCCAATCTAGTGGGGGAATTTGGCCCCAATAGTTAGCCCTCCTGCTCGGTAGTGTCAGTGATGATAGTGTCGAGGTAGAGAAATAGTTGAAATTAGAATCAACAATCTTGATGTCTAACCGTGATGATCTCGGAGATGAGGCGAATCATGTCCAATATGGCAAACCGTTTTGAAGATGACGAGTTAAGTTTCTCAGCGGCTCGCCGCTTTGATTTGTTGAAAACAATTTGTTGTCACTCCTTTGTGGCTCACAGAGTGTTGATCCGTGAAAGGAGCGATGCCGAGCCGCGGATGGAGTGATGCCGAGTCGTGGATGGAGTGATTACGAATCACGTACGGAGTGATGACGTGGTGCCAAGCCGTGAAGGAAATGGTGACGATCCGTAGAGAAAAATTGTGACGAGCCGTGGAGGAAGTGATGGTGAGTCGATCCGTTGTGAAAATAAATGTCGGCAAGCTTTGAAGAATAGTGACGATCCATTGTGAAAGATCTAATGCCGAGCCGTGAACAAGGAGTGATGAGATACACGAGAAAGGAGTGACGACGATCCACGAGCAACGGGTGATGTCGATCCATGATGAGCAGTTTTTTAGTAGTTTAGCATACAAACCTACCAAATAAAACCTAACAAGCTAATAACCTAACTCATGATTCAATTGTAGCAAGCATAGGGTTCGAACACAAGGAAGATTAGGACTTAGGGTACTAGACCATGGAGAAATCTCATTAAGCTAAAACTAAACAGAGATTGTACTAAAACGTAAAATGAACAGAGTGAGAAATAGATGTGAATACAAGGATGATAAAGGCATTGAGCTACGGGATGGCAACTGATAGAGGGGAAATTGATAAAGGTTCCGTTTACAAGCATGGGGCACAAAATCAAACCAGTTCACTTTCGTGGCACTAATCACTTTGTTGAGTACAAGGATATAACTAACTTTCGCTGCTAGATACAAGTACTCTCCAAGCATAAACGGTCAAGCCCCAATAAGCTCACTTAGCACCTCAACAACACTTTCATGATCGAGGGTAGGGGTGGGCGTTTTGGTTTTTGGTTCGGTTACGGTTCAGTTTCTTTGGTTTTTTGGTTTATAGGTTTATAAAAACTCAAACCATATACAAACCGTTTGTATTTCGGTATGGTTACGGTTTGGTTTATTCGATTTCCGGTTTATCGGTTTTATAAAAACTCAAACCATATATAAATCGTTTGTATTTCGGTTCGGATTGATTTCGGTTTATTTTGGTTTTTTTATGATATTCGAAAGAAATAGTTTATATAAAATCAAAAATTATCAAAAAGTTAAAATAAATATGAGTAAACAAACATAAAATTTTAAAGAACCAAGTTTAAATCAAATTAATTTTAAACTTAATCTTATTAAAACTAGTACGTAGAAGGAGAAAACTATAAAAACATTCTTACTATCATTATCAGCTTGTTTGACTAGAAGAAATATCAATACATACCTTGTAAAGATTCTATATAATTTGATTAAGGTAGCAGTTGACTAATTAGTACACTACTATCTCATTAAGATTTCTTAAACTCATAAAAATTATATAATTTTTTAAAAAACCCGAAAACCCAAACGGTTTTACGGTTTTAAACCGAAACCAAACCGAAACCAAAATAATTTTAAAATGGCAACCAAACGGGTTTATAGATAAAACCGAAACCTAACCAAAAACCTAATTACAGTTTGGTTTGGTTCGGTTCGGTTCGGTTTGGTTTGGTTTGGTTTTTTTGCCCACCCTAATCGAGGGTCACTAAGCCAGGCAAAAGGTCGTTCAGGCATTCCCACAAACACCTTTCGGGCAGGGGAACATCTATCAACATGATCCAAAAAATGATTCAAGGACCAAGCTTTAAGCTCAACCTAAGCTTGAGAACACTTTATTTGTGATCCAAAACGATATTAGCCAATTTCTAAAGCCCCTAAATCTACCAACCCGCAGCTCAACAAGGAGACTACTCACTCATGGCTACGGAACAAACCATGACTAAGCTCGGGTGGTGCGAGTATGGTAAAATGCAGAAATAAAAGCGATTCACTCATATAGACTGAAACTTTAAGCTAAAGACTAAAACTTTATAACGAAAAGAACTTAGAACATCAAAGTATCAATGCTTTAAGGATCGATTACAACTAAAATGTAAAAAGAAAGCTTGAAAGCGATAAAGGAAAGAAAAACAAGACATAGGTTTTTCTCAGGGGCTAAGAACATATTTATAGCCCCTCATAACAGTACTCGGGTCGATCCGGAAAGAAAACAGATCACTCCACTAAAGTCAACGGTCGACCCAAAAAAGCCAACAAAATATAGTAAAGATCGGTCACTTCATATCAGGGAAGTGACTGATATCTGGTGCCTATCCAACGATCCATCCAGCCGTCTTGTAATGACACAGAGTCTTCGTTAGGTGTAGGTTATTGGTCTTTTTCATCGATTTGTGTCGATATCATAGGATATCAATTTCTTAAGCTTACTCTTCAGCCGATATGGCGCGCCTGGTCCAACGGTCGGAGAGTCTTGATGTTTCATTGTGCAGTGGTTTAGGGGCACTTACCTCCTAATTCTTGACCCAAGTTACAAACTTTAATAGATTTGTTGAGACTCCATCTTTCCGCTGTTCCAAGTGCTTCCTATCGATGAGCCCCGATGATTGATGACGGATTTCTGCTCCCCTGCTATCTTTGTTCACTCCAGAACCTTGCAGCTTCCCTTATTTCCACTCCTCAACAGCTCACTCCAATCCTCCAGGCTCTGATAAGCCAGATAACTCCCGTTCAGCACTAATACCACCTGAAAAAGTGTAAAAGAAGAGAAATATGTACAAACACTAACCTAAGACCCTAAGATGCAAACTTAAGCTAAACTATAGCTAAAAAGTCACTAAATGATGCAGATTGATGCTGAATGAGGGATAATAGAATGCAATTATATAGATACAAAGTGTAAAGATATGAATATATCAATCCACGAGCAAGACGTGACTACGATCTGCGAGCAAGGAGTGATGACTAGCTGTCAGAGAATATGACGCCAACCCGCTAAGGAAATGATGACGAGCTGTCGGAGAGTGCGACGCCGACTCATGAAGGAAGTGATGACTAGCCGTCGGAGAGTGTGACGCCAACCCGCGAAGGAAATGACGACGAGCTGTGGAGAAGCAAATGATGAAGAGTCATGGAGGAACTGATGACGAGCTGTGGAGACAATGGTGACGAGCTGTGGAGGAAAAAGGTGATGTCGATCTGTTACTCAAACAACTCGCCCTTACTTTTCTAACTTAGAAAAAAATTTCTCTTTTTAGGACTGCTCACCTTTAACTTCATACTTAGAAAAAATTCTTCTTCTTTAAAGCGGCTCGCTCTTAACTTCATACTTAGAAAAATTCTTCCCGTCGCCTTCCATATTTTACTTAAAAATTCTTCTCAGCGGCTCGCCACTTTGATTTGTTGAAAACAAGTTGTCCTCACTCCTCTGCGGCTAGCCGTTTGATGGTGGTAGAGGATGATGTCAAATTGATCTGAAGCCTATCCGTTGATGATGAATAGCGACAAACTGTTTTTTTGAAACGATGACGGACCATTTTTCTTCATCCTCAAGATGGATTTGCCGTTTTTCGAAGAAGAGCCACTGCGACGAGACTTGAACATCTTTGATGAGATGTGACAAGCAGCGGCAAGACTTGAACATCTTTGATGAGATGTGACAATCCGCGGCGAGACGACATCATCTTTGATGAGTGTGACGAGTCGCGGCGAGACTTGAACATCTTTGATGAGATGTGATAATCCGCGGCGAGACGACATCATTTTCGATAAGTGTGATGAGCTGTTTTTAAGATAGGTTGAGCTGTTTTATGAAGTGCCGATCTGTGTTATACGGTTCAATTTGGTTCCTTATCACTGCCTTATTAACACACCTCCACCATATCTGATGTAACTTTTCTACCGCCGATCCAAATGACTTCAATCATCTTTTGGATGAAAGCTAACTCAATTATCTATCTCATACCTAAATTTCAGCTTGTTATGTTTTTAGATTAAGTTGTGGCGATCCGATCTTTTCGGATCGACACTGAAAAGCCCTCATTGACACGTCTCAACGAAAATTGATGTAACTTTTGGACCGCTGATCCAACTGACTTGAATCTTTTTTGGATGCAAGCTGACTCAAATATCTTTCTTTGTCATCTAAGATGTCGATCCGTCTGATGATTGTACTAAAGTGGCGAGGCGTTTTGACGAGGCGCGAGAAACCTAGATTGGTGTGTCTTTAGTAAATCGAATATATCTTTTTAACCACAACTGTACTTCCAATGCCATTAGAAAGATGACTCAAATATCTTTCTTTTTCATCAAGAATGTCGATCCTTTCTGGTAATTGTGCCCAAGCGGCGAGACGTTTTGACGAGCCGCAAGAAAATCAAATCGGTGTGTCTTTAGTAAATCGAATGTATCTTTCGAACCACAACTCCAAATGATGTGATTCTAACACCATTGGAAAGATGACTCAAATATCTTTCTTTTTCATCAAAGATGCCGATCCGTTCTGATGATTGTGCCGAAGCGGTGAGCTGTTTTGACGAAGAGATAATGTTGTCACTTGTTAGAGCAATTATCATGGCGATCCGTTGATGAAGGAATGGTGTGACTCCATTGATGGAGGGATTTGTTGACAAGAATATAGGTTTGATTGAGACAATGGCGAAACGTTTGTTCGTTTTTGCTAGATGATAACTATGAGTCATTTCTTGGAGAAGATGGGTTGCCATCTTTGATAATCAATATTCGATGTGAAGGCTGACGGGTCGGTTGTACTGAGTTTTGAATGGACATTCCGGTTTACAAGCCTTTTCACGTAAAGAAGTTCGCTCCGATAATGAACACTTAAAGTTTTTTGACCAGCGAACCGTGTGATGGGTTTTTTTAGATGAACATTCTGGTTTACGAATATGTTCCCGCGAACAAGTCCGCTCTAGTAATGAACACATTTTTTTACTAGCGAACCGTGTGCTGGGTTTTTGAGATGAACATTCTGGTTTACGGATATGTTCCTGTGAACAAGTTTGCTCTAGCAATGAACACATAATTTATATAGTGCATTTTAATCCGCTGGGGATGTAGAGTTTGTCACTATGGCCAACAGCAATGAGATAACAAAGAGAAGAAGTTTGTTTCAGAAAAAAATTTAATAATTCGCGAAGGATGATTCAGAGAGATAGCCTGTTTCGTTAAGAGTTGAATAATCCATGAAGAATGTTTGGAGAAGTTGTTTGTTTTGTTAAGACTTAGTGGTCTGAAAAATTCCCCTTGATTATCGCTAGAATTTTTGCAAAGATAGGAGTATACGTGTATACGTACCCACTGGATCTGTTTTTAGGATAGGGGGAACCTGAGCCCATCCGAAGATGAGTTGCCTACGTACCCTTTGCAGGGATCAAGTTGCCTCGTAGCTCATGTTAAATAATCTTAATTAATTCTTCTTCGGGAAGCATGTTGTGTTACCTCGTCACTTTGCCTTCCTCTCTTAACTGTGTCTCTAATTCGGATAGTTAGATCGGATTGGTCTTTTTCGCCTTCCCGTTTGAGATCTTCGAAGCTAATAGTGTCATCAAGCTTTCCCGCCATTAGTCTTGCTGTGAGTTTTGCACCAAGACTCTCACAATTCGCGGTTGAGTGCTCGTAGTAGTGATGGTATTCGCAGTAGGTTTGTTCGTCATAAGTATTCCACGAATCGTTGTCCTGGTCTGCTCCTACTCGATAGTTATGAGCCTTCAAAGTTAGGTCCCTCGCGATGGACATATTCAGACCATTGGTTATTCCTTGTGTAATTTGGTGGGTTCGACTTGCCGGAGTAAGGGAAAGATTCGTTGGATTGTTTCGTCTTCCCTTACTTCTCCGCTAGTAGCTTCACCTTCTCTTCATTCTTTGCAAATTTGGTCGCTCGATGGAGAGCTTCTTGGACTATTGCTGGCTCGTTCACGATTAGCTCTTTTCGAAATTCTTGACTCATACCATAAGGCTATCTTCAGGGCCGAGTCATTGTCGATTCCTTTTACCCTTGATAGGACGGTTTTAAACCGTTCTATGAAGTTCCAGATGGTTTTGATAGGGCCTTGCGTCATTGTCCACAGGTCGGCGCCAAGGGTTCTCCGCTCTATGAATATTGTGTATTGCTTGAGAAAAGCTTTGGACAGCTGGCTGAAACTATAAATCGAATTGCTCTCAAGCTCTGAGAACCACTGGAGAGCCAGTCCTTTGAGGTGCTCCACGAACAGGTGACAGTGGCCGATATCTTTCTCGTCTTCCCTGAAGTTGGCTCGCCCCATCGCTATAGTGAATGTTGTGATGTGATATGTTGGATCGGTTTTTCTTTCATAGGTCGGCACTTTGACCTTCCCTGGATCACAGAGTCTCGCCCTAAAAATGCGAGCAGTGAAGGGTGTATGTTGTGCTTCCTCGAGCACTTTATCGATCTCTAGCGCTTCGCTGGTTGCCCGACTCATCTGGGAACGGATCACCTTAAGATCCAACGCTGTTTGGCTCATAGAAGCTCGAAGCTCGTCTAACTCAGCTCACCGCGCACGCGCTGCTATCCTCTGCGGTCATGTGGCTCGTTGCTCTTTTTCAGCAAGCTCTTCAACAAGTTGCTCGTCATCATCAAAGCCGAGTTGACGAAGCCGGCGAATCCTTTGTGCTTCGGAGGGTGTAGAGAAGTTTAGCGTCCTTGGGAGACGTGATCCACGACCCACCATGCGAGTGTTACACCTCTCCCGCGGCTCGCCGTAGCTAGGGAATCCAGTCGGTTTGTCACCGTGTTGTTGAAGATGTCTTGTTCTTTCGATTCTCTAAGGATTTCTTCAAACATGCCTTTTATCTGAGCCAAAGTTACAGGATTTGCCTCCGCGGTGGGCGGTGTTTGCATCGGCAAATCCGTCCCCCGTCGTGTTCTTTTCTCCAGATTCGTCCGCCGTAGAGTCCTTCGCTGTGAATTAACATAAGTGATGTTAGACAACAAATTTTGTATCATTTATTAATAAGTAATTCAAAATAGTATTTTTTCAATTTTGTGATACTATTTAATTGATGCAATGCACACATTTTTTTGTAGTGTCACTTAGGGCCGTGCCCACCTTATATAATTTGAGGCATTGGCCTTAGGGCCCCCTTGATATTACAAAATTTTGGGTCCCCAAATTTGTTTAAAATGGTAAATTATATGTATATTCCATAGTAATTTTAATTTGATATCATTATGCACACTAATTTTGAGTTTCAAAAAAAATTTTAACACTACTTTTAGGGCCCAATTTTTTATTTTTTTTTGCCTTAGACCTCTTAAACTCTATGAATGGGCCAGGAAAAATATTTTTTTTTAACACTGGATTTTTGTATTATTATTCTATTACAAATTATAAAAATTGTTAAATCGACAATTCTACCACTTTCATGTATGCCAAACGATTCGAACAAATGTTTAAGCTTTGAAAGATCATGTGTATCTTCCACGATTGTGATAATTTAATAACAATTGTATCATGGAATGTTGGTTCTTTTGGTAAAGCCCCATTATTATTATTTTATCTAATCATTAAGTATTTTCGTGATTTCATAAATATCCAACTAATTTTACCTATTGTATAAATTTTGATAACCTAAATTTTCTGAATTATCATGACATCTATCGGACAAATAAAATTTATTTAATATATTAAAATTTCATTCCTTTGTGTCGTTATATTTTGTTATTATCAAGAATGAGATGTCCATAGCATAACGCGTGGTTGTAGAAAACTTTCATTTTTTTTTCTGCAGCTAAACGGGACGTCTAATTTCAAAACACTCGTTTTTGTTTTAACGTTAATATTTCGTCGTAAGACAATAGAAACAAAACGCGTTACGGCATCAGCTAAATCGTGGGTTTTTTTTGGGTCATTGTACTTTTGAGTTGACAATGATCTATTGTCAACGGTTTATGTCAACAGCTCTTTAGGCTGGTTTATAAATTTCTAAATGTTCGAAAGTTGAAAATATTTCACTAAACTAACTAGATCAAAGGTTATCTAGAAATATCCGATAATGTATGTAAATTTTTGATGCAAACTTTAAATGTGATTATATAGTAAGATTTTTCAATTGCAGATGAGAAATTGTTGGTGAAAAAGGAAAGGGAAACTAATTTTCAGTGTCATTTTGTCCAAAAAATTAATACTAACACTTATTTACAAAAAATTTGTTGAGATTTAATTAAATCTGTGAAACTGATCATGGAGTAGGGTTTGATCATGCATGGTACAAGACCATAAGAGTAAAAAAAAAAAAGTCTTTCTCAACGTGTAGTCTTGAATGATTGAGAAACGGACAAAATGATTTCTAAAACGCGTAAATTGTAACATTTATGTTGCAATTCTTTTTTATAAATGCAGGCTCATATCTGACCACAAACTATACAAGTGATAGTGAACGTTATGATTTTTCGTATTGTTTATAAAAACGAGATCAAAATCATTGAAATTTTCTCAACCAAAATGGTTAATAATTTTATAATTGAAGACGTTTTAACGTTGTTCTCTTAAAAAAGTCGATGAATCCTTTATGTTTATGTGTTTTGAACTCTAGTTTAGCTTGTTTTATTTGGTATCGATTATTTCGTTATTTCTCCAAATTTTTTTTATTAAGAATGAACTTGGTTAGGATGATCTTGATAATGTGCGTTCAAAATTACTAGTTCAATTCGATTGGGTTTCTAAAAAGATTATGGACCAAATGTATAATTTCTCCGATTTATAAAATATATAGAAATTTTTATCATTTTTTTTTTGTTTTTATCAAAAAATATTTTATCATATAAGTGTGTGAGTTATCTAGTTAAGTTTTACCGACGGAAGACAAAAACAATTATATGTTGATTTCTTCTACATTCTTAAATTATTATAAGCTGATTGACTAAAGAAACAAAAAGTAACTACAAGCTGATTTTAATCTGTACGAAATGATTCAAGCAGCAAGTAATCTATTATTAACGAATTAATAACAAAAGTGTCTAAGTTTCAAAAAATTAAAATAAAAATAAATAACACAAGTGTCTTATTTATTTATTTGCAAAAGACAAGTTTCTTTATATTTGTTATAATTACTTTTTTAAAAAATCTATAAAGTTAAAAACTAACTAAATTTAGCGTGGTTAATGAATAGCACTACTCAAGTCCGTAGAACAACGAATCTTCGTGGAAGTTTCAAGTGCACTTCGTCAATGCTCATTTTGTATATATTCTTCATCATTCACTCTTTCTCAATCTCATATCTCTCTCTCTCTCTCTCACACACACATACACAGAGTTTTTTTCTTCTTCTTTCAAGACTGAAACAATTTGTTTTGAGATTTTAAATCTGATAAAAGTAAAAGTGATCAATGAAGTATCAAAACAGCGCCACTTGTCATGGGGCTAGTGGTTACAGGGGCTCAAGAGCTCGTAACATAACTTTCAAGAAGTGAGTTTTCTATTTATATTTGATTTTCTTACAAAACAAATCCTTTTTCTGGATAAGGTTTTAATTTATGAGTTTCGTTTCTCAGGTCAAATAATCAACTCATGGTTCAGATGGAGAACATGTTTAGAAGAGTCGTGAGTTTTCCCATCGTATACAATTTTAACCATTTATTCTGCTTAAACCAAAACCACCTAATTAAATATCTTAGTTAATCTCAGGATTAGTTAAATTAATCTATTCCTATAACATAGCCACCAACTATGACCTGACTTCTTCTCTTCTCTCCCGTTTTAAATTTGTGGGCTCCTCAATCAACAATGGTCCCTAAAACTATATAATTTAGGGCTTAATTTGCAAGATTTGTGCTACTTTGGATTCTATCAAAAATATCTGAATAAAATGGACATTCATTAAAATTAGAATAAATCACAAATATTGAAATTTGAACGGTAATACTACCAAGAACGGAACATAACATGTTACAAATACCCCAAAACTTCAGGATATTCGCTCGGTACGTATCCACCTCTAGTAATATATCAAACATTATAAAGCTATAAATTTAGTTAAATAATGTAATCACATCCATGTGTCTTTACATCTTTTGTAAATATGCACATGAACGTCGTGATATGCAGTTGTTGCAAATATATGCAAATGATAGTAATTAATTTCCTTCTGATTCAGTGCCGAGAAGAGCTTGATCGTCGACTTAGTCAACCTTGTCTCTCCTGGTCGTGTGCTCCAAACGAGCGATCGCTTTCTGAAACGCAGCCTTCGCGTCCACGACTCAAGCTGCGGTTCGTAAACTCGCCGCAGTCTTCCATATTCACGGGGTCCAAGATCGAAGCCGAGGACGGCTCTCCTGTTGCGATCGAGCTGGTGGACGCTGCCACGAACGCTCGAGTTGTTTCGGGACCACTCTCGACTTCTAGGGTCGAGATCGTGCCGCTAAACGCTGACTTCAGGGAGGAAAGCTGGACCGTCGAGGGATTCAAACGGAATATTCTCAAGCAACGTGAAAGGAAACCGCCATTACTCACCGGAGATTTATCCGTGACGCTTAAAGACGGCATCGGAGTGATAGACGTGGCTTTCTCGGATAATTCGAGCTGGACAAGGAGTCGGAAGTTCCGGTTAGGTGCTAGATTAACCGGAGGTGGAGCCCTCGAAGCAAGGAGCGAAGCCTTTGGGTGTCTAGACCATCGAGGAGAATGTAAGAAGCGGTTACTGCGTTTAGTTACATTCGCGGTTACTGCGTTTGGTTACATTCGCGGTTACTGCGTTTTGGTGAACTATTAATCTTTTGTTTGTTTCGATTATGCAGCTTATAGAAAACATCATCCTCCGTCTCCTGGTGACGAGGTTTGGAGACTCGAGAGAATCGCTAAAAATGGCGTTTGGGCGACGCGTTTGGGTGATGTCGGGGTTAAAACCGTCAAGGATTTACGGCGTTTGCATGCGACGAATCCAAGCGAATTATTCAAAGTAAGATTATATTCGCTAAAATATATATTTTTTTTGTTTGAAACTTAGTTTAAATTATATCCTTAGTGTAAATAATCTTCTAACCATAAACTATTCATTAAAAAATTGAATCGGTTTTTTGATACAGATACTTGGTGGAGGGGTCCCAAAGAGAATGTGGGAAGCAGTTGTATCCCACGCAATGAATTGCGTTTTGGACGAAACAGAGTGTTACTTGTACAACGCAAACGCACTTGACGTCTCTCTTGTCTTCAACTCTGTTTATGAGTTGATCAAAGTGTTCTTTATAAACGGAGGTTCGATTCGAAACGCAGATCAGCTAACCAACTTTCAGCTAGACCAATTGAAGACTGAAGCTTATCAAAACACTAAAAGCTTTATTGCGGTCGACGGTAGGAACTTTGTGGATCATCCACAAAGATCCTTACCGTGCCCGCAAGATCCCGGATTTGGCATAGCATGTCCGGGATTGCAGCACATCAACTTCCAAGGTATACAATTTATTTTAGTTACAGTCTATATGATATTTTGTTATACCTTTTTTTTTAAAACATGATCTTTTGTTATGCTTGTACATAGACTTAACTTATTCGAACTTTTGTGATATTTAGGAAGTTCGAACCCATCAGATTCTTCCATGTCTCTTCACCTCACAGCTGCAGTGGATTCTTCGGTCCAACCCGAAATGCTGATGAATTTCGAGAAGCAGCCAGCTGCAACGTTTCACATCGACCGCAAATTTTTATCGAGTCTCAGGAACAGTTTCAGGGTAAATGAACACGACTCGATTCACGACGAATCACGGGGTGTAGTGACAAGAGGTTGCAACGAGAACGAGGAGGATGAGAACAGTTTTTGTCATCATCACCATCATGACGGGCCCTTGAACTGGTCACCTGGTACGGAGAACTGGATGGAGAGTATGTTGGTAAGCGTGTCAGGCACGGAAGAAGCTCGAATGTATAATCTTCGTTTTGAAAACATTGTGGGATCTCCTAGAGCTAGGTGGTGTAAGGTTAAGGCAGCTTTCAAGCTCCGAGAAGTCTGGAAGAACACAACTACCAGAAGAAACCAAGGCTTGTAAACAAGGTTTCTTGCGGCAGCAGAAAGATGTGTATATGTGTGATTATGTTTGTTTTGATAGAATATGGATCCCGGCCATTGACTTGTTCCAAATGGCTAGATACGTTACGGGGATTAGTCTTTGTGTGTACCATGTTTGATATCTATATTTCACATTTGTATATTTAAGTTTTGTTTTGTTTGACGAAGATTTTTTTTTTTTTAGTGATTTGTGCATCGTTCTGTCACTTTTCAGGTTCAAATAATAAAAGGTATAGTGTTTAGTCCCATATGTTGGTGTTAAATCATATCCACTTTTGATGTGTGATATTCTAACAAAATATTTTAGTGTTCGTGGACTAACTAGATACCCGAGTACTATTATTTAAAATATGATTACTTTTTCTTTTCCTTGAATTGATTTGGGAAAAAGACTATTGGCTTACTACTACCAAAAAGTCTATGAGTAAGTGAAAACATTGGTCGCTTTTGCTTCATTCCTTTTCTCTGTCCTCATGTGAACAAGTTTGCAGAGTCTATGGTTCCTTTTACTCGCTATTGGACTCTAATTCACACACAAACTCATTCATTATTAAAAAAGTACATTCCCACACATCCCGGTCGTGCGTACTGCCCCTTGGCTTTCCTCCCGACAATGGTTTGGCGAATGTTTTGTTTTGTGTGACTGTGCTGTCAGTAATCTCCCACAAAGTACATAATCATTATTAATCAAAAAGAGCTATAAGGACAATTTCGTCTAATTACTTCAGCACCCTTCTTTTTAGTGTGTCTAAGTAGGACCTATAAAGCCTTTCTTGATGGCTCATACCACGAAGAAGAAGCAATCTTGCCAGTCTCTACATTTCAATTTTCTAGGGTTTATAGTGATCAGACCTCAGAGAAGAAGCAATCTCTTGCCCTTTCTCTTAAAGACTAGTCCAAAGAATTCGAAGAGGTTTTTGGCTATTGTTGTATTAAAGAGGAGCTCTAAGAACGAAGGTTAGTTTCTTTAGATTTGATGGATCCAAGAGCTCTATGATCTTGTCTTATGTGTCAATAATTAGCTTCTAAATTATAATAGAGAAATGGAAGAAGAAGGGAAGGAGAAAATTATTAGGTGTTGCAGTGATTGCAAGACCACCAAGACACCAATGTGGAGAAGTGGACCAGGTGGTCCTAAGGTCTCTTTTTCTACTACATTTGTAACTTTGTTTGATGCTTAAGAGGTAATTCAACAAGTGTTCTAAAGCTGTTTTTCGTTTGTTTTGTTGTGAAAATTTGCAGTCACTTTGCAATGCATGTGGGATCAGATTCAGGAAACAGAGACGAGCGGAGTTATTAGGTATTCATATTATTCACAACCACAAAATCCTAACCTCCAAGAAGATAAGCCCATTATCATCATCACATGGTGGCGTGGCTGTGAAGAAACGAAGGAGTCTAAAGGAGGAAGAACAAGCTGCTCTGTGTCTATTGTTATTGTCTTGTACCTAAGAGAAAACAGAGTTACTCACTAAAAAAACAGTTGTATCCTTTGTCTTATCAATACTCTATATTTATCTTTAGACCGATCTTTTGAAGATATATTTTGAAGATATATGGTCCTTACGTTTCAAAATGTAAGTTGTTTTAAATGTTTTTTTTTAAATATAAGTTTTTGACAATACTATGTACTTTTTAACTTTATTGAATATTGTGTGACCACTAGTATTTTACAGTTTTTTGTGTGATTGATCAAATTATTTTTATTAAATATATTAAATGATACTTTTTAGTAGAAAAATAGTTTTTTAATATTCGCATTTTTAGCTAAAACAACTTACATTTTGAAACAGAGGAAATATAATTTAACGCAGTAAGTTTGGTCAATTTATACTCTCTCTGTTTCACAATACTTGCCATTTTAACTTTATTTTCTTGTTTCAAATTCGTTGTCATTCTGCAATTTCAATGCATATTTATGACTAATTTTTCTATTTTTATCCTTACTTTTAAACTTATTAACCACTCATATCAAATAAAACATTGTATCAAATAAAACATTGTATTAATTAGGAGTAAAATATATTTTTAATATATTTTTTTAATATGTGTGAAACAACTTAAAATGAGAACTATTTTGAAATAGAGGGAATACGAGATTCGAGTAGTTCAGATTTCTCGGTTATCCGGTTAATTCAGATTGTGATAATCATCGTGAATTGATCCAAACTAAATAACGTCTCAGTACGGTTCGGGTTCGTTTACTTCGGGAATTAAACTTTTTTGCCGAATTGAACCGAACTTCTATAGTTTATGATCCAAATTCGGACAAAGTCAAATAATTTCGGTTATGTTTGGTTAGTTTGGTTATATCGGTTAGTTCGTTTTCTTGGTTTGATTTTGCTCTATTATAATTGAGCTAATTTAACTAAATGGGCCAACTCTAAGAAAAATAAAAATGAACTATTGGGCCAATTCGAATGATTTTGATTCTTTCCGATAGATTAAAAACTAGGGGTAGGCGTATCGGTTTTCGGTTCAATTACGGTTTGGTTTCTTTGGTTTCTTGGTTTATAGGTTTTATAAGAACTCAAACCATATAGAAATCGTTTGTATTTCGGTATGGTTACGGTTTGGTTTATTCGGTTTTCCGGTTTATCGGTTTTATAAAAACTCAAACCATATATAAATCGTTTGTATTTCGGTTCGAATTGATTTCGGTTTATTTCAGTTTTTTATGATATTCGAAAGATACAGTTTATATAAAATCAAAAATTATCAAAAAGTTAAAATAAATATGAGTAAACAAACATAAAATTTTAAAGAACCAAGTTTAAATCAAATTAATTGTAAACTTAATCTTATTAAAACTAGTACGTAGAAGGAGAAAACTATAAAAACATTCTTATTATCATTATCAGCTTGTTTGGCTAGAAGAAATATCAATACATACCTTGTAAAGATTCTATATAATTTGATTAAGGTAGCATTTGACTAATTAGTAAACTACTATCTCATTAAGATTTCTTAAACTCATAATAATTATATAATTTTTTAAAAAACCTGAAAACCCAAACGGTTTTACGGTTTTAAACCGAAACCGAACCGAAATAGTTTTAAAATGGCAACCAAACAGGTTTATAGATAAAACTGAAACCCAACCAAAAACCTAATTACGGTTTGGTTTGGTTTGGTCCGGTTCGGTTTGGTTTTTTTGCCCACCCCTATTAAAAACGATTCTATTGTTTTTAGTTTACCGTTCAGTGGACGGAACTAAAATATCTGTGAACCGAATATAGTTTTATTTTTGCCGATTGGTTAAACGTTGTCCAAGTTTCCAATAAATAGTTCTTTTGCAGCATTCAAAGTAGAGATGTCAACATAGGCTGCGGCCCGCGGGCTAGGTCCATGTAAGACCGCAACGGGGCGGGTTTGGACACATATTTAGAACCCGCAACCCGTGACGGGTCAACCCGTATGGGTTGGAAATTTTTTTGGTCCATAATGGGTTGGCCCATTTGGACGCGGCCTAACCCATTTGGCCGTCTAAATTTTTAGTTTTGACTAAATGACTTTAAGTTTAGTGTTTTTATGTGTTCTTCTTATTAATAATTTGAGTTTTTGTTACAAAATTTAATAAAAGATTTTTCTTTAATCATGAATACATGTTTGGTTTCAATCTATGTTTATTTAAAATATGAATAAAGCAAGTTAGTCAAACGGAAAAATCCGTTAATACATCATATCTATCGACCAATATTTTTACGTTTATATTATAAATACAAAACATATAACTTAGATCACTAACCAAATTTAAACAACAAATTCTTTTCCAATTATTAATCGCAAACAGAACAAAAAAATATCATCAAGTTATATTAATTATACAATTTATATGATAGATGTAAATGTGAGCCTAACCATAAAAGTGAAACATAAAAGTTTACGTACATACTAAGCCAAAAAAACATATACAAGACAAATTGATATGGTACTATGACAAATCATTGAAAATCATGTTTGATTTGTTATAATTGTTTGTTGCCTTCTTGGATATTAGTTTAAACTTTTATTTTGAATTTCAATCAGAGATTGAGGTGTTTGAGTTTTAATTTTGAGTTAAAGACTATGACTCTGTTTGGATTTTTAAAATTTGATATTTTGATGTGCTATTGATGTTTCTAATTTGACCTGGATCGGAAAAAAAAAGACCTTAGACGAGAGTTTCTTTTTGATTCACATAAGCTTTGTATACTAGATATTTGAAGTAGTTAAAACTTATTTTTTTAGTTTTGGTAAATGTATTCGCGTTTGACATGTGTACACAACAAAGCCTTAGACGAAAGCTTGCTTCTAATACACATTAGTTTTGTTTCATTCATGTCTTGTTTTTCAATGTTACACTTTTTTTTGTACGTTGTAGCAAGACTATCATAACCCGCGGGCTGGCCCGTTAGCCCGTTTGTCCAAGTAATATGGGTCTGGACATATATTTCGAACCCGCAACCCGCGACGGACCAGCCAGTATGGGTTGAAAAATAATTATGTCTGTTACGGGTTGGGCTACTTGAACGCGGACTGGCCCGTCTGACATCTATAATTCAAAGGTAGGCCATTGAAAAACTACAAATGTAAATTATTTTGAAAAATCACAACTATAAATTATTGAGGGAACTAAAATACTTTAACCATTTACACTTGTGATTTTTCAACATATGACATTGTAAAATACAAGAACAAAAAATATTTTCGAAAGATTATCATTACTGATGGAGGCTCAGATATCTAGTACACTAACCAATTTGGAAACTTACATCATCAATGACAACATATTTTCATGGGTATTGCCGTATATATTTTTTTAGGATCATTGATTGCAACCTCATAAAAAGCTAAGCTGCATGGAAACGGAAACGGAAACGTGGAACCGAAACGTTAGGAAACGCGGAAAAAATATTTCTTTACAATACAGGAAATGGAAACGTTTTGGAAACGTATATATATATATATATATATATATATATATATATATATATATATATATCATAAAACAAAAATTATCAATAGTTTTAAAATATTTGAAACAACACAAATCTAATTCGACTCGAACAAAAAACACTTCATTTTTATATACGACTTCACAATTTCAATAATCAATAACAAATCTACTGTAATTAGAAAAAATACCTTGTTTATCTATTCGATTCTTCTACGTTTTTAGGTTACAGTGACGATTAGAGAAAAATAATGTATTAGTGTTTAATAATTAGGTTTTAAAACTTATTAAAAATAACAAACAAATCCCTATATTTTCAAAATATTTATTAAATTTGCTTCAAAAACCAAAATTCGCGTTTCCAATTTCGGAAACACGTTTCCGGCCGCGTTTCCAAAACGTTTCCAAATCAGAATATTTAGGAAACGCGTTTCCATCACGTTTCCATTTCCGAAACGTTTCGGAAACGGAAACGCACCTTCATCCACGTTTCCATGCAACATAGATAAAAAGTGATAACTATAAGGAAGTCTGCACAAACAGTTATTAGGATGTGTTTCCGTCTAAGTTTATCCATTTGTTACTTATCTCTATGACAAATGATTGAGATAACAAACAGAGTGAACCTATTCAATAAAATGAAGAAAAATTGAAATAGAGACACCAAAATTTTGCATATATACGACATCAGTACATACTCTTGGTCATTTCTGTTTACATATGCAAAGCTTTAGAGTCTTTGTTTCAATTTTTATTCTCTTTTTTTTAATAGGATCACTCATTTCATTAACTCAATCATTTAACATGGAGATAAGAAACAAAAGGATGAAATTAGATGCAAACACATGCCGAAAAAGTGTTATCACTTCTCTTCTTATGAGGTAGCATTGAATGATACAAAACAAAAAAAAATACGGTAATATCTATGGAAATATGTTGTGATTGATGAGGTAAGTTTCCATATTAGCTAGGCATCTGAGTTTGTATCTGCAAAGATCCTTCTACTTGTATTTTACAGGGCCAAAGTTTGAAATACCACAAGTGTAAATTGCTGAGTGACATAAAATACTTTTACAATTTACACTTGTAAATTACAAGAACAAAAAATATTTTCGATAGATCATCATTACTGATGTAGGCTGAGATGTCTAGTACACTAACCAATTCCGAAACTTACATCATCAATCACAACATATTTTCATGGGTATTGCCGTATATGTTTTTTAGGATCATTGATTGCAACCTCATAAAAAGTGATAACTATAAGGAAGTCCGCACAAACAGTTTTTAGGATGTGTTTCCGTCTAAGTTGATCCATTTGTCACTTATCTCTATGGCAAATTATTGAGATAACAAACAGAGTGAACCTATTCAATAAAATGAAGAAAAATTGAAATAGAGACACCAAAATTTTGCATATATACGACATCATTACATATTCTTGGTCATTTGTGTTTACTTATGTAAAGCTTTGGAGTCTTTGTTTCAATTTTTATTCTTTTTTTTTAATAGGTTCACTTCTTTCATTAACTCAATCATTTACCATGGAGATAAGAAACAAATGAATGAAATTAGACGCAAATACATGCTGAAAAACTGTTGGTCCGAAGTTCCCTATAGTTATTACTTTTCTTCTTATGAGGTAGCATTGAATGATACAAAACAAAACAAAAAATGCTTTAATATCCATGGAAATATGCTGTGATTGATGAGGTAAATTTCAATATTAGCTAATTTACTAGGCATTTGAGTTCGTATCTGCAAAGATGATCTTTCAAAAGTATTATTTTGTTCTTGTATCTACAGAACCATATATTGAAAAACCACAAGTATTAATAGTTAAGGGAACTAAAATACTTAAAGAGACAATTTCTATGAATTGGTGGTAAATCTTTATCAATAAAATGGATAACTATTAAATATAGTGATGTTTTGATTATTTTAAAATTGTCCAATTTTCTTGCTCCTCTATATTGTTTTAGATAATATTTTGAATATTGAAATATTAATAAGATTTATGGGTCTCTAAATTTATTGAGGTTACTAATAATTATTTATTTTATGTATTTCAATAACAAAATTATCCCTAGCAAAATTATTTAGTTCTCTTGTTTTTATATATTATTATTCTCTAACTATCTTATTATATAAATTAAGTAAAAAGAAACTGTAAGATGATTATTGTGATTGGACATCGTTGCAATTGGAACACTACATTTAAGAAGTTTAACTAAAATTATTATTTTAGAAATAATAAACTTTTCTCATATTGACAAAAAAACGTAAACTTTCCTAATTTAATATCAAGGTACAAGTTTTTTTATTGTTAATAAAAAATTAATCCACAATTTTATTTTTAATGTTATTATTCTAAATGATTCTTTTTTTTTTTTGCTAAACTATTATTTAAATGATTCTCGATGCATTAGCTACTCTAGACATATCTCTAGACTATATAAGATTTTTGTATGGTTATATATACATAAAACGGATGTATTTTTAGTTTTTTTGCAATCTTTTAATATGTTTGGAACTCTATGTTTTGACATACGATAGCTTCTAATTTTTAAAAAGGTACCAAATCGATTTAGAACCAAAGTTTGTTAATACGAGGAGACAATAGAGCCAATTAGACCAATGAGATAATCACTTCAAAGACCAATTAAGTTAATTATGTATCACTTTACTGAATTGAATTGAATACTATTGGAGTTTTCAAAAGTTATGTACTAAATATTAGATCTAGGGTCTAAATGGTAATACAATTCAACAAATTCAGCAGATTCAGCAAATTCCGCAAATTCTGCAGTTATCATTTAAATTGACATATTATTCAGCAAATTCTCCAATTCAGCAAATTCTACAATTCAGCAAATTCTGCAATTCAGCAGAAATTATGCGATTACCATTTACACACCAAAGGTTTAAAATTTTAAGATTTAGACTCTAAAAATTATAATTAGTGACATTTCTGTAAATGAACAATCCATAGTGATATTTTTGCAAATGTAACTAAAAGTGGTATTTTTGCAATTGTCTCCTAGATATATATGTAGTGTGATTAAATCTTGAGAAATTTCAAAAAATGCCACTTTACAAAAATGCCATACTTTTGAAATTTTTGCAAAAATGCCACTTTTTGAAAATTATTTTTTCTTTATATTATTTATGTTTGGGTTAACTATGTTCTATTAGGGTTTAGTTTTGAGAGTTTAGGGGATTTATGGGTCAAAACATTTTTTATGGTTTAGAATTTTAAGATATAGGTTTTATAAATCTATAATTAGTGGCATTTTTGGAAATGAACACCCCTAAGTGGCATTCTTGCAAATGTACACACAAAAAGTGGCATTTTTGTAATTGCCCCTTAAATCTTACTAAATTTGTTTGACAATTCTAAAATAATATTATAATATTTTAAAAATTAGGTTTACTAAAAAATAATTCAATCAATAGCAAAATATTATATCATAAATTATGTATGTAAATTTGTTTTATCAATCTATTAATTTATTTAAGGGGCAATTGCAAAATGTTTAAGGGGCAATTGCAAAATGTTTGTGATTTTAATTTCTTTTATAATAAGATATTTGTTATTTAAAATATCGTTCAAAATTTTTGTAAATAATTTTTACAAATTGGTTTTTCTGTTTTTTTTTAATTATTATTTTTGAATCTGGATCCGACCCAGCCTTAATAGCAAGATATATATTTTAAAATATAAGATGTTTTGGAGGTTTTTTCAAAATGTAAGATGTTTTGACAATACTAGGTATTTTTTAACTTTATTAAATATTTAATGAACAGTAGTATTTTGCAATCTTTTGTGATTGGTCAATAATAATTAACCATTTAAGTTTGAAAAAAAAATTAATTACTTTTTAAAAATTAATTACTTTCTTTTTGAAAAATTCAGCAAATTCTGCTATTACCATTTAAGTTTGATATTATTCAACAAATTCTGCAAAAAATCAACAGTAATTCAGCAATTTAACAATAATTCAGCAAAAATTCAGCAAAAATTCTAGTGTTACCATTTAGACCCTATATCTAATAGAAAAAAATTACATGAATATTTGACGTAATTATTCACTTTAAATTTAAAGAATCGAGAATCAATAGCAAACTCGTGTACCTGGGACAGTATAGTCAATAATCCGTCTTTTTGAGAGCTTCCACTCTTTAGCTACAATCTTACATCCTTTCACATCACATTTACATCCACTAAGCTTCAGCTCCAAAAATAGTAATGAAAGATATGTAAAACAAAAATAAGTTTTTAGTACTTCTTTTAACTCTAGAGCTAGCTGGGGAAACTTGGAAGAAGAACAAGACACAAACCTGTTGAGAATATCACTTCCAATATCTCTAGGAATAAGAATGATCGAGATCATTCCACTTGATAAGAAATCTTGAGTTCATCCCCACCAAGTGAATTGTCATATCCTGAAATAATATATAATATCAACACATGGCAAGAAGAACACATCTAACAGATAAAAATTCTCCAAACAAACAAAAAAAGAGCAATTTCTCGAAGGGCTGCATCACTAGATTCACGATCCTTCATTTAAAGCAATTTCATCCCCTTAGGTACGAAAGATCTAATCAGAAATTCTCAGTACCGTTCAATTCAAGCAATTTCAAACCCTAAGTACAATCAGAAAGAGATGTTACGTAGTGAGTAAGAAGACGAACAAAAGTTAAAGAGTGAGACACAAGAAAGCCATAAGGAGAAGAAGAAGATTACTTTGACGGTGGATTCGTCCATGTAGAATTTGAGAGAAGAACAAACGGCTGCTAGGTTTGCTGGGGGCGATAAAACAAATATTTCTTTCTTTTTTTGTCATCTCAAGAATATATTAGAAAGATACGGATCATTCTGGTATGGAAAAGATATACAACAGTGAATGAAATAAAAAAAGATGGAAAATTAGTATAGATTTGGCATTTATCATGCCACGATTTTGCAAATCTGTTGATTTCATTCCCATCTCAATACTATTAAAAAGAAGTCATTTAGAATAAATGTCCAAAATCCTATCTAATATTACTCAAATTGCCATTGGTTTTAAATTATAGAAATTCAATTGAAATGGGTAATTTTGGAATTTTCCAGTGGCAATTTCAGTAATTATCAGATCAATTTCATACAATTTATTGACTGGATCTGGTGAAAGGACGCGGACCCGGTTCGATGATCCATTTTATTAATGGCAAAATTGTAATATTCACTCACAAAAAAACCTTCTGCAGACAGATCTTTTTCTTCTTCTTCGATAGAGAATTGATTTCTCTCTCTCACAATCTCTCTCTCACGAGATCTCAACTCTGAATTCGATTGGGTTTTGCAGATTTTGCGCTGTATGGAGAATAAGCAACCAACACATGCTTCTTCCTCTTCCTCTTCTTCGATTGGGTTTTGCGATTGGGTTCGTTCTTCTTCCTCTTTTGTGATTGATTGGTGTTAATGGGTTTGCATCTATGTTAATGGATATAGGATTTCTGATTGAGGTATTGTCGCAAATCTTGAGAATTTTAATACGACAGCTCAAAATCTCTTTTAATTATGCTTTTTCTGAGAATTTGAGCTGATGGTTTTTAGTAATTATTACAGGCTGAGCTTGCCACTGCAAGTGTGTTTGAGGCGATTGAAGAAAAAGATCAAGTGATTGAGAATAACGAAAGGCTTTCTCCAGCTTTGTTAAGTAGCTGCAGTGATCGTGCAAGGGATCTTCATGCTTCTCCTTCAGGTTTTTTTCACAAGTTATATCAAGGAAGAGAATATTGATGCTGTTTTAGAAATTTGGCGTAGATTTGTAGAAGCTGATATTCCTATCGACTTGGTTATGTGCAACATTCTCCTGAAAGCATTTCTATTAGTGGGTGCATATGGAGAAGCTGACGTCCTTTACAGGGCAATGCCAGAAATGGATCTATCTCCAGACACGGTCACGTATTCAACGTTGATTGAGAGGTGTTGCAAAACAGATCGAGACAGCAGACTAAGTATTTGAGGAAAAACGTAATCTGGTAAGCTTTGATTTGATTTATCACTTGGATAGAGTAAATGCAATTTGTGTGTTTAATTTGGAATAATTTACAAGTGAGCTTATTTGTTTGTGTTTGTTAATTTCAGGAAGATTTGTTTAATCCTGTTGGAGTCGGATTTGACGAATTCAATTTTTTTCGTTTTGGGTTAGGCTTCTTTGGAGTTTTGTATTGCCATTTGGAAATTGCTTTGGTTGAAGTCGGATTTGACGAATTCAATTTTTTCGTTTTGGGTTAGGCTTCTTTGGGGTTTTGTATTGCCATTTGGAAATTGCGTTGGTTTTAAACTATAGAGATTCAATTGAAATGGGTAATTATCTGTATAATTTTAGACATTTTTTTGGACCAAAAATAATTAAATTTTAATGAATCTTTCCTTTTTATATTAGATAGGATTTCGAAAATATTTTGATTTCAATGAATCTTTCCTTATTTTTTTATTGTTAAGATCTTCTCTACATATTTTTTTTTTACAAAAAAATATATTTTTATCATCTATATAAGAAGCCACGCGATTTGCTTCTTAACCACAAACTAAAATTAGTTTACAATAAACCTTTTCTCCACCAAAAAACATATCATGGACAAATTGCACAAAGTTTCGATGTTGAATCCCTTTGTCAATGAGTGGAGAACTAGACTCAAATTGCTCCGCAAATTCAAACTGTCGATAGGAGGAGCTAATACGCTTGAGCTCCTCCTGGTTGATGAAAAGGTTACTTCTCATTGCTTTTTACTTCGAACTGATATATGAGACATGTATCTCTTAAACTGATATATGAGACATATATCTCTTAAACATAGATTTCATTGCTTTACATCCGATTGGAAAGTGATCATAGTCTCTACTTTATATTAGTTGGTTTTGTATAGGATTCTACTTGAAACTGATAAAACACAGAAACTTGTCAATATGCACATGATTAAACATAGATCAAAGTGATCATAGGTTTAAGCATAGTTTTCTTTGTTTTGATTTGCATGATGTCAGTACTATATATTTAGAAATACTTTTTTAACTCGGTTTGCTAAGTATAGATTCCGCAAGAAGAGTTGGTCTGTGTATTTATTATATTTTAGATCGAATTTTGGATTTCAGATTATAGATTCATCTTTACTTATAGGTTTCTATTAATTATATTTTAGATCGGATTTTGGATTTCAGAGTATAGATTCATTTTTACTTATAGATTTTTAAAAGTTGTTTGAATCTACTAATTTCTCGATATTTTGATACTAATTTAGGGAGACAGGATACAAGCCACAATGCCTGAAGAATTCATTCAACGCTGGGATCATATGTTGGTCGAAGGTAAATGGATGATTATTCATAATTTTCAACTAGCATGGATAAACGGCCAGTTCCATCCTACTACTCACCGATTTAAGATTCAGTGGTTGTCAACCACTTATGCAAGATGCGTGCCATCAAGAGGTGACGGAGATTCTTTTAAATTTGCAGATTTTGAAAAGATAAAACAAGGGTCCATGCATCCAGAATATTGTGTGGGTATAATTATTAACCAGATTCTTTTAGTATAATTTTATTCATCTAGAATCAACTCTACTTCTAACAAAACATATGCTTATCTCTTTGTCAGATATTATTGGAAGGGTTGTCAACGTCAATAGTATCGTCGAGTGCAAATCTAGCGTCTCAGACGAAAAATGGGATGAGATTAACTTCGAGCTCGATAATGGAAAGTAAGTTTTCAAAACTTAATTTTAATATCTGCTTTTGACATTGCTTAAGATATTAATCTTTGTTTATGATTCCAGAAACTGTCATTTACCATGTCGCTTAACAAAGCAATATGCCCATGATTTCTACCAGCAATTCACAGATTCTCATGATGACATGATCATATGCATCATTAGGTTTGGTAGAATTGTTGTCAACCAAGGTGAGTAGTTTATAACCCAATTTAATTATTCTCTTTACAATGTCAATTAGTTTGAATCTATTACTAATACTCTACTTGGTCATTATCGGCTGTAAGTGATTGGTTAGTCACTAATGTGTTTAAATGTACGCAAGTTTGGTTGAACAAAGATGTTCCTGAAGTCCATGCCATGATTTACAATCTCAACAACAAGGGGGATGACGAAATTAGTGATATGGAAAGATAGTTCGATGATACCTACTGTCGTTTTTTGGTTTTGAACAATTAGTTTGCATTGATTTCTTTTGATTTGAATTATGCTTTTTTCTACAGATTATATTTCCTTGAAATTTTAATTTACAAGGTTCTTTCTTTGTTTCATGAATGGTTTTCATATCAAAGTTGTTTGAGTCAGAAGCATGAAACCAACTCTCATATCGAATTTCATACATGTATTATAGTTAGCAAATACATGTATTACTCACGAGGTGGTTTAGTTTGTTTACAACAAAAAGATGACAAATTTATTTCCTATAAATAACAATATTTATATTTACACATAATCTTAACAATATTTATATTTATATAACTAAAATACAATAATCGAAGGTAACTAAACAAATAACTATATTTACAAATATCGAAATTTAAATCATTGAAATTAAAGAATCTTACTTTCTTAAGAGATCTATCGATTTTTCCTAAATCTTTTCCTTGATTCACTCTTAACAATATAGTTATTTTTAATTCCTTTTCTATAACTAAGATATTTTCTTTCCTTCAGTTTTCCTTTGCTAAAAATGTCCTATTATGCAATTTCCAATTTCAAAAAAATCTTAAACTTCCATAGCAAATCAACTTTAATGCAAAATTTATATTTACTCACAATCTTAATCAAATCTTATAGTTAATTTAGTCTTCCTAAAATATTTCAATTTTTAGTATTATTTTATTCATCATACAATTACAATAAATCGAAGGTACCTAATCAAATAATTATATTTACAAATATCAAAATTTAAATCATTGAAATTAAAGAATCTTACCTTCTTAAGAGATCTATCGATTTTTCCTAAATCTTTTCCTTGATTCATTCTTAACAATATAGTTATTTTTAATTCCTTTTGTATAACTAAAATATTTGACGAGATTTTTCTTCTATCACATAGAACTCACTATTAAATACCTTCACCCATATTATAAATACCGTGACTTTCTTCTCTTTTACTCATTCTCAAACCTCACCGAAAATACATTTTTTTTTTTTGCAATGGCTTTACAAACATCTATCACTCAACTTCGAGATCTCAAGCCATTCAAGGCGTCATGGAAGATTCGTGTTAAGATTCTCCATGTTTGGAAGCAATTCCAAACATCGTATGGTGAAACTTTGGAGATCATTTTGGTTGATGAAGTGGTATGTTTTTTTACTTATAAGATCATTTTACTTTTTATTCTAATAGAGATTCTATGAACACAACTAAAACAAATATACTTAAATGGTTTAATCCGTGCATGGACTGATTTTTTGTTAAAAAGTTATTAAACAATGAAAAAAAGTATCACACACTGATCTCCTCTTGCAATTTTTAAACTCATAGACATATACTCATGCACTGATTTATATATTTCCGTGTAGAAAAAAAGTATGAACGTAAACTCATAGATGTATACTCATGCACTCATGCACTGATTTCCTAAAAAGTATGAACGTAAACGTAGTTAACAACACAACTAACTTTCCGTTTACTTTATTCCTCTCTTACTGATTTTTTGTGATCTTTGAAGATCTTTATCTCGCACTTATCTTAGCTTATTATGGTCATACGATCATATGCCTTTCTTTTCATTGTAAATACTTAAGTATAGATCATTTCTTACAGGGTTCTAAGATTCATTCTACAGTACGTAGGCCATTAGTCGTACGTTTTGAGAGGTCATTGGTTGTTGGTGAATGGATACTAATTGAAAACTTCAACCTCTCACAAGCTATGGGTCAGTATAGACCATGTAGTCATCGTTACAAGATGGCGTTCTTGACTTCTACTACTGTCCAACGATGTGGTTCTCGATCAGAAAGTATTTTTCTTGATCTTGCCGACTTTACTCAAGTTAATAACGAAGAGCTCAATCCAAACATTCTGATCGGTTAGTTTTGTTTATTTGTAAATCATTTATTTAAAGGTTAAATTTTAATTTAATTTTCATTCATTTATTTCAGATGTTATAGGCCAAATAGTTAGTGTGAGAGATATGGAAGCTTTACAAGTTAACAACAAAGACACACATAAACTTGAGTTTGAACTGCGGAACGCCACGTAAGTTTAAATCAGAGTGATTTTTTTACTTTTAAAATTTTTTGCGACAATAACTAACTCTCCATTCACATATAGGGATGATCGTTTGGCATGTCCCTTGTGGGGAAAGTTTGCCGAATGTGTTAACACTGCCTGTCAAAATACTGAGGATGGATTTGTGATTTGTCTAATTCGATTTGCGAAGATTAACGTATTTCGAGGTGTTTATGTTATGCCATCATATTCCTTGTCTTTATATTTTGATACGAAATACTCATATTGTTTATATTCTTATGTTATTCTCTACACATTTCAGGTCAGCCACAAATCACTAATGCTTTTGATGCGTCTCAAGTAATTATTAATCCGCAATGCTCTGAGTTGGTTGAATTTAAGAAGAGGTTTGTTCATATCTCTATAATATTATTAAACTTTTTTTATTTCTTAAACAAAACCATAACATATTAACGTTTATATTTCCAGTTTGCCAGATGATGGTATGGTTTTGAGAATTGTGCACAAAAGGCCCAAAAAGGAAGAATTAGCATTAGTTGGCAAAGAAGAATCATTTGACGAGTTTCCTTTGGTCACAATTAGTGAATTGATTAGTACTACTGAGGTATTGACGTTATACCATTTAAGTTACTTTTTATTGTCGAATGGTTTTTGATAGGATATTTTCTAACAGGTTGGCAGGTACAAAATCATGTGCACCATTTGCGGTATTGATTCTGACTGGGCGTGGTATTATGTTACTTGCAAGAAATGTAAGCTTAGGGTTTACAAAAATAAGACAAAGGAGAAAGACATAGGTAAGTTGGAGAAGAAGCAAATTTCAGCTTCTACGGTGGTCAAATTTCACTAACCATTGAGGCCCATTTGTAATAAGATATTTTATCAAACGGTTCTCCGACGACTAAGACCCATTGACATTCTAGACATTATTGTGTCTTTTGAATAGCTTTATTTGTTTTTGAAACTCTTTGACCATAACAAACAAAAACAAAGGGAAAAACAAACGTTTAATACTCCATTGTGTATTTAAGGCGTCAGAAATTTGTATAAACAAACATTAGAAACAAAAACAAGTTAACCGAAAAACAGTCATATACGCAAGTTGAAGCAAGTGACTTGTTGGGATGTTTTTCCTATAAAAGAGAAAGGGAATATTCCTTGTTTTTTTTTTTGGGGAAAAATTCCTTGCTTTGTTAGCCTAACATTATTATTTGGGAAAAATGGAGAATAATTGGATTGTCAAAATTAAAGGGTTCTATTCAAACTGACATTTAAAGAGATTTGAATTTTAACAAGATTTTAGATGATTTTAGTGATTTTAAAAAATTTAATATAAAATTCTCTACAATTCCAATTAAAACCATGAGATTTGACTTTTTATATGTTTGACAAAAAAATCCTCTTAAATTTCTCTTAAATTTTTTGTATGTTTTCAATAACAGTGGATTTAAAAGTATTTTTTTCAATTTACTAGTTCAATAACGTTGAATTTTAATAGAAATTTTTAAATCCTAATACAATAACATAGGATTTGAAAAATTATAATCAATCACTAGAAATGCTAGATTGAATACACCCTCTCAAATGTTTTAGCAAACATAACTCATAGATGTTTTTGACTCAGATCGTATTAATGTAAAATTATAATAGTTTGAATAACGCAGTAGCATACTTTTCACAATTTAATTTAGTGGTGTTCATTTGCAAAAATGCCACTAATTATAGATTTATAAAGTCTATATTTTAAAATTCTAAACTCTAAAAAATGTTTTGACCCATATACCCCCATAACCCCTCAAAACTAGACCCTATTAGAAAATAGTTAACCCAAACATAAATAATATAAAGAAAAAATAATTTTTAAAAAGTAGCATTTTTACAAAACTTATATTTTTAAAATCGCATTTGAAAAATGGCATTTTTAAAAAAAAATTTTATTTTACCAACCGAAGTGGGTAAAAATTTACCAAAAGTGGAAAAAAGTAAGTTGTATGATCTTCCCTACTAAAGCAAACTCGGATCTACGATCCGTATTTGTCGGATCGGATCACAGATCCGAATAAAACGGGTCTCCCTCTCCCTCTCACGCGAACGGCTTACTTTCGCTCTCTCTCTCTATATATCATCCGAAGATTATCAAAAATGTCTACTTTCGTGCAAATGCAGTTTTGTTCTTGAGTTTTGGATTACACAAGGCAAGTATCTTTCCCTTTCGATTCATTTCTCCTACTGGGTCATTTTGTATACTGAAAATTCAGAGAAAATCTCCTTCATTTCCGTCTTCGTCGATGAGAAAAAACTCAGATTTTGTTCGATTCCTTTGGTCATTTCTGCAATTCCTTAGCTGTTCTTCGATTTCACAATCGCAAAACTCGTTTCTATTGATTTCGAATTATTACTCTTTTCTTCGCCCAGAGTTTCGCCGATCCGTAATTGCGTCTCCGAAGCAAATGTTTATTGATTTTTCAATTTTTGGATTTTTGTAAAAATCGTGCTTTGGATTCACTTGTTTCGTTTTTACCGCTTGCTTTCTTCTTCTCTATGCTGAATAAATTGTGTTTCAATTGTCTTTAGCTTGTTTCACTTCTATCGTTATATGTCTTATCTCTAGAGAGATACTCAAAATTTCGATGAAAGTTGTTAACTTTTGTGATTGTGACTGTGGAATTGGTCATCTTTAGGATCTCTTTAGGCATTCACATAAATCTGTATGTGTAATGAAACTGTTGTATCCAATTTGTGTTTATACGTGCGTACTTGTAATTATCATTCTCTGGATCTGCAGATCGAAGCCTTGGTTTTTGCAGGTGATCTTCTTCAAGAACTGTGACATTGTCACTTTGATTCTTGAGTTTATTTGAGGGAGAGAAAGAGATAGAGAGATCTAATGTCTATCTCAATCTCGCAAGTCTCTAGATTCAGGATCCATTTATTTGGACGTTCTTGCTGTGAACGTGTCAATGGCTGGCTCAAGAACAACTCTAGACCGAAGCTGCTCGATGTTAGAGCTGATGGTAAAAGTAGATGGGTCAGACGAAACATAAGTACAACTACACAAGGCGGTATAAACAGTAACACAAAGAGTAGTGTGTTGGGAGGAGTAATTCCCATTAGTAGAATCATAGATGCAGAGAGCAGTACAAAGATACAGCCTTATGGAAATATTCAGCAACAGCTTGCTGAAGACAAAGATTTGTCTAAGCTCCTCACAGTGATAGTCTTTGATCTTGAGACAACCGGCTTGGACAGGGTAAAAGAGCGTATTATCGAAATTGCAGTTCAGGATCTTGCTGGGGGTGAGAACAGCACATTTCAGACTCTCATCAACCCTGATTTAATTATACCAAATACCAGTTTCCGCATCCACGGAATCAGTAATGATATGGTTCGTCGACCTGAGGTTCCAAGGTATACATATATATATATATATATGCTCTATAGTTAAATTGCATCTTGTGAAGTTAATTTCTTCTTAGTTTTATCTTCTATGAATTTTTGTGTGATTTATATACGGATTGTTTGTTGTGAGCATGGCTTCCATTGGATCAAACTAATGAAGTTTTGTCTGTTTCTAGGATGGAAGAGCTGATACCGATATTTCTGCGGTATGTTAAGAGCCGGCAAAAACCTGGAGGTTATGTGATGTTTGTTGCACACAATGGCAAAACTTTTGATTTCAGGTTCTTGATCAACGAGTTTAACCGTTGCTCTTACGAGATTCCTCATAATTGGCTGCTACTAGACTCACTTCCACTAGCCAGAGAGAGCATGAAGTCTGTAGGTAAAATTCCTCTGGTTCTATTTCTGTTGCCTTTCCTCACCCTGCAAAGCTTAGGCATTACTGAAGAACGTCTTTGTCAGAATATTTTAGCTTCTCGTTTCGGGCAATAAGCAATTAAACTGCAAACCTCTCTCTGCTTGTTAGTATTTATGTAGCTATCTTATCTAGTGATTTTGTTGGCAAAACAGAACATGTTTTCTTGTTCTCGTATAATGATTGGATTGGTCTGTAAAGTTGAGAAACTCATAAACCAGAAATGGGTTCTTCTTGTTCTGCTCTTTCGCAGAGTCAACCGTTAAGCCAAAATCGACATTACAAGCTCTAGGGGAATACTACGATCTTTCAAGGGATGGTCATGCTCACAGAGCCTTGTCAGATGTCTTACTCTTATCTCAGGTGTTCCAGAGACTCACTGTTGATCTCAAGCTCTCACTCCGTGATCTTGTCCTCCGCGCGAACACAGCATCTGAGATCGCTGGTGCGATGGCGATGGCAAAGAATAAGAAGGCTTGAAACATTCTTTAACTTGGAAAGACAAAATGATATTTATACTAACTAATAGGAGCTATGTGAGAGGCCTCTGAAGCTATCCACATGAGCTAAAAAAAACTCTCTAAAATGCTATGCTGCCATCTCAGCATTAGTAAGGCTTCAACTCAGACGAAGCCACATACATTTTGTACGTTTATGATTTATTCAATTATTATAAACCCAAACAAAAACATATAGTATATGCCCAATTTGTCATCTAAAGAAAAACAAAGCCCAAAAGAACCGAAGCCTACTTCGTTGTACATAGAAACTCAACAGTGATGGTGTCATGTATTTGTAATGGTGCTTGATTTTCCAAAGGTTGTAAGAGAAATCGTTTTGAGTTTCTATGGCCCATCAAAACCAAAAGGCCCACAGACCAATGCTCCGCCTTGCGCAAATTATTCCAATCGCTTTATTTATCAAAATCAATGATTTTGAAAGTTGAGATCGTCCTAAGGTTAGGTTGTCAACATTTGTCTTCTTCTTCTTCTCCCTCGACCTGCCCGGGGCATCTGAGCATTGTGATGATCTCATCGAGCAAATAAAGAATCCCCAGAAAATATTAGATACGGCGTAGAGAAAAGCGAGGAGTTGGAAATATGAAGAGTAAGATGATGAAGAGAAACACACCATGTAAAAAGGAAAGAGACTCATTCACCAATTCATTGAGGACTCGAAAATCAATACCCACAAGGTAGCTTAAGATTTCAACATTTTATATTCATCTCAACAGTGTTCGTCTTGCTCCTCCTTTATTTCTTACTAAACCTTGACGAAATTGTGCGGTGCTCAATAAGGTCCCAATCTAGGGAGAAGGACAGATGATGACATGGGTTTAAAAGCAATTCATTTGAAGTACTTACGATTATTAATTGTAGGTCACATGCTCAAGACTTCCTTCTATGCAAAGCTGGGGATCAAACCTCATCCCTCGATTAGAAAGATATGGGGCTATTCATTTAAAGAATATTTGAGGACATGTTTCAGAATATGTCCTAGTTTTTACTTTGGTTCTCACTTTTCAGACTTGAATTTCTTATAATTGTTTCAGAAACAATTGGATGGTTTGTCCAAACATCTTAGCCCTCTTATATAAATGCATGCTTTTTTTTTTATCATCTTTTTCCCTCTCTCCAAAACTTTTAGATGCTTCAAATGATAATGTAGAGAAGATGGTGAAAGGTCTTTGATGGCCAAGAACACAAGGGAATAAATAAATCTAGAGGAAAGAAAAGGTAGCGTAAGAAAGAAGATAAAATTCATAGAACAAAGAGAATCGAGAGTTTATTTTGTAGATTACATATTGCGGATGGAAACTGACGAAAGTCTTCTCGCTTTACACTTCCTGTATATTCGTTTTTCCTTGCACATTCTGGATGCATATAACAAAATGCAAATGTTCAACAAAACTCTAGAATTTCTACATAAAATTGGTTAAAGTGTTTTCCAACAACATTATGTTTTGTGATAAGGGTGACCATTATGCATTAGGCAAATATGAGTTAACTGAAACAGAGGAGGACTTTATATTAAATCGATTTACGAGTTTGTAAAATCACATTGACCAGACATTATATTTGAATGATCAATTAGCAAGACTTTACTTTAACATGCATATAAGTTTTGTTTTCCTTATCCAAATAGCGGAAATGAATACCAAAACAATCCGTTTCATAGTATTCAATAACAAACAATTAAAAAGATGGTTATTGCGTTGAGTTCATGGTTTTTTAAAACTATAATTTTCTATAAACTCAGTACTTAATATTATGAATATAGCATCTTTTACACGAATAGATTCTGAATTTCAAACAAATTAAACACTTAAATGGAAGAAATTAACTCATAAATAAACATAAAAATTTCTTTTCAATCTACCAAATCTCAAACACAACCTGATACAATTTATTCCATACCAAAATAGCAAATAACTCTATCATTAACAAACCCGGGCGTAACCCGGAGTATCCCCTGGTTGATCTTTGATGTTTCTATATAATATATTTACTCTGCAAAAAGGTCTCCGTTATGTAATCGATTATTTAATTTATCACAGAAGTAATCAAATGAAAAACAAATGTATTCATTACTAAAGTAATAAAGCTTCAATACAAGAAAGTGATAAGCTTTCCTACTTCAATTTGGAGTTTTGACACATCTCCAACAAATTACAAACTCAAAACCACAAAACCCTTTGACGATCTTCAAACCCCACCCGATGCTATATCTCACTCCAAACGTCATTTTGGAATAAAATCCTCTTTAGTTACTGTATTTTTCACTCTAACATAAAGTAATGAATTGTATTACTAAAGTATTAAGATAAGTTTTACTGCTTTAGTTTGGAGTATGGACACATCTCCAACAAATCACAAACTCAAAACCACTAACCCTTTGACCATCTTCAAACCCTACCCGATGCTATATCTCACTCCAAACGTCATTTTGGAGCAAAATTTTCTTCAATAACTCTATTTTTCATTCTGAAATAGAGTAATGAACTGTATGACTTCATATTTACACTTCAACAAAGTTATCCTTTTTTTAATTTTACAGTTAAGATCTAAATACACTTCTCTATCTATGATTTGTAGCTTGGATCTTTCATCTCTTTGCATGATTTGGTGAAATTTTTCTTAATCTTATTCTATAGATCATGTCTTATTTCATCTTGTTTTTGTATTTTTGTTTCAAGATGTGTGAGTTCCCTTTATAGATTATGTGTATCAGTGTATTGGTAGAATAGGGTTATTAAAATTTGGGTTATCATGTTAACGATTTAATCTATTTGTTTCAATTGAGATGTGTTTAGTGCTAGTTTTGAACTTGATAATCAAAATATAGATAATGGTTTTTATACATTTAGAAAGTGTTTCTGAAAATGTCTAAATAATAAATATAGGTATCAAGTTAGTTAAAAAATTAAAAATACAACAATGATAAAAATTAAAAATACATAAGAGTATAAAACTACAATGATATAAACAAAATCTGGAAAGATTTTTCTCATTTTGAACTTGACTCATTTTTAAAATTACAAGTTTACAACAATGATAGAAACAAAATCTTTGATCTTCGAGTAAAATCCAAAGTGATAAAGTTTTGTTTATATTGGGAGACAAATCAGCCAATAAGATCACGAGCTCAAGGCGTCGTTTGCTTTTTTCCTCCCTCGATATCCAAAACTCCCATCCGTAGAGTCACATGCACCAATCCTCATCATGATATTGTTTCTTTACCCTTTAATCCTGCGTACGTTAGCCTCTTCCCACTTCTCCTTACCCTTAATCCTGCGCCGGATGCTTCTCTTTGGGCCCCACTCTACCATTCCACGCACGCGCAGGCGGCGCGTGTAATCATCTCCGGTAGATCCGCCGCTCTCCTCCACTCTCCATCCACCGTATCGTACAGCAACACAAGGCTCTCTCTCAGCCCTCTCTCACTCCTCCCACTCCGCCGAAGCAAATCGTCGATGCATCCCACCACTTGAACCACCGCCACTTTATCTTTAACTCCGATGCAGCTAAACCTCACCGTCCCGTCTAATCGTACCTGCGCCGGCAACGGCGGGCTTTTCAACCTACTCCATTCCCCGAATCCACCGCCATTTCGTCTCCCGTCGAATCTCCAGAACGTGAGCTCCACCGCGTGGCTACTGAGCACGTACACGTGTCCTACCGCCGCGCACGCCGCAACAACGCATCCACCTCCGGGAACAGAACGGCTCCTCAGCCACTGACGGGATTCCACATCGAATAGATCCATTGAGCTTGCGTAAACGTGAGCTCCCGCGCGTGATGTCGACTCGTTCCCGATTTTCAATCCGCCGATCACGTAGAAAACTCCGTCGACGGCTGCTCCGATGCATCCGTATCTCTTCCGTGAAGCTTGAGTCACCACTTTCCATCGATTATTCTCCGGATCGTACTCTTCAACCGCCGCCGCGACTTCCAAACCACCACCACCGCCTCCAGCTACGTAGATCTTACCGGAAATCGCAGCGATTGCGAATTTCTTGCGAGGTAAAATCATCGGAGACCTCAAGGTAAGAGTACCCAACCACGAATCGTATCTCAAAACCGCATTTCTACTAACAACATAAACCCTAGGTCCAATCGCCGCCGCACGAGCATGAGATAGATTCCCCAGATTTCCGTCAAAGCAAACGGAGCTACTGGAGACGGCGAGAGAGACTTTCCAGGATGCAATCTCATCGGGTTGAAACTGCAAAACGGCGGAGAAAAGTCCCGAATCGACGGCGGAGATGGCGTAGAGAGAATGCCGGAGGAGGCCTAGACGACGACGGAGGTGGAGGAAGTAAGGAGAGAGGAGGATGCGAGACCAACGGCGGCAGACGGCGGAGAGAGAAGGAATGGAAGAGGAAGGGATTCTGGAGAGACATTCAAGCAATAAATCGTCCGGTAGAGAAGAGATCGGCGGAGACACAGGAGATGGGTGGTGGATGGGAACGAGAGATTGGGCATCGGAAGGATTTGGTAAGCAAGATTTCATGAGCCATGAGAAGTGCCGAGAGTTGCAGCTCTCTGACATGAGATTTTCTTCACAGAACAAAATTTAATCCTAAAATAAGAAATTAAATAAAAAATAAATTCTTTAGGAGTTACCGAGTTGAGAGGGAAGTCCTTTAAGAAGTAAGGAATATAGGGAAAAAAAAGAAAGAATACAAATACATACAATTCAATTACTTTAGCTTGCGTTTATGGGTTATCTACTAATCCTCTTTAATTTAATTGATAAAGTGAATCTTAACAACGACTTTGTATTGTTTGTAATTTATATTAGGTACTGTACTAGATCCGGCCATACAGAAAAAGGTGGTACAACTAACATAAAATAATACTTGTTTTTCTTTTGTTTATACGAAAACAATATATTTTTTATAATTATAAATTGATCTTTACAATTGAATTTAAATTTTTATCGTTGAATGTTTCATCTCAAATTGTTTTGGAAAATGTAACCGTACAACTTTTAACTTTTAAACAACACAATTACATAATTTTCTTACATTAGTTAATTTCGTACAAATATTCAAAAACTTTCTTTGGATTTGATAATATAATATTTGGACAAGAAGCTATGAATAAATTTCGAGGTATGTACTGTACAATAGGATCGGAATATTAAATATTTTGAAAATAACACTTGGCTTTAAAATGGAGAGAGTATATTTGGCATTGTGGTACACAGATCTCTTTGGCTTCTCAGAGAATGATCTCTGAACTCCTCAGACATTTACCTTTAACTATCTATGGTCGTGTACGCAACAATGTTACCTAACAACATCCTCTGAAGCAACAATCGCAAGCGCAAACCATGCGATGTTCGGGTCTAAAGAATGAAAGAATCACGGATCAGACTTTTCTTATTGATCTAACCGAGGATGATGATGGTCCATGGAGCTCAGTTTTTCTGTTATTAAACACCTGGTGCAAGAGAAGTTGTTCTTCCGGTCACAAGAATATTTCCTTAAGGATTAAGAGTAGCAGCATGATGAAACAGAGGATGACAAGCACAGACGCACACATCACCATCCCTCCATGTCTCTGCCTTCGCTCTGCCTGTGAATGTTTCACACGAACCACTTAAATAAGACTGAGAGCAATAAAAAAACGATTCGCCATGAATGTTGAAGAGAGTACAACAGCTATGAAGTTGTTTTCTAAAACCTTTTGCAGCTGTTTGAGGCCATCTTCAACAGTACTAGCAACATTTTGGATATTATAATCTATCCGATCAACTATTGTACCCTGCAGCAAAATATATGAAGCTTTGAGTTTGTTTTTCCAGAGGAAGAAGACACCGATGCTGGAGAAAGAAAGAGAATGATGGGTTTAATAATTAAGTTTTACCTGATCTATCACAAGTGCAGAAAGATCCTTCATGATTTGAGCATCGATTATCTGCACGTTAAGATTACTTGCACGTTTTTCCTAACACTTGAATCTTCGGAATACCCAGTTGCAGAAAGCATCTTATGTTGCTTCTCAGACTTCTTCAATAGAAATGTTATCTCTTGTGTCAAAGACTCAATATTATGTTGATCTTCTTTACCATCCCCACACGATGGCATTAACGCCCTTACCCAGCTCAGCCATTTTAGTCCTTGCACGCTGTATGTTCACAGAGATCTCCTCAGATACATCAACCCAAGCTGGTGGTAAGCCCACTGTTAATGCACCTTTACTGGAACATGAAAAAGAAAAAGCTCAGTAGCTAGTAACTTTCAGCTTAACATAAGAAACCAAGTACATTTTACTTCAAACTGCCACAATCAAGGAATGAGCCAGCTCTGTGATCTTTAATATCCTGAAGTGAATAAGCGATTATGCTTCGTCTCTATGACCAATTTCCAGATTTCTTGATTTAGATTCAACAAAGATGTGCTCTACATTACCAGTTATCCATGGAAACTCATTCACATTGATATTTTAGCTCAAATTCTGGAGATAACATACGATTTACTCTAGAGAGTAGCAAAGACTAACGTATAATTTCTTCAACATTTCAGCGGCAAAGAGGGAAAAGAGTGCCTCGAATTTCCAGGATCATCGGTACTTACAGGAGCATAGGAGCGATTCGGATTCAACAAAGATGTGCTCGCCATCTCGATAACCGCACCAACACCGGATCGTGTTCCCGTCAACGAAGCCATCTCCAATGAAGCTCGGACGCTCCTCAGAGAGTTCCTGAACAGCAACGTACGATTCCTCGTCGCCATGACCGCAAAAATATAAAATCTCCAGAATCTCGGTTCCACATCCAAAGCCAGATTATCCGTTTCGCTTCCGATCGGAAGTTATAGATCTGGACCGGACCAAGGCTTCATCATCGACCGAGAATCAAATAAAACAGCCATTGTGGCGCCTGAATAATGTGACACCTAATCGGGGACCGGCCGATCACCGGCGGGATCAAATTTTCCGACGAGAATTACAAACTGAGGTTTTCCCAAATTAAAAAAAAAAAAAAAAAAATATATATATATATATATATATATAAAATATTGAAAAGAAAAAAAAAACATTGAAACAGTAAAAAAACTCTGTTGCGCGGCGAAGTAATCCTGCTTCACCAACACACCATATTTAACCAGTAAAATTTCGACACGTATGAAGCCAGCTAAGAGCGTGACGTTTTAGCAAGGAAATCGTGCCAGTTTTATATTACAAAAGGGAAATACACGGCGGGTAAAAGGATTAAACGGCATGCATTCGTGCGGGCTGTTGAAAGCGAGAGAGATTATTAAATTCATGTAATTATAAAGAAATTATGTAGAACTCGTCTTCTCCTATGTCTCTCACTCTCTATCCAAAGAAATTAAAAAAAAAAAAGGAGAGACAAATTTTGGAAAACCGACGCAGAATCGTCGTCGTCGTAATCCGTCTTTGCATTTTAGCCGGAATCTTTTTTGATTCTTGAATCGGAATATCCGTGTGTTTCCCGGAAAACGAATTCTTGATTCTTCGGGATTCGTTTATTTATTTTATTTTGTTGAAAAGTGGGTTTTGATTGAAGAAAATGGATTCCGATTCTTGGAGTGATCGTCTCGCATCGGCTTCAAGGAGGTACCAGCTGGATTTCTTGTCGCGATCTGGTGAGTTGAAATTTTTTGTCATTTTTGTTCTTTGCTAATAATTTTGATTTGAGATTTGACTTGTTGTTGCCTTAATATTAATGTTGCGAAATTCAATGACTCCAAATTCTGTTCTTTTTTTCTTTCTTTCTTTCGTTTAATTGATTATAGATCGAGCTTGACTTATAGAGATTATCATCGATTGGATTTTTTTTCTTGACGTTTGTACGAATCCCGACAAAATGAAGCAAGACCTGATATCTTTGGTCTGAATATTGAAATGAAGATTTTTTTTTTCTTTTTCAATGTTTGTTTTGCTCATGTTGAATTGTTGGTTTTGCTCGATTAAGAACTGAAGAACAAAAATTCTGTCTTTAGGGATAAAGCGTGTGTGCTAGTTTATACAAAGAGATTGTTTTTTGGTTTTGGTATGAACATCTCAAAAAGTTGGAATCTTGATTCTTGTCTGACCAACAAGAAATACTAAAACTTCTTGTTGGTAAAACGTTCATAAGTTAGTTTCATATCAAACCTAGACATGGATTCCAAGTTACGATATTCTAGTTTCCAACGTTTATTACATATCTTGATGATCTTCCTTCTAAAACCGATTTGATATTTGTATTGTAATTGCCGGAATGGAACGCATTTTTAGTATCCCCAATGTTTTTTCTAGGCTCTGTTTAGTAGTTGTAGCATTCTGATTGTTGTCTTTGCGGTATTTGACCACTTTTTTTGTGAAAACGTAGACACTTTCTTGGGGTTCGAGGAGGTAGAGGGAGAAGATGATTTCAGGGAGGAATATGCTTGCCCGTTCTGCTCAGACTATTTTGATATTGTGTCTCTCTGCTGCCACGTAGACGAAGATCATCCTATGGACACAAAAAATGGGGTATCTAATATCTCCTCAATATTATTCAGTAATCAACCTTTTTCGCATTTGAAATCAGAATCTATTTATCGTTTCATCACATGATTCTTGGTAGATTGGTCAGAGCACTAATCTTTGTTTAGTAGTCACTCATCTGTCGTAGTTTTGTGTTGGAATAGGCCACTCGGGTTTGCTTTAGAGAAAGAAATCAAAACTGTCCTTGTTTATTATTGTAAGGAGAGTTTCTACAATAGGATGATTTGTTTTTATTCTGCAAAGAAGGCTGTTCTAACTTTTGTTTAAATCCTGGAGATTGGGTTTTTTTATTCCTTGTAGGTATGTCCCGTTTGTGCGGTGAAAGTGAGCTCTGATATGGTTGCTCACATAACCCTTCAGCATGCAAATATGTTCAAGATATCCTTTTTTGTGTGGTCTGCCATTTACATTTAACGATCATTTATTTTCTCAAAAAAAGTGTGTTCCATTCCTTAACGAATTATTACGGAACGCGGAAAAGAAATTCAAGAAGAGGCGGGGCTCAATCCATGCTATCGATCTTGAAGAGAGAGTTTCCTGATGGCAATTTTCAGAGCCTATTTGATGGATCCTCGCGTGTTGTATCTTCTTCATTCAATATAGCTGCTGACCCTTTGCTGTCTTCATTCATTTCACCAATGGCTGATGACTTTTTCGTTTCCGAGTCAAGTCTATGTGCAGAAACAAGTTCTGCCAAGAAAACGTCAAATCAGAGTTTGCCTGAACGGTATGCTTCCTCATTTTCAGTTTGGTTACAGAGCATTGCCTAGCCCTTTTCTCACCATTCTTGTTAGTTGAAATCTAACATTTCTGGGTACTCAGTCATCGCATATTGTGCCTGTCATTTTCAATAAAATCTTGTCCTTTAGATCTAAACTTTATTGTCAATCAACGAAATCGCACGAACTTAGTTTTTATGTGCCTTCTTGAAATTTAGTTGATCCAGTGTGACGTAAAACCTAAAACACTTGTTGCAGACTTGCGCTGACGATTCTTGTCTTGTCTTGATCCGGATTTTACAGGAATGTTGAAAAGCAGTCTCTTTCAGCAGAGGATCACAGAGAAAAGTTGAAACAGAGCGAGTTTGTTCAAGGGATTTTGAGCTCTACGATTCTTAATGACGGGTTATGAAGGAGAATATTCCGGTAACTTCTCTACAGTTAGATCACTCAGCGATTGGAGAATTGTCACGGATTTGTCATTTTGTAGCAACAAGTGATCTGGGGAAGAGTTGGGGGATAAGCAGAATAAAGTTAAAGAGCTTCGTAATGAAGAGTGAAAGAGAGACGCATGATTATGAGTATTATTAACTTATGAGAACACATATTTGGACTGATGAACACTCGATTTGTCTGTAGACTGTTATAGGTCGTAATAAACAACAAAAGAAATGTATGTATTTTGATCAAACATTTTGCACTGATTTCTATATCGAAACTTTTTCAGTATGGCTTGGCTTTACTCGCGGTTGGACTTACTCACCGGTTTATTTTGAAGGGAATTTGACATAAACTTACAAGTTGGTAAAACACATATAACCCAATATAAATAAATATTTAGACTAAGAATATTGTAGGACTTTACCCCGGAGGGAGCCCTTCCAGAAATTCTCAAGAGCCTAAGTCAAGCCCAGGCCCAAGAGGGGGTTTGGAAATAGTTTTCAACCAGCAATAGACGCGCCTCGGTTAGTACCTCATTAGCTGCGTCATTGCCCCAAGCGCAAAGATGAGTTTTAAGCGACGAAGGCCTCCTTATTTTATAGTCAAATCAAACCTATCAACTCTACAAAACTTCCGATGTGGGACTCTCACAAACCTAATTTCGCTCACACGCACAACTTGCCGTTTTAAGTTTTTGATAACGAACAACGTGCTGCTTTAACAAACACGAATGGCAGGGATGTTTTTGTGTTATATAGATGGGCCGGACGTCTGAGGCCCAGTTTGGGTTGTGAGCTGTTGTGTCTTTTTGGGATGTTTTATATGGCTTTAAATTTGTAAACTCGTTAGTCTTATTATTTTGGCTAATTTCCCTACTATTTGATCATTCCTAGCTTTAAATTTATCTTTCCCCTGTTGACTAGAAAATAACAATTGCAAAAATGCTATTTTTATTGTGTACATTTTTAAAATTATCATTATGGATTGTCTTTTTATAAAAATACCACTAATTTTGAATTTTTAAAACCTAAATCTTAAAATTCTAAATCATAAAAAATGTTTTGATCTCTAACAAACCATAAACTCTCAAAACTAAATTCTAATACAACATAGTTAACCCAAACATAAATGATATAACGAGTAATAATTTTGAAAAAGCAGTATTTTTGCAAAAAAAATTAAAAAGTGATATTTTTGAAATGTGACTTTCAAAAGTAGTATTTCTCAAAATTTCTCAATATATATATATTTCCTTGTTGACCAAAAATTATATATCTATATTTTTCCCATATAATCAATATTTTAATAAATTCATAATGTCCATGGTGAAAGAAAAAAAAAGGAAAAGTGGATTTTTACACTCCATTTTCTTGGACTATTTCAGAAAGAATATTTTTAAAGAATGACAGACAATAATAACTTAAATATTAGTAAAATTTGATTGCTTTTATCGGTAATAATAAACTATTTTTTTTCTTAACAATAAAAATTGTATTTAAAATTGATCATATGTTCCAAAAAAAAACGTATGTTCAAATTTAAATGTGTTTATATTTTTTTAAATTATATAGTTTTAATTTATGTAAAAAAATCGTTTATTTTAGATTTTAAAATAAGAAGTAATAAGAGAATATAAAATTAAATTTATGTATACATTAACGTTTTAGATTTCCATTAATGTATCATGTAAAATTACAACAAAAAATATATATTCTTATTCTTTTTTGGTCAATCTTATTTCATTGAATGCAAATTAGATATAGAAAGGCATTATACATAATTTTTGAAATGCAAATTAGATATAGAAAGGCATTATACATAATTTTTGAAATGCAAATTATTACATAAACAAAATATGCGCCATATATTCAAAACGATAGAAAGGTGAAATTACACAATGTTTTCTTAGTAAAGTTTTACTTGCGAACGAGTTATTTGTTATTTTTCTTTTTAGTATTCTGTATTTTATTTTATACAAATTGTGTGTGTGGCTATCATCTCTCAAATGAATATCTATACTGCACATGGCATGATAAAACCTAATGTTTCTAGTAAGATTTTGATTTTTCTACAATTTGATACCAAAATATTATGTATCTAAGTCATTACAAAAATATTTGAATTTAACATGTTTTCGATTCAGTTACAAAATAATTCTTATTCATCTTTGTCTTTTTCTATATATCAAAAGGTTATGGGCCTAATCCCGTACATACCCTCAAGCTTGTAACCAGAACATTTTATATGGTTCCTACCGTAGACCATTCGAAACAACGACCTGTAAGCTTTGTCTGAGATCTTTATCAGTTGTCTTCATACAAGTCCTCTCTTACTCTTCTATATTCAAATCGGAATACATCAACCTTGAAATATGTCTTCAATCTTTTCGCATATCTAGCCTCTTATGTGATAATTGATCTTTCTTAACTAGTTTTGAAATTTTGATAGTGTAGACAATAGAACTCTATCAAAATCCCAAGATCAAATACGTAAATTGCATCGATAATCTAAGAAAACTCATAAGATTTCATTGTTTGAAAGTCAAACATCTTTCAAACTCTAAAATTCGAAATAAGAAACAAATTTACGTATTTGCGTTTGAATTTTCACGAGACGAGAAAAGACATGATTATTTTAAAATTCTATATAACTAGCTGAATCCGTTGTTGGAACAACACAAATCGACGAAAAGCAAATAATTGGTTGTAAATTACAACCAAGGCAGAAAAGAAGACAAAAACGACAGTTAGAACATGTTTTTCTACCGTTGTCATATCAATTGCAAAGCTCGGTTGATCAGATTTGGAATACTGAAGAAATCTGTCTTGAAAATATCGCCTCTCATTTCCTTCGAATTTTCTGTCTTCTTTGCAAGATATTATAAATGTTTGGGTTAAAAATATACAAAACCAAGAGGAAGAGAAGGACAAGAAGAGAAACCTAATTGCAGAAAAATAATATGGAAAACTAAAAGTCGGAAACCCTATGAATTTTATGAAGAAGGTGTGGATATCTGAAATCACCCAAAATTTCATATATCTTGTATATCATACATTATGAAATTATGAGAAAAAGTGTTTACATATTCAGTTTCAGAATTAAAAATATCTAAAATGAGCATATTCAGTAGAACCTACATAATTAATACTCTATAAATTAACAATTTTTCTGATCCCGAATCACGCCAATGTATAAATTACAAAAATCCAATAAGATACTAAGATAACAATTTTTTTAAAAACTCGGATGTAAAATATGGTTCCAATAATACTATAAATTAATAATCATGTATAATTATGCACATATAACTATGATAATTGTGGAACTTGAATTCCGCACTGATTATTTGTATGTGAATTCGGAGAAGAAACTTTGGTCCTAAGAAATATCTATAAGGTCAACGATTAAAAGAAGAGTAGAACGGATCTGGATTTATATTGATATGAATTGAATATACAATAAAATCTCGAGTGAGATGTGTTACAAGCTGAAAATATAGTATTTAGCTCTCGCCTAAGTGAAAAGTTGGCGAAAGCTGCTCGGACTACGTGTATTTATAGCTCAATTCAGCTCTTCGATCTAGCTCCACGTATTCAGGGCGGTTCTCGAGCAAGTTCTTGGCATATTCCCCGCAAATCTCGCTCCTACGACTGTGCGAATTAACCGCCCTGTTGACTCGTTCCTATCTCGTCAACTCTGCGTTTGTTGACCTAGCGCTTTCAGAGCTGACTTGGCCCTTTGACCGATTTCTGTCTTCTTTCCTAAGATTGGGCCGCAACCCCATTTAATTTGGTCAAAATGAAATAAATGAAAGGCATTGCCTTGGACTTTTAGTAGGCCAAATTCGGTGACGAATCCAGCCCCAACAGTTGCCCCCCAGCCCATTAAGTATTAAGTAATAATACTTGATGGACAGTTACTCATCATTACCTTGCGCCGCTGAGGCACGAACTCATACGACATCTGGGCCGTACAATCTCAATCCAACGGCTAAACTCACGGGAAGGTGAAAAGATCAAGGCGGTGTTAAATGACCGACTCGTATTCATCACATCATCTGCACCTAGTCAATCTTTTACCGCGGGCCCTACCACTATAACCATTCTCTTTCTCGGAAATAAACTGATTTTAACCCTAGTTTTCACATCCGATCTCATTCTTACCTCTTTCTTTCATCTCTCTACATAAACCGTCTCGTATCAAGACTCTCGCCTAAAATCATGTCTTCTTCTAGTTCCAGGTTCCAATTTGGACCCTACGAGCCATCCCAGACCACGGCCCAAGATATACTTGATCTTCGAGAGGCACTGGTTGTTCACCCCACGGTCAAGTTCCGCCTACCGACGAGGCGAAATTCACCGGAAACAGTTGAGGAGGGTTGGTGTTGCGTCTACCTCAGCTTCTTCCAAACCTGTGGGTAAACCTTTCCCATCCCTCTCTTTTTAATAAACGTTCAGAAATTCCTTGGGCTGGCCTTTCCTCAGATGGTTCCCAACTTCGTGCGCCACATCGTCGGGATGTATGTCCGTTCTTATGAGGACGAGATGGACCTTAGCCCCAGCCAGTTCTTTGACTTTTATGTCGCTCGGGGCAATTCCTCGGTGAAGGGCTCCTTCTACCTCGCCTCCAGGGAAGGGCGAGGGGTCGTCAGTGTTCCCAGAAAGTACTCGCACCGGGATGCCCACTAGCATAATAAATTTATCTTCTTCCGGATCTCGCTGGCAATGGTGTCGTCGCTCGACGACTTTTGTCGGGTTCTAACTCGGTTTTCTTCTAGCTTCAGTAAGCACCTATCCACTTCTTGAGAGATTTCAGATGCAATTTTTGACTCTTTTGTTTATGTCTTCTAATCCAACCTGATTTTATGCACAAAACACTTCTTCGGACTCACTAACCGCCGTAGCGTCCTCCAGGCTGTCGTTGCTCCGGAGAGGTGACACGTGCTGAGATTCTTTTAACCCCCTCCGGATAAAAAGGGCTTATCTCTGGCATGCACGCCGCCTTGCCGATCCGACCAGGCCAATCAATCCTCCTCTCGCTGCTGCCCTGCCAGTGATCTCTTTCAGGCCTCAGTCAGCCAGCAAACTCGTTCGCGAGTCGTTTCTGGCTACGCGGGACCCTCGAGCTCCGCTCAGCCCCCAAGGCCCTCAGCCAAGAGGCTGAATCCTTTGGTGATTCCTTCCGTCAACCTCAACCACTCCATTGGGAGATTGTTTAAAGAGAAGGAGGAGGACCCCAAGTGGGGACAGGGTCGCTCCACCTGTCCCTACTGGTGGCGGTGACTTTGCGACTTCAGTTAGGGTGCCGTGGGCAATTCTCATCAATCTGGCGATAAGTTCCTCTGAGGAAACCAGCTTCTCCACGGATGGCGGTGGTGCTTTTCACGGGGGTTTGAGATCCTCCAGAAGCGTTCAAGAGATCTCTCCACCAGTTCTCTCAGTTGAGATTCCGCCTGCCCCGGTGGAACCCATGCCTCCCTCGCTACTTCTGACCTACACGAAGAAGGTTTCTTTAGCCAGGAACTCTCCCTGCAGGTCCTCTCATCTTGAGGAGGTCCCTCGTCCATTGGACAATGTTGCAGAAACCTCTTCGGCACAGGATGTTTAGCCAGGGGGAATACAGAGGAGCCTGCGCAGCCTCCCCTTCTTCTCTCTCTTCTGAGGAATCCTCCCTTAAGTTTTACGAGAGGTGGCGCGAGATGACTCAGACCTAGCAAGAGGTGACTGCTCTTTCTTCTCCTTTAATTCTATTTTGAAATTTCTCCCATTTGCCTCTTTTTTTTATACCTTTCATCCTGGTTTTTCAGGCCACTAGAACCATCAATGCCCTGGTGGGTGATATCGAGCTGCGCTTTCGGCTCGCCCCCTCGCTGAAAGAAGTGGACGACCTGAGAACCAATTTTGAGAGAGTAAATGAGCGTCTGAGGACCATGGAGAGGCGCAAGCTGGAATACGAGCGGAGGGTTCGACGACGTGTCGAAGAAGACAAGAGAAGGGAGTTTAACTTCATGATGCACATGGTGGCGACCAATGACCTTATCAACTTCCTCAAGCGCGAGATGCGCAGAGCGGCTGCATTGAAAAAGGAGGCAGTGGCTGGCGCGGTGAGGACGGCGCATGTTGACATGGCTGTGAGGTACCGGGGGGTGCTGGAAGGCATGAAGGAGAAGTTCAAGAAGAAGGACGTGGAAGTGGCGGCGGAGATCCACCTGCAGGAGCTGATAGCGAATCTTCAGCTGCTGGATGAGCACTCTAAAGGTAAGTCTACCATCCCTGGAGAGCTGGAGAAGCTAACAGCAAAGCGCCTCGCTGCAAAAAAGGCCTTCGTGGATGCAATTGTGTCTGACTTCTCGATCGGGAAGCTGGACCTTCCTCAGATTTCCGTTGAGTCCGTCAACCACGAGGACCTGGCCATCTAGAGTTGCCCCCTTGTTTTCTTGATCCTTTATGTACCTCTGCTCGTTATAAACTATTATTTTTTTGTTGGTTGCCCGGGAGGGCTTTTAATCCTTGTTTTCGCTCCTTTTGGGCTTTTGGATCGTGTTCTCTTTTCTCTTTTTTTTTTAACTCGGCCCGCTGGGCATTTTGAATGGCATTTTGGTTTCTACTTTGGCTTTGCTGTCCATAAATTTTTCTATCTTTGATCACCAAAAGATTTACCCGAGTTAGGTCAGCTCATCCTATTAAGGTGGGAGTCGAAGTGGCATCTTTGCCATGACTTCGACTCATCTCAGCTTTACGTGTTTGACTAAGTATTTATATACTCATCTCAACTCATCTCAATTCTAGGCTGAGTTATATCAATTGTTTGAACTAATTGATGATTTCGAGTCTAATCCTTCATTGGCATGTTTGATTGTGGGAGGTGAATTTCAGCGTTTGCTAGCTGCTCCTTATGGCGATGTTACTAATATTGGTCGGTCGATGCTTATCGTAATGAAGCTGGGCTTGGTGCTCAAGTCCGTGTTTTATGTGATCAAGTTGAGATCGACTTTGCTTGTCACGATGGATTTATGCCTAAGGAAGTCTTAGTTAGGGACCGGCTAGGTCCTCGTGAGTTTGGGTTCTAACCGAAATAGTTTTGTATTATAGATCTTTGACCAATTTAGGTTCTCTGCCCTTTCTGATTTTACAAAGATGTAAACAATAAACTGTTCTCCTTCACCAAGTAGAGCTCAGCATCCCTGCTGAGGTGGATGAGATGGGCTGGGCTCGAGGGACGAGTTGCCTACGTACCCGGTAAAGAGATCAAGCCATAACGTAGTTTGATTACTTGTATCGGAATTCTAATGATAGAATTTCTTGAGGTTCATGGCTTTCCATGCCCTCCTCACTGTCTTTCCGTTTTGGAGTTTGATGAGCTTGTAAACGTCGGGGTGAACTATAACGGTGACTCGGTAAGGACCTTCCCAATTAATCCCTAGCTTTTTGGCACCTGGCTCTTTTGTGTTTTCTTGTACTTTTTGTAAGACGAAGTCGCCTTCTTTAAATCGCCTAATTTTCACTCTATACCTGTAGTACCGAGCTGCTGCTTACTGGTAATTCTGAATTCTGATGAGGGCTAGGTCGCGGTACTCGTCAATTACGTCTATTGCATCTTAGAGTATTTCTTCGTTCAGCTCCTCTATAGAAGGGCACATCACCCTACGAAGACTTGGTATCGCTATTCCAGCTGGTATCATTGCTTCTATTCCGTAGGCTAATGAAAAGGGAGTTTCGCTGGTAGCTTTCTTAGGGGTGGTGCGACACACCCATAGCACCCCTTCCAGCTCCTCACTCCACCTCTCTTTCTTGGCACTGAGCCATTTCTTTAGGTTTTCTAACAGCGTTTTGTTAGCTGCTTCGGCTTGGCCATTCCCGTGATCGTGTCTTGGAGTTGAGTAGGTGATTCTTGACTCTGGGGAATCATGGCCGGTGCGTTGCTGGCTTTTGGCGCGGTAGACTTTGATTTATCCATCTTTTCTCAAACAGATCTTAGGTCAAACTTCTGTGCTAGACGTATCTATTTCTTCCCTTTAGACGGTGCTAAATGTGGAAGTTGAATTCCGCACTGAGTATTTGTATGTAAATTCGGAGAAGAAACTTTGGTTCTAAAAAATATTTATAAGCTCAACGATTAAAAGAAGAATAGAGTGGAGCTGGATTTATATTGATATGAATCGAATATACAATAAGATCTCGAGTGAGATGTGTTACAAGCTGAAAATATAGTGTTTAACTCGGTGACGAATGCAGCCCCAACAATAATGTACAAAAATATGGCTTCATTTATTTTTTATTTTACTCATTACATCAAAAAACTTTTATGATTGTTTTCTCGGTCTCCAAAACGTGTGAAAAATTATAGACACGCTAATTGATTCCTAACATATAAGTCTTTCTAAATGTATCGAAATATATATATATTAATTCTGAGTTTACATAGACATTAAAAATAATAACCATGTTTTCTTCTAAATTTTGTACTTAATAACGTGTATCATATTAATATGGATAATATATTATGATATTAACATTCATCTATTACGGTAAAAAAATATAAATCATAATCTTAAGCTAATGCATATCATTTTTACCAATAGATTTAATTAAAAAAAATTTGTAATGTAACATCATTTTAATTTTTTTTTTAAATTAGTACCTAAAATAGATATCCCTTAATAAATTAATCGACTAATTAATAACTCTATCAATTTTCAAAATTTCAACAGTATTAATTTATAAAAGTTTTACTATAGATCAAAACAAATGAACCAAATAATTACTAAACAATTCACTCTCCAAACTTTTTGGCTGAGCTTTTTCCCTATATATGTATTGAGAGAATTTTTCACTTGCTTTAAAGTTTCGGAATTAGGGGTAGGTAAAAAATCCGAAACCAAAAAATGGAACGGAACCCGAGTTGAAATTATTCGAACCGAACCCAATTTTTTAAAATACAAAAATGGTTTTAAATATCTAAAACCGAACCTGAAACTGAACCGAACGGGTATACGAAACATAAATTAACCTAAAGATAGGTATATTTATATAGTTTACACATTTTTATGTTTTGGTCAATTTTAATATTATAGATATATTTTGGGTTAAAATAACATTTAATTAGGTATATATTTTATATTTTCGGATAATTCGAGTTAAAAATAATTGAATCGAACTAAATCTAAAGAAAATTGGGTAATTATGAATATTTTAGATAATTTTTAAAGTATTTTGGATAGTTTTTGAATATCTAGGGTAACCAAAACTTCAAAATATCCAAATGGCTATTATATTATAAAACCAAAAACCCGATAAGCGGATTTAAACCTGAATGCCCATATGCCTATTTGGAATGATACATATAAAAAATAAAAATTACTAAAAGTCCTATTTTTTTATAGGTCAAAAATATTTTTACTTATTCCCTATGTCACATTTTTAGCAGTGATTATCAAAATACTTTAGTAGTAACTATTAGGGGTGTAAAACGAGTCATTAGCTGGCTCAGCTGAGCTCGAATTTTGACGAGCGCGAGCTATGTTTTTTAGACTCATTTAATAAACGAGTTAAGTAATCGAGCTCAAATGAGTTTGCGAGTTATGCGAGCCAACTCAGATGAGGTGTGAGCTAGCACCCGAACAATTTTTTTTTAATGATTTAAAATAATATATTGATATGTTGTAAATATATATTAGATTTAGCAACTAAAATATATATTCTTGTTCCGTTTTAACTAAAGCAAAAAGAGAAACAATCCATTAAACAAATATCAAAGTCGTCTTCATCCTAAACACGTCCAGTCTCTACTATGGACTCGATCTTGATTATTTGGTTTTATAGCCAACAAGAATGGTAATATATTTTTATTCACTTGTTAATTATCTATGTTAATTGCCATTGTCTTAGCATATGTTGCATTGGATTGGTTTTGATTTAGCATTCAATAACAATATTATTTGGAATTTTTATAAATATTTTAACATTTAAAGATAAAGTTTGATTTTATAATAGTTTAACTTTTAATTATTTTATTTTTACATTTATATCTTATGAGCTCGCGAACTAACTCATTTAGATCACGATTTTGATAATCTGAGTTCGAACTTATGTTCTTAAACTCGTATAATAAATGAGGTGAACCGAACTGAGCCATACAATACTCTAGCTCATCACGAACTGAGTCGAACGAGTTAGTTCAGTGTGACGCCCTTGGTAATGATAGTAGGGGCTGCGCATACACAAACCCCTGGTGCATACGCACACCCCCTGCCACAAATAGTGACGTAGCCTCTTCCTCACTAGCCTATCCCACTCGTCTTCTTGATCGGGAGTTGACCTTGTCCTGGTAAGTGCTTTCTTCGGTCTACCCACTTCTCTGTTTATACTTGGTTCCCCATTCGACTTTTTCTCATGTAAGCGATGTGGGACTCTTAACTTTGCTTAGACACACTTTGCCGTTTGAAGCAGTCGGTATCAAACAACATGCTAGTTTTACAAACTTTCGGCAGGATTTGTTTTTGTGCCATAGACATGGGCCGGACTGAGGCCCAGTTTGGATTTTGAGTAGTTGTGTCTTCTTTGGATATTTTGTGTGTGACTTTAAATTTGTTAAAACCTCATGATCAGTCTTGTTGGTGATCATGCATATAGCTTTGAATTTACATTTTCCCCGAAAATAGAATTTTTAAGAATTTTAATATGTTCAAGAGTTAACTTAATGATCGGAATATGGAAAAAGAAAGAAAATAGTTGGGTTTTACACTCCACTCTAGGACTATTCCAAAAATAACATTTTTAAAGAAACAAATATTTTAATCAGCTTTTGAAATCTCTCTATGTATTGGCCTTTAAAAAATGCATGTAGTAGGTGGACACTACATCTAAAACTGGGTTTTATAAATAAATAAAAGTTCAGAAAACTTAATTTTACAGTGTAGAAACTACAAAAAGGCTTTGACCAACAAAAAAAAACTACAAAAAGGCTAAAAAAATCTGGAATATTACGATCACTAATCTAGAAATATAAAAGAAAGAATCAGATACTTTGGTTGCTATCAATACAATCGCTGTTATGATATGACCCAGTTACCACAACATCTATTCAAGGCCAAAGTGTTTAGGTCCGGAGAGACAGTAGACCTTGTCTGCTATTTTATAATGTTCCAATCCCTATGAAAAAGAAAGTAGCCAACAAATCAAAAGTATGCTTCAAGTACATCAAATCATTGTTTTCTAACCTCTTTTGTCGTGTTCTCTCCATTCTTTAATTATTAATTTAACCATTGTTGTTTGTTATTATTATATCCATTTTTTTAATCATTGTAACAAACATCACATATCAATGCATTTTATTTTACAATTTAAGAAAGGTTTACTGATCTTAAAACCAAAGTTCTTTCGATTTTTTTTTTTTTTTTGAACTAAAAGTTTACAACTCAAAATCAATTCACAATAAATAGAAATGCTCATAAACTTAATATGTTATTTTACAAAATTTTCAACTTTCGGGTATAGGATGGTTACAAAATTTATGATTTATTTGACTATAACTTGAATTCAAATCGGAACAGAAATCAAATCAAAATCTGGATTGACCACCCATGCGTGTAGATTTGTACTAAAATCCGTAACTATCCTTTGTTGTTGCTGTCGGCAACACCCTTAGATTAGATATATCCATTATATTAGATACGTTATTAAGAAATGTTATGTTTGGTCTGTGTTTCTTATGAATTAGGAAGCAATTGAAATGATTTCGTCCACTTATTGACAGTTTAATTAAATTCTTTAAGTTCCTCCCCAAAAGATCTAATAACTGTCGTAACAATTATAATTACTCACTTAAGCCTCTAAATTGTTGCAAAATCATAACAAACGGTCCCATTTCAGAGGCAATAATCCATTTAATATTGTGATCCATTGAACTGGACCACTTAAACGTATAAACAACCACGTAGTACCATATATACACATAATAAATACACGCATATATATCAAAAGAACTATCTAAGCAAAGTTATACTTTTACAGGTTGGTGTGTTGTGTGTTTGGCAAAAGGGTCCTGTTCATTTCTAAAAGTTGCTGCTACTTAGATTATTGAAAATTAGATATCTTAATCTTTATCTTCAGTGCCAATAAAGAGACATTCTAAAACCAAAAAATAAAGAGACATTGATTTTTCTAAAGGACCGGATAGTAATACAACTAATTTGAGCTGGTTGTTAGACTATAGAAACAATATTTCGACTAACTAAAATTTTACATCTGTGAGACCAAGAAAAAAAAAATTACATCTTAATAATTCTAGAATTTTATTTGTTTAATTAAATAAAAGGGACTGTAGTTTTTTTTTTTTAATACTGGATTTTTATTATTATTCTATTACAAATTATGAGAATTGTTATATCGATAATTCTACAACGGACAAGTCTACCGCCTTGTTCCATGCCAAACGATTCTAATTTGCTCTATGCTGAAGATTTTTTGTAAGTTTATCTTCATTAATCTGTATATATAATAATAAATCGCAATTTTTGGAATTTGAATATTACATTTTCTGGTGTAAAAACATTAATAAACTCTTGATGGACCACCGGGGGTCAAGGAGCTTCCACAAGGGGACTGTAGTTAAGCTATAAAATTTCAGTTTAAAAAAATTGGAAGAAGAGAAATTGATGTGTGCTTTTGATCTGAACTTGGGTGCCTAATCTCTACTTTAGCCAACATATTTCTAGGCTGCCTTTCTAAAAGTGGGCCCATTCAATTTCAGCCCGATTTATTTAATCATAAAAGCTAATTCTTCCGCCATGTCATTACGCTTCTTATTACCACGTCGATTATAACGCGCGCCCTTTTCTTGGTTCGGATCCGAATCGCCGGTGGTTCGAGGCAAACGGCGTCCATAATTTATAGTTACGCTAATGCCTTCCATCGCTCATGTCCCAAATTACTGTAAGTTTTTCTTTTTGTCAGCATAATCAAATTATAAATTTAGCACTTCTAATAAAGATTTGTGTTTTAGACAATCAGGTCCGGCCCAATCTTTGTCCAAAAAGTGCATTTGCACAGAACCTATTTGCTTTAAGAAAAAATTATGGCGATTTTTTTTGCGAAAGAGGGCTCCGAACTTTGCAATTTTTGATATATAAAGGTCAAAAAAGAAAAAAGTTTGCTCTAGGTCCAATTTTACACTGAATATATGCAATTTTTTTTTACTGGAAGCTAATTTCATCTATACGTACATAGTCGAGAAAATAGTTCAGTTAATACTGTTTAAAAAATAATAACAAATATATTTTCTATTTGACGATATTAAAAAAAAAAAACAATACTATAATATAATATGAGCTAAATTTGAGATTATATCACAAAATGTATATGCTCTTGCATATAAAATTAAAAAAAATATTGACAAAATTATATTTATATTAAATATTATTGTTTCAAAGATTTTTAATTTTATCGAACAACCAATGGGGATTAGTTTATGTCGAGAAAACACAATTAGGGATGCTTTCCGACAACTCTCCGTTGCTCAAAAAAAAAAAACGAAAGACCACCGAGGGGGTGGGAGTCGGGGAGAGCAAGAGAAAGAAGGTTGGGAAACGTATAAGAGTGGTAAAAAGGTGTCATAGGACCGAGCAAAGGATGGTCTACGACGCTGAACAAAGGATGGTCCACAGCGTATCAAAGCGCTTAGGGAGAGAAATATGAGATGAGGCAGAGTGGAAAACTAAGTATCTAGTGAAAATTTGGTCAAGTAACGATCGGAAAATGAGTAAACCCTAAATGGCCGAATAAAAACTAAGGACTCAATAGATTGGGCCTTAGTTTCAAGAGAAATCTGACTTGATGAGTGTTTTTTTGAGAATCGGGTTCACATCCTCTTTAAAGCCTTGTACTTGTCTGGGCTCAGATACCTGGCTCCATGTCCTAAAATGGGTTGGGTTTGGATTCTCGGGTTTCACTCGGCATGTTGCACTCGAGTGCTTTTCACTTAACATCTTTGTTTTCTTGTGCTATCTATGTGACAATAAGGTTATACGAAGGTGATCTTGACCTTTTTCGTACTGGTGACAGGGTCTTATGTGGTGGGTCTTACGTCGGGGTGCTCCTTGGTGATCAAAAGCCAAATATCAATCCTCCATGAAAGACATCCATCTCTAGCATAAAAAATGATGCAATCTCGGCTCTCAAATTGATTAGTTTTTTGGCTAATCCCTTCTTCGGATTATTCTCGTCAGTATCGATAGGATTATCGATTTCTACCCGACGGTTCATTGTTTGAGAGACAAAGTTAATGGGCTATTGATCCTAAGCAATTGTGTTTTATGTGTGACTTTGTTTAGGCTATTTAGTCACTCAATACCATGGTCATGTAAAAACAGTTTTTTTTCTTCTTGTATTTGAAAAGAAAATCTTCACTTAAGAAAAAAATTAAACTTAAATTTAATAAACAAAATATTAAATTAAACATTTATAAGGTTTTAAGATTAATTAATAGATTTTTACAAGGCATGTTAACTGTTGTTATATGAAATGATAGGCTCGGAGCGTATTGCGCCTCACTAGATTTTTGTTTTTTGTTAATAGTTTAGACTTTAGAGAGAAAAAGAAAAGAAAGTGAGGGAAAAATTTCTCATTTCAAAAGAAAGGCTTTTTTGTTGGTTGCGTTTCTTCTCCTTATTTAAACCGCAAAATTCTCTCTATCTTCCTCCTCCTCCTCACATAGATTCTCCTTCCTTAACTAACAACAAACATAACCTCACAATTCTCCAATTTTGCCCTTTCTTTTTCCTTGTAGATGGCGACGTCGGAGACCAATGGTTTTCCGTTCTCCGTAGTATCTATCGTCGAAGATGTTCTTCAACAGCATAGTACCCGATCAAGCGACGTTGGGTTGGTTTCTCGGAAAGTCGAGGAATCTTGTGAGTTTCTCCATCTGTCATTCTTAGATTCGCTTCCTGTTTCCTTTGATTTCGCTTTGGAATTTTGCGATTGAGATATAAAGATTCCCCTGGGTCGTAATTCAATTGCCTTTGATTTAGAGATTCTGTTTATCAAAATTTCTCAATTGCTATGTAGCTCTAAGAAGATACGAAGCTGCGGGGTGGCTTAGAGAAATGGTTGGATTTTCCAGTGGTAGAGATTTTCCAGCAGAACCTTCTGAAGAAGATTTTAGGCTTGGATTGCGAAGTGGGATCGTCCTTTGTAATGTTCTTAACAAAGTTAATCCTGGGTCAGTGTCAAAGGTAGGTTACTCTCTACTTTCTGAGGCTTGTTCTTGGTCTTACATAGCCAACCAGTATAATATGGGGATATAGATGATGGATTGCTCTACTTTGGATATAGATTATGTGGAGGATTTAACATCTTCTTACAGGTTGTGGAAGCGCCGGATGATGTTGCTGATGGAGCTGCACTCTCTGCTTTCCAGTACTTTGAAAACATTAGGAACTTTTTAGTCGCCATAGAGGAAATGGGTTTGCCATCATTTGAAGCTTCGGATATGGAGAAGGTAGCAAAAGGGGAAGATTTAAAGAAGATGTAGCTTTTCCATAATTGATAATATGTTGAACATATATTTTTCAGGGAGGCAAGTCTGTAAGGATAGTGAACTGCATTCTTGCTCTTAAATCTTACAGCGAGTGGAAACTGAAAGGTGGAATGGGTCCCTGGAGGTATGGAGTGAACATGAAAAACAATTTTGGATTGAGGAAACCATTTCTCAGAAAAAATTCAGAGCCGTTCATGAGTTCTGTATCAAGAAACGAGTCTAGAGATACCACATTTGATCAATCTCTGTGTTCTGATGTTGGGCAAGATCTTAGTGAAAAAGTAAGTGAAATCATTTTTATAGTGGAAATGTTTGTTTCTATGTCCATTGGTTGTGCTTGTTGATAAGAGTAATTTTGTCTTACCTTGCAGGGAGATTCCAGATCAATTAACGCGCTTGTCCGCTCATTTATTTCAGACAGAAAGAATGAAGATATTCCAAGTGTAAGAATTCTGCTTTTTAGTTTATTGCAGTTGTCTTGCTGAATGAAAGCTTTCCTCTTGGCATTGATATTACTTCATTCTGCTCAGGTTGTAGAGTCTGTGTTGAACAAAGTTATGGAAGAAGTCCAGCAGCGCTTATCAATCCACAGTGAAATGGTGAGGGCAAGCGAAGTCAATTATGATGTCATTTTCTTTGGAGTGAAACAGTACAGTCAGTCCGAGGTTTTGATCTGGCTCATTGATGCTATGAAACTGGCTTTCAATTTTTTCAGATGAAATCAAGTTCAAAGCCTATTCCAGAAGATGATTCATCCTGCGAGACAGTGGTGCGTTCTCAGCAGTGTGACATAAGACAACATGAGGAAGCAGAAGAAAACAGTCCATCACAGGTCATAGAAGAAAAGTTTCAAAGGACAAATTCTGAACACTATGAAGAACAGGAGATTCTTCTGAATCAACAAAAACACATCCAGGTAACTTCCATTGTGTTGCAACTTGCAACTTTATGGCGATGGAGGATCTAACACCTTAGTATGAAACTGTTTGCTTTTTCTACCTTCCATTCTCAGTCTAGAAATTTCAACGAATTGGAACTTTGTTTTATTGCCTACAGGAGTTGAAGAAAACCCTAAACACTACAAAAGCGGGAATGCAATTACTGCAGATGAAGTATCAAGAAGATTTCTTTCACCTAGGTGTCAACTCAGACCATTTTCTTGCTATGTCCTTGTTCTGTTCTCAATGTTTAATCAGTGAAAATATAATATGTCATCATTTTGGGTTTGTCACACAGGCAAGCATTTAAATGGTTTAGCTTATGCGGCTACGGGTTACAAAAGAGTTCTTGAAGAAAACCGCAAATTGTACAATCTAGTGCAGGACCTCAAAGGTAAGTTTACAGAAAAAATTGATGTGTCAGTCATACTTGGAGGATCTTGAATCACTAAGGCAGATCCTTTAATCCTTTTATCTGCGTAAAGACCTCACACGGATCTTGGTAATGTTTAGGAAACATACGGGTGTACTGTCGGGTTAGACCCTTCTTGCCGGGGCAACCGATTTCTTTGAGTACTGTGGAACACATAGAAGAAGGGACTATCACAATCAAAGTGCCATCAAAGTATGGCAAAGAAGGACGGAAACCATTTATGTTTAACAAAGTCTTTGGTCCTTCTGCAACACAAGGTTATAAAAGACTTTGATTTTTTAGTCCCTATAATGTTTATATAAGTCTCTTAATCTGTGAATAACATTTGGCAATGACTCCCTTGTACTTCAGAGGAAGTGTTTTCAGACATGCAGCCTTTGGTACGTTCGGTTCTTGATGGCTACAATGTCTGCATCTTTGCTTACGGCCAAACCGGGTCCGGGAAAACTTTTACCATGGTAATAACTGCTACTATTGTTGTTTTGCGATCTTTTGTAGATGATTAGATTGCATCTTTGGTATTGTTGTTTTAATCTTTATACAACATCAAGTTCCTAATTTGCCTAACTACTCTAGTCAGGGCCTACGGACCTGACTGAAGAAAGTCTAGGTGTGAACTACAGGGCACTGGCAGATCTGTTTCTTCTATCAAACCAAAGAAAAGACACGACCAGCTATGAAATCTCGGTTCAGATGCTTGAAATTTACAACGAGCAAGTCAGAGATCTACTTGCCACAGATGGCCAAACTAAAAGATATCCTTTCCACTAATAGAAGTTTTACTGTGTCTTCATCTCTTGTAATCACTTAGATACTTTGGTTTTGTTTGATCCTTAACTCTTGATTACGTTAGAGATCAGAAACAATTCTCACAATGGAATCAATGTTCCGGAAGCAAGCCTAGTGCCTGTCTCATCGACCGCTGACGTTATTCAGCTGATGGATCTGGGACAAACGAACCGTGCAGTGAGCTCTACAGCCATGAATGACAGAAGTAGTCGATCTCACAGGTCTGTTTCTTCTTCTCTTCTTATCTTCTTTCATGAGTACTCTTGCATAACTCGCACTAACCTCAATTCTTCATTTCTCTGGCAGCTGTGTCACTGTTCATGTTCAAGGCAGAGACCTCACGTCTGGGAGTATCCTCCATGGCTCTATGCATCTGGTTGATCTTGCAGGAAGTGAGAGAGTTGACAAGTCCGAGGTGACTGGAGACAGGCTGAAGGAGGCTCAGCACATCAACAAGTCCCTCTCGGCTCTTGGGGATGTTATCTCTTCACTTTCCCAGAAGACTTCTCATGTGCCTTACAGAAACAGTAAATTAACCCAGCTGCTGCAGGACTCCCTCGGTGAAATTCTCAAAACACTCATAGTCGTTGCATTTTTGTATATACTCGAACTCGAATCTTACACAAGCATATTTTCTTAAACTTCTGTTTGTACGTTTTCAGGAGGATCAGCCAAGACGCTTATGTTCGTCCACATTAGTCCAGAAGTTGAAACTCTTGGAGAAACTATAAGCACTCTGAAGTTTGCTGAACGAGTGGGAAGTGTCGAGCTAGGCGCTGCTCGTGTGAACAAAGATAATTCAGAGGTCAAGGAGCTTAAAGAACAGGTTTTTAAACCATACACTATGACCAGAATTTGGTTGTCCTGCACTCATTGGCTGTTTTTGTGCATTCTCGCCATAAGTACCCTTTCACTAATCTGAATATATTCGCGGGCATTTTCAGATTGCTAATCTTAAAATGGCTCTAGTGAGGAAAGGAAATGGTAATGACGTACAACCAACCCCTCCACCAATCAACCGTGAGAGAATCTCGAGAAGAAGATCACTTGAAACTCCTTCCATTCGACCCAAATTTCCTACCATGGGAAATGGACCAAGCAACCTTAGGCCCCAGATTATGGATCTAAGTGGACCAGAGGTATGCTTTGCTTTCATTTAGAAGCAACCAAAGTTGCTCGCTCAATTAAACTTATTAGGATTTATAAATTTGTGTCATTTGTGTATATATGCAGGCTTATAGCGATACTGCATCTTCAAGAAGACACAGCTTAGATATCCATGAGCTAATGAAATCCTCTTCTCCATCTTGGCCGAGGCAATCGCTGAATGCAAAGGACGAGGATAGAGAATCTAAGTCAGGGGAGTGGATCGATAAGCACGAAGAATCAATTCAAGACGAGAATGTAATTTTACCAGAGAAATTCTACCAGTCGATGACTCCACAACAACAATCACTACTGTATGTAACTCACATTGCATCAACCAAAAGTTTTCTGCTTAGCATGTATCTTCTTGATCTCTACTATCTTTCAAATGACAGAAATGGTGGGAAACAAGATTTCGAAGTGCAGAGTATTACAGATAACGAATCTGATGAAGGCGCACCGAGCGATTGCTCAGATACTGATTTGATGTGGCGATTGAACGTTCAAGTGAATGTGCCCAGAGTTTCTAATATCCAAAACTCAGTAAACCCCAAACAAAAGAAAATTGAGCCCAGAACTGCTAAACTCTCAGAAACCAGGTAATGTATACATTCATAAATACTTATTGTGAGTGTTTGAAACAGGTTTTATTGATTGAAATCGGATCTTTTGTCTTTTTTCTTGTGACAGAAGTTTAATTCCGTCGCTGATCCCAGCACCAAGCAAGAGACCTCCTAACACCATGAGTACACAGCCACAGAGACCAACCAGAGATGGTAAACGCAGACTGAGTCTAGGCAAGTGAAAAGGTTTTCACCATTTTTGTAAAGAAGAATTGAAAAGAAGATTTGTTTTTATGTATATTGTGAGAAGCTCTCTCTCTCTCTCTCTCTCTCTTTTGGCAGCCCTTTCTGTGCCATAAAGGTAAAATCCCATTTTGCTGAGTGTAGAAAGAATTATATACCATCTTATACAATCTTCTTTTGGGTTTTTATGTATCTGTAGGCATATATAATTTTTGATTATTTGAACAAACAAAAAATGGGAAAATATTGTAAGCCTTGTGATTTTGTTAAAGAAACCCATATGCACATGTATAATCTAGTAAGTTATGGATCATATGGTATAATCTATAGTTTCTACATGCAATTAGAGGCTCGATCTAGATCTCCGTAGTAGAAGAAACCTCTCCATTTGAAGTTATTTCTTGTAAACAAATTACTAAATTTAAAGAAGTGACATGGGCGGGGGAGGAGAGAAGCCTGCAGGGAATCAAGGCTCAGGTTTCCGGAGTTTCGGCCATATTTACTTTTAAAGACCTGAGGTTTTGGCCATAAGCGGAGTGGAGCCTGAAGGAGAGGATGATACGAGTTACAAATATTTACTTTTAGTCTTGATCATAATTAAACCGGGGAAAATGGTAAGAAAAAATTTCCAACTATTTTATTGGATGTTTAAATCCCCCATTTTGGTCTGACCACCATTTTGGTCAAACCTTTAGCCCTATATATAAATGTGTCCTCTATCAATTGGCGATTTTTGTTAAAACGCTACAATCTGTAGCTTATCAAACGGTGGGTTAGTGTGGTTTTTTTTTTGGGGGTTAAAAACTGTAGTTTATCAAAATGCTTGGTCAACTAAAGTTGGGAACTAAACGTCCAATCAAATACAGGTGATAGCATTGGCGATTTGCCTTTCGCTTGCGACGGTTCTCGTTCTGATGCCGAGCATGCTTTTCCTCGGGTCCCGTCATCGTTTCTCGGCAATCAATTTGCTTTCTCTAAAGTGGTGTCTCGTGGTGGAGGTTACGAAGTTGTTTGTAGAGGCGTTTTTGTTTGAACAAGTTCGGCGTTCGTCTGGCGTTATTTTGATTCAAGCGGTGTTGACGATGAATCAACCACAATTGATCTCGATAGTAGATGATTTCTATTGTGTATGTCAACGTTCTCCAATGGTGGAGATGACTTATTTACGGTTCGTCGGAGTGGATTAGTATTCTGGATTCACACAAGTCGAACATGTTATCTCCGTGAAGGATTTTGCAACCCTCCATGATGGCGGATATTCTCAATACCGAGTGGATACGGTGAGTAACGTTGGGTTTGTTTAACCATAACAACCTTTTTATGGCAAGAAACCCCATGGAAACCACCATGGAAAGCACTATGGAAGAAGCACAGTTCGAGGTTGAAGACTTATCTTTTTTGTTGTATGGCATATTCGTATAATCGTTGAAAATTGGCAGTTTGAATCTTTATTTTTTTTTGAAAGAACCACTACATTGGGTTCTTAATCGAAGAAAATTTGTGAATCTAATTCGGAAGTTGGTCAATGTAATACAACAATGAGAATCAGTGTTTGGTATTATCGCCGAATGATGATAACCAAATATGAAGATCGCCTTATATCGAAGGCGAATATGTTGAAAGAAAATAACAAAGTTGGTATTCTATTAGCGAATAACTTTTTGGAGAAAAGCATTGTGAAAATTCACTTCCTTTGTTTTTTCCAAAAATTTAACTATGTAATACGATGTAATTCTCTTATTATATGTATGCACTCTATAACTTTGGTTTTTATATAAACTAGGTGAAATAGTTAATATATAGCAAGACTTAAGTTGCAGAATATTTATTCTTTATCCCACGCATTTGTTTTTAGATTGAACTAATTATAATTATGAAAATTAGAAAATTGTGATTGAGTGGCTGAGACTGAGTAGGTAGATGTTGTAACTTCGATACGATTATGCGATTCCTCTCTCAATCTCTCTTCCGATCTCTCGTGTGTATAAGCAAAGAAAGTAAAGCATAAAAGAGAAAAGACACAAGGAATTGTTCACCCTGAGTTCGCCTCTGATATGGAGAACTACTCTCAGGGGCTAGACTCAGTCCAACAAATCCACTAGCACAAGATCCGACACACCGATTGTTTTCTCCGATCAAGATGAAATCATCATCTCTCTCTCTGATCTCAAATCACCGTTATAACAACCTGAACAACCTCCAAAACCATTTCAAAAGAGGATAAGATATGTTGCAGATAACCAGCTTCAAACCAACTCGAATCAGACCGATATCAAACTGATTAAACCGGGCAATCTCATAAAACAACAAACCCTCTACTTCCAGTAGAGTCTCTAACCCTGTTAACTTCTTCTTTGATATGTTGACTTGATCATTAGCCATAGCTCAACATACTCCACCTTGGACTAATGAATCAATCAGCCTCAACCAACCATCAGACATTCTTGTGCTTTTATCCGTGGACTCACCTTGTGGACCTACACCATCTAGCACGCCTCAAGCTTTCAAGCTTGATCAATCTTAAGTAAGCTTAATGCCGCATCAAACTTACTTACCGTAACTACTTTTGTGAAAATGTCGGCTGGGTTCTCATTTGTGTGAATCTTCACAACCTCCACTTCTTCTTGTGAAACAACATCACGTATGAAGTTGTACTTCACTGAAAAATGCTTTGTATGTGAATGGTATACATGATTCTTTGAGAGACATATTGCACTATGAGAATCACACCATATCTTTACCTTCTTCTGCTTGAACCCAAAATTTTCAAACAATCCCTTTAACCAGATTGCTTCCTTTGCAGCTTCAGTTAATGAAATGTACTATGCTTCAGTTGTACTCAAAGCCACTACCTGTTGTAGTTCAGACCTCCAACTCACCACATTTCCTCCAACAGTAAACACATATCCTGATGTAGACCTTCTCCTATCAAGGTATGCTGCAAAATCAGAGTCACAAAACTCTTGTACCTCCAAACTTGTTTCCTTTGTGTTGATCAACTGATGATCAATGGTCCCTTTTATATATCTAAGCAGCCACTTGACTGCTTCCCAATGAGTAGGACCTGGTTTACTCATGTAGCGACTAACCAAACCAATGCCATATGCCAAATCAGATCTTGAACTTACCATGGCATACATAATGCTTCCAACAGCTGATGAGTAAGGCACTGAATCTGTATCCACACATTCTTCATTCTCCTTCACTGATGCAGCTTGAAATGTGCTCCAATGGGAGTTAATGCTTTCTTAGCATCACTCATTCTGAAGTTCTCAACTACTTTCTTCAAGTAAGAAGACTGAGATAATCATAAGATGTCTTTACTCATGTCTCTAGTTATATCTATCCCGAGTATTCTTCTTGCTGCTCTAAGGTCTTTCGTTTCAAAGGTGGTACTCAACTGCTCCTTAACCCTTCTGATTTCAGCCATACTCCTTCCAGCTAAGAGTATATCATCCACATACAAGAGTAGATATATCAGATCACCTTGAGCGACTTCTTTAGTGTACACACATGGATCATGTTCACTACTCACAAACCCTTGAGACATCATGACCTCATCAAACTTCTTATTCCACTGCCTTAGGGATTGTTTCAATCCATAGAGTGACTTCTTTAGGAGATACACTTGATCACCTTTTGACTTATCTTCATACCCCTCAGGTTGCTCCATATAGATGTCCTCCTATAAGTCCCCATGTAAAAATGCTGTCTTTACATCCATCTGCTCAAGTTCCAAATCCAAACTCACCACAATGGATAAAAGTATACAGATTGACACATGCTTTACCACAGGAGAAAATACTTCTTGGTTGTCAATCCCTTCCTTTTGAGAGAACCCTCTGGCCACTAACCTTGCCTTGAATCTCTCTAATTCAACACCTTCAATTCCATGCTTGATTTTAAGCAACCACCTACAACTTACTACATTTCAATCCTTTGGTCTGTCTACCAACACCCAAGTCACATTCTTTAATAAGGACTCCATCTCATCATCAGTAGCTTCATTCCAACGCTTCTTATCTTTTCCAGACATGGCCTCAGCAAAAAACTTTGGCTCTTCTATGTTCATCACTTCTGACATAGCCAATGTAAACATGACTACCTCATAGTCATCAAATCTCTTAGGCAAAACAATCTCCCTTCTCGGTCTGTCTCTTGCTATATGATGACTAGCTTGACCTTGATTCATTGGCCCTTGGCTTGTCTGGCCTTGACTCTCATCAGTTTTGGCAACCAGTTCTTCCTCATCTTGAACCATTTCTACAGGTTGATCTTCACTAGCTCCACCTGGGAATGCACTTTCTCCAACAGCTTTAGCAGTTGACTTAACTGACATCTCAGTAATAGACCTCACATCAATACCTTTCACTTTATCAGTACCCTTAGACATTGTATCCTCCTGTTCTTTGACAACATCCTTGTACACCAATTCTTCATTGAACTTAACATTCCGGCTGATCACATATTTACCTTCCTCCAATAGCCACACTTTGTAACCTTTAGTTCCTGGAGGTTAACCAATGAATACTCCCCTTGACAGCCCTTGGTTTCAGTTTTCCCTGATCTTGATGAACATACACAACTGATCCAAACTTCCTCAAATGATTGTAACCATGTTTCTTATCAAGCCAAACCTCTTCTGGGACCTTGAAACCAATAGTAGCAGACGATGTTCTGTTTATCAGATAGATTGAGGCTTGAGCTGCTTCTGCCCAGAATAACTCTTCCAAACCAGATTCATTCAACAAACATCTGACTTTCTCCATTATTGTTCTATTCATTCTCTCAGCTACTCCATTTTGCTGAGGAGTGTAGGTACATGTTATGTGTCTTGCAATACCATGTTTCTTGCAAAACTCATTAAACACATTGTTGCAAAACTCCATGCCATTATCAGTTTGCAAGCATTTCACTTTCCTATCAACCTGATTCTCCACTAGATTCTTCTATTCACAGAACTTGGTAAAAGTCTCATCTTTAGATTTGAGAAAGTATATCCATACTTTTCTGGAATGATCATCAATTATGGACATAAAATACTGGTTACCTGACATGGAGGATTGCACCTGAGATGATCCCCATAAGTCAGCATGTACATAATCCAATACATGATCTGTCTCATGTTTTCCGGCTTCAAAACTAACCCGTTTAGCTTTTCCCATAACACAATGTTCATAGAACTCATCCTTACCAATCTCATTCTTCTTCAGTACACCTTCTCTCACAAGCACTTGCTGATTTTTGTAACTCATGTGGCCTAACCTGCTATGCCACAGAGAGACTTGAGCCTTTACTTTTCAACTTGACAGACTTCATCAGTCATTGTTTCACCATCCAAGATGTATAGCCCATTCTTGAGAATCCCTTTGAGAGCTACTTAATTATTCTTGTGAAAAACAACCTTCCCATTTCCCCCTGAGTAGACGAATCCCAGCTTATCCAGGGTAGGAGTAGATATCAAGTTCCTCCTTAGGTTTGGCACATACCTCACATTATGCATGATCTTAACAGTTCCTCCATGAGTGTTCAACTTAATTGATCCAATACCAGAAGTTTCCACTATATGAAAATCACCAAGCAGTATTCTACTTGTTACCTTTTCTTCAAAATTTATGAACCAATCTTTTCTTGAAGTCATGTGATGTGTACAACCCGAATCAATAACCCATGTATCATCAGATTCCATCTGTTTCTTTCTAAGGAAACAATCTTTCTTCATATGACCCTCTTTCATACAATACCAGCAAGTAACCTTTCTTTCCTTAGACTTAGACCTGCTTCGGTTTCTGCCTCTGTACTCATGACCATCTCTTCTATTTGACCTGCCTCTATCACTGGAATACAACACTGTTGCTGGCCCTTTATCACTCTTTCTCATCTCTGATAGCTCCCTCTCCCCAGACCTGGCAGCTGCCATAACTTCCTCTAGACCCAAAGATGTCTTTCCATACTTCAATGTATGCTTGAGCTGATCAAAACTTGATGGCAATGAATTCAAGAACACAATTTCCTGTATCTCATCAGTGACATTGACATTAAGAGTACTCATCTCAACTACAATCCTCAATAACTCATCTACATTTGCACCAACTGACTTTGATGCTTCACACTTGAATGTATAAAACTGAGATTGAATGAAGATACGATTTGGCAAAGACTTTGAGACATACAACCTATCAAGAGCTGCCCACATAGATGCGTGGTTTCACAGTGCTTAATCTTTCTCAAAACTCTATCTCCAATGTTCAAGATAATCATATTCCTTGCACGATCGTTCTTCTCAAGTTTAACAGGGTCAAGAGTTACCTCAATCTCCAGATCTTTGCTTGACTTCGAGGATTCCACGGCGATACCCAATCCCTCTGCAGGCTTCGACAAACTAACCGGTGACATAATTTCGATACCTTTCTTCTTAAGATCTTTTGCAGTCACCATCCTGAAATCATCGCTCAACACCACGTCCTTCAGACCCAATACACCGAAGTGAGCCATCATCCTTATCTTCCATAAAGAGAAGTCTCCGGTTCTGTCAAAACGCTCCACCTCGACGCGAGTCGTCGTCTCCATCATTTCCATCGGAATCTCTTTAAACCCAACCTCTAGTCTCTGATACCACTTGTTATAACTCCGATACGATTATGCGATTCCTCTCTCAATCTCTCTTTTGATCTCTCGTGTGTATAAGCAAAGAAAGTAAAGCATAAAAGAGAAAAGACACAAGGAATTGTTCACCCTGAGTTCGCCTCCGATATGGAGAACTACTCTCAGGGGCTAGACTCAGTCCAACAAATCCACTAGCACAAGATCCAATACACCGATTGTTTTCTCTGATCAAGATGAAATCATCATCTCTCTCTCTGATCTCAAATCACCGTTATAACAACCTGAACAACCTCCAAAACCATTTCAAAAGAGGATAAGATTTGTTGCAGATAACCAGCTTCAAACCAACTCGAATCAGACCGATATCAAACTGATTAAACCAGGCAATCTCATAAAACAACAAACCCTCTACTTCCAGTAGAGTCTCTGACCCTGTTGACTTCTTCTTTGATATGTTGACTTGATCATTAGCCATAGCTCAACAGTAGATAGCAAAATATACACTAAGTTTCACCTCCATTCCCCTAATGCACTAAGTGAAGATCCCCTTGTTCGACCTTCTCATCACTTTGTATTGGTATATGCCAAAATATATAATCCAAAATTTGAGTACATCGATTATAAAAAAAATTATCGGTTGCTGGTTGAATTGTTGAATAGCCCAAATTGAAAGGATATCAATGTTTTCGAAAATTGTATGATAAATTTTATATTATTATTTTTTGAAAAAAAAAGTCTTAATTAAGTTGTTAAAGATAAAATGTCCATTCTTGTTTTGCGTTTAGTCAAAACTATAAGTTAAGGAAAAAAAAAAACTAAAATATTTCCACAAATTTGGTCAATGATAAATTTGCCAAATAACATTGACCGTAAAAACATTTCCAAATAAATGTGATACACGTTGATTATAAATAGAGCTCTTCATGAAGAACTAGAATATCATAAAACAAATCTATCTTTTCAATAGAAATAATACTATAAAGAAATAATGAGTATCTCAAAACATTTTGCTACATTTTTTCTTGTAGTAATGTTGGCAATTTCAGTGTCAAAGAATGACGTTTTGGGCTTCGCGCGTATGTTTCTTTCTTACAAAGATAAATTCTTTTTGTTATTTTCGATTATTTTATTATCTTGTTAACAAGAACAACATTTTCCTAAAAAATCGTATAGAATTAGTACATTCATGTGTATTATATATTATATATATATCATAAATAAAATCATAACTCATGTATATATGATTTGTATGTGTGCAGAGCCACCAACCTGTTTTCGTAAATGTGATCCGTACTTGCGGTACGGACCTAGAGAATGCAAAAGGGATTGTCAAGCAAAAGGGTTCTCCAATGGAGCTTGTCATATAGTTGAAATTCTACTTAGTACTCAATGTTGTTGCAATTAGAGATAAAAAAGCGATGTTCCCTTCATATTTCTTGAGTAACTAATCCAATGAAATAAAAAGTACTTTATTATATAACTGATTTAAATCAATGTAAGTCGGTTCAGTTTATTTCGAAATTAATTATTTTTCTTAGATTACTTGTAAATACTCTTGACACTACAAATACATGAAAATCACCTAAAACATTATGAAGAGTGTAAAAATGGAAGTGGAGCATCGGCCACGAACCTCCTGGTAATTCAAAAAAAAAATGGAAGTGGTACCAAAAGATTTGTTTCAATAATTAGGGTTAGCCAGAGAAACATGATAATTGATTTAGTTTGATGGATTATAGTTCATTAATAACTTAAGGGTAGTAAGACTATGGGCATCAATCTGACCCATTTTTTTGAAATAAATAGTAATTTTTGTTCATATTGTATTCGGTGACTTTAGCATGTGAAAATAGATATGTTTTGGTTGTTGGATTGCGGTGACTGATATGTCGTTTAGGATTTTGAAGGAAAATTAGTTTTGAGAACTCGAAAATATGTGCCTCTATACGCAACAGTTTTAGAGTGTTTTGGAGGGTGTAAGTTTATTGTCTTCTTTACGATCTAGTTTTTTTCTTTCAAACTGATAGTTTTGCATGAGTAGCAGCAATACAAGATCATCTCAAAGTTAGCTACATTTTTTTTTCTAATCTTTTGAATTAGTATTGTATCGAATAAATGCACATGTTTTGTCACAAGTTTTGATCACTTGAAGCAAACAACTAGCCATTACATCACGAGTTAATTTGTGCTGTCTTAAGCCGGTTGATCGAGGCAGATACTTTGCTATGGTGAAATTTTACTAATTAACTAGGTGAAATAGTTAATAGCACGACTAATTTGTATTTGAATGAATCTGCAATATAAGAAATATAAGAAGAAATATATTCTCCTGTCGGCTTAGCTTTTCTCCAACCCCTTATTCACGGTTAAACCTAAAAAAACATCCAAATTCTGACTGAGTAGCTGAGATTATGAAAATTGTGACTGAGTGGCTAGATTAAGTACGTATGGTTTCACCTCTAATTCCCAAATGCACAATGTGAAAAATTTGAGACATTTTTTGGCCGTTTTCCTATTTTTAGATTTTTGAATGGCATAAAAAATGGATGTAATGTATAATTGAAGCCTCGATGGTTACTTCTCAAGAAGAACACTGCTATATCATCTCTATGAGGAGAGACTCCGACTTTACCGGGTAATATACACTTATGATAATAAATTCTATAATAAAGAATTTTTTTAAAACTTATAATATAAAAATAAAATAGATTAAAAAAAATTTAATTGATTTTTTTTTCAAAAATTTCAGTTTAGCCATAAAATATTCGTTTTTTCTTTATATTTTATCAAGGGCAAATTATTTTCGTTTGGTAATTTAGTTTTTGGTTGTAAATTGAGTAACTAAGTACTTGATTAGAGCGGAATTTTCAGAACAAAGATTGTTCTGATGATCAATGCGTACGTCTCCCAAACAAACTATGATTAAGGTCAAACACTGGTCTATCAAATTTTAACTAACATTACTGCAAAATATAAGGTTTAACTGTTTTTTTACTTGCTCGTTTTTTTTATCAAATAATTAAATATCTAAATCAATTTAAGTGTGCGCATATTTAATAGTAGGAATTAAATACTATGACCAAATATATATAAATATATGTTTCAAATAATATATATTTCCTATGTCAATCCATATACAATTTTTTTTATCTAATGAAATGTCTGGTTCTTTTTACTTATAACGTTGAGTATATCCAATAATTTGCACAAATGCTTACTTTTCTCGTGAAATAGTTAATATATAGCACGACTTAAGTTGTAGGATGTTCCTTCTTTATCACATGCATTTGCTTTTAGAAAATTATGAAAATTAGAAAATTGTGATTGAGTGGCTGAGTTTGAGTAGGTAGATAGTGTGACGACCGCGAACCAATTTCTATGAATTTTGGTCGTGCGTCGATCGACGCACACCCGACGCAAGTTTGAATTGAACCGACGAATTTGGTTTTAATTGTTCGGTTTGGCTGGTTTGGGTTAAGGGAACCCTAGGGCTCATGTTTAAAAAGGAGCAGTCTCCGTTTTGTGCAGAGATATTGTGAAAATGGCTGAGAAATTGAAAGAGAAGAGAAGAGAAGAGGAGAAGGAGATGAAACGTCGTGTTTAAGAATAAGATGAAGACAGTTCTGGCCCGTTTTAGAAGAGTAGAGGAACGGACAGTCTAATCAGATCGGATTGGAGTGAAACTTACAGGGTAAGTTCTCCACTCTCATATCTAGCTTTGAGCGAAATCGGTTTGTCAATTGGATTAGTATTCTGAGTGTTATTGTTGTTTTCCCGAGAAAGGTTCGTGCAGAATTGGATCTACGACCAGTCCACTTCGTGAGTGTTTTCTCATCAAACCATAAGAAGTTAGGAGGCGTACTACATAGAGTTGGAAAGGTCTCATTCTCAAGAGTCCAGTTCATGTTTCCGATCATGATTATGAGGTATGTTCCGTTCTCAGTATGGTTTCGAAGTCGGTGTGTTATTTGTGTTTTCAGAAACCCTAATCCGGTTTAGGAGAAACCCCAATTGGTTTGGTTAACCAGTTTGGGTCGGTTCGATTTAGTTAATCAGATTGGTTTTGTTGGTTGGTTTAACCGACTGGTTCGGTTTGGGTTAACCGACTGGTTTGGTTTGCAGTGTTCATCACGCAAAGCTTGAGGTCAAAGGAGAGTTGCCAGAGGTTGAGGTCACGTGCAACTAATAGGCTAAGGTGAGTGCATGACCATGACTTATCTGGGTAAAGAAATTGATAGGATGCGATTGATTGTGTTGTTTGTGTGGATTCGTGCTTGTTTTGGTGGATTTCTGTGCAGGTGATCTGTGTGATGCGTTCAGGAATTGATCCGTGAGAGGATATGTTCGATTCCTGGACTCTGCGATGGTGCATCGATCGACACACGAGCTGTGCATCGATCGACACACGAGTAGTGCATCGATCGAGACCGGGGTGGTGTGTCGCTTGATTGTTTGTGTTGTGCATTGTTGTTTGCTCATCATGGTATTGTATCTCTTGCTTATGCCTGTGTGTATAGACAAGTAGATGGGATGACCGTCTCACTAGGTATTTATGATAATACTCACGCATCTCTTTTAACCATGTGATGCAGGTAGAGACAAATGTGATCATGGAATCATGGCCGGGAAGAGGAGATGATCTCGTGTCTCGTGTTATTGTTCGTTGTTATTAAAATTGCTAGGTTGCTAGTGAATTATGGAAGTGTTGATTATTGTTAATGGAATTGAAAGTGATTGGTTATTGAATTGATTTTTGTTGGTTTGATGAATTATGGGGTTTATCGAATGAGTGCTTGGTTTAATTGAATGTGTTGGTTCCTCTGGTTAAGGTTGGTTTAGTTATTGTTTCCGCATATTTGTGTTTTCACCGTTGAAAATTATTATTGATGATAATAATAATCTGAGTTTGGAAAATTTTAAATTTTTACGGGTCGGGTTGTTTCAGATAGATGGTTTCACCTCCATTCCCCTAATGCACTATGTGAAGATCCCCTGTTCGACCTTCTCATCACTTTGTGTTGGTATATGCCAAAATATATAATCCAAAGGTTGAGTACATCTATTATGAAGAAACCATCGGTTGCTGGTTGAATTCTTGATATAGCCCAAATTGAAAGGATATCAATGTACAGTAAAAACTCTATAAATTAATACTCGATAAATTAATAAACTCGATAAATTAATAAATTTTATCGGTCCCAAGTCAGGCCAATGCAAAATATAACACAATTCGATAAGATAATAAAATGATAAATATTATTAAAATCCTATGCAAATATATGATCCCAATAATATCATCAATGAATATTAGGTATATAAAATTTTATACATACACAGCTAAGAAATATTTATATATGATTTAGTGTTGTTTTTTCTTTTCTTAAAAATGATATCTCTTTATAACTCAATCATTATTGAATGTAATAAACACAAACAAATATTTTTATTATAATAAAAATATAGTTTAATAAAAAAGTATATTTCAAATAAACAAAAATTTAGAAAAGTATGGAAACTTTCCTTTTTTGGTAAATTAATAACTCTTTAAATTAATAAAACTAGGACTCAAACCCCCGCGAAATCGCGGGGGTAAAGAACCTCCAACTATATTTTTAAATTAGTGCAGTACCCCGTGCCTTGCGCGGGGATATAATATTTTAAAACCTTGATATCATATAATCTACTGAAATATTCATAAATATTAATTCTTTGAATGGAAAAACAATTGAAAAAGATACCGCAAAATGCATCCGGTGAACAAAGAGCTTTTTTGAATGGAAAAAACAATTTTATAATGTTCAGTCACTTGACTATTTATGATTGCTACGTACCAAAACAATTAATGAATTAATAACACACCAATCGCGAGAAACTTGAAAATATGATACCATAAACATAAAAGGAAAAGAGTTATATAACAAAGTATTGATAGATACTTGACTTGATGACGATCAAAATGTTTGGTTCAACATGGGTACAAATTAAAGATACATAAACCAATCCATAAGGGTAATTTGCTATTACATCTGATAGAGTGAAGCGGAGTGAAAATTAACTAAGAGGATCCAAAAGTTCATAAGACTTTTATAAATGAAATGACACAATTCATGAATGAAATATTTTAGAATATTTACCAGAGCTTTTGACATGAGAGCATGGTCGATGTTGAGCCAGTTATAGTTTCACTTATGTATTTTTATAGAACTCACTTGTCCTGAAATAAGGTTTCATTTCTTCAGCAGTAAAAAACAAATATTTGTTGCAAAAAATTATATTTGTGACGACTGCAAACCAAAATTTAGGGATTTTGGTCGTACGTTGATCGACGCAAGGGAGGTGCGTCGATCAATGCAAGGTGGAATTGAACCGGTTGGTTTGATTTTAGTTGTCAGTTTGCGGGTCGGTTAAAGGGAAACCCTATAAAAGGGAGGTGGGCCGCGTTTTGGTCGTTCCTTCAGAGTTTCAGAGATTTTCAGGAAGTTCCAGTGAGTTTCCAAAGAGTTTTTGAGAGAGGATTTGAGAGAAAGGAGAGTCATTATTGATTTCTTCCTGTCTTTGATCCTAAAAGCTCGGATTGTGTGTTCGAATGTTCTAGATAGGTGTTGGTGCTCATCCTTTGCGAAAGAGGAGATAACTTCGGATTGGAGATCTGATTTCGAGTGTTCTTCGTAGTTCATTCCTTTTTCCTTTCCAGAACCAAGGTGAGTACGTGATCATGGCTTATATGGGTAAAAGAATTGATAGGATGCGATTGATTGTGTTGTTTTGTATGGATTTCGTGCTTGTATTGGTGGATTTCGTGTAGGAGATCTATGTGACGCATACTGGAATCAATCAATGATAGAATAGGTTCGATTCTTGGACTCTGCGATGGTGCGTGATCGACACACAAGATTTGTGTCAATCGACACAATAGCAGTGCATCGATCTACACCGGGGTTGTGTGTCGATCGACGCACGATCTGTTGTGCTGATTCTCGTTGATTGTTCGTATTGTGCATTGTCGTTTGCTCATCCTGGTATTGTATCTTTTGGTTATGCTTGTGTGTATAGCCAAGTAGATGAGATGACCGTCTCACTGAGTATTTGTGGTAATACTCACGCATTTCTTTTAACCATGTGATGCAGGTAGAGACAAAGTGTGATCGTGGGATCATGGCCGGGAAGAGGAGATGATCTAGAGTCTCGGTTGCTTGGATTATTGGGTTGTTAGGTTGTTAGTAAATGCTGGATTGTTTCATTGGAATTGATATGGACTTTCATCTGTTTCTGGAATTGGTTATATTTGAATGGAGTTATTCGTTGATTGAATTATATTAATCGTTTATGTGATTTTCCGCTAGTTATGTTTGGTTTGTTGATGTGTTGGTTTGATTGGATATTAAGAATTAATGTTTATGGGAACATTAATTCGAGTCCAATGTTTAAAAAAAAAATAGGTCGGGTTGTTTCCATATTTTTCAAAACTGTCACAAACAGAAAAATTAGTTTTTAAAGGTTCATAATTTAGAATTTTGAGTTTGGATTAACTAATTTAGGTTTAAAGTTTAGTTTATAAGAATACTTCACATGAGAATCCCAATGATTATAAATTTCTTTGCTAATAATCAATGTTCGAAGCTTTTACCTTTGTCAATATATTGAACATTAGCTCATAACGTTAACATGCATTCTTCTCAACCATAATAATATTTCAAAATTTAAACTTCTTTTTTATCTCTCACGTTTTGTTTGAGCCACTCTACTTTTGGATTTGAGACGTTCTCACTCTCCATATGAATTGCCTGAATACATAGAATCACAATAAAAAATACATAGTTATGCCTAAAAAAAAAGATTAAGAGTGCCTGATACTCATTCATTTAGCATATAATAAGAGTACAAGATATTTGCTCCTTCTAGTACTATAGTCTAAACCGAGAGACTATAGTATGGGAAAGTATATTTGTTCCTTCTAGTACTATAGTCTAAACCGAGAGAAAACCAATATTTAAGAAAAATAACAATTCACGCAACACATGTAAATCAAAGTACACATGAATAAATAGAGGATTATATTTAGTAATAACCTAATTTATTTAAAACTAGCCAAATTAATATTTTAATAGATTACGAATGAAGTGTTTTTCCATATATTTGATTAGAAGTCATGAAAAACCCAATCACCGTAAAATTTTAAAAAAAATTTCCTTCGGATTATTATTATCACCAATAATAATCCTCAACGGGTTAACACAAGCAATGCGGAACAACAAGCGATTAAACAATTAAACCAAATCATCATTTAATAATCCCATACTTATTAAATCACTAAACATTATCCAGTCAATTCAATAACAATAAAACAGTGGTTCCAGAATCACTAACACCCTAACAATTCTAACGCAATAACCACAAAATACGAGACACTAGATCATCTCCTCTTCTCGGTCCTGATTCCACGATCACACTTTGTCTTTACCTGCATCACATGGCAAAAAGAGATGCGTGAGTATTATCACAAATACTCAGTGAGACGGTCATCCCGTCTACTAGGCTATACACACAGGTATAAGCAATGGATACAATACTAGGATGAACAATCAACAATGCATCATACATTAACCTACGAGAAAACAACACGTTCAATATGTCAAACTGACGGGGTCGTTCGACACAAGCCACTGGTGTCGATTGACACACCCTGCCGACACTCGTGTCGATTGACATACTACTTTTGTGTCGATCGACGCATTTTCGGCAGAAACTTGCCAAATCGATTTCCTGCACAAAAATCCACCAAAAACAACACATATTTTGACCCAAACAACACACAATCGCATTCTATAAATTCCTTTACCTAGATAAGCCTATGGTCACGCACTCACCTCGATTTGGGAAGGAGAAACGATGAAAAAGACTCAAGAACATGAAGAACACAAAGAACGTGTCCTCCAAATCCAAATCCAAATCGGAAACCTGTTCTGAAAACTAGACAAAACGAGCTACACAATGGTATGTAGATTGTCCTCTGAGTCCTTCCGGTTTGACGGGAATCCTCCTCCGAAGCGGACTGATCGCAGTAACGAGGCTGCACAAACCTCCCAAATTAAAACGACCATAACTCCTCAAATACTCAACCGATTGACAAACAGTTTTCTCCTATATGAAGATCAAAGAGTGGAGAACTTACCCTCAAAGTTTCACTCCGATCCGACCTGATCTTCTCAGCCGTTTGTCTCCTCCAAAACTCGACCAGAACTTGCCTCCAAAACCCGAATCACTCACAAGGATCAACAAGGATCTTCTCTCCTCCTGTCAATCCTCTCCAACTCTGTGTTCTCTCACTAGAACAACAATAGACACAACTCCCCTCTATATAGGCAAGCTCCCACATGGTTTACATAACCCAAACCGCTATCAAATGCTTCAAAACCGAACCCGTCGGTTTATCTGCAGAGTGTGTCGATCGACACACAGCCCTTGTGTCGATCGACATACGACCACAATCACAATATTTTGGTTCGCGGTTATAACAATTCTCCTCCACTAACACGGATTCTACCTTGAATCACGCGACACCGTCCCACTAAGGTTAACACTCCCGTCCGAAACCCGACCTGATTCGCTCGGAGACATCAACAATGCAACGTTTGCTGATCCAGATTAAGTCTGCCCAATTGATTGTGCAACAATCAAACAAGAACATGCACGCCTAACCGTAGACCCAAATTTAGACCAATTGATCGTGCAACAATCAAACAAGAACATGCACGACCAAAGACGTTACATATGTTTACCAGGGTCGTCTGAACAAGGTTCCAAACACAACTAAAAACCCTAGACTAGACGTCCACTTACACATCCCTATTAACACTCCTGACCACCTGGCCAGCACCACTCGAGATCACACCCGATCCCCGAGCTCCACTAGTCTCATACTAGCCCCATTGCACCATCTTACCACGGCTGCAATCCTTACCAAACCTAGTTAACACCACGTGAGATCTCTCCCGATCCCTGAAGCTCATCCAGTCTCATACTTACAATCACATCACAGATACTATTGCTCAAAATTATATCTATATACACCACTCCGCTCTCAGGATCGTCATCCTTTGAGCTCTCGATGTATATCATACCCCTCCCATCTTCAGGACCGCCGTCCATCCAGCTCTCGGTATTCTCCACCCCCTCCCACTCTCAGAACACACAGTCCATCGAGCTATCGGCTGCAGAGGAATCACACATCCTCTGGAGAGATATCTGTCCCTCAAAGTATATGTAGGGAAACACTATCCCCCAGAGCAATCACTCTGTAATGTGCATCATAAGCACCTGTCGACCAAAGTCACCTCTCGTGGTTCCATCATGACATTCCCTATCCCGAAATAACACCTCATGACCAACACTAGGCCATCCGAAACAACCCAATCACTAGGGTGTTTCCACAGAGTCCCTGGAAAAGACAGTCCTAACTCACATAAGACCTCTGTTTCCAGACTCCCCCTATGAAATGAAGGTTCTAACTCACATAAAACCTCTATTTCCCAGTGCCATATAGGGAATAGACAAGTTCTAACTCACATAGAACCTCCATCCCCAGATACCCTCCTAGAACATGGACAAGTTCTAACTCACATAGAACTTCCATTTCTAGCCTCACTAGCAAATAGACAGTCCTACACACTTAGGACTTCACATGACCCCACCAGTCATCAACACACATGACCTACTAGTCATACTATAAGAACACCCGTCTTATAAACACAAATAATACGAAAACCCATCTTATTGAAACTCAACAATGTATAATCGTTACAACACAAACAAAAATACATCCAAACTCATAGCAATGTTATTACAGACACTGAAAACAAGAAAAAGACACCTCAAGCCTCCGCTTACTCCTTGATATGTCCCATATTTTACCTATTTTACTATATATTTTACTATGTTTTCTATGTATTTATCCACGATTTTATATCTTTAAAGGTAGTTTTTCTCGTATTTGTAGTTTTAGAGTATTTTCAGGGAAATTAAGCAAAAAGAGCCAGAATAGGTGTAAAACAAGCTACAGAAACATTCATAAGCCAAAGACACCATCAAGAACCAAGAATTCACAAGAATCAACATTCTACCAAATTGGACAGAACGTATACGCCAGAAGTTCAGCAATGAACGGAGGATTTGAGTCAGAGTCAGATTTACAATGAAGTTTGAATCATCTCATTTGGAGCTGTGAGCAGGAAGATACACTGAATTTAGTGAAGATACGTCAAGCTGCCTCAGAAACGAAGCAAGTGCAGAATCGATCAAAATACCGAGCCGCCTCGTGGACCGATATTATGGGCTGATGCCAGCACAAATCAATGCACTTTGGGCCCAATACCAGTCGTGTTCCTTGACCGTAATTCCAACCAACATTTGAGCAGTTTGACGTAAAAAGACCAATTTGACCTAAAGGAGACCCTAGAAAAACCTAGGCCTATATATACTTGTTTTTAGCCTTTTTGTTAGGGATGATGCCGAAAAAATAGAGTAGTTTATCATATAGGAGCAGCCACCACGAGTTCTCTTGGTGTTCTTCATTAGATTTGGATTTTAAAGCAATCCGGTGGATGATCTCGCTTTGTATCTCGATATAGAGAAGAATCCTCTTACCCTTACTCTTTAATTCAAGTTTCTTTATCATGAATTCATCATCTATCTCTGGTTTTTCGTGCATCATGTTTGAATAGTTTTATTTTTTAGGTTTTAGGTTTTCAATGAGTTTCATAATTCGATAATTGATTGATGATTGTTTAGGGAATGCATTAGAGTCTTCATCTTTAATTATACTCAATGCATGATTGGTTTACCGCGCATTTAGCGATCTGATCTTAGGTTGATATACTCTCCAAAATCTTGTTATATTGCATGAACTAGTATTTGATGAGCCAAAAGCCTTAACAATTCGAAAGGTTAGTTAAGGAGTGCGGTGAACTTTATCAAACTTGAACTTTAATGAATGTTTTCACCTTGTAATAATCTGCGACAGTTGAGTTTATTAGGGTGCTAAAACGTAGATGGTTAGTTACGTCACGATAGTGGGATGACCTTAAATCAGTGCTTTGTGTTCTAGACGGTTCATAATTCCTAAGTCCCTAAAATCAATCAATCTTTATTGTTGCATGATTCTCTACGAAATACCTAAGTCCTAAAGCCTTTCTTTTATTGATTTTCATTACAATTCACATTCATTGCTTGCTTACTTTATTCTTAATCACAAAATGATAAACATATATTGTTCTAGCTTAGTTTTATTCATTACAATTTGAAGTGTGGTTAAGAAGTCCTTGTGGATAAGATCTTTAATATATACTAACCATGAGTGCTGTGCACTTGCAGGTAGTTAGTTGAGAGGTAAAACTTGACACACATCACTCCTCAAACAACTTCGAAAACTTTGCCTTCATCATCGCTTCTGGTTCCCAAGTCTCCTCCTCAACATCGTCACAGTCCCACATGACTCTAACCAACGGTATCCTCTTCCAGCGCAGCACCTTGACTCTCCGCTCGAGAATCCTCACAGGCTTCGCCGCCAACGTCATGTTGGGCTGAAGATCCTCCGGAATCCTAGCCAACACCTCCTCATACTTATATAGACCCTTCTACAGCATCGAAACATGGAAGACTTTGTGAAAAGCCCTCATACTCTGAGGCAACTCCAACCGATAAGCTACTTGTCCAACCCGCTCCACAACCTTGAACGGACCCATAAACCTCGGATTTAGTTATTCTCTGAAAAATATCTGTTAGGACCCCTCAACATCGCTGCTTTGAGATACACCAGATTTCCCAGCTCAAACTCCAGCTCTTTCCGTCCCTAATCGGCATAACTCTTCTGCCGATCCTGAGCCTCTCATGTTCAGCCTCAAGACACGAATTTTCTCCGTTGTCTCTTGAAAAAAATCCACACCAAACATGCTCCTATCCCCCACCTGAGTCCAACATAAAGATGTCCGACATGGCCTCCCATACAAAGCCTCATATGGAGCCATCCGTGTAACGCCCCCGTGAACCAAAAATGTGATTTTTGGACGGTGCGTCGATCGACACAGGATGTGTGTCGATCGACAAACGTTTTGCGACTTGGGAAGTTGCAAATTGAGGGGTGTCGGCAGGGGTTGCTATTTAAGTCAAAGTGTCGGCAGAGGGTTTAGAGATCAGAAAAAAAAGTTTGAGAGAGATTTGGGGGATTTTCGCTTGTTTCCTCTGATTTCTCGATCCTTGGGAGCTCGTGTTTGGATTTATGAGGATGTAAGATCGTGGTTGTTCCGTGAATCGCGAGGGAGGAAGGAGATTTCGGTTTTGGAAGATTCGTTCTTTGTGTTTTTCGTCGTGTTCTTCGTGTTCTTGAGTTTTTCGATCCATTTTCCTTCCCGAATTGAGGTGAGTACGTGACAATAGGCTTATCTAGGTAAAGGAATTGATAGAATGCGATTGTGTGTTGTTTAGGTCGAGTTTCTTGTTGTTTTGGTGGATTTGTGCTGGAATCGAGTTTCTGGGTTTTCTGAGTTGGTGCGTCGATCGACACAAGTGTCGGCAGGGTGTGTTGATTGACAACCAGTGTGGTGTGTCGATCGACACTGTGTCGGCAAGGGGTTGTCGATCGACACAGACCGTCTGTTGTACGGAACATGTTGTTTTCTGCTGTTTTTCTTGCTGGTTGGTGTATGATGCATTGTTGATTTTTCATCTTTGTATTGTATCAATTGTTTATACCTGTGTGTATAGCCTAGTAGATGAGATGACCATCTCACTGAATATTTGTGATAATACTCACGCATCTCTTTTTGCAATGTGATGCAGGTAAAGACAAAGTGTGATCGTGGAATCATAGCCGGGAAGAAGAGATGATCTAGTGTCTCGTATTTCGTATTGTAAAGTTAGAATTGCTAGGGTGTTAGTAATTCTGGAACCACTGTTTTGTTGTATTGTTGTTGAATTGATTGGATAATATTTAGTAATTTAATAAGTATGAGATTATTAAATGATGATTGCTTTAGTTGTTTAATCGCTTGTTGTTCCGTATTGCTTGTGTTATATTGGACCGTTGAGGATCACTATTGTGATAATAGTGATCTGGGTTGAAATTTTTTTATTTTACGGGTTGGGTTGTCACAGTTTGGTATCAGAGTCCTAACAGTTCTGGGGCGCCCCTTATGGTTCTAGGGCGGGTGTAATGATTTATTGATTGCGTGAATTAGTCAATTATTGTGTGTGGGTTTGGAGTCCTAGATCATCTCTTCTGAGCCTTCAATGAGATTCCACGGTATGTGTTTCTGTGACTTTCTGTTTTTCTAGTACTTAGTATTCCGCTGGTTAGTGTAGAGTGATGGCTAGAGTGGCTGGAGGCAGAGGTCGTGGGGGCCGTAGAGGCCGAGGTGGTCGTGGATCTGGGCGAGGACTCGAGAGGGAGTCCGTTGCTGTGAGAGTGACCCATGAGACCACGCCGGAGAGGGTGGTGGATTCACAGACGTTTCAGGAGGGGTCGTGGGTATGGCCGCCATAGGTACCAGTGTGAGGGCTGGTGGGGCTAGTGTGGGTTTCGGTATGGCCGGTGGTGCAGTGGGCCCAGGTGTGGGTGTTGCCGCAGGTTCTGCCCAGGATCGAGATAATCATCTGGCGGGTCTACTACAGATAATTCTGGAGCGATTACCGAGTGGGGTGCCAGCTCCGGGTCAAGCTCCGAGAGTGCAGCCGGGTATGGCTGGGATGCAGCTGGGTATGGCTGGGGTGCAGCCGGGTATGGCTGGGATGTAGCCGAGTATGTCTGGGGTGCAGCTGGGTATGGCTGGGGTGCAGCCGAGTGTGGCGGTTGAAGAGGAGCTTCCATTCTATCTTAGGATAATTGAGCAGATGCAGAGGATTGGCACCGGGTTTTTCTCGGGAGGTGCCAAGCCTGAGGAGGCTGATGAGTGGCAGCTGAGACTAGAGCATAAATTTTGCTCTATCAGGTGTCCTGAGGGATACCGGGTTGATCTGGCGGTGCATTATCTGGAGGGTGATGCGCATCTCTGGTGGAGAGGTGTACAGGCCAGGAGGGTGCAGACCAAGATGGTCTGGGAAGATTTTTTGGCAGAGTTTAATGCAAAATATTTCCCGCAGGAGGCGGTGCATCGGTTAGAGTCTAAGTTTTTGGAGTTGACGTAGGGAGACCGGTCAGTGAGATAGTTGGACACGGAGTTCAGTCGACTTCTGGTACATGCGGGTAGAGGCATGGAGGGCGAGGAGCCCGAGGTTAAGAGGTTGCTGAGGGGACTTCGATCTGATTTGAGAACTCACTACAGGGCGTGTAAGTTTGCCACGAGGGCGGAGCTGGTTGAGACAGCTGCTGCGACTGAGGAGGATCTCAGGGAGCAGGCTGTGGTGGCTAGTCCACCGGTGCAGCAGCAGAGGAGATGGCAGCAGCAGGTGGGTTCGAGCAGGGGCGGCAAGCCTGCACAGGGTAAGAAGAGGAAGTGAGAGAGCATTTCAGGGGCCAGTCAGGGTGGTTCGGGTTGCTTTGGGTATGGGAGCACGGATGATTGGGTGGCGAGCTGTCCAAAGAGGACCGGGACTCGGGATGCACGGGTCAGGGTCCAAGATACGCGGGTGTGTTTTCACTGCAGAGAAACAGGGCATATCAAGCCCAAGTGTCCTAAGCTGCTGTAGTTGGCGATGGCGGTAGTGTAGCCATTGGCAGTACAGCCGTTGTGTCAGATTGCAGTGGCACTGCGAGTGTTCACGTCGATAGAGACGGGTGGATCTAGAGCAAGACCGATCATAAGTATTTCCGAACTTGACTTTTAAAAATTCGTTGGTGTTTGAATTTTAGTCTGTTTTGGAAATTGTGAGTCTGTGCTAGGTTGATAGGGTTCTTAGGCACATGAAATTTGTGCAGGGACCTTAGTAGTGGGCGGATGTGAGTCCCATGTGTAAGTGCAGTTTCTGGGAGCGAGAGATGAGTTTCCTTGGCCATGTGGTGTCTGTAGAGGGAGTTTCTGTGGATCCGGCTAATATTGAGGCTATTAGAGGGTGGCCTAGACCGAAGAGTGCCACCGAGATCAAGAGTTTTCTCGGGTTGGCAGGTTATTATCGGAGGTTCGTCAAGGGGTTTGTAAGTATGGCAAAATAAATGACGAAGTTGACGGGGAAGAGTGTCCCTTTTGTGTGGTCTTCAGCTTGCGAGGAGAGTTTTAGGAAGCTGAAGAAGATGTTGACGAGTACACCAGTGTTGGCCTTACCCGAGCCGGGTGAGCCTTACATGGTGTATACGGATGCGTCAGGAGTTGGTCTGGGTTGTGTACTGATGCAGCAGGGAAAGGTTATTGCGTATGCTTCAAGGCAGTTGAGGAAGCATGAGTGCAACTATCCTACCCATGATTTGGAGTTGGCTGCGGTGATTTTCGCCCTGAAGATTTGGAGGTCTTATCTTTATGGTGGAAAGGTGCAGGTGTTCACAAACTATAAGAGTCTGAAGTATATCTTCACTTAGTCGGAGCTGAACTAGGGACAGAGGCGATGGATAAAGTTAGTACCAGATTATGATCTGGAGATTGGGTACCATCCGAGTAAGGCTAATCTGGTTGCTAATGCGTTGAGTCGGATGAGGGTTGCTTCGGCTCAAGAGCGTGATACGGAGGCTCTGGTGAGCGAGATTAGTACGTTGAGATTGTGTGTGATCTCACAGGAGCCGTTGGGGTTAGAGGCAGCTAACCAGGCTGATTTACTGAATATGATTCGAGCAGCTCAGGAGAAGGATCCGGTATTGATTGATGCTTTTAAGGTTGCAGGTTCAGAGTATGTAGTTTCGGCCAATGGGACGATACTGGTGAACGGAAGGGTTTGTGTACCCAAGGATGAGAATATGAGGCAGGAGATCCTGAGAGAGGCTCATGCGAGCATGTTGTCGATTCATCCGGGTGCGACTAAGATGTATCATGATCTGAAGCGGTATTATCACTGGGTTGCAGTGTACAACGTGTGTCAGTTGGTGAAGGCTGAGCATGAGGTGCCGAGTGGTATGTTGCAGAGTTTGCCTATTCGGAGTGGAAGTGGGACATGATTACCATGGACTTTCTGACGGGGTTGCCAGTGTCGCGGACCTTTGATGCAATTTGGGTGGTTGTGGATCATCTGACCAAGTCAACACATTTTCTTGCCATCAAGAAAACCGATAGAGCGGCGGTGTTAGCTAAGAAGTATGTGCGAGAGATAGTGAGGCTGCACGGGGTGCCAGCGAGTACTGTATCAGACAGCGATCCGAGGTTTACTTCAGAGTTATGGAGGTCATTTCAGGTGAGATGGGCACTAAGGTGCATATGAGCACAGCGTATCATCCTCAGACGGACGGTCAATTTGAGAAGACGATTCAGACTTTCGAGGACTTGTTGAGGATGTGTGTCCTAGATTATGGTGGTTATTGGGCGGATAACCTGAACCAGGTTGAGTTTGCGTACAACAATAGTTACCAGACGAGTATTGGGATGGCTCCATATGAGGCTCTGTATGGGAGGCCATGTCGTACACCATTATGCTGAACTCAAGTATGGGAGAGGAGCATGTTTGGTGCGGATTTTGTTTAGGAGACGACGGAGAAGATCTGTGTCTTGAGGCTGAACATGAGAGAGGCTCAGGATCGGCATAAGAGTTATGCCGATAAGAGACGGAAAGAGCCGGAGTTTGAACTAGGAGGAGTATTTAGGGATGGAGGTTCTATGGGGGTTAGAACTGGTCTATTCCCTAGATGGCGCTGGGAAATAGAGGTTTTATATGAGTTAGAACCTGTCTATTTTCTAGGGGGAGTCTGGAAACAGAAGTCTTATGTGAGTTAGGACTGTCTTTTCCAGGGACTCCGAGGGAAACACCCTGGTGATTGGGTTGTTTTGGATGACGTAGTGATTGGTCATGGGGTGATATTCCAGAATAGGGAATGTCATGATGGAACCATGTGAAGTGATATTTTGGTCGATAGGTGCTTACGATTCGCGTTACAGAGTGACTGCTCCAGGGGATGGGGGTTCCCCTACATATCTTTGAGGGACAGGGATCTCTCCAGAGGATGTGTGATTCCTCTACAGCCGATAGCTTGACGGACTGTGTGTCTCGAGAGTAGGAGGGGATGAAGCATACCGAGAGCCAGATGGATTGCGATCCTGAAGGTGGGAGGGGTATGATATACATCGAGAGCTTGAAGGGTGATGATCCTGAGAGTGTGAGAGGTGTATAGAGATATGAGTATGAGCAATAGTGTCTGTAATGTGATTGTACGTATGAGACTAGATGAGCTTCAGGGATCTGATGTGATCTCGGGTGGTGCTGGCCGGGCAGGTCAGGAGTGCTGATAGGGAATTGTTGGGGTCAAAACTCCCTCCGACAGTTATTTTCGATAAAATGACTAAGGAAATGGGCATATATGGAAAGTGCCGAGTACTCTCCAGAGACCTGGGCGGCTCACCAGAAATGTTTATTTCTGCCAATCTATCATTTGTCACCAAGCATAGCTCTGCCGACTACAGCTGCCGACATCGCCGTCTGGAGTGCTTGACAACTCGCCGACGTCGCCTTCTGGAGTGCTCGACAACTCGGCAATGTCGCTACCTCAAAGAGTGTCAAAAATACAGGTGCCAAGCCGACTAACAAGGAGTTGGGCCGAGAAAGTAGGCCCAAGATGGCGAGGTGGCAAGATGGCAAACTCCGGCCCGTGGCTAGCCCCGCCTGCGATAAACGGAAATTCCGATGAATACAAAAAACTTCCTTATCTCTTATTTGTTAGACCTAGCCGACTTAGATTTATATATATATATGTTTGAAACTCCTTTGTAAAAGGGATCCGCAACTTTTGACACAGACACTTAGCAATAAATCAATAAAGCTTTCTTAACACAATTTTCATGTTATTGTCTTTGTCCTTAGTTGTTTTTGTGATTCTTTCCAGGGATCTCATTTCCTTAAACACCCTTGACAAATTCAATTGAGTTGGTTTCGACCTCCACAGGAATTTGCATGTAGATGTCTAGTTTAGGGTTTTTAGTTGTGTTTGGAACCTTGTTCAGACGACCCTGGTAAACATATGTAACGTCTTTGGTCGTGCATGTTCTTGTTTGATTGTTGCACGATCAATTGGTCTAAATTTGGGTCTACGGTTGGGCGTGCATGTTCTTGTTTGATTGTTGCATGATCAATTGGGCAGACTTAATCTGGATAAGAAAACGTTGCATTGTTGATGTCTCCGAGCGAATCAGGTTGGGTTTCGGACGGGAGTGTTAACCTTATGGAGACGGTGTCGCGTGATTTGAGGTCGAATCCACGTTAGTGGGGGAGAATTGTAACGCCCGTGAACCAAAAATGTAATTTTTGGATAGTACGTCGATCGACACACGTTTTGCGACTTGGGAAGTTGTGAATTGGGGCGTGTTGATCGACACAGTGTGGTGTGTCGATCGACACAGCGTCGGCATGGGTTTTTTAAGTCAAAGTGTTGACAGAGGGTTGAGAGATCAGAAAAATAAAGTTAAAGAGAGATTTTGGGGATTTTTGCTTGTTTCCTTCGATTTCTCGATCTTTGGGAGCTCGTATTTGGATTCGTGAGGCTATAAGTTCGTGGTTGCTCCATGAATCGCGAGGGAGGAAGGAGATTTCGATTTTAAAAGATCCATTCTTCGTGTTCTTCGTCGTGTACTTCGTGTTCTTGAGCTTTTCGATCCGTTTTCCTTCCCGAATTGAGGTCAGTGCGTGACCATAGGCTTATCTAGGTAAAGGAATTGATAGAATGCGATTGTGTGTTGTTTGGGTCGAGTTTTCTTGTTGTTTTGGTGGATTTGTGCTGGAATCGAGTTTATGGGTTTTCTGGGTTGGTGCGTTGATATGTCCCATATTTTACCACTTTTACTATCTATTTTACTATATTTTCTATACACTTTAATAAGCTTTTCAACCAAAAGAGGTAGTTTTTCTCGTATTTGTATTCTTAGAGTCTTAATAGGGAAATCAAGCAAAAGAGAGTAAAAAGGACCAAAAGAGGTGTAAACCAAGCTACAGCAACTTTCATAAGCCAAACACATCATTAAGATCAAAGAATTCACAAGGTACCACAATCTACCAAGTTGGACAGAACATATACGCCAGACGTTTAGCAGTAAACGGAGGGTCAAATCAATTTGGAATTGGATGAAAATTAGTCAGAAGATATATATTTGAGTTAGATTCACAACGGAATTTGAATCATATCATTCGGAGCTGTGAGGAGAAAGATATGCTCGGTTTACTGAAGACACGTCAAACTGCCTCTGAAGTGAAACAAGTGCAGAATCAAGTCAAGCACCGGGCCAGTCCGTGGACCGATGTTACAGACCATTGAAAGCACTCATGAAGGCCCAAAGAAGACTCCAACACTGGCCTAGAGGCCCGTCCGTTACTTGGCCCAACGTTGGAACATTTTTGACGTAAAAGACCCTTATGTCCTAAACTAAAGCCCTAGAAGATCCTACACCTATATATACTTGAGTTTAGCCTCTTTAGGAGAATAAGCATCAATAAGCATCTAGAGGGCACGGCTAGGGAGCCCTAGGCAGCCGTCTATCTCTTCTCTAAACACTAAACACATTTTCATCTTTGTTCTTCATTGGATTTGGATTTTAGGAGGAGATCTCCCTTTGTACTTCCATATAGAGAAGATTTCTTATCTCTTACTCTTTAAATTCAGTTTATCTATGATGATTTGTGCCTATCCTTGTTGCTTTGTTGTTACTTCAATCATGTCTGAGTAAATTATTTGTTAGGTTTTAGGCATTCAAAGATTCCATGTTTATGCATAATTGAATATCTAACTTTGTTAGGGTTTATCTAGTGGATTCTTCACCTCTATTCGATCGTAATGCTGTTTGCTTTTTTGGCTATCTTGCAAACTGATCTTAGGTTGATATACTCTCCAAAAGCTTGTTATATTGCTTGAACTAATATTTGGTGAGTACTGCGTCATAACAATTCGAAAGGTTAGTTATGGAGTACTATGAACAATCGAACTTACACTTAAAGCATGTTTTCACCTTATAATAACCTGCGATAGTTGAGTCTATTAGGGTAGAAAATGTAGATGGTTAGTTACGTCACGACAGTGGGATGACCTTACATTAGTGATTTGAGTTCTAGAACGATCTTTAAAACCCGATATCTTTATGTGTTTCATGAGTCTTTGCGAATTGTCTAATGCCTAACGCTTTTATCTTATTGATTTATCCTTTCTTTTACTTTCTTTGCTTTATAATTGCTATTCATAAAAGGGAACTTAACTTAAACAGCACATAAATTAGGTAATATTACTAGAAGTATACAAAACTTTTTTTTATTACTGATTTATTTTAAATGCCCAGCGTGCCCTTGTAATTACGTTATGACAAAAAACCTAATTACAAGAATGCCATTACTTTTGAGTGCCATGTCAGATAAAACCCGGCGCCACATAGGAAATCGCTGACGTGTATTAATGAACTCAGTTGTAAAGCATTACGGCGGTATTGACGGCTGAGTTATATATACGACGTGGCTGACTTAAAAAAATTGACTGATTTACATATACAAATAAGCCAAACGATACGGCTGACTTACAAAACGTGGCTGATTTAAGATCTTCTGGCTGACTTAAGATTTATGCGACGGCTGAGTTTAAAAAAATCTGCCTGATTTATGAGCTAATGGCTGACTTACGTACATATATGACGGCTGATTTGTACATCGGCTGGTTGAGATATGTTTCTCACGATGACAGAATGATCATCGACTGGCTGTGTTACTAAACGGACGGCTGACCTATGAAAGATTGTTACGGCTGATTTAAGTATAATTAACGTAAATCAGCCGTGTTTAGCTTGATTAATAGTAAACTCGGCCATATTACGTCTGATTTATTAGCGAAAGATTAATTACTACAATAGCATTCATTTGACCGCTGATTTATTGGAGGATACAGCTGACATAATATTTTCCAGCTGATCTACGCCCTTTTATGGCCTCTTTTCGAACCCGATTTTTGTTGTTTTTATTACTGAAATAGTATTCACGTAGCAACTGACTTACATATGCATTTGATGACTGATTTAGTTAGGCTGATTTACGTTTTCATTTTGTGGCTCACTTGCCATATAAGGAAAAAATTAATGTCATCAGCTCCTATTTTCCATGTCATCAACTCCTATTTTCCATGTCATTTTCCATGTCATTGTTAGAGTTTTATGTTGTGACGCTGTGTCTTCTTCTTCTTCTTCATCTATTTATCTTCTTTATCATCTGATACCCAGAAACTTAATCGTCTTCTTCCACATTATTTTTTTTTCATTGATCTTTGTTCGATATCTTATGGATCCGGTAATTATTGTTTCCGGTAACTGGGTCAAGAAAAACAGATACGTATTCAACGCCGACGGTAGAGGGTGTAGAGTTCTGTATTTAAATGATGAAACAACACACGACGAACTTGTGAAGTCTGTACTCGATGATTACGGATTGAACGAGTCGAGCCATCAGATTCAGCTGAGCTACATGTTCTCGAATAAAACTTTGAAAACAATGGCGCACGATACTCCACCAGTTTACGTCTCCAATACTCGACAGATGATAGGTTTTCTAAGCCTAAGGAAATTCGAACAGATACGTCTCTATGTAGAGATTACGGAAAAAAGGAGAGCCAAATTAGTCGGAATGACGAAGTGAGAGAGCAGAAGAAAAGGTTATTCAGTTACGGTGGTTTCAGTAATGATAATTGTCCTGGTGGTGAAACAAAATACGAAGATAAACGCGACGATGAAGACATGGATTGCGCAAGTAAAATGGAAGGTGAAGAATACGAAGTAGGCGGAGAATCCGAAGTAGGCGGAGAATCCAAAGTAGGCGAACAAGACAAAGAAGATGATGAATTTAAAAGCCGATTTGATATGTTCGACGACTCGGATGGTGCTTCATCTGAAGATGATAACTTCAGTTCATACGGTGAGTCTCCAACACAAGACGAAGATTCACCGACCCTACCGCCTAAGAAGAGAGCTCACAACATGTCGGTGAGCGGATCGGAAAGGAATCCAGAGGTTCTAAGGTTGGAGATGTCTTCGCTAAACCTCGCGGTAGGGCAACGATACGAGAGTAAAGCCGATTTGGAGAAACGACTGAAACTTCTTACGGTGAGAGATCAATTTGATTTTGATGTAGACGTATCCAATTCGGACACACTCATTGTTAAGTGTTGGGTTGATGGATGTCTCTGGAGAGTTCGTGCTTCTACACAAGGGGAATTACCGGCATTTTATGTTCGTATTTACGATTCGGAGCATACATGTTCTGTAACTGAGCGTTCTAATCGATCTCGACAAGCAACATCAGATATTTTAGGCCAGTTGTACAGGGAGTATCTCGGCGACGTTGGTCCGTCTGTTCGACCTAAGAGTGTTGGAATAACTATCAATAAGCATTTTGGTGTAAAGGTAATTTCTATTACGTTGCAGCTGACTTATTTGCATAGTACAGCTGATTTATTAGTACGTTGCGACTGACTTCTATTTCAGCTGATTTTTTAGTACGTTTTGGCTGACTTATTTGTATATTACAGCTGATTTATTTGTACGTTGCGGCTGACTTATTTGTTTATTACACCTGATTTACTTACTTGTAATTTACGTTTTCCGTGTGGACAGATGGATTATTGGAAATCACATAGGACGCTAAAATTTGCAAGGGAAATCGATATGGGAACTCCTGAGAGTGGGTTTGAAGACTTGCCTCCTTACCTATATATGATAAGAAGGGCAAATCCGGGTACGGTTACGCGTCTTCAAATTGATGAATTTGGAAGATTCATGTATGTGTTCCTTGCGTTTGGTGCGAGCATAAATGGGTTTCCTTTCATGCGCAAAGTTGTCATTGTCGACGGTACGTTTCTTAACTGTAAATACAAAGGGACACTTCTCACAGCACTAGCTCAGGATGGTAACTTTCAGATTTTCCCAATAGCCTTCGGTGTGGTTGACACTGAAAATGATGATTCATGGCACTGGTTTTTTACGCAACTAAAAATTTTGATTCCTGACGATGAGGCTCTTGCGATTATCTCGGACAGACATAATTCGATAGGAAAAGCAATTGGAAATGTGTTTCCGTTGGCTTCTCGTGGAATTTGCACTTACCATTTATATAAGAACATTTTGCAACAGTACAAGGGAAAAGATGTCTTTCATCTGGTGAAGAAAGCGGCAAAATGTTTTAGGGTTTCTGACTTTAATACAAGGTTCGAGGAGATTGAAGCGATTAATCCTGAACTTCATGACTACCTCCAAAGAGCTGATGTCCGACTGTGGGCGCGTGTTCATTTCCCGGGCCAAAGGTACAATTTGATGACTACGAACATAGCGGAATCAATGAACAGAGCACTGTCAAATGCTAGAAGTCTTCACATTGTTCGACTATTAGAATCGATACGGGTTATGATGACCAGATGGTTTGAAGAACGGAGAGAGGATGCGAAATCGCAGCCAACCACGCTTTCGCGTGGTGTCGAATAACTACTACATGTAAGTCAGCCATTGCAGTTCATAAGTCAGTCGTTATTGTTCCATAATCCAGCCTTTATGATAAGTCAGCCATTGTAGTTCATAAGTCAGTCGTTATTGGTCCATAACCCAGCCGTAATGTTTTAATAATTTTTTATGTATTATAAATAGAGCCGTGTCATTGCCGCCAGACTTATGACGGTACAAAGGATTGATCCTTATCACACGGAAGTTACATATGGATCGTCTTTGCATATTGTGAATTTGGAAACAAGAAAATGCACATGTCGGCGTTTTGAACACGAGAAATTACCATGCGTGCATGCAATCGCAACTGCCGAGGACAGGAAAATTTGTCGTATAGCCTTGTGCAGTCCTTACTACTACAGCAGTTATTTGGTAAACGCATACGCTGAGTCGATCATGCCCATAGATTCAGCGCTCCAAGTTCCAAATAACGTTGCTAACCAACCGTGCTTGCCCCCGCTTGTTCGTCAACAACCAGGAAGGCCTAAGAAAAGTAGGATGAAATCTGCTTTAGAGGTTGCCCTTGAGAACAAACGTCATAGGAAACGACACGCATGTTCTCGTTGTAAACAGCCTGGGCATAATGCAAAAACTTGTCCGATTTAAAAGTGTTGTTTGGATATGTATGGATTTGTGTTTTTGTTAATGCGATAAATCAGCCGTAAAGATTGAATTATTGTCAATAAATGACTGACTTATGATTACAATACAGCTGATTGTCAATAAACGACAATGAGATTGGGTTAGATGAGGAAGACATTTTCTTTCGAAATTTAAGAAGACGAAGATGGTAACTCGTCCAAACGCGTAATATTTTAAAAAAAAATTAGAGTTCCCAAAAGAAATTAGAGTTCCCAAAAGATTAATCATTACTCCTAGTATATGGAGCCATATATATGTCAGTATAGCATCTCGAGAATACGAAACATCGCATGTTAAAATCGAATAAGTAATGTTTTTTTTTTCCCGCCGAAATACGAATCTACGCGAGATAAATTACACGTTTCGGCTGACTTATATGCACTTAACATCGCGAGATAAAATTGAATAAATAAATATATTTTTTTTCCCGCCGAAATACGAATCGTCGCGAGATAAACCGGCTGACTTATATGCACCTAATGGCCGACTTAAGGCACGTTCAATATGACTTATATATTGAAAGAGAACCTATACCTCAAAATTATTTATCTCGAGTTTAGGGTATGGCACTTTTAATACTTTATACGGCTGAAGATAAAAAAGCTTTAGTTTCATCCAAAAGAAAAAAAAACAAGCAATATAGTTTCACCAAAAAAAAAAAAACACACACAAAGTTCCATAACTTGAGCATCATGCCTCGATCTTGGAGCAGAACTTGAGCATAGGAGGAGATGCTTTGTCTTCCCAAACCAACTTCAGCAAAAAAGATTCGTACGCCTTAACACCAATAACCTTGAAGAATTCTCTAATCCCTGAACCAAAGCGCAACCTCATCCGTATGTCTGGCACGCATAGATACACTGGCCACTCTACTCCATGCTAGTCCAAAAGAGTAATCTCCTTCCCTCCTGCTTTTTCCATCTGGTGAGCCCTAGTGAAGCTCAGTGGAATATGCTGCATAAGAAAGAGACAATAAGCTCTTGACAAAGCATCAATAACGACAAAAATTGAATAACAAAATTCCTTCAAGAGAGTTTACTTAAACTTACAAGTCTAGAATCTTTGAGACTAGCTGGTGTGACAGTTATTGTCACAAATCAGTTGCCACTTTGACTACTCTCACCGGTTTCTCTCTTCTTCTCTTTGTCCTCCTCCTCCTCCTCCTCCCCCTCCACATCATCATCATCATCGACGTTGTTGCTAGACTACACATATTGAATCTCACAGCAATTAGGTCCAAGACCAGTGACGTAGAACAAAAATTCTCCTTCGTGTCTGAAAATGACGAAGTCTCCGACTCGGAAATCATGTGCAAATGCGAACTCTTTCCATCCAAAGGTTAGTCTCCGACCTTCCATCTTCACCTTCCATGTTTTTTCAGACGCGTCCGACTTAAGCTCCATCATATTTCGAGAAGAACTTTTCCGGAATGCTCTGCAACCAAGACATTGAGATATATATATATATATATATATATATATAGAGAGAGAGAGAGAGAGAGAGAGAGAGAGAGAGAGATGGAGGGAAGAAGGGAGATTACATACGAGGTGGGAGTAGAAGCCGGGAAGAAGAGGTTGAAAAAAATGTGAGTTTGTAGGAGATTTACATACTTGATCCGCCATTATGCAAGTTGGAAATGGAGTTTCAAAGATAAGAAAACCCTAAGTTTATGAGTGCTGTTCGTAATCCTCCTCTTATTTACATGGTTCATACAGAAAGATTACACTAATAAATGTTAGTTGACTAAACATTGTAAGTTGTGTTCAAAAACATTGAAAACTAACGACAAGGCATTTAAGTTTTTTAGTGGAATATTTTAAAAAGATTAGAGTCCTCAAAAGATTAATCATTACTCCTAGTATAGGGAGCCATATAACTGTCAGTATAGCGTCTCGAGAATACTAAACGCGTGCGTAATACGATTACGTACTAACTACGCGGCAAACTTATTTTAAATACACGGCTAAACTTATAGAAACTAAACGTCTGACTTATATTTTAAAAACGGCTGACTTATCTCATGCGTGTCAAAAGTTAAGCTGAGTTATGTTAACGGTTAGGCTGAGTTATGTTAAAGGTTAGGCTGAGTTATGTTAAAGGTTAGGCTGAGTTCAAAACGAAGTTTAGGCTGAGGTATGTTACAGGTTAGCCTTAGTCATAAACGAAGTTTAGACTGACTTATTACATAAACATAAGTGGTTGAATTATATTTAAAATATGGCTGACTTATATATACAACACGGCTGACTTATATTTACTACACGGCTGAATTATATTTAACATGAAGTCATAAACAAAGAAACAAAGGAGGAAACAATAGTTTATATTACAACATCCAAAGCCAATCCGGCCAATATATAATCGGCTTAAAATCACGGTAAAAAAGACCTAACTCTTTGATCCAAAAGCATCGGTCACACAAGTTGTTATCCTTACTGTCTTCAATGAACCAAAGATCCCAATCTCGGTCCATCAATGGAGTACATGTGCAATTATAGAACAAGGTTTTTTCCGTTGACATGAACTCATACTTCTTCGTTAGAAACGCATCAGTGTGATACGTTCCCCAACTCCAATCTAGAGATCTAACAATCTTGCATATCCTCTGAACAGATTCCCTTGTGAAAAGAGATAAATATTCCTCAGTATTCCAAAATACCTTGCGCATCATTGCATATGTGTACAGAGCACGCTCGAATCCTGCATCTGCTGCTCTCTTAATCAAAGCAATTCCTTCATCTTGGAGGTCGAACGTGAAGAACTTCTGTACACCCTCTAAGAACAGTGTACTCGGGTTTCCATTAGCGTAGCAAACTTGCATCACGAAGCTAGATATATGTGTGTACGAAGGGAAGGTAAACACATCTATAGATGCGGACACTCCGGGCCGGTCTGTTAGTTCCTTCATATACCTGCATGTTGCTCTCAATCTATATAGATCTGCAACAGAGTTAGCGGCCACACGTTCGACCACTAAGGCTTGGATTTCTTCAGGTAGGGCTGTAAGAGGGAATACTTCCATTACAAAGTGGATTTTTCTAGAGATATAAAGTTTATGAAAATCTAAACAGATGGTAAAGGCTGACTTATGTGTTAGTCAGCCTTTAATCTAAACAACTGATCGGTAACTGAGTAGAAAAACAAGTAGGGTTTATGGCTGGTTGATGAGTGTTTAAATGGTATTTATATATTAAAAAAAAAGAAAAATAGCGACTCTTCGGTTATTGAGTAGTTAGGAAAAGCAACTGTTCGATAACTGAGTAGAAAAAACAATTGTTCGTATATTTTGAGTAAAGGCTGACTTAGTGTTTCGGCTGAGTTATGACAGCGTTGCAAAAGAAGCGGCTGACTTAGTGTTTCGGCTGAGTTACAAACTAACTAAAGGGTCTCATACGGCTGAGTCATAAACGAATTTTAGGCTGAGTTATGTCAAAGGTTAGGCTGACTTATAAATGAAGTTTAGGCTGAGTTATGAAAAAGTAAACAAATTCTATATTAGAGTTCGAAAAATACATAAACATCAGAGTTCTAAAAATACATAAAAATTTGAGTAATAAGCATTACATAAACATAAGCATTAGCATTAGATAAACATTTAGTCAGCCATATATTGTGCACCAAGCTTCATCCAATCAATTTCTGGAACTTCGACTTTCGCCATCTTTTCTTCGGCTTCAACGATTTTATGAGCAAGTTCATCCAACTCAGCAAATAAGTCAAACTTTTCCTTCCCCATAATTTCTTCAAGCAAATCCATTTTTGCATTAATAGATGTCACTTCCATCATAGCATCTTGCAATTCAGATTTAGCTTTCATCTGTTCCTTGACCAAGAGGAGCAACGACTTGTAATGCTCCTCGGTTTCCCTTCTGGCCTTTTTAACATCGTTTGCTCCATGGTCATCCTCCATTGGACGCTTCATCATCTTCTTCGATTCTGCCATTGAGATTACAAAAGGAGAAAACAAGTTCAAAGTTAATAAAAACGAATGTTCGGTTACTGAGTGTAAACTTGGTATTTATAGAAAATACGGAAAACTGTTGGGTTACTGAAACTGTTCGGTTACTGAATAGTTATGACTAAGTTATTAGTGACGTAAACGTGTTAAGGCTGACTGAGTTATTCTCATCAAATAAAAAAGTATATAATAATAAAAAGTTGGAGAGAGAAGGGAATTGAGGTTCTTAAGTTTCTCATTTGAGAAACAGTTTTAGCCATACCCTCCACGAACATATGTTCATTTTCTATTGGATCCACGTTTTTCTATTAATTTAAAATTTAAACAAATAATGAAAATGAATATAATACTATTTTTTAGAGATTCATCAAGTCTCTATTCGTTGCACATGCTCTAACTCCTAGTTCCCAAGAGATATCATTACACCTATAATATAGGAAGCGCCATATAGCTCGTCAGATTAGCATCTCGAGAGTATTAATTTTGGTTATGATTACGTATTCAGACGCCACAATAAATCATATATTATATATTGTTTAAATTTAAAAATGTGTAATTTAAGGTTAACTTCACGGCTGACGTATCAAATGTTAGTCTGAGTTATAGGCTAAGTTTCGACTGAGTTATATCAAAAGCGACTCTTCGGTAACTGAGAAGATAAACAATTGTTCGTATATTTTGAGTAAATGCTGACTTGACTGATCAACCAAAAAAGTAAATTTTGATGCGTTTTTGACCATCACATAATAAATGAAGCCATAGTAATTTCGGACTTGTAAATCAATTAATTCAGCCTTCTGTCTACAAGAGAAGAGGCTGACTTAATATTGACGAATTCGTGTTTCGGCTGAGTTATGATTGCTTTGTGGAAAAGAAGCGGCTGATTTATTGGTTTAAATATTCAAAACGCAAATAACTCGTCAGTTTAAAGCATCGACACGGCTAATTTATATATACATCCAAAACTCAAAAGATGCGGCTGATTTATTCATGCAAACACACAAAAGATACGGCTGGTTTAAAGAGATGAAACACAAATAACTAAAGTGTATCATAACTAAATTACATTCAAAAACCAAAATTATCAGGGCCAAACTCTTCAAACATATCGACCAGATTCGTCCAAACTATAGTGTTTATCCAATCTGGCTTCTCGCCACCATGCGCCCATATCCTCCTTAACGTGCGCATTTGAGTTTGAAATAACGTTCTAGCCAACAGATTAAAATGTGTCCAAATCGTCAAAGTGTGTCTCGGTTCCCATCTGTATTTCCGCTACCCAAAAAAAAAGAAAAAAAAAGAAATATTATTGTTGTTGATAAAATGATCGGGAAAGAAAGATATTAGTGTTGGCTTACAGCGAGTTTAAGAAACCATCGTTCCTTAAAATAATCTGGAATGAATCTGTATGTCGGCCACTCATGAACCCATCCTTCTCGAAGAATCTCCGGGATCGCCTTCGAGAGCTCGTGTAAAAATTTGAACCACGTGATGGTTGTCTTATCAATAATACCAAAACCAGGGTTTAGAACGGGGAGGTGATCCCGATCAGCAGAGTATAATATGGCATCGACACTGCTGAATAACTTGGAACTACAGTGTGGGACAACCGACATGTCGAAAATGAATATGAAACAGATAGATTACAGAGAAGAGAGAAAACAGTGTAGGATATAATGTGATAGGGGGAGGCAAGGTTTACGAGAAGGTATATATATACAGATATATAGAAATATGAAACGTCGCGAGATAAAATTGAATAAATTTTGGTTAATTTTTTTTTTCCCCGCCGAAAATACGAAACGTCGTGAGATTTTTAGTACGTTTCGGCTGACTTATATGAACCTAATGGCTGACTTATGGCATGGTTTGGGAATGTCATAAATTTGGGTTTAGAGTTAGGCTGAGTTATATCAAATGTTAGGCTGAGTTATAGGCTGAGTTTCGGCTGAGTTATATCAAATGTTAGGCTGAGTTATAGGCTGAGTTTCGGCTGGGTTATATCAAATTTTAGGCTGAGTTATAGGCTGAGTTTCGGCTGAGTTCTATCAAATGTTAGGCTGAGTTATTACGGTGACTGCTAAAACATAAGCATTTGATAAAGTTAGATAAACATAAACATAAACATAAGACTACTAAAGAATAAGCATTAGATAAACATATATCCCTATTTTTCATGTAACTTCATCCAATCAAGTTCTTCAACGCTGGCGTTATACATCTTTTCTTTGGCTTCAACGAGTTCTGCTGCAAGTTTGTCCAACTCAGCAAGGAAGTCAACCTTTTTCTTCTCGATAAATTCTTCAAGCAAATCCATTTTCGCAGAATTAAACATAACTTCCACAAAAGCATCATGCAATTCAACTTTTGTATTAATCTGTTCCTTGAGCGAGAGGATCAATGTCTTGTAATGGTCCTCGTTTTCCCTTTTGGCCTTTTTAATAGCATTTCGTCGATGGTCATCCTCCATTGGACGCTTCATCATCTTCTTCGATTCTGCCATTGATGCTGCATGTATATCGAAAATAGGATGTTAATATAGCTTCTAAACATATAAACAAATTAAGTTGCAAAAACGTGAATTACATATACTAGGAGAACAATGAAAAACTAACTTGTATTTGAGATTGCAAAAGGAGAAAACAAGTTCAAAGTTCAAAGTTAATAAAAACGAATGTTCGGTTACTGAGTGTTCACTTGGTATTTATAGAATATACCGAAAATTGTTGGGTTACTGCGTAGTTGCCAAAATATTATAAAAAGAGAAAATTACTCAAATAGCATAGAAAAGTTTAATATGCTTAGCGTATCGACACTACCAAACGCGTGCGTAATGATTATGTACATATATTCACACGCCATATTTATATAATAGAGAATAGATGATTTATTATTTATATGATTATATTAGGGTTTAGGGTTTAGGGTTTAGGGTTTTGTGAGAACAATGTGTATGTTTTGCTATACCTCTAGGAATTAAGGTTTAGGGTTTAAGGTTTTGTAAAAACAATGTCAATCTTTTGCTATAGATCTACGAATTAAGGTTTAGGGTTTCGTTTAGAGTTTTGTGAGAATAATGTGTATGTTTTGCTAAACCTCTACGAATTAAGGTTTAGGGTTTAGGGTTTAAGGGTTTAGGGTTTAAGGTTTTGTAAGAACAATGTGTATCTTTTGCTATACCTCTAGTAATTATGGTTTAGGGTTTAGGGTTTTGTTTAGGGTTTAGGGTTTAGGATTTTGTGAGAACAATGTGTATGTTTTGCTATACCTCTAGGAATTAAGGTTTAGGGTTTAGGGTTTAAGGGTTTAGGGTTTAAGGTTTTGTAAGAACAATGTGTACCTTTTGCCATACCTCTAGTAATTATGGTATAGGGTTTAGGGTTTTGTTTAGGGTTTACGGTTTTGTGAGAACAATGTGTATGTTTTGCTATACCTCTAGGAATTAAGGTTTAGGGTTTAGGGTTTAAGGGTTTAGGGTTTAAGGTTTTGTAAGAACAATGTGTATCTTTTGCTATACCTCTAGTAATTATGATTTAGGGTTTTGTTTAGGGTTTAGAGTTTAGGGTTTTGTGAGAACAATGTGTATGTTTTGCTATAACTCTAGGAATTAAGGTTTAGTGTTTATGGTTTAAGGTTTTGTAAAAACAATGTCAATCTTTTGCTATAGATCTACGAATTAAGGTTTAGGGTTTCGTTTAGAGTTTTGTGAGAATAATGTGTATGTTTTGCTAAACCTCTACGAATTAAGGTTTAGGGTTTAGGGTTTAAGAGTTTAGGGTTTAAGGTTTTGTAAGAACAATGTGTATCTTTTGCTATACCTCTAGTAATTATGGTTTAGGGTTTAGGGTTTAAGAACAAAGTGTATGTGTATAATTTCGTAGACGAGATAGGGAAGTCTTCAGTTTGGAGATATAGTTGCAGACTTATCATACAAAACATAAGATATAGTAGCAGACTTCTCATACAAAACTAAAAAAGTTCAATCGTTTACAGAAAGCTTGAGATAGAAGTCGAATTGGCGTGCCGATTTGCTACGGCGAGGTATCGGCTCTGTGTTTCTTCAGATTTGGTGGTTGACTTGGACTCCGGCGAGATGATTCGCCTTCATCTCCAACTTTCGGTGTCTCCTCTTCGAACCGATCTCTGTTCCTTTGAGCGAGAAACTTCTGGTAGTACCTGCACAACGAGAAACAAACCAAAAAACAGTATTAATTTCACAGTTTGACAATATTAATTTCACCAGGTTGAAAACAACGAAAATTTGACTTGCAAAGAATTCGACATTTCATAGATGCTGAATACACATAATGACAGAATTCGACATTCAATACAATACACATGTTGACTAAGAGTTTACCTGAAAACTCTTTCGAGAATTGCCTCATACGACAAAAAGTTTTCTCCGTTTCGTGACATCTTTCGGGCATAGTTGTCGATGGCCCTGTCGATTGGTCATCTCGCAATAGAGAAACAGATTTCAGATTAGTGATGCAAAATTTGAGATTGGTATTTGAATTGACATGTATGCAGTTAGAAGTATGTAAGTTTGTAATGGCGAGAAACAGGGTTGGTTAATGGAACTTACAAGAGATTTCCTCCCATTATCGTGTACTCAGCGATCTCCTGAGGGGCTTCAGTGGTTGTTGTTGGTTCGTACAGAAAGGGAAAGAGAAAAGGGGTCAGACACTGAGAAGTAAGTCAAAACTATGAAGATCTTGAACAGGGGAAGTCGAGGAGACTTACATGGATCTACGTCGAAGTTAATGATATATCCAACCCTCTCGAGTCTAGGGAACCGAGTTTCAGAGGTAGCAGAGGAAGAATCCGGTTGCAGATTTGGGGATCGTGACGGAGAGGCCATTATAGGTGATTGATTGAGATTTTAAGTTTTTTATTTCGCAAGAGAAGAGAAAGTGAGGAGCCCCATTGGTAGCTAACCTAGGGTTTTCTGAATACGTAATTATATTGAAATTAATTAATACTCTCGAGACGCTTCCTATATTATCAGCCGAAACGTGAATTCGTCACTCTTAAGTCATAACTCAGCTGAAACATGAATTCGTCACTCTAAAGTCAGCCGCTTATTTTGCACAAAGCATTATATAACTCAGCCGAAACATGAATTCGTCACTCTTAAGTCAGCCGCTTCAGTCAGTCGCTATTAAGGAGAGTAAACGCTGACTAACACATAAGTCAGCCAGCCTTTACTCAGTAACCGAAGAGTTGCTATTATTTTTTTTTTAAATCAATAAAATACAATACAATCTCTTTAGTGTTTTAGTGTTTCACAAAACCCCTATTTGAACTGCCCTAACACATTATAAGTTCCTTCATCTAAGATCTCTGATGCCATCTTCACCCGTAAACCCTGAATATTTGCATCATTTATCCCATGGAAAGTAGTGCCAAGCGCTAGACACTCGACAAACTTCAATGCATACACCCCACAGTCGCCAATTTGGACATTTTGTGGGATGTATTTGCCGCTCCTCCTTCGGAACGAAAACTGCTTCACTCTAGGTTTTCGGAGATTGGCAGGAACTAATTCGTTAATCATAAATGGGATCATGTGCGAAAACGGCCTAAAGGAATCACGGATTTTCTTTTCACTTTCGGGTGTCACCTGTCCAATGATGGGATCGTAAACGTCGATCTTCTCATTAACAAGGTCCACGTGATATGCCACCCAATGATCTCCTCCAGTTTGTAGAACTCCGTACAAGTGATCCACATCTTCTAACCACTTCTTGTTTGTTTGCAAGTCATTAGGAGTTTTGTCGTTTACTAAATCCCCATACCCAGCTGTGAACTTAAACGTCTTTGGTTTGATCTTGAACTGTATGTAATCCATAGACCATACTGCAGTAAACCAAATGTCCATAAATCCAATTCGCTTGGAGTAGAATGGGGAGGGATCTAGCATGGATTTTTTGATGAGGATTCTCATATACGCGGAAATATGCTGTACAAAGAAAAATTATACTTAACTCAGTCCCATATAATATATAACTCAGACATAAAGCATACTTAAGCCTACATAACTCAGACATATAATAAATAACTCAGACATTACGTATATTTAACTCAGCCCCATATAATCTATAACTCAGACATAAAGCATACTTAAGCCTACATAACTCAGACATATAATAAATAACTCAGACATTACGTATATTTAACTCAGCCCCATATAATCTATAACTCAGACATAAAGCATACTTAAGCCTACATAACTCAGACATATAATAAATAACTCAGACATTACGTATATTTAACTCAGCCCCATATAATCTATAACTCAGACATAAAGCATACTTAAGCCTACATAACACAGACATATAATTAATAACTCAGACATTACGTATATATAACTCAGCCCCAACAGAATACTTACATCATCAGACAGCCATCCATAATCTATCCTTGGCCAATACTTTCTCTCAGACATGAGAACTCTGTAGAACTCGATCTCGTCTGTACCCTTTGTAAATGGAACATCCCTAAAACAATTAAACACTAGTTAGTTTAGGCAAATATTGCTAATAGCCGTATTAACATATGCTCTAAAGGGTCATACTCGAATGGCTTTAGGTGATCCAAAAGTTTAGCCACTTTAACCGGATCAGCAGGTGCGACAGGATCATAGATTGCCGGTGAAGGTTCATAATTTTTCCTCATGCACGTCATTCCATTGTCTCCAATATAAGGAAAAACTCGTGCTTGAGGATCCTTTTCTAGCCTCCCTGAAGACCCATCAGGAGATAATTTCACCCTTGACTCCCGATAAGCCTTAATTCTCTCCGACCTAATCCTGTCCTCTTCCTCCTCATCAGACTCCGGCAGCACTTCATTATATTCTGCGACAACTTGGCTGGTGACATCCACAATCTCACTGTCGTCGTTTAAAATCTGTTTCTTCTTTGCTGGGATAGTCACTTCCGGAGGTTTCGGATCGTCGTTGCCTTTACGATTCCTCGCTGTCCTCCTTCTTACTTGCCCCTCCTTTTTTAAAGCATCGGCCTCCTTCTTTAAAGCATCGGCCTCCTTCTTCTTTAAAGCAGCGGCCGCCTTCTTTAAATCAGCGGCCACCTTCCTCTTTAAAGCAGCGGCCTCCTTCTTCTTTAAAGCATCGGCCTCCTTCTGCTTTTTAACCTCAGCCTCCTGCTTTTTTGCCTCAACCAATTTCTTAGCAGGAGAAACAGTAACGAAATCAACTGTTTCTTCTTCGTCATTACCAAACTCCTCAGCCAATTTCAATTTGGTCTTACGAACTGGTTCAGTACTTTTAAGCTGTATTAACATATAAACATAACTCAGCCATAATAAAAAGAATAAATCTGTCGTTATGTAACTATAACTCAGCCATCAAATAGGTAATAAATCAGTCGTCAAATATAGGTTATAACTCAGCCGTAAAATGTAACCATAACTCAGCCGTCAAAAATAAACATAAATCAACTGTAACGTACATTATGCAGGGGGCTGTTGACTGGTTCAGGACTTTTATCTGGTTCAGGACTTTTAAACTCGTCCTTCTGCGGCTGTATTAACATATAAACACAACTCAGTCGTCGAATAATAAGGATAACTCAGTCGTCAAAAATAAACATAACTCAACTGTAACGTACCTTTGGACTGTTAACGGATTTCTGCGGGAAGTTGTTCACTTTTGATTGGTTATCATCCTTTTCAGTACTGTTCCGTGCCTCGAGAGCATTCAGATGCTCTCTCATTTGCATCCGATCATTCTCAATAGATGCAACTCTTTCTTCCACAGCATCTCGGACTGTATCACCAATCATCTTCTTCAAATCTGACAACTCTCCAAATTTTGTGTTATACGCGTTTAACTGCGCCTCAACACTGTCTATTCTACTACCAAAGTTGTCAAACTTGTCAAATCTTCTGACAAGGTTTTCCAGGACATTGACTACCGTCATCAAATCCGTCTCTTTCCCCATATCCTTGTAGCTACTATGCTGCAACACAATCTCACTGTTGCTTACTTTCTGTTTTTTCGTAGCTTTCTTCTGTTTTTTGGCGGGGGGTTGATCAGAATCTAACGAAACTGCAGCCTTCATTTTTTTCTTCTTCCCATCGCTCTTCACATCCCAAAAACCTCTAACAAACCTACCCGCATGTATGTCTGTTACCAGATTTACAACTTCTGGGTCATTTTCTTCACCCGCCCACTGCGGAAACAGCTCTTCTACAACCTCCTTCATGACCATTTTCTTCACACGCACCTACATAGTAAATCAGCCATAAACTCATAAGTCAGACATCAAATGATTCATAACTCAGCCATCAAGTAACTTATAAGTCAGACATCAAATGATTCATAACTCAGCCATCAAGTAACACATAAGTCAGACAGAATAAAAAGATCCATAACTCAGCCAACTCAACCTTCTTACCTCACCATGGTCTCTGATCTCCTCAGCTATGGCTGTAGTAAGACTTTTACGTGTACGGGTTCCACCCCATCGCAAAAGAGGAACCGCTCTCCGAAGCAGGTCACAGATTCATACGCCCAAACCAGCAACACGTCCTTCATGCCGCTAATGGTGTACGACTTTCCTTCTGGATTCAACATCTTAACTGAACCAACCAGAACTTCGAATGCAGTCCGACCCCACGGATAAGTCCTCAAGGCTTCATCGTCGAATACTCTTTTTGCACTTTCAAAGGGTATTCTAGAATTATGATGCAAGCCATAAAGTCCCATGGCTTGAAGAAGCAACAGCCCTAACCATTTCCTCTTTTCAAAACTCCAGCCTCGACAGCCATCTAATGCTGCCCTCAGTTCATCTAACTTGGGTCCTACCCCAAGCGGCACCTTCAACTCCTCCCAGAAAGTTTCGTATTGCTCAGGTTCAAAACTTTCTGTTGGCAGTGGATCTGTGTTTAGACCCGTGAGCGCACCAAATTCGATTAAGCTAAACCTAATAGGTTGATCAACAACGAGAGACCAAATCTCCTTGTCATGTACTCGTAGCTGTCTACATAGTAGATAGTGTACAGTCTTCCCAGACCACACCAATTGGCTATCAGCTAGCTTAGCAACTACTCCAACAGGAAACTGCTTGATGTGTTCCCACACATCATGTCCTATTGCGTCTCTGACTCTAGGGAACTCTCCCAAATGGACATTGTGATTAATTTTTTTATTTTCCAGCTTAGAAGCCCCTTCAGCGCATAGTCTTGGAGGGTAATCCCTTGCTTGATCTTCAGGAATTGCTTAATCTTCAGGAATTGCATGATATTCAGACATCTGAACATAAAAGACATAACATATTAATGATAAATCAGCCGCAAAAAAATCACACTCAGCCAGAACTAACAAATAAACCAGCCAAACACAAACTCAACCACAACAAACAAATAAACGAGTTTGTGTTATGTTTGATTTAACATAACACAAACTCAGCCACAATAGCATTGCACATGTAAATCAGTCGCAACACAACACAAATCAGCCATAGCATAACAATAAATCAGCCGCAATAAATAACTTAAACAGCCACTAGCAACGATAAACAAGCCGCCACAGAATAATAAATCAGCCACAATACCGTTAACAAGCGACAAACACCTTCGATTCCTCAGATTATACTCAAAATAAATCTGAAAACTCAAAATAAAATGAAGGAAGATGAAGAATCCCCACTCCTCTGTTTATACTCACCTTCGACTAAAATCCGACTGTGAAAATGCAGAGCAGACGTTTCGACTAAACCGGCGGTGAATGTTTATCAGAAATCGACTAGAGAGAAAACAGTAGAAGTTTCTACGACAACACACGAAGTTTTTAATTTTCCGTCCTTTGAGTTTCCTTCTCTGACTTGTTAAGACGGTTAACCTAATTAGTGACATGGAACAGTGATTAGTGACGTGGATTAGTAAATCATTTTTTAATTATAAATAACCTCAATTAAAAAAAAAATAACCAAGGGTGTTTATTGTAATTTACTAGGCTTTAAAAACTTTTGAGTAATTTCCAAAAGATGTATGCTATTCTAGTAATATAACAACTTTTCTATGCTATTTCAGTAATTTTCTCTTCATAAAACCAGAAAACCAAAATCATATTTTATCTTACCTTAATTTGCATCACATAAATTCGTAGCGTATCATCTCTAATTTCTGTGGATCGACCCCTAAGTACTACTGCGGTTGCCTGTGCACTTGCAGCTTTATCTAGGGTTATAAATTTAAAGCTTGAATAACCCACGACATCAAGTTTTTTGGCGCCGTTGCCGGGGACTAATTTGTTACCTACGAGTTTTTGATAAAGATTAAGTCTAAGAATTGTTTTTCTTTATTTACTTTTGATTTTTCGTTTTTGTTTTTTTTTTGTTTTGTTTTTGTGAGTGTTTTAGAGAGTTATCAATGGAACACTACAACCTCTAAACTAGGAGAATGGCGAGCTCTTACTACCATGAAACCATTGGAGATTATAACCCAATGCCTCATGAATATCATCAACCGCCATACTTCAACAATACTCGATGCAATGCTCATATGTACCAACAACAACCTTGGGAGGCTTATGAGCGTGAGGATGCCTATCATTACCATCACTGCGAGTATCCACAATCACCACAACAACTCCAAGATCATGCCTTTTCAATTACCCTAGACGATAAACTAGAATTGTTTGTGGCTTAACTCAAGGGAGAATTCAAAAATTTCGAATATGAGATCAAGAATTCTTCGTCAGCTCTTGGAGAAAAATTAGAAGCTCTTGTTGCTCCACTTCAAAGCACCGAGGCGCGTTTGGTTCATCTTGGAGAGATGCTTACAAGAGATCTCCAAGAAGACGAAACATGCATCACGGATGTTGAATTGGATAACATGTGCGATCAAGGAGAGGAGCTTATAACAAGCTTCAACGTTTTGGAGACTAAAGATGACCCTCACAAGCCTTTAAATCTTGGTTCACCATTCCTTGAAACCGATGGAGAATTACTGGATTCTACTAATCACCAAATCTCTGTCTCTAAACTTGACAAAGGAGTGATCTATCCAACCCTACAAGATAAGGTTTCTTTTTGTATCAATATGTACACTAATGAAACCTTTTATATAGATCCAGGTGATGCCATTAAGGAGATCCAAGACCTCAAAATTCTAGCCCCTCCAACCATACATAAGGATGTTGTCAAACCGACAAGACCAAAAGGCAAAGAGACGCCAAATATTGCAAATTCGATCTTGATATCTAAGGAATGTGAAGAAGATATGGTTCATGCCAAGATGAAACACAAAAGGCCGTCAAAATTTTTCTCCAACTTCAGAAAAATTATCCCCACGGATTTGAATGAGAAAGATGAAGAATTCATCGAAGAAAAAGTCAACAACATGGTGAAATTTTTTCACGGTGCGATTGTTCTTTATGAAAGCCAACAAGATGCTAATAGATGGAGCCTTAAGCCATGCGGTCCAGAGTGTAGAGAAGCTAAAGGAGTCCCAATTCCTTTAGTGGAGCCATCCTATGCTTAAAAGAAAAAGGAGTCGAGCTAAAAGACTTAAAACAAGCGCTTTATGGGAGGCAACCCATATTTGGTTTTTTTTTTTTTTATAGTCTTTAATTTCAAATTTTAATCATGGTTTTAATTTTAAAATTTTTATTACTTATTGGTTTTTCTAATCATGAATTTTCAGGTTTTACAAAAAGTTATAAAAATACAAAAAAAATGTTTGTTTTGGAGAAGGAAGAAAAGAAGGAGATAGGACAAGACCCGTTATGGTTCAAGGCACAAAAGAATTACCAAGCCAACCCAGAAAAATCTGAAATTTGTGAGACTATAGTAGACAGTCATACGAAGCTACAGAAAAAAGCAGAACGTAATTTGGTATTACGGTCTGAAAGTTATGACCGATTGAACAAGACCAACTAGGAAGGTTACGAAGCCACAACTTCAAGCTTTTTCACAGTTCCAGCCACCACGAACCAGGCTACAATCTTCATACCATTGGACTGATCTCGTTCTCATGAATCCGTATCATCTTTCGGATCTCAAATCCGATGTGTATAGACGAAGAAAAAGCTCGACAAAAAACCGCGTGGACCTCGACACGATACCCTTACCGCGACATGAGGTCATACCGGACCCGATACCGACCCACGTCCTCGACCGCTATCGCGTCCCAATCACCCCGTGACACGAGTGACCCAGTACCGGTCACGCGTGCCGGTCATAAATCGTGACCGGTACTCGGCATGTTTTGCCTCGACCCGCGACACACACCTTGGAATACCGACCCGCTATACCGATCGGTATTGGGACTGGTACGCGACCCTTCCCGCGACATTTTCCCGTGTCCTGCACCATGCCCGCGCATCCTTCCCACGACGCGACTAATCCTTACCGCGACCTGCAAGCCCAATGCCGGTCACGCGTGTCAGTCACCAAGCCCGACCGGTATCGAGGAGATACCAACCTCACCCGTCCCGATCATTCTCTTCCCGCGCCACCAACCCGTGTCCCGACCATCCGCGACACGATACCGACCGATATTCGGTCTGGTACTCGTGACCCGACACCTCCCGCACCATCTCACCCGTCCCGCTCCATGCCGCGACTTGACCAGTCCCGATCCTTCCCACGTCCTGCCTCGTCCCGCGACACGACCCGCCCACACCTTCCCGAACCATACCGCGACACGACGCGACTCGATACCGGTCGACACCGCCGACCGGTACCACGACCGATATTACCTCGACCCGCGACTCCAAATCCATCGCCACCGTCTCGTGTCGTGAACCGCCTTGGACCCGAGCCACGTCTCGAACCACCCTTGACCGCGACTAGCCACCCGACACCTTGACCGGTATTAATCACACCGCGTCTCCATCAACCACCACACCATTAGAGTCACGAGCCATGGACCAAGGAACCACCGTTTCGAACCACCGAGCCGACCACCTAACCGTTTGGTCAAAGAGGTTAATTTTTCCTTTTTCACTCTTTTAATTATTTTACAACCATTTTTCACACATAATTTTTAAGAACCAATTTATTTTTGCATATTCATGATTATTTAACTACAAATTATCTGATTCATGAATTTTTGCATTAAAAATTACAATATTGGTTAGATTTAAATGGTTTTAAACATGATTTTCACATCTTGACATATTCATTGATTTCACTTATATTGATAGTTTTTAACAATATGGATTCATTATTTTGATTTCTTTTTGTTTAATATCTATTTTTCCTACCCTTGGACTTAGATTTCAATACATATGTATTGAGGACTTAGCTCCACGAAGTATTTAACAAGTGATTTCAAGTGTTTTTGCAAGGATATGTCGCTCTTTAACAGGATTTGTAACAAGACTTTTTGTTGTGATGCGCACACTTCCAATCGTCTTAACCATTATCCGCCATTCAAATGAGATGTGTGAGAAATGAGAAGAAATTGGAGACACCTAGCCTAGTTATGATTCGTGCGGAATACCATATGCTCAGAATCGAAGAAGATCTCATATTGCTTGCAACAATCCTAAGATTTTCTCGATCTCAGCTTACAAACGGACCACGTCGAGCATTTTTTATGGGACATTTACCTATCCACTGGAGCAAAAGCCTTCAAACTTCACCACGTGAACTAAAAAGGTATGTTTTATAATAGATTTTAAATTTGGCTTGAGAATTTCTCTACTGTTTCGCAGATGGCTTGATACTACCCTTCCGGCGAGTCGAATCGTCTCATTCAAGGACCATACGCAAAACCGTAGGAGAAAAAGTGTTGGAACTTCACCACGAGCTTTAAAATACCTTATAACTCGGTGAATTTTTAATATGGCTCGAGAAAAACTTCAAGGTTTGAAAGATGGCCCATGAGCTTCTTCCGGTGACCAAAATCACTATACCTGAGCCAATTTTCAAATGATGAGGAACCAGCCGATGAAACCTTGAGATGAACTGTTTCTAAGGACATAAGGAAGCTTTTAGGTGTGTTCATTCACCCCTGGAGATAGCCGAGTCCAAAGATGCTTCCTACCAACCGAAAATGGGACATTTTTCGATCTTTAAGACTTTTTGTCTACAACCGGTAACTTCGTTCTATTTTCTAACTTTTCTAATTTTATTTTCCAACCTTACTCCCTTAATTTGATTTATTTTACACTGGGGACGGTGTAATTTAAGTTTGGGGGGATTGTTGTTTACTAACACGTTTGTTCGTGATTGGTTTTTATGTTTTTAAAAGAGTTTTTCAAAAATTATTTTCTGAAAACGTTTTATTGAGTCAAAATAGTCAGTTGGAAATGATGACCCTTCTTTTGGTTTAGTGGATTGTTTTCTTCAGATTAGTGACCATTTTTCCAGGATCGATTTCAAAGTCTGACTAATGAAAAATCCTAAGGCTGACCAATTAAGTAGAGACATTTGTTACTTCCAGCATAATCCGCCAAGTTCGAGCTAATTATGCAGTCTCCTCGGTGATTGATGTTCATAGAGCTTGACTCCTCATTCATACCTGACAAGTGCAGTCTCTGTTGAAAGTAATGGTACTCCTCTTCCTTGTTCTAAAAAATATATGATTGGGGTGATATGATAGTTCTTGAGTATAAGATGAGGAACTAAAATTCCAGTGAGTCAGTACTCAAGAGATGATCAACCGGAGCTCAAAAGCCAGCAGTCTGAGTCCCTTAGAACGGATGTAGAGGACGAGCGATCTCACGACCCTGTCTCCTCACAATGAACAACAGTAGTGAAAGCACTGCTTTTGAGTCTCAGCATTCTAAAAAAAAAGAGTAGAAAATCAAATAAGTCTGGGGGAGAGAAAGAGTACCAAGAGTTGTATGGTTCATTAGTCATGGTATAGTATGGGGATGAGTCTAGAAGGTTCTTGACATTGAGATCTGGGACGAGACCCAACAATGAGGACTAGCGAGTTGTGTTGAAAAGTCGTGGATGAATTTGGGAGGCTGAAAATGTCTATGGAGAAGTACATGGTGGTCTGAATTTGAGTTGGTTATGCATTATGTGGCTTACTAGTTGAAAGGGTCGGTTTGGTAATCCAAGGGAAGGTAAGTTTCTGCGTTTTCAAACCTCTTTTCTATTCTTGAATTTTGCTTGAGGACAAGCAATGTTTAAGTCTGGGGAAGTTGATATGTCCCATATTTTACCACTTTTACTATCTATTTTACTATATTTTCTATGCACTTTAATAAGCTTTTCAGCCAAAAGAGGTAGTTTTCTTCGTATTTGTAGTTTTAGAGTCTTAATAGGGAAATCAAGCAAAACAGAGCAAAAAGGACCAAAAGAGGTGTAAACCAAGCTACAGAAACTTTCATAAGCCAAAGACATCATTAAGATCAAAGAATTCACAAGGTACCACAATCTACCAAGTTGGACAGAACATATACGCCAGAAGTTTAGCAGTAAACGGAGGGTCAAATCAATTTGGAATTGGATGAAAATTAGTCAGAAGATAGATCTTTGAGTTAGCTTCACAACGAAATTTGAATAATATCATTTGGAGCTGTGAGGAGAAAGATACGCTTGGTTTACTGAAGACACGTCAAACTGCCTCTGAAGTGAAACAAGTGCAGAATCAAGTCAAGCACCGGGCCAGTCCCTGGACCGATGTTACAGACCGTTGACAGCACTCATGAAGGCCCAAAGAAGACTCCAACACTGGCCTAGAGGCCTGTCCGTTACTTGGCCCAACGTTGGAGCATTTTTGACGTAAAAGACCCTTATGTCCTAAACTAAAGCCCTAGAAGATCTTACACCTATATATACTTGTTTTTAGCCTCTTTAGGAGAATAAGCATCAATAAGCATCTAGAGGGCATGACTAGGGAGCCCTAGGCAGCCGCCTATCTCTTCTCTAAACACTAAACACGTTTTCATCTTTGTTCTTCATTGGATTTGGATTTTAGGAGAAGATCTCCCTTTGTACTTCGATATAGAGAAGATTTCTTATCTCTTACTCTTTAAATTCAGTTTATCTATGATGATTCGTGCCTATTCTTGTTGCTTTGTTCTTACTTCAATAATGTCTGAGTAAATTACTTGTTAGGTTTTAGGCATTCAAAGATTCCATGTTTATGCATAATTGAATATCTAACTTTGTTAGGGTTTATCTAGTGGATTCTTCACCTCTATTCGATCGTAATGCTGTTTGCTTTTTTGGCCATCTTGCAAACTGATCTTAGGTTGATATACTCTCCAAAAGCTTGTTATATTGCCTGAACTAATATTTGGTGAGTACTGCGTCATAACAATTCGAAAGGTTAGTTACGGAGTAGTATGAACAATCGAACTTACACTTAAAGCATGTTTTCACCTTATAATAACCTGCGATAGTTGAGTCTATTAGAGTAGAAAACGTAGATGGTTAGTTACGTCACGACAGTGGGATGACCTTACATTAGTGATTTGAGTTCTAGAACGATCTTTAAAACCCGATATCTTTATGTGTTTCATGAGTCTCTGCGAATTTTCTAATGTCTAACGCTTTTCTCTTATTGATTTATCCTTTCTTTTACTTTCTTTGCTTTATAATTGCTATTCATAAAACCACAAAACCAAAATCATATTTTGTCTTAGCTTAATTTGCATCACATAAATTTGTAGCGTATCATCTCTAGTCTTTGTGGATCGACCCCTAAGTACTACTGCGGTTGCCTGTGCACTTGCAGCTTTATCTAGGGTTATAAATTTAAAGCTTGAATAACCCACGACATCATGCGTCGATCGACACAGTGTATGTGTCGATCGACACGAGTGTCGGCAGGGTGTGTCGATCGACACCAGTGTGGTGTGTCGATCGACACTGTGTCGGCAAAGGGGTGTCGATCGACACTAGTAGGTGTGTCGATCGACAGAGACCGTCTGTTGTACGGAACATGTTGTTTTCTGCTGTTTTTCTTGCTGGTTGGTGTATGATGCATTGTTAATTTTTCATCCTAGTATTGTATCAATTGCTTATGCATGTGTGTATAGCCTAGTAGATAAGATGACCGTCTCACTGAGTATTTGTGATAATACTCACGCATCTCTTTTTGCCATGTGATGTAGGTAAAGAGAGAGTGTGATCGTGGAATCATGGCCGGGAAAAGGAGATGATCTAGTGTCTCGTATTTCGTGTTGTTAAGTTAGAATTGCTATGGTGTAAGTAATTTGGAACAAATTTTTTATTGTACTATTGTTGAATTGATTGGATAATATTTAGTAATTTAATAAGTATGAGATTATTAAATGATGATTGTTTAGTTGTTTAATCGCTTGTTTTTCGCATTGCTTGTGTTATATTGGACCGTTGAGGATCACTATTGTGATAATAGTGATCTTGGTTGAAATTTTTTTATTTTACGGGTTGGGTTGTCACAATCCCAATACTCGCCTGGTAGTTATTGTTGTACGCAAACTCAACCAGGTTCAGATGGTCTGCCCAATGACCACCATAATCCAGCACACACATCCTCAGCAAGTCTTTCAAAGTCTTAATCGTCCTCTCAGACTGCCCATCCGTCTGAGGATGATACGCTGTGCTCATATGCATCTTAGTGCCCATCGCAGCCTGAAATGCCCTTTAGAACTCTGAAGTAAACCTCAGATCCATGTCTGACACAATACTCGCTGGCACCCCGTGCAGCCTCACTATCTCTCGCACATACTTCTTAGCCAACACCGAAGCTCCGTCGATTTTCTTGATGGCAAGAAAATGTGCTGACTTGGTCAGAGATCCACAATCACCCAAATCGCATCATAGGTCTGCGACACTAGCAGCCCCGTCACAAAGTGTATTGTAATCATGTCCTACTTCCACTCTGGAATAGTCAAACTCTGCAATATACCACTCGGAACCTGATTTTCAGCCTTCACTAACTGACACACGTTACACGCTGCAACCCAGTTAGCTACATCTCTCTTCATCCCGACCCAGTGATAATACCGCTTCAGATCGCGATACATCTTAGTCTCTACTGGATGAATCGACATCACGCTCGCATGAGCCTCTCTCAGGATCTCCTACCACAGATCCTCATCTTTGGGTACACAAACCTGCCCGTTCACCAGTATCGTCCCATTTGCCGAGACCAAATACTCTGAACCTGCAACCTTAGTAGCATCAATCAATCCCTGATCCTTCTCTTGAGCTACTCGAATCCTGCTCACCAAATCTGCCTGTTTAGTTGCCTCTAACCTTAACACTCCTATGAGATCACATACAATCTCAACGTACTAATCTCGCTCACTAGAGCCTCCATATCACGCTCCTAAGCTGAAGCAACCCTCTTCCGACTCAACGCATCTGCAACCAGATTAGCCTTACCCGGATCATAATCTGCTACCAACTCCATCCAGCGCCTCTGTCTCTGGTTCAGCTCTAGCTGTGTGAAGAAATACTTCAGACTCTTATGGTCTGTGAACACCTGCACCTTCCCGCCATAAAGATAAGACCTCCAAATCTTTAGGGCAAAAATCACCACATCCAACTCCAAGTCATGGGTAGGGTAGTTGCGCTCATGCTTCCTCAACTGCCTCGAATCATATGCAATAACCTTTCCCAGTTGCATCAGTACACAACCCAGACCAACTCTTGAAGCATCCGTATACACCACGTAAGGCTCACCCGGCTCGGGTAACGCCAACACCGGTGTACTCGTCATCATCTCCTTCAGCTTCCCGAAACTCCCTTCGTAAGCTGAAGACCACAAAAAGAGACATCATTCCTCGTCAACTTTTTCATCGATTGCGCCATACTCGCAAACCCCTTGACGAACCTACGATAATAACCCGCCAAACCAAGAAAACTTTGGATCTCGGTGGCATTCCTTGGTATACTTACAAACCCCTTGACGAACCTCCGATAATAACCTGCCAACCCGAGAAAACTCCAGATCTCGGTGGCATTCTTCGGTCTAGACCACCCTCTGATAGCCTCAATCTTAGTTAGATCCACAGAAAATCCCTCTGCAGACACCACATGACCAAGGAAACTCATCTCTCGCTGCCAAAAACTGCACTTATCAACTTCGTGTACAGCTTTTGTTCCCGCAGCTTCTCCAGAACTAACCTCAAATGCACCTCGTGCTCCTCAGGACTCCTCGAATACACCAGAATATCACCAATGAAGATGATCACAAACACATTCAGATACTCCTGGAACACTCTGTTCATCAACCGCATGAATGTTGTTGGCGCATTCGTCAACCCGAACGGCATCACCACAAACTCATAATGCTTGTACCTCGTCCTGAAAGCAGTCTTCCTAACATCTGTCTCATCGATAGAATCTGATGGTAACCCGAAGTCAAATCGATCTTGGAGAACCAAGTAGCCCGTCACAACTGATCCAACAACTCATCAATCCGCAGCAGAGGATACCTGTTTTTCACAATGATTCGGTTAAGTCCTTGGTAATCGATGCACAACCGAAAACTCCCATCCTTCTTCTTCACAAAAAAACACCGATGCTCCCCACGGTGAAACACTAGGCCGTATGAAACCCTTTCCCAACAAATCATCCAGCTGCTTTTTCAGCTCTGCCATCTCTGTTGGAGCCATACGGTAAGGCGTCTTGGATATCAAGTCGTCTCAAGTTTCAACTCAATCATAAATAGATCAGACCGAGATGGCGGTAATCCTAGCAACGACTGAAAAACATCCTGGAAGTCCTGAACAACCCAAATATCCCTAACTCCAACTTCTCCAACAGTCTCTGGTATCACTATCGTCGCCAGATATGCCTCACAGCCCTTCTCAATCAACTGCTTGGCCTGTATCGCTTAAATCACGAGACTTCCGAAAGTTGTTCTCACACCCTGATAAACCAACCTCCCCACCAACCGCTCGAACAAAACCCGTCCTCGATGACTATGTGCCATAAAGCTACTATGTAGGTTTTATGCAATTAGGTCTTTAAATTTATAACCCTAGGGAACTGCAAGTGCACAGTTAAGACAATTGTAGTACTTAGGGATCGTTCCGCTGAAGACTTAGTGATGAATGCGCTACAAATCTATATGATTCGGATTAAGCTAAGGGATAATATTATTTGGTTTTAGGGTTTTATGGAAGCAAATAACAAAGAAATTAAGTAAAGGGATAGATATCAATTAAGATTAGAAATCAAACAATTCACAAAACATATGCAAAATACAAGCAATCGAATTAGGGTTTTAATACTAGTTGTTCTAGAACTCAAATCACTAAGGTAAGGTCATCCCACTATCGTGATGTAACTAACCATCTACCTTTTGCACCCTAATAGACTCAACTATCGCAGGTTATTACAAGGTGAAAATATGCTTTATGCTCAAGATTGATTGTTCACTAAACTCCTTAACTAACCTATCGAATTGTTAAGGTTTCTAGCTCATCGAATACTAGGTCCGGAGATATAAAAAGTTTTTGGAGAGTATATCAACCTAAACGATTAAATATGTAAAAGCATAGAATTAAGAAAGTGCATAGAAATCAAATCAAAGCTAATACTCTAACATGTTTTGTAACACATAGCAGCAAGAGTAAAGCACATAGACAGTATAATTCGTTGATCTATCTAAGTGTAAGGAGTTAGATCTCATCTCTTTACAATAGGGCAAAGATCAATCTATCCTTAAAGGCTTCTAGAATCAAATAAACATGAAGAACAAGAGAAAAACGAAATACATTGTTTAGGTATTGATTTAGGGTGTTAAGGCTGGCTGCTTGAGTTCCTAGAGAGGCTAAAAGCAGGTATATATAGGGGTTTAAGGAGGCATAAGTCGGTTAGGGTTTCTTCGGGCAAATACGTCTTTTTGGTCGAAACTGAGGGAATTTCGGACACGATAACGGTTGGGTTGCGTGACCGGTATTGGAAGCTTCCATGACTTTTCTAGAAGGTCGGCAAAAGGTCTGGATATCGGCCCATTCGCTGGCCCGGTGCTTGGCTCCATTTTGCACTAACTTCACTTCGAAGACAGTTTGACATGTCCTCAGTGTTTTGGGTGTATCTTCTAACGTACTGCTCCAATTGATGAAATTCCAACTCCATTGGAAAGATAACTCAAAAGGCTATCTCCATACCAAGTTTCATTGAATTCCCAATTGATTTGATCCTCCGTTTGTCAGCGAACTTCTGGTATATATGTTTTGTCCAGTAGGAGAATGTGCATTATCTTCAAGATAAAATGACTTGGCTTGGTTTCTTTGACTTGGATAAGTAGCTGCATCATAGATGACACTCTTTTTGCTCCTTTTTATATCCTTTTGATGATAAAACCTGTTAAGACCTTAAAATCTACATATACGAGAAAACTACCTCTTTTGGTCCAAAAGCTTTATTAATATATATAAAAACCATACTAAAATAGATAGAAAAAGTGGTAAAATATAGGGTATATCAACTCCCCCTGACTTATCTTTTGCTTGTGCTCAAGCAAACAATAGTCAAGAATTGAGAAGAGGTTTGAAATTCGGAGGAACTCACATATCCTTTGGATCGTTGCATCAAATTCTAAACCTGTAATCCACATGAAACAAGATTAGCTCATAGACGTTGTCACCTTCTTCCATCATGAATTCTCAACATAGCCATACTCTAAATCTCTGTCCTTGCAAAAATCTCAATTTCAACTCAATTGACTCTTTCTACTCTCTTAGATTTAATGAAAACTTCCCATCAAGAATATCATTCAAGGAAGACGGGCTAGGTATTGGGAAAGGCTGACTTTAGTGGTGAGGTTAAAAGTGTTTAGGGTTATCATAGACTCCGGGTGCGAGATATTATGCAAAATCGCAAGAGAGAATGAACTTGTTGATGTCCACAATTTCCCAACCACTTCTTCACGTCTTTCTCCCTCAGACTTAGATTTTTCTCCGGGACTCACTTGAAATCTCTTATACTCGTCTCTTCTTTTGTATCATGACATTCCTTGGGTATTCATTGGCCATAAGACTCTGAGAATTACCGTTTTCCTTTCCCTTAGATTTTTTTTCTTTTTATTTTATTTTATTATTTTTTTCTCTTTTTTTTTCTTTTATTTTTTTATTTTTTTTCTTTTGAAAAGGGAAAAACGGTATCTCTTTGATATAAGTCAAGTATAGGCACGAATTGTTACCATGTTTTACGCATCCAAGGAACGGCCAAGCTCTTTGAAATTTTGTTCTTTGTACTCCACCATTCTTTACCAAATCGTCGCATCTCTAGTGATTGGAAAATTGTGTCGATCCTTTTCTCTTTGACGTTTTTGCACATATCTGCAAGTTTGAAACTAAAAGAGAATGCATGAGGTCTGAAAGAAGGTAAAGGGTTTTTAGGTAGGGTACCAACTAAAGATGAGCTGGCCATTCATGACAACAAAGAGTGGTAAAAGAGGATAAGATGTCATGAATGTGTGATTCGTTTCCTTGATCTAACATCCTTAATAAGAAATAATCAAAAACCATATTAGTAGTCCAAATAGAGAGTCAAAATCATATCCATCAAAACAGTTGCAAGTAGAAATTTTCTGGGTAGAAGCTCCATCATGAGGTTTCTGAGTCGATTGTCATGATCAAACCTTGCAACAATGGTTACATAGTCTTTGAAATCAAAACATCAATCTTAGGAAAGTGTCAGAATTCCTATCTTATTATGAAAAACGATTTTTTATTTTTTATTATTATTTTTTAATTTTAATTTTATTTAATTTTATTTTTTTTAAATAAATTTTCAAAAATCCATTGAAAACATAAAAATCAAACACTAACAAACGTGTTAGTAATAACAATCCCCCCAGACTTAACTTACACCGTCCCCGGTGTAAAACTAAATCAAATTAAGGGAGTAATGATGAAAATTTATTTGAAAGAAAAATCAAAAAGATAGAGAATAAAATGATAGTACCGGCGAACTGTAGATAATTCCGGCAAAAATCTTAGGTTGTCGCGATCAATCAGAGATCTTCGTTGTTTTTGAGTAGTGGGTATCCCGTATGAATCGAAACCATGCTTTGTATTTCCAATGTCTTCTTTTTCTATCACATATCCTTTGGATGGTGGATAATGCTTAAGACGATTGAATTGTGCGTCCACAATGGAATCTCTTGAAAATCCTGTTTAAGAGCAACATATCCTTGCAAAAACAATTGAAGTCACTCGTTAAATTCATCCTGGATCGTAGTCTTCAATACAATTGTATTGAATTCCAAGTCCAAGGGAAGAAAAAATAGATATTAAACAAAAAGAAATCAAAATAATGAATACAAATTGTTAAATACTATCAATCTAGGTGAAATCAATGAATGAATATGTCAAGATGTGAAAATTAGGTTTAAAACCATTTAAAGCTAACCAATGTTTTAATATCTAATGCAAAAATTCATGAAGCAAATAATACTCTTAATAATTTAATTAAGAATAGATAATTTGTTGGAAAAATAATTCATGTTTATGCAAAAATAAATTGGTTCTTAAAAATTATGTGTGAAAAATAGTTTTAAAATAATTAAAAGAGTGAAAAAGGAAAAATTAACCTCTTTTGACCAAACGGTTAGGTGGTCGGCTCAGTGGTTCGAAGCGGTGGTTCGGTGGTCCATGGCTCGTGACTTCGGTTGTGTGGTGGTTGATGGTGATGCGGTTTGATCAATTCCGGTCTAGGTGTCGGGTGGCTAGGCGCGGCAAGGATGGTCGAGTGGTGGCTCGGGTCCAAGGCGGTTCACGGCACGAGACGGTGATCGGTGGAGTTGGAGTCGCGGGTCAAGGCAATACCGGTCATGGTACCGGTCAGCAGTGTCGACCGTTATCGGGTGGGATGGTCGCGATGTGTCCGACGGCGGGTCACATTTGGCCGAGTACCGGTCGGTGGGGTGGTCCGATACTCGTGACCGAAATGTCACCGCGGGTCGTGTGCCGCGAGACAAGGTGGGATGGGTCGTGGGTCGAGGCATGGGAAGGAAGTGATCGGGGTGAGGTGGTGCGGGCACGCGTACCGGACCGACTATCGGTCGGTACCGTGGGTCGGTATTGTGTCGCGGATGGTCGGGATACGGGTTGGTGGCGCGGGAAGAGGATGATCGGGACGGGTGAGGTTGGGATCTTCTCGATACCGGTTGGGCTTGGTGACCGACACGCGTGACCGGTATTGGGCTCGCGGTTCGCGGTAAGGATTAGTCGCATCGTGGGAAGGGTGCGTGGGCGTGGTGTGGGGCGCAGGAAGGTGTCGCGGGAAGGGTCGCGTACCGGTCTGGGTACCGGTCAGTACCGCGGGTCGGTATTCCAAGGCGTGTGTCGCGGGTCGAGGCAAAACGTGCCGCGTACCGGTCACGATTTATGATCGGCACGGTGACCGGTACTGGGTCACTCGTGTCGCGGGGTGATCGGGATGCGATACCGGTCGCAGACGCGGGTCGATATCGTGTCCGGTATGGCCTCATGTCGCGGTAAGGGTATCGTGTCGCGGTCCACGCGATTTTTCGTCGAGCTTTTTCTTTGTCTATACATATCGGAATTGAGATCCGAAAGATGCTACGGATTCATGAGAACGAGATCTTTCCCATGGTATGAAGATTGTAGTCTGGTTCGTGGTGGCTGGAACTGTGAAAAAGCTTGAAGATGCGGCATCGTAACCTTCCTAGACGGTCTTGTTCAATCGGTCATAACTTGCTAACCGTAATAGCAAATCATGATCTGCTTTTTCCTATATCTTCATAAGACTGTCTCCTTCGTGTATACCAAATTTCAAAAACGTCCGGGCTGATATTGAGCTCTAGTCATTCCATAAACAGAACAAGTCGTGTTCGATCTCTTCTTCATCGTTCTTCTCAAAAACACATTTGTTTGCATTTTAATTTTTTTTTGTAAAATCCTGAAAAATGCATAGATAGATAAAATAATGAATGACAATGTTGAGAAAAATAAAAACAAATCCAAAAACTTAGAATAAGCAAATCAATAAAATAAAAAAACATAAATATGAGTTGCCTCTCATAAAGCACTTGTTTTAAGTCGGATAGCTCGACTCCTTGGGTTTTTAGGGTGGTGGAAGGTCTTCTAAAGGCTTGAGGTTTCCTTTAGCATGTAAATGAGGTCTCCTTAGGTCTTGTTCTCCATCTTTATCGAATTGGTTGGGCTCATTGATCAACACTTCCCTTTTCTCCGAAGGAACGTATACTTCCACCGTTTCTTCGATTTTCGTTAAACGATCATCGAGTTGCTTCACACGGTTGGAGATACCGATTGCTTCTCCTTTGAGGGCGGTTGTCTTTCCAATAAGATCATTAAAACGTCCAGCCAAAGATAATTTAACATCCTCAATTGCTCGAGCATGTTGCGCTTGTTCTTTCGTAAGAACAAGTATCGTAGAGAATACTTCTTGATGAGTAACTTTGGTCTCCTCCAATGCCTTCTCGGCTTCGTGGGCTTTGATAGCAGTGGTATTGAGGCATGTTGTAAGTTCTTCTAAGTTCCCATTAGAGCTTGTGGTCTCCGTTTCAAAATTCTCCCAAAGACTATCAAGGCTACGCTTGAAACCATGAAGTTTTCGCGCATCGTCTTGAAGATCTTGGGATTGTTTCTTTTGTACTTCTTCAAGGAGGGCTAAGCGTGAGGCGTTCTCTTGGATTTGAGCAGCAAGGTTGTCAAACTTCTCATCAAAATTCGAGATCAAAGTGTCCATCTTGGTATCGACCTCACGAAAGATTTGTGTAGCTTCCATGATGCGATGCATCAAGGCGTCTTCTTCGTCTTCTCGGCGGTTTGAGTGGGGACGATGGTGGGACTGTGGTGATGGTGGTGGACAGATGTGATGAGGATGAGGGCGACTTTCTCCTCCATAAGCTTCCCAAGGACGATACAAGTTTGAATTGTATCGATTTTTGTGAGAAAGTGGCGGTTGATGGAATTCATGAGGCATGGGGATGTAATCTCCAACTTCTTCATGAGGGTAAGGGCTCGCCATTCTCTTTGGATTGTGATGCTCCATTGATGAATCTCTGAAACTCACAAAGATTAAAAACCAAAAACAAAAACGAAAAATTAGAAAAATCAAAAAGGAAAAACAAACTTAGACTTAATAGTTATCAAAAAATTTGCAGGCAATCAAACAAAAGTCCCCCGCAATGGCGCCAAAAACTTGATGTGCCATAAAGCTACTATGTAGGGTTTATGCAATTAGGTCTTTAAATTTATAACCCTAGGGAACTGCAAGTGCACATTTAAGATAATTGTAGTACTTAGGGATCGTTCCGCTGAGGACTTAGTGATGAATGCGCTACAAATCTATATGATTCGGATTAAGCTAAGGGATAATATTATTTGGTTTTAGGGTTTTATGGAAGCAAATAACAAAGAAATTAAGTAAAGGGATAGATATCAATTAAGATTAGAAATCAAACAATTCACAAAACATATGCAAAACACAAGCAATCGAATTAGGGTTTTAATACTAGTTGTTCTAGAACTCATATCACTAAGGTAAGGTCATCCCACTATCGTGATGTAACTAACCATCTACCTTTTGCACCCTAATAGACTCAACTATCGCAGGTTATTACAAGGTGAAAATATGCTTTATGCTCAAGATTGATTGTTCACTAAACTCCTTAACTAACCTATCGAATTGTTAAGGTTTCTAGCTCATCGAATACTAGGTCCGGAGATATAAAAAGTTTTTGGAGAGTATATCAACCTAAGATCACTCCCTGGGTAGCTAGGTCAGTTCGTGCTTTGAGTATAAATAAATATGAAGAATAAATTCTAGAATAAAACTCTAAACGATTAAATACGTAAAAGCATAGAATTAAGAAAGTGCATAGAAATCAAATCAAAGCACATAGACAGTATAATTTGTTGATCTATCTAAGCGTAAGGAGTTAGATCTCATCTCCTTGCAATAGGGCAAAGATCAATCTATCCTTAAAGGCTTCTAAAATCAAATAAACATGAAGAACAAGAGAAAAACGAAATACATTGTTTAGGTATTGATTTAGGCTGTTAAGGCCGGCTGCTTGAATTCCTAGAGAGGCTAAAAGCAGGTGTACATAGGGGTTTAAGGAGGTATAAGTCGGTTAGGGTTTCTTCGGGCAAATACGTCTTTTTGGTCGAAACTGAGGCAATTTCGGACACGATAACGGTTGGGTTGTGTGACTGGTATTGGAAGCTTCCATGACTTTTCTAGAAGGTCGGCAAAAGGTCTGGATATCGGCCTATTCGCTGGCCCGGTGCTTGGCTCCATTTTGCACTAACTTCACTTCGAAGGCAGTTTGACATGTCCTCAGTGTTTCGGGTGTATCTTCTAACGTACAGCTCCAATTGATGAAATTCCAACTCCATTGGAAAGATAACTCAAAGGGCTATCTCCATACCAAGTTTCATTGAATTCCCAATTGATTTGATCCTCCGTTCGTCAGCAAACTTCTGGCGTATACGTTATGTCCAGTAGGAGAATGTGCATTATCTTAAAGATAAAAATGACTTGGCTTGGTTCCTTTGACTTGGATAAGTAGCTGCATCATAGATGACACTCTTTTTGCTCCTTTTTACATTCTTTTGATGATAAAACCTGTTAAGACCTTAAAATCTACATATACGAGAAAACTACCTCTTTTGGTCCAAAAGCTTTATTAATATATATAAAAATCATACTAAAATAGATAGAAAAAGTGGTAAAATATAGGGTATATCAATGACAATCCAGATGGACCCTTTACCGATCCAACCAATCCATAGCCAGGATGTCATCGTACAACTCTACCGGATTAATGATCAGATTTGTTGGCATCAACTCTTCCGCCACCAGAATATCCACACCACGAGCCCGCCCGAAATTAGCTAACGACTTGCCGCCCGCAAGCTTAACTACTCCCAGCTGCTCCCTGGAATCGCTCTGGATTCCGCTGTCCTCCGCACACTCCGGAGTAATGAAGCTATTCGTAGCTCCAGAATCAAACAACACGTGGGACTCACACCCCCCCACAACTAAAGTCTCTGCACAAATCTCATGTGCTTAAGAACCCTATCACCCTAGCACAGACTTACAATTTCCAAATCAGACACAAATTCGAACACCTCAAGAATTTTAAAAAGTCAAGTCCAAAAATTTCCTGTGATCGGTCTGGTGCTAGAACCACCCGCCTCCGCCGACGTGAACACTCGCGGCACCTCTGCAATCTGAGCCACCGGCTGTACTGTCAATGGTTGCACTACCGCCACCGCCAACTGCTGCAGCTTAGGACACTTGGGCTTCATATGCCCCGGCTCTTTGCAGTGATAGAACACCTAAACTCCCCGTGCCTCAGTCTTCTTCGGGCAACTCGCTACCCGGTGCTCCACACTTTCACACCCGAAGTATCCCGAACCACCCTGGCCGTCCTGTCTGGTCCCTAAAGTGCTCTTCCACTTCCTCTTTAGACCTTCCGCAGGCTTGCCGCCCCTGCTCGAACCCACCTGCTGCTGCGATCTCCTCCGCTGCTGCACCGGTGGACTAACCACCACAGCCTACTCTCTAAGATCCTCTTCAATCGCAGCACCTATCTCAACCAGCTCCGCCCTTATGGCAAACCTACTCGCCCTGCAGCGAGTCCTCAAATCAGCTCGATGTCCCCTCAAGAACCTCTTCACCTGGGCCTGCTCGCCCTCCATGCCTCTACCCGCATGTACCAGAATTCGACTGAACTCCGCGTTCGAATTCCCTCACTAACCGGTCTCCCTTGGCCAACTCCAAAAACCTCGACTCCAACCGATCCACCGCCTCCTGCGAGAAATACTTGGCGTTAAACTCCGCCAAGAAATCCTTCCAGACCATCTCGGCCTGTATCCTCCTGGCCTCTACACCTCTCCACCAGAGATGCGCATCACCCTCCAGATAATGCACCACCAGATCAACCCGGTATCCCTCCGAACACCTGATAGAGCAAAAGTTACGTTCCAGTCTCTGCTGCCACTCATCAGTCTTCTCAGGTTTGGCACCACCCGAGAAATACCGGTGCTAATCCTTTGCATCTTCTCCATCATCCTCAAATATGATGGAAGCTTCTCTACAACCGCCACATCTGACTGCACCCCAGCCATACCCGACTGCACCCCAGCCATACCCGGCTGCATACCAGCCATACCCGACTGCACACCAGCCATACCCGGCTGCACACCCGGCTACATCCCAGCCACTCCCAGCTGCACACCAGCCACACCCGGCTGAACACCTAGAGCCTAATCCGGAGCAGGCAACCCACTTGGTAACTACTCCAGAATCAACTGCAGCAAACCTGCCAAGCGATCATCTCGATCCGGGCCAACAACTGTGGCAGCACCCCCACCAGGGCCCACCACACCACCAGCTACACCGGGACCCGCACCAGCTCCACTATCCCTCACACTGGTACTCGTAGTAGTCACACCCACGGACCCCTCCTGAAATGCCTATGAGTCAGCCACCTGCTCCTGCGTGGTCTCTTGGGCCACTCTCGCGGCAACAGACTCACTCTCGAGTCCTCGCCCGCGCCCACGCCAGCCACGACCACCTCGGCCTCCATGGCCCCTACGACCTCTGCCTATATCCACTCTAGCCATTACTCTTCACTAACCAGCAGAATACTAAGTACTAGAAAAACAGAAAACAGTGGTTCCAGAATCACTAACACCCTAGATATTATAACGCAATAACCACGAAATATGAGACACTAGATCATCTCCTCTTCCCGATCCTGATTCCACGATCAGACTTTGTCTTTACCTGCATCACATGGCAAAAAGAGATGCATGAGTATTATCACAAATACTCAGTGAGACGGTCATCCCATCTACTAGGCTATACACACAAGCATAAGTAATTGATACAATACAGGGATGAACAATCAACAATGCATCACACATTAACCTACGAGAAAACAGCACGTTCAGTATGTCAAATTGACGGTGTCGATCGACACAAGCCACTGGTGTCGATCAACACACCCTATCGATAGTGCGTCGATCGACATAAAAGTAGTGCATTCTATTAATTCTTTTACCTAGATAAGCCTATGGTCACGCATTCACCTCAATTTGGAAAGGAGAAACGATGAAAAAGGCTCAAGAACACGAAGAACACGAAGAATACAAAGAACAAAAAGAATGGATCCTCCAAATCCGAATCGAAAACCTGTTCTGAAAACTAGACAGAACGAGCTACACAACGGTATATAGATCATCCTTTGTGTCTTTCCGGTTCGACAGGAATCCTCCTCCGAAGTGGACTAATAGCAGTAACGAGGCTGCACAAACCTCCCAAATTAAAACGTCCATAACTCCTCAAATACTCAACCGATTGACAAACGGTTTTCTCCTATATCAAGATCAAAAAGTGGAGAACTTACCCTCAGAGGTTCACTCCGATCCGACCTGATATTCCCAGCCGTTCGTCTCCTCCAAACCCCGAGTAGAACTTGCCTCCAAAACCCCAAACACTCACAAGGATCAACAAGGATCTTCTCTCCTCCTCTCAATCCTCTCCAACTCGGTGTTCTCTCACTAGAACAACAACATACACAGCTCCCCTCTATATATAGGCAAGTTCCCAGACGGTTTACATAACCCAAACCGCTATCAAATGCTTCAAAACCGAACCCGTCGGTTTATCTGTAGAGTGTGTTGATCGACACACAGCCCCCGTATCGATCGACACACTATCAAAATCATGATATGTTGGTTCGCGGTCGTTACAAGTTATGTGTATGTTTCTCATAAGAGAACATAATAATACAAGGAACAAAAGAAATAACATTTTTTAAAAAGAGAAAGAATTGATCTAAAAAAAGCTATAGGATTTTTCTTCTTTATTATTATTTGCTCTAAGCAGCAAATTCTTTCACCATCTTCGTTTGTTGCTTAATACTCACGTCTTTGAAACTCTCATCGTTAGTCTTCTTGTTATTTGCATCTATTTTTGTCTCTCCATTGTTGGGTTTTACCTTGTAGTTAATTAAGAACCAACACCGTAATCTAGAAATATTTTCATGTGCTTATAGTAATGATATCATACCTTAATTTGTGTCATTCTAATCATTGTTATTCTCATGAATCTCCTTGAACGTTAATTGATATTCTATTCATGATTCATGAAGAAACCAAGAACCAAAAATAAATTTATTAATCAGTTGTTTTAAATTGAAGATGTATATTCCTCATAAACATTTGTTTGTTGTAGAAGAGATATATAGACACAATCGTTAAATTAGGTCTAAACACCATACCAATGTTTATTAAAAAAAAAAATAGAGCAAACCAACGAAAATAAGCATGCTATTGGAATCACTTTTCTTAAACCGTTGTTTCTCTTCTTTTGTTTTTCCAATTCATAGATCAAAAAACACAATGACTAAATTAGATATAAAAACTATAGATTTGTTTATAAATTGAATATGAATATATCCAATTAAACTAAAATTAGCATAACAAAACAAAGAGATCAAGACTATGCGAACCACCTTTTAAAAGCTTTTGCTTTTATCCCTTACCATCCTTTGTTTCGTAATCTTGTTCTATGTAACCTTACAAAATACAAAACCACAAGATTATATGTTCAAAATTCTAGCCCACGTTAAAACAACAAATAATTCACAAATATGAAAGAAACAACATTCATAGATGATATATCATGGTTTTTACTCATTTTCGACCATGATATAAGTCCTTTTCATAGAATCTTTTTTGTGTTTTTCGAGTCTTTTTATTATTTTATAGGTTGATAGACAATTTAAGCTTAATGGGAGCTTTTGGAGCATTTTGGAGCATTGTGAAAAAAAGAGCCAAAGTGACAAAGTCGGAGACAAACTTGGGAGCTTGTGTCGATCGACACAAGCCATGTGTGTCGATCGACACGCATGTCTGATACGAGAAGAAGTTGAGTTTTCAAGTTGTGTCGATCGACACGGAGACTTGTGTCGATCGACACGCTCATGCCCGACGTGAAGATTGAAATTTTTTCTCTTTTGCCCAAGAAGCCCAGAAGTTTATAGAAAAGCCCAATCCGATTTTTAAACATTATATATAGTTTTTCTATAGGCTTTCATGTATATATCTTGTTTTTAATTGAGACTTGGATTTGGAGAGCTCTAAGGAGACAAATCTGCACTTTGTTCTACAGAGATTTTGAACTCTTTGTATCTCTATCTCTATCTTTTTTTTGTTATTTATTTCATTCATGATGTTTGTTTCAATCACCATGTCTGAGTAGTTTGCTTGTTAGGCTTAGGGTTAGTCAAAGGAACATGAGAAATTGCTAGATCTGTTAGATTTGTTAGGGAACATCACTTGGATTCTTCATCTAGATTGTTGTTAATGCTAGTTCTAGTTTGATCACCTAAAACTTAGATCTTAGGTTAATTGTTAGATGCGAAAGTATTGATAATTACGTGACCTAATCTTAGATGAGCAAATTATCTATTCGCAAAGAAATTTGGTTTAGACAATTTGTGAACAATTGAATCTGTGCTTTAAGGTTTGTTTAACCTATTGGATTTGCAAAGAAATTTGGGATTTAAGATGTTAGACATAGATAGTTTTCGCAACGAAAGTTTATTAGCTTTACAGAGTTTTCATGTTCAAGAACAGATCTTAATTCCCCTAACAACCCAACTTGTCTGCAGTTTCGAGTTTCCTGCGATTTCCCGAAAGCCTAGCTTTTGTCTCATTGATTTTAAGAACCATACTTATCATCGTTTTCTTGCTTGTTTTGATACTTAATTTACATTATTACATTGTTTCTTAGCCTAATTCGACTTCATAATTGATTGTGTGATTTGATTCCCTGTGGATTCGATCTCTAATTACTATTACGATCTCTTAATTTGAGAGAATAGCTCAGGGAAATTTGAGCATATCAAATTTTGGCGCCGCTGCCGGGGAGTCGATTGTACCAATCGATTTTTTATACTAGAATTTTGTCTAAGTTTTTATTTTAGTTTTGTTACTTACTTGTTCTTTTCTCTTTGTCTTGTGTGTTTCAGGTTTATGCCTAATCGCGTTACCAGAGCAACCAGAACGAAGAGCTAGTTGATCTCAATCTTGAGATTGGAAAGTTAGAGCGAGCTAACCGAGCAGCGAGAAAGACAGCCAAGATGAATCCGATAGTTCTTTTCAGAGGTGAAGATGGGTTTCTTCAAGATGTTGAGGGTCACAGACGCAATGCTGAGGGTCAGAGGCTAGATGAGAATGGAGTTGTGATTGTGGAGGAGCCTGGGCGAAATGTTATGCAGTGCCAAGAACCAGCTGGGCGTGGGCACACTCTGGGAGAGTACAACAAACCGGACGAGTTCTATGCCAACAGGGCAGCGATTCGTCCTCCTGCTTTCCCAAGGAATGATTTTGAGCTGAAGCCTGCTTACTTCTCACTTGTGGCTCAACACCCGTTCCATGGTCTATCCTTTGAGCACCCCATGGACCACATTGAGAGGTTTGAGGACTTAGCATCTAGCATCAAGGCCAATGGAGTGTCGAGCGACTACCTCTACTGCAAGCTTTTCCCTTACTCTCTTAGTGAAGAAGCAGCTTACTAGTTGAAGCAGTTGGAGTCGGGATCATTGACTACTTGGGAGGACACCAGGAATGCTTTCCTCAACAACTTCTTTGATGAGACAAGGTATGAGGATTTAAGGACTAAGATCTCTACTTTCAAGCAAGGACCGATTGAAGCATTCAAAGCTTCCTAGGTGAGATTCAAGGCCTACCAGAGAGATTGTCCTCATCATGGGTTCAGTGATGTTCAGTTGTTGGGTATCTTCTTCAGAGGTATTGATTGGAGGTATCAGATGGCTCTAAATTCTGTTAGCAATGGGAACTTCAACACTAGATATCCGGAGGATGGCTTGGTGCTTATTGATAACTTGGCTTCTAGCAATATTACCAAGAACGCAGACTTCGAGAGGAAGAAGCTTGGTGGAAACATGGATGGAAGTCAGATTGCTGAGGTGAAAGCTAAGCTGGATTATGTACACAACCTTCTAATGGGGAAGAAGACTGTTTAGTTTGCTCAAGAGGTAGAGACTTTCATTCCAGAGGAAGAGTAGGATGAAGACGATGTCAACTACATTAGTGGTACTGGTTTTCAGGGTCAGAGGTTTGGTAATCAGCAAGGTAACAGAGGCTTCAACGGAAAAAACCAGAGGACTACGTTCACTGGAAATCCAAGTTCACCTAGCTACTCTCCTAAGCCACAGTTTCAGAAGACCGAGTATCAGAAGCCTTTCCAGAGCAACTACACTAGGAACTACGGTTCTTCTTCTTATCAGATACCTCCTGCTCAATCATCGGAGAGCGAGATGATGTCTATGCTAGAGCAGATCTTAGAGGGTCAACAGAAGATGATTGGGAGCTTTAATGGGAAGATGGATGCTATGTACCAAGACTTGAATGGGAAATTTGAAGCTCTGAACACCCATGTCAAGAAATTGGATACTCAGTTTGCTCAGACCGCAGAGAATTCAAGGAAGCAAGAAGGGTTTCTTCCATCTAGGACGGATGCAAATCCAAAGCATAGTGTTGCTGGCATCACATAAGGAGTGATAAGACGCTTCGGGAGCCAGTAGTGAAGAAGGGACTTAGAGCAGAGCAGCTAGACCAACTTGTGGAGATCGAAGATGAAGAGATTTTTGTTCCGGACCTTGTGTCGATGGACACAGAAGGCTTGTGTCGATTGACACAAGTCAAAAATCTCGATTCTGGGAATTACGCAATCGGTGATTTTTCGCATGAGGTCGACACCAAGATCGACATGAGGTCGATGCAGAAAACAGCTGTGTCGATCGACACACCTACTTGTGTCGATCGACACACTTGCTTGTGTCGATCGACATGGATCCCAGAATTGCCCAATCTCTTCAAAACCTTCGGCCATTGCAGATGAGAGAGTGTATAAGCCTATGATACCCTATCCTAGGAGCTAGAAGAAGTCTAAGCAAGAGCTAGGTGCAAGGCTATAATGGATAAGCTAGTTGTGGAGCTTCCTTTGATTGATGTTATTAGGACTAGTCCGGTGATCCGACGTTATGTGAAGAGGATGGTTACCAAGAATTTGGGTCTTGAGGAAGGAGTTGAAATGATATCTGAGCAGGTCAGTGCAGTGATTCAGAACAAGGTACCAGAGAAGCTCACGGATCCGGGAAGCTTTGTGTTGGATTGTTTGATCTTCAAAGAGAGGTTTCCGAGGTCTCATTGTGATTTGGGCTTTGGTGTCAACCTAATGCCACATTCCGTAGTTGTTAGTCTTGGAATGACTGATTTCCAACCTATTAGGATTTCTCTTATCCTACCCGACCGGTCAGTAAGGATACCAGAGGGTGTTTTGGAGGATGTTCCAATCAAGGTTGGAGATTGCTTGATCCCTACTGACTTCGTAGTCTTGCAATACAACAAGGAATCCAAAGATTCTCTTATTTTGGGTAGACCGTTCTTAGCTACAGCTGGTGCTATGATTGATTGCAAGGGAGGCAGTATTACGTTGAGTGTGGGCGATTTGGAGATGAAGTTTAAGATGGACAAGCTGATGAAGAGACCCACCATAGATGGCCAGACATTCTATGTAGACACACTCACCGACATCGCACAAGAAATCTTCAATGAGATGCATCCCATTGATCCCTTGGAAAGGACTTTGGTAAACTCTGTGGCAGTGGAAGGACAGCTTGATGAGGTTGCTAAGGGGTATGCAAAGATGATTGATGCTAGTAAGAAAGTGATGCAGTTGGTTGGTAATGTGGAGTTGGTTGGAACTTCAGTGAAAGTTACAAAGATCAGCGATTGGAGTGAGCAAAAGCTCCAAATATCAAACTCAAACCACTTCCAGCCGGGCTAAGGTACGTTTTTCTTGGTCCTAATTCTACATATCCAATCATTGTTAGTGCTTCTTTGAACAATGCAGAGCTCACTTTACTGCTAAGCAAGCTGCACAAGTTTCGCAAAGTTCTTGGCTATTCTCTTGATGATATTTCAGGGATCTCTCCGGACTTGTGCATGCATAAGATTCACCTTGAGGATGAGACTAAGTCATCGGTAGAGCATCAGAAGAGGCTAAATCCAAATTTGAAGAAGGTTGTCAAGAAGGAGATCTTGAAACTTTTGAAGGCTGGGATCATCTATCCTATTTCAGACAGTGTTTGGATTAGTCCGGCTCATGTGGTGCCTAAGAAAGGAAGAGTCACAGTGGGGAAGAATGAGAGGAACGAGCTGATTCCTAGAAGGATAGTGACGGGGTACAGGATGTGTATTGACTAACGGAAGCTCAACGCAGCCACCAGGAAATACCACTTTCCTTTGTCTTTCATTGATCAGATGTTGGAGAGACTGGCGAATCATCCTTACTATTGCTTCCTCGATGGGTACTCCAGTTTCTTCCAAATCTCCATCCATCCAGAAGATCAATAGAAAACCACATTTACTTGTCCCTATGCCACTTTTGCATACCGTAGAATGCCCTTTGGACTATGTAATGCTCCTGCGACGTTCCAGCGATGTATGATTTCTATCTTCACGGACATGATTAAGGATTACATGGAGGTCTTCATGGATGACTTCTCAGTCTACGGTTCTTCCTTCAAAGACTGTCTTGACAACTTAGAGAAGGTGCTTGCTAGATGTGTGGAGAAACACTTGGTTCTCAACTGGGAGAAGTGCCACTTTATGGTGAAAGATGGCATTGTACTTGGTCACAGAGTTTCAGCTAATGGAATTGAGGTGGATCGTGCTAAGATCGAATTCATGACAAGTCTTCAACCACCTACTTCAGTCAAGGAGATACGGAGTTTCTTGGGGCATGCTGGTTTCTACCGGAGATTCATCAAGGATTTCTCCAAGATTGCCCCGCCCACTCACCACTTTGCTCTATAAGGATGTCAAATTTGTTTTTGATACTGATTGTTTAGCTATTTTTGAACAGATCAAGCAGGTTTTGGTGAGTGCTCCAATAGTGCAACCTCCAGACTGGGATTTGCCTTTCGAGGTGATGTGTGATGCCAGCGACTATGCAGTTGGAGCTGTGTTGGGTTAGAAGAAGGACAAGAAGCTTCATGCTATTTACTATGCTAGTAGGACACTAGACGAGGCACAGAGAAACTATGCTACTACGGAGAAAGAGTTGTTAGCCGTGGTCTTTGCTTTTGAGAAGTTTCATCCTTACTTGATTGGAGCTAAGGTGATAGTGCACACTGACCATTCAACGCTCAAGTACCTAATGCAGAAGAAGGATGCCAAGCCTAGATTGTTGAGATGGATTCTACTTCTTCAAAAGTTTGACATTGAGGTGAAAGACAAGAAGGGGTTGAGAATAGCGTCGCGGATCATCTTTTGCGGATTCGAATAGCAGATGACGTCCCTATCGATGATTACTTCCCAGAAGAGAGTGTGCACTTCGTTGAGATCGGATTGCAAGCAGGCAAGGGAGTAGATCAACACGTTTTTGGAGTTCCAGATGTTATGTCGATCGACACAAAGGACCTATGTCGATCGACACAAAGGACCTGTGTCGATCGACACGGGAATCAATCACCGAATTCCAGAATTTGAAAACAGGTATGTCGATCGACACACCTGATCGTGTCGATCGACACGGAGCCAGGCGGACATCGAATGGAATGTTTGGTGACCCCGTATACGCTATTTCTGGATCCAATCGACCATGGTACGCTGATATTGCCAATTACCTAGCTGCAGAGGATGTGCCTACCGATCTTAAGGGGTATGAGAAGAAGAAGTTCATGAGAGAACTTAGGAGGTACTACTGGGATGAGCCTTATCTCTACAAGCATTGTTCAGACGGTGTCTACAGGAGGTGTATTGCAGAGGGTGAGGTTCAAGATGTGCTTTTTCACTGTCATGGTTCCGAGTATGCTGGGAACTTTGCTACTTTCAAGACGGTCTCCAAGGTTCTACAAGCAGGTTTTTGGTGACCTACGATGTTTAAGGATGCTCATGCCTTTGTTGCGCAGTGTGATACTTGTCAGAGTAGAGGAAAGATAAGCAAGAGGAACGAGATGCCACAAAACTTCATCCTTGAGGTTGAAGTTTTTGATTGTTGGCCCATCGATTTCATGGGTCCTTTCCCGTCATCTTATGGGAACAAGTACATCCTCGTCGTTGTGGACTATGTCTCCAAATGGGTGGAAGCGATTGCTAGTCCGAAGAACGATGCTGCGATGGTTGTTAAGCTGTTTAAGACCATCATTTTCCCTAGATTTGGAGTCCCCAGAGTTGTCATAAGTGATGGTGGAACACACTTCATAAACAAGGTTTTCGCTAAGTTTTTGCAGAAATATGGAGTTCATCATTGCGTGGCCAGCCCTTATCATCCTCAGACGAGTGGACAAGTTGAGGTTTCTAATAGACAGATTAAGGAAATCCTTGAGAAGACGGTCAATTCTACAAGGAAGGATTGGTCGAACAAACTCGATGATGCACTATGGGCTTATAGGACTGCGTACAAAATACCTTTGGGAACTACTCTATTTCATCTGCTTTATGGGAAAGCATATCATCTTCCAGTGGAGTTGGAACACAAGGCAGCATGGGCAGTGAAGCTCTTCAACTTCGACATTAAGCATGCTGGAGAAAGGCGTCTGATATAGCTGAATGAACTGGATGAAATCAGACATCATGCCTATGACAACTCCAAGTTATACAAGGAGAGGACTAAGGCATATCATGACAAAAGGATCATCTCCAGGACATTCGAACCAAGTGACCAGGTATTGCTTTACAGTTCACGTTTACAGCTTTTTCTTGGTAAACTGCGTTCTCGTTGGTCAGGTCCTTTCACAATCAAGGAAGTCATACCACATGGAGCTATTGTCCTTATTAGTAAGGACGGGAAGGAGTTCAAAGTGAATGGGCAAAGGGTGAAGCACTATTGGGCAGAAGCCGAGATTCCAGAAGGACACATTGTGCCTTTGGATGATGCACCCATTGCCTGAGCTCCGACACAGTCAAGCTAACGACTGAAAACAAGCGCTTAGTGGGAGGCAATCCACTGGCAAGTGTACATTAGTTCAATCTTTCGGTTTTTGTTTTACTAACTTTAATTTTAGTTTAAGTGTTTCAAAAAAAAAATGAGAAAAAAAAAACTTAGCAAGAACATCATCTCATTCTCTCTCGATGGTGAATCTCTTTCCTTCACGTCTCAGCCATGGAGGACGAGATGCTACGGGTTGAGCTTGTGCACGAGAGCTGGATGCAGCCTCCCTTCCTTGTCTTGGGCGTTTGTTACTCTTTGAAGCCATCTGCAAAACAACACACAAGAAAACCAAACACAAAAATCTGAAATCAGCAAGAGATGACTTTCTGGGCAGCTGTGTCGATCGACACAGACAAAATTGATTCTGAAAATCTGCAATTCAAGGCAACTCATCTGCAACACTCAACCACAACACCCTCGACACAATCTCTAGCAAGCATATGAGCACAATGTTCCACAACAACAACCACAAATCAACCTAATTTCGTTTTCTCCACTTAAAACCCCAAAATTCCACACAATTCTCAAATTCAAAACCAATCCACCTAAATCAACGAAATTAAGGAATGAATTCGGTCCAAAATCACTCTAAAAGTGCATATGAGACATTCTTACAACCTAAATCAAACCAAAATAACTCCTATTTTCACCTTTTTATCCAAATTGCCGAACTGAAAAAGTGAGTTTAGAGGACCATACCTTCGCAGATCGAGAAAAAGGGGACTAGAATCGGAAAGAGGATGAAAATCCGAGTTGAATGAACTCAAAAATCACTCAAATTGGTGAAGAATCGAGAGAGTAATGGAGTTGCAAAAGTCTCTAAGGTTTTTGTGTTTTGTTTCGCGAAAGAGAATTGAGGAGAAACAAAAATCAGTCGGGCTAAGTAAACTTACCTCGGGTTGTCCGCTTGTGTGTCGATCGACACACATGGTTGTGTCGATCGACACAGACCTTTCTTTTCGTGTCAATCGACACACCCTGCAACAGGTAAGTTCTCATTCTTTTCAATTGGTGTTTTCTTTTTCTTTTCTGTTCTTTCGCCAACTTCAGGCTTGATAACACTGGGGATAGTGTTGTTTAAGTCTGGGGGAGGTAGTTGCTAACTTTGTGTTTGTTTTTTAGAGTCAGTTTAACACGTTTTATTGAGTCAAAATAGTTGAAAACTATGACCCTTCTTTTGTTTTAGTGGATTGTCTTTTTCAGATGAGTGACCATTTTTCTAGGATCGATTTCATAGTCAGATTAATGAAAAATCCAAAGGCTGACCAATTAACTGGAGACATCTGTTATTTCCAGCATAATCTGCCAATTTCGAACTAATGCAACGGTCTCCTTTGTGATTGATGTTCATAGGGCTTGACTCCTCATTCATATCTGACAAATGCAACTTGTGTAGAAAGTGATGGTACTCCTCTCCCTTGTTCTAAAAAAAAAAGGTGATATGATTTTTTTTAAGTAGAAAGCCAGTGAGTTCTTCTTCAGCAGTCTGAGTCCGGAAGTAAAAAAGGTGATATGACTTTCACTCAAGAGATGATCACCCGGAGGCTCAAAAACAGCAGTCTGAGTTCTTTAGAACGGATGTAGAGGACGAGCGATCTCACGATCCTGTCTCCTCACAAGGAACAATAGTAGTGAAAGCATTGTTTTTGAGTATTTGAATCGAATAAGTCTGGGTGAGGAGAAAGAGTACCAAAGGTTGTATTGTTCACTTGTCATGGTATAGTATGGAAATGAGTCTAGAAAGTTCTTGGCATTGAGATCATTGATAAGACCTAGCAATGATGACTAGCGGGTTATGTTGAGAAGTTGTGGATTAATTTGGGAGGCTGCGAATGTCTATGGAGAAGTACATGGTGGTCTGATTTTGGGTTGGTTTTGTATTATGTGGATAACTAGTTGAAAGGATAGTTCGGTGCTCCAAGGGAAGGTAAGTTTCTGTGTTTTCAAACCTCTTTAACATTCTTAGTTTATGTTTTGCTTGAGGGCAAGCAAAGGTTAAGTCTGGGGGAGTTGATATATCATGGTTTTTACCCATTTTCGACCATGATATAAGTCTTTTTCATAGAATCTTTTTGGTGTTTTTCGAGTCTTTTCATTATTTTATAGGTTGATAGACGATTGGAGCTTAATGGGAGTTTTTGGAGCATTTTGGAGCACTGTGAAAAGAAGAGCCAAAGTGAAAAAGTCGGAGACAAACTTGGGAGCTTGTGTCGATCGACACAAGCCATGTGTGTCGATCGACACGCATGTCTGGTACGAGAAGAAGTTGAGTTTTCAAGTTGTGTCGATCGACACGGAGACTTGTGTAGATCGACACGCTCATGTCCGACGTGAAGATTGAAGAATTTTCTCTTTTGCCCATGAAACCCAAAAGTTTACAGAAAAGCCCAATCCAATTTTTAGACATTATATATAGTTTTTCTTTAGGCTTTCATGTATATATCTTGTTATTAATTGAGACTTGGATTTGGAGAGCTCTAGGGAGACAAAATCTGCACTTTGTTCTACAGAGATTTTAAACCTTTTGTATCTCTATCTCTATCTTTTTATGCAATTTATTTCATTCATGATGTTTGTTTCAATCCATGTCTGAGTAATTTGCTTGTTAGGCTTAGGGTTAGTCAAAGGAACATGAGAAATTGCTAGATCTGTTAGATTTGTTAGGGAACATCACTTGGATTCTTCATCTAGATTGTTATTAATGCTAATTGTAGTTTGATCACCTAGAACTTAGATCTTAGGTAAATTGTTAGATGCGAAAAATATTGATAATTACCTGACCTAATCTTAGATGAGCAAATTATCTATTCGCAAAGAAATTTGGTTTAGACAATTTGTGAACAATTGAATCTGTGTTTTAAGGCTTGTTTAACCTATTGGATTTGCAAAGAAATTTGGGATTTAAGAAGTTAGACATAGATAGTTTTCGCAACGAAAGTTGGTTAGCTTTACAGATTTTTCATGTTCAAGAACGGATCTTAATTCCCCTAACAATCCAACTTGTCTGCAGTTTCGAGTTTCCTGCGATTTCCCGAAAGCCTAGCTTTTGTCTCATTAATTTTAAGAACCCTACTTATCATCGTTTTCTTGCTTGTTTTGATATTTAATTTACATTATTAAATTGTTGGTTGGCCTAATTCGACTTCATAATTGATTGTGTGACTTGATTCCCTATGGATTTGATCCTTAAGTACTATTACGATCTCTTAATTTGAGAGAGTAGCTCAGGAAAATTTGAGCATATCAATAGATTATTAGAAATCGATAACGAAAAGGGAGCAAAAATATATGGGACATGAGTATGAATAATAGAAATGAGATCGTATTATAAGAAGGCTTGTCGATGAGGTTAAGCCATCAAATATTCTAATAGAATTAGCCGAACTTGAAAGATTAACATTTAAAATCTCGGAATATATCCATATACTCAATCAAAAATTTAAAAGAAAGATATACAATGATTAAATATATCTATATAAGGAAGCAAAATTTGTATATGCATCGTCCTGCTTAATGTGACAACTTTAATTTGTATTTCGTCGCCCTACAAAATTGTATTTATATATGCAATATGGACGAAATACATTATTCATTAAATCAATCTCATAATCCATATCGGTTTAGTAAAAGATATTCACTAAATCAATATCAAAATTACATAAATCAATCTTAAAAGATCCTGCTTGAAGATTAAAAACATTTTTTACTTCTTTGAAAAATATAATGTGAGATTCAAGAACCTTTTATGTCTGAGTAGTTCAATGGCTTGATTAGCAGAGTGATCTTCAAGAACACGCAACAATCATGAAGATTTAAAATAGAAGAAACAGTATCCACCAAAAAATTTTTTAAAAAGAGAGAGTATTCAAAATCTAAAATAATCGAGAGCGACGATGTACATATATACACATACCAAAGACCTAGGATTTCAATATCTAGGGTCTGACAAATATATGTGTCACGATATATAATTCATATAGTAAAGTCCATACAAAATCATTATTGGTGTTAAGTGTTAACAAATATATATGCTGAATTTTTAATAAAAATAATTTTGATGGCAAGAAGTGTAATTAATTCAATTCATTAAGGGTATATTTGTAATTTAAATCAATTTCGAAAATCACTCTGGACACGACACATAAGCCAAGTGACTTCTCTTTTATAAATATTGATTTTTGTTGTTGTCAACACAAACAAAGATACAATTTAGTTTCGACATACATGCATGTGAACGTAAACCTATAATCATATCTAATGGATTTTAAAGCATGGTTATTATTAATCCTCAAGTTGAACCCAAATGAGACTTACAAAAAATATATAATGAAGAAGAAAACAATTTAGATTTTGTTTGCAACAAATTGAGAACAAATGAAGTTTACTACCAATATCTTTCTCTTTGCTTTCTAATAAGTTAATAGCCATACTAAAGTTTTACAATCTCTACACTACATTAAGTTATTAATTGGTTATTTTATATATGATCGTTCTTTCTTACCTATAAATTTAATGCAAATAGTTTCTACATATCTAAAAATGTTAAAGAGTATCAATAAGGTAATCGTTGATAGATTGTGTAAATGTCATAACACTTACGGTTTTAACTTATTTGGAGTAGTGTTAATTCTACTGTTTGGTATCTTTTCAAATTCAGCATCTAAATATAAGTGATCAATCGAAGGTTTTTTTTTAGATCCTGGTGGTCTGCCACGTGAACAACGACCAACGATGTCTCCTCCGACTTGTCCACCAGCGTTGTGATACTCCACCAACCTATGCTAAATCAACACATTGTTGTTTGTTGTTATTTTCATCCTCGACGACGACAATGAGATGAGTGATTCAAGCCCCATGAGTGACGTCCTCTGAAGTCGAATTGTGGTGAAGATTGAAAAAAGGATGATGAAACTAGTGACTGACATTCAACGATAAAATGAGTAAAGAACACAAATATAGAGGCAAACCTTTTTTTTGAAAATATGCAACCCTTGAAAAATAACCATAAAACAGTTTTTTATATCGGAAAGACCCAACTCTAGAGAAAAGGGTTATATAGAAAACACACAACCCTTAGAAATAATCATAAAGCGATTGTAATGGAAAAGTGCAACCCTTCATAAATGATTATATCGATAAGACGCAATTTTTAAAATAACCATAAAGCGGTTATTTTCGAAAAGATACAACCATAACTTTATATTGAGACAAATGAATGATGTTAGTGATAAACTTTTTTTCTTCCACACGCAATTTACGGATTGGAATCATACCTCTTTGTCTAACCATTAGAACAATGTTAACGCGGCTTCAATATTTCGATGTATGCAAACCATAAAAAACTGATTTCATGTATAAAAAATCAAATTTTTTTAGATAATTGTTAAATTTTAAAACTCATGCACCACCTATTTTCGAGAAAAATAGAGTTAGAAATATCATTACTTTTATCATGGAAAATTGACATTGCATTCCAATGTATTTAAAACTTGGTTTAAAATCTGCATTGTCTATAAAAATCCAAAATTCTTTACACAAATCAAGAATTTTTTTGAACTTCTACAATAGTAAAAACATCTATATTTTGAAATAATAGAATGACACTTTTTTTTATCTTCCTTATGCTTTAAGTGAATTAAACAATTAGTTATTATGATTAACAAAAAGTTCAACGGAAAAAGGAATAAAGAATACAAATATATAGGCAAAAAAAATTTCCGAAAACACACTATCCTTGAAAAATAACCATAAAGCGGTTTTTATCTCGGAAATATGCAACTCTTGAGAAAACGGTTATTTGGAAATACACAAATCTTGATTAAACGGTTATATCGAAAAGATGCAACTCTTGATTAAACGGTTATATCGGAAAGACACAACCCTTGACAAAATGGTTATATCGAAAAAACACAAATTTTAGAATTAACCATTAAAATAACTATTAAACAGTTTTTAACGAAAAGTCATAACAAAAAAATATTCATTTAAAATCATTTCAAAATAATAGAATGACGTTTTTGTCTTTCTTATACTTTAAGTGAATTAAATAATTAGTAGCCATGATTAACAAAAAGTTCAACGGGAAAAGGAGTAAATAACACAAATATATATATGCAAAACTTTTTGTTTGAAAAGACGCGACCCTTGAAAAATAACCATAAAGCGTTTTTTATATCGGAAAGACGCAACTCTTGAGAAAACGGTTATATCAGAAAGACGCAACTGTTGATTAAATGGCTATATCGGAAAGATGCAATCCTTGACAAAACAGTTATATAAGACGCAACTTTTAGAAATAACTATTAAACGGTTTTTTACGAAATGTCACAATCCAAAAATATTCATTTTTTTGTTTGCTATTATATATAGATATAAGATAGATGTTAAATAAAAACGTCCACGCAAATTGTCAGAGGATTTTTTGGCCAAAACAGAAAAGTTGAAGAATTTTGGACATTCTTTTTCAAAATCTCTAGACAATTGATTAACGACATAATTAAAAGGGGTAATTTTACAAATTAATTACCCCTGAATTTTGTCCCAATGTCATTTTCTCTTTTTTGACCATTTTTTACTAAAATATCTTTAACTCAATAAAAATAATTAAAAATATAGGGTTTTTAAATTTTTTAAAAATCTTATAATTACAAACACCTCAAGAATATTAATTTGTATATATATAAAACAAAATTATTAGTCAAAAGTAATTGTATAATTTGTTTCTACGGGTTACAGAATCCACATTCTACATCTACGGATCGGTAGATTATTGGTTATACCTAAGAGACTTATTTCTACCAAGCCTAGAATTTGTGTTCCACTACTTGCTCTATGTTCCGCATCTTCGTAGAATGTTTATTCCACGATTTGCACTAACATCTACCAAATCCAGAATACGTATTCTACCGTTCTCAATATATTCTACCATGGTAAAATATTCTACCACATTTGCTATCATCTACCGAGTAGTGTAGAATGTGTTTTCTATGAATTTCGTTATTAAATTCCCTAAATCTAAGATCTAAATATTCAGTTTTCTTAATCGACAATTTACAAAATATGTTTTAAAGATTACGTTTTATTGTTATTAATATCAGTTTATATGTACAATGAACAATGAATGATCTTTAGTGTAATTGGTTCCAGTCTGTGATACTCAGTCCCTTTGTTGAAGTGTTCGAAGTCACATAATGATAATTTTTGCATTTTTTTAGTTTTGGTTTTACACAAAGTTTTACCACATTATCTATTATCTACCGTATCAAAGTTGCTACATTTTTTGAGTTTTGGCTTTATTTTCACTAATTCATATAGATATAGAGCGTGTCAAAACACAAGCACCCTTTAACCATTGAAGTAGAGACAAGGGTTGAAATAAAGATTGAGAAGGGTAAAACATTCATTGTTTATCAGATTAACGATGACCGATTTCTTATCAGAGGTGACGAGTTCAATTGCCTTGTTGATTTGCACGAGAGAACGAGTTCATGCGGGAAGTACTACTTGGTAAGAATTCCTTGTAGACACGCCATTAAAGAAGCATTATCTGTAGGAAGGGAAATACATTCAGTCACCGATGAAAAGTACACGACTGCCGCATGGAGATTAGCTTATAAAGAATGCATTAATCCAGTATCTATTCCTGAGGATGCATGGCGTGTCCCACCGGACGTTGAACTTGCCCAAGTTTTACCACCAGAAACACGAAGAGCTCCAGGAAGGCGAAGAAAACGAAGATACCAGTCAGTCGAAGATAAGATACGATTGTCACAAAGATCACAACGGTCTAAGAGGCGCAAGTGTAGTCGGTGTCATAATGAATGTCACAATAGAGCGAGATGTGATATGGCAATATAGAAATGGTTCCATTTGTTTCAGTTTTAGTTTGTTGGATCCATTTCTTTATCTACATGTTACAATTTTTACATTCATGAGTTGGTTTTTCTACTGGAACAAAACCGAAGATATTGAAAGTTATACATTCATTAGTTGATTTTCCTACCAGAAAAACCGAAAATATTGAAAGACGACATCGTAGTTCGTAAATATTTGAGTAGACATGGAAAAAAATCGTGTCCAGCTCAGCCTAGGTGATGGTCGGATCGAGCCAACATTCACAATGGAACATGAAAAAACAGGAGATCAGCCCGATCTGGAAAGCAACGTGTCACACCGGGCTAATGCAAGGTAAGTGTATCGGGCTGATTTGTTTGGTTTAAAGATCATTGCTTATTCGATTAATACAACAAAGATACAAAAATTGTTTTCTCCTTATTCCTTACTATGTCAGGTTCCTGAGAAAACCAAAAGTAAAACAATAAAAGAAAAATCTTCTAAAACACATAATCAAAATCTCAAAAGAGAATATAGTATACGACAACGCAAAAAAGATAGTACTTCAAAGTCACATATGGTTGGAAGGACTGACACTCCTACTCTGTCAGCTAAATTGTCATCTCAAATTCAAAATCACACAAAACCCACTTCGCAAAAATCTCCCTTTTAGAGTATCAGCATTTCAAATTCGAGCACTTACAAGGAGATGCAGTAGTAGAATCAACAAGAAGAAGTCTCCAAATCAAGATAAATCGAAACACTAAAAAATGCTAAGAAGAAACAAAGAAAAGGGAACACAAGGAAACGTAGAGACCGAACATAATTCAACACCAAATCCATTTTTTCTCTACCTCAAAAGAACAATCCTCAAACGAACAATCACAGAGGGGATAGTCCAATTCGTGGAGACCAATTCGTATAGAATAGGAATATAACACGTTTCCAGATCCTCTATGTCTTAAACCACTGATAAATGATGACAAATGGAGTGAGAAGCGAGTTCAAAAAACAACATCAGAGATGTAGAGATAGAGAGACAAGTACTAACCAAATTGAGACGAGTGGAGAGATGTGACAAAATTGAGAGGAGGGAGAGGAGGAGGCTAGTCGGCCCTGTTCTTAGATCGAAGAGCTAGGATTGAGAGAAACCAGAGCTCACGAAACAAGAATCCAGAGAAGGAGAAACGGCTAGGGTTTATTGATGAGGAGAACGAGAAGCCAGAGAAGGATAAACAACAAGAGGAAGAAAGTCGGAGACGAGAGGGAGTGATCTCGCCGGACAACTCACCAGAGACTAAATCGATTTGCGATTTTCTTTGACGGAGAAGACAAGAAGAGGAAGAAAGTCGAGTTTATTTGTTAGTTTATATTAGTTTATTCTTTATTTCTTCTGAATATTTTTTATACTAGTTTATTTTTTAAATAAAATATGCTGTATTATTTGTTTTCAATATTAAAAGGGAAATTTAAATTGAAATTAACAAAAGTAGAAGGTAAAATCGAGTTTCGTTAAAATTAAAGGCTAATGCAACTTGTTCACGTGGTAGAAAGTGTATTGGGACAAAACGAAGTTTAAATGGTGTTAATTAAACAAATTTTCCATAAAAGAAACATTCTAATTTTCCAAACTATTAATTAAAAAGAAATTTGCTAAATTGATTCCGTTTGAAATTGGAAATGTCCCAATAACCTTTGTCTTTTTTTACCAATTTTTTCTTAAATTACCTTTTGATTAATATTCAAAATTACAAATAAATAGTTTTTATAATTTTATAAAATCTGGAAAATACAAAAGAGTAATATACAACGCATATAGATTCATGTTTATATATATTTTTTTTTTAAAACATGACAGAAAATTATTTATTTTTCCATCTACCATGGTCGAATCTGCTAGTAGATTAGATGTTCTGCGAATTTGTACAAATCTACTAGTGGTAGAAAAACGTATTCTACGGTTTGTTCAAGTTCTACTTACCGCAGATTGCACATTCTACGATTTACTTCAGTACTACCAACCGCAGAATACTATTTCTACCAATAACTATGTGTTCTACCATCCACATAATACATATTCTACCCCTTCTTTCTACCGCTTTCTCTATCTTCTACCAAATGGTGGAAAGGATATTCTACCACAGTTAGTTTTAATCCCCTAAATCTAGGACCACTAAATATTTATTTTCCAAAAAATATTATATTTTATATTTAGTTTCAAAAAATCTGTTTTTTTGATTTTTAGTTAAAAACAATTGTTTTTTTGTAAAATGTTTTTCAAGTGTTTTTGGGAAAAAAACATTAAAATTTCATTGAATAGAATGGAAAACCTAGATGAATATAATGTTTGATTCATTGTTTGATTAAACACCTATAGCTCACTTGGTTCGAAAAAACATATACCTAGATCCGAGGGTACGAGTTCAATGTCACATGGTGACACAATTTTGCATTTTTCGAATCCGACAATTTTTTTTTTACAAACGGAAAACCTATATGAATATAATGATTTAGTTTGATTCATTGTTTGATTAAACACCTACAGCTCACTTTGTTCGAAATAGCATTTACCTAGATCAGAGGTCACGAGTTCGATGTCACATGGTGACACAAATTTTGCAATTTTTCCTTATGTTTTAGTTGGTTCTAATTCCCTAAATCTATGATCAATAAATCCTTAATAATATTTAGCCAAAAATGTTTTTTCCTTTAATTTTTCCCTAAATCTACTCTTCTTCTTCGTGATCTCTCTTCTTCACGTCTCAAGTCTCTCTTTTTTGTTACATGTTTTTGAAAAACAATTCCTAAAATTCCTTTAATTCTTCTTATGGTTAATATGTTACATATCTATGTAACTTGTGGTGAATGGAGGATATCTTCACCTGAAAATCGATGGAGCTTTGCTGTTCATGAAGAAAAACGAACTAGGTTACTTGTTTTGGATTCTACAACTACTCTTGAGGACCTAAAGACTATGGTTTCAGAGGATTACGGTATTGAGCGACGTGATTTTAAGATTGAGTGCAGTTTTCTACCTGATAATATGATCACTAAGTTGGGATCTCCACCAGTATTCATCTCAAACGATCGGCAAGTTAGAAATTTTGTTGGATACGTGAAGAAGAATTCGTTGATACAATTGTGTGTCACATTTACACCTATTGTTGATACTCAACGGATGCCTGAGAAAAACAGAGAAGATGATCAAAATGTTCCTGAGACTACTCAAGAAGTAGTGCTTTATGTTAAGCACAACTCTCCCTTCAAAACCAATACCCAATCCGATGATGTTGACAGTGGCGTTGGTGATGATAATGATGATGGATTAATGTCTACAAATGCAGAAGAAAGGAATGAGAAGATTGATCGCTTTTGTTTGGAGAAGGTTGTAAAGAAGCATCAACGTTTCGAAAACAAACAGGTTTTAAAGGCAACATTAAAAATGTGTGCCACGAAGTTCAACTTCGACTATAAGGTTCGTAAATCTACTACTCAGTTGTGGACTATACGCTGCGTAAATGATGTATGCAGTTGGCGTCTTCGTGCAGTGTGTGTCGAAAGGTCATAATATATCATTATCAACAAGGATGTAGGTAAACATACATGCGCTCCTTCAAGCAAAAACAAAGTTGGGAAGATACCTTCAGCAAAAACCGTTACGAGGTTGATTATAAATAAATATGGGGGTGTCAAAGAAGGTCCTAAACCGAATGATGTTATCCAGCTTATGCGTATGGAACATGGAGTAGAGCTGACTTATTCGTTAGCATGGGATGCACGTGAGTATGCAGTTAACGCGGTGAGAGGTATACCAGAGAAAAGTTGTGGAAAAATACCAAAATACTTGTATATGCTAAAAGCAGCAAATCCGGGTACGCATTATCATTACGAAACCGATCGCGATAGTAGATTTAAGTATCTATTTATTTCTTTTGGTCAATCTGTAAGAAGGTTCTACAGAGGCATTCGGAAAGTGGTTGTTGTTGATGGTACGTTTCTGAAGAATAAATTTAAAGGAGTTCTACTTGTCGCTACAACATTAGATGGTAACTCTAACTTGTATCCAATAGCATTCAGAGTTGTTGATTCGGAGAACGATCGTTCATGGGATTGGTTCTTGAGCCAGCTAAAGGTTGTTATTGCGGACGAGCATGGTTTGGCTTTTGTGTCAGATAGACATTCTTCAATTGTCAAGGCACTTGAGAACGTTTACCCTCAAGCTAGACATGGAATTTGCATTCACCATTTGATCAGTAATGTGGTTCAACATTATCACGGAAAAGGTGTTGCTGGTATGGTTGCAGAGGCTTCAAAAGAGTAAAGGGTTCCTGACGTTGAGAAGAGGTTTACTACTATTTGCAATGCTAGTCCAAGCATTGGAAAGTATCTCATTGATGCTGACGTGAGAAAATGGGCCCGCTGTCAATTTCCAGGTTTCAGGTATGATGTTAGGACCACAAACCCTGCTGAGTCGATAAATGCTGCTTTGCAATAACCTAGAAAGTATCCGGTAATTCCGTTGTTGGATAGCATCACAGAAATGTTAACCCGATGGTTTCATAAGCGCAAAACACAAAGCTCAAACCATAACCACCCTATAACCATTGCCGTGGAAAAAAAGATTTCAAGAAGGATTGAGAAAGGTAAAACATTCATTGTTTACCAGATTAACGACGACCGATTTCATGTCATTGGCGACAAGATAGACTGCATTGTGGATCTGCTTCGGAGAACGTGTTCATGTGGAAAGTACAACTTGGTAAAAATTCCTTGCAAACATACCATCACAGCTGGACTATCTGTAGGAAGGGAAATACATTCATTAATCGATGCAAAGTACACAACTGAGTCATGGAGATCCGTTTATGAGGAAAGCGTTAATCCAGTAGCTGCTCCTGAGGATACATGGCGTCTTCCAATAGAGGTTGAAGTTGTCCAAGTCTTACCACCTATATCACGAAGAGCCGCGGGTAGGAGAAGGAAACGCACATTCGAATCAGTTGAAGATAAGATAATATCACAAGGAACAAAGAAACACAAGTGTGGTCGGTGTCATCGCGAAGGCCACAACAGAGCGACATGTGATATGCCATTGTAGTCCGTTGGTTCATCAAAGCAGGTATCTTTGTATATGCTTGTTCTAATTTCGTTATATAGTGGATTAAACATCGAATGCTCACTTGTATTATATCTTCTATGTCTCTCATATTCTTCTTTGGTCACTTCGAAGGCTTAAAAGGAGTATGAGCTTATTGCTTTACTATGTTTTCATTCTTTGTCTCTTAGATTCGTTTTTGTCTTCTCTGAACAAGAATAGTGTACTATGTTTTCTTTTCAATCAAAACCAGAGTATTTTGGTCATTAAAAAGCAAGTATTCACATTAAAAAGCAAATAAAATAAAGAATCGAAGAATACAAGCGATGGAGCATGGCAGCAGCCCAGATCGATCGATCCATTTATGTTAAAAGATGTGATCCATGTGGGGATCGACCTGGCCACTCGAATTGAAGTTATGATGGATGGATCGATCGATCCACTTGTTAAAACGAGCCCAAAAAGCAATTTATGTCAACACTCAACATGTTTACATTAAAAAGCACGAACATCAACAAATAACTTACTTGTACGAGATGAGAATTTTCGTTAACATTAAAAAGCAAAAACATCAACAAATTTTGTGTTTAACAAATTTTGCATATACTTTGGACTGACTAAGAAAAACATCAAAATGACTCAAAAGAAACAAAACAAAGAAAAAACATAAAGAAGAGAGAGATACTGCAATCAATGGTCGTCGGAACTGGCGCTCCGACTATCTCCTAGTGGTCTCCTGCGCCTACCTAGGCGTGCCTCTGTAGGCTTATCACCCTCATCGGAAGTTCTGTGTCTAGCGACACTAGGACCAGCTCTAGTGGCATCGTCTCCTCCCCGAGTCTCTGTAGTGCTAGCGCGAAAACAAGAAGGTGGGTGCGGGCAACTGAGCTTAGATAACACAGTCCCCATCATCTTCAACATCGAATGTCGAACCCGGTGAGAACTCTCCATCCACTGCCAACGATCTGAATCTGGTCCATCGTGAGGAAAGGAAGGAAGATCATACTGACCATCATAAGTAGGGAGGAGTGGCTCAAATGAAGCAGGTGCCTGTGGAGCAAAATCGTCTCGTACTCTCGCCTCCTCAAACTGTGAAACTGGTCTTCCTGAGGATCCACCACGACGTCTGGCAGATGGTGGATCTGGAAGGTAAAACTAAGGATCCAAGAAGAACTCCAGGTTATCCCTGGATGTGGGAGGTGTAAAGTCGGGGAGAGGAAGCTGGCAGCGTCGGAGAACCAGCGATCATAGAACTTATACTTAAACCCTGCATCACAAATGTTGTTGTTGCTGAGAAACCGCTCATCGTAGTATTCAAGCTTGCTCACACATTGAGGAGAAGAGAGGTCAATGCCATGGAATCTGAAAATGGGTGTCAAGAGACTGCCAACACCCTCTATCTTGGCCTTCTGCAAAGTGTTAAGACCCCGAGACTTCTTGGTAACTAACATTGCAACAAATACCGCTCCCAAATTCGTGGTAAGCTCTGCAGGAACCTCTCTACCATAGATGTCATCTGGAGAAAGAAGCCCATAGTGTCTCATCATCGGCTCAGCTACACTGAGAGAACCTGTCTCCTCCTTCGCATTGAAGGAATGCCCAAGGATCTTGGCGATAATCCAAATCATAGGATTCCTGATCAAACTCAGCTTCGCCTTTCAAGAATTGGCACTGCAAAAAGGTCCTGAACCACTCAAACCCCACAACTCATCGGCCAAGGGAAAAGTAGGGAATTTGCAGCTCGGTATGGTCCTGTCAAATCCATAGAGATCACACAAATCTGGTATGGAAATCTCATATAGCATCCCACTAGAGATGTAGGAGCGGGTTCCCTCATCTGCTTGGTGCAAAGCGATATCCTCGAACCGGAGCTCCACTGAGGCAAGAAATTGTCGAACCAAATCCGGATAAAGGGGATACGTCTTATACGCCAAAATCCCAAGTCCCATCCTCATCAACATGGATCGCACATCCTCCGCAATACCCATTTTTTGCAATGTCTTTGGACATATAAATCGGATAGGAACCATAGAGACTTGCCGTAAACCATTGTAGAATAACTATGAAACTCATCCCATGCATGACCAGGCTTGCAGTAACTGTACCCTGTCATCTTCTGCACTACACTCAAAGTAGTATGAGGAATCTCCTCAACAATCCTACACGGAGGGAAAGTTGTACCCTCAATGCGAGGCCAAAGAGCGTTAGTATGCTGGATTCTTGATCATGCTCCATCTCATCATGTGTAGGATTCGAAGATGTTGCGACTCCTTTTCCTTTTTCCCGTGTGCCCTGTTTGGATTGTTGTCGTGTAGTCCGTACGGGTGGCCGGTGAGGACCAATATGTTCCTTCGACTTACCCATATCCTGCAAAACCAAAACAAAACCATGCCGTTCAAAAATTCTCGAGCATAGAAAATAAGAGAATTTGTACAACATAAGCATGAGAACATGAAAGTCTAGCAATATCATGCATAAATTAAGTACAATGTTCTCCAATCATGCCTAAATTGCAACAAAACATATGACAAATCCGTTTTTTTTTTTCGAATCCGTTTGTCCAAATTCTAATACTCTCAAATCAACGAATTCAAGGCATGGGTTTAGTCGAAAATCACTCTAGGAGTGCATATCAAGCCACGAAATCACCTAAATTGACTCATTCGAACCCAAATTGTACCAATTTCCTCAAGAATGTCGAACTGAAAAAGTGGGTTTAGGGGCACATACCTTTGCAGATCGAGTGAGACGTTGCTAGAATCAGAAAGAGGTGGAAAATTCGAGTGGAAAGCACCCAAAAATCGCTTAAATCCGTCAAGTAATGAAAAAGTTGGGGTTTAAGAAATTGTGAGTTCAAAAATTTTGATGAAGAAGGATGAAGAAAACGGTTTTGATCTTTTAAAAACAGATGGTATCGGGGTAATCAGTTTTGTATTTAAAACAATATAATTCCGGTTCAATTTTATGGAAATTAAACCGATGTAAACCGAGAAAATCAAACCAGAATACTTACCTGGGTGGCAGATCGATCGATCTAAACTCAGAATCGATCGATCCGATTGCGCGGAGTGGTCAGGTCGATCCTCACATTACCCGATGAATTTGGCTAATCGATCCCTTTTTTTTTCTTCTCGGACACCTGAAACACTTAGAACTAAAACAAAAAATTAGCAAAACAAACGAAAAAATGTTGAAACGTAAACAAAAGATATTAAACGTACAAAGAAACATTTTAACTCTAATACCTTAAATAAATTTATATCAAGTATTATCTAAAAAGTACAACAAACGTTAGAAAAGAATAATAGTATTAAACATAAATCTTAACTAATGTCTACAACATCAGGGTCAACATGCGTATCAGGAGGCACGTATTTAGACATACGTTCAATCAACTTAGGATCGTTCGCCGCTTCGAAAAGATCAACTGCTGTTCTAATACGAGCACCCATGATGTTCTCATCATCTAGCAGATCGTAGTCGAGTCCAAGCACGTGACATTCTATATACTTCAACGTATACATCCCGCAATGACAGGAGTTCCTATTGATTCCATTCTGCATTGGCACATAGATGACTTCGTACGGAGTAATGTTCATATGTTTCCTGTCCTCAGGTGACTGAACTGCTTTCACAATACGCGGGATGATGATTGAGAATGCTTCCACTTCCTTAATGCGTCTACGCCCATCACAATCAAAAATCTCTATTGTTTTAAGTTTAAAATTAGCGCACAACGAGATCCATTGGTTGTTGTTGATATGCAGAAGAATGTAGATACGGTCGACGTCAATAGCCCACTTGCTTCCTATTCTTCTATGAGCTGGAAGGTCACCGTTTCCGAACGCTAACAACAAACTGCTCAATTTGAATCCTCTCTTGATTTTGTTCAATTGTTCTTGTGCTTGTTTTATGTGAGTACCGAATGAGCAGCTCATGAAACCAACTCGGTCTGGTTTCCATCGTCGTAAAGTTGTCCTCTCTCTAAATAAGTACATTACTGCGTCCATTTCCTGAAAATAATAATTAGTTATTAAACTTATCAATTTATACGGTTCATCAAACTTATCAAATTAGCAATAACAAACAATTGTTAAACTTACCCCAGTACGAAGCCACATACGTCTATCCATGAAGCGGTTTGCGACTTCAAAATTAAAAATGGTTGGACCACAATGTAGTTCCGGGGACCTTAAAAACAAAACATAATGTACTAAGGATTGTGAAAATAAATGTTAGCGTTGTAAAGATGGAAAGAAAAAAAGTAGACGGTACTTACGGTATCATCATTGACCATTCATGAAATTTATCCCAAGCTTCTGGTTCATAGAAAACCAAAGGAGCGTCAGGTAACATTCGTCCTCTTTCATTAATCTCTTCGTCCTTACACTCCATTGCCTTTGTAGACTTTTTACGGTATGACCTCTTTATAGGTTGAGAAGAAGTGTTGGGTGTCTTTCCGGCCTTTGGAGTTAGTATTGGATCAAAACCAATATCTACCGAGGTCTGAGATAAGTGTCCCATGGTTTTCTGTAGGAACTCCTGTGTACGTAATTCAAGTCCGATATCTGAAGTCTGAGTTAAATTTACGTCATGTAGATCCTCCAATGATACTTTTTCATCCTGTTGAAAGACAGTCCACCACTTATACAATTGTTTAAAAAGACAAAACAAAATATATATCCCATATATTACATAGCCGATTTTACATATATAGTTTTACGTAGCCGATTTTACATAGCCAATTTTACAAAATATAAAACAAAATATTTTACAGAGCTAGTTTTATTACACGCCTCGATTTTAAAAGAAACATAGTCAATTATGCTGCATTATTTTACATGGCCGGTTTTAAAGAGATACATATATAATTAGTTTTTTCTCGTGTTTACCTTTCGTGGTGGTTGCACACGGATCTCCACCTTCTCCTTGGATGGTTTGGTGGTATTAGATGGTCATCCACTGCTTATTGATGATGTAGCTTCACGAACTTCATGCCTGAGACTTGTAATCTCACTTTCCATCTTCTCAAACCGAACCTCAATTTCTGTCTTGAACTTCTCATCAATCTTCTTCTCCAGAGAAGTGAAAGAAGATGAAAACAGACCTTGAAAAAATGTCTTAATCTCTTCGTTGACAACAACTGATTTTTCTTTGTCTTAGGCACAACATTGTCTGCTTCCTTTCCTCTACTCCATTATCAGAGAAGCAACATCACCAACAGCCTCGTTCTCATCCTCCATCTCTACCTCCTCTACCACATTATGATGCAAAACCTTTGGAGATTCTGTAACTTGTCATATATGGACACTCCAGTCTTTTCTCAAGCTAATACAACTCTTAACGTAATCAACTTGTTCGTCTCTCATTTCGCCGGTCTGTTTGAACTCAATTGCGTCAACTAAATCGAAATTCCCAGTGGAAGAGATGTATGGATACAAAACTCCCTACAGAGAAGTTAATGTAATTAAGATTAGTATCACAGTGATATACATATATTTATGCAATAGAGAAAACTACTCTTTTTTTTGTTTGTTAACATCATTTAATACAAACTACTCTAACATGATGTCAAGAACATTATGTCAAGTTCCCAATATGATTCATTTTGGTATAATGAAACAGAACAAATCAACTCATAGTCACTGGAGTCAAGATAGATTAATCAGATTCACTAAACAGGTAGCCTCAAGCACTTTGACATTAATATTTGCACAACTCACTTATAATGACCTTGCAAGAAAACGTACATGAGAACCAAAGGAAGACTCTAGAGAGTTGATTTCTGCATATGATATCTTTGCACTTCCTGACCAATTGGAACATCTCGGAAACACAATGCCATCCTCCTTATATTTTCGGCCTAACATAACACCAAGATCAGGAATGGCTTCCATAATCCAAATTTGCAACGCATATGTGAAACCATGTACATAATAGCTCAAAGGCTGCGTTAATTTAACCCTCGCTGCCTTGATCGATGTCACAAGATGATAATATGAGTCCAGACCCCATGGATAAGCCTGTAGCTTCCTAATGTCCATCACCAGTTTGATGTACAAGTGTGGTATAGCAACCTTCTCGTCATTCACAACTAACAAATTCGCAATAACACACAAGTACACCAAGCGCACTCTGTCCACACCCGTCCACTCGTGACATTCAAACAGGTGTTTCTTCTTTATCGACTGTAAGCAAATAGACTTCATACTCCTTAGCAACCTACTCCAGAAACCGTCATCATCTATCCATTCCTCAATGTTCAAGTTGTCCGGCTTCACGTAATTGAGCCCAGTGACAGCATAAAACTCTTGAAGAGAAAACCGAAGAGGCCTCCTAGCAAACACAAACCATAGCTCATGCAGTTTTGTAGTCTCCAGCTGCTTACACATGAAGCTGTGTACCAGTTTACCTGAGTATCCTAGAGAATGTTCATGTATTGCCAGAATATGCGCAAAGACCGGATCTTGCTTCACTTCCTCGTACTCATTTGGCATCCAAGCCTTCAGTTTCTTCATAAGGGACGTTTTGCAGCTGTTGTTGATCTTCACTATTTCCGGTTCTTCGTTTTTTTAAACAATCTCTTTGGCAAATCCAAATTCATACCTACAAAGAATGAAATAATATATTATGAAGTGAATGTAACTTTTAAGAACAATATTCGATTACAATTTCTTTTCCACATAATGATCAAAGCCATATAGGAATGAATCTAAGTTGCAAACATGGTTAGAGTGTGATCAAGAGAGAATTCTTCTTTCCAATCTCTAAGGATCATGCTGATACGATTGGCACCGGTTCTATTCACCAAAGTCTACAAAGGCTACAATATGAGTACGATATAGTAAGATATAGACGTAAAGGCTATGCAGCACAAGTAAGATGTAGTCCATCTTGACTTTTGTTCGCTAATTTCCTTCTCTAGTTACCTAAAAGACAGATTATTCCACTAAATTCTTCCCATGCCTATTCTCTAGCTTGAGGATTCATCTTAATCAATTAGAAAGCTCCACAAAAGATCATTAACCCTTTGGATAATCATATTTCAGGTTGCTGCAGAGAAACGTCTTTTCTCTATGGTGGTAAATGTTCAAGTATGTGTTGCCCGTCAAACTATTATTTAAGATTCCAAACATATATGTACAAACCACAAAGTCTTATTTATTTTATGTATGATCTAAAAATGGTCTTTTTATAGGTTCTGGATCAACACACTACAATATGTAGGCTAAAGCTTGTACCTTTAGTTCCTAAGGTATGTTTATCTCTCTTTCTCTTTGTAAGATATAGTACGATTGGCACCGGTCAGAGTGTCGTTTCTCAATATGATATCAATATGAGTTTGCATACTTACAAATCGATGACAAAAAATCTTGACAAAAACTCATCAGTTTCTCTATGAAAAATAACAAACCTGATGAATCAATTTAAGAGGAGAAAACGATGGAGAAGACAACGGCTAGGGTTGTCACCAATGATGATGAAGATGACGGCTATGGTTTCGTAACTCGCCGGAATAAGGTTGTTCTTCGACTTATGATGAAGATGGCGACTTATGTTCTTCGACTTATGATGAAGATGCCGAAGAAGAGAGATCACGAAGAAGAGATGTATTTTTAGATTATCGACTTTGCATTTTTTTTAGATTTAATATATATGTATTTTGTGTTTTTTTTATCTTAATTTCGTTTTCTAATTTAATATAATAAATAAATACTTTTTTTGTCACAATAAAAAAATCCGTTTTCTAATTTAATATAAAAAAAAAAAAAATTTGTCACAATAAAAAAAATTCTTTTTAAAATTCTTTTTTACAAATATTGAAGAATAAAATTAGGATTTAGAAAATGCAAAGGTTATTGGGACAAAGAGATATGAGCATAAAGGTTATTTGGACATTTTCAATTTCAAACTGAATCAATTTAGCAAATTTCCCATTAATTAAATTTTAGTGGTATTCGTTTAATAATTTCTCCCACTTCTCTCAGTTAAATAAATTTCTCAAAAAGAAATCTTAACCGAAAGCCGATTAATAATGAAAATCAAAACTTCAGAAACATATTTGCATTTTCATTTTTTCCCCGAAATAAAACTCAAAACTCTATAACTGACCACTACGAGAAGAGTATTCAAACCCTAAAACGAGCAAGGATTTGCCATGTTTAGGGCTTCCATGGATGAAAGGACGATCTAGATCACCAAACTACCTAAAATGTCAGAGAAAACCACGAGGACGAAGGAGAAGAATACGGACAAGAAGAAGATGAAAGAAGATAAAGGGAAGAGAGATTCGCTCAGACCCAGGATGCTTTTTCCAGTCAAGAAGATGACTTCTGTCATTTCCGGTGTCTTCAGCCGCAAGGTAACACTTGCAGGTGACAAAAACAGAGGACATAGAGATGATTCTGCACCTGATGAGACCTTTGTTGTCGGTAAAGTTCAAACAAAACAAAGCTCACTTCAGAAGAAGGAGAGCTTTTGGGAGAGCGCAAGAATTCGACTCAAGATACTCGTCTTAGGGCAAAGATTGAAGACGAGAAGAAGAAGAAGAAGAAGCTTAAGTGAAGGTATGGGAGAAGAAGAGGAGCTGTGCAAGAAAAGGATACTAATGGGTGAAAGATGCAAGCCTATGAACAAGTCAGGTGTTTTGCACTATGATGCTAATGGGATTCTCCTCCCCGAATAATATTGATGAAGTTTCAGTTTCTTGTCGATTTCACTCATTAGTCATTTAGTATTTTGCTGATTCACTCAAGAGAGAGATTTGCAGATAATTGAGATTGTACAAATTTGATTTCTTACCAATTTCATTGTTCTATAAGAATCTTGAAACTAAGGCTACATTTGAAGATCTATTAACACTGCCTAAACTTTTATCAACAACAACCCTAACTAACTAACTAACGGAATGAGAGATTTGAGATTATTTACATGGATTTTGGTTTGATCATCTTTGTAACTGTTCTGGAGTTTGGTTGCTTGGGTGGATGATGAAGTGTTGATCGCTCAAAAGGTTAGATCCTCCCCCCACATGGCTTCAGCCTCTATCGGTTCAATCACCTTAATTGACCCGTCGTTCAAACCAACCGCAAACTGGTTTGGCTCTTTCGGGTTAGCTGCCACAACTAGAGGAGACAAGCCTTGGCTCCTGGATAGCAAAAACAAAATCAATACAACGAGAAGCTTAGAATTTCTTTGGCTTATGAAAAAAATACCATTTGTCACAAGTCCTTTTAAGTCTATTATGCGGATTCAAGACACAAATTTGGTTTAGAATTAAGAATCTGATGAAATGTTGGATATACTTACCCTTGAGGAAAGTAGGCAGATGGAGAGATACGACATCTTAATCTGAGACTGTCTGCGTCGAACACTGCAATGTTACCATCACGGAAAGCGGTGTAGATCAACTGGCTGTTGCATGCAAACACTGCTGAAGATATAGGAGCAGACAACGAGTCTTGTGGAATCCACTGAGTACAAGGAAACAAGAAAACAAAAGTTAATACAAAATGCAGAATAACTATTACGAATGCAGGTATATATATGATCTTGCATTTCAGTTTTGTGTGCATATATATGTTGTTGATTTAGAGAGATGATCTCATGCATACCCGTCGGATACATTTCATCTTGGAAGCATCAAATATCGCCAGTTGCGTCTCGTGGACTGCCAGAATACGGATCTGATCAACATGAAACTGAACCCGTGTGTCTCCACTGGCGAGTTTGCCTGTTGGCATTTGTATTTGAACGGATTTCCTCTTCTCCCATGTGTCTATGCTCCAAACGGATAACTAAGAGAAAAAGAGTGAGCATCCTCCTAAATTGGATAATAGAACGGAAGAAAAAGCCACAAAACAGTAAACAACACGAGGCAGCATGCCATACCTGTGCATCAGCACCAGATGAAACCAATATGTTGAGGGTTGTAGAAAATGCTAAGCCGGTGATGCGTTCTTTGTGACCGTTTAGCTTTGCTCTGGTCTGATGGAACACAAGATACAGGTGGAGAGAGCTCAGTCATATAGTCTTAAGGCAATCATCTAACTGAAACGTAAAAAAATATGTGAAGCTTTGAGAACCACTTCATCGAGAAAAGGTTCACACGTTTGTACTCGTCATAGATCATAAAGACTACTTAAGTCGCTATGGTTTGGTACTAGCGACAACTTACCTGATCCATTTGGATATTGTAGATGTGAATCATGGAGTTTTCCATTCCAATGGCGATGATGTTTTGGTCTTGAGGATGGAACGCTAAAAATGTTGATGCTGGTGGAGGCTGTAAGAATTTTGTCATCACCTATAAGGACAATAGATTTCTTTAGAAATTAGACTCACCAAAAAGTTTATCAGCTAGAGCTTTTGAGTTTAGATATATATACCTTAAAAGTCAGCATGTTGAACAGCGAGGCTGTTCCTCCAACAGCGGAAATAACGTATGAGTCGTTCTTAGTGAGAGCAATACATGGAGTAGACCCTTCAAGGTTTACACGAGAGACATCGTTTTTCATGAGAAGACCACTGTCTGGTTGCCAAAGCTGAGGAGCAACAGTAGTGGTTGCCTGCATGATAAAGAGTACTTAAATAAAACCCCACACATCATGCATTGAGCTCTCTTTAACTCTCTCTTTGATGCTTACCTTTCCATCACTTTTAACCCATTTCCATAGTCTCTGGATACCATTAATACCTAGTGCCAAGATTCCAACGCCTGAATTCATATACAGAAGCCGAACGTCCTGCTTTGCCATACAACAGGAGAAACGTAAGCCATGATTTTTTGTTTTTTTTTAATAACTTTTATAGAATAAAACAAGTTTCTCAGACATTTCTTTGTGCAAACCTTTGTGGAAGAATTAGTGGTATCCGGTAAAGTAACCTGGTGACAATGGGAAGGGTCCAAGATTTCAGCTAATTGCCGAGGTTGTGGTTTGTCTGCTGACTCATCAATCCTTGAGCCTGATGGAGCAACTCCAGCCTTGATGAAAAAACAAAACAAAGGAAAATAGTAAATATTTCTAAATGTGGCAAGAACAGAACAATTAAAAGATTTATAAAATGGTCAGGAATATAATAAACATGTAAAGGATGATTTACCAGCATTGGAGAGGGTCTGACAAGAGAGCTGACAGATGCAACAGGAACCTAACAGAATCCCCAAGTGTGTAAACCGAGACAGGACATTTGATGTCAAGAAAGGACAGAAGATACTACAAAGTTGAGAATCATTACAACTCCCAGAGATTTGAAACCAGCTTGGTTTGCTAGGATCTTAAATCCTTCATCAGCTGTAGTAACGGCTAGTAGATCCCCTTCCTTGTTAAATCTCAAACGAGGGAGAGCCTAAAGCAATCACAAGCGAGTATCAAAACCTGAAAAGATGAAAACCAAGCATAACAAGCCATGAGGAGAAAAGAAGAATCTGTGAGACTAAACCGGGAGTCCACCCTCAGCATCAGTGCTAGTCAGAACATTGATCTTGTCCATATCCCAGAACTTGATTTGCCCGTCTTCACCAACAGCAAGAAAGTGGTTCTTTGAGCTATCGAACTGAACTACACCTGGCAACTTTTTGCTAAACCCAAAATATCTCCTTTTAATTGATACTTCACTGTCATTCCACTCAACCAGGAAAGAGTCTCCATCTTCACTCTTTCCACAAGAGAACAATCTGAAGAGAAAAAATACAGCACAGTTACAAAGAACTGAAGCAAAGCAATGTAAAGATATATTTGAGTTGTTTATTGAATCGGCAATGAAAATGAATGAATTTCCGGAGACAAAATGAGTTTGAAGACGACTTTGAAGATATTAAAAACTAGGAGTGAACAATAAAGAAGAGACTGATAACCGGTTCAAAGGATTATAAAGATCTTGGATTGTACCTAGTCCCATCAGCACTGTAAAGCATCGTAGTACACCATTTACCTGGAGCATCAGAGGTAACTCTAGAGCCCAGATTATCATAAAGCCACAACTTTATTTTCCCATCTCTGGCCGTTGAAAATATCAACTGAAATCCAAATAAGAACTTGATTTATTTTGGAAAGAGCAGATATCAGTAGGCAAGGAACTAGTATAGCAAATATGTCTACTTAAGTGGTTCTTCAAATGGCTTGGAAAACAATATAGTTCTTTTTAATTCCTTGCCACACCTGATTGTTCTCTTTCTGATGAGGGCAAACGGAATAAACAGGAGCATCGTGACCTTGAAAGGTAATAAAATGCTTCCGACCAGAGACATCCCATACCTGTACCACATTGATCAAGTTAGACAGCTGTAGCAACTGCATATTTTTTTCTCACCTTGACTCTTTATCTCACCTTGATTAGCCTATCATCTCCGCAAGTAACTACATATACTTGTTTGTCTAGATTAGCGAAAGCCAAGTCATTCACAGCACCGACATGGGATTCAACCTGTGAGAAAAAGTGATGTAATCTTATGGGATACTATCACATCGCATAGTTTGTCGTACGTATCAAACATATACTCACCTCCATATGCTGGCAAAGATTATTAGGTCCGGAGAAAGCATACAAATGAATAAGATGTTTTGAAAATGCAACCCCTGCACAAGAAGACGCTGGGACCAGAGACTGGACACGGAGACCAATTACAATTCCCACATTACATGATGGGAAACTTACCAATGAAATTTCCATCTTGACTCCATGCAACGCGTGTGACGGATATTGGTGTTTCCATACATATCAATGCCTGTATGAAGCCCACAAATGATTACTATAAAATCCTTTACAACAAGTTTGCTTATACGTTTTGTCTACATCAATTCTCACAGTTGATTGAAACTTGAAACTAAGACTTTAAGAGCAAGCAAATAAACTAATATCAATAGCTGTAAAGACAAACCTGAAATGGAAGTGAACGGTTATCCTTATCCCATATCTTGAATGGCCTTGAAACCAGCTTCTCTCGAACGGCGAGTTCCCACAACGTGATTTCTCCAGTCATAGATCCGACTGATGGAACTCAAATGGTCATTCACAAAGCCAAAGAACAAATAACAGAAATCTAATTTCAAAAGAGCTTAGAACTAAAACGTTTCAAAATCTCATACCAAGAAGTAATGTATCTTGCATAGGGTGGAAATCCATGCTTGTGACAGTCGATCCTTGATGCAACGCGATAGCTGGCTTTGTTGGCAAATCTTCCGGTGACCATGGAGCAGGGCGGAGACGCTTCATTAGTTCATGATCCAGATTCTCATAATCTACTATACCTGGAGTTGCTGGTGGTGTTCTCAGTCGCTTCAGAATTGGTACTTTTTTGGAAAAAAGTACTTAGTCTTAGAAGGAAATTGAACAGGGTAGTTACTGATAAGTCTAGAAAACAGAAATCTGGAAGATGGTCACAAACTAACCTTGATTCTGAGGTGTAAACATTGAGGCTGGTGTAACAACGGCAGGCGCATCAGCCATCCAATTAGCTAAAGCACCAGCATTAGCAGCAGCACCACCATTTGGGTTTGGACACGTGTGGTCTGTGAATAGAGTTTTAATATGTGGGTTTGGTCTAGGATTCTTGCAAAAACTGTGCTGCCAATTAAGACTGCAAAGAAAACACATGCACAATGAATCCTCTCATGCAAACTTAGTCAGCAGCAAATATCATGGTCATGAAGAGAAAAAAAAGAAAAACCACACCTTTGATTAATCAGAGTCCGCAGTCTTGAAGAGCTCAAGGTAGGGAACATCAATTTCTCACGAAAAAGAGGATTCGCTTCGATTAGTCTTTTAACTTCTCCTAACACTATGCTCCGAGCATTTTGAGTGTTTCCATATGTGGAAAGCTGCGGATTTAACCTGCATTTAATAGAGAACCGAATTTCTGAATATCATTGATGTAGAATTCAATCCGCAAAGGCAAACGATAGAGCAACTGGAGCATCACACCCTTTTTCACATTCCTATTGGCATTTTAGCACACATCCTAATCAAGTCTTGTTTACCTAACTTCCAAATTCCCTCTCTTCTATCACAACTGAAATGTCAACAAGTAGAGTGGATTCCATATCAAAAGTACCTGAAGTTTGGCAAAGTTAAAAGTAGAGTAATTTCTTTGTAAAGTCCCTCGTTGGAAGTGGAGACGAATGCAAGATCGTTGTAAAGTATCTCGGCTGCTTTTGCTATATCTTGCCTGTAGAAGAGACATGAGATGATATCACACTCTGATACCACAAAAAAAAAGATATCTAGAAGAGTGAAGCAGATTGGTTATTTCATACCGATCAAGAGCCTCCAGATACTTTTGCTTCCTAATCTCAAAGAATATCTTCGTTGAGTGTCTGTTATCATCAAACTTGGTAAAACCTGACAAGTACGCCTCAACTTCATCCCATTCTCCAGCAAGAAATTTCTCACCAAAATACTCTGTATTGAAGAAGAATCCTAACTCTTTCTCGAGCCTATAAAACACAACAACAACAATGTTACCAGTGTCAGGGCATATAAACAACAACAACAACAACAAGAAAAGATCTCTCAAGAACTCAGGCTAATCAAACATCAAACAAGAAATCAGCAACGTTGGTTTCTCTGTATTTCACTCTCATACCAAACTTTTCGATTTCTTCAGAAAAAAAAAATCAAATCATTTTTTTCCGCTCTTCTCTGATTCAAATACAAAAGATTCTCAAACTTGGGAATCCTCCATAAATGTTGTTGGGATTTTCAATCGAACTTGGTCTTCCTCTTCTTAGGCATATACATACACACACTAACCTGTGCATAGCCTCCATGTAATTCTCTTCCTTGAGAAATTGCAGTATAAGAACCACAATCTCTCTTCTCAACGATGCCATTCTTCGCCGGAGCTTCGAATCTCTCAAATCAAACGTCAATCAAAAAGGTAGAACCAAAATACGCGATTACGCTCGACTCCGAGCTCTGACGAAACTGATTGTAGCCGGAATCACGGCTCTGGTTTCGAGGATTTCTAGGGTTTCGAAGAGCTCTGCTTTTGGGAAAATGGAGAGAGTGTGTATGTATAAAGAAGGAGATTGAGAGAGAGAGACTTGACCTCGCTTTCTTGGACGCGTTGGGAAAGAAAGGTCTTTCTTTCCTCATTTTAACCGACTTATCAGATATATGCATCGGGTGATATGCAGTGTCGCTTATCAGAGATGTTGTTGGTGTTATCGTCAGATAGTGTGATAAGCTGAACTGGAGTGGCGGATTCGAAAGAAACATTTAAATAGTGTGAATATTCTGTGCACACGTCCCCACATTTCTCTCTCTCTTTGTTACGTCGCTCTCTTCTTGGCTTATTATCCTATTATCCTTTTTCTCGCGATATGTGAAAGTCACATTTTTTAGGGAAAAATGTAAAAAAAATCCTAAGAAATCTTTTGTTCGACAAAAAAACCTAACAACAAAAATTGGTGATAATTAAATTCTAATTCTTTACTTTAACGCAAATTAAACTTCAACATTTTAATCCTAAGGAATCGTTTGGAATCGCGATTCTCAAAAAGTGATGTTTGGAATCGCCGTGGAAACATGCGATTCGGAGTTGGAAGCAGATTTTTTGTAGACGGAAACGTCGTTGGCTGTTTCGAAACGAAGAAGATGAAGAGATCTGTCTGTTTTTTTTTTAAATTTTTCTTGGCCCAATTTGTTTAGATTATTAGTACTAAGCCCATTTGTTTTACTACAAATAATATGTCAATAATCTTAAGTTGACATAACTATTTCTTATATATTAATTAGAGAGTAATTTTTTTAAAAAAGCTTAGGTGTCTTCACCAAAATCATTTTTTCAATTTTAATGTGGTATGGCACCCCTTAAAATATGACATGACATTCTCTCTAATTTAATCCATTAATCCTTAATTAAAATTAGCTCAAACTTAAAAATTAAAATTAGTCCAAGTTTAAAAAGAGGATGAGAACGATGACTCCATTGATGAAGTTAAGAATTGATTATCCAAAAATAATCTCACGGAATAGAAAATTATTTTTATATGTTTTTTCGATTATTTGATAAAGAATTTTAGTTACTGTTATTTTTAAAAATAAATTTTTTTGGATTTTAATGGATCTTACTTTATTTCCAAAAAAATCTGTTCAGCCAAAAAAATCAATTAAATAAATCGATTAATTTCGTTTCGGTCCAAATGTAAATTTATATCATAAACTCCAAAGTTAAAAGTATGATAATCTTTAGTAAAATCTACACAAGATTACAAGATTAAGCTAATGTTTACAAGATTATGGAAATCGTTATCTTCACAAATTTGCCTATTCAAAATTTAATAATATCTGATATAATGTGTTTTTAACACATTCTAACCGTTGTTTTACAGGTTTTTATCGAGTCTTTCACTCTCTTTCGAGTCATTCTAGGTACTAAAGTGGCTGGAAGCAAGGATTTGAAGTTTGCAATTGGATTTGGCGAAAAATAAGGAAAAAGGGATCTTTTTGAAGATTTTGCCTAGAAGGAGCACATGCGGTGGAGTTATGTGCTCCCGCTCCCCAGAAAATCCAATTATGGAAATTTCATTAAACCTAATTCTAAAACCCTATCTTTGGGCCAGCCGCCGTGGGCCTTTTAAAAGGCAGATTTTCGATCCTTTTGGGGAGAATCACGCCACAAGGCAGCAGCAAACACAAGAGAGATCAATGAGTGAGAGAGAGAGAGATTCGAATACTTGTCTTAGAGTTTTGCTTGGAGATTTGTCTTCCACGTTTTCTTATTGAAGTTTTCTTAAACCCTAATCTCTTTACTTTGATTCAATGAAGTTTCTCTTATCACTTGCTACTGTTGTTTGTTTAATCATGAGCGATTAATCCACTAGTTAGGTTGAGGGTTCGATGGGATTAGAGAATCATAACTAAGCATAGATAGATTTTGAAACATCACTTGATATCTCCATCTATAGTCGATCGTATTGCCTAGACTAGATTGATCACCTAGCCTTTGATTTTAGGTTAAATTTACTCATCAAAAGTGTTGTGAATTGCTTGAATTGACATAGATGGGCGAGTTGTCTTTAGCCAACGACAGTTGAAGTTAAAGCAACTTGTGAACAAATCAACCCTAATCGTTTAATGCTCTTCATTCTTTGTAACCTCAAACGACAGTTTAGGGTGTTAGATTGTTTGTTGAAGTAGTTGATGCCACGACAGTGGGTCCTCTTGAATCTATGGTTGAGTTCTAGATTGGTTCATAACTTGATAACCTGAATAATTGTTTGGTTTTGATATCCTAATCCCTGAGATATATCCCTTGATCTAACGCCTTTCCACTTATTGTTTACACCGAATTTTACTTTTGTTTCCTTTGATAAATGGTGACACTTAAAACAACTTTGAATTGCTTAGCTGAATTTGTATCCCATAGGATTAGAGTGTATTGCTGGTCCCTTGAACGAACCTATACTATTTCTACATCGAAGTAGTGACCCTAGGTCAAAACACTTTCATCAATATCTCAGAAATAAAATGTATGAGCAACTATAAATTTAAAAGTGTAGAATTTGGCTGCTCTAAAATTTTTGTATCATCAATTCTAATTTTCAAATATGAAAGTGTTTCATAATTGGAAATATTGAAAACTTTCAATAAAAAAAATTAACATTTATAATTAAATTTAATTAATAATGGACTTATTATGGTCTTGAATTTATATATCATCAATTCCAAATTTAAAAATATGAAAATCTTTAGTAAAATCTACACAAAAACAATTTTGTGGAAATATTCCAATCAAATAAGAATTACCATATTCTGATTAATTGATTGACGTTAACAACATCTGAAATTTTAGTACCATTATTTATAATTAGAAAACTAGGAAAATCGTTAAGAGTATCTTCACAAAATCATTAAGGTAGTAAAGTTTCAGAAATATTTCTATGGAAATGTATTAAAATACATCGTAAATTTTGTGGACATAATCTTAACGATTTCAATTATTTATCCCCACAGACGTGATTTGTGAGAAGATGTTTATGTGTCAACTCTACAATCACTCTCACCAAAAATAATTATGATATGGCTAACAAAATTGTGACATGACAATTTTGAATCAATAACAAAATCTTATATAGCTAAATTTATATCTATACTATATCAAAGTTGAAGCTATAAGCTTTTGAGGCCGTCAACATAGGATTTAAATCAACCTATAATGACATGCCACATCAAATATTTAGAATTATGTTAATTTTGTTTTTGTTGATAATAATTGAAAAATAAGACATGATTTCCTTATATCATTAGCTCATAATTCCAATTAATTTTCAAATTTTTGTGGATTTAATTTCCTATTTCAACTTTAGATTAGGAAATTTCTTAATTTAAAAGTCTTAAATATTAAAAAAAACGTTATTATTTCAAGTTTACGAAAATTTTAGGAAAAGTATAGATATTTTGCTATAAAGGTATTATTAATATCACATTCTAATCAATTATTATCCCAATAGAATAGGATATTACATTCATTCTAAATTAACTACAAAAGAGATTAGAAAATTTCCCAACGATCCACAAAAAATAATATAATTACAATAGAGATTAGGAAATTTTACAAGAAACTGAAAAACATGGAATGTAATAAAGATGAAGCTAGAAGGGCAATTGATATTGCAGAGAAGAACTTTATAGTGATATAGAATGATTACATTGGAGCGAAAAAAATCGTTAACAAGACTAAGAATTTGTATCATAAGCTTGATGGTTCAAACCATTATTGATAATGATCAATGTTTATATCTCTGCATCAAAGAACGAAAAAGGAGAAGCTAATTGGTATGGAGTTCTCGGTGTTGATCCTTTAACTGATGATGAAACAATGAAAAACATACAAAAATTTAACTCTTTTACTTCATTCGGACAAGCGCAGAAGATGCGTTTAAGTTGGTTTTAGAGTATTATAAAAAAAATGATTGAATTTAGAATTATAGTGTTTGTTGCCTGATAAGGCTAAGAGAATGTGCTTATGATCATAAGAGGCTATAAGCTCCTAAAGGCGTCCACATAAGATTTAAATCAACCTATAGTGACATGCAACATCAAATATTTAGAATTATGTTAATTTTGTTTTTGTTGATAATAATTGAAAAATAAGACATGATTCTCTTATATCATTAGCTCACAATTCCAAGTAATTTCTAATTTTTTGTGGATTTAATTTCCTATTTCAACTTTAGATTAGGAAATTTTCTTAATTTAAAAGTCTTAAATATTTAAAAAAATGTTATTATTTCAAGTTTACAAAAAAAATAGGAAAAGTATAGATATTTTGTTATAAAGGCAAAATTAATATCACATTCTAATCAATTGTTATCCCAATAGAATTGGATATTACATTCATTCTCAATTAACTACAAAAAAGACTAGAAAAATTTCCCAACGATCCACAAAAAATAATATAATTACAATAGAGATTAGGAAATTTTACAAGAAACTGAAAAAGATGGAATATAATATATGCGATTCATGCTTTTTTTATATCGTATTGTTCTATCTTATGATATATCGACACAAGTTTATTGTTTTATTACATGTATCAAGTAAAGTATTTGTTTCACCGCGCGATGATTTATTTGCTTCGTTTGATGGATTTTGCGATTAATAGGGTCAGATGTACTTCTAATTATTTGAGGCGAGGTTTGTCTAAGCATGTGATGTTATTTACATGATCTTCAAGTTCCTTAATTAGTTAGCCATCAAATCTTTCTTCATGTTATATTTTGTTCTTTAAGACAATAACATATCCTTACATCGCAGGAAAATGAGACCTTAGAAAAAAAAATTTACACAAGGGATGTATGAAATTTAATAGAATACATAATATATAGATATCCTTTTTCTATGATTCTCAATTTCTTTTGTACTGAAATTGATTTGTGTACTAAAACAAGATCCGCATAAAGAAGCATATGCAAGTTCATTCAAAGAAAGCATGGATGCTTGAGTGAGAGGAATATAAACTTTTTTGACTTTGGTTCCTGAATATATGCAATTTTGAAGTTCGTGTTGTTTTTTCTTTTTTTTTCTTTGGATTTTACAAGGAGCAAATCCATTTTTCTCCCACCACAGTCTATCTCAGAAACTACATTTTAAAGAAGTCATTTTGGAACAACATTGTGTTATGTCTATTTAGATTTTGTTTTAAACGATTTTTTCTACTACTAAGTATGAATGGTAGTTAACTATACTTTTGTGTAGTCATTTGAACATGGAAATTGAAGGTACATGTTTGTACAAAAATGAGAACTTTGGAAAAAATTCTCTTGAAAGACGATGACTTTGCAAGCTTGAAAGAAGAAGATTCTTAACTGTCATTAACTTTTTACAAATATAAAAAAAATTGGTGATGAAGAGGAACTGAGAGAGCGTTTGGATAAACATTTAGCCAATGATTATTTAAAAACAAACAGCTAAATTTCCAGCAAATTGCAGATTGTAAAAGAGTGGCAAGCTGCTCAAGATGAGCTGCCAAAGAGAAGTGTCTCCGTGCTTTTAAACTACAATAAGAATATGCTAGGGAACGGTACGGTCTCCTTTACTGATGATGCTTAGAGAAAGAAAGTGCAGACTTAGGATCGTTTTTCAAGAATGAAGCTTAGAACATTAATGAGGAATATGTCGACTCCATATCAAATGTTCCATCGATCTTCGCAGCCGAATCATGGGTTGTGATCAATGCACTATAGAAGCTCGAGAAAAAGGTTTTGAGACGTTACACGTATGCTCCGATTCTCAGGTTTTGTTTAACTCCTTCGAAAGAAGAAATCACATATGGAGATACATAACCTTTTTTTCGAGATTAGTATGTAAGCTACCCATTTTAGGCAACTTTTGTTTCTTTTTGTTCCACGAAAATCTAATATGTTGACGGATTCGTTATCTAAAAGAGCGTTTTCAGCTCTTGATTGTCGACGGGTTTGATGTAATAATAAAGGGCTCACGATTTATTTCCCCCCAAAAACAAACTTATAACTCCAGATCTACACAGTTTTGAGACCCCAATGTCTTTCCCCATATTCTAGAAGTTAAACACTTATGTGCACACGATTTAAAAGTTACAGACTTATACACACACAAAATTAAAGTTGAAAACCTTAATACACACAATCGAAAATTTGTTTTGGTTTACTATTTACCAAACCACAGTTAATCATGTAAACTCCAAGATTAAACCATAAAACCGTGATTAAACCAGTATAAACCCAATTTTGACCCGATTTTAATGGATAACCCACCCATTCATTAAACCCAAACATTGAACGCCCCCAAAATCGACTTCAACCAAAATCCCCAAATCACGAACCCTAGAATTTGGGTCTGTTCATCTGTCATTCATGGTTGAAATCGTGGAGTATATTGGAAGAGATGAATCCGACCACGAAGATCCTCGCGACCACGAAGATCCTGGCGAACGGAATGACTACAACATCGAGGAAGCTATTGCGGGCTTCAATGACGAGCCTCCGATTCGTCACGACGTTTATCCAGACAGTGAGAGTGATGAAGAAGAAGATGTTCCCAGAAGAGAGAGAGATCGTTCCGATATGAGAAGAGGGAATGGAAACTTGTACAAAGGACAAGTTTTCTACAATGGAATAGCGTTTAAGGAGGCTGTACTCGACTATGTTCTGAACACAGCTCGGAATATTCGACAATACAGGTATGACAAGACAAAGCTTGGCTTTAGTTGTGTTGGTGACAATTGTGAATGGCGTGTATATTGCTCTAGAAGTAAGAAGACTGGTAAGTGGAGAATTACCAGATTCGTGAGCCTGCATTCATGCGTTCCTAATGGAGAATGTGAGTTGATGAGGGAACCTGTGATAGCTAGGTTATTCATTCATAAGATTAGAGATGATCCAGAATACTTTTTGCCAATGAAGATTGAGGAATTGATTAAGGAAAGATGGAAGATCACTGTTACTAGGATACAATGTCAGAATGCTAGGCGTAAAGCTTTGAAAATGATTGATGCTGAATATGCTGAGCAGTTTTCACGTCTAAGAGATTATGGGGCTGAGATATTAGAAACTAATGAAGGGTCTTTAGTTGAAATTGACACGTTTACAAATGAAGAAGGTCTAGATGTGTTTAACAGGTTCTACGTCTGCTTTGATGCTCTTAGAAGGTCATGGAAAGAAACATGTAGGCCGTTGATAGGATTAGATGGTTGCTTCTTGAGATCAAAAATGAAAGGGCAGTTGCTTGTAGCTTTAGGTAAAGATGCAGACAACGCTATTTATCCAATAGCATGGGCTGTAGTTCAAGTGGAAAACACTCCCAACTGGTTGTGGTTTGTGCAGAAGATAAAGAATGATTTGGGATTACAAGATGGTGAAGGTTATATTCTGATTTCTGATCGTCAAAAGGTTAGTAATTCTGATTTCTGGTCATTGCTCATTGTCTAATGTTGTGTATTGCTTTGTTTACTAATCTGAAATTATATATTTATATGTTATTATGGACTTATCAAAGCAGTTGAGTTGGAGTTACCAAACATCGAGCATAGAATGTGTGTTAGACACATCTATGGGAATTTAAAGGCTAAGCATGGAAAGAAATCAGACATGAAGCCCTTCATCTGGAATTTAGCGTGGAGTTACAATGAGACACAGTATAATGAGCACTTGAAGAACTTACTTAGATACGACAGTGGAGTATATGAGGATGTCATGAAGTCAAACCCAAGGAGTTGGTGTAGAGCCTTCTACAAGATCGGAAACCATTGTGAGGACGTGGAAAACAACTCCACTGAGTCGTTCAACAGCAGTATAGTGAAGGCAAGGGAGAGACCATTTGTCCCTATGCTTCAGATGATTGCAAGACTTGCAATGGTCCGTATAGCTAAACGGGATGTCAAAACTCATATGCACCAAGGCATATGTACTCCGTATGTGGTTAAGTATCTTCAAGCAGAACATGAATTGGCTTCAGAATGCAAGGTCTATAGGAGCACCAACAATATGTTCCTAGTGGAGCTTAGAGGTTGTTCTCACCGTGTGAGTTTAGATACGAGGACTTGTACCTATAGGAAGTGGCAAATAACCGGGATACCTTGTGAACATGGATATGGGGTTATTTTAGATAGGAAACTACAGCCTGACGACTTTGTCAGTCATTGGTTTAGGACAGCTACGTGGAGGAGAACTTATACGAATGGAGTGATCCCAATGAGAAGTGCAGGATTTTGGCCAGGTAGATCAGAGGCTAATTTAATCCATGTGCCTCCGGAGCCACCACAACCTGGAAGAGAAAAGAAGAAGAAGAAGGAGAAAAGAAAGAAAGGGAAGAATGAGTCTCCCCTCAAGAAGAAACCAAAACAATTGAAACGTGTTCAATTGTGTGGAGTATGTAAAGAAACGGGCCATAACGCTCGATTTCATAACAATGCCAATAAGGTTTGAGTTTGTGTGACAATAAGGTTTCAGTTTGTGTTCTTAAACATTATATATATTTTTGTTGAGCATGGAGTTTCTTTCAATGAATGCAACTACTTCACTGCATTTGAGAAAAACATCATTTGAGAACAACTTCACTGCTGGACATTTCTTTCGATGAATCACATGACTTGAGAGGAAAAAACCAAAAACTAGGCATGTGAGACAGTTAAAGAACCCATACTTTAGTCTGTCAACACATTCATTCAATTCTTTGTTTCTTAGTAAGACACACACATGGTTACAAACGAATCTGTCTTCTTCTCTGTTCAATGAATGCAAACCCTCCCTACACATAACACACTTACCAACTACAAACTGAACCAAACCAAAGAAAACAACAAATCAACCTAGTATTTTCATCAGACCAACCAATATCATAAACCCAAACACTCCACAAATCATCATTTTCTTCACACTTGATTTCTCTTCCGCCAATTCATCTTCAATCCTCTCAGATATCTCTTTCTCGAACTTCAATTGCATCCTATCAAACACGAGTTTCTCAAGCTCCATCTTCTCTTCAGTTATAGCTTTCACGGATTGTTGGAGACTCGACATTTGAAACCTCAATGCTTCAATCTCATTTGACAATGCTTCATCGACCCATTTGAATACATGATTGTCATTGACAAGCTTCTGTTCTGCAGCAAAAGCACATCGATAATACCTACGGTAAGGATTAGCATCGGATTTGGATATCAATTCCACGGTCTTGTGTCCACACCAACATTTCTTTGGCACACCCATGATTCTTCCTCCTCGTCGGGCAGTTGATGTTCCACTAGAAGATCCAGAGCTCATGTTCACAATCGTATTTCCAAAAAATCTGCAAAACCCAGAAAATCACCATGAAACCGAAAGAAGAAGAAAAACACGTAATCGATGATCTGCATTTTTCTAAAGAAATGTTGAAAGAAGAAGGAAAACACAAAACCCAGAAATCGATTATCTTCTAGGATTTCAATCACCAAGAAAGCTCTCAATAGACTCGTCTTCTTCTTCTTCCTCCTCCTCGTTCTGCAAAATTGAGAGAGAAATCGATTTTAGGGTTCTTCAATATCTCATTTGGGTCGGGTTTCGAGTCGGGTCACGGTTTAAGTCGGGTAACGGGTCGGTTCTGGTTTTCTATTTCGGTTCGTTAGTTTCGTATCGATTTCGAGTTAAACCAACATAACCCACCCGTCGTGTGTGTATAAGTCTGTAACTTTTAAAACGTGTGCACATAAGTGTTTAACTTCCAGAATATGGGGAAAGACATTGGGGTCTCAAAACTGTGTAGATCTGGAGTTATAAGTTTGTTTTTGGGGGGAAATAAATCGTCAGCCCTTTATTATTACATCAAACCCATACATCTTAACCAACCAAAAAAAAAGAGGGGTAACAAACAAAACTTGGCAATAAAAAGCAAAATTGAGGTTGGTTTCAGTGAAACACATACATCTCTTTCTCTATCACGAGGCCTCTCTAATAAACCATTTTTAAAACCGTTATATTTAACGAGATTTTCGAGTCTATTTGGTTGCATTTTGGTAAAATCATTACTTTTTCAACATTTTTTTCTCTCATCGATTGATCTATTTTGTCATTGATGCTAACTTATCAGCAACATCGTTTTCTGACAAGTTGTATTGTGTCTGTAAATAAAAGCCTATGGCTGCAATAATTGGAAGATTAGTACTACCTCTTTATTATACTACCTACCGGTGAAAATTCAGTTTTATATGACAACAATCATGAGAGGTGAACCCTTACATAAAAATATTACTTTGGTGTGTACATTTATAAAAATACCATTTTAGGTTGTCCATTTGCAAAAATACCACTAATTATGGATTTTAAAAGATTAAATCTTCCGACCAAAAAAAAAGAAAGATTAAATCTTAAAATTGTAAATCCTAAAAACGTTTTTACCCCTATACCACCAAAACTAAACTCTAATACAACATAATTAACCTAAACACAAATAATATAATGAATATATAGTTTTAAAAAAAATGGTATTTTTGCAAATATTTTAAAAATGTAGCATTTTTTAAAAGTGGCATTTCTTAAAATTTATTTTAATTTTTATGGTAAATTAATTAATTAATTATTTATGATTTTTTCACTTTTTACCATAACACTTTTGTATTCGTAAATGTCTACGTCTACCTAATTTAAAAATTAGCAAGTCCAAATATATATATTAAACGCGTATATTGGTAAGACAAACCCACGCGTAGCATGGGTACAAAACCTAGTTTGGTCCCATAAATAAATCAAAAGAGTTTTTAATCAATGTATTATCAGATTTTTGTTTTTATTCTTAAGTTATATACAAATTTGGTTTCTTATTTAAAAATAGTTTAGAGTTTGATTATTGTAAAAATAAAATTGGAGAACATTTTTATAGAATATATATTCTTTTGAAAATAATAATAAAGACTTACCAAATTTTTAAAAGAGATTTTGATATGTTTCACTACAAGAAAACAGACATTTAGCGTCAGCATAATTCGACGCTAATTCGACGCTAAAAGCCTTTAGCGTCAAATTAGCGTCGAAATCATTTTCGACGCTAAACCGTCGACGCTAAATTCATTTCGACGCTAATTCGACGCTAAATTTGCGTCGAAACAAATTACGACGCTAAATCGACGCTAATTCGACGCAAAATAGCATCGATTTAGCGTCGAACCATTTCGAGGCAACGTGACGATGCTACTTCGACGCAAAATAGCATCGATTTAGCGTCACAGTGTCTCGATGCAACGTATCGACGCTAAATCGATGCTATTTTGTGTCGAATTAGCGTCGTCACTTTCGACATGTGCGACGCTAATTCGACGCTAAATAGCATCGATTTAGCGTCGTTTATAATTTTTTTTTTTTTTAAATTATAAAAATATATTAAAAATATTATAAAAATATATTAAAAATTAAAAACATTATAAAACAAAATATGCGATACAAATGAAATAAAAATCCTAATCTACTCTTGTTGTTGGGTTCTTAGGTTAATGACATCTTCCCGGATCATCTCTTCGGATTCTTGCTCGAATTGCGTAGGACCGTCAGGTGGAGGAGGCGGTGGAGGAAACTGAAGCCCTTGCAAGGCAGTTGCTAATGCCGGATTATCCACTGCAATGATGTTAAAGAGACTGGTCATTGCTGAAAGGTTAGTCTCTAGCTGCGAAATCCTAGAATTAGCAGTTTCCAACTGCCTGGTCAATTGCGGCTGAGACAGACCCGCGGTGTAAGAATATCGAGCCGACGAACAAGCTGCTGGAACATCTCTGATGGATCCAACACCCATCGTTCGTCCTTTCTTCTTCGGTGCAACCTATAAAATAAAAATGTAATACAATAAAATTGTAATAAAAAATAATTTTAAATATATTAAGAAAATCTAAAAAATTACCTCTTCGTAAAGTCGATCCAAATCTTGGACACCCATCGTAGAGTGGACAGATTCGTCTAGCTCTGCCAGTCGTGCGTTGTACTCGTTGAACGTTCGTTCCGCTTGAGCGGTAACAAACGTCCCATCCTTCTTCCGATGAGTTTTCTCCATCACTTTAACCATCGGAGGAAGATCACCGCCATCAGCCTGTTAAACAAAAATAAACATAAATAAAACTTAAATATAAATTATATAAATATTTAAAATACAAGAAAATCAAATAAATTACCATATTCAGTCGTACTATGGCGTACGATGTTTGACCCGCACAATGCTTTGAAGGTCCATCTCCTTCGGCCACTGGCGTGAGACAGGCTATAGAACACTTCCCCGATTTAGCCACGAATGGGGATCCTCCCAGAACTGCACTAGACCCGACCAAACATCGGGATCCATCCCTATCGGCTTCGCCTCATCGCCTTTCGCGCGCCACGCCTTCTTCAAGTTACCGACGTAACCGTTGAGACGCTTTAGCGCCTTATGCTCGAACTCTGCTCGCACTTCGAAAGTACGAGCTTCTTCCCAATGCCACCCTTGCTACAAAAAATACGAATAATATTATGAATATATTTGAAATAAAATATTTTGATAATTAAAAATAAATAATATAAAAAGACTTACCGCCCATGATTCGAACCAAATATCCCGCACATGCTGCGGCGTCTGGCTCCAATTAGCATGGGACATAGTGAAATAGGCCGCGATGGCCTTGGTGACCGAACGCGATACCTTGTTATCGCTAAACCTGTTAAACAAGAATTTACAATGATCTAATTATAATTTGTAATTAAAAATTAAATAACCTATATTAGTAATATTGTAAAAGATATAATCATACCATAAAGTACCAGGAGGCCTCATCGGATGGAGAGTCCTAACCCGTGTCTCTCGTCCAGGTTGGCGGAGAAGCTCGGTAATCCGTATCATGAGAGGCGCGTTTGCCGGTGGCGGCTCTTGGTGGTCATCAGAAGGGTCTGCTGTGTCTTTTTCTGTCTGTGTCTCTGGCTCTGGCTGAGGCGGTGGCAGTGGCGGTGGCGGTGGCGGAGCTTGTGGTGTAACACGTGGTGGACCTCGTGGTGGACCTCGTAGTGGAGGTCGTGGACGATATGTTGCAGCTTGCGAACCCGACGCTGATCCTGATCCTGATCCGCGACGACCATCGTATCCAGGAATCGTAGCATCCTCGCCAAATAACTGTCCGTAGGAAGGTGGTGGATCCGCCTATAAAACCAAAAAAAATAATAAATAAAAATAGAAAACATATAAATTCATAAATAAATATAAAATTTGTAAAAATAATTCCAAAAATGCTAAAAAAATTTAAATTTTGTATATAAAATATGAACATAATTTGTAAACTTGTTTTGTTATTTTAACTTCAAAAAATTATTTTTATAAGCTCATAATTATAGAATATAAATGTAAAATTACTTATAAAATCGTTTTTATTTAAAATAAATATTTATTTAAATTTCTAAATTATAGATCAAATGATTTTTATTATATTTTACACAAATGTATATGTTTTGAAAAATTAAAATTCTTAAAATCATTTATTAATAATTTTCATAAATTCATGACTTTATAAATTTTATAAATACAAACAAATAAATTCTATTTACTACAAATCTATTTCAATTCCTATAAATCCAATTCAATTCCTACAAATCCATTCAAATTCCTAAAAATCTATTATATTTTCTACAATTTCCTAAATCAAACTTAACATAATATTATTAACAAAAAAAAAAAAAAAATTTACCATGTAGATCTCGAAGGTGGTGGAGAGGGAGAGAGAGAGAGGTCGCCGGTGGCGGAGAGAGAGAGAGAGAGAGGTCGCCGGAGTGTGAGAAGAGAGAGGAGATGGTGGCGGCGGGAGAGAGAGAGAGAGAGAGAGAGAGAGAGAGCTCGCCGAAGTGTGAGAAAGAGAGAGGAGATGGCGGCGGTGGGAGAGAGAGAGAGGTCGCCGGAAAGTCAGCCGAGAGAGAGAGAGGTCGCGGAGAGAGAAGGTTTTGAGTTTGAGAAATCGAAAATGAGGAAGAAGAAGAAGTCTGCAGGTTTTGAGTTTTATTACAGTATCTGACGCTATTTCGACGCTAATTCGACGTAATTAGCGTCGAAATAGCGTCAGATTTAATTAAAAACCAAATTATTCATCTTTTCCGGATTCCCACGCACAATAAATGGTTACCGCGGTTTTAGTGAAATTTTTTAATTTAGCGTCGAATTAGCGTCGAATCTGAAATAGATTCGACGCTAAATTGAATTGGTAAACCAAAACAAGTATAAAAAATTTTGGTTTGCCGCCTTCGGTTCAACCAAATTAATTGAATTTAGCGTCGTTTTTGCATCGGATAATACAAAATCCGACACTTTTACCATTCTATACATCTTTACCATGCTATTTAGCATCGATTTAGCGTCGAAAGCCTCTGATTCGATGCTAATTCGACGCTAAATCTAACAAATTCTGTTTTTAGGGTTTAGGGTATAGAAACCGCCACCTATACGAGAACTATCTTATCCTTTTCAATCTTTGTTACTACCGAATAATTAAAACTTTTGAAATTTTAAAATACCTATTTAGTTCTGAAATTAGTTATGATATTATATGTAAACTCGTGATTGTTGACTTTTAAATGTTTTATTCTATACCCTAAGTACCCAAAAATAAAATGTGTTAGATTTAGCGTCGATTTAGCGTCCAATCAGATCAATTCGACGCTATTTAGCGTCGAATTGATCTGATTCGATGCTAATTCGACGCTAATTCAGCTTATTTTTCTGAAAAAAAACTTAATAATAATAGAAAATATAGTATAATAACAAATTAATATTATCCGAAACAAATGAAATAAAAACAAAAATCCAAATAAAACACATGCATATGCTTCACTCCGAATCGTCATTTGAGTCCTCGTCATTCTCATCGGTATTTTCGTCACTCTTGTTTTCGAACTCGTCTTCCGGGTTTTCAGCATCGGTAGCCTCCGAAAGAATTTCAGCTTCTCGATTTTGCGGATCTATAAGAATGATGTTGTCTATCTCTTGTTCTGGAGTTGTTAGATCCACGGCAGCTTCATATTGCATAGGAGCGTCGTCGGATTCAACTATCATTCCTCTGGGCGCTATTGTAAGCACAGATAACCATGAAATCCCTGTTTTTCTGACACGTGGATATGGTATGAAACAAACTTGATCCGCTTGTGATGCAAGGACAAATGGATCGTACTTTGCATAAGAACGAGATCCGTTAACATCGATGACACCAAACTTTCCTACTCGAATCCCTCGCCCGAGAACTGGATCAAACCACTCGCATTTCAAAAGGGTGCACTTTAAGTTAACCAAACCAGGGAATTGCACTTGAACAATGTCTTGTATAATGCCATAAAAATCCGTGTCCCCCGCTCGAACTACCACACCATAGTTTGCAGTTGCTCTGTTTTTTCCACGTTCGAACGTATGAAACACATAACCTCGTGTAAAATACATTGGAGATGACGTAACTTTTCCCAATGGACCTTGGATTAACTCTCTAAACCATACAGGATATGACGTGTCTCCATAATCAACCTGGCAAATATAGTATGCACATTGTAAATATAATAAACACAAATTGTATATATAGGTTTTAATGGAAACTAGATATATATAATTTTGTTTTTAACTTACTTGAGTTTTCAACCATTTAGCAAAGTGGAGATCTTTACGTTTTTCAATCTCATCGGCGGATGCATTTGGGAAAGCCTCGACAACTTGGCGAATGAATTCACTACGAGAAAATATAGTTATAATAAATGTTTTCAAAGCATATCTAAGTACGAAGATAACCCTTTTGACATCAGTCCATAGTTGGTAATTATAATATGTACCTCAAAAATGGGGTAACTTCATCGCATTGTAAGAGAATATATGTGTGTGCACAATTGTAGTCTTCGTATGAGACCCAATCTTCTTCTCTTGTGATTCCGGCATGTCTACCAACTGCACAGAATATATCTGGGACATCTGAAACCGGATACGCTTGCGCGATGCCACCATCGTCGTACCTACGTGGAGCTCTTTTTCGTGTCCGGACAGTGGGAGAGAAGTAATATGAGCTGAAATGAGAGGTTTCTTCAGTTAAACTTCCCGCAACAATTGATCCCTCAACCCTAGCCAGGTTTTTTGCCTTTCCTTTTAAGTGTTTCATGAATCTCTCGAAAGGATACATCCAACGAAATTGAACGGGCCCCCCTAAATCGGCTTCGTGAGGAAGATGGACAGGAAGATGCTCCATAACATCAAAGAAAGATGGAGGAAAAATCTTCTCTAAGTTGCACAACAATATTGCGATGTTATGTTTTAGTTGTTGAATTCCATCTTCAGTCAGAGTTCGCACACACAGATCTCGAAAAAATGCTCCAACACCTAAAACCGAAGTTTAATATCATAAAAAAAAATATATAATTTTTCACACATCATTTGTTTAGATATTTATATATCATCATAGAAATTATACCTGCAAGTGATTCATGCACGTTCGTTGGCAAAAGCTCTGCAAAGGCGAAAGGCAATAATCTCTGCATAAACACATGACAATCATGACTCTTCATGCCAGAAAATTTTTTCCCTTGCTCTACCGACTTAGAGAGTTTTGACACGTATCCATCTGGAAACTTTACGTCGGTGGAAACCCAGTTGAAGAATGTTGATTTGCCTTCGTTTGATAATCTAAAGATAGGGACTGGAGCTCTACCATCTCCCGTGAGATGTAACTCAAATCTAGAGCATATAAGAGGCAAATCCAATCTAGACTTCACGTTGTCTTTAGACCTGCCTGAAACGTTTAAGATGGTATGCATGATGTTATCGAAAAAGTTTTTCTCAATGTGCATGACATCAAGATTGTGGCGCAATAGATGATCCTTCCAGTATGGTAGATCCCAGAAAATGCTCTTCTTATGCCAATTATGTTCAACAAGGTATCGATCTGGAAGATTGGCCGGGATATTAAGCCAGTTACCACCACGTTTTGCTGTATCCTGAGCTCCCCAAAAATCAAGTTGACCTTCAATTTGCTCTCCTGAAAGATATGGAGGTGGTGGGATACGTACACGTTTGTCCTTTGTGAATAGTCTCCTGTTCCCCCGGTACGGATGGTTCATAGGGAGAAACCTGCGGTGACAATCAAACCAACAAGATTTTCTACCATTTTTAAGTTGGAAGGCATCTGTTTCATTTTGGCAATACGGACATGATAACCGACCATGTGTTGTCCAACCAGATAACATTTCGTACGCTGGAAAATCGCTTATCGTCCACATAAGCACAACTCGCATGGTAAAATTATTTTTCCTGGAGTAATCAAAAGTCCGAACCCCATGAGACCACAACAAGTTCAACTCGTGAATCAGCGGCTGTAAAAACACATCAATAGATCTTCTTGGATGCTTCGGACCAGGGACTAAAATACTCAAAAATAAAAATTCCCTCTGCATGCACATATCAGGCGGAAGGTTATAAGGTGTCAATATAACCGGCCACAAAGAATATTGCCTGCCAGACATACCAAACGGACTAAAACCATCTGTACATAGGCCAAGATAGACATTGCGCTTCTCTTTAGCAAAATTAGAGTGTACCGATTTGAAGTGTTTCCAAGCTTTTGCATCAGAAATATGATGAACTTCTCCTTCAATAGTTGAATGTTCCGCATGCCACCTCATTGATGCAGCTGTTCGTTCCGAATGGTATAACCTTTGTAGCCTATCTGTTATGGATAGGTACCACATTCGTTGGTACGGCACTTTACTTCTACCAGCTCCTTGGGGCTTAAATCTTGGTTTGTGACAAAATTGACATTCCTGTAGATCTTCATCATCTTTCCAAAATATCATGCAATTGTCAATGCAAACATCTATCATCTGCGAAGGTAATCCTAAACTAGAGACTAGTTTTTGTATGTCGTAGTATGACTCAGCAGCTTGATTACCCTCTGGCAAATATTCTTTTAGAAGAGCTGCCCAATCATCCATGCAACTCTCAGATTGATTATGATCAGACTTTATTGTCATCATCCTAGATGTCAATGATAATTTAGACAGACCTTCCCTACAACCTTCATAGATTGGTTGGTTTGCAGAATCAAGCATATCATAGAATTTTTTTGCATCTACATTGGGTTCCTCAGCAACATCAGGAGTAGACATAACTCCAGGAAATGCATCGGTTACCATTTCTTCGACCCTATTATGCTCTAACCCGATATCATGATCATTTTCTATAACAAATTGATGCTGATCATATTGCTCATTTGAATAACCCTGATTCATAGGTTGGTAACTAGTACTACCCGAATAAAACCAAACATAATACTCAGGTGTAAACCCTCTATTAAATAAATGCGTACCAACTGTATCAATTGTCTGCGGTCTCGAATTTTTGCACTTCCGACACGGGCACACCATGAACCCGGTCCGTTGAATTGTAGGCACACTACTCGCTTGAGCCATGAAAATTTCAAGGCCGTTGAGAAACTCTTCTGAAAACCCTCCATTTTCATCTTTACGACGATACATCCAGCGTCTGAGTTCGTATATATCGCCCATTTTTCTAAAATTAAATTTTTTTTTTTTTTTAAATTTTTTTTTTAAATTTCTCGATGGTTTCTTGGTCTGAGGAAGGGAGGGTATATATAGGAGATTATAGCAGCGATTTAGCGTTGATTTTGCGTCGCAAATTTAGCATCGAATTAGCATCAAATAAAGTTGTGTCGAATTACCATCGACTTAGCCTCGTTTTTGCGATTAACAAAACCGTCGCTACATAAGTAGGTGAAAACGTTTTTAATATGGCACCTACCTACCAAATTCGATGCAATATTCGATGCTAATACGATGGTATATTTTTGACGCGAAAATAGCGTCGATTTAGCGTCGAATGGAGCCTCTAGACGGCATTTCGACGCTAAATCGATGCTATATAGCATCGATTTAGCGTCGATTTTATTCGTCCCTATATAGCATCGAAATAGCGTCGAAAGTTGCAGGAGACACAATTATGACGCTAATCCGACGCTAATTTAGCGTCGAAATATTTTCGACGCTATATTTCGACGCTAAAATCGGGTTTTCTTGTAGTGTTTGTGAAAAAAAATTCCCAAGTTTATATAAAAAAATGTAGTTATTCTTTTAAAATTCTTTTTACGCAAAACAATTTGAAACTAATAAAAATATTTTTTATTCAAAAGCAACAATTTTGTTTTTATGTGCGTTTTATTTATTAAATTTATTATTATATATAGTGTTTTAAAATATTAAATAATTTATTTGTATTCTAAATACTACTTAAGATATTCGGACAAGCCAAACTTAACATTTTTTTTAAACTCTAATGTATTACATTTTGATTTGACACATTTACATATATAAAATAATTAAATGGTAAAAATAAATTTTTAAAATTCATATTATTAATAAAAACGATATTATTGACCAAAAAAATTAACAACAAAAAAATCAACAACAATGTATATAATAAAATCAAACAACTACATATTTCATATTTTTAAAGATTATGATTTAAAATAAAACTACATAAATAATTTATCTGCATGTACACGGGAGAATCACCTAGTAATAAAATCAAACAACTATATATTTTATATTTTTAAAGATTAAAATTAAAAACAAAATTACATAAATAATTTATCCGCGTGTACGTGGGAGAATCACCTAGTAATACATTAATAGCTCAAGAATGTGAATTATATGATAGAAGTAAAGGTCAATCCAAATTGATCCTAGTTTACTTTCTTAGTTAATACTTTTATTTTTTGTCTAACTACTTATTTATATGAGAAATTGCACTCCATACTCACAGATAAAGTGATATTTAGGTAGATAACCATGGCACTATTTCATATACTGTGTAAACTTCCGTAAACCAAAAATACCCCTCTCAGACTTTGAATTCAAATTCCTACGCGTACATGTGTGTCAGAGAATCGATACACACATATGTATAGAGCAAGTGGTGTGTAATATATGTATATGACAGCCTGTTTCAGATATTAATGGTGTCTAAAAACATTAAAAAGGAAAAAACAATTCTCTCTCTCTCTCGCGCAGACCGTCGAAGCCTTCGTTTTGACGGGTGTGCGGCGGCTTCCTTAGCGCCGACACCGGTCCTCGTTTTCTCTTCATGCTTTAGTCCTTTGCCTTTGTCGGAGTTAGGTTTCCGGGAAGATTGACCTGATTCGAGCGTCTCCATGTTATCAGGGAAACCTGCTCTTAACCATGTTATTCATTATAACTAGCCATCCAAGATAAATATTAGCCGGCCATATGTTATTGTAACCGGTTTTAATGACCACCCGAGAACAACTAAGGATACGGTTGATGTGTCTGTCTCAGGTGGGGGAGAGAACGATGTAGATCAGTTGGGGCGAGGTCAGAGGGTAGAGCATGCTAAACATTATTAGTTTATCTACTTCTGTGTTATATGTACTGAATATATATTAACTTGTTTAAAAAAATAATTAGAGATGCAACAAAAGGTTTAGACATAACCTAAGTTAGTAGCTTACATTGTTTTTTTATTCTCTGTGGTGTAGAAGCGTGCAAGCTTCTCCAACCTGAACCTGTCGTCGGATGAAGTCTAGAAATGTGACGTGTGTTGTGGAGTTCTTTGAAGAACACGGCAAACCTCTTAACTCTGTTTGACAACTTTAACTGTATTTGACTGTTTGACTAATATTTGTTGTAACATATATCTATTAATTGTCATTTTGTCTCTTAACATTTCTTCTAGTATCTGATATACAAATTGGATCACACATGAACTTGCATTACGAGTCACATGTTATATTAAGAGTGGGTTTCTTAGTTTATTTTAATGTTATATTTATTAATTAAAATTTGTTAAGAACCTTTTAGGGATTCTTATCAATGGAGGTGTATTTATAAGCTTTTAAGGTTTGATGAAGTTTTTTGCCAACAGAAAAATATAACTAACACAAAATACCCCCTTTATAAAAGTATAAAACATTTTAAATATTTCTTTTTCAAAATATGAGATGTTTTAAAAAAATTATATATATTAATTCTAAAATTTTCTAATTTATATGACTATCTATATTATGTAATATCTTCCATGATTAACTGGATTGTTTTAAATTAATATTTAATTATGTTCATAGTACTTATCTTGCAAAGCAGACATGGGAGTAACAAACAACACCAACATGGTATAGAAAGAATATGCGGTTATATATTCTTACTGGTCCTTCTTCAAGTAGGAATTTGCTGTTAATGCTCTCAAGGAACTTCATTTCAGCTTAGTAAGATGCTCAGAAACATCCAGTGATCTCAAACGAACAAACCCTCTTGTTTTCATTTGAAATAATCAAACCTGGGAGGGGTTTTTTTCCAATGGTTAGGGTTTATGTGATTTTAACAACAACGGTCACAAATTAATAAATGGAAATAGGATCTAGTTCCATCCACATTTCGGAATTCCTACTAAACAAAGAGAGAGAAAGAAAAAAGATTTCACTACAATTAATGCTTGATCCCAACGGCTAGATTAATAGGAAAAATATGGAAATGTCAAATATCGGATCGTTTAAAGTAAATGGAAAATTACAATAGGCATTAAATGAAGATGGGATCCAAAAATGGAAATAAAAATCATAAACAACAATTCAACGGAAACATATAAATACATGAAACCCTCAACCTTAGTCAGTTAGTCGTCTTCACCCTTCATTAACAATGTCTGTCACAGTTTCCCTTCTTTGTCATAGAGATTTCTGTCACTTTGTCAACTGTGAAGCTGATTTTTGTGTTGTGTGTAGACAATGGATTCGAAATTGTGTCCGAGACATACAATCCGTTTCAAGAGATCTTCTCATCGTGATTCCAAGACGACGAGCGCGAGTCTGGCCTTGAGAGAAGAGACAATGTTTAAGAAAGCTTACGAGCTTTCGACTCTCTGCGACATCCAAGTCTGCGTACTCTATTACGGCCGTGACGGAGAACTCATCGAGACATGGCCCGAGGACAAAGCCAAAGTGAGAGACATGGCCGAGAGGTTTAGCCAATTAAGCCACATAGAGAAACGCAAGAAAAGCTCCAACCTTTTCGAGTTTCTAGCCAAGAAGATGAGCAAAGATAAGAAGGATGATTTCAACAAATTCACACGGAAACTCTTGGAGATGAAATATTCTTTGGAACGGCGTTTACCAATACTACAAGATCGTCTTGGGCTTCTTTTTTCTGATTGTGGTGGTATTCCTCCTAAACCATTGATCGATTCATCAACGTCGGTAGTTGAAGATCAGAGCCCTCAACGATGGACAGAATCATCGATGTATCCTCTCAGTGAGTTACCGATACTACAAGATCAGCTTCTTTCTCCACATGAGGTTTCATCCGATTGCGGTATTCCTCAACCATTGATTAATTCCTCAACGTCGCTAGTTGATGATGCTCCACATCAACAACAGACAGAGCCATTAGTGAATTTACCTTCGATGCCGTCATTGAATCATCATCATGATGAGAGCAAGTTCTCAATCTTTCTGTATGACCATGAAAACGGCAATTTCACTCAATCGACTTCAAGCTTTGACCAATCGGCTGTGATTCCGTTTAACAATATGAGTAGTAACACGACTTTACTTGGAGCACAAGGATTTGGTGGTTGCAACAACAACAACATTGTCGATCTTCCTCCACCTCTCATGCATACAAGCTTTGACCAATTTGTGTCTCCGTTTAGCAATCTGATGAGTAGTGCGGGTTTACTTGGGGCACAAGGATTTGGTGGCTGCAACAACAACATTGTCGATCTTCCTCCACCTCTGATGATGCAGACATTCCCTTCTTCTTCTTATTGACTAGGTCAAGATTTGTTTTGTTTCTATTTACCAATTGTTATAGATTCAGTATTTCTGTTTGCTATTATTGTTAGGCTCGTAGATTGAGTTTTGCACTTTAACAACAGTCTGTTCTCGAGCCAGATTATGTAATTTGTTTGTTTCCCCTACCTAAGCTTGAATGTTAAATCTTCGATTTTCTAAACAGGTCTTGCTTGGCTCCTCTATTCCATATTCCTTAATTTTTTAGTTTTATTTTATTTTATTTTATTTTATTTTTTTTGAATGAATTTAAAATTTATTCAATCAAACTGTTTTACATGAAATGCTTCTTTTTCATACGTTTAAACATTACAACCAAGTTGAATTCTAAGTTGAAAGCTCACGTTTGAGATCGTGTCGTAAGCCATCGTTCCATGACTTCCATACGTGTTGGTTCCTCTGTTTTGAATCCGGAGTTGATACACCGGTCAACTCCGGTAAATTAATTTTTTAGTTTTAACTTTATACACCGGTCAAAAATATAACTCAAGTGTTTACTGTACTAACAGTGATGATAATGAAGAGAGTAGGCGAGTTAAAATCGATCAAAGAAATCAAAAGTTACGAAATTTCAATATGGTTTAATGAAAAGTATATCAATGAAAACTCAAACCACTCTAATTTGCAAAAGACAGAAGAAAAAAAACGCAGATCATCAGAACGAACCAACCATGATGAAATATTTACGAGGTTTGGATCTCATAGATATTGGGCAGTCTTGGCCTTGAATTCTTCCAGCAAATCACCGATGCTCTTCACTGAGTGGGCTGCACTGTCTTCTTACTTGCTTGAAAAACTATTTCTCTTCTGTGACCAGAGATGGGGATCTTTGGTCTCAAGACTATCAATTGTCATTTTATCACCTAGATCTAGAGAAGAATAATCATTTATTTCCTAGATCTTCAAAGGATCACTTGTATCATTTTGGGGGACGAGTAAGTTATCCTTTACCGATCAATCCTAATATGATCACCTAAGTACAATATGATCAACGAAGCTCACTCATTGAATACAATATGAATAGCAATCTAAGCTATATGATAATATATACTTGACAACAAATTTCAGATGCTTATCATAGTCGATTGATCCTGGTCAGATGGTATTTACTCTGGTGGTAGCCAAAATCTTGTGTCCCTCAACTACATGTTACAAGAAGATAAGTTTGCAGAGTTTCTTAAGTACAAATGCAAGAATGGAAAGCCCTGCAAATATTTGATCAGCCACATCAAGTTTCCTCTAACTTATAACTTATAAGTCCTCTTCATAAAGAAGCTTTTGGTGGTCTTGTAAGCAGAACAAAGAGAAACAAAGAACACCACCATGTTATAATTGCTTATCGTGTTGAATGAAAATAATGTGAGATTTGGGTAAAAAGTGTGAAACAACTATCTTATTCTCCAAAGTGACAGATTTCCCGATCATTGACCTTACCTCTATACTGTTCTCTTCGAATCTTACAAGTAAGAAAGACAAAAGAATTCAAACCATCATTCCATACTTTGTAAGTGACACACACACACACAACAACAACAACAACAACAAATGAAACATCATTCAAACCACACTAAACATCATTCCATACAATCAAAAAGCTTTATAAATTCTTACGGGTCGTTTTAAAACAAAATGCAATTGCTAGTACAGTGTGCAGGTTGAATCTATACAAGTATTTAGGTTTCGTCCAAATCCAAATTCTATTGGGACTCTGTTTCTTCCACTCTACTAGAAGCGTAGCACACACATTTGTTTCAAGTGTTGTTCAATCAGAATTAATGAAGAGCTTTCAATTTTTCTCCATTTTCGTTGAAAACAAACCAAACTAGTAGATGGATCGGTCTTAAGAATCTAGGTCTTCTTAACAATTTCACTTTAATCCCATCCCATATTTCATTGTGGTAATCTCAGTAAACCACTCATTTTATTTTTCTACATGAGCTTATTAATATTAACTAATACAAAAAAGTAGAAATTAATCCAACGGCTAGATTGACAAGGGTAAATGGAAATTTCCAACTGGCATTAAATGAAGAGGAGATCTAAAAAAAGGAAACCAAATCCAACTAAACACAATACTACAATCGGCATTATTACTCCAACGGCTAGATTAACAAGGGTAAATGGCAATTAACAATCTGCATTAAATGAAGATGGGATCCAAAAAAAAAAACAAAAAATCAGAGACAAAACAATTCAACGAAAACGTATAAATAAAACCCTGAATCCACCTTAGTCGTCTTCACTTTTCATTAACATTGTCTGTCACAATTTTTCTTCTTTCTTTTAGAAATTTCCTTCACTACTTCTCAAATTTAAAGCTGGTTTTTGTGTTTTGTGTGTGTTTGTGTGTAAACAATGGATTCGAAATTGTGTCCGAGACATACAACGCGTTTCAAGAGATCTTCTCCTCGTAATTCCAATGGTAGTACTCTCACTGCTGCGAATACGAAGACGACGAGCACGAGTCTGGCCTTGAGAGAAGATACCATGTTTAAGAAAGCTTACGAGCTTTCGACTCTGTGCGACATCCAAGTCTGCGTACTCTATTACGGTCGTGACGGAGAACTCATCAAGACATGGCCCGAGGACAAAGACAAAGTGAGAGACATGGCCGAGAGGTTTAGCCAATTAAGCCACATAGAGAAACGCAAGAAAAGCTCCAACCTTTCCTGAGTTTCTAGCCAAGAAGATGAGCGACGAGAAGAAGCACGAATTCAACAAATTCACACGGAAACTCTTGGAGATGGAATATTCTTTGGAATGGCGTTTACCGATACTACAAGATCATCTTCAGCATCTTCTTTCTGATTGTGGTGGTATTCCTCCTAAACCATTGATCAATTCATCAACGTCGCTAGTTGAAGATCAGAGCCATCAACAATGGACAGAACCATCAACGAACCCTCTCAGTGAGTTACCGATACTACAAGATCAGCTTCCGTTTCTTTCTCCACATGAGGAGGTTTCATCCGATTATGGCATTCTTCCTAAACCACTGATCAATTCCTCAACGTCGCTAGCTGATGGTCCTCCTCATCCACGATGGACAGAGCCATTAGTGAATTTACCTTCGATGCCGTCATTGAATCATCATGATGATCAGAGCAAGTTCTCAATCTTTCTGTATAACCATGACAACGGCAATTTCACTCAATTGGCTTCAAGCTTTGACCAATCGCTTAACAATCTGAGTAGTACGGGTTTACTTGGGGCACAAGGAGTTGGTGGCTGCAACAACAACAACAACAACATTGTCGATCCTCCTCCACCTCTTATGCATACAAGCTTTGACCAACCGGCGTTTCCGTTTAGCAATCTGATGAGTCAGGGATTTGATGGCTGCAATAACAACTTTGTTGATCTTCCTCCACCTCTGATGATGATGCAGTCATTCCCTTCTTCTTATTATTGACTAGGTCAAGATTTCTTTTATTTCTATTTACCAATTGTTATAGATTGAGTATTTCTCTATTATTGTTAGGTTCGTAGATTGAGTTTTGCACTTTAACAAGAGTCTCTTCTCGAGCCAGATTTATGTAATTTGTTTGTTTCCCTTACCTAAGGTTGAATGTTAAATCTCCGAGTTTCTAAACAGGTCTTGGCTCCTCTATTCCATATTCCTTGTTCGTTTTAACTTTATCCACCGGTCAGATAATATAACTCAATGTTTTACTGTAACCATGATGATAATGAACACTCATTAGAATGCCCTTTTTCAAAAGAAAAAAAAAATGAACCTCACCTGAAAATGTTTGAGTCCAACAAACAAATGGTCTTAAATGTTTAGAGGAAACAAACTGAATAAGCTCGAAAGTTTATGAATACTTTAAATGTTGGAGAGAGAGAGATCTTTGTTGAGAACCTTAGCTATGTATTTGGGTGAGTGGTTAATTTTCAAGAACATGGTTGATTTTCTATGTTCTTCAGTACATGTGTGTTGATGCCAACTGCTATTTTGGGCAATGTTCAGAAGGAAAAAAAAAGCATAACTTTTGGGTAAAGTGAGTAAACTGTAACAACATGAGAAAGACTAGTTTCTTGACTACCCACAATCGGGTGTTGTAAAATAAAATAAAATTGTTGTAAAGATATAATGAGGTAGTTGAAATAGGTTGCTGATAATATGTGGCAAGTTTTGTGTTGTTAAATTACAATAGCCGTTTACGACAGAAAAAAGAGCATTAGTGTCACATGGCATGATATTGCTCGAAAATGCATAATGTGTAGAGCACATTCCTAAAAGGCGAGTGAAGCGCGCGCCAGACGATTTTCATGTGACTAGTAGTTTTTAGACTTTTTGAGATTTTTATTTCATTCTAATTTTTTTTGTCAACTTGCTGATAATAAAATAATTTAATTTTAAAAATAATTTATACCAAAATTCATCTTTTTTTTTTTCTATAAATAGATATTTGTTTTATTTGATTTGGATATAGAAAAAATGCATTTTAGTCTCCAATAAATTCTTTTTAACAATTTTAAACATTTTTAAAGAGAAATGGATCCCAACAATAGTTATTTTAAATCCCAAAATTATTTGAATTACCTTTTTAATTACCTAAATCCCAACAGTTATTATTTAGTTATATTATTTTTAGTTATTTTAATTTAGTTACGATCAATAATTGTTACTTATATAATCACAAAAAATATAAAAGAAATTAAGAATATCAAATAAAATTAGTAGGATAAAGTGTTGAATTTTTTAAAACAAAAACCATTGTAGAGGTTAAATATTAGATGGGTGTTGAATTATTATGTGGAAGAGAAATAAGATGATGTGGAGTACTGAAAATTGAAAAAGTGTGTTGATAACTCAAACCATAAAATCATAAAATACAAACCATAAAATCAAAGAACTTTAGTGGTTTAATTGCATTTAGTGGAATTAGAGGTTAAGAAAAAGTACAAACCATAAAATCAAAGGACTAAAAGTAATAAATCCATAAATTGATCAGATAATCGAAAATCAGTAAATACTAGGGGTGGGCAAAATATCTGAAACCGAAAAACCAAACCGAACCCGACTCAAAATTACCCGAACCGACCCGAACCCGATTTTCTAAAATATCTGAATGGGTTCTAAATATCTAAAACCGAAAAACCGAATCTGAACCGAAAACCGAACGCGTATCCGAATTACCTGAAATATAAATTAACTTAAAGATATTTATATTTACAGTTGGGTATGTTCATATAGGTTAAACAATTTGGTTTGTTTTTCGGTAAATTTGGGTATGATGAATATATTTTGATAATAATAATAAATTTAATTATTTATATTTTTTTTTTGGATAATTCGAGATAAAAATAATAAAATCGAACTAAATTCAAAATAAAAATTGGGTAGTTATGAATATTTTGAATAAATTTAAAATATTTTGGGTAACTTTTGAATATTTCGGATAACCGAATTCGAACCCGAATCCGACAAAAACTGAACCGAAACCGAACCGAACTTTTAAAATACCCGAATGGGTAGTATATTTCTAAAACCAAAAACTCGATAACCGAATTAACTAATCCGAAACCCGAACGGGTACCCGAATACCCACCCTTTGTAAATACCTTGAGAACTTGTCGTCTACCTTCGGGGTGTTAATCTTATAAAATCTTTTCTTATAATACCTAACCTCAACACCAGAAATTTTTCTCATATAACCCCATAACCTTTAATGAAATGGTAAATTACCAAATCGCCCTAAAAAAATTAATTTAATTAAAAAAAAACAAAAAAAAAACAAAATCGCGAACCTGTTTCATCCTTCTTCGTGTCTTCTTCTTCTTCGCGATTCCTGGTTTCCTTCGTGACTGCACATTTGTTGCCATATTTGTTCAATTGAAGCTCAATCCAGCAGCTTAGGATATCTGGACCTTAGCTGAATGAATTGAGGTGCGTTTAATTCAAGTTGGAAGATATCCAATTGGATTTGGGATTATATCCCATTATCTTGGATTGAATTGTTAGCGATAGTATATGGGATGGGTCGATAATATCAAGTAATCTAGACTCAAAGTTGTTCAATCGTAGAGGATTAGTGCATATTGGGGAATAATTGAAAAATGGAGACTTAAAATTGGTTATGGGTAAAACTGAGTACAACTTGGCACAACTTGGTAGAAATGGGTAGTACAGATTTATTGGAAAAACTGAGTAGAACTGGGTATAACTGGATACAACTCATATGACTGATTTTGTTATTTTTTTATTTTTTTTCAGGAGACAATGAGCACAAGCCTATATTTTGATTATGGAGGATATTATGTAAAGAACGGAGATGGGTATGAATGAATTTCAGCAGAAGATCGCATGTACTCACTATTGTTCAAGAGATTATCTACGGAAGAGATTAGTTATTCGATGTTATTGGAAAGTGTTTGCAAGAAAGTTGGGATATATTCAGCTACGATGAACTGAAATTGAGTTTCATACCATTGGACACGAGACCTTTGAGAAAATCAATGTCTTGCAAAATTGTGGACCATTTTTTTTTACGCGATTAGAATGTCGGAATGGCGGAAAACTAGTAATATTAAATATGGAATGACATAATTTTAAATATAGGTACAATGTCGGAATGGTGGAAACTAGTAAACTAGTATTTAAAATATCGAAATGGCTTTTAATTTAAAATATAGCTTTTTATTAAATATATTTTAAATATTATTTGATATCATAAAAATTAAAATATGAAATGACATAATTTAAAAGACTTAATTTGTTATTGCACTACAATTTAATTTTTCAAATATAAGTAAATTAAAACTAGTTTTGAAATATAGTTGTTTATTAAATATATTTTAAATATTATTTGATATCATAAAAATTAAAATATGGAATGACATAATTTAAAATACTTAATTTGTTATTTATCTACAATTTAATTTTCCAAAGATAAGTAAATTTAAAACGAATTGTCGAATACAAATTTCACAATCTTCCATGTATCACATTACACTTTTATGAATGTTTTGATAGTATTGGTTACCTTATGATGCAAATACTGACAGGAATTGTGATATTCAAAATATTATGACATGGTAACTAAAGAAATATGTTTCTATTAACAAAAATAAGTTGTAAAACTAAAAATTTCTTTTTCATAGTACGGTAAAACTAAAAATTATCTAAATCACCAAAAGTACAACTATGAACAAATATGCACAACTAAAAAATTGGACAAAACTAAGTGTACCTTGGTGTTACTAACTGTTAAATGACGGCGCACATGACTTAATTAGGTGTCATTCTCTGATTCCGGCGACAGTTTCCGATAGTTTCCATTGGGTATCCGTTTCCATTTTCGATTACGAAACATGGGTCGTTGGAACCATGAGAGCGTCATATTAGGCGAGTTCGATACTGGGTCCAACAACATGATTCAGCTTGTAAGGCTTTAAACGTTCATAGTTTTACCCAGTTGTACCAATTGTACAAACAATTGGATATTTTAATGTTAAATGAATCGGTCCTTGTGGGGATCGACCTGCACAGAAGAAGTGATCGATCCACTTTTGAATAATGTATAATGTCTTTCACGTATGGATAAACAATGGGTTTGCTTCAAACTTGTTTTGTATTATAATTCCCTAATGTTTGTATGACTTTATAATTCCCTAATGTATGTATTATATTTTGCTTCAAACTTGTTTTGTATTATAATTTCCAATTTGCTTCACAGTTTTACCTAGTTATACTAGTAGTACAACTAAACGTTCACAGTTTTACCAAGTTGTACCAGTAATACAAACAGTTTTTCACAGTTGTACCGAGTAAATCTAATTCAATTTTTAGATTCATGGAATTTTGATTAAGGTGTCTCGCTATTTTTTTTTACAATTACATGGAATCAAATTGAAAAAACGAGAGCACGATTCAAATTGGATAATGCCAATCCATGAAATAAAACATTTATAAGTAGTAAAAGAAATGGAAAATCTCATAAATTTGTCACACACAGTCTGTAAGACTTCTAAAATTCTACCATGAATTCTTTTATGGTGAAACCCAATTATGTGGTAGTGTTGCTGGAAATCGATAACGAGATCGTCAAGAACCCAGATAAAAGTGACATCGAAAAAAATAATGTATGGGAAGAAGAAGAAAAAGAAAAAAAAAGAAGGAAGAAGAAGAAAAAGCACAAAGAAGAAAGAAGAAGAATGAATAAAAAGGAAGAAGGGAGAATAAGGAATCAGAAGAAGAAGAAGAGCGAAGAAGAACGAAGAAGAAGTAAAGAAGAATTAGGAATTTCTGTTAGAGATTTCTACTTTATTTTTAATTTTATTAATTGATTTTATGAGTTGGATCTGTAAATAATGAGATTTTAGTTTGGTTGTTATGTCATTTTTCTTATTTTTACATTAAAAAGTAAATAAAAAAGAAATTCACTTTACTGAGGTTTATTTGATATTTCGAGTCAATTTTTCGGGTTATTTGAGGAGTTGATTCCTACCTGCGTCTTCGTTCGATCTTCCGAAACACAAAACCCTAAAATGCGATCTTAAACTGAGTAATTGAGCTTGTCTCTGTGAAATCCTCTGTTCAATTTTCGGTAAACTGATTTGATGGAGGAAAGCAATCCAAAAGAGAAGCGACTATGCACCAAACTCGACAAATGGCTTGCAAATCACTTCAGGGCAAGAGGAAGAGAGGATTGGGTAAGCAAATTACCTGACTCTTTGATCACTCAGATGATCTTGTTTCATCTTCCGACAAAAGATGTTGTTAGGACTAGTGTTTTGTCCGACAGGTGGAAATCGCTCTGGCTTCTCACTCCCTCCTTGGATTTAGACGCTAATCAATTCCCAGATTACAATGCCTTTGTTAGTTTTATGGAAAGGTTTCTAGATTTCTCTAAAGAGTCTTCCTTTCACAAGCTTAAGTTAACCATTAGGAGGGATGAGAATGATCAGTCTTGTGTCAATCAGTGGGTAGACTCTGTGGTTAAGCGTAAACCGAGTCATATCGATGTTGAATGTATTTTGAAACGGAAGTTTATAGGGGAAGAAGTGATGTCCTTAGGCCTTTATGTATGCAAGATATTGGTATACTTAAGGCTCAATCGGGTTACAATGGGTAATTTCGAGTCGGTTTCTTTTCCTCGACTCAAGATTCTGCGTTTAGAATACAATGTATTTGCAAATGACGCGGCTTTGGAGTTACTTGTCTCGTCTTCCCCGGTTCTTGAAGATTTGAGCATTGTTAGAAGTGTTGATGATAATTTAAAGGTTTTACGACTGAGCTCTCAAATGATAACCAGTCTCGATATACAGTATTATTATTTTGAGGATGGTAACGAAATGGAAGCTGATGCTGGTTTGCTTGATACTAAAGACTCGGGGGTTTTAATCGATGCCCCTAGACTCAAGTTTTTGAATTTTGAAGATGGTATGTCAGAGACTAAAGTCATAAGCAATTCGGGTTCTTTAGCCAAGGTCAATCTTATTGGGGCCTTTGATCTGGAAGAATGTTTTGATGTGGCTGACTTACCGAGGCAAAATATGATTCGCAATTTCTTCGCCAGTATCGCGGGAGTTAGGGAAATGGTGATCTCTTCCCATACATCAGAGGTATTACATGTCTATCAAATTCATATGTATATGATGTTCTTTCGTGACTTTTTATTCTAAATCTTCTTATTTTGTGGAGCAGTACCTCTATTATAATACGCAAATAGAACCGCTACCGTAGTTTTGCAATCTCTACTGTTTTGAAGCAGAGCTTTCTTCTATAGCCTACCTGGAAATGCTGCCGAGACTTCTTGAGAGCTTTCCTAATCTGAAATCACTCGTCATAGTGGTGGTGATGACTTGCACAACCCCTAGAATTTAAACATAAATAAATGTGTTGTTCTCTACGTTTTCATTCATGTGGTGTGTTTATTTTTTTATTCTAATAGGAATGGGGTATGAACAATGAAAGTGAGCAAATAACACTCTCATCCGTGCCTCGGTGTTTGGTTTCATCCCTCGAGTCCGTAGAGGTAAAAAGCATATTTCATGGATTTCCTGCTGAAATGGAAGTGGCAAGGTACTTTGTTGAGAACTCAGCAGTACTCAAGAAACTTGTTCTGCATTTGAGTTGTTACATGCTAGCACATGGGTGCGGTGTCTTTCTGGATCTACTTGCATTGCCCAGACGATCTAGCACTTGCCGAATCGTATTTGCTGACCGATAAATGAAAAACTATTAGGTATATATAGGCCTATGATCAGATCGAGACTAACATTCTTAGCTCGTTTCTTGTGTTGGAATTATATTTTGATTTTGTTGAATTTCTATGATGTTGATGTCATCTTTGTGAGCTTTGTCCATAGTGGAATATATGCCTGAACACGCTAACAAAAACCGACCATTGTTGTAACCCCTTGACCAAGGAAATTACCAAATGTTGTCGGTACCAACAACAATCTGGTGGTTTACTCTTTCACCTAATCCAGAAGATATTTTGCTTCTTCATCGTCTCCTTGTCTCTCTGTTGTTTTATTACTGTAAGCTCTCATTTCCTCTGGTTCGACACATCCAATTTTTGTCGGAGTCACACTCAACTGTCGTAGCCCGGAGATAGATTCACGGAGCTACGATTCAAGTCATGTAAGTTTGTGTTTCATCTCTCTGCGGTTGATTCGTTTTCTTCCTACTCTCTTTGTTTTTACGTTTTTGTCTGTGTATTGAGTAAACCGAATCCGACCGAAAATCTCTTTTAATATGTGAATCCGGTTTATTGAACCGGCTCTGGAAAAATTCACCTTGACTGCTTTTCACTATTGTTATGAGCCTTTGTCCAACTTATGGGCTTTTTGGCCCATATATCGTGCAACTGCAACATTCGCGATTCCCCCTTTTGCCATTGCAATGAAAGTTTCTAAGCTTTTTATCTATAAATCAGCCAATGAAAAATAAAATAAAAAGTCACTCTACAGTTGAATTTAGGTGAACTCTCTTTTCCACGAATTCTCTAGTTTTCTTTTTTTCGCACGACACAAAAAGTAATAACGATTGTTTACGGATAGAACAATACACAATATCCATCTCATTTTCTGGTACATTTCTTTTCCCATTAGTTTCTGCTAGCTATTATTTTCTTAATCATATAAAAATCAGCGCAAAAACTTTTCATTACCTTAGTAAAATATGATTGGAAAAAGCCACAAGTAAAAGTAATTGATCATGAATATTTCCTTTGGAAATAAAAATAAGGCTATGCTAATTTTGATAATGAGAGGTGAAATTTGTTAATTGCAAATTTGAAACTCAATTAATTCATTAAAGAAGAACAATGACTTAAATAGTCTTAGAAGAACATCATGAACCAGAACATGAACAATTACTCCTAAAAAAGTGGCAAACGTGATCTAAACATAATATCCACATTTGACTAAAACTAGAAACAACGAAATCTCTAAATAATAGGACGAACTAAAACATAAGACTTAACATTCTCTCCCGTAAACTAGACAATGTACTAGTTTAGACTTGGTTTTTCACCCACTCCCAACTTCTTTCTGAACTCTTGAAACGTCTCTAACTTAAGTGGTTTGGTGAATATGTCTGCAATTTGATCTTACATGCCACAGAACTTCAGCTGCACCGCTCTCTCATTCACCAAGTCTCTCAAGAAATGAAAACGAACATCAATGTGCTTGCTCTTACCGTGCATCACCAGGTTCTTTGATAACTTAATGGCTGCCCTGTTGTCACAAAATATGACTGGATTTGGACTCCCATCATAACCGAACCTCTTCAGAATTCGTTTCATCTATACCAATTGACATGTACAAGCTGCAGCCGCAATGATCTGCCTCCGTCGTGCTCAATGTGACAATTGGTTGCTTTTGAGATGACCAAGCTACTACCGCATCACTTACACTACAAGAAAACAGGCCCATTTGCGAGACGAGTTGTAGTCGCAAATGACTCGCAAATGCCATTTTGCGAGAGATTTGCGAGTAAATTTAAATTGCCGCGAGGGCCCAGTCGCAAATCATAAATCGTCGCATTTCCGCCGCAATTATGGGTTTGACGCAAATTCGACGCGATTATTTGCGACGTGATTGCGTGTGATAATTTAGCGAGGAATTTGCGATTTCTTTTTATTGCGGGGAATTTGCGAGTTCTCTTGTTTGCGTGGTTTTTGCGACTGTTTCTTTTGCGACGAATTTGCGTCGTATTATTTTGCGACGTATTTGCGTCTAGTAGTTTTGCGATGTATTTGCGTCTATTAAGTTTGCGAGAAGTTTGCGTCTATTAAGTTTGCGAGAAGTGTGCGAAAGTTTTGCGGCTAAATATTTGATCCGATTTTTTTTTATAAAATATTGGTTTTTAATTAATTTAATTGTAAAAAAATATTTAAATGATCAAATTCAAAAAAATTCATTTTATATATAAAACCGAATATATAACAGTAGATGTTACAAAAAAAAAATCCGAATATTTACGAAAACAAAATAAAACTAATTCGAGTTCATATCAAACAATCCTGAAACAAAATCGTTCGATGTTCCGGATGTACCGTCTCCTCTTGTCGTTGTTGCTGCTTCCTTCTTCTTCCGCATCATCTCGGCAATTGTTGGATTCGTTGCCCCAAGTACCGCAAACATTTCGTTGAAGCTGTTGGACTCCTCCTTTAGCTTGCAATTATCCTCCTTTAATGATTTGATCTCTTGTTCTGCGAGCTCCAACTTTTTGTCTCTAATGGGATCAGAAGCGTAAGACGAAATCGGACAATAGGGAACTCCCTCCTCATCAATCGGAATAGAACCCGTAAAAGCCATCTTCCCCTTTTTGGTACGAGGAGCAAGCTGTAAAATAATAAATTTAAAAAAAAAAAAAATTAACTAAACTGTGTAAGTAATAAAATTATAATCAAAATTTTCTTGAAAAATGAGAATTTTTTTACTTGAGAGGCGATGCAGTTTATTTCCACCGGAGTTAACTCTAAGGGTGTACCATCAGGAGTAGGTTGCGATGTGATTTCTGCGACTCGAGCAGTCACATCACCGTGTAACTTCTCCACCCGTTGATCAACCCACGTCCCGTCTCCGCGTCTATGGGTCTTCTCCCAAAGCTCAGGCATTGTAGCAGGAGCTCCTTTGTCTTGTGCCTAAAAATTAAATTAGGTTAAATTGAAAAAACTTATAATTTAACCTATGTTAATTTGAACAAACTTATAATTTTAATTTTACTAGAAATAAAATTAATTTAAATGAAAGTTAACTTACGATCCGCCGTGCTTGTTCCTCAAATGATAATTGGCCCGAGACATGCTTAGACATCTCCACCCCGTCAACTTTTGTGCGACGGGCATTTGAGCATTTTTGGCTTGTAACTTTGGAATCGGGCAACTGCCAATACGCGACGAGACCATTCCAAACATCCGGATTAAACCAACGCGGCATACAATACTCTGGATCGGGATTTTCCTCCCATTTTTTCTTCCATCGGCCAACCTGATCGGAGAGACGTTTCTTGCCTTTCTCCTCGAATTTCTCCCGGACTAGTGTGTTGATTTCATAATCCCAATAGTATTTTTGCTACAAAAAATAAATAATAAATAAATTAATAAGGTTAATAAATAAAAATAAACATAATAACATTAAAAAATGGACGAATTCAATTACCGCGAAAGTCTTATACCACCTATTCCTCGTCTCCCCATCAACCTTTTTCCAACTCGGGTGAACCATTTTGAAGTCCCGCTCAATAATCTTCCTAATAGTCTTTCCAACGACACCTTTTGAGAACCTAATAAAATTCAAAATTATGTTAGAAAGACTTAATTGAAAAAATATTAATCATATAATTAAAAAAATATTATTCAAATAATTAAAAAAAAATATTATTACCATAAAGCTTTTCCTATAGGATTTGGCTCCAATCTCGTTAGTTTCTTTCGTGCGGGACTAACGAGAAGCTCCTCTAGTGTCATTTGGTTGCACCGTTCAACTTCTTCGTGGCTAAGACCCTCGGCATTCTCCTCCGCATTCTCCTCGTCATTGACCTCGGCATCCTCGACATTGTCATCGTCATTCTCGTGAAGTTGTGGACGATGATGACCCGGTTGCGTCTCGGGAACAAAACTCGGGATAGTAGGAGAGGTTCTCGAACGTTGTTGATTAACTCCTTGCGGGAAAGGCGTATTTGAAGAATTTAGATAATTGGTGTAGGAGTTGTTTGCCATCTACAATTAAAAAGAAAATATTAGCAAAAATTCCAATGTAAAATTCTCGGATATTATAGTCCACAATGGACGAAGAATCGGTTGAATGGGTTGATATTTTCATGTCGTTTTCTCTAGTATTAGCAAAACGAGATACCAACTCTATTACACAATAAAATTATCCTTAACCATTGATCACCAAGTCAAAACCATTATTAAAATCCGTTAATCCGTTTTTCTTTCATCACAAAATGCATATATAAATCCGTTTTTTTTTCATCAAACATATAAAAATCCTAACATCAACATTATCAAAAATCCAAAAATCCTAAAATCCTAACATCAAAAATCCTAAAATCCTAACAAAAACCACCAACATCAGAAGCAAACATCATTATCGCGACTATAAACGACAAATCCAACGAAAAATCAAATGAAATTTGGGTTCTAAAAATCGACAAATCCAAGGAAAAATCTCTCCCCACACGAGAGAGGAGACACACGAGACAGAGATGAGTAGAGAAGGAGACGAACCGAGTGAGAGACAGAAGCAGAGAAATTGTAAGTTTGACAAAATCCTCAAAGAAGAAGCTCGATACAGAGAAGAAGAACGAGAGAGAGAGAGAGAGAGAGAGGCTGTTCTGCGACTGAGTGAAATTTTTTTTATAAATGGTTTTAAATCGTCGCAAACACGTCGCAAACCAAACGCAGATTTACCCTAATTTTTTACCCAACCAGATTTTTTATAACTTTACTCGCAACTCCGTCGCAAACTAGGCGAAAAATAATGAAATTTTTTGTATTACCGCCACAAATCGTCGCAAATAAGACGCAGAGAAAACGAAAATAATTAAAAAAAATTTGTTACCGCGACAATACGTCGCAAATCAGCCGCAAACGTACAAAATAAACAAAAAATCAATCATCAAATTTTTTAAAAATCTTTAAATTTAGTCACCATATAAAAATCAGTTATTCGTTTTACTCGCAAAAACCACGCAAAGTTTATAATTCACGCAAGTTAGACGCAAACTATTAGTATTTGTGACGGATTAGCATGGTTTCGAAGCTTATAAGAAGCAAAAACGAAGCAAATTAGATATAGGGTAAATTTAGGGTTTAGGGTTTAGAGATCAATCATACCCTATAGCAAGCTAATTAAATAAGTGTTTTAATGTAAATTGATAGTTCAAGCTAAATTTAAAGCATATATATAAAGAATTCGAGAAATCATAAAAAAAATTCAATTGAATATAGTTTGTTGATATAGTTACATGTACATTCATATGAATGTATTCATTAGTTGAACAATAGTGTTGTTGCAAAATTTTGTTATCAACAACGTTTGATCGAACAATATAAGGGCAATAATTACTAATGATTAATAAACACACGAGAAGGTATTATGAAACTAACAAGAATCACAACATTTTAGGGTATAGGGTTTGTAGTTTTGCCGCAAAGTAGTCGCAATTTTGTATTGGTTTTGCGTCGGCATTGATAATGCGACGCAAATTACTAGCAATTTTGCATCGGTTTTGCGTCGGTATGGATACGACGATGCAAATTAGTCGCAATTTTGCATCGGTTTTGCGTCGGTATTGATTTTACGCTGTAAATTAGTCGCAATGTTACATCGGTTTTGCGTCGGTATTGATACTACGCATATATAAAACACACTTAACATTAATTATATAAAACACACTTAATTAACATTATTTATATATAAAACAAACTTAACATTATATATATATATATATACTCGATCCACACATTACATAACACTCGTCTCTCAATTTTCTTCTTAATCGTCCACATCGTGCTCGGAAACGTATGTCTCTCCATTTTCGTCTTCTTCCTCATCATCAATTTCCTCGCATTCAGCAAACTCATTAGAATTCTCTTCACCTTCAGAATCCTCGAATATCACTTCAAGTCCCATATGTAGCTGGTCAATTCTGGTCAAATCATTGTTCGAATCGATTGGAATACAAACTTCTTCTGTCCTTTCAGGTTGCACAGGAGGTTGATCATCATCACCATCAGCTAAGCCCCCCACAAGTCGGCCCTGTGGGTTAACTTTAATAACGGATAACCAATTCTGATCACGTCAGAGACGAGGACGAGGGTAAGGAATAAAAACTACTTGCTCAGCTTGAGATGCTAAAACGTATGGCTCGAACTTGGCGGTATAACTCCGGTGTCCTTGTACGTCCACAACTCCAAATTTGCTGGATCTCACTCCGACCCCGATCGTTGGATCAAACCAATCACAACGAAATAAGACACATTTAAGATTCAACATACCAGCATACTCAACTTCAACAATTTCTTTCAAGATACCATAGTAGTTGGTTTCGCCAGGGACATGGATACCATAATTTGCAGTTGCCCTTCGTTGTCCATGGGAAAATGTATGGAAAATGAATCCGCGTGTACAATACATCTTAGCGATTCTTATATCTGCGATAGGTCCCATCACGAACTCATGCACCCATAAAGGCCAACTTCGCCTCGAGTTCTTCATCACCTACAAAACCAAATTCATTTGATTATTAGCCTCAATGTAACATTACTTATATATAGGTATATGAAAAATATGCTTGGTTACCTTATCTCGCATCCATCCAACAATATCACGTTCTACATATGATCTCACTTCTTCGTCGTTTAGACCCGGAAATACATCACGTATTTGCTGTTCGAGCATCCTGTATACCACATATATAGTTATAATTATTTTATTTTATATGGATAAAAGAAGTTATTTTCAACTATATATACCTCTCATATCGTCGAAAGTAGTCACAGTTTAGCAAAATATATGTATGAGCTGCTTGACAATGCTTGTAATCACACCATTCTGTTGCCGTAACTTTGCCACCAATTCGGCCTATATCCGAGAAAACATCAGGTACACCTTCTAAAGGATATGTACGCCCAATTCCACCATCGTCGTAGCGTGTACGACCTGTTTTCTTGGTTTTCACGGTTTGACTGAAGTAGTAACTCGAGAAGTTAGATGTCTCCTCAGTCAAACTTCCAGCCACAATTGATCCCTCAACCCTTGCGAGATTTTTTGCTTTCATCTTCAAATGTTTGAAGAACCTCTCGAACGGATACATCCATCGAAATTGGACAAGTCCAGCAAGATCTAACTCATGAGGTAAGTGGACAACCAAATGTTCCATCACATCAAAAAACGAAGGGGGAAATATCTTCTCTAAGTTGCAAATAATAGGTGCAATGTCTGAGTTTAACTTTAAGATATCGGTTTCTGTTAATGTTCGCGCACATAAGTCCCTGAAAAATGCTCCGATACCTGAAGTGATAATTCTCTTCGTTAATTAGTCAATTAAAGTAACAAATAAATATATATTTAAAAGTACCTGCTAGTGCCTCGTGTACGTGATTCGGTAGAAGCTCCTGCAATGCAAAAGGTAGTAGTCGTTGCATGAATACATGACAATCATGGCTCTTCATACCAGAAATTTTTTGTCCTTGCTCGACACACCTTGAGAACGTTGACACATATCCATCTGGGAACTTGACATCATCCTTAACCCATTTAAATAAAGCATTTTTTTGCTTCAGATGACAGTCGGAAACTAGGAATCGGTGCCCTACCATCGCTTGTTATATGCAACTCAGGTCGTTCACATATAGCAGGAAGATCCAAACGTGATTTGACATTATCTTTTGTTTTACCCGGAACATTCAACAATGTGTGGGTGATATTCTCAAAAACATTCTTCTCAACGTGCATGACATCCAAATTGTGTCTTAACAGATGATCTTTCCAGTAGGGCAGCTCCCAAAATATACTCTTCTTATGCCAGTTATGATACTGTCCATACCCACTAGGCATATTACCGGGGAGACTTTGCCAATTACCCCCAACTTTTGCAGTGAATTGGCCACCGTATTCATCTATCTGTGCTTCTAATTGTTCTCCTGAAAGATAAACCGGGGGGGGGGGGGGGGGGTAACTTTCACGCTTTTATTTTTGGTGAACAACTTCCTGTTCTTTCTATAAGGATGACGTATTGGCAGAAAACGGCGATGGCAGTCGAACCAGCAAGATTTGCGTCCATTCGCTAATTGAAATGCATCAGTCTTATCTAGACAGTAGGGACATGATAATTTTCCATGAGTTGTCCATCCAGATAGCATCCCATACGCTGGAAAGTCGCTTATCGTCCACATAAGCACTGCTTTCATGTTGAAGTTCTGACGGTTTGATGAATCAAACGTTTGTACACCGATATGCCACAACTCTTGTAATTCGTGGATTAGAGGTTGCAGGAAGACATCAAGAGATCTTTTTGGATGCTTAGGCCCTGGTACCAGAACGCTGAGGAATAAAAATTCTCTATGCATGCACATATCCGGAGGTAAGTTATAAGGGGTTACTATGACTGGCCACAACGAGTATTGCCGACCAGACATTCCAAACGGACTAAACCCATCAGTGCAAAGACCCAAATAAATATTTCTATGCTCCTCAGCAAATTCAGAATGTACCGTGTTAAAGTGTTTCCACGCTTTCGCATCTGATGGATGAGAGATCACTCCTTCTTCACTAAAGTGTTCTGCGTGCCACCTCATTGCCCCAGCTGTCTGCTCTGATTGGTATAATCGCTTCAGCCTATCCGTTATCGAAAGATACCACATACGCTTGAACGGTACCCTCGTGCGACCACCCGTTTCCTTATACCTTCGTTTCCCGCAAAAACGACATTCCTTCAACTTCGCATCATCTTTCCAGAAAATCATACAGTTATCAATGCAAACATCGATCATCTCCGACGGTAAACCAAGACTTGCTACCAGTCTCTGTATTTCATAGTAACTCTCCGCTGAGTTATTACCCTCCGGCAAATACTCATTAAACAATTCAGTCCATTTATCCATGCAGTTTTCACTAATGTTATATTCGCTTTTAATTGTCATCATCCTAGATGCTAATGACAATTTTGAAAGACCTTCTCTACATCCCTCGTAGATAGGTTCATTAGCAGCGTCTAACATATCGTAAAACTTTTTAGCACTCGGGTTCGGTTCTTCAACCGTATTATCACTAAATGAGGCAGTAGTTTCATGAAATGCATCAGTAACCATATCATGAAACCTATTCCCATCACTATTACCATATCCATATTCATTATAATCTTGATGCTGATGTTGATAGTTATAATCATCATCAGCGCCATCTTGATTCCTATGATAACCCGTACTTGAACTACCAGGAACATTAACAACAAAATCCTCTCCATGCGAAAACCAAACATAGTAGTTAGGTAAAAACCCCCTCGTAAATAAATGCTTCCAAACAGTGTGTGTATCATGTTGATCATAGTTCTCGCATTTATCACAAGGACAAAAAATAAGTTGTTTACCATTGTCCTGCGCGAATGATTGGTTTGTCGCCTTGGTCAAAAACTGGTCAAGACCATCTCTAAATTCTTTCGTCACTTCACCGGTATTTGGATCTCGGTGGTTGTACATCCATGCTCGAATCGTGTATATCTCATGATGTGAAGACATGATCGTTGATCGATAATATTAAAAACTTTTTCAAGAAAAACAATTTTTAAAAAAAAATTGCATAAAATGTTGTCGTAATATTTTTTTTTTTGGTGTCTCGCTTCTACTCTCCAACCCCTCGTTATTTATAGTGGATCAGAGTACTTTTGCTACTAATTTGTAACGCATTTGCGAAAATAATTTGTAACGCATTTGCTACACAATGAAAATTTACGTGAGTTTTGCTTGTTATTTGCGACTATATTTTAGCCGACAAACACGTCCGTATTCATTGAAAACGTGTTGTACCTAATTTCGACGCAATACAGACGCAACCGAAGAAAATATCTAGATGACGCAAATTAGATGCTAAATTGCGTCAAATGTGCGTCTATAACCAAGATTTCACAGAAAAATATCTTTCAACGCAAACTCGTCGTAATGTTGCGGCGATTTTGCATCTAAAAACATTAAAAATATCATTCACCGCAAAACCGTCGCAATATTGCTACACACTTGCGTCGATATATTAAAAAGACGCAAAAGAAACGCAAAATTGCGACTCTTTTTGCGACGAAAATAGTTCTCGCAAGTTTGCGTCTAATTGGCGTCTAACAATGCAAAAATGACGCAAATGAGACGCAAAGTTGCGAGGCCGAAAACTAGTCACAAATTGTCCTCGCAAATGGGCATGTTTTCTTGTAATGTTAGAATAAACGCATAACCCGATGTGTTATTTCTGTCCTCCACACACCCTTCATAATCGCTATTAGTGAAACCAACAATCTCTTTGTTTCCTGTCTTCTGATAAAAAACCCCAAAACCAACCGTTCCTTGTAGATATCTCAGAATTCTCTACGCTGCACTAAGATGAAGCTCAGTGGGTTTCGACATATACATGTTGATGAGACTGACAGCATACATCACATCTGGTCTTGTAGTAGTTAAATACATCAAGCTTTCGACTAACTGCTTGTAAAGAGATCCATCCACCTTCACGCCGTCATCGTCTCCATGAATTTTGAACCCAGGGATGATAGGATTCAAAACAGAGTTACTCTCTTCCATTCCAGACTTCTTCAGCACCTCTTTCACATACTTCTTCTGACTAACATATATTTCACTTCGAGGACGAGAAAATACTTCATCTCTCCCATATCCGACATATCAAACTTTTTCATCATCATTGACTCCTTAAACTCTCTGATCATTGTGTCATCATTTCCAGTGTAAATCAAATCATCAACATAGAGACTAATGATGAGAAATTTACCTTGTTTGTTGGTTTTAGAAAACAAGGTTTGCTCACTTTCATCCTTTTCAAAGCCCATCTCTCGAAAGTATGAGTCTATCCTACTAAACCAGGCTCTTGGTGCTTGCTTGAGTTAGAATAAGGCTTTGTACAACTTATACACTTTACTCTCTGCATTCTTCACCTCGTATCCCCTTGGTTGCTCGACATAGACCTCTTCTGTTAGCTCTCCTTGTGGAAACGTAGACTTTACGTCTAGTTGATAAATGGTTTAGCCTCTTTGTGCTGATAGAGCTAGAATCATTCTGACCGTGTCCATGTGAGCAACAAGAGCATACACTTCTTCATAGTCGATCCCATGTTCTTGAGCATAGACTTTTGCAACTAAACGAGCTTTGTATTTCTCAACTTCTCCATGTTGGTACAGCTTGGTTTTGTAAACCCATTTGACTCATATGCTCTTAGATCCTTGTGGCAAATCAGCGAGTACCCAAGTACCATTCTTCTCAATTGAACTTATCTTAGCATTAATGGCACGTCTCCAATTTTCACTCCTTACAGCTTCCTCAAAACTGACTGGATCCGCTCCAGCAAAGAAAGCAAATTGTACCAATCCATCAGCAAATAACGTGAATTGAACCAGTTCCTCTTCCTATTCTTCATCCTCGGTTCTAGTGACATAATCACGCATCCACACGGTGGCCTTTTCAGTCGATTTCCAGTAACTATCAAACTTTCATGAATATCAGCTCGTGTAACAGCTACCGGAGAGATAGCTCGACTCTCGTCAGCTTCACTTCCTCATCCCGCAGCGATCTCTTGGTCTGGTTCTTCTTTGATGTTGTCTTCATTAATTTTAGATTCGCTTTGTTCACCTTCCCATTCCAAATCAAGCTTGATTAACTCCTTGTAAATCACATCCCAATCCCACTTCTTCTCTTCCTAAAAAACAACATCCCGACTGACTCTAATTTTCTTGCTCAAAGGATCAAAAAGCCTGTACCCTTTTGACTCTGCATTTATCCCCATCAAGACACAGCAACAACACTTATCTTCAAGCTTTGTATGTCAAGCATCAAGTATGTGAGCATGTGCTATACACCCAAACACTCTTAAGTGTTTTACAGAAGGTGTAACTCTGCTCCAAGCTCCCTCTAGTGTTGCATCTTTGATCGAGCTTGTTGGACATTCATTGAGTATGTAAAATGCCCAATTAACAGCTTCTGGCCAGAAACTCTTTGGAACATCTTTCTCCACTAACAGACTTCTCACCATATTCATTACGGTTCAATTTTTCCTCTCAGCGATTCCATTTTGTTGCGGCGTGTATGCCGTAGTGAACTGCCTCTTAATCCTATTCTCTTTGCAATACTCGTTGAACTCACTTGATGTAAATTCTCCTTCACGATGTGTCCTCAAACACTTGATAGACAAACCAGTTTTATTTTCTACGCAACTCTTAAATTGCTTGAATGAGGCAAATACAACTGCTTTATATACTAGAAAATATACCTAGGCTTTCCTAGTGAGATCATCAATAGAGCAAATCAGATAACTCTTCCCACTGTTTGATGTTGGAGAGATTGGACCACAAATGTCACCGTGAGCAAGCTCTAAACGTTCGCATGCTCTCCACATAGCCTTCTTCGGAATGACTTCTCTATGCTTCTTTCCTTTTAAACAACCTGTACATACAACTTCTTTTTTGGCAAAGGTTGGCAGCTCCTTTACCATCTCTTTGTTTTTCAAAGTTTTCAAACCAGAGTAACTAAGGTGCCCATATCACCGATGCCAAAGCTGAGACAGTTCTTGAGTTTTCGTTTGAAGACACATCACAGCGTTGTTTTATACCACATATTGCTTGTTTGAGACCAAAATAAACATCCGGTTAGAGGTCATACTGCTTTGAATGATGAGGCCTTTTGTGGGATGATAGATTATGCATTGATTCTCCTTCATCAACACTGCTAACCTTTTTTCCCGAAGTTGTCCAATACTCAAGAGATTGTTCTTCAAGTCTGGTACGAAAAAAACATCTTGCACAAGATGACTAACTCCTTGAATAAACAGCCTCACACTCCCTCTTCCCATCATCTTCATCTGTGTGTAATTACCCAATCTGACTGTTTTCTTAATTCCTTCTTCTATCTTGTTGAACAGAGATAAATCACCACATATGTGGTTGCTGCAACTTGAGTCAAGGAACCATACATCATCATGGTTATCTTCTAGTGGCTCAATGAACGCCATGAGTAACATCTCATGTGCTTCTTCCACTTCTGCATAATTTGCTTGTCTTCTTGAACTTGGACACTCATATTGGTAATGCCAAAGCTGATGACATCGATAACATTCAACAGTTGCTTTGTTATTGTTACAACCTCTGCCTCTTCCTCCTCGGAAAGCACCACCTCTTCCTCCTCGAAAACCACTGCCTCTTCCTCCATGATAATCATTTGCTGATACTACAAGTGCTTTCTCCTCACCTCCTTCCTTCTTAAACTTTGATTCGTGTACAATAAGCGAGCTTTGCAGTGCATCAACAGAAAGCGCATCGATATCCTTTGATTCTTCAATGGAGCACACAATATAATTCCACTTGTCACTGAGAGTTCTCAAGGTTTTCTCGACGATCTTAACATCAACCATGTTTTCCCCATAATTTCTTATATCATTTGCAATCACCATCACCCGACCAAAGTAGTCGTTGACCGATTCTTCTTGTTTCATTCCAAAGATCTCAAACTCTCTGCAAAGACGATTGAGTTGCGTCCCAAATGTTTCCTTGACACTTCATCTTCATTGAGTCCCAGAGTTGCTTTGATGTCTCCTTCTGTGTTATCGTCTTTAGAATTATCTTGTCCAAGGACTGAAACAAGTAACTTCGCCTTTAGATCTTTCAACTTCATTTCTTCCAATGTCTTTTTATGTGCTGCAGTCATCTCCTCATCAGCACGAGGTTGTGTTTACCCAGATTCAACAACCATCCAATATTCTTTGGATCGAAAAGATTCTCCATGACCATGCTCCAATGATCATAATCTCCATCAAATTTGGGAATTGCAGGTGAAGAAAACCCGCCGTTTCCTTCTGCACTCATTCTCTTTCTTTCTCTTTTTTCTCTCGTTTTTCAAAGTTAGCTTTGATACGAGATTGTTAATTGCAAAGAACAAATCTGGAAACTGACTTAATTCATTAAAGAAGAACAATGCTTAAATAACCTTGGAGGAATATCATGAAACAGAACGTGAACAACTACTCCTAAGAAAGTGGCAAGCGTGGTCTAAAAATGATAAACACATTTGACTGAAACTAGAAACAACGAAGTCTTTAAAAGATAGGACAAACTAAAACCTAAGACTTAACAAAATCAGATACTAGAAAAGAATTTTTTTATTTGGTGCACCCATATGTGATTTCTGGTGGCCACGTGTTGACCATGGAATGGAAGGTTTTATCAACATCTTAGGTTTGGACTCGCAAATGGGACCCGCGAGGAACCAAACTCATCATGTGGTTCTCGACTTTGGTTTGGTTACCGAATCAGAAATGATCATCGATCGACCACTCACAAGTCACACTAAAAGTCCCTTGGGTGAAGTGATGATTTTTAGTATCTCTCGTCATGTGTCACGTGTGCATAGTGATGTTAAAACGGGCGGGCCCGACTCGTTTAGGCCCGAACTTGTTTAAGCCCGCCCCATTTAGGTCCATTTAGAAGTGAACCGAGTGAAGCCCGTTTATGATAAAGTTCGCCGGGCTTATACCGCCCGTTTAAGCCTGGTTAACCAAAAATCATGTGATTCAAATAAAATTCAGCCATTAACATTACAGTATGAACGTATATCTAAATATCATTTAAAACTGAACTGTACACGCTTTCTTAGAAAATTAGACATTGCATTCTCGAATTGAAACAAAACCATTGTAACCATGAAAACCCAGAGAAGCTATAAACACGATAACATCTTCTCCACAATAGGAAATTCAAACTAAACTAAACCCACCTAACACCTTTCTCGATGAATGCTTTCATTAACAAAGAGAAATTTGATTACAAACGTGCGACTCCAGTGGGTTCATGTCTCTGGTGGGTTTAGGGTTCGTGTCTTCGTGGGTTCATATCTCGAGTGAAATCTATCTCTGGTGGATTCTGTCTCCAGTGGATTCTGTTTTCGGTGGATTCAGTGTTCTAAACGTAAACCCTAAACCCTAAACCCTAAAACGAGAAGCTTCAAAAGAAGCTGAAAGGCAACTTTTTCCCAACTTCTGAATCTGAACTTCACATCGATACATTTCTCAACTCTAACATATGTAATCCTGAAACGACGTCGTTTCACTTAAAAAAAAATATATACGGGTCTAAATGGGCAGCCCGTTTAATTGCATCAAAACCCGTTTAATAAACGGGCCTTACCGAATATGCCCATTTAAACCCGTTAACACAAACTTTATAATCGGATATAAACGGGTTCATTTTCATTAAACAGGTCCACTAAGCTCGTTTTAACATCACTACGTGTGCATATATGACTCATTACGACGTAGGCTCGATCAGATCTAATGAGAAAACATTTAGTTCCGCAAAATTTGGAAAGATGCGGAAATCTTTTCCTCTATTTTTAGTATGTTACTGTGTACTATGCAGTTTAATAGTCAACTTTTTCCCAAATCTTACTGTATATTTTCTTGAAAAAAAATTCAAATATCCAATCTGTCAAGAGTTTTTCTTTTGTTTTTTTTTTCTACCATAAACTTTGAAGAAAATACAATAATTGTAAAACAGAGAAAGATTTTGTGTGCATGATTGTTGCCGACATATCAGGGATTCATTCATCCAACCAATACACAAAATCAGTGTTTGTTGTTTTCTTCTGCGTGATAATGGGTCCCACCTTAAAAGAACAGACTACCGTCACAAGCGGTCACACACAGTCTCCCATAACTGGGTCCCACCAACTGACTATTCCCTCGACGAATGTGAAGCCCTAGAAGGAAGGTTCATGTCCAGTTTCGTCTCGGCGTCTAATTGTTATCGCGAGCTGTCACGGTTCCCGATCCGGTTTATTCCCTATGTAAAATTCTCTTTCGATTCGAACCGGAATCTGTGTGAGCTGTCTATTGCATAACGAACCTTCAAATATCTTTTGATCGAACCAGAAAAGTTGGCATGTACGATAACGATCAAACAAACCAAATACTATTCGAGATATTTTTGTGTGCTTTTTTTTCTTTTTCTTTTACACGATAGATATTTGTGTGTGCTTTTGTTTGAAATAGTACACAGAGCATCACCTATCTATTGATTTATATATATTATAAATTTTTTTCTTTTAAAGTATTTATTTAATAGTTTCAATGATTCAGGTACTAAGAGGGACCATTTCACATGTACAATATTGTATCATTGTTTTATCGTATACATTATTATGTACATTTTTATCCATACTTTAGAATCCTTATGTTAAACGTGTATTGACTACGATCTACGTATACTTTATACTTTTTTTTTTATATATATACTTTATACCTTTTTATATGTATTTTGCATGATCTTTGCTTTATGCATTTGTTTACCCATTTTAGAAAGTATTATCAATCGGGGATTTAATTAGTTATTATTACTACATGTAACGTGCATGTTGGAATTACTGATTACCAAAGCTATACTCGTCTGTTCCTAAAAATAAATGTTTTACAAAAAAAATCTTGTTTCAGAAAATAGATATTTTTAGAGACAATTACAAAAATGATATTTTTGATGTGTATATTTGCAATAATGTCATTGGTGTTCATTTGCAATAATACCACCAATTATAGATTATTAAACCATAAATCTTAATATATAAATCCTAAAAAATGTTTTGACCTCTAAAACCCTTAAAACCTCTTAAACCCTTAAACTAAATCCTAATACAATATAGTCTACCCTAACATAAATGATATAATAAATTTTTTTTTTGAAAAAGTGGCATTTTTGCAAATTTTTTGAAAATGTGATATTTTTGAAAAGTGGTACTTGAAATGTGGCATTTTTGTAAATTTCTCTAAATTTTTTATGTTTTCTATGCACTTTTATCTTTTAATAATAAGAAATTGTAAATTTCAAAAAAATTATTGAAAAACTATTGGTTGAAAGTTTTTGAAAACCGCTTATTTCAAAAATTAATACATTTATTATGTACCATTAATTGTTTTTCTTAATATATGTAAAATCTCCAAAACTTTTATCTTTTAAGAACAGAGAGAGTAATCGTTACTCCCTCCGTTTCACAATACTTGTCATTCTAGCCTTATTTTCTTGTTTCAAATTAGTTGTCATTCTGCAATTTCAATGCATATTTATGATCAATTTTTCCAGTTTTGTCCTTAACTTTTAGCTCATTAATTATTTTTATCAAACAAAATAGTGTATTAATTAGGGGTAAAATTGAAAATTTAATGATTTTCTTAATTTGTGTGAAATACTCTAGAATGACAAGTAATTTGAAACGGAGGAAGTATTATATTAGTGTGATTTAAACCTTTCAGTTCAATATTATATACAAAAAGAAGATATACATATACACATAGAACAATTAATTGAGATGAATAGACGCTTCCAAGGTTCAAATAATTCCATAAATAAGTCTTTGTAGTATTTATTAAAAAAAAAGGGAGGTTTGGTTTAATAATCTAAAAAAATTATTTGAAATTTGAAAACTAACCCATGTTTTTAAATTTTTGAAAACTAACCTTTTTACTATTGAAAGATAATAAAATTTTATAAAATTTTAGAATTTATAGTTATAAGAAAATACTTTAAAATATACTGGATAAGTTGTTGACCACTATTACTCTAAATGACTCTCAAACTAGCACCAACTATATTATTTTTGTCGTTGAGTAGCTGCAAAGGTTAAAATAGAAACGTAAAATCGATTTTTAATCGAGCCTATAAAAATATATTATCAAGTTGAATTACTAATGTACAAGTTCTTACATCAACAAACATTCCATCAATTTTCACTAGAAGAAGATCTTATGCATTTTTTAGAATCATCAATGACTTATGTCTCTTATAATTTATGCATGAATTCCACCATCACTTTAACTATATTTTGGTTAAGTTCACATTTTTAGATTTTATTTTTTTATTTTTTGGTATCCAAGACTACAACTCTCTTTGAGCATGGATAACACAAGACCATTCCTTATACTAGAACGTAAAATTAAATCAATCAAGCATTTATTATTGTGCGAAATATAAGAATGTCGGTAAGCCAAAACAACAATGAGCTTAATTTTTCAATAATCAACTATTCATAAGAGATTGAATCAAACGAACTAACATTATATAACTTGAATACAATTTTTTGGAGTTCATCATTCTTAATCTTTTCACAATTTTTTATAATTTTATATTTTATATGTAATCTATATTTTTATCTTATAATTGATTATGTGAAATGATATCATTTTTATTTTGTAAACTATAATATAATAGAAGTAATTAGATTAAAAAGCACTTTATATATTTGAGTTTAGAATATTTTGATATCACTAAAGAAAAAGTTAGTTTTCAAAATTTTGAGAACATGGATTAGTTTTCAAATAAGACAAAATTTTGTAATATTATTACAAATTCCTCAAAAAAAATTTCCATTTGAGTTTTATTACAATGATACATTGGGTGGAATTGTTATTAAAAAAAGTTTGTTGAGAAAACTGTTTATTCAAAAAAATGTCAAATGTTATTACTATAATAACACAGTTTGGTATAAATGTTATTACTATAAATGTCAAATGTTATTACTATAAATGCTATTACTATAATTGTAACACCCGTGAACCAAAAAGTGGAATTTTGGTGGGTGTGTCGATCGACACAGAGGTGTATGTCGATCGACACGGGTTGAAATTGGACCGACAGGTTCGATTTAATTGTCCGGTTTTGGTGGGCCGGTTTAGGAAACCCTAGGGTTCGATATATAAGGCAGAAACAGGAGGTTTGGCCGCGTTTTGTTGAGAAGAACAGGAAGATTTGAGAGAGAATCAAGAGAGGTTGTGAGTTGTGTGTGTTGAGGGTGAAGGACAGCTTCTGTTCGGAAGTTTGAGAGGGCAAACGGCTGGGTAATTCGAGGAGGATTGGGGTGAAACTTGGTGGGTAAGTTCTCCGATCTCTGCTCTTAATGTAGGCGAAAACGGTTCGTCTTTTCGTTGATTATTCTTCGAGTTATGGCTGTTTGAACTCGATGGGTCTGTGCAGATAGGTTGTCTGTGATCAGTCGGCTTCGGGGTTGGTTTCCGATCGAACCAGAAGGATTCTGGAGGCGATCCGCATACCGACGCGTAGCTGTATCTGTCTAGTTTCCAGAACAGTCGTCCGTTTTGGTTTTGGACCAATGGTTCGTCGTGTGCGAGTCGTTTTGTAACCGTTGGTCCCATTCTCATTTCGATTCTTCGAGGTGAGTGCGTGATCGTGGGTTGTGTGGGCATAGGAATTGATGGAATGTGGTTGCTTGTTGTTTTCGTGTGTTCTGTGATTGGAATTGTGCAGGTGACTCGATGAATCACGACGGATTCGAGCCACGAGAGGATAGGCTCGATTCTGGGTGGTCGTGTCGATCGACACCAGGGTGGTGTGTCGATCGACACAGTACAGAGTCATGCCGATCGACACCTAGAGGTTGTGTCGATCGACACAGAGTCTCTGTACTTGTTCGTGTTGGTTGTTCTTGTTGTTTGCTTGTATGCTCATCCCGGTATTTTATTGATTGTTATGTCTATACTTAAATAACCCGTAGACGGGATGACCGCGTCGCTGAGTATTTGTGATAATACTCACGCAACTCTTTTTGCCATGTGTTGCAGGTAAAGAGAAAATGTGATCGTGGAATCGTGGCGAGGAAGAAAAGATGATTTAGGGTCTCAATTAGTGTTGTATAAAGAATTGCTAGGTTGTTAGTAAATTCTGGAACCCTGTGTTAGTGTTATTGGATATTGGTTGTTGGATTGAATTGGTTAGTAATTTAATGAAGTATGGGATTCGTTAAATTGTTGTGTTGTTGAGTTGATTTAATTGTTATGTATTCCGCATGTTTGATTGGACCATTGAGGATTATCGTTTGTGATAATGATAATCCGGGTTTTTAATTAGAATTTTTTTAAATTTTTGGTCGGGTCGTTTCAATAATGTCAAATGTTATTACTATACATTGGGTATTTAATTGCTTAAATTTTTTTTTTTTAAAATACCACAGTTTTACTAGTTGGAATATCAGACTAATGATGATATTTTTTTAACAACATGCCTCGCAATTCCACAATATATACTTCAACAAAGTATACATGAAAAACATGCATAACCCATAAATATAACATGCAATCATATTTTCAGCAAAATGTCTAATCCTAACGTTCAATCTAGCCGTTTCATGCCTGACTCGGGCAACACGATATTCATCGTTTACCTCTTAGGTAACATGACCCATGCCCTAACTGCGTTCCCACGCGCCCTCACTACATGTCCACGCCTTACCGCATGACCACCTAATAGTCACCATCCTACATGACATTATAACAACACTAGATTGGACATTATCTCAAAAAAATGATAGGTAAATACGACATGCTTTATACGCTAGCAGAAAACCGGATTGACACAAATACGCCGCACCAATATTCTCATAGTAAATTACCGGAGGAGTATGTAGATGAATACCTAGTTTAGTGAGTAAGGAACATGTCCAACGAAGTTATAAAGTTGTATTTGCAACAACTCTATATTCGACCTCGGACGAGCAATTTCTTTTTGTTTCTTTGCGAGACAAGATAGAGGTGTTGAACCTAAATAAATGATGTAGGTGTTGGTTGATACATGTTCATTTGTGTCGCTAGTCAATTCGCATCGGAAATTCATGGGTTTTCAATTCAAAATCAATTGGCAATAAACGGATTGACACTACAAGAAAACAGGCAAATTTCCGACGGTCAATACCGTCGGTAATCCGTCGGAATAAGCCCTATTCCGACGGATTTCCGACGGTTTTGACCGGTCGGTTCTATCTCGTCGAAAATACAAATTCCGTCGGAATTCCGACGGAAAATAAATTACCGGAATCCGTCATAATTCCGTCGGAAATCCGTCCGTATGTCATTGTCCGACGGATTTCCGACGGTGACACATACCGACGGATTTCCGACGGATACATATACCGACGGATTTCCGACGGATATTATTTTATTAAAAAAAAAATTTTAATTTAATTATATTTAATGAAAATAAAATAAATTAAATTAAATTAAATTAAATTAAAATTAAATATAAATATAAATTAAATTAAAATAAAAATAAAAAAAACCAACAGTTAAAATTAAGGTTGAATATTTTTAAAAGTGATTAAGAAAATTAAAATATTACATAATAAGTTATCTATCGGTTACGGAAGAACTCGTTCATCCTGTCTTCCATTTCCCGCATTCGTGCCATCTGCTCTTCCATTGCCTGCAACCGTGCCTGCTGTTCCTCGTAGCAAGCTTCATCTTGTGCGCGTTGGGACTCCAACCCGGACACCCGCTCGAGAAGTTCGGCATTCTGTGCCCTCAACGCACTATCTGCAGGAATGCGGTAAGAGTTGATGGACGGGGATGAACTGTCTTCCGGTAGGCCAAACACACGACCTCTGTGCTTAGGCGCAACCTACGAAAAAAAATCAATAAATAAATGGTGTAAGTTGTTTATATTTAAATTTATTTAAAATTTAATAATAATTGACAGTGTTACTAACCTGATAGGTAAACTCGTTGATCATCTCCAGAGGAACTTCCGTGGCCGGGGGAGTTCCTTCGATGATCGGTTGGGATTGGAGGTACTCCTCACCCAGCCTCTCCACGCTCTCCACGATTTCACGAGCAATGGGATCTTGAATTTCCCCCGTCTTTCTGTTGGTGTGCGCATCTTTGACCAAGTCAAGATGTGACGGACGCACACCGGTCGTCTCCATCTGTTAGCATAGATAATGAAATAAATATGAGAAGTGTTAGAAATAAAATTTTTGAGCATATTTATAAAATTACGTACCAGCTTCTGAAGACGTGACGCTTTGCTCGTCGCACCGAGGTTATGGGTCGCCGGTCCCTTCCCCTTCCGGTCGCTGTTCCGGTTAGACGAGTTCTTTCCGGAGCTTGCTTTTGTCTCCTCCAGTTCCCAATGGGCAAGTAGTCCACGCCATAATGTGGGGTTATCTTGCAATTTGCGCGGTACTTTTCCCTCTTTGTACCACGTGTCCTTCCATTCGTTTATCTTCAACGAATATTTCCGGGAGGCTTTTTTGTAGAACTCCCGTCGGACCCGGGCAGTCAACGCTGGGTCCCACGTAAATTCTTGCTGCAAAAAAAACGTACCCATATTAGTATTGACAATTTTAAAGAAAATAAAAATCTAAATTCTTATTTTAATGAAAATAAAAGAAAACATACCGCAAATTGCCGAAACCAGATCTCCTGGTCTGCCACCGGCATCGAAGAAAATGTGGGATACGGGGATTTGATCAACGAATTAGTCATTGCGTTGATCGAACTCGTAATCCCGTTTCTCGAAAATTGAAACCTAAACAATATTTAGTTAAATATTTTTTTAAGTTAATATAATCAAATACATTTTTAAATAAAACTTACCATGTCGTGTTAGGTGGCAAGTCAGGATCTAGGCGAGTCAACCTATCCCGTCCAGGTTGCGAAACAAACTCCTCAACCGACATGGCCGTGGGAGCTGAGGGCTGTGTATCCAGTGGAGGAGACGGGTGGTGGGGATCCGGAAAGATAGTATCTGGGATCTGCGACTGACTCCCTCCCCTACTGGAAGTACCGGATCCAGTAGCGTGATGAAATCGCCCATAGTCCCTACGAATTCCAAAATGTTTACATACCGGTGAAATTTACTTACATATATAAATATAAATTCTGATAATTTAAATAATAACTTTTAAAGAAAAATTTACAGATAATTTAATTTACTGTCCGATTTAGGGATTTTTTGTTTTTGTGAATTTCCCGACATCGAATTTTTGAGATTTCCGAATTATAAAATTTACGGGAATTGGAGACTTAGTGATTTTAGGATATTGATATTTTGAGAAGTAGGGAATTTGGAATTTAGGGATTAATTTAAGGAATTTCGGGATTTCATAAATTAAGGTTTTAGGGAGGTAGGGATTGTGGAAAATTGAAATTTCTGTAAATAGGTATTTAGGGATATTTGGATTATGGAATTCAGATATGAACATTTAATATCCTACAGATTTAGAAATTTTTTGGAATTTCAGATGTGGTAATTTAAAGTTTTAGATATTTACGATTTTTCCAGAATTTGGGATTTTGTAATTTAAACAAATAAAAATATTAGTAAAATTTCACAAATTTAGAATTTTACTAATATTTTTATATTATAAATATTTATAATTTTCTAAAAATAAATAATTTTATAAATACTTTTCTAAATGTTATAAACCCGAAAATTCCCTAAATCACAAAATTTAAAAAATAAAAAACTTTCCAAACATCCTAAACCTAAACATTTCAACATTTCTATTAATGTTTAACAACCTAAATCTAACAAATTCACAAAATTCTCTAAATTCATAATTTACAAAAAAAAAACTTCGAAAAACTTACATTGGATTGTTGACTTGTTGTTAGAGATCAAACTTGTGGATGGATATTTGATTTCCGGCCAGTTTCCGAACCGATCGATCGATTTTCCGGCAAGATTTGTGTTTTTTTTTTAAGTTTCGTGAAGGTTTATGCGAAGAAGAAGACTGATGGTTTTATTGCAGGTTACCGACGGAATTCCGACGGAATTCCGACGGATTTTCCCGGTTTTTTCGATGAGATCGAGGCTCTTAGGCGGCAGAAATTAGGGTTTCCGTCGGAAATCCGTCGGAAATACCGACGGATTTCCGACGGATTCTATTAATTTATATATAAAACCGCGCAAATTTTTGGTTTTATAAACATTATTTATAAATTGAATTTTTTTTTATTAAATTAATTAAATCCGTCGGTAATCCGTCTGAAATTACCGACGGATTTCCGACGGATCCTATATTTTTATAAATTAAATTTTTTATTCGGATATTAATTAAATCCGTCGGAAATCCGTCGGTAATTTCAGACGGATTACCGACGGATTTAATTAATTTAATAAAAAAAAATTCAATTTATAAATAATGTTTATAAATTAAATATTTTTATTCGGATATTAATTAAATTTTATAACAGAGAAAAAACAAAAGTTTATTTATTTTAAAGTTTGAAACACATATGTCTCTGTATCCGCTCCAAACTTATTTGTTTTTAGAACCTGAAACTTTTTTTTCCCTTTTTCCTCGTTGGCGGAGAATCTACATATCATTTGCAAAATTCCCTTTCGATTGCATCAACATCTATATTTAAGTTCGGACTTTCAGGTCTTTGGGCAAATTCATCATCATTGTACTGATCCTTTTTATTCTTCGGTGTACCTTCTAAATATCCGCCGCAAACATCTCTTTTCATTGCATCAACATCTATATTTAAGTTCGGACTTTCTGGTCTCTGGGCAAATTCATAATCATAGTAGTTATCCTTACATTCATTTGAAGTACTTCCACCGTATGTATCTGACGTTTCAATCAAGCGAGATGGTTGTACGTCTTCGAGAACACTCTTGTTGTCTGGATATTTGTCGAACTGCGATTGCGTTTCCCACGAGACGTTTGGCAAGCACTGGCTCTCCGGCACTATTGTTGATGAAGAATCTCCGATTGAGATTGGTGAGACCGTATCAAATTCCCACGAGTAAGTGGGTATCTCTTCAGTGTGTGTGTCGCATTGGGTTTCGGTTTCCCACGAGTACTTTGGAAGTAGAAAGTGGTTTGCCACGATTTTTGAGTCTTCATTAGGAGAGTTAGAAGACATTATTTGTGTTGTTGACAGGAATGAACGTCTGAGGAACCTTATATAGAACGGAAAACCGTCGGAAATCCGTCGGAAATCTGTCTGAAACCTCCGACATAATACCCCACCAGTCCCATCGGCCGCGGATAACGCAATGGTAACCACTCAAACTTTGCCGACATCGGAATACCGACGGAACTAATTCCGTCGTTATGTCGTACGAAAATTAGGTATGCTTTTATCCCGCGCGCGGAAATCCCAAAGCAAATTTAATAAATGATTCTGGCGAATATTACCATAAAGTACATTATATTAGAGGGAACGCATAGGGGTTATAGTACAAACCAGCTCCAAACAAACATTTATATTAAATTATTAATCTGACTCTTCTGATGAACCTTCACTAGGGATGGAGTCGGAATCGTCGTCAAATTCTTCACGTAGTTCATCTTCATCCGAATGCACTAGATCATCGCCGATATGTGTGACATCAGTGACAAGGTCAATGTTATCCGTCTCCTCAACATGTGACATTTGGTTGGTTCGCGATACTTGTAGAGCATCATGTTCCGGAACTCCATATATTTTTCCTCGCGGATAAATTGGAGTTACTGTCATCCAAGGATCTGTCCTCCGCCCAACTCGAGGATATGGAATGTAGCAAACCTATTCAGTAACGGTGGATGTTGTTTATATACAAAAATAACAAAACCTAACGTATAAATATAACGGAAAACCTATCAATATATTGATACCTGGTCTGCTTGAGATGCAAGGATAAATGGATCGTAATGATGTAATTTTCGGCTTGAATTTATCGAAATAACACCAAGACGGTCAATTCGAACCCCACTACCATTGGATGGATCATACCAATCGCACATAAACACAATGCACCTCAAGTCCAATATTCCTGGATAGTGGATTTCCAAGATTTCTTTTAAATGGCCATAGTACATGGTATCACCTGATTGCGCCGAAATACCATTGTCCGAAGTTGGCCTTTGACGTCCTTCGTCACGAATTCTGAACGAATATCCCCTAGTGCAAAATCTCGGATATGAAGTCGCGGTGCTGCGTAAACCATGAGAAAACTCCACTAACCATGTCGGGAGGGTTTGACCACTTGCTAAACCTTCGGAAACCTAAAAACAATATAAGTAAGCAATCAATAACATATGAACGTGAAAAACTTATAAAATAAGAGTGAGGAGTTATATTTAACGTACAAAAAATTTCAACCACTCCGGGAATTCTTCATCTTTTAATACAGCAAGTTCGGAATCTGTCTTATCAGCATGGTAAGTTTGTGCTAGGGACATGTATATCCTGTAACATAACAATTGTTATTAGATGAAGACAAATAATTGCACAAATTTAGTATGAGAAATGGTGTACCTTTCATACTCTCCAAGTTCGTCACAATTTCTGAGGATATATGTATGCAAATGTGTGACCTCTTGTGGTGATAGTATGCGTTTCTTCCCTTTTCCACTTACGCGGCCCACTTGCGCAAACAACTCAGGTACAACCACGGGATACACTGCTTTCTCACCTCTATCATCATGTCGCGCCGGCCGTCTACCTTTAGTCCGGACATCCGAAGGAAAGTAATATTCGGCAAAGTGTGATACTTCTTCGTTTAGACTTTGTGCAACAATAGATCCCTCAACTTTGCTCAAATTTTTTACCTTTTTCTTCAGGTGGAACATGTAACGCTCGAACGGGTACATCCATCGGTATTGAACAGGGCCTCCTAATGCTGCTTCTCGTGGGAGGTGAATAGGAAGATGTTCCATAACATCAAAAAAAGACGGTGGAAATATCTTCTCAAGATTACAAAGGAGCACCGGGATGTTGGCCTCTAAAGACCGGATCCCGTCCGCTGTTAGTGTCCGTGAACATAAATCTCGAAAGAAAGCCCCAACTCCTACAAACGAAAAGTAATCAAGTTAGTACATATATAGTAACATTATATTAGTAATAAACTAAAGAAAATTATGAAATATACCTCCAATTGCTTGATGGATGTCTTGTGGAAGAAGATTAGAAAATGCAAATGGAAGAAGACGTTGCATCACAACATGGCAATCATGACTCTTCATTCCAATAAACTTCCCTTCCGTCGAATCCACGCAATTACGCAGATTAGATGCGTAGCCGTCAGGAAATTTAACAAAAATTTTAATCCATTCAAAGAAAACTTCCTTCTTACCCGCGTCTAACCGGTACGCAGGCATCGGCAATCTACCATTAGGCAAAACATGAAGGGACTTCCTTGAACAAATCAATGGCAAGTCTAATCTAGATTTCCAGTTATCTTTTGTGTTTCCTGGTACATTTAAAATGGTGTTCATGATGTTGTCAAAGAAATTCTTTTCAACATGCATGACATCTAGATTATGCCGCAGTAGATGATCTTTCCAATAAGGTAAATCCCAAAAAATACTTTTCTTATGCCAATTGTGATATTCCCCACAACCGTCGACGGGGTGATGGCCATTACCCCCACATTCAGGAGTTCGCTCTGCACCAAAATCTCGTAACTGTTCCAATATGCTGCGACCATCTATCTCTGGAGGTGGACCAGTAAACACTGGAAAATTCTTTATAAAATGTCTTCTAGACCGACGATATGGATGATTTGTCGGCAAAAAACACCTATGGCAATCAAACCATGAAGTCTTCCTTCCGTTCTGCAATTGGAATGCTGAAGTATTGTCTTGGCAATAAGGACATGCCAATCTTCCATGCGTTGTCCATCCAGATAACATACCGTACGCCGGAAAATCGCTAATTGTCCACATAAGAACCGAACGCAAGTTGAAATTCTGCTGGATTGAAACATCAAATGCCTCAACACCATGCTCCCACAACATCTGCAACTCATAGATCAATGGTTGGAGGAATATATCGAGTGATCGTCTTGGATGATCTGGCCCAGGAACTAGAACTGAGAGAAACAGGAACTCTTGCCGCATGCACATAGAAGGAGGCAAATTGTAAGGTGTTACGATGACCGGCCACAATGAATATTTTCTTCCATGCTTTCCAAATGGGTTGAAACCATCAGTGGATAAGCCGAGGTATACATTTCGGCGTTCGTATGCGAAATCTGGATATACCGATTGAAAGTGTTTCCACGCTTCTGCGTCAGAAGGATGCGTAATATCTCCATCTTGATTATGCTCTGCATGCCATCTCATAGCCTTAGCAGTGCGTTCTGATTGATACAGCCTCTTCAACCTCTCTGTTAATGGTAAATACCACATCCGTTTGAAAGGAATCTTCACTCTGCCACTTGTGTCTTGGAACCGTGGTTTACGGCAAAATTTACATTTTTTCCTGTTCTCATCTTCCCTCCAGTATAGCATGCAGTTGTCGATGCACACATCTATTATCTGGTAGGGCAAACCAAGACCGGCAACAAGTTTCTGGACCTCGTAGTATGATGCTGGAGAAAGATTATCCTCTGGCAAAACATCTTTCACAAACTCGGCGAATGCATCAACACATTCTTCGGATAAATTGTAATCGGTCTTCATGTTCATCATCCTACTAGCAGAAGATAACGGTGAATGCCCTTCCCTACAACCGCTGTACAGTGGTTGCTTTGATGCGTCTAACATATCAAAAAACCTTCGAGCTTCTAAATTAGGTTCTTCAACCCTATCACCCTCATAACCACCCGACTGCAAATTCTCTCTAAACGCGTCGTTAACCATCGCAACCGTACTTACCCCAACATCTACTTCCGTTGTACGTTCTTCTACGCTATCCGGAAAATAAGGTGCATTACTACTACTACTACCATATTCGTAATTGCTTTCTCCATGTAAAAACCAAACCTTATATCCCGGCCTAAATCCATATCTATATAAGTGATTCCAAACAGTATGAACCGCAACACTAATTCTGTTACAGCAATTAGAACATGGACATTTGATATCCTGACCTTTTTTTGCTGCATCTTGGTTTCTGGGTAAATTCATGAACTCGCATATACCTGCAGCGTAAGCGGATGTTAATAAGTTGGAGCCCATATCCATCATTGGCTCGTCCATCCAAGACCGAAAATATGAACTCATCGCTAACAAATTTTTTTGATTTGTAAAATTGTGTTATGAATGAACGAAGAAACGAAGGAACTTATATAAAACGGATTTCCATCGGAATTCCGTCAGAAATCCGTCACAAAACTCCGACATAACACCCCACCAATCCCATCGGCCACCGCTAACGAATGGTAACCACTCAAATTCTTGCCGACATCGAAAATATCGGATTTCCGTCGGTAGTCCGTCGAAAAGTCGTCAGAATATTACGATAGATTATTTTCCGTCGGAATTCCGTCCGAAAATTCCGACGGAATACCGACGGAATAGCTGTTAGTCGGAAATCCGTCGGTATTCCGTCGGAATTTTGCCGACGGAAATATTGGCCGTCGGAATTTCCGTCGGAATAGTTGCTGTTTTCTTGTAGTGTGACTCATATTCTTTATATATTATTTAAGATTTTTTCTAACTTCCGATGTAAGATATTATTTCTTAATAAAGTCATCCACCATCTAAATCCGTCGCGGGACCATCGCAGCGGATGCATATGAGGGCAAATCCTAATGAAAAAGGCTTCTCTGCCTAATTTCTAAGGCTGCTCAACAAATCACCAGAGAAAGCCCTAACATATCAAATCTGGTATATGCATGTAGATTCAACTCCATTCTTCCAATGTTAACCGCATCTCTAATCACTCGCCACGTCTGACACGTCTGACACGTCACTCCACAACCTATTATAAGGTCAATGACCATCCATGAAAAAGTAAATGTATCATTACTTCTAGATAAGAGAATGTTTGATCATAACTTGAGAAAAAGATAACTTCACCACCATCACCAGACTTGACAACACTCTGTAAAAGAGCATAAACACAAAAAAACTAAACAAATCTAAATTAAACGGAATGTAAAAGATAACCCTAACTAAATTTGATTCCGATAGGAAGCGAAATCCGATTTGCAATCGGAACCAAACAAAAGCGATTATGGAAAATTGAGAGAGGAGCGATTTTCCTTTCCTTTCTACAATTTTTTTTTGGGGTCAAAAATTTTCCTTTTCTATAATTATTAACGCAAATATACTAATATTTTATAGATTATTAAATTATTTGGTTTAATATTCTAATTTTGTTTTAAATTTGAAATCTAATCCATGATTTAAATTTTTTGAAAAATAACTTTTGGTAAGCTAAATAAAAAGTTCTCGTGAATTTGAGAATTAACTAGAAAGAATGAAAGACATACATTTTTTGTTTTTGAAATATTAAATTTATTAATCAACAAAGTGGAAAGTTATATATATATACAACATATTGATTTTCGAAGAATATGATTTTAGATTTGTTTAATACATCTTAAATATATATACATCTTAAATATATATATATATATATATATATATATATATATATTGAACAAATTTAGTTAAATACAAAAATATTATATTTCAAAAAATTTCTTGTCAAAAATTATATTTCAAACTTTCTACTAAAACTAATGTGTTAGTTTGGGTTTTCTGCTACATATAACTTTCCACTTTTTTGATGAATAAATTTAATATCTAAAATAAATTCCGGCCAAATGAAATCATTATTGGACTTAGATCTTAATAGTAATTGGTTTTTTATTTTTGAAGATAACATGTTTTCTATTAGACCAGAATTCGTATACCAACAATGAGTACCGAGATCATTTTTTTTTCCATACATATAATTTCAACATATGGAAAAATTTCTCAAAATTTTGTGTTTTTTTTTTAAATTAACCCACGTTTTAAAAAATTTGAAAACTAACTTTTTATTAGAAAAGATATATTGAAGTAATACATATATGAATGGACAATAAAAATAGAAAATCATGTGATTTTCTATCAAATCATGTTTTCTACTAGACCATAATCCATGTTCCAACAATAAGTTACGAGATCACGTTTTTTTATGGAACAATTGCAAAAATGTCATTTTTGGTATATATATTTGCAAAAATATTACTATAGGTTGTCTATTTGTAAAAATACCACTAATTATGAATTTTTAGAACCTAAATCATAAATGATATAATGAGTAAATAATTTTGAAAAAGTGACATTTTGGTAAATATTTTGAAAATATGACATTTTAAAAAAGTGGCATTTTTCAATTTTTTTTTATTCTCCATACATACTCATCATTACCTTCTTCTTTTTTGTCACGAACACACTTCATTATCGATTAAACAAATACAGAATCTGTATCAGTAAACCAATAAGGTACTGAACTGCTAATAAAAGAAAAGATATTATTTCGCGTGAGCGCCGTTCTTGCAAGCAGATCTGCTCTCGTATTACTCTCCCGTTGTTGGTAGTTGAGATCAAATCCTGAAAAAATTCTCGAAGAACAGCCAAATCTTGCAATTTCGATTGAAAACTGGACCAATTTTACGATGTTGTCATATCTTTACTAACTCTGTAGAATCTATGATGAAAGTAGAGCAAAAACGTCTTTTATGAGACTCATCATTGCCTTAGTTAAGAAAAATAACAATGAGTGCATTCCCTTCTGGACTTTAATAAAAGTTAGAGAGCATTATTGTCATTTCTCTCAATTTCATGCTTTTCGACCCATCTTGTTTGGTCGCTAGTCAAATTCCGTAGCCAAAATGATCTACAACCTTATATATAAATATAAGATTTTAGATTTTTTTGTGAAAGTGCTTACAAAAACGTTTTGAAAACTATTTGTTTAATCCAAGTTAGTATTAAACCACTTTCAAAATAAAATTAATACATCGACCTTAGCTGTTTAAAAAAGATACACGATTTCAAAAAATTTGAACATTTTTAATTGAGATTCCGAATGGTGATATCCCGCACTGTCTTGCTCTGCATTAAACAATAACAATATATATATATATATCTAACAAAAATCTAAATTTATATATATATATATATATATATATATATATATATATATATTTGTTACTATTTATTCCGTACCGCATCTATCCGATCTCCCATTGCATTGTATATATTCGGAGCGTGAATCAAGTTTGTAAACTAGATCACTTCAATTTTTACAGCTTTTTAAAATGATTTCTTTTTAGTATCTATACTTTTATAAATTAAAACTCACAACTATGAAATGATTGGACTTGATTTTTCCACTTACTTTAATTTCAGAGTTCATTACAAAGTTATGACAAATATTTTCTCTTCAAAAGTAACAAGTTTTAAGTAAAAAGGGTGAAACTCTTTTACTTCAAATTGATCTACCAAAATCATGTCTGTAATTCTAAAATCTGTTCAGTGAAAAGATATAAATCACTCGAATGAATAGATTTTCAGTGAGCTGTTTAATCAAAACCTTTAGTTTTTTTAAAGTTTTAGAGTGAAATACACATTTTAAATATATCGAACAATTCCATAATAAAAAGGTAAAAAGAATTTTCCGTAAGATTCACAATCATAATCACAAGGATAATTACTCTTGTACATCTTCCGCTCTTCTAGATTAGAGTCTATAGATCTAAGAAGAGTGTTTCAAATTGCATGAATTTTTCCTAGTATTGGAAAATATTCAAAACTTCAACTAAAATTTTTAACTTTCGATATCCCAAATTCAATTTTGACTTTGAGAAATGATTTTCAGACTCAAATATCCAAAAATTGTTTATACATCGAAAAATCATTTTTCACAAAAATAAACTGCTTTCAAATGTAGATATATTCTTCAAAGTGAATTTCCAAAAAATATATTTTTAAAATGGGAAATTAGGCCAAATTTAAACAAATGTATATATTTCCTCCAGGATGAATTTTCCAATATATATATATTCTTAAATGGGAAATTAGATCAAATGGTCATAAAGTCTGTAGTTCATAATCTCACCATGTTAGAGTTTAGTTTTTAGGGGTTGTGGTTTATAATTTGGTTTTATAAAGTTTAATTTATATGATTCTATTAATTTTTAAAATATTAAACAAATAGAATGAAATGCTATTTGTGTTTGAAGTTTAGTTAAAAACATAAACTAATTTTTTCTACATAAATGAAATAAGTTATTTTTGGGTCTGATGTATAATAATATTAGGGTTGAAATCTTAGTTTTTGGGTTCGTATTGGGTATTTTAGATTGTAGTTTAGATTCAAATACTCCCCTATTTTCTTTCAAAGCGAAATTCATATCTCATTAAAAAAAATTTTGATACTAAACCCATTTCTCTTAATACTACGCTATTTTTTTCTAGACTAATTAAAGTTCAATCTTTAGAACTCTTAGTCTCTTTCTGATTGTTTATAACTAATCCTACCTGATTCATCCTGGGTTTTTTTCTATTTTCTGGTCGTTCCTTCACCGATTTCTTTCTAAACACTATATTCTTTCACTTTGTCTAATCATATATTTTTTTCACAAAACGTTCGGATACGCCGAAAACCATTATTTGTTTGCCCAACGTTACAACTTCTTCCTTCTCTTTACATTTTTCTACTTTTCTTTCTTTGCTCTCCACGATTCCCTCCACGATTCCCGTGATCTACTTTTCTTACATTTTTTTTTATAATTTTTATTTATTTGAGCATCGGAGAGCCGTCGAAAAACATCTTTCAATCATGTTTTTTACCTTCGAGTATTTGTTGATTGCGCTAGAGCTAATATCCCATTGGTCATTTCATGAGATAAAAACTTTCCGAAACAAATAATTTTATTAGTCGTTGTTGTTCTCCACATGAATTCGCGCTGTTTGAACATTTTTTCGATGAAATCAATATAATTTTGGATGAAGATTTGCTTTTATTCATAGCTTTTCAGGTAACTAAAATAACAATAAAAAAATCAACCGACCTATACGTAAATAAAATGAAAATTATAAACTTTAGAATTAGTTTTGATATTGACCTAAATTTTTCGATTAGAAAATTAATTGGTAATATTTAATCATACGTATATAATACATCAACTATGCTCACGTATTTATTAAATAGTCACTTGACAGTATTTGTATATTTTACTTTGAATCGTTCATCTCGTTGACAACTCGACATGCGAGAATATAGTAGTAAGATATATATATATATATATACACGACGCAATGCCTAATAAAGTAGTAAGATATATATAGAAACTTATAAAGTAGTAATATTAGTCATATATATTTTTTAATAAATTATAATATAAATGATAACATCATATATATAAGAGATTTATTAAAATAACCTCAAATTTGAGGTTAATTGCAAATATAATCCTCTTTTTTTCTTTCCTCAAAATTTTATCAAACCAACCATAAAATTCAACTTATTCACGGAAATGACATTATATTTGAATTAATTTTTTTTTTTTAATCAGACATTCTAAACTATAAAATAAACAACCAAATATATTAACTTATTTACGAAAATGCCATTATCATCAATATTTCCAACCACCATGAACAACCAAAATGAAGCTCTAAATGTTTCCCCAACTAATTAGGAAAGGATAACAACTTCATTTGTGAGCTCATAACTTCTTTCTTACCCATTTCCTCTCCAATTTCATCCAAAAAACTAACTAAATTTGGTTTTCAAAATTCGATATCTCATAATCTATCGATTTTCAATGGTTCTTTCATAAACGACGGCTGGGCTTCTTTGTTAACGGTCATATTAGAAGTTTCAGGTGCTTGAAAGAGCTGAAAACCGAGCTCTACGTGTGATAAAAAACAAAAAACCGTGTTTTCCGATTTGGTAGACTGCACCAGAAGTCTACTAGTCAACAAAAGGTTAGATTTGCAATTGACTTTTTTTAAAAATATTCAAAGTAGACTGCTCGTGAAGTCTACCTGTTTTCCTTTGATAACAAAAAAAAAACACTCGTAGGCTGCACATGAAGTCTACTTGAAAATGAGTTAGTTTTGCATTTGACGAAAACTTTGACTTTAAAGAGTAGACTTCTCTATTTGTCTTCTCCAGTAGACTGCAAATAGAGTCTACTGCAAGGTTATTTCTGACATTGACCATATTGTTGACTTTTTGAGTAGACTGCATCAGAAGTCTGTTATGTACAGACGGGTTAGTTTTGCGTTTGACCAAAATCTCAGACATTGACCAAGAAAAACATTTATCAGTAGACTTCTTATGCAGTCTACTACTTATTAAATAAATCAGTAGACTTCTTGAATAAATCAGTAGACTTCTTAAATTAGTAGTAGACTGCATTAGAAATCTGCCGATAAATGTTTGGTCAAACACAAAACTAACCTTTTTTAGAGTAGAGTTCTGGAGAAGTCTACTCAATAAGTCAACAATATGGTCAACTGCAAATGTAACCCGGCCTTTTGAGTACACATTTCAGCAGACTTCTATTGTAGTCTACTGGTAGACTTCTCTCAAGAAGTCTACTAAAAAAAATCAAACTTTAGTCAATTGCAAAAATAACCTTTTTATTCAGTAGACTTCTCTAAGAAGTCTACTTGAAAAAGTCAAATTCTAGTCAAATTCTGGTCAAATGCAAAGGTAAACTAATAGACTGCTGCTGAAGTCTACTAGCGTTTGTCGTAATTGCAAAAATAACCCATTACGTAGACTTCTCGATGAAGTCTACTGGTAGACTTCTCTAACTTCATAGAGAAGTCTACAAGTAGACTTCAGAGAGAAGTCTACTGATTTAATTTTCTTATAATTGCATTTAAAACTTATTTATAATGAATTTTTTAGATTTTCTTTCTCCCACATGTGTGTTATATAATGTGTTTCCTTCTGTGTTAATTTGACATATTTAGGTTCAATATTTATTGTATAAATCAAAGTAATTGTTTGAGTAGTACTTAGCTGTTGTTGGTAGACTTCTCTATGAAGTCACTTATCTGTGAAATCTACAAGTAGTCACTTAGTAGACTTCACTACGAAGTCTACAGCAGATATTCGAGACCTAATGTGTTTTCTATTGTTTTTTTTTTACAGAGAATGGTTCATTTAGTTGTTGTCTATGGAGAATGAACTGTTCAAGATAAGGCGTGGCAATTTGTGGTTGATAATCCAAAAGGAGCAAGACTGTTCTTTTTGAGTGATGATTGCACCCATTGTGATCTTCTTGAGATGGCCAAAGATGAATATAAGCTAGAATCAGACTTGGTGGAGATCACTTATTCACTACCGGAGTCAATGTTGCAACATATGGCACCGGATACTCCTCTTATGCATGTCACAAATGATAGACAAGTTAAAAATTTGATTGAGCTAAGTAAAACGCATGTTATACGTCTTTGTGTCTCGAGTCGGTTGGAGAAGGATGATGATGTCAACGATGATTGTGATGGAATTTTGGCCAGTGGTGGTGAAGAATATACAGACGTAGATGCTGAGGAATGCGAGGATGGAGATGGTGACCACTATGGGGATGGTACGGGAAATGGTGTCAATGAAGAAGATCATGGTAGTGAATATGGTGATGGGCAAGACGAGGATATAAAAATTGATGGTGTTGGTATCAATGAAGATTACAGTGCATAAGGGAAAGTCAAAGATGAGGATGAAGATGATATCTCATTTGATGGTGTTGGTGGGAGTGAGCGTTGTTTTGGCGAAGGAGCAAGATCAAAAACGACATGGTCTGATGGTATACTTGTCAGAAAGAGTTTTGGTAGGAAGGATGAGCTGCTTAGAGAGTTGCGATTGACGGCCGTGATGTCAAGATTTGCATTCAAAACATACAAGTCTACTAAAACTCTGTTAGTCGCTATGTGTCGTGTTAAAGGATGTAAGTGAAAAGTCAGAGCTAGTGTGACGAATGAACCAAACCGTTTTTGGGTGACAAAGTATATTAAAAAGCATACATGTTCACTACCGGACAGAGTCGCTCACAGCAAACGCTCTACTCCAAAGTATATTGGTAGGTTATTTATCGAGCGCGTCGGAATAATTGATGGAGTTACGCCAAAGCATATACAAGATTCAATGAAGGTGATGTTTGGTACGAATCTGGATTATTCCACTTCATACAGATCATTGTTATACGCCCAAGAAATGGTGAGGGGAACTGCTGAACATGGATATGAAAATCTCCCATCTTATTTACATATGATCAAGAAAGCAAATCCGGAAACATTGACCGCTTTTGAGGTTGATGCTCACAATAGATTTAAATATCTATTTATATCGCTCGGAGCCTCCATAGCTGGTTTTCAGTATCTTAGACGAGTAATCGTGGTCGATGGGATATTTAAGTGGAAAGTATGAAGGTGTTTTGCTAGGGGCGGCCGCCCAAGATGGTAATTTCCAGATTTTTCCTTTGGCGTTTGAAATCGTAGATGCTGAGAATGATGCTTCATGGCAATGGTTTTTTACCAAATTGAGAGGTTGTTTTTCTGATCATTACTCGTTGAGCATAGTTTCAGACAGGCACGCGTCCATTAAGAAGGCATGTGAGACGGTTTTCCCTTGGGCAACACGAGGTATATGTTATTACCATCTTCAGTGTAACATTGTCACAAAATTTAGAGGAAAACAGCTCATGTACTTGGTCAAAGGTGCTGCTTATGCGTATACGCTTGATGAGTATGACGGATACATGGATTTGATACGGCGTGTGAAGCCAGAAATTGCAACATACTTGGCGGAAGCGGATCCAAAGCTATGGTCACGAGTTCACTTCGAGGGAGATAGATATAACATAAAGACAAGCAACATTGCTGAATCTATCAATGCCGCACTTAAGGTACCTCGAGGATTTTCTATAACATTTCTTTTGGAATTTATTCGTGAGAAGCTAGGAAGGTGGTTTCGTATAAGGAGAGAAGATGCTCTACGTCTAACAACACGCCATACTCGTGCAGTTGAATACTTGTTGGCGGTTCGTGATGATTACGCATCTCGGATGAAAGTGGGACGCATTAATAATCTTCAGTTCCATGTGAAGGGAGGAGCACGTGACTGTATTGTTGATTTGGGCCAAAACAAATGTATATGTGGTGTCTTCAACATCGAAAAGATACCTTACTCGCATGCTATTGCCGCTTTGGTAGAGAGTAAACAAGATGTCGCTACTGGTGTTTGCCCGACTTATGGAAGGGATTCTTTGTACTGGGCCTACACGGAAAGCATTTTCCCACAAAACCCAGTTGGTGAATGTATAGCATCAACCCCATGTCTACCTCCTAATGTGAAGACGCGTTCGGGTCGGAAGAAGAAATCAAGGTGGCAAACTTGGTTAGAAATCGCAAGGATGAAAGGTACTAAACAACAGAAGATTCATGCTCAATACAATTGTTCAAACTGCAACCAACCGGGACATACGAAGCCGAATTGTGGTACTTAGCTGTTGTTGCTTACATGTTGTTCGTAGACTTTTCCATGAAGTCGACTAGTAGACTTCTCTAAACAAGTCTACCAGTAGACTTCATAGAGAAGTCTACTGATTTAATTTTCTTATAATTGCTTTTAAAACTTATTTATAATGACTTTTTTAGTTTTTCTTTCTCCCAAATGTGTGTTATATAATGTTTTTCGTTCTGTATGAATTTGACATATTTATGTTCAATATGTATTGTATAAATCAAATTTCTTGTTTGAGTAGTACTTACATGTTGTTCGTAGATTTCTCCATGAAGTCGACTGGTAGACTTCTCTAAGCAAGTCTACCAGTAGACTTCATAGAGAAGTCTACTAATTTAATTTTCTTATAATTGCATTTAAAACTTATTTATAATGAATTTTTTAGTTTTTATTTCTCCCAAATGTGTGTTATATAATGTTTTTTGTTCTGTATGAATTTGACATATTTAGGTTCAATATGTATTGTATAAATCAAATTTCTTGTTTGAGTAGTACTTACATGTTGTTCGTAGACTTCTCCATGAAGTCGACTGGTAGACTTCTCTAAACAAGTCTACCAGTAGACTTCATAGAGAAGTCTACTGATTTAATTTTCTTATAATTGTATTTAAAACTTATTTATAATGAATTTTTTAGTTTTTCTTTCTCCCAAATGTGTTTCATAGAGAAGTCTACTGATTTAATTTTCTTATGGTAGAATCATGAAATCATAAATAAAAATATTCCATTATGAGAAGTTCCAAATAACGTCAATACAAGTGAAAACAAACTCCATAATGATATTTTATAACAAATAAATACAATGAAATCTTATTTAGTAGACTTTGGTGTGGAGTTGCGTGAATTGTTTTGCATGAGACGAATAGCATTCCTGATCACTGGATCAATGTCTTCTTCGTCTTCCTCGATGCGTATTAAGTAGCCAAGGTGAGCGAGAGATCGTCTGTACTCTAGTTCAGTGATCTCTTCCACATCAAGATCCGTAGCACTTCCTTGATTGTCAGTTGCTTGTTCTTGTGGTTGTTGTGGTTGTTGTGGCTGTTGTGGCTACTGTCGGAGTGGTGGGTTGGCTCTCAATGCGGGTAGGGCGAGTACGATTTTCCTTGCTGCCATTGCCTTACTGTCCGTTTAGAGCTTGGACGAAAGAGTAAGGGGTTTTTAGAGACACGAGAGAGATAGCGAAGAGACGAAAGAGATATATACAGACGCGGAGGGATACGAAGAGGTAAAAAAGGAAGATTGTATCCGTATATTGTTTATGACCGTTAGATTGTTTCTAATCAACGGCCGATGTAAAGAATTAGGTAATCCTCACCTTCATTAATTAGCCAATGAAATAATTTCGTTACACGAGAAGTCTATTGATTTAATTTTCTTGTTTTAGTATTACTTAGCTGTTGTTGGTAGACTTCTCTAAATAAGTCTACCAGTAGACTTTAATTTTCTTATAATTGCATTTAAAACTTATTTATAATGAAATTTTTAGTGTTTCTTTCTCCCAAAGGTGTGTTACATAATGTTTTTCCTTCTGTATAAATTTGACATATTTAGGTTCAATATTTATTGTATAAATCAAATTTATTGTTTGAGTATTACTTATCTGTTGTTGGTAGACTTCTCCATGAATTTCTTGTTTATAAAAGTCTACCAACAACGGCCAATGTAAAGAATTAGGTAATCCTCACCTTCACTAATTAGCCAATGAAATAATTTCGTAGACGAGATAGAGAAGTCTTCAGTTTGGAGATATAGTAGCAGACTTATCATACAAAACAGGAGATATAGTAGCAGACTTCTCATACAAATCTTTTACGGAAAGCTTGAGATAGAAGTCGAATTAGCGTACCGGTTTGCTACGGCGAGGTATCGGCTCTGTGTTTCTTCGGATTTGGTGGTTGATTTGGACTCCGGCGAGATGATTCGCCTTCATCTCCAGTTTTCGGCGTCTCCTCTTTGAACCGAGCTCTGTTCCTTTGAGCGAGAAAGTTCCGGTAGTACCTGCACAACGAGAAACAAACAAAATACAAGGAACATCATAGTTTGACTGTATTAATTTCACAAGGTTGAAAACAACGAAAATTTGTCTTGCAAAGAATTCGACATTTCATAATAGGACAATACACATAATGACAGAATTCGACATTCAATACAATACACATGTTGACTAAGAGTTTACCTGGAAACTCTTTCGAGAATTGCCTCATACAACAAAAAGCTCTCTCCGTTTCGTGACATCTTTCGGGCATAGTTGTCGATGGCCCTGTCGATTGGTCATCTCGCAGTAGAGAAACAGATTTCAGATTCGTGCTGCAAAATTTGAGATTGGTGTTTAAATCGACATGTATGCAGCTAGAAGTATGTAGGTTTGTAATGGCGAGAAACAGGGTTGGTTCATGGAACTTACAAGAGATTTTCTCCCATTATCGTGTAGTCAGCGATCTCCTGAGGGGTTAGTGGTTGTTGTTGGTTCGTAGAGAAAGGGAAAGAGAAAAGGGGTCAGACACTGAGAAGTAAGTCAGAACCATGAAGATCTTGAACAGGGGAAGTCGAAGAGACTTACATGGATCTACGTCGAAGTTAATGGTATATCCAACCTTCTCGGGTCTAGGAAACCGAGTTTCAGAGGTAGCAGAGGAAGAATCCGGTTGCAGATTTGGGGATCATGACGAAGAGGCCATTATAGGTGATTGATTGAAATTTTAAGTTTTTGTTTCGCAAGAGAGGAGAAAGTGAGGAGCCCCGTTGGTTCGGAACCTAGGGTTTTCAGATAAAGGAATTGTTGACGATTTTTTTTGTTCAGATAAAGGAGAGAGGAATCGTGATATTTGGTTTTATCTACTAGAGAAGTCTACCGGAGAAGTCTACAAGAGAAGATTCATGTACAGAAGCAGATGTCTACCAGAGAAGTCTACCGGAGAAGTATACTAGAGAATACTACAAGAGAAGCGTACACGAGAAGATTAATGTACAGAAGCAGATGTCTACCAGAGAAATCTACCGGAGAAGTCTACTAGAGAAGATTCATGTACAGAAGTAGATGTCTACTAGAGAAGTCTACCGGGAAGTCTACTAGAGAAGTCTACAAGAGAAGCGTACACGAGAAGATTAATGTACAGAAGCATATGTCTACCAGAGAAGTCTACCAGAGAAGTCTACTAGAGAATTCTACCGAAGAAGTCTACCGGAGAAGTCTACAAGAGAAGCGTACACGAGAAGATTAATGTACAGAAGCAGATGTCTACCAGAGAAGTCTACCGGAGAAGTCTACTAGAGAAGTCTATCGGAGAAATCTACCGGAGAAGTCTACAAGGGAAACGTACACGAGAAGATTCATGTACAGAAGCAGATTTCTACCAGAGAAGTCTACCGGAGAAGTCTACTAGAGAAGTATACTAGAGAAGATTCATGTACAGAAGCAGATGTCTACTAGAGAAGTCTACCGGAGAAATCTACTAGAGAAGTCTACAAGAGAAGCGTACACGAGAAGATTAATGTACAGAAGCAGATGTCTACCAGAGAAGTCTACCGGAGAAGTCTACTAGAGAAGTCTACCTGAGAAGTCTACAAGAGAAGTCTACAAGAGAAGCGTACACGAGAAGATTCACGTACAGAAGCAGATGTCTACTAGAGAAGTCTACCGGAGAAGTCTACTAGAGAAGTCTACAAGAGAAGCGTACACGAGAAGATTCATGTACAGAAGCAGATGTTTACTAGAGAAATCTACCGAAGAAGTCTACTAGAGAAGTCTACAAGAGAAGTTTTTAGAGAGAAGTTAATAACATATCAAATTACGTTCGTGAATATTAGTTTGTATATATCATATCCCGCCATAGTAGCCAAAAAATAAGGATGAGTTTTTCTTATATCTACAATATATATGCAAGATATCTACAATATTGAAATTGTGAGGTCCTATATTAGTCATAAACATCCAATCCAGTATATGTACCGTCGTCTGCCCCACGAAATTCAGTCTCGGCGAATATATCAGCTGCAAGCTTTTCCCTAATACGCTTCATCTTCGCATCAGACAATACAGTCGCACTAAATGGAATGCCGAAAGCATGGCATTCAATGTACTTCAGACAATACACTCCACAATCCCCAACTTTCTTGTTTTGTGGTACTTTGGATGTTGGCCACTTTTCATGCGTGAATTTGGTGAATTGCCACTTGGGTCTATCTTCTATTGCACATGCTATATGCATTAGATAAGGTAACATAACGGCAATGGGCTCGACCATCTCTTTGAGTTCCGTGAGCATTGTATGGGAACCTATAGAGTTCCACACCACAATGTGTCTCCGTGGGAGTGATATTCACAAAGCCACCCAATGATCTTCTTTGACATTTAAAGGTAAATAAATGTCCTCCACTTCAGTCCCCCACGTCTTCTGTACTTTTGCATACTCGGGGAGTAGACCTGCATAGTAATCCCACGCCCCACCTGGTAGCGCTTTTCCACTCCCGTCAGGATTGGGAACTGAGTTTTTAAAGTCATTGTACCGAGTAGGCCATATGTTGCCTAGAGTACAGTCGAGGATGCAAATTTTGTCACTCCTAAACCACTCTGGATGTTCTTTGTACCGTTTCCTCAGCATATTCAACGCAGCATCCTGGTGCTGCGACAAAACAACCAAAAGAATCAATGTTAAACATGAAAAACATAATAGAAGTCTACTGAAGAAGTCTACTGAAGAAGTCTACTAGAGAAGTCTACAACAGAAGTCTATTGGAGAAGTCTACTAAAAAGTCTACTGAAGAAGTCTACTGGAGAAATCTACAACAGAACTCTACTGGAGAAGTCTACAAGAGAAGTCAGTTTACAAGAGAAGTCTACTTGAGAAGAGAAGTTTACAAGAGAATTCTACGAGAAGTCTACTTGAGAAGAAAAGTCTACAAGAGAAGTCTACTGGAGAGAAGAGAAGAGAAGGCTTACTGTGTCTCTTAGCCATTGTTACGGCATTCGAAGAGTCCAAAACCACTCTACAGTAGTGAACGGAATGATCTATTCGCCATAATCCTTGTTTAGCAAAGAAATTTCAGCAATTGACAAGCTTAAACAATGAGTTAAGGTCTTTTTTATACTTACGGCTGTTGCTTCAGCCACTCTTCAAGTCTCCTCGTCATTTGTTCATCAAAGGTAGCAAAAGGATCATATCCTTTTCCTACCTTTGAATTAACAAGTTTGTTTTCGAAAGGTGACTTATTTGCCTGGCCCGGCTTCTTCAGCCTGTCACTCCTTGCTCTTCTTATAACCGCCTGCTTCTTCTTCTCTTGTTTAGATTTCGCAATCTCAGCATAATTCGCAGGTAGATTCTGAGGAGGCAAAATGATAAGGCTCTTATCCGCACAAGTGACACTCGCACTCTGACCATCATCCTTAAGTGTTTCCTTGACTGCCTTCTTCTCCTCTTGTTTAGCTTTCCGAAGCGGTAAATTCGGTTGTGGTTTTTGAGGAGGTGGTATCATAACACTTGGATCCGCACCAGTGACACTCGCACTCTGGCCATCTTGAAATGTTTCTTTGTTAAACATTTTACTCTGCAAGTAGAGGATCAAAGTCGAATCATATACCAAATTTTTTATAAAAATAGAATATATCATCCAAACAAGAAAGGGAAGAAATGTGAAAATGTCAAAAGAGATTACAGAATCTAAACAAGATTACGTACTAACCCCAATATCAGGTTCAGTCTTGTTCTCATCAGCAGCCGGTTCATTGGAGACCCCCACATGAAGAGCTGGGGCAATTTGGTTGGATTTGGTTTGTTCTTCCTTTCGAGTCTTCACAGCCTCTTCTTTTCCCTCTTTTACGACGTTCCTCATTATTTTTGATCTTATCACCAAGGAGTTTGAAATTGTTTTCACAGCGTTTAAAACCAGCATAAACCTTCTCTGACAAGTCCTTAAAATGCTGATCAAAATGTGCTTGTATGCTCTGCACCAATGATGGTACTTCCGCCGTGTAACCAGACTCAAATTATTCTCGACTCCTCTTCTCCGGTAAGGTAACAAGGCTAAGGCTCATGCTGCTTTCATTTTTCACACCAGGCTTCACCCTTGACTTCACACCCTGCTTTCTTTTATCATTAGCGGAATCAATCACCTCCGTCACTTGCCAGTGATCATGGGTCCATCTCCAGCCTGGTTCAGAAATAGTTGAGATTATGTTAATTATCTTCTGGTCGTAAACATCATCATCCCACCTTGGGAACATATCTTCGTACTCATCCTTCATCACATAGCTTAGGACATTCACCTACAAAATAGACATATAAGACGTAGACCGATTAACCAGAGAAGTCTACTGGATAAGTGTACTGGATAAGAGAAGTCTAGTAGAGAAGTCTATTGGAGAAGTCTACAATAGAAGTCTATTGGAGAAGAGAAGAATCGCAAGAGAAGTCTACTGAAGAAAGAGAAGTCTACAAAGAGAAATAATCAGACCTATTTGTACATGTTCTCTTTTCATGTATCTCTTGCCTCTGGATCCCTTGAAAGCCAGTAGAGGTGGAGTAGGTTTATGTGGAAAGGGACCACCATATTGGGCTGCATAATCCGGTAGAGAATAGTACACCCATATTTGGAGAACATGTACGCAGCCTTCCACTGTATACGATAACTTTGCCAAGTCTTTCTCCTTCACTGACTTGATGATTAACTTCAATGCAACCCTACCCCATGGGTAATTCTGGAAGGCAGTGATATCCATCACAAGCCTAGCAAAGTTAACATTGATGGGTGTTGTCTCTTTTTTAGCTTCAATGTAACCGGCGTATATGCATAGATATACCAACCTGATGCGGTCCAACCGTGTCCACTTTGCACATAAACCACAAGCTTCTATTAACTCGTTCACAGTTGGACCCCTGTCGACATCAACTCCCAGAAGGGTCCAAAATTGCTGCGTTTCTTCAGTGACCTCTACATCTGGGTTATCTAAATTCGGAACGTCACGGCAATTCAAACCGGTAATCTCCTCAAACTCAAGCAATGAAAACCTCAACGGCTTGTTACTAATCAGGCTTCATATCTCATGGGGTTTCTTGCACTCTAGCTGAGTAGTTAGTATATAATGAACCATCCTCGATGCTCAGCCAAACTTGAGAGCATGGAACCGTAGCACCACACCCAATGGAGAGAATAAAAGCTCGTCCCACTCATCTTTCCTTAAGACGTTGTCTAGAGATTCAAACAACTGTGTATTTCCAGCATAGTAGTGTATGCTTTTACCCGGTTCAGGCTCATCTCCTTTGGAATAAAGCCTTGACGGGAAATTTCTTCCATCCATATCCATCATCGCATCCATATCCATCGTCTGAAGAAGGTCTGCTGGCGAAATCCACTGTATTTCGATGAAGTTAAACCGAATTCGTACTTTCCGGCGGCGGCAGATCGGCAAAGAAGAGTGAAAAAAAAAAGTTAGATTCTCGAATCAGATAGAGAAATAGCAAATAAGAGATAGTAAAATCAAAAAGAGTTGAGAGAATGAAAAGAAGGCATGAAGTGTAACCGACGGTGATGATGGAGACGGAAGGTTGTAGATCTCTTGTTTGGAGACGAAAGGTTGTAACTTTAGGTTGTAAATTTTTTTCAACTAAACCGCGTTTTTGTGGTTTTATAAGTAGGGTAAATACATTGGTTAAGTTCGGTTAATTTGGATGGTAAAAAAATTGGTTCAATTTGGTTCAGCTTAACTACACGATTTGATGAATGTTTAAAAAATTCAAATTTTTAAAATGTTTTTTTAAAAATTCAAATTTGCCTCCACATGTTTAGTAGGCTTCTAAATGCAGATTTAAATCTACTGGAGAAGTCTACTGGAGAAATCCACTAGAGGAGACTACGTGAAAGTCTACTGAAGAAGTCTACTGCAGAAGTCTACTAGAGAAGTCTAATGCAGAAGTCTACTAGAGAAGTCTGATGTATCCAAAACCAAACATCGTATAAGAAAATAAAAGCACATAAACATAGTGAAGACCTTCGATTTGGAAACCTTTGATTACTAAACATGCTGAGAGATGCAAACAAAAACACATCCTCTCACAAACCTACTGGGCTTCGATGATGCAAACAAATACACATCCTCTAAATTAAGTCTACTTCACATAAATCGATTATTTTCAATGATTATTCGAAACCCTATACCAAAACTTTCAAAACGTATAATATATTCACTCAAAAGTTAACACTTTTATGCAAATTTGACATTTTAAATATAAAAATGATAAACCCTAACTTTAACCCTAAGTGTAAAAACATGTTTGCAACCTATGATGTACCTTATTTGGTAACCCTTTGTTTAGTATAGTATGTATTTCATTCATAACCTAATTTGTCTAAGTATGTTTAATTTTGTGAAATTTTATTTTTTACACATCACAATTGTTTATAGTAAGATCATCAATCAAAATTTTTTATCAAAATTTTTTTTGTTAATTTATAAATTTAAATTTAAAATATAATTATTTAGTAGACTGCTGTAGTAGTTTACTAAACCACAAAAGTAGTTTTCATAACCTTCTTTGTCTAAGTAGGTTTAAGTATGTTTAATTTTGTGAAATTTTATTTTTCATAATTCACAATTGTTAATAGTAAGGTCATCAATAAAAAAAAATTAACAAAAGTTTTTTTGTTAATTTATAAATTTAATTTTAATATATAATTATATAGTAGATTCCATGAGAAGTCTACTAAATCCCCTCCAGTAGATTTCTCATGGAGTCTACGTGTTGATTTTCTGACAGAAGTCTACCAGTAGACTTCTATATTACTCAGCAGACTTCTCTAGGTTAAAACAGTCATTATGCCTCCGTTTTATTGTTTGGTTATAAAGGATGTAGTTGTAATTTCACTACTCTTTTGGGTTATTTTTCTCAAACATAAGATATGTGGGTTACATTTGTATTTTAAATCAATTTTAGGGTCATTTTTTGTAACCAGGTCTATATATATAGAGTTTTTAATAAAAAATCATATCAACTTATCCTCGGATCATGAAAAATCCCTTTAACTATTTTTTTAGTAAAAAACCCCTCAACTATACTTTGTTAATGAAATCAACCCTCCGTCTACAATAACGTTAATCATAATAAACATTATTGTCTTTTGTTACAAAATGACAAAGCGTCTCAAATATTGACCAAAACATCAAGTTGTTTACATGAAAACAACAAAAAGTGAATCTTATGACAAAAAAATGTGATAGTAGGTGTATTGTAAATCGGGATTAATGCTAAACTCATTCAGAAAATCAGCCGCAATCTTAGGTGCACTGTAGAGATTCACCACACATATTGAGTAACATATATGAGTTTCGTTGTAGGATCTCACAACCTATATATATATATATGATTGGATTCCACCAACTATCTAATTTAATTTTCTTTACTCGTTTGCCCCGTTTTTTTGTTTAATCCTCGCTTTCCTAATTTTATGCCAATTAATTTGATTCATATATATATATATATATGATTGGATTCCACCAACTATCTAATTTAATTTTCTTTACTCGTTTGCCCCGTTTTTTTGTTTAATCCTCGCTTTCCTAATTTTATGCCAATTAATTTGATTCACGTTGTTTTATTTATTATTCGACTATTCGTATAATAGTCACAACAGCAACTTTGAAAATAATTTAATAGTCATAAGTCATAACGGAACTATTGATATCTCTTTCTACGGTAATGCTTGTGATATCCATGTTAGTTTTTCTTAATCTTATGCATTAATAAAATTAAGTGTTGAACCTTTTTACAAAATAAAATATAGTTAATTTTTGACCTCCGTTACAGTTGAAGCAAGAAATATAAAGGAACAATTGCAAAAATGCCATTTTTGGGATATACATTGATATTCTCATATTTTACCTTATTTCGATACGATTTTAATCATATTTTCATCCCGCATTTGCATATCATTTAGGCATTCCTAGAGGTATTGACATCTCTTTTGTGGTTTTATAGGTTTGAAGATGGTGAATCTTGGAACGAAATGATTTGGAACTTAATTTGATGAAAAATGATGAGAATTCAAGAGGATGTGAAGGTGGCTCAAGTTGGTAAAAAAAGAATCTAATTAATGGAAGTGAAGAAATGTGAAAATGGTAGCCTCCATATTGTGGTTTGATACCGAAAATCAACCTTCAGTATGGTTAAAAGAAAGAAAACAAAGCTTTTGGAGTCAAATTGGCAGATCACATACTGTGGGTTGAAACTGAGGGTTGACCTTCGGTATGGATGTTCCAAGAACCAAACTTTCATGACCCGACCCGAATCAAGATGGATCGATCCGGTTCCGTTTGAAACCTTTATAAATACAATTTTTAGCTTGTAAAAACCTAAGTTTCCTCTCTTCTAGAGTTGAGTTTAGATCCAAATTCTCCTTTGATGTTTTGGATGAATTTTCATCTTCTCATGCCACTTTAGAGAAAGATTCTTCACCTTTATTTTTTATCTTTATATTTATATTTATAATTTCATTTTGTTTATAACTCTTTGTTCTTCATCATGTTTTTAGTGGATTGTGGGTTAGGTAGATTTGGTTGATTTATGATTGATTGATGATGATTAGGATTAGATTCATGTAATTTCAAATGTTTAAGAGGTGTTTAAGGCTAGATTTGTCTTAGTTATTCAAATTCTAGATCATAGACATTTTACGCCCGGAAGGTGTTCGATAAAATGTTTAGACCAATCTTAAACTTGTTTTTCATTCTTAACCAATGAGAATTGATATTTAAGGTGATTAGTTGATATTATGGACTTGAACTTAATGATTATTGATCTAGTAATTGCAATTGAAAGATTAGCTTAATTTAGTGATTACTAAATGGATTAGTATCATGGGAGTGAATTAATATGGGAGTGAATTAATCTATTTAGTGCGATCCTTGTCATGGAATTGAGCATGTTTGTTAGTTATAACATTATTAGTTAATTGTTAGTCTTCTCAAATCAATTACCTTCTCCCATGATCAATGTTTTCTCTTTTGTTGGATCATGAATTATGCTAGATTTGAATGCTTTGATAGTTACATGATGATTATTATGGTTAATCCTTGTTAGATCCTTCACTTAGGTTGTTCTTAATGCTAGTTTTGACTTGATCACTCAAAATCTAGATCTTTAGGCATTTTCATACCCGGAAGGTGTTTGTGGAAATGTTTGAACAAAACTTTTTGTGAGCTTGGGTCACATAGCTACTTGGCCGTGGTTCTATGAACTCTTGTGACGAAAATGGAAGTATATTAATGCTTGTCTAATCATTGAGATGGAATGCTTGACCGCGGATCTTAAATGTGATTAGAAGAAGGGGTTTTTACCATTGGCGTGGACTAACCTAAAGAATAAATATTCCATTGTCTAGGATAGTGTTTGATTCAACCTTTGACATTGTTAATTCATTCTTTTGATAGTTTAGCACATGGTACAATGCTTTTATCTTGTTTTACTTCTTACATTTTAGTTTCTCGCATTTCTTATATTTTAAACAACCAAAAACACCAAAAATATTTGTTATAGCTTAGTTTGTTTCTCCAATCTTTAGTGTGCAATCTTTAGTCCTCATGGGATCGATCCTTAAGTACTCATTGGTGTTCCATGCGATTATGGATTATTTGAGGCTTTATAAATGTAAAGTTTCGATCGTCTATTGGATTTTTGGTCTTTAGCAAAGGTAAAATAGCGCGTATCATACATTTGCACGAATACCACTTAGGGGTGTCCATTTGTAAAATACCACTAATTATGGATTTTTAAAGCCTAAATCTTAAAATTATAAATCCTAAAAAATATTTTGATTCTTAACCCCCATTAAACTCTAATACAACATAGTTAACTCAAACACTAATGATATAATGAAAAAATAATTTTTCAAAAATAGTATTTTTTGCAAAGATTTTGAAAATATGATATTTTTGAAAATTGCCACTTAAAAAATGGTATTTCTTAAAAGAATTTAAAATAAATTATATCCAAAAATAAGTGAAAAAGAAAGAAATGTGATATTTACTCATATATGTACTTTTGAGATCTGCTTTATTTTGGCTCTTGACGCAACGATTGGGACAATCATTTCATCATATATATACATACATTTATTTATTCACTACAAAAACAAAATATAAATTGTATCATTTATTTTATTAGTTTATATCATTATTTTATTGATACGATTAAAATTACATCATTTTTGTAAGTGATTTTGAAAATGATGACTCTAATATTTTGTATCAATAAAAAAGATTGACGGATATATTTTCATCATTTATTATAACTGATGTTAATATGTGTCGCCTATGAAAAATAAAACTAAAGTTAACGTCATTTTGTATAAATGATGTTCAATATTTGTTTCGGTTATAATAATTGATGTTGAATATTTATAAAATTTCTTTAGTTGATTTTACAATTACATTAGTTATTAAAAAAATTTATATTACATGTAATTAATTGATGATAAATTTAATATTAATTTTTATTAAACATAATTTAATTAAAAATAAACTAAATGATTAATCATGTTTTATTGAAAATAAATCTCTTCGATTTTAATTGCACATAACACATATTTATGACCTTATTTATATAAGGATTTTTTTTCAATCATTCCACAATTGTCGATGTGGAACAATTTGATTTTATCAACTTGAATCAATAATTAATATGAAATAACATCTGTTTAATCTAACCTATTTAAAATGATTAAATAATTATAATAATAATTTTATTAGTATCAATTTTTAGTGATTTAAAATTTGAATCGTTTGTTCAGTGATATTAACATAAATTAATGCATCAATTATTAAATTGATACAAATCCATATTTTTGTATCAATTTTGTTGAAACGATATAAACTAATAAAAATTTGTATCAGTTTTATTAAATCAATGTTAAATTAATCGATAATAAAACCTATCAACATAAGTGATGTTAGACAACAATTTTTTTTATCATTTATTAATATGTAATTCAAATAGTATCGCTCAATTTTGTGATACTATTTAATTGATGCAATACACACATTTTTTTTTGTAGTGATTGGTCATTATTCTGACAATTAATTTAAGAGAAAACTAGGTGATTCTCTCTCGTACACGCGGATAAATTATGTATGTAGTATTTTTTAAATTTTAGTCTTTAAAAATGTGAAATATGTAGTTATTTAATTTTTATTATAGATATTGCTGTTGATTCTTTTGTTATTATTTTTTTTGCTCAATACTGTTTTTTTTAGAGAAATTTAAAGAAATATCATTTTTTAAAAATGCCACATTTTCAAAAATGCCACTTTTTCAAAATTATTTATTCATTATATTATTAACGTTTGGTTTATCTATGTTGTATTAGGGTTTAGTTTTGAGAGTTTAGAGGTTTTTGGGGGTCAAAACATTTTTTAAAGTTTAAAAGTTTTAATATTTAAGCTTTAAAAATCCATAATTAGTGGCATTTTTGAAAAATAGACAATCCATATTGGTATTTTTACAATTATACAGATCAAAAGTGACATTTTTGCAATTGTCCATTGTTTTTACTTATAATATGAATTTCATAAATTTAGTTTTACCATTTAGTTATTATATATATATAAACGTGTCAAATCAAAATGTATAATAATTTAATATATTAAAGTTAAAAAATCCATGTTAAATTTGGCTTGTCCGAATATCTTAAGTAGAATTTAGAATACAAATAAATTATTTAATATTTTAAAACATTAAAATATATAATAATAAATTTTATATATATAAACATTAAAATTGTTGCTTTCGAATTAAAAAATATTTTTATTACTTTCAAATTGTCTTGCTTTAAAAAATACATTTTAAAAGAATAATTATATTTGTTGTTATAAACTTCGGAAATTTTTTTTACAAACATATCAAAATCTTTTTAAAATATTTTGGTAATTCTTTATTATTATTTTCAAAAATATGTATATTCTATAAAAGTGTTCTATAATTTTATTATTACAATTATTATAACTTCAGTGGGCTAAGTAATTTGGCGTTGAGTGGTCGATTTAGTAGGCTAAGTAATTATGATTAGTGGAATTAATTAGAGAATCATATTGCCATGTCATATTTTATCAATGTCATGTCATAATAAAAATGGAATAATGATTTTAGATAGGACATCTAAGCTAATCATTTCTCTATTAATATATAAGAGATTTTTAAAATATTACCAAAATTTTGTGTGTTTTGAAAACTAATACATGTTTCAAAATTTTGAAAACTAACTTTTTGCATTTACACTTATCAAAACATCCTAAATGAATAAAATATATAAAATGTTTTAAATCAAGTTACATTATTATAATTGACTAATTATTCATATTATAAAATAATTTACAAAATAGAAAATGATATTATTTCACGGGATCAATTATAAGAGAAAAAGATGGATTATAAATAAAATATAAAATCATAAGAAATCACACATGTGAAAAAGTTAAGAACGTTGAACTCCAAAAATACAGGCCTTGTGGTCATGTTATATAAGTTTAATTCAATTGATTCGATTTTTCATGAATAATTGATTATATAAAATTAAGCTCAGATTGTTTTAGCATAATTCGATTAAAGCATATACGTTATGTTCTATTATATAATATGGTTTTGTGTTATTAACATGCAGAGAGAGGAAATTGCGGCTTTGAATAATGTATGAAAATGTAAAAGTTAACTAGTTAAAGTAATGCAAAACCACAATAGGCACGACTCACTAATGATTTTGGCAAATGGATCATATAACCTTTTGCGGAGAACTGACTAATGATTTTGGCAAATGGATCATATAACCTTTTGCGGAGAACTGATGAAATGCTTGTTGATGGAAAAATTTGTACATTACTTTAACTTAAGGGAACACTGTTATAGATTCTTCTACAATGTATTTTAAAGACTCGACTGAAAATCAAGATTTTTAATTCTATTTTTTCTTTTTGTAATCACTTAAAGCAATGATAAGAACATTATAGTTCGTTTTAGTTTAGAGATCATTTAGACTAGCAGTAATCTATGTAAAAAAATAAATTTTGTAATTATATATTTTCAACTTTTATAAAATGATTATGATATCAAATTAGTATAGTTTTCATTAACAAAATAATCGATTATAGATTTTACATGAATTATTATATATTATTTCATATTCATTTGTATATATATGAATTTACTATTATCTTACATAGAAATAAATTTCAGTTGGGGATGAACCTAATAGTTAAACCAAATCAACCAAATTAAAATTTACAAATTTGAACGTGAATTGAATTATATATATATATATATAATAATAATAATAATAATTCAGATGCATATAAAAATTTATATACTAATTAAATTATTTGAATCGAACTCGAATTATATAAACTGAATCGAACTTGAATTATATGAAACTGAATTGAAATAACCAAACTTAAAATAAATTAGTAAATATTATTACTTTTTTTATTTTATACTTTGTTAATTAGTTAGGTGATTTTCTAATGTAATAATCATAAACATGTTCTTACATATTCATGAACTTTTCTAAAAATATATATATATATATATATATATATATATTTTTTTTGAAATAGATATTCATTTTATGGTAAGATTTAATATTACAATCTTTGAATAGTTATTTTAGGCAAGTTTATGTATTCTAGTGTGTTTGTCGGTTGGGATTAGAGTAAATTAAAATATATTATTTGAAATAAAATATGTTTGGTAATGTAAGGAAATTAAATAAAAAAATTACTGAGAAAAATTATGAGAGTGACACTTAAAGAAAAATAACATATAATATTTGACAATATTCACTTTGTGTTCAATTTTAATGGTCGGTTTTAATATTACAATTTTTGAATAATTGTTTAATGCTAGTTTATAGGTATTTTAATGTGTTTGGTAAAATCAAATAAATAAATAATAAATTATTGAATTTTTTTGTGAGAATAACACCTTAGCAAACATGACCTTAAATGTTTCTCTTTTAATATATAGAGGACTTTTGTCTTATTAATTTTAAAAAAATTACTTTTCAAAAACTTATAAACATAGGTTAGTTTTCAAATTACATAAAAAGTTTAGATTATTAAACCAAACCTCTTTTTAAATGATTTTTTTTATAAGATTAGTTATATTATGTAGTAGTCACTGTTTCTTCTAACACCAAAAAAATTATTTCAATTTGTTAATTTTGTAACTAGATTGGTATTTTTTGGTCTAATAGATTAGTTATTTGAAAACCCACATTATTATATATATATATTTTTTTTTTTTTTGCTAAACTGAAAACACACATTGTTGACAAAGAGAACACACACATTTTAAAATTTAATCAATAAAACTTGCAAATAGTAGTTGAGGACGTGTTGCAAATACTTATTGAATTGGGTGAATTTACTAAATATACATGGTTGACCAAATAATTAGTTTTATAACATTCTTTTTAAAACTAAGTTGCACAAAACTATTAGTTTATAACATTTATACATTAACTTCCACAAAAGGCTTAGAGGAAGTAAAACCCTAGTAAATCCTACCGATTATAACATTAATAAAACCAAGTGGTGGTGGTATAGTGGTAAAAAGGTTTAGAAAAAAAAGTAAATCCTTCCAACCTGAGTTCGATTCTCTGTGTGAACACTTTCACTTCCATTTGGCCAGTCGAAGTGGTGTTATGCTTTTGGCCCATTAGAAAATCCGGTTAATGGACTATTCGACGGCTACACTCATCTTTAAAAAAAATGTTTAAAAAAAAAAAAAAACTTGCACAAAACTATTAGTAGATGGTTTGCTCATCACCATATATCTTTATAAAACTAGATAGTGGAGAAAATTTAATCAACAAAGCTTAAGAGTTAAAAGAAAATTTAATCAACAATTTTTTGTTCTTTTCAACAAAGATCGTGGAGAGTTTACAATAGTATATGGTTTTATATGTAATTATTAATAGTACTAAGAGTTAATAAAATATGTCATAATTGATAATAGTATATATGATTTTACATGATCCACAAAAGACGAATGGCAATGTCGTCCCACTTCTTTGTCCTTCTCCTGCCACAAGATAAAGGTTTACAGAGAGAAGAAGACCGTACCAGACAAAATAATTTAAATAATTTATATTCCTTTCCTTAATTGATCCATTTAATCTCGTTTCTTCATTTATTATGGATTCTGATATTTTTCTCTCCCTCTAATTCTCCGGCGTTCTTGGTCTCTGTTTCAAAGGTCTCCCTCTCTCTCTCTCTCTCTCTCTCTCTCTCTCTAACTCGATTTATGCATTTAACAAGAATCTGATTGGTCAGTCACAAATTTATGAAAGCTGAAGAGAAACCCTTTGCTGGGTTCTGTTTTTTTTTAAGATCTTCATTAGTTTCCACTTCTGAGTTCTGAAACACTAAGCTTTATTTAGTTTCTCGATTAAAAAGGTCAAATTTTGAGTTTAATTGGTTACTCATTGCCACTTTGGGGGAAATGAAGATTTTTGCTCCTTTGTCTCAAATTTGAAACTTTTTTTATCTTATTTATTGGTTATATTTATATATTTTTAACAAAATATAAATTTATATATCTCAGAAAAAGCTTAACGTATTTTTGAAGCAAATCTATGGGGGTGGTTCTTTAAGCCTTTTAGGTGTTTATATATATTAATATAGTATTGAACAACAACATGCTGAGAAAGTTCTCAGACTGTGATAGATTATTATTTTTCTTGTTAGTTTTCCCGGAAAAAGCAAAAGAGAGAATCTTTGGAATCTTTGCAACTTGTTCTCCATTTCCTTATTAAGAAATATCTCCAAATGTGTTTTCTTTAAAGGGAAACTCAATTTCCCTTGTCAAATTCATATTTCATATTTTCATTTTTGTTTTTGGCTCAAAGTAAAAATCTCAGAAGCTTGTTTCATTGGAATTCCATGTCAGACTTGTGGATATTCTGCTAAAAAGTTCAAACTTTTATTTGGTGATCCTTTAGATTCTCACCCCTATGACTCATCTTCTTACTTTTAAGTTCTAACCTCTATTTATAATTTTTTTTGTCATACTTTTGAGATTTTATTAATATATATATATCTCTTTAGCTCTTAAACTATCCAAGTATCTAAAACAATTTCTGTTTTCTTTTTCTTTCAGATTCGAGATCGTCTTAAGCTTGACCTGGAAGTTATATCTAGCTAGTTCATTGGAACTTCCATTCTTTAGGGTTATATAAAAAAATGGGACATTTCTCGTCGATGTTCAATGGGTTAGCTCGATCTTTCTCGATGAAGAAAGTGAAGAACAACAACGGAAATAGCGACGCAATGGAAGCTGCTGATGAGATGGTGAAAGATGCAAAGAAGAAGGAGCTGATTCTGAAATCATCTGGTTATGTTTATGCTCAAGGATCAAATAACTCGGCCTCTGTTTTCTCCAAACGCGGCGAAAAAGGCGTTAACCAGGACTGTGCCATCGTTTGGGAGGTAACATGACAATTCTCTTAAAGTTGCTTACGTTTTTGCGTTTTTCTTTCTTTCTGCGTTTGTGTTTGTTTCTTTATGATTTGATTACCAGATCAATTTATTGGGTTCGGATAGGATAAGACTAGATTGAGCATCCCTATGTAGAACTATCAAAAAGCCGGTTTCGTGCTTTCATTTTGGCAGAAAAATGTTATCTTTCCTGTGTTTGCATTTTCTTTAGCTTCTTCAAAGGCGGGGTTGACCATCAATCAGCATTTTGATAAATTCAACTTTGGTAAATAGGGATTTGGGTGCCAAGAAGACATGATCTTCTGCGGAATATTCGATGGACACGGTCCATGGGGTCACTATGTATCCAAACAAGTAAGAAACTCGATGCCATCGTCGCTTCTCTGCAACTGGCAAAAGACTCTTGCTCAAGCCACGCTACTAGAGCCCGAGCTCGACATTGAGGGCTCAACTAAAAATCTCTCGAGATTCGACATTTGGAAACATTCGTTTCTCAAGACATGTGCAACGGTTGATCAACAGCTTGAACATCATCGCAAGATCGATTCTTACTACAGCGGTACAACCGCTCTAGCCATTGTTAGACAGGTAAAACTTATAAGGATATTAGTTTCCTATTGTTAGTAAACATCGTTGATAATATATCTGTTCACTGATTAATGGTTTCTTGCTGTGTGTAGGGTGAAGTTATTTATGTAGCGAATGTTGGCGATTCACGGGCGGTACTAGCCACGGTTTCAGATGAAGGAAGCTTGGTTGCGGTTCAGCTCACCCTCGATTTCAAACCGAATCTGCCTCGTTAGTTCTCTTAATCCCTCTGAAAATCCACAAGCATTTTTCTGATTGAATTTACCTAAATCTCGTCAATTTCGGATTCTGTGGTCCTAGAACTCAGAGTAGCAAGGCAAAATATGAATCTTGCTCCAGAAAACTTTTGAATATTGATTCTTGTGTTTGTTTGCTGCGGAAAAAACCAGAGGAGGAAGAGCGGATAATCGGATGCAAAGGGAGGGTTTTCTGTCTCAAAGATGAGCCGGGAGTCCACCGTGTATGGCAGCCGGACGCAGAAACACCGGGGCTCGCAATGTCGAGAGCGTTCGGAGACTATTGTATCAAAGAGTATGGATTGGTCTCAGTTCCTGAAGTCACTCAAAGACATATCTCAACTAAAGACCACTTCATCATCTTGGCTAGTGATGGGGTAAATTTTTATAAACCTTTAAAACAGACAAAAATTACTTAAAACACACTTAAAGAAAAGTCAAAAGTTATTAGAGGGTAAATGTGAGTAAAAAGTAGAAAAAGAAAAACAACATTTGAAACGAGTGAAAATTTTGAATCTTGTTCCCTATTTTGTTTATTTGATTAGGGATTTCTAATCCCGATTCCGGTTCGGTTTTGAATTTAATTTCGAGTTTTTTGGTTTTATGAATATAGCTGCCAGTATTTATTATGGATCAAGTTGGAAGGTTTTGATTCGGTTATGGTTTTTTTCATAAATACCGGGTTTTCGCTTATTGGCTATAATTTAAAAAAAAAAAAATCCAAAACTTTATACAATATTTGTTTTCTTTGGTTTGGATTGACTTGGTTTATTCTGACTGTGCACTCCAGATTTAATAATTTATTAACCAATCTTTTGTATGTTTTTGTGTTTGATTCTACAAGATATGGGATGTGATATCTAACCAAGAAGCTATAGAGATCGTCTCGTCCACAGCTGAGCGGCCTAAGGCGGCTAAGCGGTTAGTGGAGCAAGCGGTTCGGGCTTGGAAGAAGAAGCGACGAGGCATCGCCATGGACGATATTTCTGCGGTCTGCCTCTTCCTCCATTCCTCTTCTTCATCTTCATCGTCATCTATATCACAACACGTTCATCATGCCACCACTTTTAAGTAAAAATTTGCGTTGTAAATAGATCAGCGATAGCGTTGCGTTTATGACATTCATGTTGATATTTGAAATGCGCTTTTTTGTTCCCAGCCATCATTAGCTGATTGATACGTCTCATTGTGTCCGATTGGTTTATTATTAGCTCATACCCAAAAACAGAAAGAAAGAGGGAATGGAACACTGAAGAAAGGAAATAATAAGAAACATAGTTCATTTCGAAATATAACAATATGATAAAACGGTGGTTTTCTAACAAATGGACTTGGCCGAATTGACGGTATGAAGCTTCGGTACTACGACAATTTGACGGTATGGTTATAGCCTTCCTAAACTCCTGTGAACCTTGGTGATACTATTATGATTCTGTTGCAGTTTTAATAGAGCATCTTTCGTGTAATAACTCTGACTTGTAGATTAACACATTGTGATAATAAGCATTCGTATATCTTGCTTGTGAATTTCCTAGCTTACTGATTGGTTCTACATGCTTATTACACATACAAGCATCTTTGAATTTGTCGCCTCCGCATAAAACTTTGCTTTCTTTTGGCTGTAATTTTTCTTTCTTGGTGGAAGCACTAGAATCCCAAAGGTGAAGGGTGAAAACGAACAGCAGTTAATGATGATGGTAAATTAAGTTTTCTCCAAAACAAAACAATCTAAACTGTAACCGCAGTCAATCAATCATAATATTTGGAGATCGAATCCACACAGACAAAGTCTACGCTTCAATTCTATGAAACTAGGACTAAAGCTAAAACGGAACGTGAGGTTTGTTTGAGATGTGATAATCGGAACAAAGCAAACGTTGAATAATTAGCAAATCAATTAATTAAACATTGGATATTGGAGAGTTCTTTAGAGACCACATATTAATTTATTCAGGATTTAGCATTCATAAACTCAAATCACTATTTTGTAATCATCCGACTCTCCGAGCGACAATTACCTACCTTCAAGCTATGCAATCATCCAACTTTCGCAAGATAATTGTGAGTCTAAAGATGCAATTCTCAGTTTGGATTTGATATGTTCACTCAATTCCACAACACAACTCTGGCAAGATATGAAACCAAACTCACTTAAACAAGATATGATTGGTAAAACAAGTGATGTTCAAGTAAAACCAATCTACGTTCAATCTCTAATTAACTATTCTAGATCATGCAGTAGAAACGAGTTTAAGCAAATGATGCAGCTAAGTTTTCTCAATCACTACTCAATCATAAATATGAAAAACAAAGAAAAAGCATAACACAATTCCATATTCAGAAAAAGTAGTTAAAAGGTTTAGAAAACTTCTCCAAAAGAGTATGAGGTAGTGAAATCTTTTCCCTTATCGAACAAACGTCAAGAACCAATCGAACAATTGAATAACTAAGAAACTTTGGAGACTTTAGGGTGAAGCTTTGGGTGCGGCGTGATGATCTCTTCATGGCTGGTGAGTCTCTTTTTTTATAGGTAAAAAGTCGGACTAGGGAAAATATCTTGAAGATTTGGAGAAAATCTCGAAAATGGAAAATATCTTATTTTTGATCAGTCAGTCACCTAAGTGATCGGTCGATCACTATGTAAAATCATCTTTCCTTCAAGACTAGGGGCTCTGCGTCCGGTCGGTCACTTCTTGTGTCTAGTCGATCACGGGTAGATATTCTAGAACCGTCTTTAGCTTGATCCTTATTCGAACAGATTTCAGTAGATCGATGATATCTCAATATCTAACCGTCGAATTGTGGCGATCGATATTCATTTTGAACCTGAGATCTTTCTCTATCTCGTGGTAAAATATGAGTTTGATATAACGGTGGAAACTTCTTCATCTTGAGTGAAACATTTGATGGTCATAATATGTTCTTTCTTAAAAAGGCTTGATTTCCCTCATTTTAGGTCCAAAATGTTCCAATTTCCTGTATTGACTTCAAAACACACGAAAACACTAGAAGTAGTATAAAAAGCCCCAAAATGATTCATTTCTTTATTAAAAATATATTAAAAATAATATAAAAATAAATAAAATATCATATGTATCAGTTAACAAGGGTGAAGGACATGCAAGATGATGTAAGTTTTTTTACCTTTAGCTTCGAATTTGCTCGAAATCGTTTTGTTTTAAGTTAATCCCTGAAATTTAAGCCCTTCTATTTTTTTCAGAGAGAGTCAGGAAATGATGACTCTGATGGAGATGGAGGAGATGACTCTGATGGAGATGAAGGAGATGAGTCTAATGGAGATAATAGAGGAGAGTTAGGAAATGATTGTGGTGGAGGTGGAGGAGATGACTCGGAGGAAGATGAAGATTTATTAGATGATACTAGTGAAGGTGGAGGAGATGACTCTGATGAAGATGAAGATTCATCAGATGATAGTAGTGAAGAGGACAAGGTAAACCCTCTTTTATCTTGTTTCTTTTTATCTTGTTTCTTTGATCTTGTTTCTTTTATCTTCTAAAGCTGTCTTGATGTTTTGATTATGTGTGTTTGTAACAGAGAAATATTATGGAAACCCAAGAACTCACCGATTGTTTGGTGGGACTACAAAAACGCAGGAGTTCCATACGACTTGGTAGATAAAGGAGTTGCTAATAAGGGTGGATTTGTCTATGCAAAGTTTAAGAGAACGCTAAAAGAAAAGGGGTTTACTGGACTTGGACTTGTTAGAATTAGGATTGTCGTAGGTTATAGAGACAATCCAGTGTTTTGAGAGAGTATTGAATGTTGAGTGTCTCATTTTTAAGAAATGTATATTTATTTCAATATCTTTTAATATTTCGAGATATTCTGAGATATATGTAAGTGTCTCATTCAACATTTCAAGATATATCGTACGTGTCTCATTTAAATTTTGAGAGAGTATTGAATGTTGAGTGTCTCATTCTAACAAATGGACTTGGCCAAATTTGGTTTATTATCAACTACTTGTAATGGAACTTGTGATTCATTTTTTCACGGTGGTTTTTGTGAGATTCTGACAATTTCCTGCTCATTGAAACTTGGGAAGTATCGTCGTTAATCACCAGCTGATCTGCAATCATGAGGAAGCTTCTAGTCCAAATGCGAATAACATCTTTGCAAGCAGTTACAATATCGCCATTGTCTAAAAATTTGGCTTCCCAGACACTACTTGGGTGTTCCAGACTTTGAAGGCATACTCCATCTGTAGCGGACAATGGCAACATAGTAAGAACAACATATAAGAACAAACATGCTTTAAAACCAAAATGTCACTCTTCTTTTCGCTAGTGATATCAATTACAACATTCGTGGCAGACCAATCTTTGCACGACCCCAATTTTCCTAAGACTCGAGCTCACTTTTGCATCATGTTCAATACAAATCATATATTAGATATATTTCTTACCATTTCAACTTGTTTGACACTCTACTTTCTTTTGTCTAAGAACTTGTTCCCCAAGCTTATTCTCGAAAATGGATTGCGGATCTTTCATCCCAAATGTGTGCTAAAAATAAGCTCATGATCGTGGAAGAATTGCCAGCATCCAAAAGATTAGGGGCATTCTAGTGGTGGTGGATAGGCTGAGTAAATATAACCATTTCATTTTCTATGGTCAGTCAAGATCCCAGCCGAGCATGGTACCCCAGTGCTCAATACCCGACGTGACTAGCATAAAGTGTTGCTCTTGAATGGACATAAGCTTATGCCATAATTTTGGCTCCCTACAACGTCGTGCCAGAGTCTAAGCTTTATGGGACTTGGAAAATATGCCCCCATTTAAGTGTGACGCAAGAGATTATTACCTTCAGATTACTCGTGCGCTGCAGATGGTCGACCCGAATTATTATCTCCATCACATGATGATTTGCGGATTTTCTGAGAAGATGATGCCCGAGAAAATACAACACATTACATGTTCCGTCCTCGAGTACATTGCAGTTCCTAAGAGATATCTTAGATGCATCAATTGTGGTTATAAGATTCAAGATGCTGGTACAAGCCCAACTGATACCTATACTAGATCTAAGGAGATCGCCGATGTCAAATTGGTGAGAAGAATTTTGATACACGCAATTGAACACTATCACCCTCGTTCGACTATTTTAATCATCATCTCATATGGTGATTTCAACCACAATATTTTGGGTTTAGTGAAGAAAAATTATCCTATATTAATAGCCACTCAACGTTCTGTACCGAGAAGGTAAAGTGATTACAACATAAGACAAATAGAAAAATTCTCTAGGATACCACACACATTTTGAAGTTGTGTTTCCAAAATAACCACCATTTTTCAAATGTTCTACAAATACCACTATTTTCCAAAATTTTCAAATATTCTACAAATACAAAATTGATTTTCAAGCTTTATAATTTCAATTTTTGGGTTTGGGTTAACTATTTTACAATTATGGTATAGTTTTTAGAGGGTAGAGTCTGGGTTTAAGGTTTATGGTTTAGTTTTGAATGTTTAAAATTAATTTTAGTTTTGTGGTATTTGTAGAAAATTTGAAAAATTGTGTTATTTATAGAATATTTGAAAAATGATGGTATTTCTAATATACTATTTAAGTCCGATCACAGCTTCCGACGTGAAATTACTACATAAGCCAATGGTACAAGATCCTAGAACAGGAAATGTAAATAAACAGATGACTCCAACCTTAACACATGATATGGTAATATAAAATGGCAAGCAGGGAACATATGCGGTAGATTCGATACTAAGTTGGAATAGTAGAACAAAATCAACATATATAGATGCAGATATATAATGTATGGTAATTATTTTGAAGTTTTATATGGACCATAGTATTTGAGGTGACACATGAGCATAGAGATTCGTATTCTTTGTTTGGGAAGACAATGAACTCATCTTTGCATTTGATGTCATCATATGAACAAAATATAAATATTCGATGTAGTGTAAGACCAACAAAATGTGATCATCATCATCAAAAGTTGCTCTGTATAAAACCCCCACAACTCTTCACCTTTTTGAAAATCACTATGTTATATTATAACAGAAGGAACACACATCATCATAATACAACCATAAAAAAACCACGTACATGTATATACAATTCTTCACGGTTCATAACCTTTTTCTTTTTCTATCACAAAACATATATATATATATATATATATATATATATATTTTTAAAGAACATTTCGAAATATATCTTCTTGATTTATATGAACGTATAAAAATCTGCATGGGTATGTATTGTTTTCTCAACATTTGGGTTTTTTTTTTTGTAAGGTTAAAAAAAAAAATTCATTTGGGTTTTTTCTTTCTTTTCAACTTTAAAAATCGAGTGGTATTTTTTTTTTTTTTAAATCGAGTGGTATAAAACGCGAACTATTTATAATATGATCAAAACATATACAATAGTTCCGTGACAAGTATTTAAATATGAGAATTGAGAGGACCAAATAAAGGATAATGTCTGGGTCCACCGGTCTTCCACAAAGCAATTAGTCAACGAAAATGAAGTCAACGAAGGAGAAGAAGAACGTGAGAAGCGAGAATCTTGCAACTTGTAGATCAAGGAAGGTAAGTATTTAACCTTTGTCGTTATCTTTAATTTTTAGGCATCATTTCGGGTAGATCTTATTCTGGTCAGGTTTATCACAGCCAACAACAAATCTACATTTGAAAATTGCATTTTATTCTTTATATAATTTAAAATGACTATCATATAATATGATTGCCTTATCTATATAGACTATATGCATCCGAATTAAACGGAAAATGTTCAAATTACTTAATACGTAAATTACCATAACCCAAATTAGATTGCATTGTAGTGACCTGCTAAAAACCATGGTCCAAAGAATTATAAAATCCCATTTCAAGCTCGCACCCAAAATTTTCAAACATTTTTTTTGTAATGATAAATAATAAATGAAATACATTATATAAATAATTAAATGTATAAAATTTAGTAAATCATATGCATCAAACATATTTTACTATAATCAAACATCAAACAAAACTGTAGTAAAATACATATATTTTTATGATTTCAAGATTTAAATACAAATTCCACGGACTGGCCTACATCTCAAACAAGTCTTTTATTTGGCTATCAAAACATTTTGATAGGTTTTCTAAAATTAAATTTAATCTGTTGATTTTGAGATTTAATGATGTTTTATTGACAAAAATCTTAATTTCCTACATCAGTTTTTTACATAAATTAATTTGAGGTAGAAAAATATTTTCAAGGGTCAAACAAAACATAGTAAATTGTATTTTTATATAACAATTCATATTTTTAGTATATTCAAAACTTGAAAAGCTAATTAAATCGACGAAATATCAAAATTGTAATTGACTGAAACACAGTTTTTACAAGTCTTTAAAGTTTGAGATTTTTGAGTGGTTGAAACGTTGACTTTAATGAACGTAAAGTCGAATATATTTCTTTGGCATGATGCATAACAAATCGCATATTTATTTCCCTAATGCGATCCATCCAATCCTTATATTTGTAATATCAGTTACTGAAAAAGTCTCAACCATTCATGTAAGGTTTTTTTCTCTAGCATTCAAAATTTAAACGGCTTGCTTATTATTTATGTGCTATAATATTCTAATCAAAATAATTAGAAATATATAAGTTGAAAGAGAAAAACACACCAATTATCTTATTTTTAAGATTAAGTGTGTTTTGACAGGTGGTGGAACAAATATGAGTTATATATTAATCAGACAAAATAAAACTCATATTAGTTCTACCTCCTGCTGAAACACCCATTAATCTGGATAAGATTTTAGTTATTCACATATATATGTATATATTAGCAAGAATTTACACGCCAGTAATGTAAACACATTATATATCAACATATGTTTATTCAAATTCAAGTTTGGCATTACGATAAAATATCTTTCTTGTTGGACCAATTAAAATCAAAAATCAAAAAACAATTTGCAGGCTAACTAATTAATAAAATTAAATTGGTATTAACTTAATGAGATATAGACCAGTGAAAATTATTTGTATATAAGCGAAAATTAGACTCATAAGATTAATTAAGTAAGTTTATAACATTGTTCCACATGATTTCCTGATTTAAAATCATGTAACATTACTAAATTCAAAAGTGTGCACCTAAAAAAAAAGATGGTTAAGCCACATGCGTGCGCCACCGCTTGTTCGGCACGTGGCTCGAGGCTTGTGGGCTTCAAATTTGGAACTTAGGCACTTGAGACACTAAGATGGCCATGTTCTTTTTGGTAAAAAATATACACATTTTAAATTTAAAGAGAACCAAAACGTGTTCTCCTTTCTGCTAACGGTTTCATGTATTGTGTCTCACGCCATGGATATCACGCCTTACGACTATTGTCCATGATTTGCGTCCTTCAGTTTTGATGAAAGAGCTGCATCATTTCTTTTTATTCTTCATTCACTCATGTCTGAAACATACAAAAAAAAAAAACGAGCAATCTCTTTCTTTTTTCTTAATAAATGTTTCGAGTGTATATCGTAGATTCTTTGTTCACATATTTTATAGTCTAAGTATCACGACTATAATCTCACAAATTATATCATTAAATCATGAATCTTACATATTCGCCACATTGCGAAAGATTTTATAAAATAATAAAAATCATATCTCGCTACTATGTATTTTTCTATTTTTTTCTTTCATATAATCGTTTTTGATCTCTACTGTTAATTCATATTTTTTTCCATCTCGCTTTCAGAGTTTCTACATCCCTAGATATATTTAAGTATGCATAAAATGTAAAAAGGCTTCTACCACTATCCTACATCAGTCTATCTACCTCTAACTCACTAGTGTCGTTATTCGTTAATGTTATAATTTTTACACTGGAAATAGAAAGTAACCTATATATATATAGTAATATATAAAAGACACAAAATATCATACTAATTTCTAATTAATACATTTTGAATAAAAAGTCATGAAACTTCTTCTTGTTTTCGATCAAAATTATACTCATTAAATTATGTTTTTAAATCATTAAATTATGTTTCTACACTAGGAGATCTGGGATTCAAATCCCAGAAGACGCAATTTATTATTATATTTGCAAATTAATAGAGAAAAGCTTGCAGGAGATCTTCACTGTAGAGCAAGATAAAATCGTTTGGCGTGGATCAAACTGTCAGGGGTGAGTCACACTGTCAGGGGTAACGATCCTGGTACGCAACGAGGACGTTGCGATCAGTTAGTGGGGGTGATTGTAACATCCCGATTTCTGAAATATGTGGTGCATGCGGAGAGGGTTAAGAGAATTGATTTGACTATCTATATAACCAAAGTGCACTTATCTTTTCCGTCACACATCCAGAGAGAACTCCAGAGTTAAGCGTGCTTGGGCTGGAGCAATTTAAGGATGGGTGACCTACTGGGAAGTCATTTCCAGTACCGTGTGAGTGAGGACAAAACACGAGAAAAGATCACGTGGTGATTTGCAGGGTTAGTAAACAAGTCTTTCGAGCCTCCCGGACTAACGCACCGACCGTCGGAGAGGGGTGGGCCCACGGGCCGAGAGTGGGCGTGGGGCCCATTAGGAGATGAGGATTTCTCCTGAGGGGATGAGGATTTCCCCTGTATGTTATTGAGAGATGAGGATTTCTTTCGAGGGGATGAGGATTTCCCCTGCATACTGATAGCTCGACGGCGGTCGAGGCGTTACAGTAGACTTATCCGTTGTGGAATCGTCGATGTAACAATTTTCATAATTTGTAATAGAATAATAATAAAAATGCAGTGTTAAAAAAATGTTTTGACTAAACACACAATTTAAAAAATAAAAATAAAACATCATTTAATAATTAATTGAAAAATATATTTTGTAAATTAGTTATCTTAAAATTTTACAAAATTAATTAATTGATGCCTCTTTAAAAATTTATGCAATCAATGTTTCAAAAAAAGAAAGTAAAACCGATAAGAATAATTCTATTTTTGTGCATGTCCGTTTGTCCTAATGGTTTGACCAATGGTTCATTAATGTTTATACACTAGGAGGTCTGTGATTCAAACCCTAGAAGATACGATTTATTATTATTAATAGATATTAATGGAAACAAGTTTACTTGACATCTTCTGAGTAAAGTAGAATCGTCTAGCGTGGATCAAAGGAGAAGACTTGTTCGTTGTAGAATCGTCGATATAACAATTTTTATAATTTATAATAGAATAAAAAATAATTATATTTAGCAAAAAATGAAGCGAAAATAGATTGCATAGAAAAAGATTTAACAACATTTCCTGTCCAAATTTTTTTTAATTATGCCATTGTATTTTCTAAAATACATAATTTAATTTTTTGTCAACATGTCTGTCTAAATTTTGTGCCAGCCTCTAACGAGAGCCGTACACAAAGTACTTAAATTTCTGATATGTAAACTATTGTAGTACTATTAATTTTTTTTTTGATAACTCAGAGTAAATCCCAAATCTATGGAGAGATCCTGATTAATTTTTGGGGGAGGTATAATATACTTATAGAGCCTCTAGACTTTTTTCAAATATGCAAATGGATTGAAAGCAAAAGTCTATATCCGTGTAGGTGTCTAAAACAATATATTTTAGTTTTTTACAATAGGTGGATTGAATTTGAAGCGTGTTGACGCCACAAATCTATCTCTTTATCATTTGACCACAAGGCCCAAACAGTATTAATTACTTTTGCTAGAACTTATCAATATGTGCATGCAACAGATACTAGTAAATAATAAAAATCAGTCGTATGATTTTTATCAGCGTAAGTCCCAACGTGAACCGTCATGGGGGTGCTAATTCGTGACGTTGGAAACTTGCAATAAACCCATAATCTAGAAGGTTCTAACTTGTTCTGCAAGTTATTACTCCTCTCCAAGTTATTATTACTGCTCCCCAAGTTATTGTATTCTATATATACTTTTGTTCTCTATGGAATAATACACAGCAATTCTTTCTCTTCTTCTCTCATTTATAACACGTTATCAACACGAATAGTTCTACCCACTGAATAAACCCTAGTCGTCGACCTTTTTTTTCTATCTTTGATCAGATCTAAAACCAAGGTATATGAATTGATTTTGTGATTCGATTGATAACATACAAGTGTATGCTTGTTGATCAAATAACACAAATGAATCATGCTTATTATTTTATCGTTTTGTCTTATACGGTTGCTTTGATAAAGTATATGATTTTTATTCAATCTGTTTTCATATAAGTTGATTCATTTGCTAATTAAACTTCTTCACTACTGTTGATTAAACTATACGGCACCTAGTATTATTCTAATACTGATTAATTGCCTTGATAAAATATAAAGTACATGAAATTCGATTTAATCTTCTTTATTACTTTGACTTATGCTTTTGCAATTTAGTTTTGTCTTATATGAAGTTGACATGTGCTAGATCTAGCTTATATGATTCGGTTAATAATATGACATTTGTTATTTAATTTGTTTGTCAATTAATATTTTGGTAATACGCACATATTGCTTCTGGAATTCTCATGAATCATGCTTAGAACAAGATCAACACATATTGATTGTTTTATTATTTGGTTTATTGCTATATTGATTCATAATAGAGATTTAGATGCATATTGTATCATGAAATCATATGGTTGTTACACAATAAGAGATTTATTGCTTTATCATGCCTTCTCGCCTAATTTAATAGTTCGATATAACATCTTATAATAATTTAATATTGATCAGTTGTTTTAGCAAAGCATATATTATAATTTGATTCAATTCCTTTAATCGATTTGTCTTATAACTTTTATTTTATATAAAATCGTTATGAATTGACTCTGATAAAAGCATTCGACTGAATTTACTTTTACTTTGTCTTATATTTCCTTATTTAAGTTTATATATGAGATTTATGATTCGATGGTATATTTATGTATGTTTATTGATTTAATCATGCTCATAAATTATATTTATACATATTGTTAATATGGATGTTTGATTTATTTATGAGTCACATCTAATTTCCTGAAGTGATTTCACATCTCATAAGAAAAAGAAAAAGAAAAAGGGGAAGATGTTTCTTTCAATATCATTTAGGACAAGATATTGAAATTAAACCAAGGATGTGGCTATAGAAATTGTCTTGAATGGATAAAATCAAAGGCAAGATATTTCTTTCAAGAAATTAAACTCTCACCAGAATTGAGAAAAGAAATATGATAAGTACGATAATCTAATGTGAGTACGATATCAAATATATAAAGATCATTAAAAGTTTTCGAAGAGCATATAGATTATTATATCTATAAAAACGCTTTTGAATTTATTTATGCGTTAAACTCTCCCAAATCTCAAAGTTAAAAAGGGATGATTTTAGAATAGAATTCAGTCCGAGATTAATGAACTTGAAGTTTCATCATCTCGAGGGAGAAAATTAAGAAATCTCACATAGACAATAAGTGACATATCATGAAGAGTATGTTCATATTTGACCATAAAAGATTTACAAGTTCTTTGAAACAATCTTAAAGAACAAGACTTTGATATTATTGATTATCTTGATACGATTGCCTTGGAAGTTGCTGATTTCCTTGTCCCTGAAGGGAATAACTAGCCTTTAAATTTAATTATAAAGTATTGTCGTTTTATTATTTTGGCTTTGATTTCTACTTTCTGGTTTTTATGTTTTAATGTGTTTTGAGACATGGTTAAATTTGAGTTATTTTATTGAGTTATTTTCTTTAAGTTAATTTATGTTTATACTTTTATTTGTTTGAAGAACATGAATAGTGCTCAAGTTCAATTGGCAATGAATCGTGAAAAATTATGCTTGGCAGACAGTGCAACTACTCATACCATTCTAAAAAGCAAGAGATATTTCTCTCATTTAACAATGAAAAGAGCTAGTGTGAGTACTATTTTGGGTAGCTCAAAGATAATTGAAGGCTCTGGAAGAGTAAGTATATTGTTGCCTATGGGAACGCGATTAGAAATCACTGACGCGTTATATTCCCCCCAGTCTCAAAGAAATTTATTGTGCTTTAAAGATATTCGTAAGAACGGATACCATATTGAGACTATGAGTGAAGGAAATATTGAATACTTTCAAATAATAAATACTACCCAAGGTACCAAACGTACTTTAGAGAAATTGCCAGCATTCTCCATCGGAATGTACTACACTAAGCTTGGTACAATTGAGGCAAATGCTATAGTAAACCAGAAGTTTACTGAAAATTTATTGGTTTGGCATGACCGGTTAGGCCATCCCGGTTCAACAATGATGCGAAAAATAATCAATAATTCACGTGGACATTCATTAAAGAACCAGAAGATTCTTCCTAATGATTTCACGTGTGATGCTTGCTCACTAGGCAAATTGATCATTCGGCCTTCACCAGCCAAAGTAACTTATGAATCTATCGGGTTTTTTGAACGCATACAAGGAGATATTTGTAGACCGATTCACCCACCATGTGGAACCTTTGGATACTTTATGGTTCTGATTGACGCATCGACTAGATGGTCACATGTATCCTTGTTATCAACCCGAAACCTGGCGTTTGCGAGGTTACTTGCTCAAGTGATAAGATTACAAGCACATTTTCCAGATTTTCCTTTAAAGGCAATTCGCCTTGATAATGCTGGTGAATTTACGTCTAAGACATTTAATGACTATTGCATGTCTATTGGGATAAATGTTGAACATCCTATAGCTCATGTTCATACGCAGAATGGTTTAGCCGAATCATTAATCAAACGTATACTGATGATTGCTAGACCATTACTAATGAAATCCAAACTCTCAATATCTGCTTGGAGACATGCTATATTACATGCAGCAGAATTGATTTGCATCAGGCCAACAAGTAACCATCAGATCTCCCCATTACAAATGGTTTTGGGTCAGGAACCAAATATATCTCATCTAAAAACTTTTGGATGTGCAGTATATGTTCCAATTACTTCACCACAACGATCTAAGATGGGTCCTCAAAGGAGGATAGGGATAAATGTTGGATATGAATCTGTCTCGATAATTAAGTATCTTGAGCCATCCACAAGAGATTTATTTAAGGCTCGATTTGCAGACTGCCATTTAACGAGTCTGTTTTTCCAACATTGGGGGGAGAAAATAAACAGCTGGAAAAGAACATTAGATGGAATGAATTATCATTATCTCATCTTGATCCTCGTACCAAAGAATGTGACTTAGAAGTACAAAACATAATCCATCTACAGAGATTAGCAAATCAATTGCCAGACAAATTTACTGACCCTAAGAGAGTGACCAAGTCACATATACCAGCTGTAAATGCTTCAGTTAGAATTGATGTCCCAGAAGGACAACATCAAACTGCTAGTGAGTCTATGACACGAATGAAGCGTGGTAGACCTATTGGTTTCAAAAATAAGAATCCTCGGAAAAGAAAAGGAGCAAAAGTTGATAATGGTGAATCAGAGGAATCTAACCCTTTTAAAGGATCTCTAGAAGAGACCTTAGACATGACTGATAAAGAAATTCAGGTACCTGACAATGAAGAGATCTCAATTAATTTTGTCATGTCAGGAATAAAATGGAACCGAAAGCAAATCGACGTTGATGATATTTTTGCATGCAATGTAGCAGTTGATGTTATGGATGAAAAAGAGGATCATGAACCAAATTCTGTTGAAGAGTGTACACAAAGAGATGATTGGCCAAAATGGAAAGAAGTTATATCGGCAAAATTAAAATCTCTAGAAAAGAGAGAAGTATTTGGACCAGTAGTCATACACCTAAAGGTGTAAAACCGGTGGGACATAGATGGACCTTTGTGAGAAAGAAGAATGAAAATGGTGAAATTGTAAGATACAAATCACGTCTGGTTGCACAAGGTTTCTCACAAAGACCTGAAATTGATTATGAGGAGACATATTCTCCCGTGGTGGATGCAACTACTTTCAGGTTCCTTATCAGTCTGGCAATAAAAGAAGGACTTGATTTACGCCTTATGAATGTAGTCACTGCATATTTATATGGACCACTGGACAATGAAATTTATATGAAAGTCCCAGAAGGATTTAAACTGCCAAAAGCAGCAAACTCTAGTTCTCGAGAACAAAACTGTATAAAGTTAAATCGATCCCTGTATGGATTGAAACAATCATGACGTATGTGGTATAATCGCCTTAGCGAATACTTGCTAAGAGAAGGTTATAAGAATGACCTCGTCACTCCATGCATCTTTATAAAGAAATTTGAGCAAGGGTATGTTATCATTGCAGTGTATGTTGATGATTTAAACATCATCGGGGCTCCTGCAGAGATTTCACAAACAGTGGAATATTTGAAGAAAAAATTTGAGATGAAAGATCTTGGAAAGACGAAATTTTGCTTAGGATTGCAAATTGAGCATCTTAAGAATGGAATCTTAGTGCACCAGACAACATACACTGAAAAAGTGCTTAAAAAGTTTTATATGGATCAAGCGCACCCATTGAGTAGCCCTATGGTTGTAAGAGCACTTGATGTTGAAAAAGATCCCTTCCGCCCGAGGGAAAATAATGAAGAAAATCTTGGTCCTGAAGTACCATACTTAAGTGCAATAGGAGCATTGATGTACCTTGCTACTCATACGAGACCTGATATATCTTTTGCGGTAAATTTGTTGGCAAGATTTAGCTCATGTCCAACTCAAAGGCATTGGAATGGGATTAAACATATATTTCGATATCTTCAGGGTACAAAAGATATGGGTCTATTCTTTTCTAACACGTCAAAGGAAGACTTAATTGGTTTTGCAGATGCAGGGTTTTTATCTGATCCACATACTGCTCGACCACAAATAGGATATGTGTTCACATGCGGCGGAACAACCATTTCTTGGCGTTCGATGAAGCAATCTATCGCAGCTACCTCTTCCAACCATTCAGAGATTTCAGCTATACATGAAGCTAGCCGCGAATGCGTATGGTTACGATCTGTAATCCTGCACATACGAAAAGATTGCGGTATATCTACGGAAAAAGAAATTCCAACAGTTCTGTATGAGGATAATGCAGCTTGCATAACACAACTCAAGAAAGGATACATCAAAGGCGACAGAACGAAGGACATTCTACCAAAGTTCTTCTTCACCCATGATTTACAGAAGAATGACGATGTACGTGTCTTGTAGATCCGTTCAAGTGAGAATCTGGCAGATTTCTTTACAAAGGCACTTCCAAAGGCTACCTTCAAGAAGCTAGTTCATGGCATTAGACTACGTCGCCACAAAGATCTCAAGTCATGTAGTCATCAGGGGGAGTGAATACGCGTTGCACTCTTTTTTCTTTAACCATGATTTTCCCACTGGGTTTTCCTGGTAAGGTTTTTAATGAGGCAGCATCTTATGCGTATTAGGATTACTTTTGTTATAATGGACATCCAAAATGGAGTGTTATAAACCCAATTAGTGGATGCCCATTAGAAACCCATAATCTAGGAGGTTCTAACTTGTTCTGCAAGTTATTACTTCTCCCCAAATTTTTATTACTCGTCCCCAAATTATTATATCCTATATATATTTTTGTTCTCTATGAAATAATACACATCAATTCTTTCTTTTCTTCTTTCATTCTCTCATTCATAACAATGATTAGATTTTAAAATGCGGATTGTTTCTTATGATAACTTAATTACACGATCCTTAAAAAAAAAAAAATTACTACACGACACCGTTTAAAATAGCAATTTATGGGTCCCACTTCTCCTAGTTTAGACGGTCCAGATCGTATCTACGATCTGCCACGACGATGTCGCGTACTATCCACGTCAGACCAAACGAAGATGCTTTCTAACTGTACATTTTTAAATATATTTCGTTTTTATGATATAAGTTTGGGTCAAACAGATAGGTACGGTCGATGCACGTTACGTGGGACCCGCAGGGAGGCAGACCTAATTTCGGTACAGTCAGAGTACGAATCGCATGTTCCTGATCCCCCCGTGGAGCCTCCATTACTAGCCGCTTCGATATCGCCACGTGTTCTGCTGACAGCCGTAAATACACACGCGTAAACAGATCTCTGACTCTAACACCAACACTTGTTTCCGTACTGGATCACCGAATCAGAGCCAGGGGCATTTTCGTCATTTTGGTTAAACCCTGGAACATATCTTTCTTCTTCCTTGTTTTTTCTTCTTCTGTATAAAGACCACGAAAGAAAAGAAAAAAATTGAAAAATTGGAGAGGTTTGGTTTTGTTTTTCCCCCCACCGGAATGTCCGAAGGTGTGACTGATCGGATAGTGATGAACCCGAAATCGAAAAACCGTAACCAAATTCGGATCCTAGAAGAACCGGTTCACCATTCTCTACTCTATCTCCGAGCTGTGTTCCTCTTCATTCCCACTTAAGAAAAAAAGCTTCACAGATTTTAGTTTCCCCGGAGAAATATCCGGAGATTATACTTTTTTCTGATTCCAAACAAAAAAAAAAAAAACCAGAGGAGGAGAAATTAAAACACGTTTTTGTTTTTTACAAACTTTTTTCTGTTGCAAATGTCGGCGTTTCCCTCCATTATATCCGTTTTGTCGGAAGATCTTCTGGTTCGGGTCTACGGTTTTCTTGACCCACCGTGTCGGAAAACGTGGCGTCTCATCAGCAGAGATTTCTTCCGAGTCGACTCGCTGAGTCGGACCTCGATCCGTGTCCTCCGGGTCGAGTTCCTCCCCGTTCTTCTCCTCAAGTACCCGAATCTCTCTTCCCTCGACCTCTCCGTCTGCCCCAAACTCGACGACGACGTCGTTTTGCGTCTGGCACTCGACGGCGCCGTTTCGACGACGCGCCTGAGGTCACTGAACCTGAGCCGAGCCTCCGCGGTCCGAGCCAGGGGACTTGAGACGCTTGCGCGTATATGCCACGCTCTCGAGCGCGTCGACGTGTCTCACTGCTTTGGGTTCGGCGACAGGGAGGCGGCGGCGCTTTCTGCTGCGGCGGGGCTGAAGGAGCTGAGGATGGATAAGTGCTTGAGCTTAAGCGACGTCGGATTGGCGAGGATCGTCCTCGGTTGTAGTCAGCTTAACAAGATTAGCTTGAAATGGTGTATGGAGATCTCCGATCTTGGGATCGATCTGCTCTGTAAGAAATGCAAAGATTTGAAATCTCTCGATGTCTCATATCTTAAGGTTCGTCTAAAAAAATCCTCTCTTCTCTATTTCGGCATTTCGATTCTTAAAAGTTTCGTAGCGAATTGGCAATAAATTTGAAAACTTTTCTTGATTGATTCCTGAAATTTGGGGTCAGATGTGTTCAAAGTTTATATTTTTGTAGATCAATGTCAAAACTGCATTAGAATCTGAAAAATCCTCTCTGTTCTGTATTGGCATTTCGATTCTGAAAGTTTCGTAGTGAATTGGCAATAAATTTGAAATCTTTTTTTGATTGATTCCTGGAATTTGATGTCAGATGTGTTCAAAGTTTCTATCTTTGTAGATCAATGTGAAAATTGCATAATCTGAAAAACCTTGTTCTGATTTCGATTCAGATCACGAATGATTCGATCCGCTCAATATCGTTGCTGCCAAAGCTGGAGGTTTTAGATATGGTGTCTTGCCCTTTGATAGATGATGCTGGGTTACAGTTTCTAGAGAATGGTTCTCCTTCATTACAGGTACTACTTTGCCTTAACACAGAAAGCTTTTTCAGCAGTTGAATATTCGAATTTTAAAACGTGTAAGAACTATTACAGGCGATCGATGTTACAAGGTGTGATCGTGTGAGTTTGTCCAGCTTGATCTCCATAGTCAGAGGCCATCCTAATATTCAACACCTTATAGCCAGTCATTGTGTATCCGTAAGTTTGCGATAGAGCCTTAATAGCTCGAAAAAGTTTGATACATTGTACATATAATCATGGAGGAAACTCTCTAATGAATATGTATTATCTTTGTGGTTCACAGGATATCTCTGCTAGCTTCTTACAACACATCAAAGCGTTGAAGTATCTCAAGACAATATGTATCGACGGAGCTCGTGTCTCTGATTCGTCTCTTCAAACCTTAAGCTCAAGCTGTAGATCCTTAACAGAAATCGGAATGAGCAGATGTGTCGATGTGACAAATATTGGAATGATGAGACTTGCACGCAACTGCTTAAACCTGAAAACCCTAAATCTGGCGTGCTGCGGATTTGTGACGGATGTAGCCATCTCTGCTGTAGCTGAGTCTTGCCGGAATCTGGGGACTTTGAAGTTGGAGTCTTGTCATATGATAACCGAAAAAGGTCTTCAATCGCTTGGATCTTGCTCAAAGCTTCTTCAAGAACTCGACCTTACTGACTGTTATGGTGTCAATGATAGAGGTAAACAAAAATACATGTGAATTCAAATTCTGTCTTGGGTTTTATATTTAACCATTTCGGTATCTAATGGTTTTTGGTTCTGTTTGCACATTTTACCGCAGGGCTAGAATATATCTCAAAATGTTCAAATCTTCTAAGACTGAAACTTGGGCTCTGCTCAAATGTCTCAGACAAAGGGCTATTTCATATCGGTTCCAAATGTTCGAAGCTTCTAGAACTTGATCTGTACCGGTAAAATTTCCTTCCCCAGACCAGTCTCCGTCCTTGTAGAACTGTTTACAGCTAAATTTTCCAAGGAAAGTTACAATTTCTTGTTGGAAAATGTTTAATTCATGTTTCTTTTCTAATTGATTCTGCTTTTTGAGTTCAGCTGTGCTGGTTTTGGAGATGACGGTTTAGCAGCTTTATCCCGAGGTTGCAAGAGCTTGGACCGACTCATTATATCGTACTGTAGCGAGCTAACCGATACCGGGATTGAACAAATCCGCCAGCTAGAACACCTAAGTCACCTTGAACTCCGAGGGCTAAAAAAGATAACCGGTGCTGGTTTATCTGCAATTGCTTGCGGGTGCAAGAAATTAGCTTACTTGGACCTCAAACTCTGTGAGAACATCGATGATTCAGGTTTTTGGGCGCTCGCTTACTTTTCGAGAAACTTAAGACAGGTAAAAAGGCATATATAGGTTAAACCGATCCGTTTGGAAGTGATCAGTTGGAAATGTATGTGATTATTTGTTTGTTGTACTTGGCTTTGGCAGATAAACTTATGCAATTGCTCAGTCTCGGATACGGCTCTATGCATGTTGATGAGCAATCTGAGCCGGGTTCAAGATGTTGACTTAGTCCACCTGAACCGTGTGACCGTGGAAGGGTTTGAGTTTGCTCTACGAGCGTGTTGCAACCGGCTGAAGAAGCTTAAGCTTCTCGCACCTCTCAGATTCTTGCTCTCATCGGAATTGCTCGAGACCCTGCATGCTCGTGGTTGCCGCATCAGATGGGACTGAAGACAATTGCAGACGACGTCGTTTCTCGCGTTTGGTAGACTGCTGTTGTACTTTTTGGGTGGTTAATAAAATGAAATCAGTGAAACTTTAATTTGAATCCATATTGGTTTAAATAGTTTAGCTACAGCAGGCAAAAAGATTGGACATGCACAACAACAATGACTCAATTTTCAGTTTAAAAATAGGTTGATAACTTGATATATGCATTAGATCTATAAATACTTAGGAATAAATTGCATGAGACACGAGAGAATATGATGAAGTGAAAAAGAAGGGTTAATGGCGGTCGTATACTTAGGGTTAAATCAATCACAAAAACATAACATTCAAATTTTGAACAAAAAATCCCCCCTGGAGGGTTTTTCTCTCCAAAAGAATGAAAAAATTCAGCGCCATTTCTGTTGGTCTTTGCTTCGGCCGGTGATTGGAGTTCATCTCCGGCACTATGCTTCTTTCGTTTTTGCTTAGTCTCTCTTTGGCTCTTTTTTGGTCTTTTTGCTCCTTGATCAAATCGGTTTTGGTGTCAGTGGAGATCTCAGATCTAGATTGGGTCCTGGTAGGTTGGAAGCGTCTTTTTTTGTTGTGGTATGTGGTATGTTGTAGTCGGACGCGATCGATGAAGACCATGGCGAATTAGTTCCACATATGTCGGAGTAGTTGTCTTAACCTTTGTGGGGGTCGGATTTCTCCCCTATGGGATTGATATAACGACGAGATCGACTTTGCAGCGTCCTGAGAAAATCGGATCAAGTCTGCAAAAGCCCAGTCTGAATCCGGGCCCAAAATGACATTAAACCCATTAACAAAATGGGCTTAATAGATTAATAAGCCTAATTTTAGTATATTGCTTAATGGGCCACACCCATTTATTAGCTGGCCCATTTTACTTAGAAGTACTATATATAGTTCATTGTACTCACCCAAAAGAAGGGGATTGATTTTTGTAACCAGAGCTTAACAGAAACAACGATAAAACATATCTTTGACTTTTGCTTTGTGATTCATACTCAGAAGACTCAGTTCTCTTTTCGACCCTTGACAAATTCAACTGTGTAGGATCCGCTGTCCACACTTTGGCGCCGTCTAAGGGGACCCGACAGATTTTCTTACTCGAAGGAATCACTGCACAAGCGACACCGAAGATGACTGACGAACGCATCGACAACATCGACACCAGACGCATCATGAACAATAACAACAACTGCGTCGACGACACCGGTGACAATCACGGCGACAAGGAGGTCGAAACCAATCTTACTGCGAATAATACGCAGAACATCAACAAAGCTGCAACAGATGCGACGCCTGCACTGGAAGTGTTGAACCAGATCAAGACAGCGATGGACGCGATGCTCAAGAGGCAGGAGAATCAGGACAAGGTGAACTCTGCAATGACCGAGAGACTCGACATCCTCACCACGGCAAGCCAAGGCCGAGGCCAAAGCCTGCTCAGGCGACCAGGAGGGCGACTCACACCGAATGTTTTTTTCTCTACGCTAGACAACGCGCCTAGATCGCGAACCTTCCAGCCGCTGCATACCATCTCGGAGACGCGAGAAGGAAGCCAAGCAAGGCGGACCACCAGACCTCTGGAGAACGACGCAACAGACGCACAGACAGCATACGGTGCACCACAGGTCGTCAACCTCGACGAGGACGTGTCAACCGAGGTCAAGACAGCAAGACGTGCAGATACTGGACGCACTGAGACGCACCGAGTCAGGACGGCCCACGATAACAAGGAGACCAGGCACGACAACATCAGTGACGAAGATTTTGTCTGGATTCGGCAGCTTGATGACCGACGTGACGAGGCGCTGTTCGCCAGAAGGCCGAGATAGCCGAGATGCGCATAAGGATGGAACAAGCAGCCGAAGACATGAAGGCGGTTTAGTCCCAGATGCATAAAGCTATTAGTAAGGCTCCACAGCTAGAACTGGTGTTGGAAGAGGCGCAGAACACCCCGTTCACTACCACAATCACCAGGGCCCACATGTCCGATCCAGGAAAGATAAGGCTACCAACATACGAAGGTAAAACTGACCCGACAGAACACATTATAGCCTTCATAATCGCAATGGGCCGAGCTAATTTTAAGGAAGACGAGAAGGACGTAGGAAGATGCCTCTATTCGTCGAGCACCTGAAGGGACCGGCTCTACAATGGTTCTCCCGACTAGAGCAGAATTCCATAGAAAACTTTAAGCAATTAACAGAGGCATTCATGAAGCAGTACGCCATATTCATGGAGCGCCAGACTGAGGACGCTGATCTATGGACCATGAACCAAGGACAAAATGAAACGTTGCGGAATTTTATTGACCGTTTCAAAGCAGTCGTGTCAAAGGTCAGAGAGCTAAGCGACTCGGCAGCCATCCAAGCTTTGAAAAAGTCGTCGTGGTACGACTCGGACTTTCGCAAGGAGTTGGCATTGAACGCTCCCTCAACTATCCAAGACGCCATGCACCGCGCCACAAAATTCGCAGCAAACGAAGAAGACGTGAAAATTTTTGCAGCCAAACATGGAAAATTAAAACCAGCTAGCCAACCCGGCCTGACGCAGCCACAACATTAGCTCGGTAACAAGTAGGCAAATCAAACACCTGGCTTCGTGCAACATGAGGGAGGCTTTAATGGAGTACACAACTACCAGATATAGTCGTCTGGATACGGTCGAGGCCGAGGAAGGAGCAACACCTGGGTGAGAGGTCCTATGATGAGTGGGCGTACTGCGAATTCCACAACTTCGTCGGACACTCCACTGCAAATTATCGCGTTCTGGGTCTAAAACTCGCAGCAAAACTGGTAGAAGGAAAGCTCGGCATACAATATCAGCGTCAAAGACTTCGAGATGGATGTCAACACTGACAACCCTGATCGCACAAATGGGGATAACCCGAAGCGAGGAAGAAGAGATGACGAGCAGCCGCCGCACGAACCAAGGCAGCGTATCAACATGATAATGGGTGGATCTCGCTACTGTTCAGAAACGGTCTCAGCTATCAAGGCATTCCAAAGACGTGTCGATGTTAGCGTCAACTTCTCGGCGCCTTCCTCCTTCCCAAACGATGTTATCGCGTTCGAAGAGAAGAAAAAAACGGGTATAGATAGACCACATGACGACCCACTTGTTATCGAACTCATCATTGACAATCGCGATGTCGCACGGGTCTTGGTGGACACTGGCAGTACGGTATACGTTATCTTTTGAGATACTCTTAACAGGATAAAGATCGATCTATCCAGAATCGAGCCATTTCCTAAGCCTCTAACAGGTTTTTCTGGAGATACAACGATGACAATGGGCACAATCAAGTTACCCGTCTAGGCCGGCGAAGTCATAAAAATTGTCGATTTTTCGGTAGCCGACCAACCAGCAATTTACAACGTGATCATGGGAACACCGTGGCTGAACTCCATGCGCGCTGTGGCATCAACCTACCACCTCTGTCTGAAGTTCCCTACCCCACGAGGAATAAAGACAATCCTAGGCAGTCAAAAGGAGTTCCGCGTGTGCATCATGGTGGAACACAAGCACCGACACCCCGTCAAGGAGAAACGTAAAAAAATGAAGACGAATCGAGAACTGGTGAAGGAGCTCTCTGTGCTCTTACAGCAATTACAGATGAACGAGGACAACAAGGAGCAAGTTCGACCGACATGCGATCCCGTCATATCAGTCTGCATTGACGATGCTAAACCTGAGCGGTGTTCTAAATCGGGGCAGGACTTGACCCTACAATCAAGGAAGAACTCGTCTCTTTCTTGAATAAAAATATCAACACTTTTGCATGGTCGGCTGACGACATGCCTGGAATCGACATCAAGATAACGAGTCACGAGCGGAACGTCAATCCGACTTTTAAACCGGTGAAGCAGAAGCGCCGAAAACTAGGACTTGAACGGGCGAAGGCCATCAACGATAACGTGGAACGACTCTTAAAAGTTGGATTGATCATATAAGTCAAGTATCCAGATTGGCTCGCCAATCCGATCGTCGTCAAGAAGAAAAATGGAAAGTGGCGAGTTTGTGTTGACTTTACCGATCTTAACAAGGCGTGTCCGAAAGATATCTTCCCACTTACGCACATTGACCGACTGGTCGAAGCAACAGCAAGAAACAAGTTTTTATCATTCATGGACGCCTTCTTGGGGTACAACCAAAGTATGATGAACCCAGACGACTGCGATAAGACCGCCTTCATCACGGATCGCGGAATTTACTGCTACAAGGTGATGTCTTTCAGCCTCAAGAACGCTGGAGAAACATACCAACGTTTGGTAAACAAGATGTTCGCCACTCGACTTAGCAGAACAATGGAAGTTTACATAGACGACATGTTGGTGAAATCCCTGGAGGAAAAAGACCACATCTCAGACTTGGCAGAATGCTTCGAACGGCTAAGCCTGCACAATATGATGCTAAATACTACCAAGTGCCGATTCGCAGTTACGTGTGGGGAGTTCCTTGGCTACTTAGTCACCCACCGCGGTATCGAGGCAAACCCGAAGCAGATTGACGCCCTCATCGAGATGGCCTCGCCAAAGAATAAGCGAGAGGTACAATGACTGGCAGGAAGGGTAGCTACCCTTAACAGATTCATCTCCCGCTCTACTGATAGGTGTCTACCATTTTATGACGCTCTACGCGGAATAAAACATTTCGAGTGGACCGAGAAGTGTAAGGAAGCATTCCAGCAACTGAAGAAGTACCTAGCCACACCTCCTGTTCTTGCAAAACCAGTCGAAGGCGAGCTATTGTTTCTGTACACGGCGGTATCCCCTACAGCCATAAGCGGCGTACTAGTTCGAGAAGAACGCGGCGAGCAGATACCGATTTTTTATGTCAGTAAAACCCTTACTGATGCAGAAACACGGTACCCACAAATGGAGAAACTAGCAGTGTCCGTCCTCATTTCTGCTCGAAAGCTACGACCATACTTTCAGTCCCACTCAATTGTTGTTCTAAGCACGCTTCCGCTGCGATCCATCCTTCACTGTCCAAGTCAATCCGATAGGCTTGCCAAGTGGGCTGTCGAGTTAAGTGAGTACGACATAGAGTATCGGGGCCGATCCTGTGCAAAGTCTCAAGTGTTAGCTGATTTTTTAATTGAACTTCCAGAGGAACGCAGTCACAGCGATAACCAAGACTCGCCTTGGGGACTCCACATTGATGGCTCATCCTCCAAGAGTGGCTCCAGGGTAGGCATCCGTCTGACATCACCATCCGGCGAGTTACTTGAGCAGTCGCTTCGGCTAAACTTTCCCGCATCCAACAATGAAGCCGAGTATGAGGCCCTCATTGCTGGCCTAAAACTCGCCCACTGACTTCAAATTGAACGAGTAAACACATTCTGCGATTTACAGCTAGTCGTCAACCAGTTCAATGGGGAATACGCAACAAAAGATGACCGTATGGAAGCTTACTTAAAGGTGGCTAAAGAATTGGCTTTGCAATTCACACATTTTTCACTGACCCGAATTCCGAGGGGGGAGAATACTAACGTCGACGCATTGGCAGCCCTCGCATCTACGTCTGACAAGGGCTTGAAGCGAATCATTCCGGTGGAATTCATCGAGCACCCGAGCATCACTCTGCCGCAACTAGTTAACATCCTTACCCGGTCCCAAGTAGCCAAAAAAGCGAAGGAGTTAGCAGAGAGAATCGCGAATGGAGAAGACATCAAGATAGAGGACTATTCATTGCACCACCGCCGGTTCGGCGGAGGAAACGACCGCATAACTTAGTTTATTCTTCTGATGACGACTACGCGACCCAGCATGGGAAGGAACTAACCATGCGGCAAGCACCAAAACCTCTCGACATCGAATCCGATCTCCCGCCAGCCGAGGCGAATCAAACAGCCAAAGCCACCTCTCCCATAGATTTACTTAAGTCTGATAGGACAGCCACTGCAACCGAAGTGGGAACAGATCCTGCCAAGCTGTATGAGTTTCCAGCAATGGATACTGACCCGGTAGAGAGCCTCGACGTTCTTTCCATTCCTGCCAAGGAAAACATTGACAAAAACTTTGCACCAGCCCACGACTCGATAGCAATCAACGAAAAGCCCACACCGGTGGCCGAACCTACTCCCATAGAGGTGGACTCTCACGTCACAAAATATGGGTGTGATACAAGCTGGCTCGGTGCCATACGAGACTACATTGACAAAGGCGAAGTCCCTCCTGATAAGTGGGCTGCTCGCAAACTTAAGGCCCAAGCCGCTCGCTACACTCTACTACACGGCGAAGTCTACAAGTGGCGTTTCTCGGAACCACTGCTGCTCTGTGTTGAAGGTAAGACCGCTCGGAAAATCATGCAAGAGATACATGGTGGTTCCTGCGGGAATCATTCTGGCAGACGAGCGTTAGCTATCAAGATCAAGCTACATGGCTACTACTGGCCGACGATGATTAGCGATTGCGAGAAGTTTTCGGCTAAGTGTGAGAAATGTCAGCGCCACGCCCCAAAAATTCACCAACCTATGGAAATGCTCTCCTCGGTAACCTCGCCATTCCCGTTCATGAGGTGGTCGATGAACATCGTCGGTCCTCTTCACCCGCCACGACAGAAGTGTTTCTTGCTAGTCTTGACCGACTACTTCACCAAATGGGTAGAAGCAGAAGCTTACGCTTACATTCGGGACACCCAGGTTGAAAATTTTGTGTGGAAAAATATCATATGCAGACATGGTATCCCATACGAGATTATCATGGACAACGGTTCTCAATTTATCTCTGCAAAATTTGAAGCCTTCTGCGCGAAGTGGAAAATCTGACTCAACAAGTCTACTCCACGATGTCCACAAAGGAACGGCCAGGCCGAATCAATCAACAAGTCAGTTATTCTTGGCCTCCGGAAGCGCCTGGATGAGAAGAAAGGCCGCTGGGCCGACGAACTAGAAGCGTGTTATGGTCGCATAGAACAACTCCAAGATGAGCAACTGGCGAGACACCCTTCGCCCTCGTTTACGGTACAGAATGCGTTATCCCAACCGAAGTCCAGTTCCCCACCATCCGACGCCAGCTCTTGCCAGATCACGAAGCACTCAACAACGTCATACTACTCGACCGACATGACACAGCTGACGAAACCCGAGATAAGGCGTTGATCCGGATAACAAACTATCAGCAAGATGCTGCAAGGTACTACAACTCTCACGTCAAGGAACGACGGTTCCAGGAAGGAGACTTAGTACTGCGCGAAGTTTTTCAGAATACAGCTGAGCGGAACGCAGGCAAGCTCGGTGCTAACTGGGAAGGCCCGTACAAAGTCACTGAGGCGGTCAGACCAGGAGTCTATGAACTAGCCAACATGGCAGACATTCCGTTACCATGCTCATGAAATGCTAGGCACTTGAAAAAGTACTACCATTGAGACATACTACCTGAACTACGTGGCGGCTTGATCCCTGTAAAGGGTACGTAGGTAGCTCGTGTTCGGATGGGTTCAGTTGTCCCCCCTCCTAAAAAGGGGGGGGGGAGTGGGTGTGTATAATCGTATACTCTCACAATCTTGTAAAAAATTCTATGATGAATAAAAACCACAAGTTTTTTTTTACAAAGCCTTGCATACGTCTTTCACAGACTAAGTATTAACAAAACAGACATCCAATTTCTTCTTTCATTGCTGTTGGCCACAGTAATGAACTCTAACACTTACTTCAGATCTGACTACCACACCCTCTGCGGGTTTAAAGCGCGCTATACAAATGATTATGTTCATTACCGGAGCGGAGGTGTTCACGGGAACAACTCTGTAAACCGGAATGTCCATCACTAAACCCATCAAACAAATCGCTGGTATCATCGCAAAGTTTTCGTTATAGGAACGGCTATGTTAATGAAAAACACGACCGTAAACCGAAATGATCACTAAAAAATCCAACAACTCTATCATTGGTCATCGCGCAATAACATGTTCATTTTTGTAGCGGGCGTTTCAATAAATACTCACCCGTAAACCAAGATGATCATCAGAAAACCCAGTTAACTTATCACTGGTCGCAACATTTTTATGATCAATCTTTAGGAGCGGACGAATCAACGACAACCCGCATGTAAACCGGGGCAACCATCGTCTGAACGTAAATTGGAGAAGGCTTGTCAATGACAACTCGCCGATAAACCATACTTGCATCAAAGACTGTAAATATCAACGCAACGATGTCAAGAGCTAAAGACTTAGCAACGAAACAATTTATCCAAAAGACAAGAACAAGAATCAAAAAAGCTGCTTCCATAAATTTTATCTCAAAATGACGTAAATCAAAACAAAAGGATAAACACCACCCAAGCTGAATCAAATACTAAATCTGAAATCAAAAGTACGATAAATCGCCAAAAAAAAAAAACTAAGACGCGATCTCCTCAGCATCATCAACAATTTCAACGGCCTGCTCAGAATGACCTTCGGACGCAGAATCTGACGAGTCATCATCACTCGAAGAATCAGAAGAACTCGAACCCAAAGCAGCGTCCAACTCATTAGTTCGACCGTCGATGGTACTAATGGAAGAAGGCTTAAGGATCTCCTCAAGTTCGCGCACATGATTGGCAAACACCTTGTCAGCAAGTGCCTGGCCCGCCTCCTGCGCCTTAAGAGCAGTGAGCTCATCGCCAAGATCAGGCGCCTGGTCACTCTGAAGCAACTCGACAAACTCAATGTTACTCCGCACTTCGGCAAGATCAATTATGTCCTTCCTTGGCTGGCCATCGATTTCTCCAACCTTCTTTCTAGCGCGGTCGATCTTTGCTTTGTACTTCACTGACAGTTCGCGCTTCGCCTCTTCCACCGCTTTCTGCACAACCGCATCCTGAAGCTTAGCAGCAACGTTTAAGTGGTTGGTGAGGTCGGCGACTTCTTTCTTCAGGCGCGTTTTCTCAGCTTCCGACTCTATAAATGTTCCATTTATCTCACGATGCCTATCCTCGGTTTCTTTCAGAGCAGCTTCGAGCTCAATAACGCGGTCTTCCGCAACCCTTTTTTGCTTCTTAAAGTTGTCACAAGCCGTCTGAGTGTTAGCAAGCTGACGAATATGCGATCAGGCAGATACCTCATAATAGATAGCAAGCTGGTTAAGTGAGGAAAGGAACTGCGAGATGAAAAACGAGATAAAGGATCAGAAAGAACAAAAAAGCAGATCATGATCCTATGGAAATTGTCAAGAAGTTGTATAGTCATGCAATAGAGAGCCATATCTGAGTAAGAGCTCCTTTCGACATCCCTTTTGGAGGCGGAAATTCAGTGCCTGGAAAGACAATCTTGGACAAATGCAATGCCGCTCGTGCAGCGTCACCTAAAGATTCCTTCGTACTGAGAGGGAACAATCGAAGTCATCGCCACACGATCACGTTATATGAAGCATGCCTCGATCTGTTCAAGTCGTCTCCCCAGTGTTGTCTTTATCCATGTCTTCTCGGGAACGCTTGCGAACTGCCCCAACATCATCATCCCTTCTCCTTACATCATCATGACGCTTGTGCGACGACTCAGGACGAGGATCAGTTTCGACGGCAGGATTTCACTCTAACACAGGGCGACGCGGTGTGGGCACAATGGTTCCTGTAGTACCAACTCTGGGGGCTAACGTCGACGGTCCAGGTTGTTGGAAAACTCTCGCATTGGACTTTGCCTTGATAGCTCTCCTTTCACGAGAAGACGGTTTCCTCGCGTTGTTTGACATCTCTGGTGAAGAATCCAGCAAAGTAACACCGACGCGACGCTCACAAGCTTCTCTGACTCTGCCTAATGAAAAGTCCTCCTTCCAGCTACACTTCTCAGCAGCAAGTTTGTCGCGAAGAACAAATAGGTCAATCGGCAACTTCGCAATGCGGCTCAAAACTACAAAACAACAAACAAAAGGAAGAGTTAAGATAACAAATCAAAAGGAGTAGACAAGCGAGACTGCGCGCACAAAAAATATATCTAAGTCAAAAGGCAGTAGCACAGCAGGGTCGGCTACCGCGAGTCCCCCATCTCTCTCGAATTCTATCAAGGTGATCGCCGCCAACTAAGGCTTCATTAATTTTCACAAAGAAAAACTTCTCCGCCCAAAAGAGATCTCTGCTGGGAAGATCCACTATAACTTGGAAATCAGGCTTTCCCTTGAGAAAATAACAAGGTTTTCCCTTGGAACCAATCTTGTTGGCCTTCAAGAAACTCAACAGATGATCAACCCTGACCTCGCTGTCACATTCATAGCCGCGCACCATAATCCTAATCAAATGACGCATCCCGCGAGGCGTGAGCTGAGCAATAGCCAGATTGGTCCTCCACAAGAAGTCAAGAATCGCACCAGGGATCGGAAACCACATGAAATATGCATGAAAGTAAGCTTTATATAAGGTGAAGTGGTCTTTTGGTGGATGATAAGCTCGTGCATCTGAGCACGGAACAACAAGCTCGACCCCGCTGGGAATGCCGAAGCAACCGATAAGGGATTCTAAAGATTCCGGAGTTGACATTGTAGATCTTGGCGGGTTAGGTTCTCTTCGCCTTGACCTCCGCCTCTGAGCAGCCGGCAAAACCACAATCTCATCGCTAACCTCTTCAACCACAACTAGAGCATTGGAGGAGGCCGATCTCGTCGAACTGCGAGTATCAGACTCTGGAGAGAAAACCATTTTCCGTCTGAGAAGCAAAGGATAAGCAACCATATCTCCAGAATCATCTAAGTCGCGTGAACTGTCGAGCTGCGAGTCCACAGAATCGGAAACCATCCACCTCTCCGCTGTACCAAAGAGTAACGGTCTGAATCAGTATCACTCCACGAAGCTGATAAATCATGGTTTTTACCCGTTTTCAACCATGATATAAGTCCTTTTTCATAGAGTCTTTTTGGTATTTTTTCTATTGTTTTAGAGTCTTTGTAGGGTGAGTGACGATTGGAGTTTAATGGGAGCGATTGGAGCATTTTGGAGCATCGAGGAAAGAGGAGCCGAAGTGATAAAGTCGAGTCGAGTTTTCAAGGCTGTGTCGATCGACACGGGCCTGTGTGTCGGCTCCTCTTTCCTCGATGCTCCAAAATGTCGGCCTCTCGTGTCTGACGAGAAGATTGAAGAAATTTCTCTTAGGCCCAAAAAGCCCAGAAGTTTACACCAAGGCCCAATCCGATTTTTAGACAATATAAATTGTTTTTCCTTAGGTTTTCATGTTTTATTTGGAAATTTATATTGAGACTTGGAGAAGGAGAGATTTAGGAGAGCTTCAGACTTTCAGAGATTTCGAAACCCTTTTGTATCTCTAACTCTATCTTTTTAATGCAATTTATTTCATTCATGATGTTTGTTTCAATCACCATGTCTGAGTAGTTTGCTTGTTAGGTTTTGGGAAGTTCTAGGGTTTGATGAGAAATTGATAGGATTAAAACCCTGTTAGGATTTATCTTTATGTTCTTCATTCAGATTGATTTAACTCTGATTTTAGGATTGATCAACTGAAATTGGATATCCTAGTTTGCTTTAATAGATGCGAAAGTATTATTAACAACCTGATATAATCTTAAATGAGCAAAATTATCTATTCGCAAAGAAATTTGGCTTAGGAATTTTGTGAACAATTGAACCTGAATTTAATGCTTGTCTTTTATTCACTAAGTTTGCAAAGAAATTTGGAATTTAGGGATTTAGTCATAGATAATCTCTGCAACGAAAGTTGATTGGTTTTACATTCGTGTTTGAGTTCTAGAACCGTGCTTAACAAAATTCTAACCGTTTTTATCTCTGTGTCGATCGACACAGATCTGTGTGTCGATCGACACAATCAATTTTCGAATCATTCCTGCGAACAACCCATTGCCTAACTCTTTTGTCTCATTGAATTTTAAGAACTTTAATCATCATTTACCTATTTATTTCTGCTTTTTCATTACATTTATTCTTATTTACTTAGCAAAATTTGAATTCATAATTGATTGTGTGAATTGATTTCCTGTGGATTCGATCCCTAAGTACTACTACGATCTCTTAATTTGAGAGAGTAGCTCAGGGCAAATTTGAGCTTATCAGAAGCTAGCGTTGTCACCAAGTCATCAAGCCATCGAGTCACTGAGTCGCCAATAAAAAAAAACGTTGACCGAGTTGACTCAGTCACCAAGTTGACTCAGTCACCGAGTCAACTCGTGAGTCGACTCATAGAGTCAACTCGGCCATATCTCCAACCGGAGCTCTTTTCTTCCCCGATCTCGCCGTGCCGCGCCGTCGACTCGCTGATAAGCCCGAAGACATCGCGCCGGATGCCTCTCTTCTTCCCGTGGCACCGCCACGAGATCTCGATCGAAGAAATCTCGATCTTCACCTCGCCGAATCGATGGAGATACAACGAACCACGAACCACAAACCGCAAACCACGAACCGCGAACCACGAACCAGAAGGTGGCGAGTCCGACGACGGCGAGAGGTGCCTTGCCGGCAGCGTTGTCAAGAGGAGAAGGCGAGAGATGGAACAAAGAAAAGAAAACAAAAAAAACCTAAAAGAAAAAATAATAAAATAAAGAGACGGAAGGAGAGATGATTTTTTTTTTACCTTTTGCCGAGTGAAAGTGATTTGGTAGAAAATAATGTCCTACAAGCAGGCTTATTTATACCTGAAAAATTTCCTGAAATCACTTTGTTCCAGGAAAAATTCCAAAAAATTTTCAACGGGCTTCAAGGCCCACTAACACAACAAGGCTATCAACTTTGTTAGGCTTCTAAGTAAAAGAAAGATCAACAACGAGAAGTCCAGGAAAACACGGCGACGTCAGCTCAATACGGAATAGCAGAAACTTCCCGAGTTCGATGATAAGATGTTCACGCCTGGCGACTTCGCAGTCGAGCATATCGATCTCCGACTACGACAATTTTTACCTTGGCACCACCGTGACTCGATACTGCCAAGCTGGGGAGCTAACCGTGGGGGTCGGATTTCTCCCCTTTGGGATCGATATAACCACGAGATCGACTTTGCAGCGTCCTGACAAAATCGGATCAAGTCTGCAAGGGCCCAGTCTGAATCCGGGCCCAAAATAACATTAAACCCATTAACAAAATGGGCTTAATAGATTAAAATGAGCCTAATTTTATTATATTGCTTAATGGGGCAGATCCATTTATTAGCTGGCCCATTTTACTTAGAAGTACTATATATAGTTCATTGTACTCACCCAAAAGAATGTGATTGATTTTTGTAACCAGAGCTTAACACAAACAGCGATAAAATATATCTTTGACTTTTGCTTTGTGATTCATACTCAGAAGACTCAGTTCTCCTTTCGACCCTTGACAAAATCAACTGTGTAGGATCCGCCGTCCACAACCTTTCGACAATGCTTGGTTCTGTCCATTTTGATTTTCTAGTGAAGAGGCTTTTGTGGATCAATCGTGGTCGGTATTAGCATCTTCTTATTGTTTCTTTACCAATAAATTTGTTTGATCTTGGTTAGTGAAGTCCAATTTACCAGTAGGGCTAGGCAAAAAATATGAAACCGAAAAGCCAAACCGAACCCGACTCAAAATTATCCGAACCGAACCCGATTTTCTAAAATACCTGAATAGGAATTATATTCCTAAAACCAAAAAACCGAAACCGAACCGAACCGAAAATTGAACATATATCCAAAGTATCCGACACATAAATTAGTCTTAAAATATTTAGATTTAAGATTGGGTATGTTTATATAGTTTAGGTAATTTTAATAATTTTTTTTGTTTTTTCATTCAATTAGATTAATAAGGATATATTTGGCTAAAAGTAGGTATATTATTTGAATATTTACAAATTTTGTTTGTTATGTTCGGATAACTCGAATTAAGAATAATTAAATCGAACCAAATCCGAAAAAATCAGATAATTATGAGTATTTCAGGTATTTTTTTATTATTTTGGTTAAGAAAATACTAAAATATCTGAACCCGGAGAAATATGATATTTTTGGAATTTTTATATAAAACCGAAACCGACCCAAACCCGATAAAAATCAAACTGAAACTGAACCAAAATTTCAAAAAATTCGAATGGGTATTATATTCCTAAAACCTAAAACGCAAAAATCGAATTAAACGATGCGAAACCCGAATGGTTACTCGAATGCCGATGCCTATTTACCACTATTAATTAGTGGTATACAGTTTTCTTCAAACAAAAAAAGGTTTGAAATATTCTCTTTTAGTGTGCCTAATAATGTCAAAAGAATTTATTTTCTCCTTTTATGCAACCGTTACACCTATATATTTTTACACTGGTTAATGTCTATTCTACCCCTTAACTAAATTAACCTTACTAACTCAAGCCCGACTCACTAATATAGAACCTCCAAAGCAACATTTTTTCTTAGGTCATATATATTAATTTTTTTAAAAAGACTATAAATTAACATGTTTTATATATATTAAAAAATTGGGTCCTTAGTTTTAATAAGTTTGGGTCAATTTTGTTTTTAAGTGTATTAGGCCCTATGCAAATGCATTCCTTGCACATGCATAGGTCGGGCTGAATAACTACACAACTTTTTGGTTCATCTCTATTTTTTCTTTCACTACTTTAGTGATTTTTTTACAATAATTCAGCATCTTCTTCAATAATGGATTAACATATAAAAAACAACTTCTCTTCTACGCATTTATGTAAAATTTCAAGGTGTGCTCACATATCAAATTAAATTCCCAAATCTTTGTAAGACCAATTTGTAAGATCTAAGTTTCCTGTTATAATTTTCTTCAAATACATCTTCTCGGACGACTCAAATCTTCGAGGACCAAATCGGAATCCGATTTACCTACAAATAGCGAAGAGGATAAAAATCTAGAAAAATCTCAGCGACTACGACGGATGGAGCTTCTGTGGTCAAATGGAACCTTGGCCACCATATTTCAATATGTGATTGCAAAGAATTCATGACACTATGTCCATCAAATATTGTATATCTAGATGATAGGAGATGAATGATGTGATATGGAAGACGTTTAAATATGATGAATAGTGCATTGTGGATGGTTATGACAATTTATCCAAGATTTTGTCCATAATTACTTGTCCATGAGTATTTTTCTTCTTAAATGTCTATAATATCTTATCCATCGAAACGATGGAATGTGCATTATGGATGGTCATGGACATAATATCTTATCCATAATTTTCTATTATTTTTCCCTTAATAACTTATCCATAAATTTTTTTTCTTAAACATCGATGGTATCTAATCTGTAGAGGCAAAATCATCTGGAGATGATGGTAATCCAGTACCTTTTAAGGAAAGTGACGAGGGAGATAAATTCAAACATAGAAAGAAAAAAGAAAACATGAGTTTTGACATATCTGGAAAATCGAATGAGGAAATTGAATATGGTGAGAGAAGAAGTGGAGGAAGAAATAGAGGAGGCGATGTCTTTTTGAAAACTGTATCTTTTGTAGGAAATGTTATTCGTTAAAAAGGATGAGCTTAGGTGACTGAATGATATAAACGTAGATCTACACAAATTTGTTTGCTTTCCTTTTAACATTTTATTTAAAACTTTTTAATCCTAACCAATAATTGATTTGAAGTAGAAGACTAAAAAAGTGAGTTGATTTCGTGTTGTTGTTGACTTTGTGGAGAGGAAGAAGAAGAGAGATGATGAAGAGGCATAATGGTAGTTTGGTCTTAAAGTATTAGAAATCCTTGAAAAAGTGTGTCAATAGCAAACAAATATGCACATTGGTTATTACTTTCTCAAAAGTGTGTATATTGGTAATAAATCATTGTTTTCTCTTCTTCGTCTATTCATTTTAGCAAATTAGAGAATTAATACGTCAAGGGATACATCTATCTCAACAAGCATTGATAAAACCATTAAGGATAAGCTAACCTTGAACGCCAATCTCGCTAATAATTTTTGAAATCGACCGCGATGTGGAGTTTGGTGAATGAGTCAGCTGATTGATCATTCATACATATGTAAGCGACACATAATGCACCACAATGGATGTTGTCTTGTATAAAATGATGTGTTTCATCCTCGAGTTAAAGAAAGGGTTGGAAAATAAGTAATTAGCACTTTGTTATCACAATAGGGAACTAGCAAGACTAGAAGAATGATGCCACGTTTAGAGATTAAGGAGGAACAACTAGATGATATTAATGGCATTAGAAAAATAAGCCACGAAAGACTCATAGCAACACCAAGAAAATATTGATTGTAGCAGACTTGGTGATGAAGATGAATAGTGTTGAATAGTGAGGTCATTATTGTTGATGAAAATCTTTGACCAGGAGAAACGTCTTATACTTATCAATGAAGTCGTTAGGGAGTTTTTAGATTGTTGAAATTAAATAACAATCCAAGATATATTGAATGGGTGTAGGAGGTATAAATCTCATATGGTTTTGTGCCAGTTTGGATCTTGCAAACATATGATACAATTGTTGAATGATATAAGAAGCACAATGAATGTCATTGTCTATACATTAGATAAAGCAATACAAGAGACGAGTTAACATAATTACATGATTCTAAACATTTCTATTATGATGTTAAATATATAACATCTCATATTCTATCATTCTCCTGCAATCACAATGTGATAAGGATAAACATTAAGGCTAGATAAGAAAACGGAATAGAGAGTTGGTAAACCTTTTGCAAAAATATTTGCATATTTGTGATTATAGAGGATGTGAAGAACTCGGACATGATCGATTATGACATGTAAAAAAAAAAGATGTCGATTTCTATGGTTTTGTAGTATCGACGATTTTTTACTGGTTTTTAGTATGTTTTTAATATATTTTTACTAAAAAATAACTAAATTTTGAGATTTAAAAACTACTTTAGTGCGTTTCAAAGTCATTCAAGAAATTGGAGCATATTGGACTTAAAAGAAGGAAAATCAAGTTTTTTCAAAGAGAGACAAATCCTGTCCGTCAGATGTTTCACTCAAGATGAAGACGTATCCACCGTCGGATCAAGCTCATATTTTATCACGAGATACAAGAGGGTCTCAGCTTCAAAACGAATATTTGATCGCTAAAATCCAACGGTTAGATCTTGAGATATCCTCAATCTAATGAAATTTTTGCGAGTAAGATACAAGATAGAGGCGGTTCACAATATTCACCAGTGATCGACCAGACACCAACCAGCGTTCGACCGGATGCTAACTCCCTATTTTTGACGAAGAGCCAAATTAACACAGTGATCTACCGATCACAGGAGGTGAACAATCGATCACCGAATCCAAGAAAATTGAAAATTTTCTTTTTTTGACTTTATCTCCAAATCTTTAAAGGTTTTATCCAAGATACGACTTCTTCCCTATAAAAACATAATAGCAGTCACGAGAGAAGACACCACTTTTCAGAACTTGAAGATCTTTGAAGTTGTGAATGCTAATGACAATGTGTAGGAACTTCGCAATGGTGGATTACCACCAACACCTGCAAACAATCAATGATGACAATTTTGGCTTAATCAGACAATTGCTGATTTTGATGCAGTCGATCAATACTTCCATGATCGAGCAGCCATATGCCCTCAACTTTTTCAAAGGAACTACTACAAAATCAAATCGCATATCATCACTTTGGGTCAAGCAAAACGAGTTTCATGGGCTATCCACGGAACATCCAATGGAAAATATCGTGTTCTTCGAGGAAATTTGCTCAACGAAAAGGCAAAATGAAGTCCCCAATGACTACCTAAGGTGTAAGCCATTTTCAGTTTTGCTTGCTGACAAAGCTCATAGTTAGCTCAAGTCTTTATCACCAGGTTCCATTACCACTTAGGAAGGTTGTAAGTCTGCTTTCCTGAAACATTTCTACAGTAAATCTTGCTCTAATATTTTGAGAAACAAGATACATGGATTTAAACAAAGTACCTCTTGAAAGTTTTCATTATGCTTGGGAACGTTTTAAGGAGTATCTAATGGATATTACATACCATGGATTTACCAAAGATAACCTATTGAAACCTTTGACGTATGTCTAGTTTTACCTCAGCGACACAAAGATCAGTTGCAAGTGCACAATGATCAATGCAGTACTTAAGGGTCGAATCCACTAGAGAGTGATAGGGCACTATAAGTTTTCGTAAAATAATTAAGCTAAGATGAATTATGTGTTTGTGATGATGCAATTTGATAAATGTCGATAAGAAATCAATGAAAACAAACGTTGGGCAGGATGAAAATCTCAGGTGTCATAGACTAATTTATTCAGGTGTTCTTGCGCGTAAATATAGTAAACGGGAATTCCTAATTTGAATTCACTTGGTAATATAATCAGCCTACTGTCGCAGTGAAGACTAATATATCAAACCAACCTAACTACAAGACTCTCGTAGGCAATTAGGTAGATAGATATGCATAAAAAGGATCAAGATTCGATATGTTAACCTGATTCCTTAACACGTCTTTCACAGGTTAAGGTTCAAGGTCAACTATACTAGTTCCAACCAATCAATCATGTGATGTGCTCGTAAGGATTGATCTAGATTTAATCACAAGTTGATTAAACAAGCAATATCCAGTAGATAAAATTATAAATGAAGACTTCACTAAATTCATAAGCACGAACACTTCCTATTTATCGATCCATGATGATCTCCGTGAAATCTGTTAAACCTAACAATCAAACTACTCGATCATGGCAAGTGAAATCATAGCAAGATTATAATAAAATTATTTCATATAGAGAAAGGGTTTGAAAATCTTCTTTCTATAGATACAAAGACTAGCAAACGTCTCCCTTAACTCGTAATGAAAACTCTATGAAATTCTGTTCCTCCTTGGTGTCTCCTTCAAGCTCTCTCTTTTAGGTTTGAAGGCGGCATGTCTTCTATCGTCCCCCCTTCCTTGTGGCTGCAGAGCCCCTTTATATAGGTAAGAAATCGGACTCTAGGTCAATCTCCAAAAGATATAAGGATAATCTCGAAAAATAGAATATTTCCTCTCTTCACGCGCTACGTGATCGATCGGACACCTAAGTGTTTGGTCGATCACAGTGTTAAATATTTTATGTGTTAAGACTAGGGGTTCTGCATCCGATCGGATGGCTTTGATGCTCGGTTGATCACCCCTTCCGCTTCTGGACTGATATTCTTCTCGAATCATCTATGATCACTTTTTAGTAGATTGCGTATATCTTGAGATCGGACCGTCAGATTTTAGAAATAAAATATTCGTTTTGAACCTGAGATCTTCATCTATCTTGTGATAAAATATGAGCTCAATCTAATTGTGGGAACATCTTCATCTGTATTAACATCAGACAGATATGATTCGTCCTTTTCCAAAATGCTTGTTTTCCCTCATTTTTGCTCTAAATTGCTTTGATTCGTGTAGTGACTCTAAAATCCATGAAAAAAATGGAAAAGCCAATAAAATGCCGAGAAAAATAGAGTTTTAATTGGAAATCTTACGTAAAAATAGTAAAAATAGGTAAAATATGACATATATCACCTTTTTATAGAGGATTCGACAAGAAATATCAGCTTTCACATGACATAACTAGTAACGGCGATTTCACTACCAAAACAGTCGAAGAAGGGCAAGCTTTGATTGATAATGAAACAACCCGATCCATTTTTTTTAATTAACTCTGATTATTATTCCCACAAATAGTAATCATCAACATCAACGAATCAGCCATTTAACTCTACAAATTCAACATCACAATCAATTAACCAGCGGAAGCAAAACTCAACTAAACAAGCGAATAATCTAATAATCAATTCCAATTCATTACTCAACAAGAGCCAGTTCGACAATTCTAAACAACCAGTAACCTAGCCAGCAATTCTAAACAATAATCGAATCACAACGAACAAGATCCTAGATCATCTCCTCTTCACAGCCATGATTCCACGATCACACCTTGTCTTTACCTGCATCACATGACAAAACGAGATGCGTGAGTATTATCATAAATACCCAGTGAGACGATCATTCCATCTACCGGCTATACACACAGGCACGATAAAATACCAAGACACACAATAAATCCAATCATCACAAATAACACATAATACGTCAAAATGACGGCATCGATCGACATCCTCCTGGTGTCAATCGACAACACACATGCTAGTGTCGATCGACACACAACCTTGTGTCGATCGACACAGGCTGCAGAATCACATAATCGAATCTCATCCTCTCTGGTTCGATTCTCGACTACACCACGTCGAATTCCTGCAAAACAAACATCAACAACCACACCAAAACAATACGAAATCATAGAGGCAATATCCTCCAAACAATCAATCATCTCAAACACACAATCAACAACGTATCATGACATTCCATCCACCCAGATAAGCCATGGTCACGTATTCACCTCGATTCTGGATCGATTCTAGACAAGAACAACTACAAAGAGAGACCTCTCTCTTACCTATAGCCTCAGCTCTATCTTCCCTTCCTCACAAATCAACAAAACCTCAATCCTTTCTCCAAAACCACCTAAACCGAATTAGGGAACAGGAACGACACACTGACTTCGAAAGCACACAGAGAACGACAATTACCTCCGAATCAGGATCGGAAACCTGATCTGGAAACTAGACAGAGAGAGCTATCCAACGGTATGTGGATCGTTCTTTGATTTCTTCTGGTTCGACAGGAATCCTCCTTCGAAGTTGACTGATCGTAGAACCGAAACTGCACAGACCTCTCTCAGTAAAACAATGATAACTCTTAGAATACACATTCGATTAACAAACCATTTTCTCCTATGTCACGATCAGAGAGTGGAAAACTTAACCTGAAAGTTTTGGTCCGATCAGATCTGTTCTTTCTTGCCGTTACTCTCCTCTTCTAAAACCGGACAGAACTGTCTCAAAAGCCTCAATCAACAATCTCCTCTTCTCTCTCACAACCTACGAAAAATCCAAGAAAGTTAAAGATCCATGAGAGATCTATATATGAAAATCCCAGAAGGTTAAAGATCCATGAGAGATTTAAGAATTTAGAAATGCAAGAGGCATTGTCTAAAGAGATTTGTTCGGTCAAATTACAGTGATCACTTTATGGATTGAAGCAATCCGGACGCATGTGGTATAACCGCTTAAGTGAATATTTTTTTATGAGAGGATATATCAATGATGCGATATGCCCTTGTGTATTTATAAAGAAATCCTTGTCAGGATTTGTGATCATTGCTGTTTATGTTGATGACCAGAACATAACTGAAACTCAAAAGGATATTGACGATGCAAGAACTCATATGAAAGATGAATTCGAAATGAAATATCTTGGAAAAACAAAGTTTTTTTCTCGGGCTCCAGATAGAACTTTTCGAAAATAGAATATTTGTGCACCAGTCAAATTATACCAAACGGGTATTGAAACGCTTTAACATAGATAAAGCAAATCCTTTAAGTAGTCCAATGGTTAATAAATTACTCAATGTTAAAAGTGATCCATTTAGACCTTGTGAAAGTAAAGAAGAAATATTAGGTCCCGAAGTACCTTATATGAGCGCAATAGGTGCTTTAATGTATCTTGCAAATTGTATTAGGTCATAAATAGGTTTTGCTACTAACTTACTTGCAAGGTACAATTCAGCTCTTACGCGTAGACATTAAAATGGAATAAAGCACATCTTCCGCTATCTACAAGGTATGATCAATTTGGGATTATATTATACTAGAAACTTGAATCGTGGTCTAGTTGGTTTTGCAATAGGAGGAACTGCGATCTCGTGGCGTTCATAAAAACAGAGTTTAGTTGCCACTTCATCAAATTATGTGGAGATCATTGCGCTTCACGAGGCATTTAGAGCATGTGTGTGGTTGAGATCGATGACTCATCACATACAATGCGCAAGTGGAATAAACATAAACAAAAAACCAACAATCCTATATGAAGATAATGCTGCTTGTGTTGCCCAAATCAAAGAATGATATGTAAAGAGTGATAGGACGAAGCATAATTCTCCAAGATTTTTCTCTTATACTCAAGAACTTGTGAAGAACAAGGAGATCGATGTTCAATATATCCGTTCAAGTGAAAATGCAGCAGATTTTTTTTACCAAGGCGCTTTCTACAACAATATTCAAGAAGCACGTACAAAGCATCGAAATGCGTCAATTACCGGACATATAAAGAAAGTATTAGATTGGTTATTTTCAGGGGGAAACTGCATTTTTTTTCTCTAATCATGATTTTTGTCCCACTAGATTTTTGCCATGATAAAGTTTTAAACAAGGCAATCCGAGACAAAGCACATCTAAGATGATGAATACTCAAAAAGGAAGAGTATTATAATTTGGTGATTATTCATCATCATCCTACACAAAGCTTATCTACCTAGAAGACAAGTGCCATCATCTTAAGCTTGACACTAGTGTGCCACTAATCAAGTTTTAGCTATGACCAAGTGTCTTAAGTATGCCAATAATCAAGCTTTTCCCATCTACAAGTGTCATGCGTTTATGTAACCTCTTCTCCTATATATATGAAGGAGAAAGCAAATGTAAGACATAAGACAGAGATAAAAAGAACAAGAAATTAGAGAGAGAGAGATATTGAATAAAAAAACTTTATACCTTTCATAGAATCTATTCTCTTAATTTACTTTAAGATCAAACATATATATATATATATATATATTGAATCAAGATCATATAAGAAAAACATATATATACCTTCATCATATTAAAATCTTAGTATAGTTTGTATATTTCACAACAAAGGAGTGTTATTGAAGAATTGATTTAGATAGATTTTTAAATTTAGATAGATTTTATCATCTAATTAAATATTAAAAGTTAAAACAGATGTATATATAGATTCTTGCCTTTATTTTGTTTTTTTTAAACAAGAGAATTCGTTACTCACTTTGGTGGCACTAAATCTAATACATGATGTGTCTTTTAATCGAAACCTAACACTACGAACCAAACAACCCAAACAAAAAATATGGTCATTTTCGGCGGACAAAACGGTTGAAAATCCATAGGAAATAGCTATTTAGGATGGATTTCCAACGAATTGGTCCATCAGATCTAGGTCGTCGCAAATGTTAAATCCGTCGAAAATCGTTGGAAATTTCCCACGAATTACAAACAACAGAGTTTTATCGATTTTGCCGTCGAAAAACCGTGTAAAATTCTTCCTACGAATTTCCAACGGTTTTGGGATGGATAAATTTCTAACCAATTTCCAATCGATATGTCAATTCGTCCAAAATTGGTTGGAACCAGAATTCCCAGTGAATTCCAATGGATAGGACGAGCCATAGAAATCGGTTGAAATTGTTTATTTTATATCTGAATTCTTTTTAAATACCATTATTAATTTATTTAAATAAAATTAAAATAAATTAAAATAAAATTCAAAACTAAAATAAAATGCTATACTAAAATTCTAAATTTTTTAAACTTTAAAAATTCTAAAATAAAGATTTCTTGAAGTTTTGTCTACGACAAAACCCAGTATCTCTGCAATCCAATCCAAACATCATCGTCTAATCTTTTTGGCTTTTCCTTCCCGTCGATCCATTTCTGCTTCCAATCATTCATGTGGTCCAAGTACTGTAAAGCAGCTATCTTTTCAAACTCCACCCGATTAAGCCTCGTAAGCTAAGGTTCCCAAGTAAAATCTTACTATGAATTAGAATAAAAATAACCATATTAGTCATTTAATTGTTATAATAACAAAATATTTTATTAAAATATGTAATTTTCTATCAATTACCATAAAACAGCGAAACCACATTTCTTTTTCTTGATCTGAAAAATCGTTCCATGTCCGATATGGATGGCGAAGGAGTCCATGCAACATTTTTAGAAACGACTTATTAATTAATGCCAAACCTACAAATAAAATAAATAACATATATTAGGTTAAAAGGGAATTAGTAAAAATCTAAATATAAAAATAAAATAATTATCATTTTTACCAGAAAGATTTTCCCTTATGAGAATAATGTAGTTTTGGTTTAAGCTTTCGGTCTGGTTGTTGCACTAGCTCTTCAACCTTCAGTTGTTGACGCGATACATGAAATTTGTTCGAATTTGGATAGTTTCGTCATCACTCCTTAATGTATGTGACCTATAGAACTTTCCAAACCATGAGCATCATAAAAGTCTTTGATAAACCTGAACAATAAATTTAAATAAAGTTTTATAATATAAATAAATCTAATTAAAAGTCTAATTTTATGTAGATTATACAAAATTATATTTATAATGTATATATCAAAATTACATTTATATTTCAGAAACGTATAAATCACGTTTTTAATAATAAATATATCAATGTATATATTTTAATATATCAAAATTTCATGTAGAATTTCATGTAGAATTTATATGTAGTATATAAAAACGTTTTTAATAATCCAAACTCACGTTTTTAGGAGTATACACAAAACCACTTTATAATATTAAAAAAAATTTCTAATGAACTTTTAATCTAGAACAACAATCTAACTCTAAATTCATCAGTAGTTTCACAACTTTACAACCCAAATTCACCATTACCCAATCTAAAACCACCTAATCTAACAAAATCACGTTCATAAACCTATAATATACAAGTTATATATATGAAACAAACAATTTAATTGATAAAACACAAGAAAACTCACATATTTTCGGAATATTCTAGAGAGAAGGGGGAGGAGAGAGAGAGAGAGAAAAAGAGAGAGAGTAAATTTTGAGACTGAAGGAGAAAATATATGTTCTGTCTAATTTATTAAAATTTTCCTATGGATTTTCAACCGAAAGTGCCGTTAGAAATGAAATCCGTCGGAAATTCGTCACAATCCGTTGGAAATTCGTCTAATTATTTATAATGCTTATCTTTACATATTATGGTATATTGACAACCAATATACTATCCCGAATTATATACCAGAGATAAGATTATTGAAAATACTATAAGAATTGAATTTTTTTTGGGTCAATCAGACTTGAAATTTACAGTATAAAAAGCTCATATAAAACAAAATTTGTATAAATTTTTCCAGATTTGTATAATTTTTTTTTAAAATTCTAAAATTTTTACATATAATAAAATTTTAATAAATTAATGGAGGCATTATCATAATTTACCACAAAATATTTTAGAAAAAAATCCTATTTAGATTATATAATATTATTGAATAATGGCCTATGTTGTCCTTTGTTAATCGTAATATTTTTTAAAGAATAACGTTATAAATATTTAATTTACACAAAACTGTATGATACAATATAATATTTATTTTTGAACTATTTGATAGTCTAAAGTAATTTAAGGCTAAAAATTAAAATTATCTTATATTGATACAAGAGAAAATATCATAATAACTAAAATAAATTTTATTTTTATTTTAATTTATAATATATATCTTTATAAAAGGTATTATACCAACCTTTTTTGTATTATTTATAAAATATAGAAATAATAATTACCATCTTTTGCTCTCTTTGACTATTATTTATTATATTAAGATACATGTGAATTATATTTTCCATATATTTTATAAAATGCATGTGTACAGTAATAAATGTATTTATTTTCATAAAATATATAATATTTACATATATGCATTAATGATGATATATGTGCATTTTACACTTTTTAATTAAAATAAATGAAAATTGAGATAATTAAATATTTTAATTTGGTTTTCTCTTTGTTGGATAAATGTTCACATTAACTGAAATTGCTAGATAATACACGAAACTATATCTTAATTTAACCTTTATGAATAGCATAAACGTTTAAGTATTTATTAAAGATTAATTGTCAATATATCTCTTATATATTTTTAATGATTTTATACATTCTTTTTGACGTATACCAATTTATATTTACAATATTTGTGAATAGTCTGTATTAGATCCATTTGTAGTCTGATTATATCAAATACATTTGGACAGATATATATGCTTAAGCAAATCATTAACGCACACAATTAAAAAAGTAGTTCTTATACCATAGTAATAACTTTTCTAAAATGATATAGACTGAAAATATTGGTTCATGTTCGTACAATATGATATAGTTTGAGATAACGATTCAATTTATATGTCCAATTAGTGTCATAAGCAATAATATATTTTAGGATAAAAAAAAAGGTAAATAATATTATTATATTTCAAAACAGAATTATTATTATTATTATTATAAGTAATTGTATTACAAAACAAGTACATAATATGAAATAAACTTTTTTTGGTCTGATCTTGAGATAAACATAAAGATGCAATTTTTTTGTTTGTCAACAAAAGATTTTTAAAGACAAATATTAGGATTACATTTTGAGAGACAAATCAAGCCCCAAATTTTTGGAATCATTGATGATGGAACTGTTTTCTTCGAAGTTTGGAACACCATCTACCGGGTAATGGTCAGCACTTCCAATGGTTGAAATGAGATCTCTTGTGTAAATCTCGGGGATATGAGCATTGCCACGGACAATATTTTGCGATAAATCACATAGAAATGAGGTTAAAGAAGATGAAGAAGATGGTTCAGCACTAATGGTGTAACAACCATGTTTAGAACTATAACGAATGTTCTTAAATGGTTGGGCATCTGATTTGCGAATAGAACGATTGGATAAACGAATATTAGCACGAAACTGTTCTATTGCCATGTCATCATTTAAAGATTGATCAACTTGAAATTGAGAATTGTTTGAGTACCGATTAAACTTGCTAGGTTGCTCCATCTCTTTACGCTTCATCACCATCTGTCTCTATTTCTCTTTTATGAGCAAAAATAAAGTTGTTGGTTTTGTATTGCGAAACGGAAGCCAATCTTTTTTTTTGTTTGAGATAATAGCACGAACTCACTTTGCTTTTATAGTGTTTTTTCTTTCCTTGCTTTACATATTTGATGAGAGAAAGACAGTCCTACATATTAATTAGTCATACGAATTAATGCTCTTTTTAAAAAAAAAAAGAAGAAGAAGTAAATGCTCTTAGTTAAGGTTATCTAGGTATATATGGCATAGTATTTCTAGGGTTTGACAAAGACATTAATATCGTGAAACTAGAAAAAGTTATTTTCAAATTATATAGAAAAAAATAAGGCCCAAGATTAACTATGTTCCTTAAAATGATAAATGTACTTAAATTTCTTTCATGAAGTTTGGTAAATTGAATGTACAGCAAATTAATACAGCTCATTTATTGAGTACATGTTAATAAAATGAGTCATACGAATCAATAATGATTCATTTGTTGTCACTGCGGATAGAAAAATAGAGTCAATAAGGTTAATGACCAAAATTTGGAGAAAAAGGTAAGTAACAATTAGAAAAAACAAAATAACTAAATGACAGTACGATAAAATCAAACTTCTAAAAACACAAAATAAGGAAAAAATCAATATTTTGTTGTTTTCATTTTATTTTTCATTTAATTGTGATGAGGAACATGATTTTTATAATTTAAAATTTTATGTGAATGTTTAATTTATCATATGATATGATGCAGTGAGTAATAGGTTTTGTTTGTCTGTGTTCAATCAAAAAAGTTAATATAAATAATCGGGTCCAAATTATGATGATTTTTTCTTATGGTTTTGATCCTAGTCGGTTATGATTTTTTTCTTACGTAAAAAAAATGGTAAAATTGAGAAAATGGAAAAATCAGTTGTTCCCTTTTGTGCAACTCTTAATTTTTTTTAAATTTAACTTTTCGGAACGCGAAGTGGAAATTACACCTTCATTGATTGCTCAATAAAAACGCATTCAAATAGAAAAAAACAAATAAAACAAAAGATTGACAGCGAATTTGAGACAAGACGTTATAGGAGAAGTTTTGTTGAACTTTTGCTAGGAAGCTTGATACAATCTTCTCCGAAAATTTTGCTCTGGTATTTGAATTTTCTTTAGGTTTAGGTTGGGCTTCTACAAATCTATCTTCATTTTAACATTTTTTTTTAGATTGGCCGATCGAGGACAAATAAATCGATCTTGCCATGAATGCTACCACAAACCTTTGAAGTGTCAGCCTTTGCGAAGATATCTACAAACTGATTAGAACCCTTGACATATGATGAAGCAATGATACCTTCTTGTACTTTTTCATGACTGAAGTGGCAATCAATTTCAATGTGATTGGTTCATTCATAAAAAAGTGGTGTGGACGCACTGTGAATTTCAAATTGATTGTTACAATGCAGTGTCATTGGTTTAGAAGACTCAATCCCAAGATCTTTAAGAAGCCTCTTTAGCCACACAAACTCTCATGTGATGTTAGCCATTACTCTATATTTTGATTTACGCTATTAAAGATAGAAGATAATACCTTATCCGAGTTTCTGATACGAAAACATAGGCTGTGTGTTTAACTCCTTGTCTGGTTATTCCATATACCACTCAATATCGTATCCAGTTCATCCTTCAAAAATGAGGGGTGATGGCCTTACCCATCAAGTTACTTGGACCAGATCATACCTAAATACTTCTAGGATCGACTTAAAAGACTAACTAAGTAAATAACAATAATTGTTTTTCCTAAACTAGTTAAACGTGGGGCTAAGAGATTTGCCTAAAGTATTTAAATGTGCGCTAAGAGATTTTTTTAAGCTTAGAGATTCTTTTATGCCAAGAAAATAAATTGGTCCCAAACAACTTGTCCCCCACAATATGAGTCTACGTGATAGACATATGAAAAGTGTCCTCGAGGGATAATCTTTAACCTTTTAAGAATACAAATTTATATGGAGTTCATGATCTCTTTCCCGTGCAGCCTGAAACATCAACCATGATTAACTGAACTCAGTGTGTAGACCTAGGGCATAAGGAACAGTGAAGGCTAGAGTCTAAATCCAGAGACCTTGGGCGTAATAAACCTATGAAGGAAAGAGCTTGTGTCTGGAGACCTGAAACTGTGAGAAACCTATAAGGCCTAAGGCCTCTAAGGTATAAGAACCCTCTTAAGGTTAAAGGCTTTAATCCAAAGACCTGGGAAGGCATGATAACATCCTCAAAAACTGTGCTGGCCTGAGTCTAGAGACCTGAAAAGGTATGGCAATCTCCACGAAGGGAAAGAGCTTTAATTTCCCATGCAAAGAATATTATACCATAATCTGGCATGCTGGAGGGAGTCATCGATAAGTTTGAAACATAACCCGCAGATTTATACCTTACAAAGCCTTTAACCATGGACGTAGTGCTACAGGATCTAGGGCCACTCTTCAATCTTTTAATAATCATTCTAGGATTTGGCATCTGTAGAATAAATCTAAACCTATTGGACTTGGAAAAAGGTTTTAATATTTTTTACATCGATAAGAAAAATTTGTTTTGTCTCTTTCAGAACTTTTACCAATTTTAGTTGATACTGATGTTAGCTTGGAGGTTTTTAGAGAGATTCCAACATCAGTTCTCTAAAAGCTATGGTGGGATTGTATGAAGCAATTCAAATTGCTCTGAAGCAACTTTTTATTTTAATATAGGTTGAACAATGTTGTTTAGGTTTTTCTAGACTTATGGGGCATCGCTGTCTCTTTGATAATAGCAAATACGTTTAGGTTGGAGGAGGCATTGTCGGGCTCATGTACATTCGAATCACTTTACCACATGGAATTATCTCTTTGTGTGAATGAGCAAGTAAGATGGGTCTTATTTCACCGGTCGATTTGCCTGCTTTGTTAGATCCCTCTAAAGAATAAGGGTATTATTTCTTCCTTGGCTATCAATAACTCAATCCGTCTCTTTTCTATTGAACACTTCCCAATTTGTGCCCTCTCTATTAATGGGGGTTATTGTTTCTTGTATTTTAATGGATTTGGAAATCTTATAGGATTTGAAAATATTTAGAAAGATGATGATTTTACTTCGGATTTGGTTCTTTGTATTTTTTACTTGGAAATCCTTCCAAATCCACTCAAATCCACTTTAAAATCAAATCCATAAATAAATCCATAGATTGAATAGCATGTGATTTGAATTAGTATTTCTAAATCATATAACCAATAACACTGGATTTGAGATCGGGAACCAAGCGATTATGTCCAATTCAGAGAGGTATCGTAGACATCTATGCGATTCAAATGTTTGTTCTGTGTGTCAAGGTGGTGTTGAGACTATCATCCACATTTTGAGAGACTGTCCGGCTATGCAAGGGATTTGGTCGAGAATCGTACCTACAAGGAGGCAGCAAGTGTTCTTTGAGGAACCGTTACTAGGGTGGTTATATAGCAATCTCGGGGAGGATGCTGGAATAGGTGAGAGTTCCTGGTCCATTATGTTTGCTTTGGCTACTTGGTGGGGCTGGAAATGGAGGTGTGGGAATGTGTTCGGGGAGAATAGGAAGTGTAGAGATCGAGTCTGCTTTATAAGGGATTTAGCCAATGAGGTGACTAAGGCGAATCTGTTCGCTGAGGAACTGTTACCTAGGCCGGCTCGTGTGGAGAGGATGATAGGGTGGCCTATGCCGAGTGTTGGTTGGGTGAAGTTGAACACAGATGGAGCTTCACATGGGAATCCAGGGCTGGCTACAGCGGGAGGTGTGATGAGGTATGGGGAAGGTATATGGTGTGGGGGTTTTTCTCTGAATATAGGGTGTTGCTCAACACCAATTGCGGAGTTGTGGGGTGTTTATTATGGGTTATTTATCGCTTGGGAGAAGCGGGTTCGACGGCTTGAGTTGGAAGTTGATTCAGAGATGGTGGTTGGTTTTCTTCAGACAGGGATTTGTGATTCTCATCCCCTGTCATTCCTGGTGCGTCTGTGCCATGGCTTTTTATCAAGGGACTGGTTGGTCCGTATTTCTCACGTGTATATGTCTTGCAGATGGATTAGCGAACTATGCGTTTACTTTACCATTAGGACTGCATTGTTTTGATTTAGTTCCAGATGTTGTTGAATCGATTATGAGGGATGACATTCTTGGAACTACACGTCCTAGGTGTGTTCGTTTGTAATAGTTGTAGTTTTCTTTATTAATAAATTGCGGGAGACATTATCTCCCGTGGCATTACCAAAAAAAAAATAACACTGGATTTGAACATGGATTTTAAAATCACAAAACCAATAACACTAGATTTTGTGTGGATTTTCTATTAAAATACAAGAACCTCTAGTAGGTTTTTGGGCTAATTCATTGATTATGCTTCATATTTTTCTATGGGATTCACTCCCTTGTTTTTCCTTTCCGATTAGGTTCTATTATATCTATGATCTTTATGTGTGCCAAAGTTAATATTTGTTTCGGGGGCCTAGCTATTGGACAAGGGTGCTTTGACCCTTAGAATGTGGCAATGTACCAGATAAGGTTTTTAAATGTCCATGACACCTAGTCAGTCAGGTGTATCTCTATCGCTTCTAGTGAACCTCTTTAGGCGCTCTTTTAGTTCCAATGGTTTGATGTTTCCTCTGACCTCTCTTGTCCTTGCTTCTTCTTTTTTATTGATCCTGCTAATTGATTATCTTCACTAGTTAAATTCTTTACCAGGGGTCAATCCTGCGAATCAGTTTGTTTATAGTGATATGCCTAAACATCCTTCATTTTTCTAGCCGCTTTAAGGGGATGAATAGTACAATCTCTTTTTGTGTCAGGTGCATGGCATTGGAATTTGATATGAAATCTCTTTACACGGAGGTTACCCGGCTGACATCTCACTTCTCACTTCTCTTGTCTAAAGCCGAGAGGGTCCAAGGACGTATCCATGGTCTGGATGTTAGGTAAACGCATGGAGTCAATATAAGAAACATGCCACATTCTTCGAGCCTCTTACAGCTTTCCGAATCGTAACTTTCTAGAAGATCCCGCTCTCAAGATATGTCAGAAAAGTTGACTACTTCATGATAGTCGACCCTTGTCACACACTCTTCTTCTATGTCCGAATATTTGAAAATTTGCACATAATGTTCAACATCACATTACAACATATGATCCATTTCACCACGCTTGCGAAATATAAAACGCTTCCTCATAAATGCAAAACTATTTTTGGAAATTGCTCTAATTTAAACTTCTTTATCCTCAGTAGAAAAAGGGTGATTTTCTCATATAACCCTTTCTCTCAATAGCTATTCACAACACCAGAAAATTTTCTTATATAACCCTATAACCTTTAATGAACTGGTAAATTACCAAATTACTATAATCTAAATTTAATTTAATAAAAAACAAAAATCAAATTCTGAACAGTGTTCTTCTTCTTCTTCGCGATATCGCCTTCTCGCCCATCCTCCTCACCCACATATTTTTTGTTCAATTAAAACTCAATCCATAAGCTTAGGATATCCAGACCTTAGGTGAATGAATTGAGATGCGTTAATGGTTTAAATTCGGATAGTAATTCAAGTTGGAAGATATCCAATTGGATTTGAGATTTTCTCCATTATCTTGGATCAAATCCATTATCTTATTTGTTATCGATAGTATATGGGATAGGTCGATAATATCACGTAATGTAGACTCCCAGTTGTTGAATCGTAGAGGATTAGTGCATCTCGGGCAAGAATTGAAAAATGCAGACTTAGAATTGGTTCTGGGTAAAACTGAGTACAACTGGGTATAAATGGTTAGTACAGATTTATTGAAAAAACTGAGTACAACTAGGTAAAACTGGGTACAATTGATATGACTGATTTTGTTATTTTTTGTTTTTTTTTCAGGAGACAATGAGCACAAGCCTATATTTTGATTATGGAGGACATTATGTAAAGAACGGAGATGGGTATGAATGGATTTCAGCAGAAGATCGCATGTACTCACTATTGTTCAAGAGATTATCTGCGGAGGAGATTAGTTATTCGATGTTATTGGAAAGTGTTTGCAAGAAGGTTGGGATAGATTCAGCTACGATAGAATTGAAATTGAGTTTCATACCACTGGACACGAGACCTTTGAGAAAATCATATATCCTCGATGATGATGACGTTTATGTTTATCTAACGTCGATGGATGCAAATAAATGTAGAAGTGTATTGCATGTGGAGAAGGGTAAAGGTCTAGTTTCAAGAAGGAATCAGTTGGATAAGGGTCAAGTTTCAGGTAGAGAGGAAGGTAATTCAGTTGGTTTAAATTACAAAGAAGTGGTTCCAAGAGGTTGTGACAATGCTGGTGCTCTTACTCTTTACGAAACACCATTGGAAGATCCATTTTTATTTCTTGCAAAATTGTGGATCAATTTTTTTACGCGATTGGAATGTCGGAATGGCGGAAAACTAGTAATATTAAATATGGAATGACAAAATTTTAAATATAGTTACAATGTCGGAATGGTGAAAAACTAGTAAACTAGTATTTAAAATATCGAAATAGCTTTTTATTTGGAATATAGGTTTTTATTAAATATATTTTAAATATTATTTGATATCATAAAACTTAAATATGGAATGACATAATTTTAAATATAGCTACAATGTCGGAATGGTGAAAAACTAGTAAACTAGTATTTAAAATATCGAAATGGCTTTTTATTTGGAATATATGTTTCTATTAAATATATTTTAAATCATAAAACTTAAATATGGAATGACATAATTTTAAATATAGCTACAATGTCGGAATGGTGAAAAACTAGTAAACTAGTATTTAAAATATCGAAATGGCTTTTTATTTGGAATATAGCTTTTTATTAAATATATTTTAAATATTATTTGATATCATAAAAATGAAAATATGAAATGACATAATTTAAAAGACTTAATTTTTTATTTATCTACAATTTAATTTTCCAAAGATAAGTAAATTAAAACTAGTTTTGATTTATAGCTTTTTATTAAATATAGTTTAAATATTATTTGATATCATAAAACTTAAAATATGGAATGACATAATTTAAAAGACTTAATTTGTTATTTATCTACAATTTAATTTTCCAAAGATAAGTAAATTAAAAACGAATTGTCGAATACAAATTTCACAATCTTCCATGTATCACATTACACTTTTATGTATGTTTTGATAATGTTGGTTACATTATAAAGTAAATGTTGACAGGAATTGTGATATTCAAAATATTTTGACATGGTAACTAAAAAAATATGTTTCTATTAACAAAAATAAGTTGTAAAACTAAAAATTTCTTTTCCATAGTATGGTAAAACTAAAAATTATCTAAATGACCTAAAGTACAACTATGAACAAATATGCACAACTCAAAAACTGGGCAAAACTAAGTGTAAGTTGGTGGTACTAACTGTTAAATGACGGCGCACATGACTTACTTAGGTGTCATTCTCTGATTGGGTTAGACCCCTTTGATGGCGCACATGTCAATTTCTCCCAATAGTTTTACCTAGTTGTACCAGTACGTATCCGTTCACAGTTTTACCTAGTTGTACCAGTAGTACAACTAAACGTTCACAGTTTTACCTAGTTGTACCAGTAGTACAAACAGTTTTTCACATGTTTACCAAAAACAGAAACAACGATAATGTCATAAAGAGAAGCGAAGGTAATGTCATAAAGAGAAACAAAGGTAATGTCATAATCAGAAACGAAGGTAATAGATAGTTCAAAGGTAATAGACAAAAACAAAGGTAATCAGAAACAAAGGTAATAGATTCTTCAATTCTTCCTCCCTTTTTTTGCTGGGTTCTTGGCCATGTAGGGACTCCTTAGGGCTGCTGCTCACTTCATAACCCTCTTCGAGGCGTCGGCCACTGGCTCATTAGTGGCTTTGGCCACTGGCTCCTTCGAGGCTTCGGCCACTGGCTCCTTCGAGGCTTCAGCCACATCCTTTTGTCCACCCCCACCACCAGAGCAATCACCCTGAGTCCAATCTAGAGATAATCCCATTTTCTTTGATGGAATAACGGATAGGAACTCCATTACCAAAAACCAAGCTTCTCGGACCTTTGATGTACAAACAGTACGAAGAACAAGCATCCACATGCCCATCGAATTGTGGATTTTAAGCTCAGGCATGTGGAAGAAATGCTTGAACTGAGGATGCTCTTCAAACCATTTCAGCTCGTTCTTCGTAAGCACATTTCTTAACGTCTTTAGTGTTTTAAATAGAGCACACCTCGTTTCAATCTTAATGCACTTCTTATACTCCCTTCTTGGAAAGATCATGTCCTTCGGTGGTATTGGTATGGTTTCCTCCTCGTTTAATCCCTGCAATTATAAAACAGTTGTAAAACATTCACAGTTTTACAGAGTTGTACGAGTTGTACCAAATGTTATGTCACAGTATTTCCCCAGTTGTACAAGTTGTACCAAATGTTATGTCAGAGTATTTCCACAGTTGTACCAAGTGTTACGTTTTCTTTTATCACCAATTGTACCAAGTATTACCAGTTGTACCCGTAGTTCGAGTTAAGCTTTACATACCTCACCGGAGATTTGACCTCTATCCGTTCTTTCCGACTCTTCCTCAGCCCTCGTATCATCTGATATTCGTGGAACTCTTTCGTTTATTTGAGTTCCATCGGACGAAACGGATGCTTGTTTTGTACGCGCCATTACTACGAAATCGACAAATCTATAATCTTTAATCGACAGAAGGAGTAATCTTTAATCGAAATCGAAAAGAAAAACAACATACCTTAGAGATGAATTGGTTGTCCGATTGAGAGCTTTTAAGTTCAACTTCCGATTGTATAATCCGATTGTGCGGGTCCGATTGCAAGTTACGATTGTGCGGGTGCGATGGCAAGTTACGATTAGGAGATTGAAATCTGATTTTGTAATGGATTGGAATGGTTGGGCGATTTTGATTTTTAGAGGGAATTAGGCGGTTTTGTTTTGAAACGGATGAGGAAAGAAGAAGAAGAAGAAGAAGAAAAAGAAGATGATGAGGAAAGGGGTGACCGGGTCGAATTTGTCGGATTTGTCCGATTTACACGGATTTCGGATCGGGTCGGATAATACTGTTTGGGTTGGTAAATAAATTAACTTTCTTTGGTTTTTTGGTATTTCAGCCACTTTTGAGTTAAAAAACAAAAACCAAAAAACTGTTTTTTTTTCCGGGTTATTTAAAATTACAACTTCACTTTTCGGGTTATATGAGGTTTTGATTCGTAGAAAAATGACTTCGTATGATTTCATGATTTTTATTTTATTACAATTCATTTGATGCATTTTATTTTCTTACATAACGATGTTTCTTAATCTATATTTCTATGGTGCACACGTTATGTAATACACATTATTCACTATGAAACTTAACTTTATTTTGAGTGATACATTTACATATTATTATATTATAGGTAGAAAATATTTAATTTTATTCTTAAGATGAACATATTAATACAGATACACTTACAACTTTTGGTCATTCACAATTTAGATGAAATATTCAAAAATAAAATCATAAGAATTTTTATCGGCAAAGTCAAATCTCAAATCATGAAGTAAAGCTTTCTTTCCTCTTTAGTTGGGGCAAACATGAAGTATATGTTGTTCCCCTCTGCCAAATAACTAGAATTTATTCAGCGGTTATGTGTCATTATTTTCAACTATGTTATATTTTTATAAACAAAAAAATTAATTTTTTGGTCCTCTTATCTCTTCGTATTACTTTTAAAAATATTTTAAAAAATTTATCATAGATACAAGACTGATGTTGGACATTTCTCTAATTTAAATTTCTTTATACGAAATTTTGTTTCCATATATATATTGATTACAATTCTTTTGATTCATGCCATTTTCTTTTCATTACGATGTTTTTTTTTTTAAATTTATATTGATATGGTGTACGTATTAAATAATAATATCTCGTTCTGAAATTTATGTTTATCTTGAGTGAAACACTAATATATTATAGAAAAAAGTTCTAAATTTTATTCTGAAAATGTACTTATAACTATAAATTATCCTTACAACTATTTATCATTCACACTTCAGATGAAAGATACAAAATCAAATCATAAAAAATTTATTGGCCGGGTTTTTTTTTTTAGGAATCCCTTCTTTAGTCTTAGGACATTTCCTTTGATTTAGAGGGTTTACTTTTCAAAGAAGGGCACGAATATTGCCGCTTATAAACTTCTTTTGTCAAAGATTTATGAAGGTTTTAAGTGTTTTACCTATATTTTGGTAAGATTTTCTAGGGTTTTGATAGAATATGTGTTTTTCTTAGCATACAAACTCTAAAAAGACGGCGGCCAAGAAATCTCAGTTTATACAACTTCTTTTGTGTATGGAACTTGGATTAGACAAAATCATGAAGGCAATGACGACCGAAGAGGATGATAAACCGATCATTTTGCCAAATCTACCAGAATTTAAATCAACAGAGAGGAATGTTTTGAGTATCATGGGGAGATTACTCAACCCGGATTGTCAAAACATTTCAAGTTTGGTTCTAGATATGCCACGGAAGTGGGGTATGATCAATCGGGTACGTGGTCTGGTTCTTTCTAAGGACCGGTTTCAGTTTATCTTCAAGTACGAGGAAGATCTGAAGGATATTCTGAACCAAGTGGTACACACGTATAACGATTGGTCCTTGGTGTTAGAGAGATGGGTGGACCCGTTCCCGGAAGAGTATTTGAAGTATTTATTGGTGTGGATCCAAATTCGAAACATTCCGGTGAATTATCATACGGAGGAGTCCATTAAATACTTGGGAAGTTTATTAGGAGAAGTGGTGGGGACTGATTTTGATTAAACAAAGAGACGGAACAAAGAGTCGGAACAGAGACTTCTTTAGGGCACGTGTTCTGTTTGATGTTTCACGGCCGGCGAGACGAGCAAAGGTCTTCCGATTCCCGTGTGGAACTTCGGTGAATATCTTCGATGACTTTGAGGGGATTAGGAAACGATGTTTCAGTTGTCAAAGGTTGACACATGAAAATACTAAATGTCCTTATAAGAAATCGAGTAATGAAGTTCAGTTTAAGAAGCCTTTTGAGAATCAAGGCACGATGGTAGTCAAGCCAAATACTTCTATGATGGGAAAGGATCCTTTGGCTGGTATTTTGTCGAAGTCATGCTAGGAATGGATCCACATACTGGAAAATCGAGAATCCATCCAGAGGTCCTTCATGAGATGCGTCAATCTCTGATGACACAAGATTTCGCTGAGCGTAAAGCAAGGGAGTTACGTATCCATAAGCAAGTTAATGATTTGGAGACTGACCCTGCGGGGTGGAAGAAATACTTGCTCTTGGAAACAGAAATCAAAGGTCATATAGAAATTGATAAAGGGAAAAGGCATAGCCAATTCAGAGGCTGCTCATGAACAGAGCAAAGCTATATGTTGGAACAACTATATGGTGAAAAGAGGTGGCAGCAATAAATTCATGGGTGACTCGATCAAAGCTGCAATGAGTATTGTTGAAGGTCCCAACGAAGATGCTGGTCATGAGAGTTTGGTAATGATAGAGCCGACTGCAATTGATACTACAAAAGGAAATGAGAGGCAGCTCAGTTTGCAAGATCAGAGAACAATGATTCTGGATTTGAACATTGAATGTTCTAAGAAGGCTGGGGATGCGGCTTTGATCACACAAGAACCAACAGCAAGGTACCAATTACAAGAGCTGGGTCCAAAAAAAGGGTTTGGGAGCTTTGTTCCTGCACTGAATCAGTTGGATTTCAAGGCTGGAGTTGGTGAAGCAAGTGAATCTGGTACAAGTGGTAAGAGTAGAAACTCTAGGAACATGACTACAAGGGGCAGAAAAAACGGAGTAGCGCTGGTAAAACTAGGGACGTGCTAGCTAAGGTACTGGATGAGGGAGAAACAGAGAAGGCTCGTGTGGTTAAGAGAAAGATTGTGGATGATGCAGAGGTATCGTCAAAGGTGGCAAAAAGTGAAATGGGTTTGAAGGTTCACCAGATCCAGTTCGAATAAATGACGACACTTAGTTGGAATTGTTAGGGTTTGAGAAACCGCCTGACAATTCGATGCCTGGAGGAGATGTGTCGTGAACATCTTCCGGACTTTGTATTTCTCCTAGAGACTAAAAACTCTAGTGTACACGTGTTGAATGTTTGGAGATCGTTGGGTTATAACCACAATTTCTTGGTGAATACAGTGAGTCTCAGTGGGGGTTTGGATTTATTTTGGAAGAATACACATAATGTGGAGATATTGTATCCTGATAATCGTCTTGTTGATGCAAAGGTTAAAACGGGTTCTGTGGTTTATTTTATGACCTTTGTATATGGAGACCCTGTGAGCCAACGGAAAGGTCTAGTATGGGAACAACTTAAGAACATTGGTGCTCAACGTGACATGGCCTGTTTTTAATAGGTGATTTCAATGAAATCATGAATAATGCAGAGAAACTTGGAGGCCCTCCACGGACAGAATCCTCTTTCTATCCTTTCCGATCTCTCATGAGATTGTGAAGCCGGATGGGACCAAAGAGAGAGTTTGGATTCAATGTCGGTTAGATCGTGCCTTTGGTAACTCGGAATGGTTTCGTATATTTTCGAGAATACAATCTGAATATTTGGAGATACTTGATTCGGATCATCGGCCTATTATTGCTAGAACTAGATTTTATACCCACGCTACGCGTGGGTTTGTTTTATCGATAGGTTTTATATAAATTTGTACTTGCTAATTTTTAAATTAGCAGACATTGTTATATACGGATGCAAAAGTATAATGATAAGAAAATGAAAAAAATCGTAGAGAATTGAATAATTAATCTACCATAAATACTAATTTGTATCGGTAAAGAGACTTATATATAATGTTTACCATAAATAAATAATGTTTAGATCTTGTTATGGCATATCATTAAACAAACTATTCATAAATCTAAATTTCAAAAAGGTTGATGTTGTATGTAAGTCATTCGTGAAGGATGATGTTTTCTATGTGGTTGATGTCAGCCATGTCATCGTGTTCCGTGTCACTATATTCATACACTGCAATTGATCTAGATGTTTATGCTATGTTTTTTCGATCAATGTCATGGTCTCCACCATTGACGTATTCTTGGAGAGCTTTGCCACTACCATTGACGCCTTCTCGGATAGTTTCGTCACCAACATTGATTTTTTCTTGGATGTGTGTAACTGTGATAGTTTGGTGGGCATCATTGAAGTTATAGGGTATAAGTGTCATCTAAACTTAAAAGTACGGCCTACATCTAACAAACATTGCGGTCATGAACTTTGAATCTCATATCAGTTAGTTTTGCTGCATCACGGTCAAAGATTATGAAAGTTACGACGTTGTCTTGGTCACAAACTGATAAATCAACTCGATACCTAATTATATAATTATACTAATTATATCTTTTTAATTTTTGTTTCTATTTATTTTGTTTCTAATTATTTAGTGTGTTTTCGTTTTCATATATGTTTTAGTATTATTGTAAAATTGCTTATTTGACTAATACATATGTTAATTAGATAGTTTAGTGTGACTGATCGTATTTTACATTAAAAAGAACAGTCAATATATTTAAAAAATATTATAAACAATAAAAAAGTAGAAATTGTTGGAGATAATGAGCTTATGAAATATTTGATCCAAAAACAAAAAATGAGGTTACGAAATAAAGAAATTAGGTTTAATATATTTTCAGGTTTTCATAATATTTTTTAATTAGTCAAACATTGACATAAACGGATGAAAAAAATAAAATGGCAAGATACTTGATTGTTATTATTACCATAAGAATATTAATACAAACAGTGATAAGTTTTACTCAATAATACAACAAATGATAGAAGTAAAAATTTTAATTAAACATAATTATTTTGGATTTCATATGATTTTACCAAAAACCTATTTTCTTCCTATTGTGTTTTTTGTTTTCTATATCGTTTCAAAATATTGTACAAAATAAAAGTTTATGATTTGGCTACTTACAAAAATCTTTTCTACGATATTTATTTTTATTGGCATAAAGTGATAAAAAATATTTTTATATAGGACAGTGAACTCATCTTTATTTTGTTTGAGTTAGGCTTTTTGCAATTCTCCCAAAAATCTTTAGCTACCTCTTAACCACAACCATCCACATACCATTATTCACATTATTAGCGATAATCTTTACTATATTATATAAGATTTATTATGTCAATACATTTTTTCCTTTCTAAGAGTATATCTTCAGTTTTTTCTTATAGATATGTATTATTTTAAGAAAACTTAGGTTGATTGTATGACAATGAAATCACATGAACAATATCATCATCTAATCTCCAAAATCCACATATACACGTAAACTATTTTTTCCTTGCTCTATCTAAAATAAATGAAACCTTACAATTAAGAAATTTAACTAAAACTATTATCCTAGAATTAATAAACTTTCCTAATTTCATTATAAGGTAAATTTTTGTTATTGTTAAAAGAAAAATAATACACAATTTTATTTTTAATGTTATTATTCTAAATGCTTCTGTGGACTAATAGAATTGTGTGTTTATATCCCACGTGGACAATTTTAGCTTCAAACAGCATGAAATTTTATATAGTATAAAAATAACTTTTGAAAAGAAGAAAATTAAGAATTTGAAATTTATAAGATCCCAATATACAAAATTAGAGATAGACAAATTTATTCAAATTTATTTTCTTATTCAGACTTGATGTCAAAAGCACATAATTAAGATAGATAACATCAATTGATTTAAATAATTTGACAACCTAAGATTATAGACTGAACAAAAAAACAAAAAAACAACACCAAACTCCTTTACCAAAACCAGAGCAGTATTTTTAAAGGAAAAAATGTAAATCTAATGGATTCTGCTATTTCTCATGCCATATCATGTCAAGAAACAATGAAAGCTCTTTATCATAGAAGTCCGATGATGTTGCTTCATTATTCTTATACGTTTGCATGAAATATTCGAAAAGAAACATAAACAAATATTTCTAAATGCATATTTGTAATAAATAAATTATTTAAAAACATAAAATTAACTAATACTCATGCGTCTTCACGTAAGCCATGACATCACTGATGAACGTTGTGGAGGCTTCGCCGGAAGCTTTCTCTGTTCCTTTGGGTATATCTCCAGTGATGAATCTTTGACCCGGCACAGCATTCTTTCGAAAAATCAAACGATTTTCCATCTGACAATTGATGCCCTGAAATTTAGTAAAAATACGTAAATTTTAATTTCAATCATATTATTTAATGTATTTTTATATTTTACTTAGCTATAAAATATTGAAGACTATCGGATGCAATACAATTGCCGTTTTGTTTTAAAAAAAAATCAGAACCTTTTGAGAAATATACAGTGAGAAAATCAGTGAGCTTCTTCATTAGAGTCATATCTTTCTTGTGTTTCTACAACATAGATGATAACAAATCTATACTATATAAAAGTTGAACCTATTAGCTCATATCAATGTTGTCAATAACAAACAAAAAAATTGAGTTAGAATGAATCATATTAAGCTCAGAAAACTAATATATATTGTCGTATTATATTTCACATGTGGAAAAATATAATAATCTATCTTTTCTGATGAAAAGCCAAAACAAATAAGTTTTATGAAAAATATTATTGAAGTTTTAAATTACGTAAAATGGAAAAGTATGAAAATATGTAAATAAAAGTGAAAATTTCAATATTTAAACTTAAATCTATTTAAACCTATATTATAATATCCCAATAGAAAAAGGTATTTGATTTATTGTTTTATATATTTCTATTTAAAATTAAAATATCTAATTGATAAATACAAATAAATAAGTTTTATTTAAAAAAGTTCTTTGATATGTGCCAAAATCTAATTGGACATTTTAGCACATGTCGAAATTTGTTAACTCACTTGACACGTGTCACGATATTGTTAATTATTACATTTGAGCATCAAACTTTATATAATAAGATATATATAACCACATTATATATATCCCATGTGAAAGAACAAACAAAAATAAATAGTTGAATGATTTAGCATCAAAATTAGTATCTTCGTCCCTTTGTGAACATAACTAAACTCAAAAATCCGGACAAACTCAATTTCATTATAAATAAATAAACACATTGATTATGAGAAAAGAAAACATAATCTATACTATATAAAAGTTAAAGCTTGAAGCTATTAGCTCCTAAAGGCGTCCACATAGGATTTAAATCAACCTATACTGACATGACACGTCAAATATTTAGAATTATGTTAATTTTGTTTTTATTGAACAAATCGAGAATCTAGGAAAAATATGATATTATTGTGAGGTGATGAATATTGTTGTGAGGTGAGAATGCATAGAGCCTACCCCTTTTTATATAGTGTTACTAGATTTTATACCCACGCTACGAGTGGGTTTGTTTTATCGATAAGTTTTATATAAATTTGTACTTGCTAATATTTAAATTAGCAGACATTGTCATATACGGATGCAAAAGTATAATGATAAGAAAAAAAAAAAAAATCGTAGAGAATTGAATAATTAATCTACCATAAATACTAATTTGTATCGGTTAAGAGACTTATATATAATGTTTACCATAAATAAATAATGTTTAGATCTTGTTGTGGCATATCCTTAAACAAAGTATTCATAAATCTAAATTTCAAAAATGTTGATGTTGTATGTAAGTCATTCGTGAAGGATGATGTTTTCTATGTGGTTGATGTCAGCTATGTCATCATGTTCCCTGTCACTATATTCATACACTGCAATTGATCTAGATGTTTATGCTATGTTTTTTCGATCAATGTCATGGTCTCCACCATTGACGTATTCTTGGAGAGCATTGCCACTACTATTGACGCCTTCTCGGATAGTTTCGTCACCAACATTGATTTTTTCTTGGATGTGTGTAACTGTGATAGTTTGGTGGGTATCATTGAAGTTATAGGGTATAAGTGTCATCTAAACTTAAAAGTGCGGCCTACATCTAACAAACATTGCGGTCATGAACTTTGAATCTCATACCAGTTAGTTTTGCTGCATCACGGTCAAAGATTATGAAAGTTGCGACGTTGTCTTTATCACAAACTGATAAATCAACTCGATACCTAATTATATAATTATACCAATTATATATCTTTTTAATTTTTGTTTCTAATTATTTAGTGTGTTTTCGTTTTCATATATGTTTTAGTATTATTGTAAAATTGCTTACTTGACCAATACATATGTCAATTAGATAGTTTAGTGTGACTGATCGTGTTTTACATTAAAAAGAACAGTCAGTATATTTAAAAAAAAAATAAACAATAAAAAAGTAGAAATTGTTGGAGATAATAAGCTTAAGAAATATTTGACCCAAAAACAAAAAATAAGGTTACGAAATAAAGAAATTAGGTTTAATATATTTTGAGGTTTCATAATATTTTTTAATTAGTCAAACATTGACATAAACGGATGGAAAAAAAATGGCAAGATACTTGATTGTTATTGTTACCATAAGAAGATTAATACAAACACTGATAAGTTTTACTCAATAATATTTTATTGAATGTTTTTATAAATATTAATTTGATTAAAATATAATACAACAAATGATAAAAGTAAAAATTTTAATTAAACATAATTATTTTGGATTTCATATGATATTACCAAAGACCTTTTTTCTTCCTATTATTTTTATGTTTTCTATATCGTCTCAAAATATTGTACAAAATAAAAGTTTATGATTTGGCTACTTACAAAAGTCTTTTCTACGATATTTATATTTATTGGCATAAAGTGATAAAAAATATTTTTATATAGGACATTGAACTCATCTTTATTTTGTTCGAGTTAGGGTTTTTGTGGGAATTTTTCCTATTCTTTTTTGTAGTTAATTGAGAATGAATGTAATATTCTATTCTATTGGGATAATAATTGATTAGAATGTGATATTAATTTTGCCTTTATAACAAAATATCTATATTTTTTCCAAATTTTTCGTAAACTTGAAATAATAACGTTTTTTAAATATTTAAGACTTTTAAATTAAGAAAATTTCATAATCTAAATTTGAAATAGGAAATTAAATCCACAAAAATTTGGAAATTACTTGGAATTATGAGCTAATGATATAAGGAAATCATGTCTTATTTTTCAAATATTATCAACAAAAACAAAATTAACATAATTCTAAATATTTGACGTGGCATGTCACTATAGGTTTATTTAAATCCTATGTGAACGCCTTTAGGAGCTTATAGCCTCTTATGATCATAAGCACATTCTCTTAGCCTTATAAGGCAACAAACACCATAATTCTAAATTCAACCACTTTTTTTTTTTTTTTATAATACTCTAAAACCAACTTAAACGCATCTTCTGCGCTTTTACACTTGTTCTTGTCCGAATGAAGTAAAATAGTTAAATTTTTGTATTTTTTTCATTGTTTCATCATTAGTTAAAGGATCAACACTGAGAACTCCATACCAATTAGTTTCTCCTTTTTCGTTCTTTGATGCAGAGATATAAACATTGATCATTATCAATAATTGTTTGAACCATCAAGCTTAAGATACTAATTCTTAGTCTTGTTAACGATTTTTTTCGCTCCAACGTAATCATTCTATATCACTATAAAAGTTCTTCTCTGCAATATCAATTGCCCTTCTAGCTTCATCTTTATTACATTCCATCTTTTTGAGTTTCTTCTAAAATTTTCTAATCTCTATTGTAATTATATTATTTTTTGTGGATCATTGAGAATTTTTTCTAATCTCTTTTGTAGTTAATTGAGAATAAATGTAATATCCAATTCTATTGGGATAATAATTGATTAGAATGTGATATTAATTTTGCATTTATAACAAAATATCTATACTTTTCCTAAATTTTTAGTAAACTTGAAATAATAACGTTTTTTAAATATTTAAGACTTTTAAATTAAGTAAATTTAATAATCTAAAGTTGAAATAGGAAATTAAATCCACAAAAATTTGGAAATTACTTGGAATTATGAGCTAATGATATAAGGAAATCATGTCTATTGAAAAATATTTGACGTGGCATGGTACTATAGGTTGAATTATGTGATCGGTGAAACCGGACCTTTTATCAAAGATTGGGTTACATGGAACCAAGTGTTTTTGCTTGTTGATATCATCTGTTGCTGTGCCATTATATTCCCGATTGTATGGTCGATTCGATCGTTGAGAGAGACCTCGAAAACCGATGGTAAAGCTGCGAGAAACTTGTCGAAGCTAACATTGTTCAGACAGTTCTACATTGTCGTCATCGGGTATCTGTACTTCACCAGAATCGTGGTGTTTGCGCTGAAAACCATTGCGGCTTATAAGTACCAGTGGGTGAGTTTTGCAGCAGAGGAGATAGTGAGTTTGGTGTTCTATGTGATCATGTTTTATATGTTTAGGCCTGAGGAAAAGAATGAGTATTTTGCTGTTGATGATGATGAAGAAGAAGCTGCTGCTTTAGCCCTCAGGGACGAAGAGTTTGAGCTTTGAAAAACATGAAAATGGAGTAATTTTTTTACAAAAGATTTATTCTTTTTCTTATTTTTCAGTATGTTTATTATAAGAGCTCTTGAAGAAGACAGACAGAGGAGGATGTCTTCTATGTTTTAAAGTCGTCTAATATTGCCACTGTTTTTGTTACTTTTTTCCTTTCTTTATGGGTTAAATTTTGTTCTTCTTTACGTACGTCTATATTCCTTTTGTTACAATCTTGCAACACTTTTTAAATGGTTTTACATCGTTTTGATACGTTTTCAAGTGTTTGGAATTGTATTACAGGACGCAGAATCCGTATCTTTATGCTTTGAAAAGTTCTCAGTTTTAGGGATTGAAATTGTTTTTATTTGAAAAAAAAATGATCAAATTAATGTAAAAACAGAGAGAAACAACTCACTCATGTAATTTTTTCCCGTAGCAAGTGGTAAAAAAATATAACATACATCAGTCGTTTGATCATACTCATTAGCTACTGACAAACCATTCCTCTTTGCCCTACTACATAAAATTACTAGATTTTATACCCACGCGTGGGTTTGTTTTATCAATTGGTTTAAAATAATTTTGGACTTGTTTATTTTTAAATTAGCTAGGCGTCGACATATACAATTGCAAAAGTATAATGGTAGAAAGTGAAACAACTGTAGAAAATAAATAAAAATGAATTTACCATAGAAATTTCTTGTATGTGTAAAGAATCCCCTATATATATTATTTGGGAGGTAATTCTGTAAAAATGCTTATGACTCTATATCCAGTTTTAAAATTGAAATAATTGTTGACGATGGACGTGACCTTGCAACTTTGATTCTATGACATCTAGAAGTTTAAAAAATCGGATACCAAGGCTTGGGAAGAGATATAATCACATATCTCTACTTCTTTAAAAATATACATGTGCTCATTTTATGTTTAACATCGTCTACAGATGGTAACCAAACAACCAAGAGTGACAATGTTCTCATCAAAAGATTTTCGGACTCGCTTTGGTCTACATCGGTGTTGGATTAGGCTTATGAAATAATTAAAGCCTAGGACATATCTCATTTGTAATTCATAGTAGAACATTTGTATATGAGAATCAAGAATACCACAAATTATATAGTTACAATTCCTACGATGTTTATCACATTCTTTTTCTTTTGTTAAAATTTTCACATTGTTAAATTTTGTTTTAAAAATTTAATTGGCAAATATTCTAAATTTTTTAAAAATTTGTATTTTTTTTAGTGTGTTTGTTATATATAAACATATAAATTTAAAATCAATTGATAATTATATAACTCTTTCACAATTAACTTGTTTTGTAGATTTTCGAAAACAAAATTGTTAAAAAAAAACATTTCAAACATATTTTTTCAATCGATCTAAGAAATTAAAAAATGTCAGAATAACTCAATTTAATTACTTTAAACTTGTAGAGTTTCACTCCAGACTGATGGTATTTGAATTTTACTTTTTCACCGAAGAATTTCTTTGTTGAGAATTTTCAACTTCCACCCTATGTCCAAAATTCTTTAAGCACATTTAAACTTGAAAAGTTGTTGATGGTTATTAGTGGTTCATATACATGGCTAATTACAGTCCAACCACACACAAAGCGTGTCGACCACATGGTTCGATTGCTTTTTAATTATACGATTCTCTTTCTATTTTTTTCCCGAAATCCGAATGACTGATACGATCTCCCAAAGGAACGCACACTCTTCTTGGTCTTTAAACGGATAGATCTTTGGATAAACAAGGCGGGGAAGCGAATGGCTGCGTCGAAGGCTATGGACGGCACTCGGTAAACCAGAACCGAAGGCTAACCACCTAAGGAACGAACGAACTCTTCGGCTAACCACCTCGGAGTTGGCGTGAACACAAGGCTAACCACCTAGTGATCAATTGTGATCAAAGAGCTAACCACCCAATGACCGGTTTGATTTCGTTGGCTAACCACCAAGAGATCGACAAGTTCACAAAAGAACAAGAGAGAAACTTCTTTAAGAAAGATGTTATAAAAGTGAATGATTATTCTCAAAGGAACTACATGGTTTATATAGGGGGAGAATTAAAGATAAAAGTACTAAAAACAATGCATAGAAAATAACAAAGTTATTATTTTTTTGACTAAGACTAAACCCAATGAACCTTGACTAATAATAACTCCAAGTGTGAACACTTCTTGGCCTCCACGTTCAATGCATCTTCAAGTCAAAATTCCATGCAATTTGAGTCTTGATATTTTCGTGAAATTGGACCGTAAAGGGGAAGCATAAGTCGTGCCTCATTAAAACCTCTACTCGGAAAACCCATTGGGACAAAACCGAGTACAGGAAAAAGAGTACAACAACTTATGCTTAACGACCAACCTCAAGAAAATATCGTAGCCGAAATTGAGGTAACGGCATTGTGCATAAGCTGATCTTCTTCCTCGATCCGAATGTCATTAAGTAACTTCTGAACAGCTTCGGCTAGCTTCCTTGTCTTGGACCGCGTAACGGGACCTTCAGGTATGATCAAAACGTCCTCGTCCAAAGCATGCTCGTCCATGATCATATCATCCCCCTCCTCTTGAAAAGGATTTGTCCTCAAATCGTCTTTATCTGCCACAAAAGGAATGATATCAGCAATATTGAAGCTAGAGCTAACGGAGTACTTACCTTGAGGATTAAGTCGATGAGAATGGTCTTTGATCTTCATCTTCTGGACTAGTTCATGGAGTGTATGTGAGCTGTCTCGGACATTCAAGCTTCTTGAAAGCTTGGTCTTGATGTTCCAAGGTGGTGCTCGAATTGGTCGGGCCATCTTAGACTTAATTTGATCCGAACAAGTTATGTAGATCCATGGTGGTGCTCGCGGGACTTGTAGATACGAGTTGTCTCTTGTTTTGATGTAGACCAGGGGTTCATTGGTATAAGCAGCATCCTCAATAGCGTAGTATGGATGTTGTATAAGAGCTCCAGGTTGCCACACAAAGGTTTGGAGTGGCCCATATGCGCACAACTTCGTAACTAGCGAGTTGCGGGTGTTCAGACTTTGAACGTCGTTTCAGGTCAGCTCTGAAATACTATGGGATTGAACTAAGGCTTCATAGACTCCTTTCTGAGTGTAGATGGTGATGGAAGTCTCCTTTGAGCAGTAGTTGTCGATATTGATCCTTGTATGACCTTCACAAGCCGTATATATCAATCTGGAACATTCAGGGCTTGTCGAGCGGTTTGTGTCTTGAGCATCTTCAAAAACAGTAGGGTCTTGATGTATTACAAACGTACACACCTCCTCTTTATAGCTTCGTGAATTAAGAACAGTATCAAATTTACCAAGACTAAGCAAATTAGCCTTTATTCTTCGTTTAGAATTATGATACTTATCTCGAGGGTGTGTCGGCTTTGTGATACGTGAAACATCCGTGGTGTCGCCTTGCATTAGCATGGATGCTATCACCTTACTCCAAGGCTGCTGGTGTATGATTCCTCTCCATGGCAGTAGCTCATGAACTTTGAATAATTTTAAAGAATCTCCGAAAACAAAGTCCATACGTTCGGGTTTTTGTTGTTGGTGTTGATCGTAGACCACTATGGCTTTGGTTGTGGCTTGGTCTTGTTCAGTGGTGATCTCCGTAGGCACTTGTCTTACATACTCACGCACTTCTTTAACACCTGATTTAAGCATTCCGACAAAATAAGATTTTACGTCGATAACCTTCTCGGCTTTGTCTCTCGATTTTTCTTCTTTCACCAAGTACGGATGAGATTCTAACCATCGAGACACAATCTCCACTGATCTCTGCTGCTTCTTGTGACGTTTGGAGTTTGAGAAATCATGGAAACGCTTTTGCCTATGTCTAGGCGGGACTCGCGGACTCCTTTGAACAACACGATGGTCGGATCCATGACTTTCGGCCAAGTTGCCTCCTCGAGCTATGCCTTGGTTGGTTCTTTCGTTTCTTTCTCGTCTATTCGGCGTTCTAACACTAAGAGCGGCCATTTGACCTCTCATTTCGTTTAGCATCGCGGACATAGTATCCATCTTGCGATTCATTTCGGCATCTCTTCTTCTCCTTGATCGTGAAGTACCGTCATTGCTTTCATCGGACATTTTTTTTTTTTACCTCGCAAAAGAAACAAACACGTTAGTAAAATAATCCTCACAAGTGTTCACTCAAGTGTTTCGCACAACTCTCACAATATCCTCACACACACAAGAAGTTCTCCTCGGTTCTTAAGGTACTAAATCGAAACAAATCGATGGTAGGTTTAAAAACCAAATCGTCAAACTAAAGATAGATAGTGAAGAATACGAACCAATTTTTTTTTTTTTATCTTGTCTCTTCGTTTTTTTTTTTTTTTTTTTTTTTTTTTAAATTGGTTTTGATACAAAAGATAGAAAGGAAAGAGAGAAAATTAAAATATGAAGAGATAGAAAAATATTTAGAAAATACCGCTTATTTAAAGAGCGTGGCTCTGATACCACTTGATACGATCTCCCAAAAGAACGCACACTCTTCTTGGTCTTTAAACGGATAGATCCTTGGATAAACAAGGCGGGGAAGCAAATGGCTGCGTCGAGGGCTATGGACGGCACTCGGTAAACCAGAACCGAAGGCTAACCACCTAAGGAACGAACGAACTCTTCGGCTAACCACCTCGGAGTTGGCGTGAACACAAGGCTAACCACCTAGTGATCAATTGTGATCAAAGAGCTAACCACCCAATGACCGGTTTGATTTCGTTGGCTAACCACCAAGAGATCGACAAGTTCACAAAAGAACAAGAGAGAAACTTCTTTAAGAAAGATGTTATAAAAGTGAATGATTATTCTCAAAGGAACTACATGGTTTATATAGGGGAAGAATTAAAGATAAAAGTACTAAAAACAATGCATAGAAAATAACAAAGTTATTATTTTTTTGACTAAGACTAAACCCAATGAACCTTGACTAATAATAACTCCAAGTGTGAACACTTCTTGGCCTCCACGTTCAATGCATCTTCAAGTCAAAATTCCATGCAATTTGAGTCTTGATATTTTCGTGAAATTGGACCGTAAAGGGGAAGCATAAGTCGTGCCTCATTAAAACCTCTACTCGGAAAACCCATTGGGACAAAACCGAGTACAGAAAAAAGAGTACAACAACTTATGCTTAACGACCAACCTCAAGAAAATATCGTAGCCGAAATTGAGGTAACGGCATTGTGCATAAGCTGATCTTCTTCCTCGATCCGAATGTCATTAAGTAACTTCTGAACAGCTCCGGCAAGCTTCCTTGTCTTGGACCGCATAACGGGACCTTCGGGTATGATCAAAACGTCCTCGTCCAAAGCATGCTCGTCCATGATCATATCAATGACCTTTCATAGTTTTTTTTTTCTTCGGCAATAATCCATTCAGTCGGTATAGCATATGGTAGATTTGAACCATATGAATTGAGAAATACAGTTGAAGATAAAAAAAACAAAAGTTAAAACAAATATTTGATTAAATTTAAGGACACAAATATTTTATTAAATATATTCATTATAACTTAAAAATAGCTATATTATAAGTTGATTATGTCTATAAATAAAAACAAATCATATAAACCTGTAAAATTGACTTGTAAGCGTATATAAAATTTATATGTTTGAATTAACTCTCTGCTGAGATTATGTTAGCATTTGGAAGCTCTTCTATGTTATTATGTAATTTATTTGTAGCTACTCTCTGCATAGGAAATCATACACATCTATAAGAAAATCATATGAAGAGTTTCTTATATATATATATATATATAGCAATACATTAGACACACGAGAAACATATATACTCCCTCTGTATCATTTTAAATGATTTTTAAGGTTTCTACACACAAATTAAGAAACTATATAATTTTATATTTTTCAACATAAAACCACCAATTCCAATACAATTTAACCAATAGAAAACTAATCTGCAGAATTTAAAGAATCAAAAACAACAAAAACATAATTAATTTTACTTTGAAAACTTAAAACATCATCTAATTTGAGACAAAAAAATTTCTCTAAAAAATCATTTAATATGATACGGAGGGAGTAGTTTTTATTCCAATAATTAATGATATACTTCCACAAAAACGTATGAATATAAATTTTATATATTGATTAATAATAATAATAAATATAAAATTATATTTATTTAATTAATAATAAATCTTTGCAGAAAAATGATTTTCAAAAATGTACATTTGTGTTTTAAATATAAACTACCAAATAACAGTAACTACAAAATAAAGGAATCAAAACAGAAAAAGAATACAAAGATATACGTGAAAAATAATTATTACAAAAAAACATAGACATTGGTTTAATAAACCTAAACTTTGTTTTTAAAAAAACTAATAAATACAATAACATTATTAATTATGCATATTGATACTTCAACTCACTATATATAATGCAACACATAGTTGGAGAATGGAAAATTAACATTTTTTATAATTTTTTTAAGATGGTTTGATATGTAAATATACAATTGAGTTTTCTTTTTAGCAAATATACACTTAATTTCTTTTTTAGAATTGCCTTGTATTTTTCTAAAAGAGTGTTATGACACATTTTCCTTTTTTTTTTGATTACACTAATAATGGAACAAATCAAAATTTAGACAAATAGAAGTTTTCTATTTACAAACAAAACAAAAAAAAAATTAACTTATACTAAATGCTTTATAAGAATTGGAAGTTTTCTATTAACAACAAAAGAAAAATTAATTTAATTCTAAATATTGACATGACATAACACTATTGGTTGATTTTGTACCCACGCTACGCGTGGGTTTGTGTTACCAATATACGCGTTTAATATATATATTTAGACTTGCTAATTTTTAAATTAGGTAGACGTAGACATTTACGAATACAAAGTGTTATGATAAAAAGTGAAACAATCGTAGATAATTAATTAATTAATTAATTTACCATAAAAATTAAAAGAAATTTTAAAACATGTCACTTTTCAAGTGCCATTTTTAAAAAATGTCATATTTTCTAAATATTTGCAAAAATACCACTTTTTAAAAACTATATATTCATTATATTATTTGTGTTTATGTTAATTATGCTGTATTAGAGTTTAGAATTTTAAGATTTAATCTTTTTTGTTTTTTTTTTGTCGGAAGATTTAATCTTTTAAAATCCATAATTAGTGGTATTTTTGCAAATGGACAATCCAAAATGGTATTTTTACAAATGTACACACCAAAAATGATATTTTTACGTAAGAGTTCACCTCTCATGATTGTGGTCATATAAAATTGAATTTTCACCGCTAGGTAATATAATAAAGAGGTAGTACTAATCTTCCAATTATTGCAGCCATAGAATTTTATTTACAGACACTATACAACCTGTTACAAAATGATGTTGCTGCTAAGTTAGCATCGATGACAAAATACATCAATCAAAATCAATGAGAGAAAAAAATGTTGAAAAAGTAATGATTTTACCAAAATGCGACCATATATACTTAAAAACCTCGTTAAATATAACGGTTTTAAAAATGGTTTATTAGAGAGGCCTCGTGATAGAGAAAGAGATGTATGTGTTTCACTGAAACCAACCTAAATTTTTCTTTTTATTGCCAAGTTTTGTTTGTCACCCACTCTTTTTTTTTTTGTTGGTTAAGAAGATGACAATCAAGAGCTGAAAACGCTATTTTAGATAACGAATCCGTCAACATATTGGATTTTTGTGGAACAAAAAGAAACAAAAGTTGCCTAAAATGGGTAGCTTACATACTAATCTCGAAAAGAAGGTTATGTATCTCCGTATGTGATTTTTTCTTTTGAAGGAGGTAAAACAAAACCTAAGAATCGGAGCATACGTGTAAGGTCTCAAAACCTTTTTCTCGAGCCTTCTGTAGTGCATTGATCACAGCCCATGATTCGGCTGCGAAGACCGATGGAACATTTGATATGGAGTCAGCATATTCCTCATTAATGTTCTAAGCTTCATTCTTGAAAAACCATCATAAGTCCCCTTGTGCACTTTCTTTCTCTAAGCGGCATCAGTAAAGGAGACCGTACCGTTCCCTAGCATATTCCCATTGTAGTTTGAAAGCACAGAGACACTTCTCTTTGGCAGCTCATCTTGAGCAGCTTTTCACTCTTTTACAATCTGCAATTTGCTGGAAATTCAGCAGTTTGTTTTTAAATAAACTTGGGCTAAATGTTTATCCAAACGCTCTCTCAGTTCCTCTTCATCACCAATTTTTTTATAATTGTAAAAAGTTGATGACAGTTAAGAATCTTCTTCTTTCAAGCTTGCAAAGTCATCGTGTTTCAAGAAATTTTTTTTCAAAGTTCTCATTTTTGTACAAACATGTACCTTCAATTTTCATATTCAAATGGCTACACAAAAGTATAGTTAACTACCATTCATACTTAGTAGTAAAAAAAATCGTTTAAAACAAAATCTAAATAAACATAACACAATGTTGTTCCAAAATGACTTCCTTAAAATGTAGTTTCTAAGATAGACTGTGGTGGGAGAGAAATGGATTTGCTTCTTGTAAAATCCAAAGAAACAAAAAAGAAAAAAATAACACGAACTTCAAAATTGCATATATTCAGAAACCAAAGTCAAAAAGGTTTATATTCCTCTCATTCAAGCATCCATGCTTTCTTTGAATGAACTTGCATATGCTTCTTTATGCAGATCTTGCTTTTGTACAAAAATCAATTTCAGTACAAAAAAAATTGTGTATCATAGAAAAAAGGATATCTATATATTATGTATTCTATTAAATTTCATACATCTCTTGTGTAAAACCTTGTTTCTAAGGTCTCATTTTTCTGCGATCTAAGGATATGTTATTGTCTTAAAGAACAAAATATAGCATGAAGAAAGATTTGATGAATAATTTGATGGCTAACTAATTAAGGAACTTGAAGATCATGTAAATAACATCACATGCTTAGACAAACCTCGCCTCAAATAATTAGAAGTACATGTGACCCTATTAATCGCAAAATCCATCAAACGAAGCAAATAAATCATCGCACGGTGAAACAAATACTTTACTTGATACATGTAATAAAGCAATAAACTTGTGTCGATATATAAAGATAGAACAATACCATATAAAAAAAAGCATGACTCGTAAAGCATGAGAAGAGACTAATTAATGAAGCAAAAATCAACATATTATAAACATGCAAAAACAGACCAAGCAAAAGTCAATCTACCTTAGATCTATAGTATACACCATGAATCAATATGCTATATTGAATATTGAAGCATAAGTAAAGCACCGTAAATTTGTCATGACTTTATTAAGCACAAATTAGTTAATTATAAATCATGAGATTACTTACCTCGATCCAAAACGGAAACGGACGTTAGAGAAGGAGCAGAGATAAGAGATGGACTCCATTGGAAAACAGAGATGGTGGAGGCGTAGGCTTCTTACTTCTAGCCTAGCACTCAGATCAACACCGTCTTTTGAATTTTGATTCCCATTAGTAGAAGCTGGCCAATAAGCGTTTGGTGGTTTCTGCATCCCGGTCTTCGATTTCCTCTTATGATCATAAGCACATTCTCTTAGCCTTATCAGGCAACAAACATCATAATTATAAATTCAACCACTTTTTTTTTTTGATAATACTCTAAAACCAACATAAACGCATCTTCTGCGCTTTTACACTTATTCTTGTCCGAATGAAGTAAAAGAGTTAAATTTTTATATTTTTTTCATTGTTTCATCATCAGTTAAAGGATCAACACCGAGAACTCCATACGAATTAGCTTCTCCTTTTTCGTTCTTTGATGTAGAGATATAAACATTGATCATTATCAATAATTGTTTGAACCATCAAGTTTAGGATACTAATTCTTAGTCTTGTTAACGATTTTTTTCGCTCCAACGTAATCATTCTATATCACTATAAAAGTTCTTCTCTGCAATATCAATTGCCCTTCTAGCTTCATCTTTATTACATTCCATCTTTTTCAGTTTCTTGTAAAATTTCATAATCTCTATTGTAATTATATTATTTTTTGTGGATCGTGGGGAAATTTTCCTAATCTATTTTGTAGTTAATTAAAAATGAATATAATATCCTATTCTATTGGGATAATAATTGATTAGAATGTGATATTAATTTTGCTTTTATAACAAAATATCTATATTTTTCCTAAATTTTAAATAATAACGTTTTTTTTTAAATATTTAAGACTTTTAAATTAAAAAAATTCCTAATCTAAAGTTGAAATAGGAAATTAAATCCACAAAAATTTGGAAATTACTTGGAATTATGAGCTAATGATATAAGGAAATCATGTATTATTTTTCAATTATTATCAACAACAAAACAAAATTAACATAATTCTAAATATTTGACGTGGAATGCTACTATAGGTTGAATCAAATCCTATGATATAAGGAAATCATATATTATTTTTCAATTATTATCAACAACAAAACAAAATTAACATAATTCTAAATATTTGACGTGGCATGCTATTATAGGTTGAATTAAATCCTATGTGCACGGCTTTAGGAGCTAATAGTTTCAACTTTTATATAGTATAGATTCACACAAAGGAGGAAGTCAGAATTGGTAAATTTTGGTTTGACAAAAGATGGTGTCGTCGGCCAGAGGTTATTGAGGTAGTTAAGAGAGTTTGGAATAGACATTCAACGTTAACTACAAGATCACTAACAGAGCGCATCTCTGATTGTCGAAAGGAAATTTCCAGATGGAAGCGTAATGCAGGGGTGAATTCTAAGACTACCATTCGCAAACTTAGGAATGATTTGGATCAAGAAGCTTCTCGGTCTATTCCAGATTTTCAGAGAATGACAGAGTTAAAGATTGATTTGGAAAAGGCATCGTATGAAGAAGAAGAATATTGGAAGTTGAAGAGCAAAGAAAACTGGCTTGACCATGGAGATAGAAACACTCGGTTTTTCCATGACAGTATACAAACCAGGAAAATGAAAAATCAGATTGTGTCCTTGTTAGATGAAGTTGGAGTGGAACATTTCGATGAAGAGGTTAAAGGAGAAATTGCAGTTAGTTACTTTAATAACCTTTTCAAAACCTCGAATCCAGGTGACACAACAGAAATGTTTGAAGGAATGGAACCAAGAGTGACGGATCGTATGAATAGAGATTTAATAAAGGAGGTTACTGATGCAGAAATTCATAGAGCAGTCAAAGCTATCAGATGGGATAGTGCCCCTGGTGGTGATGGAATGTCTGCCAAATTCTTTCAATCATTCCGGAAAATTATTGGTCCACAACTCATTTTTGAAGTTAAACGGTTCTTTGACACTGGCTGGTTTTCACTGGATTTGAATCATACGCAGCTGCTTTTACTACCAAAGACAACAAACCCAACAAGGATGACTGAGCTTCGACCCATCATTTTGTGTTCTGTTTCGTATAAGATCATCTCGAAGATTTTGTGCACTCGACTTAAACGCATCCTGCCACATATAGTATCCCAGAGGCAAGGTGCTTTTGTTGAGGGACGGTTAATCTCAGATAATCTCCTGATCGCTCATGAAATGATACAATGTCTTGCTTTCGTCTTTCTAAACAACAATGTCAAAAGATAATGAGTGCGATGAGTAGCTTTTGGTGGAATGCATGTGGCGATGAGCAAAAAATCTATTGGGTTTCATGGGATGTCATGTGTAAATCCAAAGCTAAAGGTGGGCTTGCTTTCCGTGATTTAGAAGAATTTAATCAAACACTACTTGCTAACACAAGCGTGGAAGCTCTTGAATGAACCGAGTTCTTTATTTGCGCAAGTTTACAAAGGACGGTACTATTGTTCAAAAGATTTCTTGGAAAGTGGAGTTGGGTATCGACCATCATATGCTTGGAGGAACATTCTTCATGGGCGAGAGCTGTTGATTCGAGGTTTAATCAAATCTGTTGGAGATGGTAACAATACAAAGGTATGGTTGGAAAAATGGATTATGGAGACGCATCCACGTCGGCCAATCAATAAACAGAGCTTGTATGATCTTGAGCTATCGGTAGCGTCCTTGATTTCTCCCAATGGTAAGTGGAGATTAGAAATATTGCAAGAGCTGTTTCCCCCTGATGAGGTGAATCGTATCAAAGCTATGGTGATCGGCAAAGTAGAAGATAGAATGATCTAGGCTTACACAAAACATGGTGGATACTCTGTTAAGAGTGGTTACTGGTATGTCTCCAATCATCCTATTATTCCTACTCCGCCTCAATCAACTTTGGAAGGTAGTCTTGTTGTACTAAAACAGAGGATTTGGAAGGTTTAAACACAACCAAAGATTAAACTCTTCCTATGGCGTGCGGTATCTGGAGCTTTAACGGTAGCAGACAGACTAAGATCTTGTGGGCTTGATGTGGACTCTGATTGTAAGCTTTGTCATAATCATACCGAAACTATAAATCATGTCCTCTTCCTGTGCTCAATGGCTCAACAAATCTGGAATGGAGGCTGTGTTCCTATGCCCGTAACTGGATTTTCAAAATCTTTGGTGGAAAATATGGCTCATCTTCTTGATTTGATGGATAATAAAGGAATTCCAGAAGACATCAGAAGAGTGATTCCGTGGTTAATGCAGAATGTGTGGAAAACTCGAAATTCCATTCTGTATGCGCAGCAGCAAGAGACAATTAATAGTGTAATTCAACGGACTTTTGAAGAAGAAAAGATTTGGAGAGAAGTGAACTTGAACAAAGAGGAAACGATTCCTAATGTGATGAGATTACAAAGCAAAGAATTAAGATGGTTGCCTCCCTTACAAGGTACGATTACGTGTAATGTCAACTCGACATGGAGAAATGCTTCATTTCATAATGGTGGAGCATGGATTGCTCGTGATTACACTGGTGTTGTTTTCTTCCATTCTCGAGAAGCCTTCACATGTTCTCCAAATCGGATTGTGGCGAAACTTAGGTGTATCATCTAGACCTTATAGAGTTTGAGAGATCTTCGGTTAACCGATGTGATGATTGCCTTGGATTGTCACGCAGCTCTGGAAGCGATACTCAAACCCACAGAATGGCCGCGATATCGAGTTCTATTGGCACATATCTCAGACCTTTGTTCCAGGTTTGGTTCTTGTGTCTTTGAAGCGGAATCAACTTCTGCAAATGTTGTTGTTCCTGAAATCTCTACTAGTGTTACTATAGAGATGGAAGATTCCAGTCATACATTGCGTTTGGAGGCCCGTCATGGCTCCAAGATCGTATTGTCCGAGAAGCTCGTCGTTAACATCTCCTCGTCCCTTTTACTTGGGAATTGGTGTTATGTGTTTTGTTCTGTTTTTCATGTTGTTCAACTTTGAACTCTTTGCTCCTGGTTTCAAATATTATTCAGAGGTTTGAGAAAAAAAAGAAAAAATTGATTGGCAAGTTACCTCTTAAATGAGGAAGAGAAATATTGGTTCGCCTTTTAACTGGGTTTACGGTTGACATGAAATATATGTTCCCTTCGCTAAATAATGAGGTGACTCGCACGCGTATACTTATGTAACTTATTTATAATTTATTTTTAATTTTATATTCTGAAAATATAAAAATATGCATTTGTTTTGATTTTTATTATAGACATTATTGTAGATATTTTTGTTGTTAATTTTTTTTGTCAATAATTTTGTTTTTGTTAATAATATATATTTCCGGAAGTTTAGTTTTACTATTTTATTATTTTATATACGTGAACGTCTCAAATCAAATGTTTAGTAATTTAATATATTTTAGTGCACAATCAACTATAAAAAGTTGAGATTCTTTTTATAATAGAGTGAACTCCCTATCTGATCATTTTTCTTTAAAAAAAAAATATTTTCTTCACATTAATTAAGGATATGTATATTTGTTTTTTAAAATTTAGAAAGTTTTATCACAAAACATAATAAAATGTTTTTAAATCTTTATTATAAATTTCAGTAAAAATATACTTATATAGAATGTGTTCTAAAATTTTATTGTGACAAAAAGTAATTTTTAAACATTTTTCGATTGAAAAACGAAAATATTATGAAATATTGATTAATTTTTCACAATCTATTATAAAAAGTTGTGATTCTTCTTATAAAATAGTGAACTATCTATTTGATCATCTTTCTTTAAACACAAAATCATTTTTTCACATTAATTTTGAATAAAAATTGAATTCGAAAAAAATAATTCTAGCAACTTTTCGTAATCAAAATAATAACATCAACCAAATACTCTACCTTTTTCTCTTTTATTTTTTATTTTTCAAACATTTGTTTATTTTTATTTTTCTTATGGTGAATGTTTCTTACACTTTTTCATATTTTGCTAAAGAAAAACGATTTTTTTTATTTATATGGGATGATAGGAAAATATAATCTTTTGATATCAGTTTTACTCGTTGAACGATTTCCTCTCCACATTTTCAAATGGAAATGTCAATTAAGAATTTGTCAATCTCGGTTTGAATAAATTTCTTAAAGATTTTCATTTCTAAAGAGATTGAAATTTATGTTACTATAGTTTCGGATCAAACATCATTAGTGGGCCCTTTACAATTTTCATGTGTATAATAAGTGGGCTAAAAATAATAAAATTTACACATTATTAGTGGGATAAATGTTTGTATGAGTTTCTTTAAAAAAATTGTCATGTCATAATACTTTTCAAGTTATGTCATAATTTTTTTTATAAGAGTGATTATGATAGTGACACATAAGCATTTTCTCCTAAATCACTTCACAAATAATATATATTCTTATAAATAAAGTCACTTTTCCTAGGTGGTAGCTTGAGAGTGATTTTAGAAGGAAAGAAAAAAGAAGAAAAAAAAGGAAAATAATTTATTAAATTATATTGGGCTTGAGCATATTTTTATCATAGCCTATAAAATTAATTCGAGGGTAATCCTAATAAAATTAACTCGAGCATAACTCTAGCTTCATGAGAAACTATATTGATATAATGCGTTTTTGGCGCATTCTAACCTTTGTTTTGTAGGTTTTTATCGAGTCTTTCACTCTCTATCGAGTCATTCTAGGTATAAAAGTGGCTGGAAACAAGGATTGGAGCTTGCGGATTGGATTTAGCGAAAAAGGATGAAATATGGATCTTTTTGGAATATTCAGGAGGAAGGGAGCACCCATCCCAGAAGAGGGAGCACCTGCTCACAGCAGATCCACTTATGAAAATTTCATTAAACCTAATTCTAAAAACCCTATCTTTGGGCCAGCCGCCGTGGGCCTTTAAATAGGTTTTTCTCTGGATCTTTTGAGAATAGGGAGCCGCAACACACATCAAAAAACACAAGAGAGATCAACGAGAGAGAAAGAGAGAGATTCGATACTTGTTTGAGAGTTTGTAAGCTTGGAGATTTTTTCTTTCACGTTTCCTTGTTGAAGTCTTCTTAAACCCTAATCTTTTTACTTTGATTCAATGAAGTTTCTATTCTCTTTTGTTGCTGTTGATTACTTGAATATGTGCGAGTAATCCACTAGTTAGATTAAGGGTTTCGATGGGATTGAATATCATGAAATAAGTATAGATAGGTTTTGAAATCATCATTTGATATCTCCACCTAATGTCGATCTTATTGCCTAGGTTAGATTGATCACCTAGCCTCTGATTTTAGGTTGAATCTACTCATCAAAAGTGTTGTAGATTGCTGGAATTGACTTAGATGGGCGAGTTGTCCTTAGCCAACGAAAGTTGAAGTTAAGGCAAATCGTGAACAAATCAACCCTAATCGTTTAATGCTCTTCATTCTTTGTAACCTCAAACGACAGTTTAGGGTGTTAGATTGATTGTTAAAGTGGTTGATGCCACGAAATTGGATCCTCTTATACTTATGGTTGAGTTCTAGATTGGTTCATAACTTGATAACCTGAATAATTGCTTGGTTCCAGATGTTCTAATCCCTGAGAATTACCCCTTGATCTAACGTTTTTCCCTAATTGTTTACAACCAATTTTACTCTTGTTTTGCTTTGATAAATCGTGACACTAAAACCTCTTATAATCGCTTAGCTGAACTTGTAATCCATAGGATTAGAGTGTATTGCTGGTCCCTTAACGAACCTCACTATTCTGCATTCGAATTAGTGACCTTAGGTTTCATCTTTAAACCGATAAAACCCCTTTCATCAAATTGGCGCCGTTGCGACGGGGACCAACTCGATACCTCTAATTTTCATTTATGATTTTAGACTAAGCACTAATCTCGTTCTTTTGTTTCTCTTGCGTGTGTTTCAGGTGTATGAACTCAAGGACAACGAGTAACCCTAAGCTTGCGAGACTAGAACGAGAAAATAGACGACAAAGGCCTAATCCCGCTGATATGGGCGATAAAGGCGACAACAACATGGCAACTGAGCTGCAAAGGATGCAAGAGCAGATGGCTCAAATGCAACAGCAGCACGTGCTCGAACAGCAGCGACAACATGCACGTGAACAGCAGCGTGCAATAGGGGATATGGACAATCCTCACGCTTTCTATCGGAACCGAGCCGCTATAGTTCCCCCTGCTCTTGAACGGAATGATTATGAGATCAAACCGCAGATGATATCGCTGGTTAAGCAGCATTTGTTCCATGGGCTGCCTGCTGAAATTCTGATGGACCATATAGAAAACTTCGAGGAGATCTGCTCCACGACGAGTTCTAATGGGATGAACCCGGATTTCTTTATGTGCAACCTATTCCCCTTCTCACTCGCGGATAAGGCTTCGCGTTGGCTAAAGTCTCTACCTGCTGGATCCATTACTACTTGGGCACAATGCAGAGCCGTGTTTCTGGATCACTTCTATACGAAGACAAAAACCGCGAGTTTGAGGAACAAAATCTCCTCGTTCCAACAACATTCAGGAGAGTCCTTCTGTAAGGCATGGGAACGGTTCAAGGAGTATAAAAGGGAGTGCCCACACCATGGTTTCACTGATGAGAATCTGCTTAGTATCTTCTACGATAGTGTTGACTGGGACTATAGGAATGCGCTGAATGCTGCCAGCGATGGCGATTTTATGACCAAGACTAGAGAGGGTGCATATAAGCTGATTGAAAACTTCGCTGCAAGTTCTAGCAACAAGTCTCAGGAATATGATCGGACTACGAAATCCAGTTGGATAGACTCCCACAAGATCGATGACCTTACTGCTAAGGTCAACTTGTTGCTCAAGGCTAACCAAAAGATGGTTCATTTTGCAGATGAGGATGGTGAGCCACTCGCTAAGGAGATAGTTGAGGAAGGAGACAGTGATCAGCAGGAGGTAAGCTATGTGAACGGCCAAGGGTTTGTGCGAAACCGCGGGTTCAACCAAAATTACAGGAGTCACTCAAATTTCTCCTATCGAAGTACGAATATCAAGAACCCACAGGACCAGGTTTACCGACAACAAACTGGCCCCCAGAACCAGAAGCCTTAGGATCAGACTTTCCAAAAGACTTACCCTCAGAATTTCCAAGGAAAGACGTTTCTCCCTTTTCAATGTCAGAAAATGCAATACTCTAACTTTCAAGCTCCTGCGAGCTCTGGAAGTAATTCTCAGGATGAGTTGAAGGCTATGGTGCAGCAGCTGATGGCTAATCAACAAAAGTGTGCTACTGAGATCAACACAAAGGTTGATGCTATGTATTCAGACCTTAATGGTCGGCTTGAGGCGGTTTGCAACCACGTGAAGAAGCTCGACACTCAGGTTGCTCAGACGGCCGATGCAATCAAAAGGCCACAAGGAGTGCTGCCTGGTAAGCCGGACACAAACCCCAGAGAGTTTGTAAATGCCATTGAACTGAGAAGTGGAAGAGTTTTACCAGCAGTCGTAAGGACAGACACTGCAAACTGCCCAGAAGGAGCACCTGCTCCAGCAGACGGAGCACCTGCTCCAGCAGACGGAGCACCTGCTCCAACAGGGGGAGCACCTGCTCCGGAAACAGAAGAGGATGAAAATGTTTCGGGATCAACTTCTAAGGTATTAAGGCCAAATGAGATTATTGATAAAGTTCGTTCTTGTGTCTACAGGCCCCTGTCACTTACCCAGTACCTCCAAGGAAGTCGCAAAAGGATTTGGAGGAGGCGAAGTGTAAGAAAATGTTACAAGATTTGACAGTCAAGCTGACATTGGCAGATGCGATTCAAATGATGCCGTCCATGAAGAAGTACGTTAAGGGCTTGGTTACTGGACGGATTCCTTCAGAGCAGAGCGCCATGGTTGTAGGTAAGAATTGTAGTGCTGTGCTACAAAACAAAGCCATTAAAAAGCAAGAGGACCCAGGTAAGTTTGTGCTTTCTATTGATATTGGTCTTGTGCGATTTGCTTGTTCTTTGTGTGATTTAGGGTCCAGCGTGAACCTCATGCCCTATTCGGTTCCAAGGAAGCTCGGGTACACAAAATTTAAACCAACATGAATTTCATTAGTGTTTGCTGACAGATCTATTAAGTTGTCTGTAGGAATTTTGGAAGATTTGCAGGTCAGGATTGGGAACATTTTCATTCCAGCAGATTCTGTGGTATTGGAATTGGACGATAAACCAAAGGATCCCCTGATTTTGGGACGTCCTTTCTTGCGCACAGCTGGTGCGATTATCGATGTAAAGAACGGAACCATTGGTCTCCACCTGGGAGACATTATCATCGAGTTTGAGATGGATCGGATGTTGAAGAAACCGACCATTGATGGGCAAACTTTTGCCATTGAGGATAACCTTGAAATCTCAGAAGAAGAGATTGAAGAGATTCTTGTTGATGACCCCTTGGATGTTGCGTTGACAAAAGCTGAAGGTGAACATGGGTATTTGAGTGAGAACACTATTAGTTTCGCAAGGATGTTGGATTCTGGGCAAATGGAAAAGTCAACAGACTTTTTGAGACTTGAAACAGAGGGAGAAGATGGAGCACCTGCTCCTGGGAACTCTGCTAACGACCCTTGGAGCGAGCTGAAAGCTCCGAAACTTGAGCTCAAAACCTTACCAGATGGGCTAAGGTACGCGTTTCTCGGTCCCAACTCTACATATCCTGTTATTATTAATGCTGATCTGAATAATGTGGAATCCGCCTTACTTTTATGCGAGCTTAGGAAGTATAGGAAAGCTTTAGGTTATTCGCTAGATGATATCCCTGGAATCTCACCTAATTTATGCATGCATAGGATACATTTAGAGGATGAATCTAAAACTTCTGTAGAGCACCAAAGGAGGTTGAAACCGAATTTGAAAGATGTTGTTAAGAAAGAGATCATGAAATTACTAGAAGCTGGAGTCATTTATGCAATATCTTATAGTAATTCGGTAAGTCCTGTGCATGTAGTGCCTAAGAAAGGCGGAATCACTGTGTCGCCAATGATAGGAACGAATTGATACCTACTAGGACTGTCACAGGACATAGGATGTGCATAGATTATAGAAAGTTAAATGCAGCAACTAGGAAGGATCATTTTCCCTTTACCATTCATTGATCAAATGCTCGAAAGACTATCTAACCACCCTTACTACTGCTTTTTAGACGGTTATTCATGTTTCTTTCAGATTTCCATTCACCCGGATGATCAGGATAAGACAACCTTCACATGTCCCTATGGCACCTTTGCGTACCGCAGGATGCCATTCGGACTATGCAACGCCCCTGCTACTTTTCAAAGGTGCATGATGTCTATCTTTACTGATTTGATTGAAGATATTATGGAGGTTTTCATGGATGACTTCTCCGTCTATGGGAGCTCTTTTTCTGTGTGTCTGTCTAATCTATGCTGGGTGTTACAACGCTATGAGGAGAAGCATCTTGTATTAAACTGGGAGAAGTGCCATTTTATGGTTAGGGATGGAATAGTTTTGGGTCATCGAATTTCATAAAAGGGTATTAAGGTTGACCGAGCAAAGGTTGAGGTGATAATGAGTTTGCAACCGCCGAATTCAGTCAGAGGGATACGAAGTTTCCTTGGTCATGCGGGCTTCTACAGACGTTTCATCAAAGATTTTTCAAAGATAGCGAGACCGCTCACTAAGCTCTTGTGTAAGGAGACCAAGTTTGCGTTTCATGGAGCTTGCCTTGAGGCGTTTCACAGGATAAAAGGAGCATTGGTGAGTGCACCCATTGTTTAACCGCCAGATTGAGATCTACCATTTGAGGTTATGACGGATGCTAGTGATTACGCCGTGGGAGCAGTTTTGGGGCAAAGGAAGGATAAAAGCTTCATGTGATCTACTATGCTAGCCGAACTTTGGATGAGACTCAATGTAAGTATGCTACGACTGAGAAGGAACTCTTGGCTGTTGTCTTTGCTTTTGAGAAATTCAGGTCACACCTTGTCGGTTCGAAGGTCATTGTTCATACCGACCATGCAGCTTTGAAGTATTTGCTCACCAAGAAAGATACGAAACCGAGGCTTTTGAGATGGATTTTGTTACTCCAAGAGTTTGATCTACAAATCGTTGATAAGAAAGATACTGAGAACGGGGTTGTTGATCACTTATCACGCTTGAAAGTCGATGAAATAGTCCCGCTTGATGATGCATTACCGGATGAACATGTGTATGCTATTGAAATCTGTGTTCTGGAGCACCCAGTTCAGGATGGAGCACCTACCCCAGAAGTGTTTTCTGCTGCTGTCTCTAAGCCGGTTCCCCCGAGTTTTCCATGGTTTGGAGAGATAGCGAATTACCTTGCTGTTGATCGTGAACCAGCTGATTTTGTGGGAGACAGAAAGAGGAAATTTTTGCGAGACATCAAGAGATACTTTTGGGATGAGCAATACCTCTACAAGCAATACTCGGATGGCCTTTTTAGGAGATGTGCTTCTGATGAGGAGATTCCAGGAATCCTATTTCACTGCCATAGTTCGAGTTATGCTGGTCACTTCGCTACTTTTAAGACAGTATCAAAGGCACTGCAAGCTGGGTATTGGTGGCCAACAATGTTCCGGGACGCACATGCTTTTATCTTAAGGTGCGACAAATGTCAGAGGCAAGGAAACATCTAACGATGGAACGAGATGACTCAACACATCATCCTGGAAGTTGAAGTGTTTGACGTATGGGGGATAGACTTTATGGGACCGTTTCCATCTTCCTATGGAAACAAGTACATCTTAGTGGTTGTTGATTATGTGTCCAAATGGGTTGAGGCCATTGCTTCCCCAACAAATGATGCCGCTGTGGTTTTGAAGATGTTCAAAACCATAATATTCCCCAGATTTGGAGTACTGCGAGTGGTGATTAGCGATGGAGGGACAAATTTCATCAATAAGGTTTTTGAGAACCTTTTAAGGAAGAATGGTGTAAAGCATAAGGTTGCAACGCCATATCACCCGCAGACTAGTGGCCAAGTTGAGGTTAGCAACCGACAAATCAAAGATATCCTGCAATAGACCGTACGCACCACTAGGAAAGACTGGGCCGCTAAGTTGGACGACGCGGTGTGGGCATACCGAATCGCCTACAAGACACCATTGGGGACAACGCCCTTTCACTTGGTATATGGGAAGTCCTGCCATCTTTTTGTAGAGCTTGAGTACAAGGCAGTTTGGGCTGTTAAGCTAATGAACTACGATATCAAACCCGCCTTGGAAAGGAGATCAATGCACCTTAATGAATTGGAGGAAATTAGGCACCTGGCCTATGAGAGTTTGAAGATATACAAAGAGAGAACCAAAGAGAGTTCAGGAGGATTCTCACCCGAGATTTCAAGCCAAACGACCTGGTACTTCTCTTTAACTCTCGACTTAAACTTTTTCCTGGAAAGTTACGATCTAGGTGGTCTGGCCCTTTCCTCATCAAGGAGGTTCGATCATATGGAGCTCTGGTGTTGCTGGACGCCAAAGGCAAAGAATTCGTGGTCAACGGACAGCACTGTAAACCGTACCTAGCCAATGCAAACCAAGCCGAAGGTGGAATCATCACCTTAGGCGATGCACCAAAAGCCTAAATGGCTAATCAAGTCAAGCTAACGACTTTACCAAGCGCTTGGTGGGAGGCAATCCAATTTGATTTCTTTTATTACTAACCGTTATTTCATTCTTTGAGTTTTCAGGATTTCATAAAAAAAAAAAAATTTGTTGTGGAATACGCAAGGAGGATCGATCGATCACCTTAGCTAGATCGATCGATCCGAAGTGAGAAGTTCAACATGCATTCCAGCGGTCAAGGTCAGGATCGATCTGAACATCGATCTGCCTCCGAGTTCAAACCAGAAGGAGCCGGATCGATCGATCTCTTCGGGTGGATCGCTCGATCCATGAAGAAGAGGTCCTGAGCCAACCCAGCGGTCAACCTCAGGATCGACTCAGCAGATCGATCCGAATTCCAGAGAGCACCTGCTACCCAGAACAGATCACCTGCTCTCTAGGGTAAAATTTGAAATTCAAAATCCGGCCCACCAAGAGGTAAGTCAAATAGAATAAGGATAATGGGCCCGAGAAATCTGAGGATATTTTCCAATTTTAATAAGGAAATAACAGTTATAATGGGACCCCCAAAAAGCCCTAATTTCTCGCGCCCATAACTCCTTCTTCTCGTTCTTCCTCTTTCGATTTTCTCCATTAAAACTTTCAAGGTCTTTTGCTCAAACCTCAACTTCTTCGATTCTCAACCGATCTGAGTGAGTTTTGACTTGATTTCACTCGAATTTTTATTCTCATTCCGAATCTACCATTCCTTTCTCAAGAAAATCAAGGTACCCACTCGAAATCCCACTTTTTTTGTTCACCGTTTCGAAGCGAAAGGGTAAAATTGCTCGTGTATTCTGTTGATTCGTGGCTTTTCGATTTGATTGAGTAGATCATATGCTTGTTTAAAATTGAATTGCATGGGTAGGATTGTGTATTTTGACTTGAAATTTCGATTGAACTTAAACCCTAATTTATAGAGAAAAATCGAAATTTAGGGGAATGGATATGTGAATGCGCTTATGATTATTTGATTATTTACCTTGGGCTGTTTCGAGTAGTCGAAATCATCTGAATAAGAGGCAGACACTTTGATCTCGAAATTTTTGCAAAAACAGGGGATTGTCATTTTGGTGCTTGTGTGGAATTTTTAAGGACATGGGTTTATGATGGACTTGTTTCGTTTATGTGGTTGTTATTGCAGGATGACAGGACCACGAACATCAGTTGGAAATCCATCACGCTCCAAAAAGGGGAAAGGGGCATCCACTTCTTCTTCTCGCATTGCTACCAACCCTTGGCCCCGTGAGGAAGGCCAACGGTTCTCCTTGCCCGATCCTCGCCTTCCTCTTGATTCCGACGAGGAATGGGACCAGAATGACGCATATTACTACAATAATTGGCTCGACATTGCTATTGAGCCGACTCGGTTCTTGTGTGGACAAACGCTGAAGGATTTGGGACTGCTCTACGACATAGGCAGCATACTTGAGGCTTCCCAACTGTCCGATATAGCCACACAACCTGATGATCTATACACTGACCTGGTGAAGCAGTGTTTGGCATCCGCCAAACTGACCTATTCGAACCCACGCAAGCAGGTGGCGTCACAAGGAGTGCTCTCTTTCTTTGCTGGAGGAAAGAGATATGAGGTGACTCTCAAGGACCTCTGTGCCATCTACGGTTTCGACTCCACGGAGGAGAAAGTAGCCTTCCCCTCACGCCTCCCGGTTGCACACCAGTTTTGGGACTTCATCACAAGTGGTGATTATTTCTCTAGATCCGCGGCCCAATCCACCATTCGGAACTCCGCCCTTCGGATTAGAGTCAAGGCCATCAGCACTATTTTCTTTTCACGGGATGATGCAAGCAAGGTGCGGACCGATGAATTAATCATGCTCTACATGGCGGTTAAAGACGCTATTGAAGGTGAAGATAGGTTACGTTGCGAGTTTGACACAAGTGTCAACATGGGAGCGATGTTTGCCTCAGTTATTGCGGACAAGAGGACCAAGGTCGCCAAGGGAAAGGCTGCTGCGCACACGGAGCGAATGGGTAGCCTCTTGACCAGGCTGTTCATCTACTGCAAAATCAACCTTGGGGACTACACATGCAACCCCGCGACGGAGTTTATAGACACCTCTTACCTTCTCTTTTGTGAAATCTTGGCTGATACTAACATTTATAGGTTCACTGCAAGGGACAAGACCACCCAGTTCTGCCAATTGCCACAGCCATCCTTGACAGATTTGGAAGTTGCAGCCAATGTAGGGTTCACGCCCGGAATGGAGTATCTGTGCTCTGCTACTGGAGCACCAAAACCCAGGAGGAGCACATCGTCCACCAAACCTATTCCTACTCCCACTTCTGTCCTGGATGTCCCTTTGGGTCGCGATGAGGAAGACGACCTAGCAGCCGATACACAGAGAACTCGGCAGTCCAGAGCACACTACCGCATGCCTTATGTGAGTGAGCTGACACTAGATGACATCTCCGATAATCCCAAGGATGTTGAATATCGCCGTTGGATGATTGCTTCCACCAAGAAGAACAACGGGCTGCTCCGTCGGATCCTCCACATGCTCCAGAAGGGTTGCAGCAGTTCTCACGCCACCGAGACCATCCCGACCACAGCCCCTGTTCTGCCGCCTGTTTCTCGACCATCCACATCCGCCCGTCCATCCACTCGTTCCGCGAAACGCAAGAAGCCGATCACCAGCGAAGACTCCGATGACACCACAAGCGATCAGACATCGCTCCTCTATCCTTTCTCAGTATTCCATGAACACTTTTTCTTTTACGCATTTTCATTTTATTTTCTTCCTTTTTCTCACTCTCCCTATTCTCATTCTCACACCGAGACGGTGTGAAGTGAGTCTGGGGGGGGGGGAGTTGCTACTAATATCGTTTATTTTGGATGTTTTTCTATTTTCTTATGTCCTATTTTGAGTCTTTCTTTTCGTTTGTTTTATTGAGTTAAGACTTTGTAGGGAATTAGGACTTTATCTAATGATGATCTTTGAACTATCTATGTTTAACTTTCTCTCTAATGACCATTTCTTCAGAGCATGGGTACAAGGAACAGCTGGAACACTTCGACACACTATTTTCCAGGTTTCATATTGACCGAAAATTCCTCTCGCTATTGGCACTAGATTAGGGAAACGAATCATATTCAGGACTCCTTATTCCTTTTTATCACTCTTGTTGTTCCTGAATAGCTAGCTCATTTTTAGTTAGTACCCTCCTTAACCTTAACCTCTTTTCAAGCCCCTTGCATTCTTGTTACTTCATTGTCATATGTGTAGCATATGCGCAAAAGGGTCAGAGAGAATTGGGTTGACACTGCATCTAAATCACTCTTTCTGAAGAACAGGAGCACCTGCTCTGAAAGTGAGAGCACCCACATCACCCGCTCTCAGAAGATGGTTATGCAAAGAGGTGGAATAAAAATCCACAAAGGGGTGATAACATCGATGAGCTCCACTTGGGTATGTACAACAATTTTGATATTTTCGTGCTTGGTAGACATTCACTTGTAAGAAAAACCCTCTTCATCATCATTATTATCTCTTTTAAAAAAAAAAAAAAAACAGTAAACCGATGATGAAGGGTGGTGAAATTTGTAAATTAGAATATGTCTCTCTGAACAACGAGTGTACCCAAGGTGGACGATGGCAACATGAATTGGTTGGAGAAATTTGGAGAAGAAAGAGTGGTTTAGAGAATGTGGATATCAACGTACCCGTTCTCTCTTGCAATTTTGTGCAATATCCTGCATCCACTACGAAACATCGGGTAACCCTTAAACACTTTAAACACTTTGAACTCCACCTCTAAATGACCTTAAACCCTTTAGCGTCGTCTACCCTAAATGGTGCCTTTAACGAGACCCTCACGCAACTTTAATGTGTTGAGTTTGTGTTTGGGAAATAGAATTTGGTTGAGAAATGTGTTGAGGATGTTTTGGTAAAGCTTTGTTATTCGTAATTTGGATTATGTGGTCTGCAGATTGACAGCTTTAAACTCGGTTCACTGAGGATAAAAGAGTTCTCGTGTTTTCAAACCTTTCTCCTTCACTTGGTCTTGAATTTGTTTGAAGACAAACAAAGATCTAAGTCTGGGGGAATTGATATAATGCGTTTTTGGCGCATTCTAACCTTTGTTTTGTAGGTTCTTATCGAGTCTTTCACTCTCTATCGAGTCATTCTAGGTATAAAAGTGGCTGGAAACAAGGATTGGAGCTTGCGGATTAGATTTGGCGAAAAAGGATGAAATATGGATCTTTTTGGAATATTCTGGAGAAAGTGAGCACCCGTCTCAGAAGAGGGAGCACCTGCTCCCAGCAGATCCACTTATGGAAATTTCATTAAACCTAATTCTAAAAACCCTATCTTTGGGCCAGCCGCCGTGGGCCTTTAAATAAGTTTTTCTCTGGATCTTTTGAGAGGAGGGAGCCGCAACACACATAAAAAAAACACAAGAGAGATCAACGAGAGAGAAAGAGAGAGATTCAGTACTTGTTTGAGAGTTTGTAAGCTTGGAGATTTTGCCTTTCACGTTTCCTTGTTGAAGTCTTCTTAAACCCTAAGCTTTTTACTTTGATGCAATGAAGTTTCTATTCTCTTTTGCTGCTGTTGATTACTTGAATATGTGCGAGTAATCCACTAGTTAGATTAAGGGTTTCGATGGGATTGAATATCATGAACTAAGTATAGATATGTTTTGAAATCATCATTCGATATCTCCACCTAATGTCAATCTTATTACCTAGGTTAGATTGATTACCTAGCCTCTGATTTTAGGTTGAATCTACTCATCAAAAGTGTTTTAGATTGCTAGAATTGACTTAGATGGGCGAGTTGTCTTTAGCCAACGAAAGTTGAAGTTAAGGCAACTCGTGAACAAATCAACCCTAATCGTTTAATGCTCTTCATTCTTTGTAACCTCAAACGACAGTTTAGGGTGTTAGATTGATTGTTGAAGTGGTTGATGCCACGAAAGTGGATCCTCTTATACTTATGGTTGAGTTCTAGATGTTCACAACTTGATAACCTGAATAATTGCTTGGTTCTAGATGTTCTAATCTCTGAGAATTACCCCTTGATCTAACGCTTTTCCTTAATTGTTTATAACCAATTTTACTCTTGTTTTGCTTTGATAAATCGTGACACTAAAACCTCTTATAATCGCTTAGCTGAACTTGTAATCCATAGGATTAGAGTGTATTGATGGTCCCTTAACGAACCTCACTATTCTGCATTCGAATTAGTGACCTTAGGTTTCATCTTTAAACCGACAAAACCCCTTTCATCATATATCTTGACATTATTCTTCTTCTTCTCATAAAATTTAGAATCGCCACTTTTTTTTTTGTTTGATTTATTTGTTCTTCGTTTATGTTCTGGGTTTTATTCCTGTTGCCAAAATATTTCATGCTTATCGATGTTGATTTTTTCTTTTCTTTCTTTGAGTGCAGTAGAATAATTTGCTTGTGTCATAAAACGACAATCTCCAAAACCATAACTTTGGATCATGTCATTATCTTTAGCTTGTGATGATGATGATTCTTTGATTAGAGAGGCAGAAGTGGTTCACTACAAGAAAATAGGCCAATTTCCGACCGAATTTCCGACGGACAAAATCGGTCGGAAATTTCCGACGGAAATCCGACCGATTTCCGATCGTTTTTCGACCGGTCCAAAATCGGTCGGAAATTTCCGACGGAAAAACTCCCGTCGCAATACGGTTGCAAATATCGGTCGGAAATCCGTGGGAAAATAAATCGGTAGAAAATCCGTCGGAAAAATCGGTCGGAAAACGGTGGGAAATTCATTCGGTCGGAAATCGGTAGGAAAAAATTTGGAGCCATTTTTGACCATTTTAAAATTTGAATTTCCGACCGAATTCGGTGGGAAATCCGTCGGAAATTTTGCAGATTATTTTTAAAAACAGATCACACCTTCTTCCTCCTCTTTCACTCACGAAAATTGTAAGAAGAAAACATAAAAATGGCTCCTTCAAACCCCCCTCAATATTTTCGAGCGTGGATGGATAGACCTTCTCATGATCCAGAGACGGGTTTACTTACGGATGAGTTTGTCGATGGAGTTCAACAATTTATGAATCTTGCATTAAACCAACCGCAAACCATAGAAGATCAAGGTAAAATGTCGTGCCCTTGTTCTAAATGTCGGAATTGTAAAAAGAAATTTGGGCGTTTTGTATTACAACACCTTTATAGAGACGGATTTATGCCGGGGTATAAGATATGGTATTTGCATGGTGAAGATGGTTCAACGGGAAATTATGCTAGTACTAGTGCGAATAGGATAGAGGAACCAATACCGGAAGTAGATGAAAATGTAGGGATGGAAGAAATGGTTAACGAAGCCTATCGGGAGAATATACCATCGTTTTTTCAGGATGTATCCGAAGGACCAACTTTAGATGCCCAAAGGTACTTTGATATGGTAGATGCATCAACTGATCCGTTATATGCTGGTTGCAAAGAGGGTCTTTCATCTTTATACGCTGCATACAGAATGATGAGTATAAAGACCGATTGGAATTTGTCAGAGGATTGTATGGATGCGATAGCTGATTATGTGAAAGATATTCTGCCCGAAGATAATATTCACCCGGGTTCATACTACGAGATTCAAAAACTTGTATCCGGGCTTGGTTTGTCGTATGAAATGATAGATGTGTGCATCAACAACTGTATGATATATTGGAGAGAGGATGGCGACCGCTTGAAATGTCGGTTTTGTCGCCAACCGCGGTTTCAAGACACAAGTGGTAGAGTTCGAGTACCGTTTAAGAGGATGTGGTATTTGCCGTTAGCCGAGCGGTTAAAGAGATTATATAAATCAGAGCGCACAGCCGGTCCTATGAGATGGCATGCAGAGCATACCTTTAACGGAGAAATTGCGCATCCATCAGACGCAGGTGCATGGAAACATTTCCAATCTTTGTATCCTAGTTTTGCAGAAGAGCCACGAAATGTATACCTTGGGTTATCTACAGATGGTTTCAATCCTTTTGGGAAGCATGGGAGGAAATATTCATTGTGGCCAGTCATTGTCACACCTTACAATTTGCCTCCAACTTTGTGCATGAAGCGAGAGTTTCTATTCCTCACTATCCTTGTTCCCGGTCCAGACCATCCAAAGCGTTCGCTTGATGTCTTCTTGCGACCTTTGATTCATGAATTGCAAGAGTTATGGGACCATGGTGTTCGAACATATGATATTTCATGCCATCAGGACTTCACGATGAAAGCTGTGCTTATGTGGACCATAAGCGATTTCCCAGCATATGGAATGTTATCTGGATGGACAACTCACGGCAAGTTGTCATGCCCGTATTGTCAAGATAACACTAATGCATTCCAATTAAAGCATGGCAAGAAGGCGTGTTGGTTTGATTGTCATAGATGTTTTTTACCAGCTGATCATCCGTACCGGCGGAGCACCACGTTGTTTACAAAGAACAAAAAAGTGCTTCACGAGCGTCCCTCCCCCGAGTTAAATGGTGATTATATTATGACTCAGTTTCGTGATTTTGGTATTATGACTACGGCTTACTGTGGTGGTAATGGGCATGATCATGTTGACGGTTATGGGCAACAACATAATTGGCATAAGAAGAGTATTTTTTGGGATTTACCATATTGGAAAGATCATCTCTTGCGGCACAATCTTGATGTCATGCACATTGAGAAGAACTTTTTCGATAACATCATCAATACAGTGCTCAATGTCCAAGGGAAAACAAAAGATAATTTGAAGTCTAGATTGGATTTGCCTGGTATATGTTCTCGGAAGGAACTGCATGTCATGGAGAATGGAAAAGCTCCTATACCGGTCTTCAGGTTGGATGGTTTAGGAAAGAAAGAGTTCTTTGAGTGGATTACGCATCATGTTAAATTTCCAGATGGATATGCGTCTAATCTTCGTAATTGTGTTGATATGGGGGAAGGAAAGTTTTTTGGACTGAAGAGTCATGACTGTCATGTTATCATGCAACGCCTCCTTCCATTTGCCTTTGAAGACCTCCTACCAAAAAACGTCCATCGAGCAATTGCATGTAAATTTTGGGTTTTCAAATCAATTTACATTATCACATATATATATCGAATTATATATATATATATCTAATGTAAATAAAAAATTATATTTGATCTATGCGCAGCGGTAGGTGCTTTTTTCAGAGATTTATGCACGAGATCCGTTACAGTGGACGGGATACGCAATTTGGAGGAGAAGATACCAATGATCGTCTGCAATCTAGAGAAGATATTTCCCCCGTCTTTCTTTGATGTTATGGAACATCTTCCGGTTCATCTCCCTCGAGAAGTAGCTCTTGGTGGCCCTGTTCAATATCGGTGGATGTATCCGTTCGAGCGTTATATGTTCCATCTGAAGAAAAAAGTCAAAAATTTAAGCAAAGTAGAGGGTTCAATTGTTGCTCAAAGCATCAATCAGGAAACATCTAACTTTGCGGTAAACTACTTCCCTTCAAAAGTCCAATCAAAGAGTCGAAAACCAGGGCGTTACGATGATAGAGGAGAAAAACCCATTTATCCAGGTTATGTCCCACATATGTTTGCACAAGTCGGCCGACTAAGTGGGAAAGCAAAATCAAGGAGGCTTTCAACTGAAGAGCAAAAACACTTGCATATGTACATTCTCACAAATTGCGAAGAAGTCATGCCATACGAGAGGTATTTTTAATTACAAAATAAATTCGTCGCAACTTTCTTTTTTTTTTACTAAAAAAATAATGATGATATTCTTTTTCAGCATTTACATGGACCAATTACGGCAGGAAAACCCACTTTACACAGAAGATGAATTGAATGTGATAAAAAGTTCTGAATTTGACCGGTGGTTACCATTCTACGTAAGTGAAAAAATATTCTACGAATTATTTACGTAAAATATGTAAATGCGCGTGTACCTAATTGAAAACATTTGTCTCATGTAGATCTCGCATTGGAAATCTAATGGCCATCAATTTCCAACGTGGTTAGAGGAGATGTCGTCCTGCCTAACATCTGTTGCTATGTCATATCCGATGTTTTACACCCGTGGATACGCTTTTAAGATCCATAGGGAAATGAACACAAGGTCCACTTCTAATTCTGGAATTTCTTCTCACTCCGGTGATCTTGTTTACTATGGTGTCTTGCGTGAAATTTTGGAGGTTCATTATCCCGGCTTACTCGATTTGAGGTGCGTTGTCTTCTACTGTGATTGGTATGATCCTTTTACCGGTGTTCGACAAGATGAGTTTGGTGTTACATCAGTACATTCGAGGAAGAGACTTCAAAAATACGATCCATTCATCCTTGCATCACAAGCAAACCAAGTTTCATATATTCCATACCCTCGAGTACGAAACAAACAAGATCCATGGATTACAGTGACATTAATTAACCCAAGAGGAAGGGTAGATGGGGTAGCAGATACTGAACCTTTGCAACAGAGCACCGCCGGATATATTGGTTCGATTGATCATTCGCTTGAGGTTGACCTCGTCGTCGATTTCACAACGGACGCAGAGGATGCTATATTTGAGGATTCAGAGGACGAGATTGGGGAGTTTGACGATGAGTCAGACTCAGCACCTTCAGATTATTTATCGGATTCAGACGGACTATAACAATATTTATGTTTTAAAAAAAAATTAATATGTGTTTGTAATATATTTTAATTTAAAATTTCTAAGCTGAATTTTTATAATTTCGACAGAAAATTGTTATAATTGTAAAGAATCCGATCATGATCAGATCGATCGATCCCCGTCAACAAAAAACCACCGTAAAGAATTAGATCGATCCACAGAAAAGGGACCGATCGATCCAATCATGATCGATCGATCTTAAAATTTCCGACGGATATATCCGTCGGAAATATTAAGATCGATCGATCATGATTGGATCGATCGGTCCCCGTCAACAAAAAACCACCGTAAAGAATTAGATCGATCCACAGAAAAAGGACCGATCGATCCGATCATGATCGGTCGATCTTACAATTTCCGACGGATATATCCGTCGGAAAATTTTGAGATCGATCGATCGTTATCGGATCGATCGATCCCCGTCAACATAAAACCACCGTAAAGAATTAGATCGATCCACAGATTTTAAGACCGATCGATCCGATCTTGATCGATCGATCTTAAAATTTCCGACGGATATATCCGTCGGAAATTTTAACTTTTTCCGACGGAATTCCGACGGACACTTTAAATCCGTCGGAATTCCGTCGGAAAAAGTTAATAAATATCTCAGATCTGTTTCTTTCTTCTTTCTCTCCACCGATTGTGCTTCTTCCTCCTCCACCGCGAAACTGACCTCCGCCGCATCTCCAGCCACCGCCGGTAAGATTCTCTCCTCCACCTCCGCCGCATCTTCTCTCTCCACCTCCGCCGAACATCTTCTCTCTTCTTCCTCCTCCACCGCGAACCAAGCTTCCTCTCTTCACCCACCGGCTCGTGTTTCCTCCTCCCCCAACCGCCGGCTCTTCCTCCTCCTTCACCCACCGCCGTGTTTCCTCTTCTCACCGGAAAAACATGTATGTGTTTTGACTATGGATACATGTTTTGACTATGGATTTTTGGATTGTGCATTGGATTATTTTTAATTAATTAGGATTTGTTGAATTAGGATTTTTGGAATTATGAAATATGAATTATGATTTGTGAATTAGGATTTTTGGATTAGAAATTTTAGAATTATGAAGTATGAATTATGATTTGTGAATTAGGATTTTTGGATTAGGAATTTTGGAATTATGAAAGATGTTTTCGGAATTAGGATTTAAGGAATTAGAATTGTGAATTGGGATTTATGAATTGTGAATTGCAAAATGTTTGGGTAAATTTGCAGGTCTATGAGAGATTTCCGTAGACTTGTTAACCTCCCGAATCGTGCGATGAGTGACAACACAAACCCCCTAGCCCCAAACCCCCCGAGCCCATCTCATATTCCGGACAGTCAAAGCTCCAACCAACAACAACTCACGATCGAAGAGTTGTTGACTCAACCGGGCCGAGAGAACATCCCTAAGCTCGACCCAATGTGTCGAGGCAATTCGACTTGGTAAGAAAATTTAAATTTTGTAGGGAAAGTTAAAATTAATACTAACTTGGATTTTTTTACTATACATTGTTTTCATGTTTTTAGGTTCGGTAAGAAAAATAGGATTTCAAAATCATTTTTGAAGATGATACGTGCACTCCTCAAACATCCTTATAAGACGTGGAACGCAATGCCTCAAAGTGAGAAAGAGTTGTGGTTCCGAACTTTTACGGTATGTATTTAATTAATAAAAAAATTCTAATATTTAAAAATCATTTTATACTTACGAATAATTTTTGTTTTCAATAATGTAGCAAGATTTTGATTGGCATCCTAGTTTGACGGGACAAGTTAGGGATGCGTTCTACAAGATGGCGTCGGATAGTTACTCGGGACACATGAACGAGTGGAAGGAAAAATGGGAGACCGGGGATGACAAACCGCGTAACTTGAACGAGGATGTTTGGCTGGGATTGAAGGCGTATTGGGCTGATCCGGCAACGAAAAAACTTGCAAAGATTAACTCGGAAAACCGTAAGAAGAATCCTCGAGGTACTCACAACTCTGGGGCTACGAGTTTCTTAGCGCGAGAGGACGAGATGGTAAGTGTATTTGAAATTTCTATTAATTATTTTTGTTATCTTTCACATTTAAAATGTTTATGAAACGTTTGCAGATTCAAGAATCTGGCGGTGTGGTTCCAGATTTAGTTGCTTTGATGAAACGGACACACACGAACAAAAAAACCGGGAAGATCGAGTATCCGAACATTGCGGAAATCGTCGATAAGGTGGAGAAGAGAAAGGAAGAGCGGCTTACGCAAATGACTCTCTCTCAAGGTTTGGATGGTTCTTCTTCTTCGAACCAGTGTGAGTTGTCCGTCGACGAAGTCAACGCAATGGTCCTCCAGGTATTGTTACGTTTTAATTATATGTAGATGTTTGTTTTTTTAATTTTCCATTTTGACGCATCTCATTTTCCGTAGGAAACCCCACTGCGCAAGGGTCGTCGTCCTGGATTAGGCAATGTAGGAACTAGGTTTGGGCCTAGTTCTTCTTCCGCAACCAATCCCGGACTGTATGACGAAGTAGCCGGTCTCAAAGAAGCACTTGAGAAGAAAGACGAAGAAGTTGAAGAACTGAAACTTGAGAACGCCGCAACAAAAGAGAGCCTTGAAGCAATGAAGGCTTTTATGAGGAGCAAATTCCCAGATTTTCATTTTTAGATTTTCTCTTCGGTAACCGGTTTGTTTTGTAATTTACGTTTAAAATACTTCTGAATATTTCTGAAAACTTTAAATTACTTCTGAATATTTTCAATATAATTTAATATTTTAAATTAAATTATTTCTTAATTTAAATTATTAATAAATTAAATAATAAATAATTTAATTTTTTTTTTTAAAATTACAAAATCCGTCGGAAAACGGTTGGAAATTTCCGACGGACACGGCGGTCGGAAATTTCCGACCGATACGCCGGTCGGAAATTTCCGACGGTTACGACGGTCGGAAATTTCCGACGGTTACGGCGGTTGGAAATTTCCGACGGATTTTTCAACGGCCATTATCGGTCGGAAATCCGTCGGAATTTTCCGACGGATTTCCGACCGATATTTCATTTCCGACCACCTGTACCCGACGGACAGATTGGTCGGAATTCCGTCAGAAACACCTGTTTCCGACGGAATTCCGACCAATCTGTCCGTCGGAAACTGCTTAGTTTTCTTGTAGTGGTTTCATATGCTTCCTTAATGATGAACGAATAACCGAGTTTCGAGCTTTCAAATTGTATAGTTGTATGTTGATATCATCGTTATCTAGAATCTCATTGGATTCAAAGTCTATGATAACTCTATTGGAAGATGACCAATTAAGGAAATTAAGGGTCTCTTTGTAGTGATTGTTGTTTTGGTTCATAAAATCTTATTTTGGGTCATTGTATGGATTATAATTTTGGATATTGTCTTATTAGTTTGAGTTTCGGTTTGAAAATGCACATATGACAATTTTTCATTAAATTTGACTTCTTTTTTCCTGTAATAATGTAATTAGTAATTCCGTGTTTAGAACTTTAAATTATAATCAGTTATGTTGTAAATTATTTCTTTGCTAAATATAATTATCTATCCATTTTAATCGAATACTTTGTATTAATTTATGTCTATTTATTTTCCTGTAACTCATCACTTTTTCACGATTTTCCAAATATTCACCTCTACTGTTAACTGTTCTTTCTATTGAGATTAACGTCCGCAATTTTGAGTATTTGGTATTTTTTGGTTTAGGGTGTAGGTTTTTGCATCTCTATCCATTCATATCGTGTTGTGTGATTTTTTACTAACAAGTGATCCTTGCGGCTTTAAAAATGTGTCTTTATGTGATTTTATTGGGGCACTTGATATGAATGAACTTATTCATGCTTAACTTGCTAAATTAAATGATCACAATAACAGCAACACAATAGCTTTGCCCCTTTAAACATGATTGGAAATGCATGTTAGGAAAGTGACGAATGATAACAAGGAAAACAAATCCAAGAAAGAAATGAAGCACACCAAGCATGTATCCGTTTTGGTATCCCTTAAATTTCAAAATTAATAAATCACTTTAAATTATTCCAGAAAGAAAACATGAATGAAATTTATAAATAAATAAAACATTTGCAATAACTAAAAATAAATGTGGATATTGAAAAAAAAGAAGATAATAGTGATAATGGAAACATAATTCAAAATATTAGAAACATCTTCAAAATGAATAAGAAAATTACCTTTTATACACAAAGATAATTATTACTTATAAATTTAGAATATTGATTTTTAAAATTATAATAATAATTTTTTAAAATATAGTATAAGTGGCACCATATTCCGAGATTTTTTTAATATTGTTTAAATGTTGTAACAACCTAAACGTTACAATACCAAATGCTTAATTAGACCCAAAAAATGCATATATATTGTCTACTTTAGATGTATGATGTTAGTTTCGATTTTTTAATTCAAAAATACCTATTTGTAAAACAATCGATAATAATTTTGAATATGCCATTGATTGCTTTCGCAATAACAAGAATAAACACTGCAGTTTGTTTTTTACCGCAACTATAATGTGGATAACAATATCATATAAGATAATCATAAAAAAAAATTTAGTAATCAACCATAATAACAATGATTTTAGTTCGATCTAGAATTTGAAAGAAGTACCTATTTAAAGACAATGAATCACAATATTAAATATGTCACTGATTACTTTTGGAATGACAAGAGTAAATACTCGGATATGGATCCATGGACTTTGATGATAACATCGATGAAATCAATCCAATAGTTAAACAAGCATGGGAGATAGAGGCTTGCACAGAATTTCATGAAAAGAAGAATTGCGATGTGAGCACGAAAAGACGTACCAAAATAAACCGAGCACCCCCAACAATTAACCGATTTTTTTACTAAAACCAAATTGAATTAAAACTTTATTTCTTTATGCAACGTTACATACAGATCAATTTTTTCTATAGTCGAACTGAATCGATCCATAATTTTATTCAGTGTGTAATGGTTAAGACTCCCCTAAAGTTCATAACATATTTTCCTAAAAATTATTTCACTAAACGGCTATCCGAAGTTTTTTTTTTTAAAGAATCCTAAAATATAGTTATTTTAACTAACTGAAATTAACCGAACTAACCAAAATACCTAAAATTAAATCAAATTTTTTTACTAAAACTGAATCAAATGAACACTTCAGTTTTATTCAGCAACACTACATACAAACCGAAATTTACTGTAACTGAACACGACCATAATTCTATTCGGTTAATTTCTGTAGAATGTTTTCAACATGAAAAAAAAAATTAAAGAACCGACAAGTCGAGTCAAACTAGCCATAACTAACACTATAAATCTAAACTTTGGATGAATATTTAGATTTGGATTTAGACTCTAAGACTAGAGTTCTAGGATTAGAATCTATGTAATATTTTTAATACTTTATTACATGTATGCGTGAGGTTTTATGCTAGCATATTAGTATTTAATACTCTTTAACTTGTTAAAAATATAAATTGTTTACAATATTATACATGCATTTATAAGAGTTTAAACTCACATACTAAAATTTATTATACAATAAATTACTCAAATATAAAATTATAAATCGTATTATCATTTCTAAATAAAAATTATGTCATGATTTGAATCTCCGCCTATTTTCATTTTTAAATAAAAATTATGTCATGATTTTTAATCCGTGCGCAAGATACAGGGTATCTAAACACTCTCCATAGCTGAACACGTGGTTTCAACTATGATTGACACGTGTCCTTTTACTCAAAGGAAAAAAATTTAGCCGACGCCCGCTCTTCTTTTCTTCTTCTTCGATGTTAGGGTTTCAAATCCACAGTTGTTGTCGACGTCCTCTCTCTTTTTGCGCTTCCTGCTTTCATGATCAGGGTTCAAAACTCTTCCTCCATCGATGTCATTTCGCCAGAGTATTCATCTTCCCTTTCATTGTCGTCGAAGCCATCTCTACAACCCTTATTTTGATTGAGACGAACCCAAAACTTTCTTATACGATTGAGACGGTACAAAACCGACCCGAGCATCCCAGATCTCCCAAAACTGCCCTTGATTATCATCCCTGCTTCCTCCGGATGAATCTCGCAAAAGAGAAGAAAAGCACATTGAAGTACGAAATAGCAAAGGCTACGCATCTCTCCTTACAAGACTTTCTCAATCTCTTTGCTTCTCTATGAAGGTTGGTTTCGCTCGATGAAGGTGGGTTTCCTTTCCAAGCATCGCTCCTAAATCTAAACTTTTCCTCCTACATCGATATTATGAAACCGCTTCACATCTATCCTAAACCTTCGATGGAATTATCGCCTTTGAAGCCGAGGAGAAGACAAAGAGACTAGGGACAATTCAGTCGAAAATGATCCCAACTACGACCACAAGATTTGGTAAACATCAAAATCTCTGGTTAAATTTCACACGTTTATGCTTCAGTCACATGTTTATGGTAAACAAATTTCCTTTCAACACAAATCTTCAAATTTCCTCCCTCACACATATTTTCTTTCTTCCACTCAAATTTTAACCAACAAGTGGAAAAAACTAGACTGGATTTAGGCATGGAGAAGCATACGACCTCAAATGTCTTTTTCTTTGTCCTCCAGCTTTGATAAAACTATGCTTCTCGCGAGGAAGAGACGGAGAGGGGTTACATAAAGATGGAGCAAAGTGAATTGATCTCTGCTCTCTAACGCGATTAGGTAACCCATTTGGTTTAGGCTTTGGCTTTGTCTTATGATATGATGTTACTACAATTGTGTGCCTTACAATGGGTAATAGGCATTAGAAATTGTAAGTCTCCTTTTCGTTTCCCAATCATTTTCAGTAACAGATGTTACCCCGTTGGAGACTTTGAGAATTCATTTGAAATGGGGGGACTGCTCTTGCAAGAAGATGTCACATAATAACTCGTATGTTTATATCAGGTTAGTTTCCATTTATGAACTAATTCTCCTCCATACGAGTTATTATGTGACAATTAAAAAAAAACAATGACAATGACATAACGAAAATGGGGCCATTTTCGTTACTAAAAAACATTGCCTTATGAAAGCCAAGCAAGGCCAATAGAGCCCTAAACATCTCCGTAATTGAAGAAGTTCCGATTTCTGAATCAACCCGAACACATGATTAATGAAGCTGGAAATTTTAACCAAATTACGACAGAAAGGAAAACGAATGTGAAGAACAAATCTGATAAATTTGAAACCCAATTCAGATCCAGCTCTAATCATAAACCCTAAAGTCGTTTTTTCCTAAATGCAAAGAAAATAAATAAATTGACTCTCATTGTTTTTTTTTAATTCTTCAATTTTAGTTTGTTTTTCTTTATTTCTGATGAATTTCATAAGCCTATGTAATTTGAATGAAATAAATCTGTGCTCTTGATCATGTTGCACTGATTTATTATTTTAGAATTGGATTTAGGGTAAGGTTTTTTTTTTATCAACTCGTTAGTAATATTTTTGTCTTCTCTATTGTTATTAGGATTTCATGTGGAGTGCGGTGATTGATTCCGGTTGATTGGAGCCTTACAGTGTTGCTGCATCAGAATCTCAGATCAAAGAGGTTAAGCTTTTGATAACATTGCTTTAAAGATGATTCATCGTTTAATCGCGTAATTTTGTCGACCAATTCTAGCTTTTTGCTGATTGCTACTGATCTTGCTCTGTATTATTACATACTTGATTTCTCATATTCAAACTGTAGATTAGGTTTTCTCAGCTATATTGGTTTAAGTCCGTTTCTTATTTAGTTATGGATATGATGCATGCTAATAAGACTTAACCTGGAAAGAATCTATCTCTATTCTTAACTTAGATTCCTTGCTTCTAGATATCTACAATATGCTCAAGTATCTGCGCAGTCCATCTAGACAATGTGATTATATGCGAGTTTTCAACTGCATTTTATGCACATATAAACAAACTCGACTTGAATCTGGTCTACGCAACTGTTTAAGTCCAAACCAAACTTTGTATTTTGTGTTCATGCAGTTGCAGACATCTTGCTATGGAGAAATGAGAAGAAAACATTTGTTTTTTTTCTTTTTCTCAACTTGTTATATTACTGGTTCTAATTTTCTGGAAACACATTTACTTCCTCTGCAGCCCAAATTTTGTTTATGTTTGTTGTTGCTGTCTATGGACTCGCTTTTGTGCCGTCAAACATGTAAGTATTGGTTCTAGAAAAGTGGGTTTCCTTTCTCCCACTATAGAAAACAGTAAAATTGTTTCGTGATACTAAAATTGTCCTAGCAAATAGATCCTAATTGAGCTTACATGCTTAGCTCAAGAAAATAAGAAAAAGAAATCAAAATCTTTGTACAACTCGAATACCATTATTCCCCACCATATAAAATCTCATGGTGTGTCGATGAAAGCACCATTTATCTATAACATTTAGTTTACGTTTGCATCATATGAGCAAGAGCCTTTTGCTTCAGTTGTGCATGGGAAGAAGAAAAAAACATCGACTATAACATTACCATTGTTTGGGCTTTTATTTTTTATGCTATGATTTTTTTTTCCTCTTTGATTCTTACAAGATTACAATTCAATTTACACATTTGATTTTTGCACTTTACTCTCCAAAAAAAGGGTGGTTCTCAGATAAACAGTTGTATATATCAAGAAAACCGAGTGAGTTTATTAACGTATGAAAGGTTAGGTTAGTCAAGAGAGAACCCAAACAACCCGATGTTGGTTCTTGTACACTTAGAGTTAAAAGAGGGAGTCTTCCTATCCTAAGAAAACTGAGGATTATATAAAATACATGAAATACTTTTTTTTAACCAATAGACCACCTTTAGAGTTTAAATCAAGAAAGTGAGGTGGCAAGAGAAAAATGACAAACGAAAGCTTAAAGTAATTGATGAGTTAGTGAAGCCGCAATAAAATCTTCTTCACTACAAAAGATAAGTTGCATAGTATGAGAGGATCTTAAAGCTAAGTAAATGAGGAGCTCAAATCCGAAGAGATTTAATCATCCCAGAAAATAGAATTTACATGTTTAAATCTCATCCTCTACCACTTTATTGAGAGGAAAGCGAATTTTGATTTACTTTCAATTTTTCAAAAAAGAAAAACTCATAATGAAAGCAAAAGAAGATAACACTGAAAAAAAAATTACTCAAATAAATTTATTTGTTTTTGTAACATACCATAAAAGTTGAGAAAAAATTTATAAATACACAATCCCTGCGACGCGAGTCATTACAACAATATGGTGACAAAAAAATTATACATAAAGAGAAGAAAGAATCAAACTCTTAGAAAGGAGATGACCAAAAGCAAAAAACCACTTCTTATAAGGTGTAGGCAATACAAGTGCTCAATTCTCATAAGGAAAACCATGCTCAAAAGCCTGGCATTTCAAAATTCAATGTTTTTCTTTAATCTCTTTTCATATTTCACTCCTACGTTCCGCCAAATCATATCTTATCGCACAAAACTATTTTTATCAAACAAAAATCTAAATTTTATATTCAGTTTCACTCTACTCCACCGTTTGGTCGTTATTATTTACTCAACTTCGAAACGTCCACAAATCTGTCAATTTATGACTGTTTCCGAACATTATTGTTTTGGTTTTTTTTTAATAATTACAATTATCATTGTTGCGTTTCTCATACTTCCAAATTCATTTACAGATTAAAACCCTAAAAAATAAACATACCAAAATACCACCCCTAGCTACATATACAGATGATTATTGTAAAAACAAAATTAAAACATTCTTAACAATAATCTAACGAACCAAATCAAAAATATAACTAAAAGTATAGTTAAAATCTTGATCCGCGCGTAACACGGACTTTCACCTAGTAAAAGATGATTTATTGGTATTTTTATACTTATTATTTCCAATTATATTATTACCTTTTTAATAAATTAATGATTGATTTCTTTGTCTCAGTATACTGTTTTATTTTTTGAGGGAATTTTACTCAACATACTATATTGGTGTTACTTTTTAGTAATAATTAAAAAAAAACGTTTCATCGTAAATGAAAGACTACTTTTTTTGGGCTCTATTCAACTTTTTCTATCCTAAAGTAAGTTGATTGCGTAATTTTTTATACTTTGAATTGCGATTACAGTTTTTTTTTATGCTGTCATATTCTTTATAATAACGATAATCTTTGTATCTATATTGCTATGGTGTGAGCGTTATCTAATATATAGCAAAATCCATTCTAAAACTTCAGTTTATTTTGAGTGAGACACTCATATATTATAGATAGCAAATTCTCAATTTTATTTTCAAAATCAATTGATTAGTATAAATTGTTCTTGCAAATTTTGCTAATTCACACTTTATATTAAATATTCAAAAATCAAATCATAAAAAATTTAATGGGCAAAAGTTACATCGCAAATAATGAAGTGAAGCATTGGTTTATTTTCAGTTGGGAAATAGCATAAAACATATGTTGTTTATTTTTTTTGAAATTTTTTTCCATTTAAAGCATGAAAATATCAAATGTTACAAAGCCTAAGGCTCAGTTGGCTAAATAACCTTTTTCATACACATACAAAAGAACCAAATTTTTAATCATGTTGAAAGAGCCCATCATTCCCCAATATCGAACATATCTCTTGGTAGTATCAGATCAAAGAGTCGATGGTGAGAAAAAGAATTTGCAGAAATCTATATCCAGCCTGATCTGGTCAAGCCGTGGAGAACCAAAGCAGGATCAAGGCAGAGGCGGCTGTTGGTTGATTCGATCGGAGACTAGAGATGTGATTCCTTACCAAACAATCAATATCTCTATTAATGGTTGGAATGGGTTTGAAGGAGTTGCGATGTAGTCGGCTATTACGTTCAAGCCAGATCAGGTACATAGTGGCTTGCCAAGCAATCAACAAGAGCTTTCAAGATGGTGTGGGAGGGTGGTAACATCTTAATTGTTGTATGAGCATGTCCCAATTTTGCTGCGGAACGGGGCAACATCTCCTTGTAGTTTCCTTCCAGATTTCCCAGCTATAATCGCAATCGAAGAACAGATGGTTCCTCGATTCAAATCCATGGTTACAGAGAAGGCAATTTGTAGCAGTCTGGAGTCCCCATATGGCAAGCCGATCTCTAGTTGGGTTCCTATCCAGAATCGTAAGCCAAGTGAAGGTTTTGTGCTTTGGGATTCCTCCAGAGAACCAAATCTCTCGAGACCAGGATAAAAGAGGTTTATGACTCTTTATCATATTGTACACTTCACTTGTAGAGTAGGATGCTCTCTTCGTATCATTTGGCCACCATTCATAAACGTCTTCACTTTGTGTTATAGTAATTGAAGAGAGAGCTGTGTGGATTCTGGTTGTGCTTTTGATCTTGCAGGAGGTAAAACCCAGCCTTCACTTTCCCAAAGCTCCGTCAAAGTAGAGTCATGGGGAATGCCCATGGAACCTGAGCCTTCGCCAGTTATGACCTGCCTGATGTTACCTAAAGAAGACCAGTTGCTGGACCAGAAGTAGCATCTTTCACCATTGCCCACCCTCATTCTGATCCACCGGTTTCCTTTTCGTGTTTATGACCCAGAAGTTGTTAAGATTTCCCTCTAAGACCTCAGTGATGTACCAATTTCTCCATATAGACCGAGGAAGAAAGAACAACATCCAGATTAGCTTTATAGCGCAGGCTGAGTTCCAAGCAGTTAAGTTCTTTATTCCTAAACCTCCTTCCTCCTTACTATAAGATAATGTATCCCATGCAACCTTTGCTGAAGATTGACCCTCTGTTTTCCCCTTCCATAGGAATCTAGAGCACAAAGAGTCAATTTCAGAGAGGCAACCCTTTGGCAAAATAAAAGAGCTAGTCCAAAAATTAGTGATCCCTGAGATGACAGTACTAATAAGCAAGAGCCTTCCAGGAAAGGAAAGAGATCTGACCGTCCATGAGTGTAGCTTAGATTTGATTGACTGAATAAGAGGAGCACATTGGAGGAGAGTAATCTTTTTCGTGCATAGTGGAACACCCAAATATCGGATTGGCAGGGTAGCAGGAACTAGGTTAGTTGTTATTGTGATCAGGTCAACCTCATCTTGCCTTAGAACAGCTGTGAATATACTCGTCTTCTGTATGCTTATTGCCAGCCCTGACCTTTCTTCAAAGTCTTTTAGAACTTTTAGAACACTAGTAACCGAACCAACTGTGCCATCAGTAAAAATCAATAGGTCTTCTGCAAAGCACAAGTGAGTTAGTCTTGTTCTGAGGCACTTATGGTGATATTTGAAGTTTCTTTCCATAGCTGCTTTGTTAAGTGCCAGAGACAAACAATTCATAGTTAGGACAAAGAGATAGGGAGATAGTGAATCTCCTTGTCTAAGCCCCTTTTATCCTCTGAAGTATCCATAGATAGATCCATTGAAAGCCACTGAGTAGAAGGGTGTACAGATGCAAGCTTCCAACCAGCGTAGGAATATCTCTGGAATTTGTAGGCTCCTTAGACATTGAAAAAGAAACTCCCATCTGATGGAGTCAAAAGCTTTAGCAATGTCCACCTTGATAGTAATACGCTTAGGACCACCTCTCTTATGATACCCTTGTAGAATATCAGAGGTTAGAAGTGTGTTTTCAATTAGGAGCCTTCCTTTGATAAAGGCTGTCTGGTTAGGAAGGATTACATGTGGGAGAATGGACTTGAGTCTTCTAACAAGGGCCTTTGAAATGATTTTGTAGGAAGTATTACAACAAGAAATCGGCATGAACTCATATATTGAAGAAGCACATGGTTTCTTTGGAACTAGAGCTAAAATTGTAGCATATGTTGTTTCCCTCGCGGAATAACTAGGTTTTATTCAATATTTTATTTTTAAAACTGTTTTATCAATATTTATGTACTCATTATTTTCAATTATGTTATAGTTTGGTTTATTAATAAACGGCTAGTTTTTAAGTCATTTTTTCTGTATATATTTTATTTTGGAGAAATTTTAGTCAACTTGAGCTCTTCGTATTACTTTTTAAAATATCTAAAATAATGCTTCATTGTAAATGCAAGACTATTTTTGAGTATTTCTTTAATATATTTTTTTTATATCCTAAATTGAAAAACTTACTCCTTGTCATTTGATGCTCTCTATTTTGATTCTAGTTCATTTGATTTATGTCATTTTATTTTCATAACACTATTTTTTTTTATCTATATTGTTATTGTTTTCATGTGATGTAATAAACATTAGTATACCATTTTGAAACTGACGTTTATCTTGAGTGAGACATTGACATACGATAGATAAAAAATCCTAAATTTATCTTGAGTGAGACATTGATATAGAATAGATAAAAAATCCTAAAGTTTATTCTCAAAATCAACGGATTACTGTAAATTATCCTTGCAATTTTTGCTCATGCAAAATCTATATGAAAAATCCGTAAATCAAATCATAAGACACTTGGTTGGCAAAGTTACATCTCAGAACAAAAAAAAAGCCTTTAAACGGCGATATCTCTCCCAACAACAAAACCCTAGAGCGGCCGCCATCTTTTCCGATCTCCCTCTCTGGTCGTCAGTTTTTTCTCACCGCCACAGTGAGAGGGATCCTTTCATGCTCGTTGTCTACGGATCCTCTTCGATTTGATTTTCTCCTGCAGATTTGCAATAGATTTGACCTCTAAGGTTCGTGGAAGGCTTGTCGATGTTGGAAGCTTGGGGTTCGGGTTCAGAGCTTTGTCCTTCGGCGAGTCTCTCTTCTCTCCTGTTTCAACTACTTGAGGCGGTGGTCCGATTTAGGTACGAGTTATAAGTTTTGAGTTCCTCGACTCGTTAAGGTCTAAGCTTCTCCTGTGCTTCTGCTTCTCTCTCAAACCTATGTAGCAATCGTCATGTATATGCCTCGGTGGCTAGGGATTAGGTGGTGCCTCCGATAAAGCTTTTGAGGATGAGCTTTTCCGGTTGCTTCGTGCCTTATCTCCCTTTCACTCCTTGGTACTAGTTTGGATTGGTGTATCTCCTATGGTATGCTCATCCTTAACCAGTTGCAGTCTCAGTCTTCTCTTCTCTGTGCTAGTCGAAGTTTCGTTGTTGTTTTCCCTGTTTATGTGTTGCATTGTTGATCGGTTCAGTCGCTAGGACCTTGCTCTGTTATTTCTTTTGGTTATCGGTCTCTATAGGTTCCCTTCTGTCACCTCTTAGATGCTTCTCTTCTCCTCTATGCATCTTGGAATGGCAGTCTGTGGTTTGAGGGTGCTCGGAGCTACGGTTTCCCTGGTTTGGACTTGTTTCTCTCCCCCTTCCTGGCTTGCTGCGACTTAATGTTCTGGTGGACTCCTCTTCCTTTCATCAATTTGATGGCTCTACAATGATCGAGTTATTGGTGTACGCTTAGTTATTGCATCCAGTGATGTGTAGGTGTAGTAAGGTTTCTATTGGGATCAGTCCTCGGTCTGCATTGTGATATCTCCATTTCTTTTGGATGCAGCTATGGTTGATGTCGTCTCCAGGCCTTGGTTTCGCCTTCTTCTAGCTGGTTGTTGATGCTTTTTCTATGTCACTAAGTGAGTTTCAAGCATCGGCTCCTTATCTTGAGTTTAGTCTTTTGGGTTTGTGGTATGTTTTGGTGTTGCTTCTTTCCAGCTTGGAGGTGGATTTGGTCTCTTGATGTGTATGTGTTTTGCTTGTCAATTGCAAGCGGAGGAAGTGTTTGAGCTCTTTTGTTAGCCTTCTAAGTAGATTGGATGGTCTCTTGTCATGTTGTGATCTCTGATCTTTTAAGAGAGTTTTGAATCGGCAATTCTCTTCCTATGTCGTCGTTCGTGAATTGGTTGCTCACGACATTTGCTTGAACTTGTTGAAAGTTCGAAGTCATTGAATAGAAGTATATACTTTTCGTATCTTTTCTTATTGATTGATTTACCAATATTGTTATTCTTATGTAATAATTTTCTATGTTGTAACACTTTCACTTACACAAATTTAAATAGAAAGTTTTTTTCAAAAAAAAAAAAAAAATTACATCTCAAATGTTTTAACCCTAGATAGACACGTATATGTACACGTGTGGTTCATATGTGCATCGTTATCTCCTCATGAGACTAACGATTGGTTTCTTTAAAATTGGGTTTATATGGACCTCGAATTATCTCTGTATTGGCCATTGGGCTTTTTATCAATATAATATTTGACGTAAAAAAACAAAAAACATCTCAAATCATAAAGTGAAACACTATTTTTTTTCTTTTCCACTAAGTTTATGGCAGACATGAAACTATTGTTGTTTGCCTCGCTAAATAATTAGGTTTTTTTTGTCAAAAGGCTTTCTATTTATCAATAAACGTGGCCTATTAAATGAGGTCCATCTTGGCTAATTGATCAGCTTTTTGAGTTGCAAATCGGGAAATATAGTTGAAGTGAGCAAAATTAAACGCTTGAGCACCTACTTGAATGTCTTCTAAAGTTCCATGGATCTCTGATATCGAAGATCCGCAATTGATGGTTCGAATCAGTTGCTATGAATCGGAATTGAAGATCACCAATTTATACTGCAAATCTGACGCATAAAGGATTGGTAGTCTCATCGCTAATGCTTCGACTGCTACAGCAGAGGAAACATAAATATCTGATCCGGAGTGTTCTAATATGGGAGAAGAGATTGACGCAAAGGTCCATCCAAAACCAGCCATGCCCGAATTGGCCATCCAAGCCGCATCGGTGGAGCAATTGATAAATCCGACCATCGGAAATCGAGGATTTTGTAGTTGGATCGATTGTGTTGCTGTAGTCAGAGGAGTAGTAGTCGTTTGAGCAGAGAGACATTCCCGAGCATCCTTAAAAGCTTTGTAGATGGTTTCTTCCACCGTCAAGACTCTATTGCTAAAGATTTTTTGGTTTCTGGAGATCCGCAAGGCCTAGTAGATCCATGGGGAGAGGGCTCCTTTGTCGAGTCCAAGTGGTGGCAGAGAGAAGAGCTTCTTCACACTCTCAAGCCCCTCTGCTACGTTTGTGATTTGAGAGGTAGCGACTATCTCTGCACTTGCTTTATGTCATTCTTCTTTTTCAAACAGACAGTAGAACAGAAGATGAAAGATTGATTCCGAATCATTACACCAGCAACATTTTATAGTAGAGACCGCATTCCGCACTATCAATTTCTCTCTAACCGGTAAAGCACCATGTAGAGCCTTCTACATGAATAGCTTAACCTTCAGTGAAGAGTTCAGTTTCCAAACCTGACTATTCCAATCCTGCCTTACCGGGTTAGTTCTTTGATAGCTTTCTCCTACTTCTGAAGCTACTATGTAACCAGACTTTGTAGAGTATTCATCGGAAAGATTCTTTAGCCACACTCTTTTGTCTTTTGCACCTAGTAGACTAGGTTTTAGTTTAAGAATCTTATTCTTATGATGCGGTAAGATGTGATCAATTTGTTCCATATTCCAGGAGGCCGAATTTGGGAGTAGCAGATCACATACCTTGCAGATGTTCTAGTATTGGTCCCATGGGTTGAGCTCTTTGCAATGGAGAAAACCAAGCATCACTCCACATGTTTATCTCTTTTCCATCTCCAATAGCCCAACCAAGTTGTAATTTTGATAAGTCTCTCCCAATAATCAAGCTTTTCCAGCCATGTGATGCAGCTGTTGGGGCTGAACACTCTAGAAAAAGAGCGTCCCCACAATATTTTCCAAGTAAGATTCTAGACAGGAGACTGCTTGGGGACTTTAGCAATCTCTAGCTTAGCTTAGCAAGTAAGGCATCGTTGTAGTTGTTGATATCTTTGAAGCCTAAACCTCCCAACCATTTAGGTTTTGCTATTTTATCCCAAGCCACCCAACTGATTTTCTTCTTTTCAGGGGAGGAGTCCCACCAAATCGGGTCAAGGGAGATTGTATTCTTTTGCATAAAGATTGAGGCAGCTTGAAGCATGTCATAGCATAGGTCGGCATAGAGGACAACACGCTCTTGAGTAGCACCATTTTCCCAGCACCAGAGAGAAACGTGGGGACCAATTTGTTGGCTTCTTTTTGATTTTGTCAACAATGGACGAGAAGAGATCCCTTTTACTTTTACCAAAATGTTCAAGTAAGCCTAAATACTTTCCTACTCCTCCTTCATTGTTGATTTGTAGAATCTGCATCATTCTAGCTTTAATTCTGTAGGATTCTTGCGAGAGAAAGAGATAGATGATTTTTTATATTTGATCAGTTGGCCAGATACTGCTTCATATTTGGATAGGATCCTCTTGAGTTCTTGGCAGCTTTTAACATTAGCTTTGTAGAAAAACATAGTATCATTTGTAAATAATAAGTGATTAACTCTAGGACAGCCTTAAGCCACTTTGATTCTAGATAGTGTTCCTTTTTCTTGAACTATATGACACAACCATGATAGAACCTCTCCACAGAGGATGAATAAGTAGGGAGAGAGAGTATCTCCCTGTCTTATGCCTCTCATAGGTTTAAGCCACCCTCTAGGAGATCCATTGACCAAGAAAGAGAATGACATTGTAGTTACACATTGCATTATCTAGCTCACCCAAATGGCATGAAATCCAAGCTTTAGGAGAACACTTTGAATAAAACTCCATTCAAGTCGATCATAAGCCTTGCTCATATCAGTTTTCACCGCCATGGAGCATCTTTCTTTAGCCTTGGAGTTCTTAAGAAAGTGTAATACTTCATAAGTTATTAGAACATTATCAGATGTAGCTCTCTTAGGTATAAATGCAAATTGATTTTCCGAGATGATTCCTTCCAATAGTGGTTGCATTCTTCTAGCTAGAAACTTTGAGATCACCTTGTAATAGACATTGCATAATGCAATAGGCCTGTAGTCAGCCACCTTCTTAGGCCCAATGATCTTAGGAATCAACCCAATATGAGTCTCATTAATCGTTTTAGGCATTCTTCCAGATTTGAAAAACTCTTTAACCTCTGTGATCATATCTTTCCCCACCACTTCCCAATTGAACTAGAAAAAACAGGCTGAAAACCCATCAGGTCTTGGAGCTTTGTCAGGATGAATGGAGAACATTGCTTGCTTTATCTCCTCTTTAGAAGGTTCCTTGATAAAATCCTGATTCATTTCCTCTGATATTACAGGTTTGATGGCCGTATCAATCACCTCCTAGACATCTAAAGCTTGGAGATTCTATGAGGTAAACAGTTGTTTGAAGTAGTTGGTTATAACTCTAGCAATTTTATCCTCTTCAAAAACTTCTTGCCTTACATCATTGTCTATCACTAAAATTTTATTTCTAGCAACTCTGGCTTTTGCTGAAGCATGAAAGTATCATGTATTTCTGTCCCCAAGGTTTAGCCATAGCTGACTACTACGTTGTTTCCAATAACTCTCTTCTGCTTTATAGGTCAGTTGTAGTGACTCATTAGCTTTATGTATCCTCTCATTAGTTTTAGCAGTATCCACCATAGCATCTTCAAGATCTTGTTTCAGCTTTTCAATAAGCTCTTGACTATTTCTTTGTTGCTGCTTATTCTACAGGATGATGGCTTGTCTGCATTGATCTATCTACTGTTTAAAAGTGAGTGTTGTGCCTTCCACTTTAGCAAGAAGAGCCTTCACATCTTCATTGGTTTTCAACCGTCTATCATATCTAAATAAGCATATTCCCTTTTTCGTTTAGGTTCCAGGAAAGTTAAGATTGGTCTATGATTTGATGCTTCAAACCTCAGGTATTCACATCTTCCTGTAGGAAACATTTCAGCCCAAGCACTATTTGAGATAGCTCTGTCCAGTCTGCTCTTAATGTTATGATCCTTGTTCTTCTCCAGGACAAATAGTAGTCTGAATGTTGCAGATCATATAAATCCCCTTCAGAGAAGAAGGTCCTAAAATCACCAAAGGAGCTTTCTAGCTTAGCGGAGCTTCCCTCCTTTTTAGAATTTTCTAAGATATCATTGAAATCTCCTGACTGGAACCAAGGTGCATCTCTCATTAAAGCCAAACCAATCAGGTGATCCCACATACCTTTCCTCAATGTTTTATCAGGATGTCCATATACAAAAGTTGAATAGAAGGCTTTCCCTTCATATATTATTTGAGAGTCAAAGTAATTTTTCACATGATGTCAGGACTGTTAGGTTGATCTTTGTTTTCTACAACAGTAGTAATCCTCCACCTCCATGACCATGTGGGGAAACTATAGCATGCTGATCAAAGTCTAACTCTTTAACTTTTTGCAGGACAACTTCATCAGGGTTTTTGGTCTCAAAGAGAAAAAAGATATCAAGATCGGCTCAAAGTTTAATCTCTTGGAGACGACGAACTGTCTTGGGATTCCTTAATTCTTGACAGCTCCAGCAGGCTATCTTTAAGGAAGAGGAGAAGACGAATTCTTAAAATCCGCCTGCTTCTTTGGCTTTGGCATTATTTTAGGGGCTTTCCTTGGGATCCCACTCCTTACTACTTCATTAGGTTCAGCTTTCTCATTCCTTTTGATAGCTTCTTGATACATTTCTATGTGTCTATTTGATTTAGTCAACCTTTCTCTTCTTTGTCCTTGTGCCTGCCAGAAGTAAAGGTCCCCCTGAGGCTCTACCAGGAGGTCTCCCAAGTTTCCTCTTAGCAGCTTTGGGAGGTTGGTCTGTCCTTACACCAGATTGAGCTTGATTTAGATCAGTAGATGGGCCTAATTTTTTTTTTTGCTGGGATTCTTTGAGTAGATCTAGTAAGCTGAGGTTCCAGGATAGAGAGAGCCAATGAATTCCTAACCATCAGGGTCGTAGTTTCCTCCACTTGCCCTTCTTCCTCTGCAAGTTTGAATCTTTCCTTACGTGCATCACTCTCTAAAGAATCAACACACTTAGAGTATTGAACCATAACAATCCTTACTTCTCCCATAACCACCTGTATATCCACTCTAGGGACATGTTCTGGTGGAATAGCTTGTGGATTTACCCGTTCAAGTGGGGGCCTTTTATCTCTGGATGATGCAGATTTTTACTGTGAGAAATGAAGAGCTTGAGGTAACTTTCTTCTCCTCTTCTCAATCCAAATAGGTTGTTGCACATATCTCTCATTCCTCCTTTGAATCTGGTAGGAATCTCTTGTAAAAGCAGAGTTCAGGGATCTTGACACATATGGATTATGTGAGTATATGCAACTGTAATCATTGCTTGGTTGCTCCTGATTCTTTGGTCTATATCCCTCTTTACTCCTTGTGTAAGAAGAGGCAGTAGCTTCAGGTTTCTCCTTTGAGAATCTGGGTGGATTATGGCCACCATGGTATCCTGGATCATTTGTCTCCTTGTATCAAGAAGGAACACGAAGCCGAGGTTTGTACTCTTTCTGCTAATGCTCATTTTTCTTGTGAGAGATTTTTTCCCCTGACTCTAGGCAATCTTTGTTGTCATGATCTAGCATGAGACATATAGAGAGCAATGTCTTTCTAGCCTCTCATATACGAACTCCGCCACCACTTCATTACCAGTATAGAATTCCAAAGTAGAGGAGGTTATCAGCAGTTTAAGACCATCAATCAAGACTCTCATTCTGGCCGCATAAGTTGTAATTTCCGAGGACTCAAAGTGTCCTATGTTTAAAGCCAGGCTCAGCAGCATGACCTTGGACCACATGTGGCTTGGGACACCATGAACCTTAATCCAAAAAGGGATTTGAGAGGGGAAGGAAGTAGCCACTATGGGCTCCCATCTCTGCAGAATAACCATCTAGTGTGCAAAATGCTAAGGTCTATTATCCAACACCATTTGTAGATCCTCCTTTGAAGCAAATTGATACTGAAATCTCCCTTGTCCCAGGTCAGCACCCACATGCCGAGAGAAGACCTTCCAATGGTCAGCTAAAGAAGGTTTGAGAGCCCACATCTTCTGGATTTTTGGATTGGTAATCCGCTCTACCAACATTAGGTTTGAAACGACCCGATCCAAAAATTTAAAAAAATTTCCTTCAGATTATGATCATCACCAATCATAATCCTCAACTAGGCCAACACAAGCAACGCGGAAACAATTAAAATCAACAATATCAACCAAATCAATAAATCTAATACTTTATTAATTCCCTAAACCGTTCAGTTCAATAAGAACAATATTCAATTCAATCAATTCCAGAATAATCCAATGACAACAATTTCAGAATCTACTAGCAACCTAGCAATTCTAACGCTACAACCACTCAGATAAGACACAAGAACATCTCCTCTTCCCGGCCATGATTCCACGATCACATTTTCTCTTTACCTGCAACACATGGCAAAAAAAGTTGCGTGAGTATTATCTCAAATACTCAGCAACGCGGTCATCCCGTCTACAGGCTATTTATACACAAGCATAAATAATACATACAATACCAGGATGAGCATACACAAGCATTCACGAAACAATCAAACACGAACCAATCCAGGAACTCTGTGTCGATCGACACAGCACAATGGTGTCGATCGACATGATGTGTGTCGATCGACACGACATCGCAGAACCCAGAAACAAGCCTATCCTCTCATGACTCGAATCCGTCGTGATTCATCGAGTCTCCTGCACAATTTCATTCACAAAACACACCAAATCCACCAAACAATCGCATTCTACTCATTCCTTACACTTATGTAAGCCTACAGTCATGCACTCACCTCGATTCAGGAAGAAAAAAAATGAGGTTTCATGAAGAACGCGATGAACACATCCTCCAATCCAGAAATCCCCAACAAATCGAGCAGAACACGAACCCCTCACACCAAAATCAAGCCTCCAATGCCCAAGAACAAACAGGAATCTCCCCCAACACTCAAGAACACCAAATCTCTGTTTTTCTCTCTAGTTTCTGCCAAAACCCGACCAGAAACACGGCTGAAGGCTTTTATACTCCAACCCTACGGTTTCCTTAACCAGTCCGCTAAACCGAACAATTGGAACCAAACCGGTCGGTCCAATTTCAACTCGTGTCGATCAACACAGCACCAAGAATCTGACTCCTCACAAGTCCAAACACCCGTGTCGATCGACATACACACCTCTGTCGATCGACACACCCAACCAAAATCCACTTTTTGGTTCACGGGCATTACAATTCTCCCCCACTAACACGGATTCGACCTCGAATCACGCGACCAGATTCACCCGGAAACATCAACGATGCAACGCCCCCTGATCCGGATTAGGGCTGCCTGATTGATCGCCCAACAATCAAACAAGAGCATGCGCGACCAACCGTTGACCCCGAATTGGACCAAATGATCGCACAACAATCAAACAAGAACATGTACGACCAACGGTGCTACATATGTTACCAGGGTTATCCGAACCGAGGTTCCAGACACAAGTAAAAACACTAGACTCGATTTCCACATCCACTCTCCTGACCCTCGGTCAGCACCACTCGAGATCACACCTGATCCCCGAGCTCTACTAGGCTCATACTAGCCACATTGCACCGTCTCACCACGGCTGCAATCCTGACCCCACCCGGTCAGCACCACCTGAGATCCACTCCCGATCCCTGAAGTTCATCCAGTCTCATACTCACGACCACGCTCAGACGCTACTGCTCATAACTCATACTCATAACTCATATACATGTACACCACACCCACTCGCAGGATCGTCACCCCTTGAGCTACGTGTGTAGGGAACCCACTCGTCCCCCGAAGAGAACCACCATCCCTCAAAGTATATGTAGGGAACCCACCGTCCCCTAAAGAGAACCACTAACTCTCGAGTATATGCAGGGAACCCACCCGTCCCCTGGAGAGAACCACCATCCCTCAAGTATGCAGGAAACCCACCCGTCCCTTGGAGCAATACTCTGAACGCGCATCATAAGCACCTGTCAACCGGATTCACCTCCGTGGCTCCATCATGACATCCTCCACCCGGAATATCATCACATCCATGACCCCCACTAGGTCATCCGAAACAACCCCCAATAGGTGTTTCCACTAGAGTCCCTGGAATAGACAAGTTCTAACCACCATAAAACCTCTATTCCAGACTCTCCCTAGGAATAAACAAGTTCTAACTCGCATAGAGCTTCCATTTCTAGCCACTCCTAGAACATGACCAAGCTCATTTCTAGTCACTCCTAGAACATGAACAAGCTCTAAGACTCATCGAACTTCCATTCCTAGCCATCACATGACCCCACCAGTCATAAAGTATAAGAACTCACATCTTATAACACATTTAATAAGGAACAACTCATCTTATTAAATCTCAAAATGTATAATCGTTACAACAATGCCAAACAAAAATACATACAACTCATAGCCACACGCTAAAAACAGACTCTAAAAACCAGAAAAGAAACTCAAGCCACCGCTTGCTTCTCAAACCACTTCGAGAACTTCTTCTTCATCGACGCTTCTGGTTCCCAAGTCTCCTCCTCAATACCGTCACAGTCCCACATGACTCTCACCAACGGTATACTCTTCCGACGCAGCACCTTGACCCTCCTCTCGAGAATCCTCACAAGTCTCACCGCCAACATCATGTTGGGCTGAAGATCCTCCAGAATCCTAGCCAACACCTCCTCATACTCATGCAGACACTTCCGCATTATAAAAATATGGAAGACTTTGTGAAAAGCCTTCATACTCTGAGGTAACTCCAACCGATAAGCTACCGGCCTGACCCGCTCCACCACCATGAACGGACCCATAAACCTCGGACTCAGCTTATTCTCTAAAATGGATCTGTTAGGACCCCTCAATATCGCTACCTTGAGATACACCAGATCTCCCAGCTCAAACTCCAGCTCCTTCCCCCTCCTATCGGCGTAACTCTCCAGCTCTCATGTTCAGCCTCAAGACACGGATCTTCTCCGTCGTCCCCTGAACAAAGTTTGCACCAAACATACTCCTCTTCCCCACTTGAATCCAGCATAATGGTGTCCTACACGGCCTCCCATACAGAACCTCATATGGGGCCATCCCGATACTCGCCTGGTAACTGTTGTTATACGCAAACTCAACCAGGTTCAGATGATCCGCCCAATGACCACCATAATCCAGCACACACATCCTCAACAGATCCTCTAATGTCTGAATCATCCTCTCTGACTGCCCATCTATCTGAGGATGATACGATGTGCTCATATGCACCTTAGTGCCCATCTCAGCCTGAAACGCCCTCCAGAACTCTGAGGTAAATCTCGGATCCCTGTCAGACACAATACTCGCTGGCACCATATGCAGCCTCATTATCTCCCGCACATACTTCCTAACCAAAACTACCGCTCCATCGGTCTTCTTGATGGCTAGAAAATGAGCTGACTTGATCAGACGATCCACAATCACCCAAATCGCATCATAAGTCCGTGACACCGGCAACCCTGTCACGAAATTCATGGTAATCATATCCCACTTTCACTCCAGGATAGGTAAACTCTGCAACATACCACTCGGAACCTGATGCTCAACCTTCACAACCTGACACACGTTGCACGCTGCAACCTAGTTAGCTATATCCCTCTTCATCCCGACCCAGTGATAATACCGCTTTAGGTCACGATACATCTTGGTCGCTCCCGGATGAATAGATAACATGATCGAATGAGCCTCCCTCAGGATCTCCTGCCTCAGATCCTCATCCTTGGGTACATAAAACCGCCCGTTCACTAGTATCATCCCACTCGCTGAGACCACATACTCTGAACCAGCCGCCTTAGAAGCATCAATCAATCCCTGATCCTTCTTCTGAGCAACTCGAATCCTGCTCAACAAATCTGCATGGTTAGCTGCCTCTAACCCCAACGGCTCCTGTGAGATCACACACAACCTCAAGGTACTGATCTCGCTCACCAGAGCCTCCATATCCCGCTCCTGATCTGAAGCAACCCTCTTCCGACTCAACGCATCTACCACCAGATTAGCCTTACCCGGATGGTACCCAATCTTCAGGTCATAGTCTGCAACTAACTCAATCTAGCGCCTCTGTCTCTGGTTCAGCTCTGGTTGAGTGAAGAAATACTTCAGACTCTTGTGATCTGTGAATACCTGCACCTTCCCGCCATATAAATAAGACCTCCAAATCTTAAGAGCAAATATCACCGCAGGCAACTCCAAATCGTGGGTAGGGTAGTTGCACTCGTGCTTCGTCAACTGCCTCGAAGCATATGCAATAACCTTTCCCTGCTGCATCAGTACACATCCCAGACCAACTCCCGAAGCATCTTTATACACCACGTAAGGCTCCCTCGGCTTGGGTAACGCTAAAATCGGTGTACTAGTCAACATCTCCTTCAACTTCCCGAAACTCTCCTCACAAGCTGAAGACCATACAAAAGGGACATTTTTCCATCTCAACTTCGTCATCGACTGCGCCATACTCGCAAACCCCTTGACGAATCTCCAGTAATAACCCGCCAACCCAAGAAAACTCCTGATCTCGGTGGCACTTCTCGGTCTAGGTCAACCTCTGATAGCCTCAGTCTTAGCCGGATCTACAGAAACTCCCTCTGCAGACACAACGTGGCCAAGAAAGCTCATCTCTCGCTGCCAGAAACTGCACTTACTCAACTTCGCATACAGCTTCTGCTCCCGCAGCTTCTCCAGAACTAACCGCAAATGGACCTCGTGCTCCTCCGGACTCCTCGAATACACCAAAATATCATCTATGAAGATGATCACGAACACATCCAGATACTCCTAGAACACTCCGTTCATCAACCGCGTGAATGCTGCTAGCGCATTCGTCAACCCGAACGGTATCATCACAAACTCATAATGTCCGTATCTCGTCCGAAAGGCCGTCTTCCTAACGTTTGCCTCATCAATCGGAATCTGATGGTATCCTGAAGCCAAGTTAATCTTGGAGAACCAAGTAGCCCCTCAAAACTGATCCAACAACTCATCAATGCGTGGCAGACGATACCTGTTCTTCATAGTGACTCGGTTAAGTCCCCGGTAATCGATGAATAATCGGAAACTCCCATCCTTCTTCTTCACAAACAACACCGGTGCTCCCCACGGTGAAACACTAGGCCGGATGAACCTCTTTCCCAATAGATCATCCAGCTGCTTCTTTAGCTCTGCCATCTCTGCTGGAGTCATACGGTAAGGCGCCTTGGATATCGGAGCCGTCCCCGGTTCCAACTCAATTGTAAATGGATCTGACCATGACGGTGGCAATCCCAACAACGACTGAAACACAATCCGAATATCTCCAACTGCAACCTCTCCAACAGTCTCCGGCATCACTATCGTCACCAGATACGCCTCACAGCCCTTCTCAATAAACTGCTCGGCCTGTATCGCTGAAATCACGAGACTCCCGGAAGTCGGTCTCACCTCCTGATACACCAACCTCCCCGACTCTCGCTCGAACACCACACGTCCTTGATTACAATCCAGGTGAACCCTATACCGATCCAACCAATCTATACCCAGGATGACATCGTACAACTCCACCGGACTAATGACCAGATCTGCTGGCATCAACTCCCCCGCCACCAGAACATCCACACCACGAGTCCGCTTGAAAGTAGCCAACATCCTACCACCAGCAACCTTAACTACTCCCGGCTGCTCTCCGGAATCGCTCCGCATACTCTGCAGTAATGAAGCTATTCATAGCTCCCTAATCAAACAACACGTGGGACTCACAACCGCCCACAACTAAGGTCCCTGCACAAATCCCATATGCTTTAAGACCCGACGTTCTAGCACAGACACACACAATTTCCAAACAGACTAAATTCAATCACCAAAAGAATTTAAAAAGAACAAGTCTGAAATTATACATGTGATCGGTCTGGCCCTCGAACCGCTCGCCTCTGCCGACGTGAAAACCTGCGGCATTGCTGCAATCTGAGCCAAAGGCTGGACCGCCAATGGCTGCACTGCCGCCAGCGCCATCTGCTGTAGCTTAGGACACCTGGGCTTGATATGCCGTGGCTCCCTGCAGTGATAGCACACCTGAACTGCCTGGTCCTCCCTCCTCTTCGGACATTCCACCACCTTTTGGCCCATACCACCACACCCGTAGCATCCTAAACCACCCTGACTGCCCTGACTGGCTCCTGAAGTGCTCTCCCACTTCCTCTTCTGATCCTGAGCAGGCTTGCCGCCCCTGCTCGAACCCGTCTACTACTGAGATCTCCTCTGCTGCTGCTGCTACACCGGTGGACTAACCACCACAACCTGCTCTCTGAGGTCCTCCTCAATCGCCACAGCAGTCTCAACCAGCCCCGTCCTCTTGGCAAACTTACTTGCCCTGCAGCAAGTCCTCAACTCAGCTCGAAGTCCCCCAAGGAACCTCCTCACCTGGGCCTGCTCGCCCTCCATGCTTCTACCACCATGCACTAGGAGTCGACTGAACTCCAAATCGACCTCCCTCACAGTCCGATCTCCCTGAGCCAGGTTCAGAAACCTCGACTCCATCCGATCCATCGCCTCCTGCAGAAAATACTTGGCATTAAACTCAGCCAAGAAATCCTCCCAGACCATCTCGGCCTGTACCCTCCTGGCCTCAACACCCCTCCACCAAAGATGTGCGTCACTATCTAGATAGTGAACTGCCAGATCAACCCGGTATCCCTCTGGACACCTGATTGAGTGAAAGTTACGCTCCAGCCTCCGCCGCCACTCATCGGTTTCCTCAGGCTTGGCACCACCGAAAAAAACTCGGTGCCAATCCTCTGCATCTGCTCCATCATCCTCAGGTAGGATGGAAGGTCCTCCGCAACCGCCACACCCGGCTGCCCACCAGCCACTCCCGGCTGAACCCCAGCCACTACTGGCTGCACACCAGCCCCACCTGGCTGAACTCCCGGAGCCTGACCCGGAGCCGGCACCCCACCTGGTAACCGCTCCAGAATCAACTGTAGCAAATCCGCCAAGCGATCATCTCGGTGCTGGGCTGCACCTGCGGCAAGACCCCCACCCGAGGCCCCCTGCACCACCAGCTACCTCGGGACCCATACCAGTCCCACCAGCCCTCACACTGGCACTCATAGCAGTCTCACCCACAGACCCCTCCTGAAACGCCTGCGAGTCCGCCACCTGTTCCTGCGTGGTCTCCTCGGCCACACTCGTGGCATCTGACTCACTCACAAGTCCTCGCCCGCGCCCACCACGACCACCTCGGCCTCCACGGCCCCCACTACCTCTGCCTCTAGCACCCCTAGCCATCACTCTGCAATCACCAGCAGACTACTAAGTACTAGAAAAACAGAAAATCAAATAACGCATACCGTGGAATCTCATTGAAGGCTCGGAAGAGATGATCTAGGACTCCATATCCACACAGCAATCAATCAACTATTCACACATTCCGTCAATCAATCACCCGCCCTAGAACCATAAGGGTTCTGATACCAAAATGAAATGACCCGACCCAAAAATTTAAAAATTTTCCCTTCAGATTATGATCATCTCCGATCATAATCCTCAACTGGGCCAACACAAACAATGCAAAAACAATTAAAATCAACAATAGCAACCAAATCAATAAATCTCATACTTTATTAATTTCCTAAACCGTTTAGTTCAATAAGAAAAATATTCAGTTCAATCAATTCCAGAATAATCCAATGACAACAATTTCAGAATCTACTAGCAACCTAGCAATTCTAATGTTACAACCACTCAGACGAGACACTAGATCATCTCCTCTTCCCGGCAAAAAGAGTTGCGTGAGTATTATCTCAAATACTCAGCAACGCGGTCATCCCGTCTACAGGCTATTTATACACAAGCATAAATAATAGATACAATACCAGGATGAGCATACACAAGCATTCACGAAACAATCAAACACGAATCAATCCAGGAACTCTGTGTCGATCGACACAACCTGTAGGTGTCGATCGACAGACTTCACTGTGTCGATCGACACACCATCATGGTGTCGATCGACATGATGCCTCGTGTCGATCGACACCATGGTGGTGTGTCGATCGACATGACATCGCAAAACCCAAAAACGAGCCTATCCTCTCATGGCTCGAATCCGTCGCAATTCATCGAGTCTCCTGCACAATTTCATTCACAAAACACACCAAATCCACCAAACAATCGTATTTTACCCATTCCTTACACTTATGTAAGCCTACAGTTACGCACTCACCTCGATTCGGGAAGAAAAAGAATGAGGTTTCATGAAGAACGCGAAGTACGCGATGAACACAGCCTCAAATCCGGAAATCCCCAACAAATCGAGCAGAACACGAACCCCTCACACCAAATTCAAGCCTTCAATGCCCAAGAACAAACAGGAATCTCCCCCAACACTCAAGAACACCAAATCTCTGTTTTTCTCTCTAGTTTCTGCCAAAACCCGACCAGAAACACAGCTGGAGTCTTTTATACTCCAACCCTAGGGTTTCCCTAACCAGTCTGCCGAACCGGACAATTGGAACCAAACCAGTCGGTCCAATTTCAACTCGTGTCGATCGACACACACCACCAAGAATCCGACTCCTTACAAGTCCAAACACCTGTGTCGATCGACATACACACCTCTGTCGATCGACACACCCAACCAAAATCCACTTTTTGGTTCACGGGCGTTACAAGGTTATGGTTGTGAACAAGTTCAGATGGGTCAAAATGGGGAACCCTAACCCTTGCAGCTCTTGGAGGTTCTTCAGGTTGGTCTAACCCTTTGCCTTTCTCAGCAGCAGAGAACTTTTGATTCATGGTTTCAAGGTACACTGAGCAACTTTCCACTCTGGTTGAGTACAGTAAAGTAAATTCGTAGAGGGGATTAGTCTAGTTTCGTAGAAGTTAAGTTTACTACACTCTTGGTGAGAAGATAGAAACAATTCTCTAAGAATAGAAGTACAGATTACCACCAGCCTTCCAATTTTTGCTTGCAGAAAGGAAGATCGGAAAAAACTTTCCGATGAAGTTTGTCTAAACCAGGAAAGGAGACTTGGTAAGTAAAAAGTAGATTTTGAAAAACTTACCAAAAGAGGGAAACAACCATCAGGTAAGTTGTAAACATCCCAATTGCCCAACAGTCATGGACCATTCTCGATACTTGGGCGTGGGAGAGAAAACCAAGAAATTGTTAGTATTTTTTTTTCAACCGATCTTAAATAATACTCCATCCGTTTCTAAATATTTTATGTTTTGGAAAAAAAATTTTGTTTTTAAAAGATTGATATTTTACATTTTCTATGCAGTTTTTATTAAGTAATGAAGATGAATTGTGAATTTCAAAACATATTAATTGATTTTATTGAATTACTATTGGTTAAAAATTATAGAAAATTGTTTAGCATAAAAAAATAATACATTTATAGTTAAAATTTAATATGTATTCTTAATCTGTATGAAAACTTTAGAAAATCAATTATTTAGAAACAAAGGGAAAGTAAAATAACCATCCAATATAATCATAAATCAATTGTTTATGATTTGATTTTTGAATCTTTCATTTAGGGTTTATTAAGTACTATTGTCTGCATTATTTCCAAATATGTTGTAGATCTCTTAAAACATAAACTATTGGTTTTTCCGTCTAGTTCTCTTGTATAAAATTTTCTTGATCTTTTTGTCACTTTTTTAAATATTCAAAAATGCTCCCCCATAAATGGAAGACTATTATTTACGTTCTATAGTGCGATGAAAATTTAATTGCTTTATTTTGACCTTCTTTATCATAAAAAAAATATGATATCGTATTATTTTATGCTTTATTTTGCGATGATAACTTATGTAATCATTATTTCTAAATATGCTGTAGATTTTTTTCTAAAACTAAACGATTGGCTTTTCGTCATGTTTTCTCCTGTAATTTTTTTCCCGAAATGTTTTTTTCCAAAATATTTAAAACGTACGTAAATGCAATACTATTTTTCACATTGCCCTAATTTAATTTCTTTATCCTCAGTAAGAAACTAATTTCGTATCATATCATGTTTTCTATTTCAGTTACAATTCATTTGATGCATGTCATTATTTTTATATAACAATGATTTATTATCTATATTACTATGGTGCGTTCGTCATGTAACATACATATATCAACATTCCTTTCCGGAACCTAAGTTAATTTTGAGTGAGACACAAACATATTCTCCATTTTTATTCCCAAAACCAAAAGATTACTATTGATTGTCCTACGAGCTTTTGCTCATTCACACTTTAGATGAAAGATTCAAAAACCAAATCATAAACAATTTGACCGGCAAAGTTACATATCAAATTATGAACTAAAACATTGGTTTCTCATCAATTAGGAGAAATATATATTATTTCACTCGCCATATAACTAGGGTTTATCTGATACTTATGTACTCATTATTTTCTAATATGATATGTTATACTTTGACCTTCCGTAAATGTTCCCCCGTAATTGGAAGACTATTTTTAGGCATGTTTTACTTTGACTTTCCCTATCCTAAGAAAAAACTAATATTGTATCATTTTATGCTCTCTATTGCAATGACAATCAATTGATTCATGTCATTTTCTTTACATAGTTTTTTTTCATCTATATTGCTATAGTATGCACGTTATGTAATATACATCATTATCCGTTATGAACCTAATATTTATTTTAAGCGGGACACTGACATATTATAGATAAATTTATTTAAATTTTTATTACAAAATCAACGAATTTTTTGTACAGTATCTTTGGAACTTATGCTCATTTTTGCTTAACATGAATAGTCCAAAAATCAAATCATAAAAATTTTAATTTGCAAAATAAAATCTCAAAATTATCGGATTCTTTTTAGTTGGGCGCGAAATGAAACATTGTTGTTCCTTCACCAGTTATAGGGTTTATTCAGTACTTATATATTCATTATTTCTTTTGTTAGTTAGATGCTAAATGAAATACATGTTGTTCCACTCACCAAATAATTAGAGTTCATTTAATATTTATGTATTCATTATTTCTGTATATGTTTACAAATTATTTTCTAAAACTAAACGATGGGTTTTTCAGTCTTTAATAAATATTTTCTTTTCAAAATTTTAGTCAAAAACATCTCTTCATGTTAATTTTCAAAAAATTTAATATGTTTTATCGTAAATGCAAGGAAAATTATGGACACTAGACCAATAGCCACGCATACGTGCGGGTTATTCATACGCATACTAATATATTCCTTTGTTAAGTTCGAAACTATTAAATTATATTTTTTGATTACAAATATCAAAGTTGAATATATGTTATTAGTTGAAAGTTTAGGAATGAACATGAGTACTATTGCTTGTTTTACTATAACTTCGATCACATTAGAGACAAGGAGAGATAGGATCTATTCGTTCGTTGAGTATGAACCGAAGAAATATAAAATCAATATGGATGAAAGGAGAGATAGATGCTTAACTGGATCTATTCATGAGCTCCTTCACTTTATTCTAATATTTGGATCTTATTCGCATCAATTGTCTTTCCATCTTCCCGAATGACAATTCCATCCTCTACTCACTTGCGGTGAACATAAATGGAATCCAATCAGATCAAACATAGAGACAGCTTCAGATTCATCTTAATTTTTAGATTGAAGATCAAAATTCGACTAATGCGAGAGAATGTGGCTTTGAGGTTTACCATTGGATCACGAAGACAAAACTGAGCAAGAGAACAAGAAAATGGAGGTCAACATATTGATATTTGTTTTTAAAGCCAAGATTTTCTTTAAGGTAGCTCATTGTAGAGTTGAAACAAGATGATTCAACCCCTAAAGAAAAAGAAAAAGATGAGCTGACATTGTAGTTTCAAATGGTCATAAGCATACACACAACTTCAATCGTTGTAAACGATCACATTGTAAACATCCAATATCTAATGACAAATTTGAAAGTGTTAGGTCTCAAGAAACATAGACTCAACAGAGAATAAAGCTTTTTATTCTCACCTTGCTCTCTTTGAATCTTTCATGTCAACTATAGGACCAATGATCCATTGATTCCACTCCATACATTATCACCATTTGAGTGCTAACTGATATATCATGGTTTTTACCCGTTTTCGACCATGATATAAGTCCTTTTCATAGAGTCTTTTTGGAATTTTTCGAGTTGTTTTGAATCCTTGCAGGTTATTGGACGATTGGAGCTTTATGGGAGCTTTTGGAGTATTTTGGAACATCGAGGATAGAAGAGCCGAAGTTATCAAGTCGGATTCGAGTTTTCAAGGATGTGTCGATCGACATGGACCTGTGTGTCGATCGACACGAGTATATCTGACGAGAAGAGAAGAATTTCCTCTTGGGCCCATGAAGCCCAAAAGTTTCCAGAAAAGCCCAGTCCGAATTTTAGACCTTATATATAGTTTTTACTTAGGTTTATATGTGGACATCTTGTTTTCTATTGAGACTGAGAGAAGGAGATTTGGGGAGCTTCAGACTTTCAGAGATTTCAAAACCCTTTTGTATCTCTAACTCTATCTTTTTAATGCAATTTATTTCATTCATTATGATTTCATCCTTTATGTCTGAGTAGTTTGCTTGTTAGGTTTTGGGAAGTTCTAGGGTTTGATGAGAAATTGATAGAATTGAAACCCTGTTAGGATTTATCTATATGTTCTTCATCTAGATTGATTTAACTCTGATTTTAGGATTGATCAACTGAAATTGGATATCCTAGGTTGCTTTAATAGATGCGAAAGTATTATTAACAACCTGATATAATCTTAGATGAGCAAAATTACCTATTCGCAAAGAAATTTGGTTTAGGAATTTTGTGAGCAATTAAACTTGAACTATAAAGCTTGATTTAATTCTCTAGGTTCGCAAAGAAATTTGGGATTTAGGAATCTAATCATAGATAGTCTCTGCAACGAAAGTTGATTGATTTTACATTCGCGTTTATGTTCTAGAACGGTTCTTAACAAAATTCTACGGTTTAAATATATTTGTGTCGATCGACACAAACCTGTGTGTCGATCGAAACGATCGAATCTCAAATCATCCCTACGAATTACCCAAGGCCTAACCTTTGTCTAAATTGAATTCTAAAATCTTGATAATCATTTATTCGTTTGCCTACTATTTTTATTCATTCACTCATATTTACTTAGCAAAGTTTGAACTCACGAATTGGGTGTGTTATTCGATTCCCTGTGGATTCGACCCCTAAGTACTACATCGATCTCTTAATTTGAGAGAGTAGCTCAGGGCAAATTTGAGCATATCAAATTTTGGCGCCGTTGCCGGGGACTTCGATCTAACCAATCGATTTGTGTTATTAGAACTTAGTCTAAGTTTTTATTTTTGTTTATTTTACTTACTTTTTCTTTTCTTTTTGTTTTGTGTGTTTCAGGTTTATGCATCAGCGCGTTACCAGAAGCAACCAGAACAAAGAGCTACTTGATCTCAATCCTGAGATTTTGAGGTTAGAATGAGCCAACAGAGCAGCGACAAGGACAGCCAATATGAATCCAATGATCCTTATCAGAGGTGACGATGGTTTTCTTCAGGACTCTGAGGGTCGTAGACGTAATGCTCAGGGTCAGAGGTTGGATGAGAATGGGGCTGTGATTTTGGAGGAGCAGCATTCTGTACAGCGTCATGAGCCAGCTGGGCGTGGGCGCACTCTAGGAGAATACAACAGGCCAGACGAATTCTATGCCAACAGGGCAGCGATTCGTCCTCCTGCTTTCCAGAGAAACGATTTCGAGCTAAAGCCTGCCTATTTCTCTCTTGTGGCTCAGCACCCCTTCCACGGTCTATCATCTGAGCATCCCATGGACCACATTGAGAGGTTCGAGGACCTAGCATCTAGCATTAAGGCTAATGGAGTATCTAGTGACTACCTCTACTGCAAGCTGTTCCCATACTCTCTCAGTGGAGAAGCAGCCTACTGGTTGAAGCAGCTGGAGCCTGGATCGTTGACTACTTGGGAGGACACCAAGAATGCCTTCCTCAACAACTTCTTCGATGAGGCAAGGTCTGAGGATTTGAAGAACAAGATCTCTACTTTCAAACAGGGATCGACTGAAGCATTCAAGGATTCTTGGATGCGATTCAAGTCTTACCAGAGAGATTGTTCTCACCACGGGTTTAGTGATGTCCAGCTGTTGGGCATCTTTTTCAGAGGGATTGACTGGAGGTATTAGATGGCCCTCGATTCAGCTAGCAATGGGAACTTCAACACCAGGTATCCGGAAGATGCACTGATTCTCATCGATAACTTGGCTTCCAGCAACAGTACCAAGAATGCAGATTTCGAAAGGAAGAAACTGGGTGGAAACATGGATGGAAGCCAAATTGCTGAGGTAAAGGCTAAGCTGGATTCTGTGCATAACTTTCTCGTCGAGAAGAAGTCAGTTCAGTTTGCTGCAGAGGTAGAGACTTTCGAGCCAGAGGAAAAGGATGTGAACTACATCAGTGGAGGTGGCTTTCAGGGTCAGAGGTTTGGGAATCAACAAGGGTTTCAGAAGAATGACTTTCAGAAGCCATTTCAGAGCAGCAATTACACTAGGAACTATGGTTCATCTTCCTATCAGGCACCTCCTCCTCAGACAGCAGAGAGCAGCGAGATGAAATCCATGCTAGAGCAGATCTTGGAAGGGCAGCAGAAGATGACCGTGAGTTTCAACGGGAAAATGGATGCGATTATCAAGATCTGAATGGGAAATTCGAAGCTCTGAACACCCATGTCAAGAAATTGGATATCCAAGTTGCTCAAACGGCGGAGTCGGTGAAAAGGCAAGAAGAATTCCTACCGGCTAAGACTGAGACGAACCCAAGGTTGCATATCAATGCAATCACTGTGGGGTGTGAGGAAGGAGAAGTCGCAGATTTGGAGACAGTAGAGCTCGTGTCGATCGACACGACAGGGCTGTGTCGATCGACACAAGCCCTGAATTGCGAGTCTAGTTTCACAGAGAGCATCGTGTTGATCGACATAGAAGCCTGTCGATCGACAGAGTGTTACGCAATCGGTGATACATCGGACAGGAAGTCTCCTGTCGATCGACACACTGCTTGTGTCGATCGACACGCTACCCAGGACTGCTTAACTTCGTCCCAAACTTCAGCCAAAGCAGAAGAGAGAGTTTACAAGCCTAAGATACCATATCCTAGGAGGTCTAAGCAAGAGCTGGAGGATGCTAGATGCAAGGCCATCATGGATAAGCTTGTTGTGGAGTTTCCATTGATAGGTGTTGAGAAGCTCTCTCCGGTGGTCAGAAAGTGCTTGCAGAGGATGGCTATCAAGAACTTGAGTTCTGAGCAGTTCTGAGCTATACTTTCCGTAGAAGTATGCGCATTGATTCAAGACATTACTCTGGAGAAACCTGCTCAACCATCATTGAGGAAGCTGACTAAACTAGCAACTCCAGGGAGGTTTGTTGTTCCATGTTTAGTCAATGGTATAGAACTAAAGGACTCTCTCTGTGATACAGGTGCTAATGTAAATATCATGTCTATGGCTATGGCAAAGAAGCTAGGAATTACAGATTTGGAACCTCCAAGGGCATCTCTCAAGTTTGCAGACTCTTCTTCTACAAGTTCGAAAGGTTTCATTCCGGATCTAATGCTTCAAGTGGGAGATTGCCTTGTTCCTACTGACTTTCATGTGATGGAGATGAAGGAGGACAACGATGACCCATTGATTTTTGGGCAAGCCTTCCTTGCCACTGTGGGTGCGATAGTGGACTTCCCAAACCGGCGAATCTCCTTCTCAGAGATCAACAAGAATGTCTTCTACCCTGCAGTTCATGTCAAGGAGAATTCTTGTATGACCGTCAATGATGGAGGACAACAATGCTCAAACCTTGGAGATGACGTGGAGAAGATCCCCAGAGTTCCTCCTTCAACTCCTATCTCCCAGCGATCTGATAGAGTCACCAAACCAGCGAAGTCCAAGTGCAAGAAGACTTCCAAACCCTTCTCCAGGTTCAGAATCATCCTTCCCATGGAGCTAAGGGAGAAAGGAGAGGTAGTAGTTCAAGAGATGTTGCACAACACCATGAAGCTGTTTCCCGGTGTTGTACCTTTCACCAATCCACCAGGAGTCTGCGTCTGACACAGTCGAGCTAATGACTGAAAACAAGCGCTTAGTGGGAGGCAACCCACTGGTAAGTGTAAATTAGTTTGAATTTTTTGTTTTGTTTTACTAACTTTTTATTTTAAGTGTTTCAGATAGCAAAAAAAAAAAAAAAAAAAAAAAAAAAAAAGACGAGGAAACAAACATTAGTGTGTCGATTGACACACCTACTCGTGTCGATCGACATACCCTGCAACAGGTAAGTTCTCGTTCTTTTCAATTGGTGTTTTCTTTTTCTTTTCTGTTCTTTCACCTACTTCAGGCTTGATCCCACTGGGGACAGTGTTAGTTAAGTCTTGGGGAGGGAAACTACTAACGTGTTTCTCTTTGTTTTGGTTTATTTTGAGTCAAATTTTCATTTTTATTGAGTCAAAACAGTTGAAAACTATGACTTTTCTCTTGGTTTAATGGATTGCTCTTTCAGTTGTGTGACCATTTTTCAGGATCGATTTCAGAGTCAGACTAATGGGAAATCCTAAGGCTGACCAGTTTCTAGAAACGTCTGTTACTTCCAGCATAATCCGCAGGGTTCGAGCTAATTATGCGGTCTCCTCGGTGATTGGTGTTCGTAGAACTTGACTCCTCATTCATACCTGACAAGTGCAATCTCTGTTGAAAAGAACGGTACTCCTCTCCTTCATATAAAAAAAAAAAAAAAAAAATTTTTGAATGATTTGGGGTGATATGATAGTTCTTGAGTACTAGATGAGGAAATGAAATTCCAGTGAGTCAGTACTAAAGAGGTGATCACCTGGAACTCAAAAGCAGCAGTCTGAGTCCCTTAGAACGGATGTAGAGGACGAGCGATCTCACGACCCTGTCTCCTCACAAGGAACAATAGTAGTGAAAGCACTGTTTTTGAGTTTCTGAATCGAATAAGTCTGGGGGAGAGAAAGAGTACCAAAGGTTGTATGGTTCACTTGACATGGTAATGTATGGGAATGAGTCTAGAAGGTTTTTGGCATCGAGATCTGGGACGAGACCCAGCAATGAGGACTAGCGGGTTATGTTGATAAGTCGTGGATGAATTTGGGAGGCTGCGAATGTCTATGGAGAAGTACATGGTGGTCTGATCCTGGGTTGGTTCTGCATTATGTGGATTACTAGTTGAAAGGGTCGGTTCAGTACTCCAAGGGAAGGTAAGTTTCTGCGTTTTCAAACCTCTTTCACATTCTTAGTATATGTTTTGCTTGAGGGCAAGCAAATGCTAAGTCTGGGGGAGTTGATATATCATGGTTTTTACCCGTTTTCGACCATGATATAAGTCCTTTTCATAGAGTCTTTTTGGTATTTTTCGAGTTGTTTTGAGTCCTTGCAGGTTATTGGACGATTGGAGCTTTATGGGAGCTTTTGGAGTATTTTGGAACATCGAGGAAAGAAGAGCCGAAGTTATCAAGTCGGAGTCGAGTTTTCAAGGATGTGTCGATCGACATGGACCCGTGTGTCGATCGACACGAGTATATCTTACGAGAAGAGAAGAATTTCTTCTTGGGCCCATGAAGCCCAAAAGTTTCCAGAAAAGCCCAGTCCGAATTTTAGACCTTATATATAGTTTTTACTTAGGTTTATATGTGGACATCTTGTTTTCTATTGAGACTGAGAGAAGGAGATTTGGGGAGCTTCAGACTTTCAGAGATTTCAAAACCCTTTTGTATCTCTAACTCTATCTTTTTAATGCAATTTATTTCATTCATTATGATTTCATCATTTATGTCTGAGTAGTTTGCTTGTTAGGTTTTGGGAAGTTCTAGAGTTTGATGAGAAATTGATAGGATTGAAACCCTGTTAGGATTTATCTATATGTTCTTCATCTAGATTGATTTAACTCTGATTTTAGGATTGATCAACTAAAATTGGATATCCTAGGTTGCTTTAATAGATGCGAAAGTATTATTAACAACCTGATATAATCTTAGATGAGCAAAATTACCTATTTGCAAAGAAATTTGGTTTAGGAATTTTGTGAGCAATTAAACTTGAACTATAAAACTTGATTTAATTCTCTAGGTTCGCAAAGAAATTTGGGATTTAGGAATCTAATCATATATAGTCTCTGCAACGAAAGTTGATTGATTTTACATTCGTGTTTATGTTCTAGAACTGCACTTAACAAATCCTAATCGTTTTTATCTCTGTGTCGATCGACACGGATACCTGTGTCGATCGACACGACTCAATTTCGAATCATTCCTGCGAACAACCCATTGCCTAACTTCTTGTCCAATTGATTACTTGAAACTTTATCATCTCTCATTTGTTTACTTTTTGTTTTCTACTTCATTCATACACTTTTACTTAGCATAATTTGAATTCACGAATTGGTTGTGTTATTCGATTCCCTGCGGATTTGATCCCTAAGTACTACATCGATCTCTTAATTTGAGAGAGTAGCTCAGGGCAAATTTGAGCATATCAAATAAGTAAGTAACCAAAGATGTCATAAATTAGAGAAAGATTATGTATTATAAAATATCAAGATATTAATACAATGATAGACGAGATGATATATTTCCTTGTAATGGTGTCGTAGTTGTAATTACACTTACTCCACAACTCTGAGCTAGAGTCATTGACATTAAAAAAAAAAGGAGAAGGTTTAAACATTCTGCTTTTGGAACGCATCACTTAATCTACTACCAAAATCATTATAGCTTCAAGAAAAGAACCGTCAAATATAATGTCCATACAAATAACATAATAACATAGTCCCATATCCATTTCTTTGTCCTCTATATAACTCAATACAATCATCGACTGCACTAACTCAGATAAATATAAGAAGAAGGAGAATGAAAAGACAAAGACATGGAAAATAGCGTTTAGTAACAACCGATCCTTGCGAAGAGCAAGAAACAAAAAAAAGGGAAACAAAGAAAAGGGAAAGATAAAAAGACAAAGATAAAACAACCCATAAATAAAAAGGGAAACGATCCACAATAAAACACGGACAAAAAGCAAATCCGCAATTATTTAGGTAAGTATACATCTTACTCAAAAGTGAAGTAGAGTAGCTTTGAGAGAGAGAGAGAGAGAGAGAGAGAGAGAGAGAGAGATAACAAACTAAAGTACAAAGATGTTAAGACTTATTTCTCCAAAGGCATAAATCATAATCCTCATTCCTTTGAATACCTGTATAGAAAACAAAAATAAAAGATGCAATCATGCAAAGAGGAGAAATCTAACTTCTTGAACATAAGGAAGCGTCTTTAGTATTAGCATGGAAGATACATTTTAGGAACTTATAAATTGAGAGCAGAACTGTGGTGACACCATGATCCTTAGTAGAGTAAGCCAAGAGAGAGAAAGCATTTGAAAGGAAAAAAACCAGAGATTTCACCTTGGCAGCATGAATATAACCATGGTGAGCCTCTATTCCAGTCTTCGAGATTGATGGTTCAACGAATCCTATGAGCATCTCACTAAGCAATACCATTAACAATTTGAATATGTAACGCAATGACGAAAATCCAATAGATCTTGTAATATATTCGGCATCAGGCAATAGATGTAACACAATGAAGAAAATCAATGAAGATTCGACGCTTGTCAAAAACCCTAAAGAGGAGTGGTAAAGGACGGGGTAGCTTTTGAGGTTTTTGGATTTTGGAGGAGTTCTGAAATGTCTCGGAATTTTTTAGAAGTTTGTGGTTTGAGAAACGAATTTAGCAAGAAGAGAATGAAAATATGAAACGGAAGAATAAGAAAAGTGGAGGATTGCAATTGCCTTCATTAATTATTCCTTTCTGATAATTAATGAAGAAAAAAAAAATCACTAATCAGAGAAGCGGTCGAAGAAGGAAGTTTAGCGGGGGTTTTTTTTTTCTCATTTAGTGCCACGTGTCCTCTCATCATGTGCTGATTTGTTACTCATATGGAGAGAGCCAAAGTGCTCAATCCAATTAGAGAATCCAATCTAATTAGAGAAATTAGAGAATCCAATCCAATTAGAGAAATTCTTAATTTCTTATTAAAATCAACGAATTGAGTACTTTTTATGCTCATTCACGTTTTAGATGAATTATCCAAAAATCAAATCATAAAAAAATTAATTGGAAAATTACATTTCAAATCATGAGCGAAGCATTGGATCCTCTTTAGTTGGGGCTAAATGAAATATATGTTGTTCCACTCACTAGACAACTAGTGTTTATTCAGTACTTATGTATTCATTATTTCTAAAACTAAACGATTGATTTTTTCGTTCTTGAATAAAAAATTTTGTTTCAAAATTTCTAGTCAACAAAGTTTCTTGTGATATTTGTAATTACATTCTTTATATGTGGTACTCATAAAGTGATGATTAGACAAAGTTTTAAACATTTGAGAAAACAAGATGACTAAGAGAAGGCTAAGTACTTTTACGTTAGCATTACATTGTTTTTTATTTTTATTTTTATTTTAATATCTTACCAAAATGAAATAGAGTTAATTACAAACGATTGGTTGGCTAGAAAGTTTTTTAGTACCCGTAAATTTGAACACAAGGAGAAAACTATGGGAGGAGAGGAACAAATGCAAGGAGCTAGTCACTGGTGCACCAATGTGCGAGCAGATTTTGGCAATCTTTGCGAGGAGGGCATCACAAACAAATCTATCAATCTGTCCAAACATATTGGTAGACTCTTACTCTTAGTATTATTATAGTTATGAATCTCATGTTATTGCTACAATCTCTGAGCCCAAAGCAGCTCTCCATATGTTTCCTATTTGTCCTACCATTACATCGTCTATTAGAAAGTGTATTTACTATTTCATCTCTTTTGGGCTGTGGATTTGTTTGTTCCTGCAATTACCTACAAATCAATTGGGGGAGAAATAAACTGTTTGTATATTTCTAATGGTCATCAAAACGTACCTTCTAAATACATAACAATTGAGCTCACGATTTCCATTGTTAAAGAAACATATGATCTTGACCCAAAAAATCTGAACATATGATCAATGCCTTCTAGCCAGTACAACGAACCTGAAGAAAACAGATTACCTTGCTCTACTTGAGGTACTCCATCATTGGTTCCCTTGCGAGAAATCTTCTCCTCTGTTTCTTGTTGTATTTTATCAAATTCTTACCGAGAGAACAAAGATCTTTACTTCCTTCTTTCTTCTTTCTTCATTTTTTTATTTTGAAATACATATTCAATTCATACATACTCAAATCTCTCTTCTGCATGAATTGTATGTATGTCAAATTCAGCGGACTTGGGTTTTCAATACTACCTTGAACATATCTGACAAGAAAATAAGTGTTACTGGCACAAAAAGGACACAAAAATGAAGTTGTATATCCATTATCTTCATAAGAGTATTGCATTTATCCAAAAGATGTTCATATGTTACCTGAGGCATCAACACCACAAACTACTCCCCAACCAATAGAGGCTAGGTGACTGGCTTTGCGTCATTCATGTAATTATTTATCTAATCTGAAAACGGAAACAGTAAAACAATTAATTAGCATGCATTATCTATTCGACCAAGGTTAATTAGAAAGATCTAATTCTGCAAGTACACATCAGTAGGCACAAAACATGATTTTGTTATCATCTCTATCATTTGTGATACATGTAATATTGTAGATCCCAATTTTAGATGCATCAGAGAATTTGAAAGTTAGGAGAGATGAACAAAATTACATTTTCTTAAGTTGAATCTTTAATTAATGCCCAAAAGCTGAATAAAGATCGGACCAGCGTATACTGCCTTGTCCACAGTACATGGGATTCATCTGCCGGGACCAAAAAAAAATAGAAATGAAAAAATCCTCTAACGAAACATGGAGATATCTAACTTGTTTAGAGTGTTCTAAATTTGTGTTCACTTCCGAGCAGAGTGAAAGAGTGTGAGAGAGATACAAGTTCACCATGTTCACACACTGAATGCGTCCAGAAAATCAAGGTTAACAATGAGACTATATGCACACTGCAAGTTCCATGTCAAATAGGAATTTTGTGAAACATAAAAACACAACATTCGCCATCATGGTTGACCAAAAATACTCGAAGAGCAAAAAGAGAAACAAACTTTTAAGCTATATGAATCAATATGACTCAAATCCAAAACTTAAATTGATTGATTGACAGCTACATGAAACCAAATTATAGCATATGAGTGCTAGTGGTACAAGATTGCCTAGTAATCTTTATCCAAATCTCAGAAACTGGAAAGAAATGGGAACTGAGGAAACCTCATGCAAATTGGAACAAAATATCACTGACGCTAAGAGTCCAACGGTTTTGTTTCAACCAATAATCCTCGTTGAAATCTCGATTTTTAGAAGGGAAGACTATACACAGGAAGGGAAAAATCAGTTCGTAAGAAATATTTTTGCAAAAATGGAGATTGGTTTTGGGAGACCCAAGAGACGAGCATCACTAAAGACCCACAAGCAAGAGAAAGCATCCAAGTTAGCCACGTTGGTTGTATATATTGAACTCCACATTAAGTGCCTACCAAGTCGCAAAGTAAATCCCAATCTTTACCTTCTCCATATATTGTTCGTCGGGAATTTCCACACCAATTTCAATCGGCCCAGATTGAACACAAGTATTTTTTGTAAGTCAATGATCCCCAGCTCTCATGTTATTACATCTCTGAACAATTTTCCTAAATCGCATGCAATTCTCTGGTGAAGGATTTCTAAGGAATTTACAATAAAATGCACGTGGCAGCTTGTGGTGTGATGAGGTGGCAGAAGGCTGGAGAGGGTTCACCCTCTTTCATATATATGATTTCCAAATTGTTTAATAGTATGTTTCATCATTTATGCAAGACAAGACAGTTCTCTAATTTAATCTTCTCTATCAATCCTAAGTAAATAAAATTTATTTCGTATCATTTCATGTTCTCTATTTTAGTTACAATTCATTTGATGCGTGTAACTATTTTTACATAAAAATGCTTTTTATCTATATTTCTATGGTGCGTTCATAACGCAATATGCAGTAGTATTGTTTTTGAAGCTTAAGTTTATTTTGAGTGAGGCACTGACATACTGTCGATAGTAAATACACTATTCTCCATGTTATTCTCAAAACCAATGGATTACTATAGATTTTCCTTGGAGCTTTTGCTTATTCACACTTTGGATAAAAGATTCGAAAATCAAATCATAAAAAAATTGATTGGAAATGTTACATTTTAAATTATGAAGTGAAGCATTGGTTTCTGTTCAGTTAACTGCTGACATTAAATATGTGTTTTTCTATTTTCCAACAAGATTTTCTTCACATTTGTGTACTCGTTATTTCTTAATTTGTTATATAGTTTTCTACAATAAATTATTATTTTTTGGTCTTTTTTTTCCCTAGTATAAAGTTTGCTTTGTGAAGCTTTAGTCAACATCTCTTCGTATTATTTATCAAAATATTCAAAAAAAATCTTCGTAAATGCAAAACTATTTTTGGACAATGTTCTAATTGAACATTCTCTATCCTATGTAAGAAAAATCATTTTGGATCATTTTATGCTATCTATTACGATTAGATATCATTTGATTCATGTCATATTGGTGTCATAACGATGTTTTTATATGTATTTCTATGGTATGCATGCCATGTATCCCGTTTTTCAACTTAATTTTTATCTTGATTGAGACATTGACATATATTCTCAAAATTAACAGATTTCTATAAATTATTCTTGCAACTTTTGCTCATGCACACTCTATATGAAAAATTTGTAAACTAAATCATAAGAAACTGGGTTACCATGTGACCAAAAAAAAAAAAAAAAAACTGGGTTACCAAAGTTACATCTCAAACATGAAGTAAATCATTAATGTGTTCTTCTTCCACTAAGTTTATGGCATACATGTAAATATAAACCCAGATATGTAAAGATGTTGATCGCCTCGCTAAACAACTAGGGCTTTGTTGTCCGCATTATTTCTAAATATGTTATAGCTTTCTTTAAAAAAACAAAACTTTTGGCTTTTCGCCATGTACCACTGGTATAAAATTTATTTGGGAATTTAAGTCATACGATATCTTTGTATTACTTTTTAAAATATTCAAAACGTTCTATTGTAAATGCAAAACTATTTTTTAACATTGCTACAATATAACCTTCTCATCTCAGTTCTAAGAGAGAAGAAAAAAAATCATTAAATATCATTTTATGCTCTATTTTGATTACCGTTCATTTGATGTATGTCAATTTTTTTACATAATGATGGATTTAATCTATAGCGCAATAGTGTATGTTACATGTATTATATACTAGTATTCCATCCTAAAATTTAAAAAAGTTCAAGATGTATGTCAATTTTTTTACATAACAATGGATTTAGTCTATAGCGCAATAGTGTATGTGTCATGTATTATATACTAGTATTCCATCCTAAAACTTAAAAAAGTTTAAACACTTTTTTGGTACGAAGAGTTATTTTTTAAATCCGAATATACAAAAACTACCTCCGGACATCAAATAGATTACAAGGCAAAGGGTCGGAACTGTAACGGTTTATAAAAAAAAAATTCAGACACGGACATATCTACCAAACCCTAGATTCTTGTTTCTTCACACGTCGTTTTCTTTAATCCAATAGTATGATTAATTACTCTATTAACATAATCAAGAGAATATATTTGGATTACTTAATTCTTTTTTGCTTTTATCAGTGATGTCCTACAAAAGGATAAGATTTGTAAAAAAGAATTAGGGAAGTTATATTACTTATTGGAAGACCTCTAATATTACTATTGCATTTTTACCAACGTTCGAAGGCCAATTATGATATCCTACATAAAAATTAGAACATATTGGCAAACTGAGGAATAAATCTGGTTTCTTAAAGATTCAAATCAAGACACATAGACCTCATAGCCTTTGGAGAATTTAATTATGAATATTGAATCAGGACGTTTGAAAATTGCAAAAATGGTAGAACACTCGTGAGATATAGACATTGCAACAAGAAAATAAAAAACTGGAATCATGAGTTTATCGAAAACCAACTAAAACACAATTACATGTGAATAAAAGTTGAGATGCTACAAGATAAAAAAAAAACATTTAAATGAAAATGCAATAAAATAAAATAGAAAAAGAGAAAAACAACCTTCAAAGAGAGAGATGTGATGGAGAGAGGTCTCTAACAGCTATGAAACCTCTAAAATGAAAACTAAATAACACATAGAACTAAACAAAAGGTACTCAAAGGGACAGAGATAAATCAATGCCCCAGCTTTCAGATTTCTCTTCTTCTGGCTGTTCATCATCATCATCATCAATCTCCACGATGTTGTCTTTGTTGTCAATCTTTGAGATGAGATTCTCCTCCCTCAAAATGTTCTCTTGCGAGAACAAATCGCTAGAAAGATTGGTGGTTTGAGCAGGAGGAAAATTTCTATGGATTAATGGTCCGTAGTTGTTGTTGGAAGAAGGTATGGGCTCAAGCCCCCTTGAAGAAGAACCATTGGTAGTGTTGCCGGTGAAGAAGCGAGTAGGAGTCAGACGAGGAACCATGGTCATCATCTTCATCTCCGCGAATCCTCTATTGAAGGATGGGTAAACGCTGCGTTTAACGGGTTCAAGAGTGATCCCAAGGTGATTGTCATTTGACAAAGCATCTTGTGAATACCCACCTAAGAGCAAGTGAGGCTTGTCTAGGTAAGGGTTCAAAAAAGCGAGTCCGGGGTAGTCTTCCTCCATCTGCTTCCGCTTCTTGTCCCATTCCCTCTCTTGCTTGTGGGCGTTCTGGTGACCGCCTAGGGCTTGAGAGGTTGGGAACCCTTTGTTGCAGAAGTGACAAGAGTAGATCTTATTCGATCTTGCCGGATAAATCTTCGTGATCTCTTTTCCGGTTCGGACAGCACCAGATCTGATAATAGACCTCTCTGTCCTCGTTTCACTCTCAGCCTCCTCAGGAAGCCCTTGGTTTGGACTGTTGTTCTCCGTTTCGTTCTCCTTGGGGTCCTCCACGGCCACAAAAATGCCTTTGAGTTTTTCGGGTTTGGGTGAGGAAGAGCTTGAAGAAGACATAACTTGGTTCTCTATAACAAATCCTTTTTTTTTTCTTTGTTGGGATTGAGAAATGATCTTTATCTCTTTGTGCTAGATACGGAGAAACGAGGGCGCTATTTATTGTGAAGATAGCCTTACTGGTCGTAAACTATTATGGTATAAAATCTGCAAGGGAAAAATATTAATTAAAACCAGAAGTATTCTGACTTCAGATTTTTAAAGTCATGCATGGTTGTTTCTTAAATATGTTGTTGATTTTACTCTTTTTGACTTACAAAATGATTTTCTTGTGTCAGATATGTACCATTATAATTTAGTCATATAACTCGGTATATAACTAGTGTGAATCCATTTAAATTTATGGTTGTTTCGGTAACAACTTTATACCATTTTTTCTTTCTTTCAAAATAACATATTTCGTGAAATATTGACCGATATAATTTATAGTACTAGGTTTTTATTTAAACATTTGAATATATTGCATTTACGTTGTTTACTCTCTCTCTCTCTATATATATATAACTACTGTATACAATTTATATTTATAAAAGTTATATGGTTGTTTTCTAACCATCTTGATTTTTACTCAATTTGGAAATTGATGTTTAGTGTGAAATATGTAGAAATATAAGTGTTATAATTTGATATTTCCTTCCCTTATTATCAATAAGATTCATTCGATCTAAGGTTTGCACCTGAATGGTTATAAAACAATAACATATGTACAAACTACTATGCTATGTCATGTTTGATACGGTATTTATATCTATTCATTCAAATATTTGTATTTATCGGTGCTCGTTTAATATTTACTAAATGCTTCCATTGTTTTTAAAAATAATACTTGTTTCTCTAACTAGATCTTAATTTTAATATTTTTTTTGTTTCTTTAAAGTGGCATTTTTGTGAAATTAATATGGACATATATCATTTATATAAAATGATATATTTTACTCAAACGGGTATTACACTACATGACAACTAACTAAAAATAACAAATTTATTAAGAATAAAAAAACAATTATGTTACAAGAGAATGGCGCTAAATTTTTCGTTAAAATAACTGTTCCAAACTACTACTGTATTTTTTACTATATGAAAATGCTCATCAGTTTTTGAATAAAGATATATCTAAAGTAAAATAACAATTAATAAGCCAACTAGTCAAAGTACCATCTTTCAATGCTATATGGAAGTATGATTTTATTCTTTTTGATAAGAAGAAAAAAAGGAAGGATGATGTTATTCTTGACTAATTTTATAGAAAATATTTAATCACTGCAAATCCAAAGAAACTACAACGTACTATATGGAAAATTAACTTGGAAGATATTACATAAACATGTTTAGGCAGCTTTGTATTAGCCGGTTTGACTACAGTTGCATTTGGTAAAACTAGTAAATGAAAATTGTGAGAATTCCTTAACTAGTTTTTTTGGTCGTATTCAAATACCCCAAAAGGAAACAAAACTATAAACATGGTGCATGAACTCTAAAGAATAATTAACAGTTTTATCTTCTTATAAATATATTTTCAGATATATATCCAGGAAGAAAATAGCTGGAATACCTTCAGTGTCAATTTTTTTCTAAAATGAGACTGAAATACTATTGGTAAAAAATATCCAAGATAAAGTCTTGAATACTGATTTATTACTACTTACTGCGGTTTATTAATGAAAAAGAAAAATATGGATTGTTTTATGAGACTAGTCTTTCTGTGGGTATACCAACATTGTATAGTTTTTTTTTTTTTTTGTGAATTGAACCAACATTGTATTTTTCCAAAGTTTACTTCTGTAAATAATTAAATCCAAGATGATATTCCATTAAAAGTAAAATACAAAGATAAAAAACCTTAGGAGAATTAAAGTTTTAAAGGAGTAGTGTAACGTATATATCAAATACACAATAATTCATATGGTTGCCACATAACCCGGTTGGTCTAGCTGCAACTAACCTTAATATAATTAACGATATCCCCAACTAAACTTAATGGCATTAATTATGATAATTTACAAGAAAAATAGGCAAATTTTATTTATAATAATGAAGGTACGTAAAATATAATATAATATAATATTAGATGATTGACCCGTATCTTGTGCGGATATAAAAATTTATAGAAAATTAAACTTAAATTTAGTATTTTATGATGCGATTTGTCATTTATAATAAAAAAAATTATATATCATGTGTTTGTGTATCTCATGTTTAATTTTTTATATGATTCATAAATTTTCATTGCAATCTAACACAATGTAATCATTATTGTGTTAACTTGATGACTATGTAATATGATATACAGACATGCATATTTTTAGGAAATTAATTAATTTTAATATGAACATAAATTTTAGTAATCATTTACGTTTACGTTTGTATTATTTATTTTCTCGTTCGTTGTTTCTTTTCTTCTTCACCTTCATCTTACTATTTTCTTCTTCCTCCTCTTTTGTTTCTTTTTCAGCCATAAATTGCTTTTAGACAAAAAAAATAAAAATAATGACTAACACTTACCTAATATTAATACTAAAGTTTGGATCTGTCGTTTGAATAGAGTTGTGTTTGTTTGAAAATAGAACACCGCGAATCACTTTTCCTTCAATAATTATTATATAGTGTAATATAAAATAATGTTAAAAGTATATTATTTAAATTACGAATGGTAAACTATCATACAAATGTATGTGTTGTTTTATGATTTAATAGTTAAAATATTTTTTTAATTCACTCTTACTTGTAAAATATGAAATATGCTTGTGTTTAGTAATTACTATGAGTCATTATAATTAACATGTTGTAATGCACAATGTATTAAATTAGTGTAAACTTTTTTTATAAAGTGTCATGATTACGTTTAATGTTTGTAACTGTAACGTCCGCGAACTAAAATTTGGATTTTTGGACAGTGCGTCAATCGACACAAATTGCAAATTGAACCGGTTGATTCAGTTTTTGAGCGTCGGTTTTTGGTTTGGTTTAAGGAAACCTTAGGGTTCGTCTATATAAGTCAGGGGCCGTATTTCAGTCGCGTTTTTTGGAGAGAAAGGCTGAGTTTCAGAGTTTTAGAGAGAAGGGAAAGAGATCCTTGAGTGTTCTTGTTCCTTAAGGCTAAGGCGTGATTGAGGTTTTGGAGGCAGTTCTGTCCGGTTTTAGAAGAGGAGGGTAGCGGCCAGTAAGAACATATCGGATCGGAGTGACACTTTCAGGTTAAGTTTTCCACTCTCTGATCTTGATATAGGAGAAAACGGTTTGTCAATCGGATGTGTATTCTAGGAGTTATAATTGTTTTACTGAGAGAGGTTTGTGCAGTTTCGGATCTATGATCAGTCCACTTCAAAGGAGGATTCTCGTCAAACCAAAATGACTCAGAGGAGGATCCGCATACAGTTGGATATCTCTCTGTGTCTAGTTTCCATATCATGTTTTTGATCTTGATTATGAGGTAACATAACGACGGCAAACCAAAATTGAGGATTTTGGTGCGTGCGTCGATCGACACAAGGAGTGTGTGTCGATCGAAGCAAGGTGGATTGAACCGGTTGGTTCAATTTTAGTTGTCGGTTTGCGAGTTGGTTAAAGAAAAAACTCTAGGGCTTCCCTATAAATAGAGGTTGTGGCCGCATTTTTGGTCATTTTTAGAGTTTCAGAGATTTCCAGAAAGTTCTAGAGAGTTCCAGTGAGTTTTGAGAGAGGATTTGAGAGAAAAGAATAATCATTGTTGATTTTCTTCAGGTTCTTGATCCTAAAAGCTCGTCGGTGTGTTGTGAGGCTCTGGAAGTGGATAGATCTGTGTTCTTCGCGGAGGAAGAACGAGATTTCGGATTTAGAGATCTGGGTGTGGTGTTCTTTGCTATTTTCTTTCCTTTTTCCTTCCAGAACCAAGGTGAGTGCGTGACCATGGCTTATCTGGGTAAAGGAATTGATAGGATGCGTTTGATTGTTGTTATTGGTTGGATTTCGTGTTGTTTGGTGAGTTTTCGTGTAGGAGATCGAGGAGATGCGTTCAGGAGTCGATCCGTGAGAGGATAGGCTCGATTCCTGGAAATCTGCATCGTGCGTCGATCGACACAGTTGCTCTGTGTCGATCGACACAGTGTGTATCGATCGGCACCAAGGTCGAGCGTCGATCAACACACTAATAATGCATCGATCAACACATGGTGGTTGTGTCGATCGACACATGGCCTGTTGTGTGAACTTGTGGTTGATTGTTCGTGCTTGTATTGTTGATTGCTCATTCTGGTATTGTATCTTTTTCTTATGCCTGTGTGTATAGCCAAGTAGATGAGATGACCGTCTCAGTGGGTATTTATGATAATACTCACGCATCTCTTTTAACCATGTGATGCAGGTAGAGACAAGGTGTGATCGTGGAATCATGGCCGGGAAGAGGAGATGATCTAGTGTCTTGGTTTATCGGATGTTGTTGTTAGAATTGCTAGGTTGCTAGTGAATTCTGGAAGTGTTGTTTATTGTTATTGGTTATTGATTTAAATTGGAATTGGTTTAGTGTTTCAATAATATATGGGATTTATTGAATGGTGTGGTTTGGATAATTGATTATTGAGTTCTGCATGTTTGTGTTTGACTGTTGAGGATTATCATTTATGATAATAATAATCCGAGTTTTGGAAAATTTTAAATTTTACCGGTCGAGTCATTTCAGGTAATCTTCGTTCTCAGTGTGTTTTCGAAGTCAGCGTGTCGTTCCTGTTTTCTGAAACCCTAATTCAGTTTAGGAGATTTTTGGAAAAAGGATCGAGGTTTTGTTGGTTAGTGAGAAAGGAAAGATAGAATAGGGGCTGTAGGTGTTAGAGAGGTCTCTTTTCGTGGCTGTCCTTGTCTTGAATCGATCCAGAATCAAGGTGAGTGCGTGACCATGGCTTATCTGGGTAATCGGAGTATTCATGATGCGTTTGATTCTGAATTGGAATGGATTGATGAATGATTACTGGTTATTTGTTCGTGCTATGCTTTGTTGATTGATTGCTTGGTATTGTGTTATTTCTTTATGCCTATGTGTATAGCCAAGTAGATGAGATGATCGTCTCACCGAGTATTTGTGATAATACTCACGCATCTCTTTTAACCATGTAATACAGGTAAAGAAAAGTTGTGATCGTGGAATCAAGGCTGTGAAGAGGAGATGATCTAAAGTCTCATTTATTTGCTTTATGTGATTTTTTAGAACCGCTAGGTTGCTGGTTTTATGGAGTTGAATTGTTAAATTGGTTTTGAATTGGTGATGGTTTGATGATTTAATCGTTTAATTGGTTTGAGTTGATTTCCGCTAGTTATATTTGGTTGCTTGTTGAATTGTTAAGTGTTGGGAATTAGTATTTATGGGAATACTAATTCGATGAAAAAAAACGGGTTGGGTTGTTTCAGTAACCGTTATAACAAATATGAGATTTTAATTTACTATTGTTAGAACGGCAAAATATAAAATATAATGCTAGAACGATGAAAAAATATATTATGAATCATAAAATAATTGATGATCAAAACAAAAAAAACTAAGAGCTATCCAAAAGTTAATGGTGAATGAATGATTGATAAAATGGTATATATATAAGAAAACGGGTTTAGAAATTAGGGTTACTATTTGATGATGTGACAAAAGTAAGTATCACATAAAAATAATTTCATATTTAAGAATGTTGCTTAGAACAAAATAACAAAGAACAAAATCTTTTGATTATTTTTTGTACTTCTAAGCTTTGTTCTGGTTTTACTTTTCTTTATAAAAAATCAGCCGGAAAACACAATCGTTCACATTAAAATCTTATATTTGTTCTTTCTCAAATATTGCATCCACAAAGGACTAATGTTAGATTTCAAACAAATTCAAGATCCTCAAATATTATTTTTTTAAGTATATGCATAAGAGATAGTATACGATACAATAGATTTTTTCCGATCTATCATATCAGCAAATTTCTTTATGTCAAGCAAAATTATATCAAAAAAGCACCATCAACAATCGTAAAATGAAAAAAATAACACTTACAAGTCACATTATGTAAAAAAAATACTTATTAGTTTATATTTGAATGAAAATACCAAAAACACTCAAAATAACAAAATATATATATATATGAAAAAATACATAAGAGATGATTTATTAACAAAAACTATAAAAAATAATCATAATAAAAACTTTAAAAAATAGAATTACCTTTGCATCACAGAAAATTAGCTTGGAGCAATATAAATATTTCTACAACTCATCAACAATTAATTCATAATTAAAATAATGAGAATTATCTTTGAATCACGGAGAATTAAATATGTACTTGTATTATTCAAAATCAGATAGTGATTAATAATATAAACTTAAGTATGATGAGAAAAATAGCTTTTGAATTGGAGATAATTAACTGTAATAATGAAGATAAATCATAACATGGTTGTTTGAATCAAATGTAAGAAGCTTAATTTTTTCACTTTTTACTAATAACACAAAAACATTTTAATAAGAAAAATGTATTAGTTATATCTTGGGATTGACTACAAACTAAACAACAAAGCAAAATGAATTTTAAAATGCAGAGTAATACAAATGTTTTTGAATCGGAGAGAATTAACTGTAATAATGAAGATAAATCATAACATGGTTGTTTGAATCAAATGTAAGAAGCTTAATTTTTTCACTTTTTACTAATAACACAAAAACATTTTAATAAGAGAAATGTATTAGTTATATCTTGGGATTGACTACAAACTAAACAACAAAGCAAAATGAATTTTAAAATGCAGAGTAATACAAATGTTTTTGAATCGGAGAGAATTAACTGTAATAATGAAGATAAATCATAACATGGTTGTTTGAATCAAATGTAAGAAGCTTAATTTTTTCACTTTTTACTAATAACACAAAAACATTTTAATAAGAGAAATGTATTAGTTATATCTTGGGATTGACTACAAACTAAACAACAAAGCAAAATGAATTTTAAAATGCAGAGTAATACAAATGTTTTTGAATCGGAGAGAATTAACTGTAATAATGAAGATAAATCATAACATGGTTGTTTGAATCAAATGTAAGAAGCTTAATTTTTTCACTTTTTACTAATAACACAAAAAAAATTTAATAAGAGAAATGTATTAGTTATATCTTGGGATTGACTACAAACTAAACAACAAAGCAAAATGAATTTTAAAATGCAGAGTAATACAAATGTTTTTGAATCGGAGAGAATTAACTGTAATAATGAAGATAAATCATAACATGGTTGTTTGAATCAAATGTAAGAAGCTTAATTTTTTCACTTTTTACTAATAACACAAAAACATTTTAATAAGAGAAATGTATTAGTTATATCTTGGGATTGACTACAAACTAAACAACAAAGCAAAATGAATTTTAAAATGCAGAGTAATACAAATGTCTATGGAAATAATTAACATGGATCAAGTCACCTCATAAAAGACAATTCAAAGTATTGATTATAATATATATTATAGTTGTTGATAAAGCAACAAAAACCATAGTACCTTGAATTGATAAAACTATTTCCACTACAAAAAGAAAAGTAAACCATGGAAAATAAATGTTAGAATTTATGGAAATCGGTAATCATAATCAACAGAGATTATCGAAAATGGTGAGAATGATATCATTTATATAAGATGTTAAGTGAATAGGGTTTTTAAATTATAACAGAACTAAAAAATTGTATATAGTTTAAAGTCGTCCTAAAAATTAGTAAGTTGGTAACTTAAATAAATGAAATTAAAACAGAACCCCAAGTAATTATGTTGAGGTGTTTTAATTAGATGGATTAGTCTTTTTAATATGAATTTAAAATTTTAAAAATTAGATTCATGTAATATTTACTTATTTAATGAAATATAATTATTTTAGAAAATCTTGAAGAATCAAATAATAATAATCAAAGTATTCTATTTTTTTTATAACAATGAGTAATAAAATTTAAACCGTATAAAATATTTTTTTAATGGTAGCAAATATTTTTTTTAAAAACTTATTTAACTGGAACGAATTTCTAGTGCTCATATTTGAAATCAAAGTGATTTGGAAATAAATTATTCTCCAACATAGTTCGAAGTATGTTGATAAATTGTTTTTATGATAAATTATTCTCCAACATGGCTCAAATTTGAAATCAATTTTTTTTTATAAATATAATTTGAATTGTTGATAAACTTTCATAATGTTATTTTATATTATTTTTAAAATCCACTAAAATAATGAAAAGTCTATTTTTGTTTGTATTTTTAAAATATATATTGTATTCATAAGAAAAGCAATAAGAATAACTTTTAAAATTAATTTTGTAATTTTTAATTTAATTTCATAATTTTTGGAATTATTATGTTAAGTAATTTTTAACTATGTCATTTTTTACTTAAAGACATGTTATCATTTTTTCCAAACCATGTCATCATTTTCCTAAAACCAAGTCATAGTTTTTAACCAATAAAATTAAAACACCTAATCAAAGTTAATAATAGCACTTGGGTTTTAATAGGAATGGGATAATAAATAAAGCCGACATATCCAAACGTGTATCTACTATATGAAAGCTAAATATCACTCTCTAGGAGATGCCACATCATCACTTTTCATATTGACACGTGTCATTCTCTTGAAAATGTCAAATGAATATGTATTGAAGACATCTTCGTTTTCTTGGAAGCCCTAGAGGTGATGTTCCAAAAAAAAACAGCCTTAGGGGTTTCATGAAACAACTCAACCCGTAAAATTTATAATTTTACACCCGGATTATAACTATCAATAAATAATAATCCTCAATGGTGCAAACATACCGATGCGGAAACAATACAACGATTAAACCAATCACACATTCAGTAAATCCCCTACTTTACTAAATCTCTAAACCAATTCCAATACGAAACAACAACTAATAATCAAATTCACGACAACCAATAATCAGCAATAATTCCAGAATTACTACACCCTAGCAATTCTAACAAGCTCATAAAGCAACCAACACGAGACTCTAGATCATCTCCTCTTCCCGGCCACGATTCCACGATCACACAAGTCCACCAAAAACCACACGAAATACACCCACTAACAACAAACAAACACATCCTATCAATCCCTTTACCCAGATAAGCCATGGTCACGCACTCACTTTGAATGTGGAAAGGAAAAGGAAGAGAAACACCAAGGACGAGAAGAATACTCCTCAAGGATTCAAAATCCACTCCTGATTCGCGAAGAACAAGCCCCAGCAACGATCTCTAGAACCTCCCAACGAATCTCCTTCTCACAAAACTCTCTGAGAATTTTCTGGAACTTTCTGGTAACTCTAAAAGTCCCAAAAATGCGGCCACTGGCTATTTATAGGGAAGCCCTAGGATTTTCTCCTAAATCGGCCACAAACCGACACTTAAATCGAACCAATCCGGTTTGACTTAACCTTGCATTGATCGACGCTTGCCACCTGCGTCGATCGACGCACGACCAAAAATCATAATATTTGGTTCGCGGTTATTACAACTCTCCCCCACTAACACGGATTCGACCTCGAATCACGCAACACCGTCACTACGGTCAACACACCTGATACCAGCCCTCTGACCCAACCCGGTAGCTCCCCTGATGTCAACACTCCTAGCCCCCACCCGGCCAGCACTACTAGAGATTGACACTCGATCCCTGAAATTCCACTAGTTTCATACTATAATCTCATAACACCGTCCCACTATGGCTACCATCCTGACCAAACCCGGTCAGCACCACCTGAGATCACTCCCGATCTCTGAAGCTCATGTAGTCCCATACTTACAAATCACATCCAGACATTATTGCTCATAACTCATACTCATAATTCATATACACATACATTATACCCACTCTCAGGGTCGTCACCCCTCGAGCTATCGGTATGCAGGGAATCCATTATCCCCTAGAGAGAACCACCATCCCTCAAAGTATATATAGGGAACCCACCGTCCCCTAGAGAGAACCACCATCTCTCGAGTATATGCAAGGAACCCACTATCCCCTGGAGAGAACCACCATTCCTCAAGTATATACAGAAAACCCACTATTCCTTGGAGCAATAACTCTGCGACGTGCATCATAAGCACATGTCGACTAAAATCGCCTCCCGTGGCTCCATCATGACACTCCCTAACCCAGAATGTCATCTCATCCATGACCACCACTAGGTCATCCGAAACACCCCCACTAGGTGTTTCCATCAAAGTCCCTGGAAAAGGACAATTTCTAACTCACATAAAACCTCCTTTCCAGACTCTCTCTAGGAAATAAACAGGTTCTAACTCACATAAAACCTCAATTTTCTAGCGCCATCTAGAGAATAGATAAGTCCCAACTCACATAGAACTTCCATTCCTAGATACTCCTCCCTAGCAAATGGACAAGTTCTAACTCACATAGAACTTCCATTTCCAGCCATCACATGACCCGACCAGTCATCATAACACATGACCCCACCAGTCATCATAATAAATGACCCCACCAGTCATCATAACACATGATCCCACCAGTCATCATAACACATGACCTACCAGTCATACCATAAGAACTCACGTCTTATAAACACATTTAATAAGAAAAACCCATCTTATTAAATCTCAACAATGTATAATCGTTACATCACCAAACAAAATATACATAAACAACACATAGCCACATGCTATCACAGACACTGAAAACCAGAAAAAAATAACTCAAGCCTCCACTTGCTTCTCGAACCACTTCGAGAACTTTGCCTTCATCCTCGCTTTTGGTTCCCATGTCTCCTCCTCAATACCGTCACAGTCCCACACGACTTTCACCAACGGTATCCTCTTCCGGTGCAGAAACTTGACCCTCCTCTCGAAAATCCTCACAGGTCTTGCCTCCAATGTCATGTTGGGCTCATGTAAACACTTCCGTAGCATCAAAACATGGAAGACCTTATGAAAAGCCTTCATACTTAACTCCAACCGATAAGCTACTGTTCCAACCCGTTCCACAACCTTGAACGGACCCATAAACCTCGGACTTAGCTTATTCTCTAAAATGAATTTGTTAGGACTGCTCAACATCGTTGCCTTGAGATACATCAGATCTCCCAGCTCAAACTCCAGTTTTTTCCTCCTCTTATCGGCATAACTCTTCTGCCAATCCTGAGCCTCCCTCATGTTTAGCCTCAAGACACGGATCTTCTCCGTCGTCTCCTGAACAAAATCTGCACCAAACATGCTCATCTCCCCCACTTGGATCCAGCATAATGGTGTACGATATGGCCTCTCAAACAGAGCCTCATATGGAGTCATCCCAATACTCGTCTAGTAGCTATTGTTATACTCGAACTCTACCGGGTTTAGGTGATCCACCCAATGACCACCATAATCTAGTGATCCACCCAATGACCACCATAATCCAGCACACACATCCTTAGCAAGTTCTCAAGTGTCTGAATCGTCCTCTCAGACTGCCCATCCGTCTGAGGATGATAAGTTGTGCTCACATGCACCTTGGTGCCCATCTCAGCCTAGAATTCCCTCCAAAACTCTGAAGTAAACCTCAGATCCCTTTATGACACGATACTCGCTGGCACCCCGTGCAGCCTCACTATCTCCCGCACATACTTCTTAGCCAACACCGCTACTCCGTCAGTCTTCTTAATAGCAAGAAAATGTACTGACTTGGTCAGACGATCCACAATCATCCAAATAGCATCATACGTTCGTGAAACCGGCAACCGTGTCACAAAGTCCATGGTGATCATGTCCCACTTCCACTCTGGAATGGGCAAACTCTACAATAACCTGCTCAAAACCTGATGCTCAACCTTCACTAATTGTCACACATTACACGCCGCAACCCAGTTAGCGACATCCCTCTTCATCTTGACCTAGTGATAATACCGCTTTAGATCCTGGTACATCTTGGTCGCTCCCGGATAAATCGACAACATGCTCGCATTAGCCTCTCTTAGGATTTCCTGCCTCATATTCTCATCCTTGGGTACACAAACCCGTCCATTCACCAGTATTGTCCCATTCGTAGAGACCAGTTACTCTGAACCTGCCACCTTAGAAGCATCAATCAAACCCTGATCTTTCTCCTGAGCTACTCGAATCCTGCTTAGCAAATCTGCTTGGTTAGCTGCCTCTAACCCCAACGGTTTCTGTGAGATAACGCACAACCTCAAAGTGCCAATCTCACTCGCTAATGCCTCCACATCCCCCTCCTGAGCCGAAGCAACCATCTTCCTACTCAACGCATCTGCAACCAGGTTGGTCTTACCCGGATGGTACCCAATCTCCAGATCATAGTCTGCTACCAACTACATCCAGCGCCTCTGTCTCTGGTTCAGCTCTGGCTGAGTAAAAAAGTACTTCAGACTCTTATGGTCTGTGAACACCTGCACCTTCCCGCCATAAAAATAAGATCTCCAAATCTTTAGAGCGAAAATCACCGCAGCCAACTCTAAGTCATGGGTAAGGTAGTTGCACTCGTGCTTCCTCAACTGTCTTGAAGCATATGCAATAATATTCCCTTTCTGCATCAGTACACAACCCAGACCAACTCCCGAAGCATCCATATACATCACGTAAGGCTCCCACGACTCGGGTAATGTTAACACTGATGTACTTGTCAACATCTCCTTCAACTTCCCAAAATTCTCTTCGCAAGCTGAAGACCACACAAAAAGGATATCCTTCCCCGTCAACTTCGTCATCGACTGCGCCATACTCGCAAATCCCTTGACAAACCTTCTGTAGTAACCCGCCAACCAGATAAAACTCTAGATCTCGGTGGTATTCCTTGGTCTAAACCACCCTCTCATAGCCACCCTCGGATAGTCTTTATCATCATCGGATCTACAGAAACTCCATCTGCAAATACCACGTGACAAGAAAACTCATCTCTCGTTGCCAGAAACTGCACTTGCTCAACTTCGCGTACAGCTTCTGCTCCCGCAGCTTCTCCATAACCATTCTCAGATGCACCCCATGCTCCTCAGAACTCCTCGAATACACCAAGATATCATCAATGAAGATGATCACAAACACATCTAGATACTCCTGGAACACCCCGTTTATCAATCTCATGAACCTCGCTGGCGCATTCGTCAACCCAAAAAGCATCACTACGAACTCATAATGTCCATACCTCGTCCTAAAAGCAGTCTTCCTCACATCCGCCTCATCAATAGGAATCTGATGGTAACCCGAGGCAAAATCGATCTTGGAGAACCAGGTAACCCCCCGTAACTGATCCAATAACTCATCAATCCACGGCAAAGGATACTTGTTCGGTGAAACACTAGACCGAATAAATCCCTTCCCTAAAAGATCATCCAGCTGCTTCTTCAGCTCTGCCATCTCTGCTGGAGCCTTGGATATCGTAGTCGTCCCAGGTTCCAACTCAATCGTAAAAGGATCAGATCGAGACGGCGGTAATCCCAGCAACGCTTGGAAAACATCCTGGAAGTCCTGAACAACTCGAATATCCCCAACTGCAACCTCTCCAACAGTCTCTGGCATCACTATCGTCGCCAAATACGCCTCGCAGCCCTTCTCAATCAGCTGCTCGGCCTGAATCGCCGAAATCACAAGACTCCCAGAAGTCGGTCTCACTCCCTGATAAACCAACCTCCCCGCCTCTCACTCAAACACAACTCGTACTCGATGACAATCCAGATGGACTCTGTACCGGTCCAGCCAATCCATACCCATGATAACATCATACAGCTCCACCGGAATAATAATCAAATCCGCTAGCATCAACTCTCCTACCACCAGAATATCCACACCACGAGCCCGCTTGAAAATAGCTAACGATTTGCCACCAGCAACCTTAACTACTCCAGACTGCTCACCGGAATCGCTCCAGATACCGCTGCCCTCTGCACACTCCGAAGTAATGAAGCAATTCGTCGCTCTAAAATCAAATAACACATGGGACTCACAACCGCCCACTACTAAGGTCCATGCACAAATCTCATGTGCCTAAGAACCCTATCATTCTCACACAGACTTACAATTTCCAAAACAAACAAAAATTCAAACACCAGAATTTAACGAGTCAAGTTCAGAAATTACATGTGATCGGTTTGACGCTAGAACCACCCGCCTCCACCGAAGTGAACACCCGCAGTGCCGCTGTAATCTGAGCCACCGGCTGCATTGTCGCCACCGCCATCTGCTACAGCTTGGGACACCTGGGCTTGATATGCCCCTGCTCCATGCAGTGGAAACACACATGTGCACCCCGAGACTCACTCCTCTTCGGACAGTTTGCAACCCGGTGATCCATGCTCCCACTCCCGAAGCATCCCAAACCACCGTAATCACCCTGACTAGACCCTAAAGTGTTCTCCCACTTTCTCTTCTGTCCCTGCGCAGGCTTGCCGCCCCCGCTCGGACCAACATGTTGCGACCTCCTCGGCTGCTGAACCGGTGGACTAACCACCACAGCCTACTCCCTCAAGTCGTCCTCAATCGCAGTAGCTGTCTCAACTAGCTCCGCCCTCGTGGCGAACCTACTCGCCCTACAACGAGTCCTCAGACCTGGTCGAAGTCCCCTTAGGAACCTCTTCACCTAGGCTTGCTCGCCCTCCAGATCTCTACCGGCATGCACAAGAAACCGACTGAACTCCTCATCGAACTCCCGGACCGACCGGCTACCCTGAGCCAACTCCAAGTGATCCACCGCCTCCTACTTAAAGTACTTTGCGTTGAACTCCGCCACAAAATCCTCCCAGGCCATACTCGCCTTAGCTCTCCTAGCCACCACACCTCGCCACGAGAGATGTGCATCACCATCAAGGTAATGAACTGCTAGGTCCACCCGGTATCTCTCTGGACATTTGAAAGATTGGAAGTTACGCTCTAATATATTCCTCCACAAGTCCGCCTCCTCAGACTTGGCACTACCCGAGAAAAAACCGGTGCCAATCCTCTGCATCTGCTCCATCATCCTAAGGTAAGATGGGAGCTCCTCTGCAACTGCCACACCCGGCTGCACCCCATCCATGCCCGGCTACAACCCAGCCATACCCGGCTGCACACCAGCCACACCTGACTGAACACCAGCCACACCTGGCTGCACACCAGCCACACCTGGCTGCACACCAGCCACACCTGGCTAAACACCAACCACACCTGGCTGCACTCCCGGAGCCTGACTCGGAACCGGCACCCCACCTGGTAACCGCTCCAGAATCAACTATAGCATACCCACCAGATGATCCTCTCGATCCTGGGCAACACCTGCGGCAACACCCCCACCTGGGCCCACCGCACCACCAGTCACCCCGGGACCCACACTAGCCCCACCAGCCCTCACACTGGTACTCATGGTGGCCACACCCACGGACCCCTCCTGAAACGTCTGCGAATCCGCCACCTGCTCCTACATGGTCTCCTGGGCCACACTCGCGGCAACAAACTCACTTTTGAGTTCACGCCCAGCACGACCACCTCGGCCTCCACGGCCCCCACGACCTCTGCCTCTAGCCACTCTAGCCATCTCACTCTGCACTACCATACATAAACTAAGCATACTAGAAAACAACAAGTCACGAAAAACACATACCGTGGAATCTCATTGAAGGCTTGGAGAAGATGATCTAGGACTCCAAACCCACACAACAATCAATCAATCAAGTGCACCCGCTCTAGAACTATAAGGGCTCTGATACCAAAATGAAACAATCCAACCCGTGAAATTTAAAATTTTCGACCCGGATTATTACTATCATAAATAATAATCCTCAATGGTCCCAACATAACGATGCAGAAACAATACAACGATTAAAACCAATCACACATTCAGTAAATCCCCTACTTTATTAATCTCTAAACCAATTCCAATATGAAACAACAACCAACAATCCAATCCACGACAACCAATAATCAGCAATAATTCTAGAATTACTACACCCTAGAATTCTAATAAGCTCATAAAACAATCAACACGAGACTCTAGATCATCTCCTATTTCTGACCACGATTCCACGATCACACCTTTTCTTTACCTGCATCACATGGTTATAAGAGATGCATGAGTATTATCACAAATACTCAGTGAGACGGTCATCCCATCTACTAGGCTATACACCCATGCATAAGAAATTGATACAATACCATGGTGAACAATCAACAACACAACACACGAACAATCAACACAAGTTCGCCCAAAACAGGCATGCGTCGATCGACACAACCACCATGTGTGGATCGATGCATCCAGTTTGTCGATCGACACAAAACCTCGGTGTCGATCGATGCATTGTTTTGTGTGTCGATCGATGCAGAGCAACCGCATCGATTGACGCACCGATGCATAACCCAAAATCGAACTTATCCCCTCATGGTTCGATTCTAGAAGCAACCCAATCGATCTCTGCACACAAATCCACCAAAAACCACACGAAATACACCCACTAACAACAAGCAACCATATCCTATCAATCCATTTACCCAGATAAACCATGGTCACGCACTCACCTTGGATCTGCAAAGGAAAAGAAAGAGAAACACCAAGGACGAGAAGAATACTCCTCAAGGATTCGAAATCCACTCTTGATTCGCGAAGAACAAGCCCCAACAATGATCTCCCGAACCTCCCAACGAATCTCCTTCTCACAAAACTCTCTGGAAACTTTTTGGAACTTTCTGGTAACTCTAAAAGTCCCAAAAACGCGGCCACTGCCTATTTATAGGAAAGCTCTAGGGTTTTCTCCTAAACCGGCCGCAAACCGACACTTAAATCGAACCGATTCGGTTTGACTTAACCTTGCGTCGATTGATGCACGCCACTGCGTCGATCGATGCATGCCACTGCGTCGATCGATGCACGACCAAAAATCATAATCTTTGGTTCGCGGTCGTTACAATTCATCTATATCATTGTATCTGTTTCGAATTCTTGGTACTGGTAAGAATAGAGATAGAAGTGTCAAACCAAAATAAAAAAACGCATATGTGGGCATTGTAGAACAACCGCAAATCATATGTATATATCTATCCACCAGCCAAGTTCAGACTTCATATGTACATATTTTTAACGTATACTTAATGAATCCAAATCATTCTTGCATCCAATAAAAGAAACAATAATAATTATTTCATAATACTCATCACTCAGCAACAACATATATAACACATACCTTTCACCTTGATTCTTTTAACATCTTAATGACGTATAACATGCATCACGATTACTTCAACAATGATTTCTCATCATTTGCTTATTATAATTTCAATAATCACTATAAATCATATATGGATATCAGGATAAACATTCAATACATAAACTATCAGACAACGCACATCAAACAATGGACATTATAATCGCAACAAAACATAAGGAGCCTAATATTGCCATAGCTCTACAACACATTATTACATAATTCTTCGGACCTTCTCGTTTACATTATCTCATCACCATAAGAACTCTAGCTCCTCATAAATTTGTGATTTTTTTTTCATACTCAGGTTCGGTCATATGAATGTGATGAGTAAAGGTTATTGTAGAAGCTTGTATTTCTTACTCATTATTGTATCAATATATATATACAAGATGATAAGAGCTAGGGTATTACAAAGGCAATTAATAAGAGTTAATAAGGCAATATACTTTGTACATATTTGAATCCTTGACTTATGCAATCATGGATATGATTATATCCTTATACGCCTCCTCAAGATGGAGGGGCTTTCGCAACTCCAATCTTGCTCAAGATGTTTTGAAAAGCAGCCCGAAATAGTGATTTGGTGAGAACAACCGCAAGTTCATCGTGGGTGGAGACATGAACGACTCGAAGAGCTCCTGACTGGACTTGGTTGCGGATGAAGTGATAATCCAACGCAATATGCTTCATTCTTGAGTGGAAAACTGGATTCGCGCATAAGTAGGTGGCACCAACATTGTCACAGTAGATGACCGGTGGTTGATGGAGCCTAAATCCTAATTCACCAAGTAAAGAACACAACCATTTAACTTCTGAAGCTGTATTAGCTACTGACCTGTACTCTGCTTCAGTAGCGGATCGTGCAACGCCTTTTTATTTCTTCGAGGACCATGATAATGGATGTGATCCTAGGTAAACAATGTAACCATTTGTAGACACGTAATCATCTTTATCTCCTGCCCAATCTGCATCAGAGTATGCGTGTAGCGTCAACGTGTTACCTTTCTTTAACATGATTCCATGGTCTAATGCCCCTACCAAGTAGTGTAATAGTCGTTTGACAGCCAGCCAATGATCCGTTGTTGGGGCGTGCATGAATTGGGAGAGCTTATTCACCGCATAACAGAGATCTGGTTTTGTGAATGCAAGGTATTGGAGACTACCAAGAAAAGCTCGGTATTCTATAGGATCCAACAATCGTGTGCCCGAGTGAAGGGATAACTTTGGTGAGGCAGCCATTGGTGTCGTGATTGGTTTTGCTGATAACATGTTGGTTTTGCCGATAACATGTTGGTACGAGTGGAGACCGGTACAGTCGTGTTTGGCTTCAACTCCAAGAAAATAGTGTAGATCTTCTGGATCTTTGACAGAGAATCTGACTGCTCGTGCATCGAGTGTTTGTTGTACGAGAGTGGAATCGTTGCTTGTGACAAGTATATCATCAACATACACCAACATATAGATAATTGAGTTACCTTTCTGTAAGATGAATAGCGATGTGTCTGACATAGAATTCACAAAACTGGTGGATATGAGGTAGTTTCGGAGTTCCATATATCAAGCTCGTGGGGCTTGCTTAAGACCATATATCGCTTTTTGAAGACGACACACATAATCAGGTCGATCACGATCTACAAAACCAGGGGATTGAGACATGTAAACTTCATTCGTTAAGGTGCCTTGCAAGAAGGCATTATTGACATCTAATTGCTTTATCGGCCATGATCGATCAACCGCAAGCCCAAGAACAAGACGTATTGTCGTTGACTTAATGACCGGACTAAAGGTTTCTGCATAATCCAGACCATATCGTTGGTTGTATCCTTGTGCCACGAGTCTAGCTTTATATCGATTTAGAGATCCATCAGAGTGATATTTCTTTGTGAAGATCCACTTACAGCCGACCCGCGTAGCTTGTGGTGGTGGAGGAGGCACTAAATACCATGTTTGATTTCCAATTTGAGCATTATATTCAGACCCCATTGCATTCCTCCATTTGCTGTCTTTGAGAGCTTGAGCAACGGTTATGGGTTCAACTTCACATGCCGAGGATATAGACGCAATCAAAAGATATCGAGGGTTGGGTTTCTTTATACCATCCTTCAAATGTGTAGCCATTGTGTGTTGATTTCTGCATGGTGGCGGAGATTCAGATGGCGATGCCGGCGGTGAGGAGGTTGTGTTTTGGTGGCTGAGATTTTCAGAGTTGGGACTTGGTAAGGATGGGCTGGTTTGTCTTGTGGAAGATGTGTGAGGATGGATTGGCGAAGGGGGAGTCGTAATTTGCTGGGCTCGATGTGTTTGTTTTGTGGGTTGATGTTGCTGGGCCGTGGGTTGCGGCCCTTTTTTAGTTTGAGCAGTGGGCTCATGTGTCTAGGCTGTGGGTTGCAGCCCATTTTTAGAGTGAGCAGTAGGCTCAGATTGAGAAGAAGAAGAGGAAAACGAGATTGAGTTTAATGGCGATACCTAAGGTGGTGCCGGCGGCAGAGAATCGGGGTGAAGGTCTGAGGACGAGGAACACCTTGGCAAAACTGCTGACGGAAGCGTGAGAGTTGTATGAGAAGGTAGACCCCGATTTTCTTGAGATGTTTCCACTGGGGAAGATAATGTCATCGATTCCGAAGTCGCAAACGGGAAGGATGCTTCATCAAATTGAACGTGTCTGGAGGTGTACATCCTACCTGTTGGAATGTGGAGGCAAAAATAAGCACTTTGAGTTGGTGAATAACCCATGAACGCACACTAGAGTGACTTATCTTCAAGCTTATGTCGATTATATAGTCTCATCCATGGATAACAAGCTGCACCAAAGGTTCGGAGCTTGTTGTAATTCGGCGAGATTCCGAATAGTTTTTGAAATGGCGATTGGAGCTAAAGTGTTGGAGTCGACAATCTATTGATGAGATAGACTGCTATCGCAAAAGCATAGGGCCAATACGTCTTCGAAACAGACGCAATAGACATCAATGTCATTCCCATCTCGACGATATGACGATTTTTTCTTTTGGAGACTCCGTTGTGTTCTGGAGTGTGAGGCGGAGACGTGAGATGAGAAATGCCATGAGCCGTGAGAAAACCTCTTAAAGCTACATATTCTCCTCCATTGTTCGAATATAAAGTCCTGATCTTGGTGTGAAATCGATTTTCTACCAAGCTTTTGAAGGCCATAAACGTCTCTTTGACATGAGATTTTTGTTTCAAAGGATAAAGCCATGTATAGCGAGTGTAATGGTCAACAAATATGAGGTAGTATTTGAAATTGTCTAGAGAGAGAATGGGAGAGCTCCAGACATCAGAATATAGGTATTCAAGTGGTTTTGATGAGGTAATTGAGGAGTGTGAAAAAGAGATTTTATGGCTTTTATTAATCAAACAATCTGAACAAGACATAAGTTTTGTAGATTGCTTGGAAACAGGTAGAGAAAAAAGGGAAAATGACGGTGTTCAAAATCAAAGAAGATGGATGGCCAAAGTGAGAGTGCCAAGAGTGTAGCGTGATGGTGGACTATGGAGATACAAACATGGTTGTAGCTTGAGAAGACAAAATCGGCCACTCATATAACTCATTAGTAGTTTTGCTTTGGAGTAACGGGGTTCCCGTTCTGAGATCCTTCACCTGAAATGAAACAGGAAAGAATTCCACCGAAACACGGTTAGTGTTGCATAAGCGATATACGGATATGAGATTCTTATGAATATCCGGCACATATAACACTTTGTTTAACTGTAAATCACGAGAGTTTGTAGGAAAAGTTGTGAAACCAGTATGTGTTATCGGTATTGCAGAACCATCGACTATGGTGACATCATCCGGACCATGGTAAGGCTGGTGGAGAGATAGATTGTTGAGATCAGACGTCATGTGATGTGTCGCGCCACTATCAAGGAGACAGTTGGTGGGTGCATAAGAGTCATTCATAGCGAGATTGACGCGAGGTTGCCACGGCGTGAATGGGCTTTGCTGTTGCGGAACAGAGGCTTGGAAACTCTGAAGTTAAGAGCACCGTTTGGCGGTATGACCTTGAACCCCGCAAATCTGACACCGCCCGAGATAGGGCCTTGGACCCTGGTTTTCGGTTCTGGTTTGTTGCTGGCCAGATTGCCATGTTGGTGAGGAAGACGGCCGCCATTGATTGTTGTTCTTGTTGCGATATGGCTGTTTGTTGTGGTTGTAGTTGTTCGAATTGTTCCGTTGTTGAACCGCATTCGCAGTAACTAATGTGAGGGATAATCGTATCAGCCACCAAGAGAAGCTTCGCTTCATGATTGAGAAGACGTTCATGGAGATGTGGAATGGTTGGTGGAGTGTCTCTGCCTTCTACATGATCAATTACAGTTTTATAGTCCTCCAGAAGTCCTCCGAGAATGTTGTCGATCAAATCTTCATGTGCCATTGCAGATCCAAGAATGGCGAGTTGATCCGCACGAGTTGTGATTCCTTGTAGGTAAACATCAATGGTTTTGTTTTCTTTTCGCCAATTTTTGAGTTGAGTCTTGAGTTGCCTAACATGACCACGGCTGGGTTTAGCATATGTGTCGTCCAAGGTGTGCCAAATCTCAGCCAACGTGGTAGCACGGGAGACAATTGGTTGAAGAGATGGTGAGATCGCACCAATGAGGGAACTGAAGATCAGTTTGTCTTGGCGTTTCTAGAGCGCATAGGCTGGATTTACCGAGGTTGTGTTCTCGGTGGTGAGAGTTGCAGGCGGAGGGGCAGTGGTGCCGTCCAGGTGACCGGAAAAGTCATAACCATCAAGAAAAAAGTGAACTTGGAGCTTCCACATCAAGTAGTTCACTGATGTGAGTTTTGTAACATGAGACATGTTTAAGGTAAAGAGTGTTTGAGTATTTGTGATGATTGTGTCTGTAACATTGGGAGGTGATGTTGTGTCAGAAGTAGTCATGGTGTCGTGGAGAAGAAGATGATTGGAAACAAAAAAATTTTTTTTCTATTGATCGTTTGCTCTGATTACCATAAAGGTGATTGTAGAAGCTTGTATTTCTTATTCATTACTGTATCAATATATATACAAGATGATAAGAGCTAGGGTATTACAAAGGCAATTAATAAGAGTTAATAAGATAATATACTATGTACATATTTGAATCCTTGACAATAATCATGGATATGATTATTTTCTTATAATGGGAGTGCATTTGGATATGGTTCATTAATATTTTATTTTTTATAATAATTTTAAACTCACAGAATTAAGGCTTGAAATGTTTTTTAAAGTAGCGTAAAAAAGCTATTTTCTAGTTAAAGTGATTTGACAGCCTTCGATTGTAGCCACAAAAGCTAAACTGATTTCCAATCCCTTATATTACATTCCTACCAACAAACATTCATGGTTATATTGGTCATATGTTGCAGTTATGTTCTTCTATGTTTTCATACCCACATGAAGGACCACGGGATGCCGGATAACTCATGGCTATAGAAATCGCTTGTAATAGCCATCAACACGTTGATATTCATAGTTTTTACATCATTTAGTCCCCATTTTGACCTGGTTTCACTCTATCTTAATTAGGTTTATCTAGAATTAATTGATGCACATTTATTAAGTCATAATCATAATTTTAATTAACAATTTGTAAGGGTTTTTTTCTATCCTTTTGTACGATTTTATTAAGTCATAATTATTTTTTTAATTAACAAAAAAAATATTCTTCATTTTTAATCATTTATTATTATTATTACACATTAACAAAATTTATGATAGAAAGTTTTAAAATAACAATTTAACAGTCTGAATATACAAACTAACTAGAACATACATTAAATTTATATTATTTATTTTGATCACTACACTTGTTATATATCTGTGTTTTATTTGTATATTTATAAAACTATATGTATAGATATATTATTAAAAATTAATCAATCTATTGACTCGCGGTCGATCTGATTCAACCATATGACTCGGTGATTCGAATGACATTCTAGTTTGCTATCCGAATCGGATTTAAAAAATATTGGTTCAACAATATGATTGCGTGTTTTGCGGCAACCCGGAGGAAACACGAAATCACCTGTTCTTCTCATGCTCATACTCCACTCAGATTTGGCAGTCACTCTCCCACAAGCTTTTAGCGAGCGACTTTACAACCACATTTGAGGAGCTAATTACGCTGCTCCAAACTGAGCACTATGATCGATTGAAAAAAGTTCTTATTCCGATATACTTTTCAGGCAACAATCTACCACATATGGCGTGAGAGAAATAGTAGACGACAAGGCGACTTGCCTACTCTAGCCCTCGGAATCATCAAGCTTGTGGACAAAAATGTGCGTAATAGGCTCACCTCAATACGTATCCTTGGAGACTGCTCTTAACGAGAGGCTCTCCATGTGGTTCGCGAATCAACCCCTTTGAAGCACGATCACTCACCGCAACCTTCTGATCTTCAATTCTTTTTAATTTTGATGTAAAAAATAAGTTCTCAACTCCATAGTTACAAGGATTGTAAAACTGTTTTTTTTTTTGAATTAATTTTACATTCAATTTAAAAAATAAGAAAAAATATTGGTTCGAAGACTCCATTTTCTCAACGACTGGCTTGTTATCCACTCAAACGGTATAATTACTCTCAATAGACAATAGGTCATTCGTGTTAGAAGCAAGAGCATTTTTTTTATATATTGTCAAATTGGTTATTAATTTTTTTATTTTTTTTAAATTGGTTATTAAAGCTTCTATTATACACCATTATATTTATTTTGAGATTATGTGAAATATATAAAGTTTCACTTTAGTGAGTAAAATTTCCACATTCATGTACACTCGATTTAATGTACGCAATCAACTATGAAAATACTCTAATCTTTTATATTGCAGTATTAAATTATGTTATATGATTTTAAATAAAAAAATAGTTTAAAATTTAAAAGAATTTTTGAGAAATGCCATTTTTGAAATACCATTTTTCAAAAATATCACTTTTTCATAATCTTTGCAAAAATGTCACTTTTTCAAAATCATTTACTCAATATATCATTTATGTTTGGGTTAGTTGTGTTATATTAGAGTTTAGTTTTGCGGGTTTAGGGTTTGTTTGAAGTCAAAACTTTTCTTAGGATTTAGAATTTAAAGATTTAGGGTTTAAAATTTCTTAATTAGTGGTATTTTTGCAAATAGACAATCTATAGTAGCTTTTTTGAAAATGAACATACCAAAAATAGCATTTTTGCAATTATCCCAAAATCTAAACCGTAAACTCTAAATTTAAAATACATAATCCTAACAGTAAATCTTAAACTAACCATATCATAGACTCTGAATCATAAACAGTAACCCTAAATCATAAAATATAGTCCTAAAATATAAAATTGGAATATTTCTTGATTTAAAGATGCATCCCATTTACCAAAAAAAAAATAGGTGAACAAAATTCTATTTTATTCGACTGAAACTTAAATTGAGATTATTGATTAATTTTCCATGTTTAGTAATTTTGAAACAAACAATAAGAAAAAGAAGAAAAAAGACCACAAACCTATTTTTGTCTTATATCTCGCTGTCTCGTTCTTAAGCCGAACGAATTTCCCGCCAAACCTCATAAAACAGAGCAAGCAAAACAATGAAACTCTTTTATCTGTCGGAAACAAAAGTATCATTGTGAATATTTCAAAAATTATGCAGAATTCACACTCCTAAGGAGGCTACGTTAGCTTCGAAAGAGGAGCCCATACAAAAAAATAAAAAAAAGAGCTCTTCAATATATACAAAAAAAACCAAAAAAATAGAAAACACAAAACAAAAAATGGCATACGGATCATACAACGATGATTCGAAGAAGAAAAAGAGGTACGTAGTTATCTCCATCTCTTCTGTTCTTCTGATCTCTATGGTTGTCGCCGTTACCATCGGCGTTAACGTCAACAATGGCGATTCTGACGGAGAAATCACAGCTTCTGTTAAAGCCATCAAAGACGTTTGTGCGCCAACAGATTACAAGAAGACTTGTGAAGATACTCTGAAGAAAGATGCGAAGAACACATCGGATCCTTTGGAGCTAGTGAAGACAGCGTTTAACGCAACCATGAAGCAGATAAGTGACGTGGCCAAGAAGTCACAGACTATGATTGAGCTGCAAAAGGATCCGAGGACGAAGATGGCATTGGATCAATGCAAGGAGCTAATGGACTACGCAATCGGTGAGCTTAGTAAATCGTTTGAGGAATTGGGAAAGTTCGAGCTTAACAAGGTTGACGAGGCTTTGGTTAAACTAAAGATTTGGCTCAGCGCGACGATTAGCCATGAGCAAACTTGTTTCGAAGGGTTTCAAGGGACAAAAGGGGATGCAGGTGAGACAATAAAAAAGGCACTGAAAACCGCGGTCCAGTTAACACATAACGGGCTTGCAATGGTCACTGAGATGTCGAATTACTTAGGACAAAAATGCAGATTCCGGAGTTGAATAGTCGCCGACTGTTGTCCCAAGAATTCCCTTCATGGGTTGATGGGCGAACGCGTAGGCTCTTGTCCGCGCCAATGTTGGATGTTAAACCGAATATTGTGGTGGCACAAGATGGAAGCGGTCAGTATGCGACGATCAACGAGGCAATGAATCATGTCCCGAAGAAGAAGAACGTGACTTTCGTGGTTCACATTAAGGCTGGAATTTATAAAGAGTTTGTTCAGGTGAACAGAAGTATGACACATCTTGTTTTCATTGGCGATGGCCCTGGCAAAACCATAATTACCGGCAACAAAAGTTTCAAGGACGGTATTACAACCTACCGTACTGCCTCCGCTGGTAATGATTTTTGTGATATCTCTTACTTGTTGTGATTTCATTATTGCGAATTCGTATTTGAATGAACCTTACGGTTATTGCAGCAATCGTTGGAGATCACTTCATTGCCAAAAATATGGGGTTCGAGAACACTGCCGGAGCAATCAATCACCAAGCGGTTGCGCTTAGGGTTCTGTCAGATGAGTCGATATTTTACAATTGTAGATTTGAAGGTTACCAAGACACTCTCTACGCCCATTCCCACCGTCAGTTTTACCGAGACTGTACTATCTCAGGCACCATCGACTTTCTCTTTGGAGACGCAGCTGCGTTATTCCAGAATTGTACTTTCTTGGTGCGGAAGCCACTCCCTAACCAAGCATGCCCAATTACCGCCCATGGACGTAAAGATCCGCGAGAAACCACGGGATTCGTGCTGCAAGGATGTACGATATCCGGCGAAACAGATTACTTGGCAGTCAAGGAAACTAGTAAAGCTTATCTTGGAAGGCCATGGAAAGAATATTCAAGAACTATCATTATGAACACATTTATCCCCGATTTCATTCCACCGGAAGGATGGCAGCCGTGGATGGACAATTTCGGCCTTGACACACTTTTCTACTCAGAAGTGCGGAACACTGGTCCGGGTGCACCTGTCATGAATCGAGTTACTTGGCCTGGAATCAAGAATTTGAGTAAGGAAGAGATCCTTAAATTCACTCCAGCTCAGTACATCCAAGGTGACGCTTGGATTCCGGGTAATGGTGTTCCGTACAACCCCGGTCTTTTCACTGGAAATGGTTTAGCAACTGATGCCGCTATGACCAGTTCATCCTCCCCCAATTCCACAAATACCGATCCAAGCGAATCAGGCTCAACAAGTTTTATCGCACCTATGTCAGCTGCTAACGAAACTGGGTCTGGTTATACCGGATCTGCCACAACTACGTCTAGTACTGGAACCAAGCCTGGTTCTACAGAACCCAATACCAGTTCTAACACAACAACCTCCATAGAATCAGGTAATAAGACAACTATATCCAATTCTACTAGGACTGATAATTCTGCAATCGGGTCTGGGTTTACTGATTCTCCAGCCATTGCTCCCGGAGTCTCCTCCTTCACTAAAACTTATGGCTTAGGGTCTACTTCTCCATCACCTTCACCTTCAGTTTCTCCATCAGTTTCTCCTTTGGCTTCTCCTTCAGATTCACCTTCGGCTTCTCTTTTAGTATCTCCATCAATTTCTCCTTCAGCATCTCTTTCAGATGCACCTTCAGATGCGCCTTCGGTATAAATGGATTCGAAGAAAGCGTCTAGCTAGAGGTCATGTGTATATATACTTTCTAATCGAAAACCCAAAAATGAAATTATATTTTGACAACCATGAGAGGATGTGAATATGAGAGTAGCTTTGTAAATTCATTAAAAATTTTGTTATTAATTTATAAATATTTTCACTACATCTTGATATTGTGAGGGTTACCTAATTACTATAGAGAATTTCTTCACACGGAATACATTTCCCATGCATCATCGTGTCTATTTGATGAATGACATGCTCCTTGTCTTTCATTTTAAATCATATACATTAGTCACAAAATGCATTACCTGATGGAGCACAAAACCGAACCAAGACACAAACCAAAAGTATGTTAAGTAATTGATTTTACTTTGATTTGTCGTTAGTTATTTTCTACATTTTGTTTCAGTTTTAATAAGAAGAATTAGTCTTCCTTTCATCAAGGAAACCATCTTCTCCATTTTCCATTATTCTCTCGTTTTTAGGAGTAGGGACTCCAGCATTTGCTTCTGTAATTCTCTTCTATTAAAGTCAAATAAAAACTAAAAATAGGCAATGTCAATTGCCAGCAAAAATCTCTTATTTGTTATAAAAAGAATGGTATAATTTATCATTTCGATAAATATTAATAAGAACAAAATATTATACCCGGTAAAGAATGAGATATTGATGAAAATAAAATTGAGAGAGAATGAATGATTTGCTATTTCTTCTTGTTGAAGTTATGAATTGTGTGTTCTTACAAATGAAGGAAATGCATCATTTATATAGAAGATGAAAAGCATAAGTTAGTGTTTGGGAGTAGGTAAATGGGCTCCATATAGTGGAATGCATATAGTGAAATGCATTATTATAACACTCCCCCTTGGAGACCAGTTTTACTATGTTTCTTGACTCGTGTCTTTTGTTGCCTCGTTAAAAACCTTTCTAGGAAAAACCCATTGGGAAAAACCTTAGAAGGGCAAAAAGAGTGCAACTAGCATGCTCCCCCTCGAGTGATCAAGTTTATAGATTTCGCTGATGGCGCATTCCAATGTCATATATATGCTTCTTGAACACCGAGGTAGGTAGTGATTTCGTGAAGAGATCTGCAGCATTGTCGCATGATCGGACATATCTTACTTCAATGTCTTTATTCTTCTCAAGCTCTTGGGTGTATGAGAAGAACTTTGGAGGGATATGTTTGGTTCTATCACTTTTAATATATCCTTCCTTTGTTTGGGCGACGCATGCGGCATTATCTTCATATAATATTGTCGGCTCCATATTTACAAGTAATCCACTGCATGATCGAATGTGTTGATATATTGACCTTAGCCATACACATTCTCTACTTGCTTCATGGAGTGCGATAAGCTCAGCATGATTTGAGGAAGTAGCTACAAGCGTTTGCTTCTGGGAACGCCAGGATATAGCGGTGCCTCCGACCGTGAAAACGTATCCTGTTTGTGATCTCGCTTTGTGCGGATCTGACAAATATCCTGCATCTGCAAAACCAACCATTTGGCTATTTGGATTTTTAGGGTAAAACAATCCTAAATCAATCGTCCCTTGAAGATATCGGAAAATATGTTTAATCCCATTCCAATGTCTTCGTGTAGGGGACGAGCTAAATCTTGCCAAAAGATTAACAGCAAATGATATATCAGGCCGAGTACAATTCGCAAGATACATGAGGGCTCCGATTGCACTTAGGTACGGTACTTCAGGACCAAGTATCTCTTCATTTTCTTCATGTGGTCGAAATGGATCATTTTCGACATTTAGTGATCTAACGACCATGGGGGTACTCAATGGATTTGCCTCATCCATATTAAATCGTTTTAGCACTCTTTTGGTATATGTAGATTGATGTACAAATATACCCTTTTGAGAATGCTCAATTTGTAAACCAAGGCAGTACTTTGTCTGTCCGAGATCTTTCATTTCAAATTCCCCTTTTAAATATTCTGAGGCTTTCTGTATTTCTTCCTGAGTTCCAATTATATTTAGATCATCAACATAGACCGCAATAATCACAAATCCTGATGTTGTTTTCTTGATGAAAACACATGGGCATATTGGATTGTTCACGTATCCTTCTTTTGTTAAATGCTCACTGAGACGATTATACCACATACGTCCAGATTGCTTTAGTCCATATAATGATCTTTGCAATTTGATTGCACATAATTCTTTGGGTTTGGAACTTAATGCTTCTGGCATTTTAAACCCATCAGGGATTCTCATATAGATATCCGTATCTAATGATCCATACAGATAAGCAGTAACAACATCCATGAGACGCATCTCTAGATTTTCGCAAGCGGCTAGACTCATCAGGAATCTAAACGTTATTGCATCCATGACAGGAGAATAGGTTTCCTCATAATCTATCCCAGGTCTTTGAGAAAAACCTTGAGCCACAAGACGAGCTTTATATCTCGTAATCTCATTATCCTCATTTCGTTTCCGAACGAAAACCCATTTATGTCCAACCGGTCTTACATCTACAGGTGTAAGTACAATCGGCCCGAATACACTTCGTTTGTTTAACGAATCAAGTTCGGTTTGAATGGCTTCTTTCCATTTTCTCCAGTCATCCCTCTTTTTACATTCATATACGGACTGAGGTTCTGGATCTTCGTTTTCTTCATTTATCTCTTTTGACACAAGATATGAGAAAACGTCATCCATAATAACCATCTCATTTCGATTCCAAACTTTTCCATTATGAATATAGTTGATAGAGGTCTCATGGTTTTCTTTAGGTTCATGATGTTCCACATCTTCATTCGTTTCTTGATGTGATTCTTCCAAAGTATTTTCAGCTACTCTGGGAACATCAACCTTTTCAATTTCCCTTTTCTTCCTAGGGTTTTTATCTTTAGAACCAACAGGTCTTCCACGCTTCAGGCGTGTCCTAGACTCTCGTGTATCATCTGCTCTTCCAGAGTCTGTAGGAATCTCAATTCGAGCAGGAACATTTGCAGCTGGAATGTGTGACTTAGTTACTGTCTTAGTATCTGCAAAAGCATCTGGTAACTGATTCGCTATACTCTGCAAATGCATAATTCGTCGAACTTCCAGTTCAGACTGTTTCGTAGGAGGATCGAGATGTAATAAAGATGACACACTCCACCTTATATCTTTTCCTACTTGTTTGTTTCCTCCCCCTAGAACTGGGAATTCTTTTTCATCAAAATGGCAGTCGGCAAACCGTGCCGTAAAGACATCACCAGTTTGAGGTTCTAAGTATCTTATAATAGATGGTGAATCATAGCCAACATATATCCCTAACCTTCTTTGTGGTCCCATCTTTGTACGTTGTGGGGGTGCTACAGGCACATACACCGCACAACCAAAAACCCTTAGATGAGAAATATTTGGTTCATGACCAAATACTAGTTGTAATGGGGAATACTTATGATATGCACTTGGTCTTACTCGGATAAGTGCTGCAGCATGTAAAATTGCATGCCCCCATACACTAGGTGGGAGTTTTGATCTCATGATCAACGGTCTTGCAATTAATTGCAGACGTTTAATTAATGATTCAGCCAAACCATTTTGTGTATGAACATGGGCTACAGGATGTTCAACTTCTATTCCCGTTACCATACAATAATCATTGAAGGCTTGGGATGTGAATTCACCAGCGTTGTCTAGTCTAATTCTTTTAATTGGATAATCAGAAAACTGAGCCTTTAGTTTGATTATCTGAGTTAGAAATCTCGCAAATGCCATATTTCGAGATGATAATAGACAAACATGTGACCATCTGCTGGATGCATCAATTAACACCATAAAATAGTGGAATGGTCCACATGATGGATGTATTGGTCCACATATATCGCCTTGAATCCGTTCAAGAAATTTTGGTGATTCTTTATCAACCTTTGTTGGAGATGGCCTTATGATCAATTTTCCAAGAGAACATGCAACACATGTCTTTCCATTCCCCTGATATACCTCCTGGGTTTTCAGTGGGTGACCATGTGAATTCTCTATGATCTTTCGCATCATTGAAATGCCTGGATGACCAAGGCGATCATGCCATAATGTGAAATCTTCTGGATTTCTTTTAACCACTAGATGTGATTCGATTGCATTTATATGAGTATAATGCAGTCCTGAAAGAAGTTTTGGAAATTTTTCCAATATAAGCCTTTTTCCAGATTTATCGGAAGTTACATACATATACTTTTTTCCATTTTCAGTCGCAGACTGAGTATCATATCCTTGAAGGTATATGTCTTTGAAACTCAACAAATTCCTTTTAGAATTCGGAGAAAATAAGGCACTTCTTATGGAAAACTTTGTTCCATTTGGCAACATAAAGTTGGCTTTACCAGTTCCTTCAATCAAGTCTGCAGGACCTGATATTGTATTCACAACGATTTTCGTTGGTTTTAAATCAGTGAAATATTTTCTATGTCTCAGAATAGTGTGCGTTGTTCCACTATCTGGTATACATATTTCTCTAATATTTCCTTTAGATATCATTCCGTTTGTTTTGCTTTCCATTTCCTGTGATCAAGATAGACACCAATAAAAGAAGAATAAATTTTATTCATTAAAAGAAAAATACACAATGATTATATATTAAATTGTTGTTAAAAAAAACAACATTATTTTTTTCAAACAACGGAAAAGCATAATATTATACATGGCATAAACAGAGACTATACAGTAGTCTCATTACAAGCATCTTGATTATCCGCAAGGTCTGTCATTTCGGCATCATCATCAAAGTCCGAAGCGTTAAGGTATGTATCACCTTCAGGGTGTTCCATAAGATTAACTTCCTTTCCTTTGCCTTTAACTGACTCTTGGTACAATTTGCAAAGGTGCAAAGGAGTACGACACACTTTGGACCAATGGCCTTTACATCCGCATCTGTAACAAACACCTTCACGCTTCTGGGTGAAATTGTCTTTCTTTTCTTTCCCTTTGAGATTTTGTTCAGACCGGACCCATTTAAATGACCGTCCTTTTGGATTATAATTTCTCCCACGGCCACGATTAAATCGACCACCACGACCCCGGTTGGTTTGATTTCCTCTCCCCGGATACCTCACATCCGTTTGTCCACGATTTTTTCCATCCATTGCGTTCACTTCAGGGACAGCAATTGTTCCTACAGGTCGAGCGTTATGGTTTTTGATGAGAAGCTCATTATTCTTCTCAGCCAACATTAGAGCCACAATCAACTCAGAAAACCTCTTGTATTTACAGTTCCTGTATTGTTCAGCAAGAACAAAATGTTCCTTATGGAATGTTAGGTAAGTTTTCTCGAGCATTTCCTCTTCGCTCACATTCTTACCACAATATTCCAATCGGGACACAATTCTTAACATGGCGGAATTATAATTATCCACCTTGTCAAAATCAAGGAACCTTAAATTTGCCCACTCATCAAGAGCATGTGGGAGAGTTATTGCCCTTTGGTTGTCAAACCTTTCTTTAAGAGCTTTCCACAGCTCTACAGGGTCTTTTGTATTCGCATAATCATGCGTTAGATTTTCATCTAGATGTTTTCTCAGAAAAATTACCGCCCTTGCCTTTGCAGGGGCAGTCGATTCTTTTTCTTCTTTAATAGTATCTAATAGAGACTGAGAATCCAGATAAAGTTCAGCATCAGTGGACCATGCTATGTAATTTTCACCAGTGACTCTGAGAGCTGGGATCTTAAGCTTTTCGATGTTTGCCATTTGTTTCTAAAAAAAATAAAATCGAAAATATTATTATTAGAAATATAACATGATTTTAGAAACCATATACATTAATTAAAATCGCAATTACAAAGAACATTAAAGCATAAACAAGTAAACCGATATTCATGATAAACTCTTCGCGAGTAAATTCTCCGGCGAAGAGACCATAAATCACGGTAAGAAATACACCGATAATAAAAATCAAAAACAAACGAAACATTTTTCTTACAAAATGAGAACTAAAAATATTTTTTGTGAAATTGTTTGGAAGAAGATGAAATGTTTGAGTGATTTTGAAAGAGTGAAATATGAGTGTATTTATAGATGAAAAATACTATTCATAGCCGTTATATAGCCGTTTTAAAGTGAAAAAATTTTAAAAATTATTTTGAAATATTTTCTTTGTGACCGTTAAAATCGGATGAGAAAGAAAAATTATTCTGAAAATATTTGATAATCAATCAGATAAATTTACCAGTTCAAATATTAATTTTAGAAAAAAACTGGTTGAATATTATATATACTAGACATAAAATTAACATAGAAGTAATAACAAGGTTATGGTGAAAAAGTCATCCAAGAGAGAATACTAAATAAATAATTAAAGCAATAGATAAATTTTCAGGGTGGTTGAACCGATCATAAATAATTAAAACAGTAAATAAATAAATTATGGTGTGTAAAACAACCATAAGAATAAATAAATAATCAGGCGGTAAACCGACCATAAATAATTAAAGCAGTAAATAAATAAATTATGGTGTGTAGAACAACCATAATAATAAATAAATAATCAGGCGGTAAACCGACCATAAATAATTAAAGCAGTAAATAAATAAATTATGGTGTGTAGAACAACATAATAATAAATAAATAATCAGGCGGTAAACCGACCATAAATAATTAAAGCAATAAATAAATAAATTATGGTGTGTAGAACAACCATAATAATAAATAAATAATCAGGCGGTAAACCGACCATAAATAATTAAAGCAATAAATAAATAAATTATGGTGTGTGAAACAACCACATAGAATTATTATGGAGGCGGTAGTCCGCACACCAAATGGTACAATAAGTATGCGTATGAAAATTGATCTTTTTAGAGTGATCGTGCTGATAACGTGTTATAAAAAGAATGGTATAATTTATCATTTCGATAAATATTAATAAGAACAAAATATTATACCCGGTAAAGAATGAGATATTGATGAAAATAAAATTGAGAGAGAATGAATGATTTGCTATTTCTTCTTGTTGAAGTTATGAATTGTGTGTTCTTACAAATGAAGGAAATGCATCATTTATATAGAAGATGAAAAGCATAAGTTAGTGTTTGGGAGTAGGTAAATGGGCTCCATATAGTGGAATGCATATAGTGAAATGCATTATTATAACATTATTCTTATTGTTATCGTATTACTTTGTTTTCAAGCTCTGACAACAATCAAGTCATGAAGTGATATCAGAGCACTTGTGCTTTCCCTACCAAATTTTGTTTTTCCTTCGTTTATCTCCTATCTATAAGAATATAATCATATCATGGATTGCAGAAATTAAGGATCCAATTATGTATAGAATATATTCTCATTATGTATAGGATATCTTCTCATTAATTCCATGTACAATACCCTAACGTCTCTTAATGTGTATAAATTGATACTTTATGAAAATAAATAAGATCATATTTTCAACAATCATCTATATGGTATCAAGAGAAGATCCAAAAAACCAAATTTCTTTCTCTTCATTAGTCTTTTCAAATCGACCTCTTTCTCTTCAAAACCATGTCTACTTCGGACACAAACTCACTAGCAAATGTCATAGAAACCATCATTGCCAATACTCAATCACTGTTTACAATAAACATGTCTCACGTCTCCAAACTTACAGCGACTTATTATCTCATGTGGAAGCTTCAAGTCCACTCATTCCTTGATGGCTATGATCTTTTTGGTCATCTCGATGGATATGTTGAGATTCTGATTGCTATTCTCACAACTAGTGATACAATCTCCGTCCATCCGGCATACACACTATGGAAACGCCAAGACAAATTAATATCCAGTTCTCTCATCGGTGCTATCACACCATCGCTTCAACCGCTCTTCTCTCGTGCAACCACTTCCTCTGAGATTTGGAAAACTTTGGCACTCACCTATGCCAAACCAAGTCGAGATCATATCCACCAATTGAAGTCTTTACTCAAAAACTGGCGCAAGGAAAACAAATCCATCAATGTTTATCTACAAGGTATTACAACCCATATTGATCAATTGGCTATTCTTCACACAGAACTAGAGTATGAAGATCAAATTGATCTCATCCTCAGAGGTCTTACAGAGGACTATAAGATTGTCATTGATCAAGTAGATGGCAGAGACACTCCACCAACAATTACATAACTCCATGAACGTCTTCTCAATCATAAGGCAAAGCTTCTCTCAACTGCTGATGCAATTGTGCCTTATATTCCTGTCAGTGCTAATGCCGTTCAACATCGTAACAACTCCAATAACTACAAACAATAACATCACAACAAAATAACAATAATTACTGGCAGCATTCCTCACCATCCAACTGGTCCTCCGGATAGCAACAAAACAAATCAGACTCGCAAGGTCCAAAGCGTTAGTCATTGTCGGATTTGTGGAGTTCAAGAGCACATCGCAAAATGGTGTTCCCGACTCTAGAGCTATAAATCCTATGTTTCTCAACAGCAAAGTCCATTCACTCCATGGCAACCAAGAGCCAATCTAGCTGCCAATTTCGGGTACTTAGCCAACAACTGGCTTCTCGTTAGTGGTGCTACGCATCACATGACGTTTGATCTCAACAACTTAGCTTTACACCAGCCTTACCATGGTGCTGATGTCGTTACCATAACGGATGGCTCTATGATTCCAATTAAACACACTAGTTTCATTTTCTTCCCCACCAATACTCGTGATTTACAATTATAGAAAGTTTTATACGTACCAGATATTCACAAGAATCTAATCTCAGTATATCGACTATGTAACACTAATTAAGTTTTGGTGGAATTTTTACCTACATCATTTCAGGAGAAGAATCTTAACACGGGAACCCTGTTACACGACATAACTATCAATGAGTTGTATGAGTAGCCGGTCAATGCGTCTCAAGCCACAGCTCTTTCTGCGTCATCAACCTCAACCGCTACTTTATCCTCTTGGCATTCTAGCTTAGGCCATCCGTCTTTTTTATTTTAAGCACCATTGTTTCTGGGTTTTCTATTCCTGTTTCAAAACAATCTCAACAATTTCATTCTTGCTTAAATTGTTTGATCAATAAAAGTCATAAAATCTCTTTTTCACAATCCACTATAACTTCCTAAAAACCACTGGAATATATTTACTCTGATGTTTGGAGTTCTCTAGTTCTTTCACTCGATAATTTAAATACTACCACATATTTGTCAATCACTACACTTGACTTTATCCCCTTAAACAGAAATCCGATGTTAAATTAACCTTCATTGCGTTCAAGAATCTGATAGAGAATCGTTTCCAAACTCGAATTGGGACTTTATACTCTGACAACGGAGGCTAATATGTGGCGTTAAGAGGATACCTCTCTACACATAGAATCTCTCATCTTATCTCACCGTCACATATTCTAGAACACAACGGTCTATCTGAAAGAAAGCATCGGCATATCGTGGAGACCGGTATGACATTATTGTCCACAACCTTGGCACCAAATACATACTGGCCATATGCATTTGCAGTTGTTGTATATCTCATCAATCGCTTGTCGACGCCCACACTTATCCTAGAGTCACCGTTTCATAAACTGTTTGGTATACATCCGAATTATGACAAGTTTCGGATCTTCGGTTCTACTTGTTATCCATGGTTGAGACCCTATAATCGACATAAGCTTGAAGACAAATCTCTCCAGTGTGCCTTTATGGGTTATTCACCAACACAAAGTGCATACTTCTGCTTGCACTTACCGATGGAAAGAATGTATGTTTCCAGATATGTTCAGTTTGATGAGCACACATTCTCCTTCGCGATACAACCCATGGCAAGTCCCTTGGCATCAGATGTAACCTCTATTGAAATCACCAATCTGCCAACACATACGCTTCTTTCTCTCTCTTCGATAGTTCTCCCGGCTATGCTTTCGTGTTCAGACCTTCAACATGCCTCACCATCGTCGACAGCGCCACCTCCTACAACTCAGGTATCACCCTTAAACTCTATCGCTCCTTCTCTCTCTTCCCCATCTGAATGAAAATGCGTCGTAACCCATGGCCGAGCGACACCTAACACAACCCACATCCCACCAAAACCAAACACAACCCACTTCACCGACACCTTTAAATCACTCTCAAACCAACTTCCCTATAAGCCCAAATAACTCTTCCCCACTGAACTCTCATTCCGATAATCCCAGCCAAACAAAATCCCAACCTAACACTTCATCGTCCCTGTCTACCTCTCCACCACCACCACAAAATCAAAATCAACCACTCCCAGCAAATCCACATCCTATGGGAACTCGTTCTTAGGTAGACATTATCAAACTAAATAGAAATTATCTCCTTGCAATTGTTGTCTCTTTTGCCTCTGAAGTTGAATCGCACACCGCCGCCAAGCCCTCAAAGATAAAAAAAAATGGAGGAGTGTAATGAATTCTGAATATAAAGCCAAAATCAAAAACCAAATGTGGGATTTGATTCCTTTTCCACCTTCATCAGTTACGCGTGGCGGTTGTAATTGGATCTTCACAAAGAAATACAATTCCATTGGGTCTCTTAACTGCAATAAAGCTTAGTTAGTCGCCTAAGGATACAATCAACGGCCTGGTCTAGATTATGTCAAGACTTTTAGCCCTATCATCAAGTCTATGACGATACGACTAGTTTTTGGTCTTGTAGTTGATCTTTCTTTGCCAATTCATCAAATAGATGTTAATAACACCTTCTTGTAGGGTACTTTAACGGAGAAAGTATACATGTCACAACCACCAGGATATGTTGATCGGGATCGGCCACATTATGTGTGTCGACTCTACAAAACAATCTATGGCTTGAAACAAACACTTAGAGCGTGGTACAATGAACTCATGAACTACTTCATCTCTGTTGGTTTTGAAAACTCTGTCTCCGATATCTCTCTATTCATTTTGAAGCAAGAAAAGTCAAATGTCTACATGTTGGTCTACGTTAACGACATTTTAGTCCCTAGTAATGATAATAGACTACTACTGCAAACTCTAGATGCATTGGCTATGAGGTTCTCTGTTAAGGATTCGAAACACTTGCATTACTTTCTGGACATTGAAGTAAAACACGAATCTTCTGGTCTTCACCTAAGTCAGAAAAAATATATTCATGATCTTCTGGCTCGTACGAATATGCTTTCGGCTAAACCAGTAATGATTTCCATGGCTACTACATCAAAGCTATCGCTGCACTCCAGCACGAGACTCTCTGATCCCACCGAATACAGAGCAATTTTTAGAAGTTTACAGTACATGGCATTCACCAGACCTGATCTATGTTATGCGGTAAACCGTCTATCTCAATATATGCATACACCCACATCCGACCATTGGCTTGTCCTTAAAAGACTTCTTCGCTACTTAGTTGGAACCGTAGATCATGGTATTCTACTAAGAAAGGGTAATAATTTAACCCTCCATGTTTATTTCGATGCAGATTGGGCAGGTGACAAAGATGATTATGTTTCAACAAATGGGTACATTGTCTAACTCGGCTCACATCCACCCTCATGGTCATCGAAAAAACAGAAAAGCATAACCCGTTCCTCACGAAAAACCACTTCTACACAGGTCTGTTGCAAATACCGCTTCTAAGGTCTAGTGGTTGTGTTCTTTACTTGGTGAATTGGGTATTCGACTGTCACAAAAAAGGTCATTTACTGTGATAATGTTGGTGCTACATATCTTTGTGCAAACCCAGTTTTTCACTCGAGGATAAAGCATATTGCTTTGGACTATCATTTCATCCAAAACCAAGTTCAATCTGGAGCTCTTCAGGTGGTTCATGTATCTACACACGATCAGTTAGCTGATGTCTTGACTAAATCATTGTCTCGCGCTACCTTCCATAACTTCTCAAGCAAGATTGGAGTTACAAGAGCACCTCCTCTTGAGGGGGCATATAAGGATATAATCATATCACAGATTGCACAAATCAAGGATCCAGTTATTTATAGTATATATTCGCATTGTGTACAAGATATCTTCTCATTAACTCCATTTACAATACCCTAACGTCTCTCCTGTGTATAAATTGATACTCTATGAGAATGAATAAGATCATCTTTTCAACAATCATCTATATAACATCATTCCACCAAAAAAAAAATCAAAACAAAAAAATCAGAGACAGTTGGTATTGATTCGAACATCATCGGAAGAGTCAATGGCTATTACAAAAGAGAGGCTCGATGACTTAGAAGCTGGTCTCGGCATGGCCCAAGATGAACTACAAAAGATGACCACGAGAATAGTTGACAAGTTTCAGAGCATGGAGAGTTCCTTTAGCAGAACGTTAGAGGAATCTATGACTCGCATGATGGCATGCGCTTGTGACACAGATGCGTGACGGAGGCTCTAGTGCTTCACCGGGTAACCGTCTCCACACGAAAGCCCACAACCGATCCAGAGAAGTGATAACACAAATCTCTTTGCTCCAGATCTAGGTCTGGCACATCGTCGTCATGTGAAACTGGATTTTCCGCAGTTTAGTGGCGGTAATCCAACTGAATGGATAAGCAAGGCAAAACAATACTTTGCCTATCAAGAAATCCCTCGTGAACACCAAGTAAGCTTTGCTTCCTGCCACCTTACAGAATAAACTAATGATTGGTGACAAGTTACATCTAAAGCTCGCCATTAATCCAAACGATACTACGTGGAAGAAAATCCAAATAGAATTGTGGGTACGATTTACACCAATGGAGGGTGAAAATTTCTCTGACTTGATTTTTCTACAATTCAAATCTATTACGTGTTCATCATAAACACTAATTATATAGTGATGTGTATCGTTAATTTATAAAGATTAAACAAAATCGTTTATGGTAGAATCGTCTTTATAATATTTTTTGTAATATGTAAAAAATTATAAATTCAAATGACAACAAAAATAAATTGTTTATTCCAAGTTAAAATTTGGGGACATACGTGAACCTGATCAAACTTAATCCAAAATGAAACACAACTATTCCAAATAGCTGTACAAAAAGGCAATGTTTTGTAAATTCTAAACCTCAACAATCTTTGACCCCAAAAAAAAAAAAAACATCAACTATCTCTTTTTAGGGTTGGCCCGGGCCCCTGCTATCCGGATCCGGGTTGTAAGTAGGGCTTGTCGTATTGCATAAAACTTCTCAACCTTACTAATATTTACAACAAGTGCCACCAAGTTCTTTCTTGTACATAATTAAGCCCTCTAATTATTTCGGAGATTATCTTTCTTATTATATATTTTTGGGCAAACCCTTAAGATCTAATTTCTCTGTTTGATTTTTCCCTCTGAACTATGGCGGCTTCATCGTCTTCGTCCTCTTCGTCTTCCTCCGACGCGTCTTCTGATTCTTCGGACTCTCATCGCCGCCGTAAGGATCGCCGTCGCCACCGTCGAAGCGAGCGAGACAGAGACTCTCTCAAGGTGCGTAAGAAGAGCCGATCCAGCTCAAAACGACGCCGTAGTCGCCAGCACCCTTCCGATTCCTCTGACTCTTCTTACTCCGATTCCTCCAGGTCCGTGGATTTCTTGTAGAATTGCTATTAACTTTCTCTCGCCGTGAACTACGAGTAAAAACCCTAATTTCCTATTTGGAGTTGAAGTATTAGATTATTTTCAATCTGGGTTGGAAAACCTGACTGATGTTAGGGTTTTTGGTTTGGTTTCATGGAAACTGGATGAGAATATTGTTGTTATTCAATTGAATTAAACAGAGACTAGAGACACCAAACAATGATAATTTCGTTTTGTTCACAGAGGTGAGAGCTCAGATAGTGAGCACGAGAGGTCACGAAAGCACAAGAAGCATGAAAAGCCAAAGAAGGTTGCTTGTTTTACTTAATCCAGAATCATGTGATGTCTCTCTTTATGGGTTTTAGCTGAAAGGTACTCTTTGCTGATTTACAGGCCAAGGACAAGGAGAGAAGCAAGAGTCATCGTCACAAAAGGCATAAGAACAGAGACAGAAAGGTGGGACATTATTTCCTCATTACTATTTGTGCTTATTATATAAACTGTTGTATTGCCTCAGATATAATTTTCCATCATGATTACTTGTTACTTATAATACTTCTTTTGCCTTTCTCTGTGGCCTCTTCGAACTTGGAGCTGGGGTTGGTGACATGATAAAACCGGGGACATTGTTGATTTTCCTGGATTATGTTTTCTTCGGTTTGTTTTTTTCATTTTGGTCCTGGCAATGTGAGTATTGTATAGAAAGGGGATGGAGAAGGAAGCAGCGGGCCTGTTAAACTATCCAAGGTACTAAAACCATGAGCCCATATGATCTACACTTTACATGATTCCTCTGTCTTTTCACCATGAGTTTCACCGTTATTCCTCTCTTTTGTATTTCAGTTTTTGAGCCGTGATAAGGATGATGGTGACCGTAGAAGTGCTGTCTCAGGGAAAAAGGTCAGTCTGACTCTCCCTCTATCTCTCTCTCTTTTGGGTTTTTAACTGTACACCTTCAGCAGTACGATTATGTTCTTTGCTCACGTCCTTCTTCTGTGTTTGGCTATAGATTCTGCTGAAGGTTGACAAGTCCAAAGAAGACAAAGCTGCAGAGAGCAAGAGAAATGAATTGCTTAAGTTCTTGAATGCAAGTTTCGACTAGTGTTTTTCTTGTCTCCATGACAGAATCGTAACAATAACAAGAATGTAAGAATGTCTTTGATCAGATTCTAGTTTGCGTATCTGTCTGGTGATTCAGATTTTCTCGTTTTGTTTATCCGGAGGAGAACTAATCTATTATGGACTTGAGTTGGTATTATAGCCTGTTGAACTTGTTTCTTGATCTCTACCCTCTTGTTTGGTTGTAACACTATTGTGTTTTCGCACTTCGTTCTTCTTGGAAACCCGAGAAATGGTTACTGAGATTTTATCGGTGCGTACATGAGACCAGTTCCAACTTCCAAGATCCAGTATGGATCTTTTGAGCCATCTCCGATTCCCAGGGAGTTGTGTTCCAATGTTGTTGGAGTATATTCACTTTTGTTAAGAAACCTTAATGTGTTATTATTTGACAAGGGTTGCTAATTTGTATAGAAACAATTATTTCATCAATCAATAATTTAGGAGATCGATTCTGCAATAGCCTGGATTTCAATCTACCATTCTTATAAGCCTCGTTCTTGTACCATATAAAAGAGCACTTTTGGTGCGTAGAGGTAGAATTACGTTGGCAGTACAACACTCGGGCTTAAAATGTAAGCCCTTTGGGAGATTAGGAGCTTTTTTACAAACTCTTTTACATTTCCAGTGTAAGTAACATTCTTGAAAACGAAATAATCATACCACAAAAACAACAAATCTATATGTACATATTTCCGGATGTGGATGTACATTTACTAAGAAATTGAATATAGGATAGAAGAATGGTGAACCTCAATAGTATAACTATGAAATTTCAGAAAAGAACCAATAAAGGCCAAGTTAAGCCACTCAATGGGTTCTATATGGCTCATGGCTCCTCGCCTTGATCTCAACGAAAGTAGTAGAAGAAATAGCATGATAAAAGAGATAATAATAAGCAAAATACTAAATTGTCGATTTAAAACAGAACTCAAAACATAAAATATTGTCAGGAACAGTGAAAGAAGAACCAGATTTCTCTACCAAAATCTCCATACTGAAACCAAACAAAACAAAACAACACAACTTCTTCCTCATCTTCTTAGACCTTGAATCCACGACTCTTTCGCCTTCCTCTAGCTTTCTCAAACTTTCTTCCCTTGGCCCTAACATACGGCTTGGAATGGCTGTGTGGCACCCCAGGAGCTGGACCAAAATGCTTCACTGCTTCACGCGAGTTCTTTGGTCCTCTGAGAAGAGCCTGTCATAAACACCAGCACATCTCATGTTCATACACTTGACATCCCAAGCATTCAGACATAAAGGATGATGGTTCATTTAAAATGACTCACCGTATTCTGGCCCAATGGAGCTCTGAGAGCAAGCTGGTCAAAGGTTAAGCACTCTCCACCAGCTTTCTCAATCCTAGCCCTAGCCCTCTCTGTAAACCTCAGGGCAGTAACCTTCATAGCAGGAATCTCATGCACCCTCACATCATCAGTCACAGTTCCAACCAACACAGCAATCTTACCCTCCTAAAACAAAGAGAATGCCACAACATTTCGGTACCCGTATCATCAGAGTAACATTAGAGGTAAAGTTTCCATTTCATTCTCAGATACTAACATGACGTAGGCAATACAAGTACTCTTAAAGTTCTCCATGTGAAGATAGAAATCCGAAATGATGCATACAGAGAGGAAGAGAGAGAGGGTTTCAAAGAATGGAACCTTGCCATTCATGAATTTCACGAGTCTTGAGAGAGAAAGAGGGGCTTTGTTGACTTTGCTCATGAAAAGCCTCTTCAGTATCACAGCATTGAACTTGCTATCTGATCTCCTTACCAAAAACCGATAAAGCTGCAAAGCATATCAAAGCAATGGCAAAATGTCAAGAAACCAAATGTACAAAAAGTTATATAGGGTCGGATCAAACAGAATCATGTATGTATGTCTCCATGTTTTCTTTACCTTGACGAGAAGCTTGAGGTAGACATCATCGGACTTTGGTGCTGTCCTCTTGGTCTTCTTGCTCTTACCTCCAGCGATAAGATCGATACCCTACAACAACGACGAATCAAACCTCTACATACAGTGAAAGAGGATTCGTTCTATAATCTATCGCGCAGATCCATACACTAGTGAGAAAATCTACAAAGCTAGATTCCACTCTCGAAACGTACAAATCTAAGTAACCATCATCATCCAAACAACCAGATCAAGCTCGTCAAAGGGATATTTATCGATAGAAAAATTCAGAAACGGAGATTGAGCAGCAGAGATCAGGAATTACCATGGCGGCTTCAGGGTTTGAGCACTGCTAAACGAAAATGAAGATAGGGTTTATTCCATTTATAGTGTAGCAATGGTCGCTTACATTTTAGGCTTCATGACTTCATCTTCGCTTTGGGCCCAAACTATAAAGCCCATCGAAGAATTTTGTTTTTGTTAGATTACCAAAACGATCTGGTAGCCAACAAAAAACAAAAATTTGAAATCTATCAAAGAAGTAATTGAAATAAGAGTTGATGGGAATTAAAATGGGAAATTTGGAAAATTACACCATATTGAAATTGAATTTGTATCAATATATCCCATCATATTTTAGTATAAGTGAAATCTATTTTTGCCCTCTAATTTAATTTAAACAAATGTTTTTGTTAAATTTGATTAACAATAATAGATTTATGGAAAACTGATTTACGGAAAATATATTTATGGAAAATATATTTAATTATAATCAAAAAACTATGTATGTGTTTAAGAAATGTTTTTGTATTTGTTGGGTTTGACAAATTCACACTCTTAATAAGCCAAAACTGGCCAGACGAAAATCCACATGAAAGAAAAACAATGGGGCTTTGTCATTGGTTTGGCCCAGTGCTATCACTCTGATCTATATAAGCATTACATGGATTATTACGTAGAGGGGAGGTTGAGACAAGACATCAAAAGAGAGTTCTAGAGAAAAAGAAGAACAAGAGCCTTAAGCAAGCTTTCTTCTTCTCTTTGTTGTGTCTTTAATCTCTGTTCTTCTTGAGTGTTATCTGAAACCAAAAGTGTAACATCACTTGTCGGTGGTGTTTGTAACCTCTTTATCATAGTGAAAGTTGGTAGCAAGAGTCCTCCCCCGAGACGTAGCGGTTGGCGGCCGTGAACTCGGTTATCAAACTTGTGTGTTGTTTCTTTCACAAGTTATCGTTCGATTTTTAATTTCTTCACAAGTGGTATCAGAGCTCTAGGTTCGGTGAACGGTTCAAGGAGGTTCAGGTCTAGGGTTTCAGGAAGACTTACAAGATGAGTAACACTCGGGTCGAGGTGGACAGATTTGATGGTACTCGTGACTTCTCCTTGTGGAAAGTCAGGATGCTGACTCACTTTGGTTTTCTAAGGCTGAAAGGGATCTTGAATGATGAGCAGTTGCTGAGAAATCCACCTACTTCAGACGAGGAAGCTACAACAGATGAGAAAGACTCTCAAGGTGGAGCAGCTGGAGGTTCTAAGCTGTCTCCAAACATAGATCCTAAAAAGCTAGAAAAATCAGAAAAGGCAAGAGATCTCATAGTACTGAACGTGGAAAATAAAGTATTAAGGAAGATCACGCATTGTGAAACAGCAGCAGCCATGTGGGCTACACTAAGCAGGTTATACATGGAGACCTCTTTGCCTAATCGCATTTCCTTAAGATGACAGACTCTAAGAGTATAGATGAGAATGTGGATGATTTCCTTAAGCTAGTTGCGGATCTGAGCAACATAGGAGTGGAAGTGACAGATAAGGTTCAAGCTATCCTTTTGTTGAGCTCACTATCTGATAGGTATGATCAACTCAAAAAAACTTTGAAGTATGGCAGAGATATTTTGAGGTTGAATGACGTCATAGGATCTACAAAGTCAAAGGAAAGAGAGTTAACAGAAAGTGGAAAATTTTCAAAATCACAGAATGAAGGCCTATACGTTGAGAACAAGGGCACACTTGAGAAAATGTCTGAAAAAGGAAAAGGCAAAGGGAGAGGACGATCTAAAAGCAGAGGCAGACCCAAGTCAAGGCCTAAGAACAGTAAGAACAACAAGGGTTGTTTCATCTGTGGGAAAAAAAAGACATTGGAAGAAGGAATGTCCAGAAAAATCATCAAATAAGCCTTCAAGTTCAGAGAACATTGCAACAGAGCCCAAACAGCCAATAGTGCTAACGGTTAGCACTCAAGATACAAAAGAAGAATGGGTGATGGATTCTGGTTGTAGCTTTCACATAACACCATATAAAGAATCTCTATTTGACCTATAGGAATTTGATGGCGGCAAGGTGCTGATGGGAAATATGACTCATAGTGAAGTGAAAGGGATTGGGAAAATCAAGATTATCAATCCAGATGATTCTGTGCTCATATTGGCAAATATAAGGTACATACCATCAATGAAAAAAAAATCTTTTTCCTATGGTCAACTAGAGAAGAGTGGCTGCAAATATAAAGGAAACAGGGGAAGGTAGTAAAAGGAGAAGTTGCACTGGCCAGACATGACGTGGATATGACTAGCCTATGGCATTCAAGGCTAGGTCATATGAGCATGAAGAACATCAATGTTCTAGTGAAGGAAGGCTACGTACCTGAGAAAGAAATAGACAAGCTGGAATTCTGTGAGAGTTGTGCACTTGGAAAAACTCACAAGCAATGTTTTCCATCAGCTCAGCACACCACCAAAGGTATATTAGATTATATACACTCTCATCTCTTGGGATCTCCATCTACTGGCTGCAAGTACTTTATAAACTTCATTGATGATTTCTCAAAGAAGGTCTAGGTTTATTTCCTGAAAACGAAAGATAAAGCGTTTCATAAGTTCAGGGAATGGAAACAAGCTGTTGAAAGTTAAATGGGAAAAAAGATTAAGTATCTAAGAACTGATAATGGTCTTGAATTCTGTAATGCACAGTTTGATAACTTATGTAAGGATTCAGGAATTACAAGGCACAGAACGTGCACCTACACGCCACAACAAAACGGTGTGTCAGAGAGGATGAACCGGACCATTATGGATAAAGTGAGAAGTATGCTGGCTGAAACAGGATTGGGTCAAGAGTTCTGGGCTGAGGCTACTTCTACAGCAGTTTACTTAATCAATAGAACACCTAACTCATCTATTGGTTTTAAGCTACTTGAGGAAGTGTGGACAGGTACAAGAAAGAACTTGAGTCATTTGAGAAGATTTGGATGTTCAGCCTTTGTTCATGTAGTTCAAGAGAAAACAAGTCCAATAGATGAGTTGGGGTTTTCATGGGTTATCCTTTTGGCATCAAAAGGTACAGAGTCTGGCTTAATGAAGAAAGAAAATGTGTAACCAGTAGAAACGGGGTGTTTAATGAAGTTGAAGTGTTCAAGGACACATTGGATAATTCAAATGGAAATAAAGAAAAAGTTGATGAGGCGTTGAAAAGATTGAAGAAAGCTGGAAAGAGAGTGTCTTTCAGCCATAATCTTATCAAAGGTCCTTCTCCAACTTATTCTGATATGGGAGAGACTTCTTCTCAAGGTGGAGACACATCTTCATCAGAAAGTTCTGACAATTCTGAAAGCTCAGAAGAATCAGAAACAGATGAAGAAGTTGATGAATCAAAAGAACAATCTCTAGATAATTATGTGCTGGCCAGAGACAGAAAAAAGAAGAGTAACGTTAGACCTCCATCCAAGTATGAGGATGGAGATTTTGTTGCTTATGCTTTATCAGCAGCTAAAGACTAGGAAGTTGAGGAACCTAAGTCTTATGAAGAAGCTATGAAAAGCAAGAACAGAAAGCAGTGTGAAAATGCAATGAAAGAGGAGATGGATTCTTATAAAAAGAGTCATACGTGGGATCTAATTGAGAAACCAGAAAAACAGAGGCTGGTTGGGTGTAAATGGATCTTTAAACTAAAGCCAGGCATACCAGAGATACAAGGCCAGGTTAGTTCCTAAAGGTTTTTCGCAACAAGAAGGCATAGATTATAATGAAGTGTTCTCTCCGGTGGTTAAGCATGTTTCAATCAGATTAGTGTTGTCTGTTGTAGTAAATATGGATTACGAATTAGAGCAAATGGATGTTAAAACAACATTGTTGCATGGGTATCTAGAAGAAAAGATATTAATGAGTCAACTTGAAGGATTTGTGCAACATGGAAATGAAGACAAAGTTTGTCTATTGAGGAAGCCCCTGTATGGTCTAAAACAGTCTCCTAGATGTTGGAATCAGAGGTTTGATAAATTTATGAAGGATCAACAGTTTGAAAAGAGCGATCAAGACCCGTGCGTCTACATGAAAGACACACAGACAGATCAAGCTATATATTTGTTGCTCTATGTTGATGATATGTTGATTACTTCGGAAAGTATGACAGTGATTCAAAATCTCAAAAACAAGCTAAACAGTGAGTTTGAGATGAAAGATTTGGGTAAAGCTTCAAGAATTCTGGGTATGGATACCAAACGAGACAGAGAAAAGGGAGAACTGATTTCGTCTCAGGGAAAGTACTTGGAAAAGGTATTGAAAACATTTGGAATTTTTGAAGCAAGGTCGGTGGTTACACCAACTGCTTCTCACTTTAAACTCAGAAGGTTAACAGAAGAAGAAATGAAAGCTGAAGCTGTGCATATGGAAAGAATTCCATATGCAAGTGCAGTGGGGAGTTTAATGTATACGATGGTATGTCCAAGGCCAAATTTGGGATTTGCAATTGGTTTTATCAGCAGGTTTATGAGTAATCCAGGAAGAGATCATTGGGCAGCAGTGAAATGGGTGTTAAGATACTTAAAGGTTCATCCACTCAAAATTTGACATTCAAGAAGAGTTCTAACTTGTGCATTGAAGGGTTTCAGATTCAGATTATCCAACAGACTTATACGGGAGAAGGTCAATTACAGGATATGTGTTTAAGTTTGGTGGAAATACAGTTTCATGGAAATCGTGTTTGCAGTAAGTTGTGGCTCTTTCAATCGTGTTTGCAGAGTACATGGCTCTGAACAAAGTAGTGAAAGAAGTCATATAGTTGAAAGGTTTGTGTTCAGAATTGGGGTTCAAGCAAGATAGTGTTCAAGTTCATTGTGATTCACAGAGTGCTCTAGCCCTAGCAAAGAATTTTGTTCATCACGAAAGAACAAAGCATATAGACACTAAATTCCATTTCATCAGGGATATAGTGGCGAAAGGTGATGTGGTTCTAAACAAGATTCACACAACAACAAACCCAGCAGATTTTCTAACAAAGACGGTACCTGGCCAGAAGTTTCAGCTTTGTTGTGAGCTTCTCAACATCCACTAAGGTGGAGCAATGGCACCAGGTAACTCCAATTGTCTCTCAGAACAACAACAACAACAACAAAAAATGACGATGAGTTAGTTCTGTGAGAAGTACTCAAGAGTCAGAGTTGAGTAAAGGTTTTAATTTGAATTTGGAGTTACCTGTAAAGTTATGAAATAGTGTAGAAGGAGTCGCTAGTTCTAGGTGGAGTATCTGACAAATAGAGTTTCAGAGAGAAACTGGGTTGTGGAGTCATATGCCTTGAGAGTTGACGAGGTTCAAGGCTGTAGCATCAGCTGAGATTTCTGAAATCAAAGTGAAAGAAATTCAGTTGATTTTTCCAGGTGGAGTCGTGAAAAGGAAAAAAAAAATGATGGAGCTGCTAAGGGTAGGAATCGACATGTTACCTGATGATGTTCATGTCTGAGCAGTGTATGTGGGTCTTGGTGGCTACAAGTGAGACAAGTGAGAAGATTCATCACCACAAGTCGACGAAGGTGTCGTGTTTGGGACAGTTGAGCTCGCCGGAGAAGAGAAGAAGCTCTCCGCCTAAAATCAAGTCAGAAATCAAAATTAATTTTATCGAATGGTTTCAACAACTCATTCTAATCTCCAATAATCATAACATATGAAGGAGGGAGAGATTAGAGATTACCTGAGATGAACGGCGAAGGCGACGACATGGCTCACCGAAAAACAATGGATCACTCTGGAGATGTGGCGGAAAATAGAGACGGAGAGATGCCTCTTGATTAGCCAAAATCGTGAGCTGCCATGAATCAGGAGGAGGCTGAAGCTTGGCCTCGCCGGAGAACATGTAGTGGTGACCGGAATTCTCCTCAAATTCCGACTGCACCATCGGAAATAAGAAGCTCCATTTTCTCCATGTCCATATCGAGATCGAGAAAGCTCAAAGGTGGATCACAAAGAGGATGGCCGGTTGGAGCAGATTTGTTCGCCGGAGAAGGAGGAGGAAATCGTCGGCGGTGGAGTGTTTGATTTCACGAGATGAGAGGATGAGAAGAGGTTGGGTTTTTTCATATGTCGATTTCGTCGAGGAAGAGGTGCTTTTGTCAAAAGGTGTAGATTTGTTGGGTTTGACAAATTCACACTCTTAATGGGCCAAAACTGGGCCAGACTAAAATCCACATGAATGAAGAACAGTGGGGCTTTGTCATTGGTTTGGCCCAGCTGCTATCACTCTGATCTATATAAGCATTACATGGATTATTATGTAGAGGGGTGGTTGAGACAAGACATCAAAAGAGAGTTCTAGAGAAAAAGAAGAACAAGAGTCTTAAGCAAGCTTTCTTCTTCTCTTTGTTGTGTTTTTAATCTATGTTCTTCTTGAGTGTTATTTGAAACCAAAAGTGTAACATCACTTGTCGATGGTGTTTGTAACCTCTTTATCATAATGAAAGTTGGAAGCAAGAGTCCTCCCCCGAGACGTAGCGGTTGGCAGCCGTGAACTCGGTTATCAAACTTGTGTGTTATTTTTTTCACAAGTTACCGTTCTATTTCAAATTCCTTCACAGTATTGTTTAATTACAGATTTGTGGAAAATCAAATATATTATGGAAAATAGAATTAATCTTTCTTGGACGTCAAGCATCCTGTAGGGGTCAGATTTCACCCATGTGAGATCGATATAGCGACGAGGTCAATCTAGGCCCAAAATGACATTAAACCCATAAGCAAACTGGACTTAATGGAATAATGGGCCTAAATTAGATTTATTGCTTAATGGGCCAAGCCCATTTTGTTGGCTGACCCATTTAAATATTTCGCTATATATAGCTCATTGTACTCACCCAAAAAAGGGGATCGAAACATTCTATAGAAAACATCTCTTGTAATAGCTTTCTAAACAGCTAATAAAACTTTCTTGAGATCTTATCGTACTTTCTTGAGATCTTATCGTTTGGTGGCTTATCGCATAGCTTTGCAAACCCTAAAAACATCACTTAAATATTAATTGGGGAGAATCTACCCTCCACAATTTGGAGTTAACTGTGGGGAACTTGTGAAGCTTCTCAAAAGACCACCGCGCCGAGATCAGGAGAGATGATTCTCGAGGGAGACAACAGCGAAAACAACCCTCAACAACTCACCATGGACGGATCCGCAACCAAGGACTCCGAAACAAACGCGAACGCACCCAAAGTCATCACCGATCCTGAAACCAACGCGAACTCGCCCGGAGGAAACAACACCGCAGGGGACAAGCCCGCAGAAAAACCATCGCAGCTCGCCACGGAGATCACACAGATAAAAGGAATGTTTGAAGAAATCCTTAGGAAAATAAGGGAACAGGACAACTTCAACAACACAATGAAAAACCGGATGGATTCCTTAACCGCTGCAAGCCACGGAAAAGCGACGAGGTTTACACCCCAAGTCGTGGACCGTATCGTCCCGACAGCGCCTAACTTCTCCACGCCTTCAGAAGCTCAAAGAATTCATCGACGTCATCCGCTCGATCTAAACGCCGACTTCAGAGAAGATGAAAGGGATATTGGTCAATGCGATCTGTTCGTAGAACACCTCAAAGGGCCAGCTCTCCAGTGGTTTGCTGGGCTCGAGAGTAACTCCATTGATAGTTTTAGCCAGTTGTCAGCGGCCTTCCTCAAACAATATGCTATCTTCATAGAGCGAAAAACTCTGGGAGCCGGCCTATGGACAATGACGCAGGGGCCTGCGGAATCCCTCCGCAACTTTGTCGAGTGGTTCAAGACCATCCTGTCAAGGATAAAAGGCATTGACGATTCATCGGCCCTCGAGGCCCTGAAGAAAGCACTATGGTATGAGTTAGACTTCCGGAAAGAAATAATTGTGAACGAGCCAGCAACAATCCAAGATGCTCTCCATCGAGCAACTAGGTTCGCAAGGAGTGAAGAGGGAATGAAATTATTGGCAGAAAAACACGGAAAGAAAAAACAGCCTAACGCTCCCCTCCAGAATCAGAACCAATAAGGCAACAAGAAGAACAACCAAACGCCTGGATTTGTGGAGCACGAAGGAGGATTTAGGGGTGCACATAATTATCAAGTGGATTCTCCCGGTTACGGCCGAGAACGAGTCCAAGGTCGAGGAAGAGACACAATGAGCAATACCTGGATCAGAGGTCAAGACTCTTACGACAAAGTGACTTACTGCGACCATCATCGCACCCTAGGGCATTCAACTGCCAATTGCATGACTCTCGGTCGAATGCTCGCCGCGAAGCTGGCAGCTGGCCAGCTTAAGGGGGACTTCAGCCTCAAAGACTTTGAGATGGAAACTAAGGACAAGGCAAGCGACGATACCCCAAAGCGAGGAAGGAGAAATGATGACGAATCGCAACCGCACGAACCAAGACAGCGAATACACTAAGTTACTTCAATGAACTATGCGGCGACTGGATCCCTTAAGAGGGTACGTAGGCAGCTCGTCTTTAGATGAGTTCAGTTGCCCCCTCCTTAAAAAGGGGGGAGAATGAGTATGTATACTCGTATACTTCCCTCTTTGTACACGGCTTGCCGTATTGAATAAATCAAAAGCCAAGTGTTTACTTGCAAACTTATCAAAAGCCAAGTGTTTACTTGCAAACTTATCAAAAGCCAAGTGTTCACTTGCAAACTTATCAAAAATCAATTATCAGAAGCCAAGTTTTCACTTGTATATTCATCCAAAGTCTTCTCTGAAACAGACTTCTTCTCCTTGTTAACTCGTTGCTGTTGGCCACAGTGATGAACTCTCTACATCCCCAGCGGATAAAGCGCGCTATATAAATTCTATGTTCATTGCTGAAGCGGACTTGTTCACGGGAACATATCCGTAAACCAGAATATTCAACTCAGAAACCCAGCACACAACAAATCGCTGGTCTAAATTCGGTGTTCATTGCTGGAGCAGACTTGTTCATGGGAACATATCCGTAAACCAGAATGTTCAACTCATAAACCCAGCACACAACAAATCGCTGGTCTAAATTTGGTGTTCATTGCTGGAGCGGACTTGTTCACGGGAACATATCCGTAAACCAAAATGTTCATCTCAAAAACCCAACAACTTAATCGTTGGTCATTATGCAATAACGTGTTCATTCTCGGAGCCGGTGTGTTAACAGAGGCTCGCCCGTAAACCAAGAAGTTCATCAGAAAACCCAGCAAACCTATCGCTGGTCCTAAGTCTAATATAGTTGAACTTTGGAAACGAACAATTCAACGACAGCATGCCTCAAAACCAGAACAACCATCATCCCAACTCAAATCGCTATCTCAAATAATGCAAGACAAAAATAACGGTGAACAAAAGGATAAACACCCTCCAAGCTGAATCAAATACTAAGTCTAAAATCAAAAGTACAATAAAGTGTTGAAACAAAAAAAACATAACTAGGGCGCAGTCTCGTTAGCATCGTCAACAATCTCGATGGCCTGCCCAGAAGGAATCGCTGCCACAGAGTTTGACAAATCATCATCGCTTGACGAATTAGAGGAACTCGAATCCGAGTCAGCCTCCTCTTCAACGGCATCAGCGTCCAACTCCTTCCCACAGAGATCATCAGTCGCGATAACCGGCGAATCCTTAAGGATCCCTTCAAGTTCGCGCACATGATTAGTAAACACCTCGTCTACAAGTGATAGGTCTACCTCCTGCTTATCAAGCTCAACGAGCTCTTCGCCAAGATCAAGCACCTTGTCACTCTGAAGCAACTTTACGAACTCAATGTTACTCCAGACTTCAGCCAGATCAATTATGTCAATCCTTGGTTGGCCATTGATCACTATAATCTTCTCCGTAGCACGGACAATCCTCGCCTCATACTTCACTGCCACTTCGCGCTTCGCTTCATCAACAGCTCGTTGCACAGCCGCATCTTGAAGTTTGGCAGCAACATCTAAGAGGGTGGTAAGGTCAGAGACTTCCTTCTGAAGATGCTTCCTCTCGGATTCAGACTCTGTAAACGTTTCATCCATCTCGCGACGCCTATCCTCGATTTCCTTCATAGCAGCTTCAAGAGTAACAACGCGATCCTCTGCATCCTTTTTTGCTTCTTGTGATCATCACAAGCCTTCTGAAAGTTAGCAAGCTGACGAGTCAGTGAGCGACCAGTCACCTCGTAGTCAATCGCGACATTATTAAACGAAGAAAGGAACTGCCAAACAGAGAAACGAATCACGCAAAACAAGTTAGAAAACCAAAAAGGGAAAAAAAAGAAATCATTATCCCACAAGAGTAGCCGTGAAGTCTTACCGTCATGCAGTCGAGGGCCATGCTTGAGTAAGAACTCTTCTTCGATATTTGTTCTGGAGGGGGAAACTCAGTGCCTGGGAAGACAATCTTGGACAGGTGCGACGCCGCCAGCTCGGCACTGCTAAATGATCTTTTTGAACCGGAAGGAAATGATGAGTATGTCGCCACGTGATCACGTCGAGGAGTCGATGCGCGCCTTGATCTGCTTGGGCCTTCTCCGCCAGCAATATCTTTGCCCTTATCTTCTCGGGAACACTTACGACTTGCCCCAGCATCATCATCCCTTTCCTACGCATCATCATGACGCCTATACGAAGGTTCAGATCGACGATCAGTGATGATGACATCATTTCTCTCCAACGCTGGACGACTCTGCCTGGGTGCAAGGGTTCCAGCAGTGCTTGCTCTTGGAACTGACACTCTCGCGTTATTTCCTCTTCTGACCTCGGCAGCTCTCCTCTCACGAGCAGAGGGTTTCCTCACGTTGTCCGGTATCTCTGGCAAAGAAATCTGCGAAGTAACTCCGAAGCGGCGAGCACGAGTTTCTCTGACTCTGCGTAAAGAAAAGTCTTCCTTCCAGCTACACTTCTCAGCAGCAAGTATATCGCGAAGAACGAATAAGTCACTCGGCAGCCTCTCAATGCGACTCAAAACTGCAAAAACAACAACAAGAGAAAATGGTTAGAATCGCGAACCTCCGTATGTAGGCAAGCAAAGAAACGATGACTTTAAAAACCATCAAGGAATGGTAAGCTAAACACAAGAGTGCGGCAGGGTCTGCTACCGTGAGTCCCCAATCTCTTTCGAAGCATGTCTAGATGATCGCAACCAACAGATGCTTCATTGATTTTCACAAAGAAAAACTGTTCCTACCAAAAACGATCTAGTTGGGAAAATCTCCGACGACTTGGAGATCCGGTTTGCCCTTAAGGAAATTAAGGAGTTTGTCTTTGGAGCTAGTTTTTCTAACCTCGAGAAAACTCAACAGATGGTTAACTCCGACTTCGTAGCCACACTCATAGATGCGTACCAAGTGGCGCATCCCGCTAGGTGTGATCTGAGCAACAGCAAGGTTGGTCCTCCATAGGAAGTCAAGAATAGCACCAGGGATCGGGAACCACAGGAAGCACGCATAAAAGTATGCTTCATACATAGTCAAGTAGCCCTCTAGAGGATGATCTGCCCACGCATCTGAGCAAGGAACAACTAGCTCGATTCCGTCGGGAAAACCAAAGCAAGCATTGAGGGAATCCAAAGATTTTAGAGTTGACATGGTAGATCCAGGCGGATCGGTTTCTCTCTGCTTTGCTCTCGGCTTCTTGGCAGCCGGACGAACAGCAATCTCATCAGTAACCTCATCAACCGCGACTAGAACGTCAGAGTAGACCGGTCTCGAAGAACTACTAGTGTCGGATGCTGGCAAAAGAACAATTTTCCTTCCGAGAAGGAAGGGATCAGCGACCATCTCTCCGGAATCGTCTAAATTTGAAATAGCCTATGTGGTGTCCTTCGCGCGCGAACCGTCAAGCTGCGAGTCCATGGAATCATAAACCATCCTCCTAAATTCACCTCTCTGCTGTACCAAAGATCAACTATCCGAATCAATTTCGCTCCACAAAGTCAGCCTTGCTACCAAGTCCTTGAACCACTGAGTCACAAAAAAAAAGGCTGAGTCAACTCGTCTGCTCGAACCTGCCGTTTTTTCCCCGATCTCGCCGTCGCCGTCTCCTGCCCACGGTCGCGTCTCGCTGTCGACTCACCGAGAATTCCGACGACATCGCCGGCGCACTCTCTTTGTCCTCATGGACTCTCTCTCTCTCCTTGCCGCTTTCTCTCTCTCGCCTCACGAGGCGGTCGGAGCCCGTCGTTGCCACCGCAACATCAAGCAGGGACGAAGAGGACGAGCCGTGCCGATCTCCAAGAAGAGTTCGCCGGCGAAGAGGAAGACGATGATTCAGAGCAACGGCGGCTTTTTCTTAAAAAAAAAAACAAAAAACCTAAAAGAAAAATAACAATAAAATAAAAAGGCAGAAAGGAGATGATTTTTTACCTTGTGCTTAGGAAAAAAGTGAATTGGTGGAAAATAACTCCAGGGAAAGAGACTTATTTATACCTAGAGAATTTCCTAAAATCACTTTGTTTTTGGAAAAATTCCGAAAAAAATTTCAGCAGGCCTCAAAGCCCATTAACGCAACAAGACCATCAACCTCCTCAGTCTCCTAAGACAATGGAAAAGAAAATAAGCCCAGGAAAACACGCAGACATCAGCTCGACGCGGAATAACAAGAACTTCCCGAGTTCGATGACAAGACGTCCACGCCTGGCAACTTCGCGGTCCAACATATCGATCTCAGACTCCAGAAACTTTTACCTTGGCATCATCATAACTCGATACTACCAAGCTGGGGGGCTAACTGTAGGGGTCAGATTTCACCCCTGTGAGATCGATATAGCGACGAGGTCAATCTAGGTCCAAAATGACATTAAGCCCATAAGCAAAATGGACTTAATGGAATAATGGGCCTAAATTATATTTATTGCCTAATGGGCCAAGTCCATTTTGTTAGCTGACCCATTTTAGATATTTCACTATATATAGCTCATTGTACTCACCCAAAAAAAGGGGATCGAAACATTCTACAGAAAACATCTCTTGTAACAGCTTTCTAAACAGCTAATAAAACTCTCTTGAGATCTTATCGTTTGGTGGCTTATCGCATAGCTTTGCAAACCCTAAAAACATCACTTAAATATTAATTGGGGAGAATATACCCTCCACACATCCCATGTTAAAGAGTAATTCAACTCGACTCCATGTTCAGTACGCATAATCTGGATCACATCATGCGGTTTAGGTCCTTCTTTGACACCCTCATACTTATGCATAATCAACCTGCCGATAGTTTCTGTGAATCGAATCTTAGAACTCCTGGTTTAGAAACATTAAGGAACCCTTAATCAACCACTGAACTAAGGGGGCTTCCACGTTTAGACATAGTTAGCCATCACTATGAGATAATGTTGATTATAATGCCATATAAATTAAGTTTGGAATACTCTACTAGATTTACTTGTCTAACACTTGAGGAGAACAATCCATAAACCCCTGAGAATTTTCTAACATTCAATACTTGTTTTATTGATTTTTCGGATCAATTGTTTTAGGTGAAACTTGACACACACCATATTGTTTCTTCCATGTTTTGAGTCGAGTGAATATGAAAAGGGTCTTTGTAAGCCAAATAAAGTACTTTTTGAATCTTTGAAGTATTTTTTCATCCCCCCTCCCACCATGTTTTCTTCAAAATATCTAGTGATTGTGATCCCTAGAGTAACATGTTAATCTCATGCATTCATATCAAACTTTCCACTAAGCATGTTTTTAGTTTGATTGATAATGTATTTTTTCTTTCCAATAGTGAGTATGTAATCTTCATAAAAACAGAGTAAAATATATATATTCGAGTAATTTTTATGTAAATGTATTAATCACATTTATTGATGCGAAGTCATTTGATATTAATTCAATTTTTTCTGATACTTTTACAAATCTATAAACATTTTGTTTCTATTATTACTAACATTGGAGTTTTATTGTAAACTTAAACCAAACAGCAATATGTATAAGACAAATCCGACCGACTTTCAAACTTTTAAAAAGGACTGTAGATGCTAATGAGACACCTCTAGTGCATTGCGTTTTGATAATGAAGATGGCCCTCCTAGGACTAAATAAGACTGAAACCGTTTATCTCACAAAATATTCTCAGAAATGTGTCGAGCAATAGAGTTTGAACGTAGAAAGTCTAGTTCGAAAGAACAACTTAGAAACTGATCTTGTAGCCAAACAATTTGCTATATTCAAACACGATTTTTAGGCCAATCTGAAGGTTATGCTAACGCCTCCATCTAGATTTATAGTCAAAAACACAAACCATCTCCAATACTTGCAAATATTAATAGAGAAACCAAATTATACACCACATTCCGACAACAAATTTGTTTGGAGAGCATGTGAAGCCAATTTTGATCAAATATCTATATTTGTTAATTACATTTCTAAATTCAGAGTTCATAGATTTGTATGATTTTTAGTGCTTAAACATTTTTTATGTCGTAACGAAAGGAAAAAAAATGTTAGTCTCATCCGCAAAATGGTAATCAAATTTTGGTTAGTAGTCTCAATACTGAAACACGTTTGAATCACGGATCATTGAGACTAAAATTCTTGCCAATCAAGCTATTTTTCGCATTCAATCTCAGGCCGAGCCGGCATTTAGAGTGCTCTTGATATAACATGGATTTGTTGGAATGCACATTCTAAAGCTGATGTTGGGATGTCCCAAAGAAGGTGCTTTTGTTTTCAAGCTCGATTACCACGGAAAATCAGCTTCTCTCGCTCAATCTGCTAACCTTCACAAGTAGATGACAGTTTGTGGCGGATTCTGAGACTTTTTTATAGTCGGTTCTTACTTCAAGGCGGAATCCTCCAACACCAAGAGACACATGTGTGAGTTTATCTACACTACAAAAAAAGAGGTGTGTAGCATCATTTATTTTGTTTGTTTGAATCAATTATAAATTATGCAAAAAATGTTTACATAATTTCTATAAACGATTCTGAAAATGGTGATGCAGATATTTAATATCAATTAAAAAAATCGATACAAATATTTTCATCATTTACAATAATCGGTGTTATTTTGCATCAACTAATATAAATGATGTTAATATTTACTTCATGCTAAGTATTTGTATCAGTTTTTAAACTGATGTTAAAATTCCATCAATCATAAATAACTGTTAAAAAGTAGGCAGAGTTACAAAAAATGACCCATAAATTGATTTGAAATACAAGTGTAACCTACATATCTCATGTTTGAGAAAAATAACCTAAAAGGGTAGTGAAATTACAACTACATCATTTATGACTAAACAATAAAACGGAGGCATAATGAATGTTTTAACCTAGAGAAGTCTACTGAGTATTGTAGAAGTCTACTGGAGGGGGTTTAGTAGACTACCAAACCAGTCTACTATATAATTATATTTTAAATTTAAATTTATAAATTAACAAAAAATATTTTGATAAAAAATTTTGATTGATGACCTTACTATAAACAATTGTGAAGTATAAAAAATAAAATTTCACAAAATTATACATATTTAAACCTACTTAGATAAATTAGGTTTTGAAGACTACTTTTGTGGTTTAGTAGACTACTAAAGCAGTCTACTATATAATTATATTTTAAATTTAAATTTATAAATTAACAAAAAAAAATTTGATAAAATTATTTGATTGATGACCCTACTATAAACAATTGTGAGGTGTAAAACATAAAATTTAACAAAATTAAACATATTTAGACAAATTAGGTTATGAAGAAAAATACATACTATACTAAACAAAGAGTTACCAAATAAGGTACATCATAGTTGCAGACATATTTTTACACTTAGGGTTAAAATTAGGGTTTATCATTTTTATATTTAAAATGTCAAATTTGCATAAAAGTGTTAACTTGTGAATATATTATACGTTTTGAATGTTTGGAATAAGTTTTGGTATAGGATTTCGAATAATCATTGAAAATAATTGATTTATGTGAAGTAGACTTCTCTATAAATTTCTCCAGTAGACTTCTCCGGTAGACTTCTCTATAAATTTCTCTTGTAGATTTCTCCAGTAGATTTCTCCAGTAGACTTCTCCAATAGACTTTTCCAGTAGACTTCTCGAGTAGATTTCTCAATAAATTTATCTAGTAGACTTCTCTTGTAGACTTCTCTATAAATTTCTCCAGTAGACTTTTCCAGTAGATTTCTCCACTAGACTTCTCTTGTAGACTTCTCTATAAATTTCTCCAGTAGACTTCTCTATAAATTTCTCCAGTAGACTTCTGGAGAAATCTACTAAACAAATTAAAACTACATTTAGAAGTCTACTAAACATATGGAGGCAAATTTGAATTTTTTTAACCAAACAACCTCAAAAATTTTGTTTAAATGAAAAAAAAATTACAACCCTCTGTGCCTCTGTCTCTCTCCACCAAACCCTCGCGGCTCCAAAAGCAAGACAACTCGCCCTCTTCTTCCCCAGATCCACCGTCTCGATCCACCCCTCACCCAAACACGCAGCCTCCGTGACGACCCGCGCATCCTACACCCCAACACCGGCGACAGAGCGCGTGATCTCAGTCGTGTCGTACGCGCTTCATTTCTTCAATTTGTTCCAGTACGTGAGATTCCTCTTCGCGCAATACCCTCAGTGAGAGAGAAGAAGATCAAGAGCAATGGGATTTGGTTAAACGTAGCTGAGAAAGGAGACGAAGAAGGGCCTTTGGTTCTGTTACTTCATGGCTTCCCTAAGACATGGTCCTCATGGCGTCACCAGATCGATTTCTTGTCCTCATCAATAAAATTAATTGTTCGGTTAAGTAAACCAATAATTATATAGTTTGATTTTAGCGTTCCCTCTCTATTCCTTCTTTTAGGTTTTCTCGGTCAACGACTCTTTTTGGAGCACTCAAATTCGAATCGGAGAAAGAAGAAGAAAACATGGGGCGGCTGTGCCAGGTCTGACCTCGGTTTAGTGACTCATCGAAACTGAAAAGTTACGATTGTTGCAAACATAACAACTCTAGCTTGTGATGAATTTCTATTGCAGATTACGTTTACAAAGCTATCGATGCATTGCCTTTGACAGCTCATCCAATGACTCAATTTGCTAGTGGAGTTATGGCACTCCAGGTGGATATGGCTCTGTTCTTTACTGGTTTGGTCAATTTATATCTTAAAGTACTTAATTTTCAAGAAGGATTCTTATCTTGTTGAATTGTTATACAAGTTCAAAGTGAGTTCCAAAAGACATATGAAGAGGGTGTTGTTCATAAGTCAAAGTATGAACTTGATCAGTATTTTCTTAGTTTGTTTCTTGATTTCCTTATATAGTAGCTTGACATCATTAAAACTGAGTTTTTGTTGCAGGTTTTGGGAGTCAACCTTTGAGGATGCCCTCAACTTGATCGCTCGTGTTCCTGTTGTAGCTTCGTACGTTTATCGAAGGTTAGATCTTTAAGCCCTTTACAATGTTCTTAGCTTCTGGACTTGTAAATGTTTGGATATTTTTCTTCCTTATTACTATTCTTAAATTTACATTCTACTTTAACATTGTAGGATGTTCAAGGATGGTAGCATCATTCCATTGGATAATACTTTGGATTATGGTGACTTTATGTAACCATTCACAGGTTTGTGTTGGTTCTCTTCTTTTAAATATGTCTCATTAAGCATAATCATTAAGCTAAAGTTTTCTTCTTTTATATTATGTCTTCTTACCAACTTTTACATAATTTATATAACATGATCAAAAGTTTTCTTTCCTACTGGTTTTTGTTTTTAGTGATCATGAAGGTGGAAATGTTAGTACTCATGCTGGTCACCTCGTATGTATAGCTACATGATCTTTCCATCAAGTATTTATAATTTGTTCTTGATGATCATGTTCTGCTTTTAGATTTTGCGGATTGATGTATGTTACTACTCCCAATGATTTGAATCTCTATGGCATTTATTCATTTAGGTTGGGAGTGCACTTGCAGATCCGTACCTTGCATTTGCAGCTGCATTGAATGGTTTGGCTGGGCCACTCCATGGTTTGGCTAATCTGGTACCAATCTTATCTATGTTCTAAGTGATATTTTATTACCAAAACCTCCTACATGTATATAAAGCAGAGCTCTGTGAAATGACTTTTATGAACTGTTGAAACTTTTCTGAATATGATAATGGGAAGTAGTGAGATAGAGAAATCGGATAAAGAGAAAGAACCTAAGACTCCTCCATCTTCTTCTTCTTCTTCACAGGTTTGCATTTGTTATAAATTTTGATCTAGCTTTGTTGTTTGTTAGTGTCACGCTTTGGTGTTAGTTAGTGCAAATTATGCAAAAACGTTTAATGGAATGAGATTTTAGCTTTGGAAAAAGTCATAGAGAATCCCATTAGCTGTGACCTTATCATTTGTCTTCTCAGAGAGTCTCTACAAAGGAAAGTAAATCGTTAATGATTTTGATAAGAAGTATGTTTAGCATTGGACAGCTCTTAAACAAACATGACAGCGCTTGAACATTGTGTTTGTTGAAACGAGTTTGCAGTTCCAAGAATCTCATGTATTGAACATTGTGTCTTCAGCTAGATAAGTCTACCAAAAACACCTAAGTACTACTAAAACAAGAAAATTGATTTATATAATAAATATTGCACCTAAATATATCAAATTCACACACAAGGAAAAACATTAGATAACACACATGTGAGAGAAAGAAAATCTAAAAAATTCATTATAAATAAGTTTTAAATGCATTTATAAAAAAGTTAAATTTGTAGACTTCTCTGTGAAGTCTACCAACAAAAGAGAAATCTACCAACAACACTTAAGCACTACTAAAACAAGAAAATTGATTTATACAATAAATATTGCACCTAAATATATCAAATTCACATACAAAGAAACACATTAGATAACACACATGTAAAAAAAAAAATCTAAAAAATTCATTATAAATAAATTTTAAATGCATTTATAAAAAAATTAAATCTGTAGACTTCTCTGTGAAGTCTACTGGTAGACTTCACAGAGAAGTCTACCAACAAAAGAGAAGTCTGCTGGTAGACTTCTTTCTGCTGGTAGACTTCTCTGTGAAGTCTGCTGGTAGACTTCTCTCTGCTGGTAGACTTCTCTGTAAAGTCTGCTGGTAGACTTCTCTCTGCTGGTAGACTTCTCTCTGAAGTCTGCTGGTAGACTTCTCTGTGAAGTCTGCTGGTAGATTTTTCTGTACTACTAAAACAAGAAAATTGATTTATACAATAAATATTGTACCTAAATATATCAAATTCACATACAAGGAAACACATTAGATAACACATATGTGGAAAAAAAAATCTAAAAAATTCATTATAAATACGTTTTAAATGCATTTATAAAAAAATTAAATCTGTAGACTTCTCTATGAAGTCTACCAACAATACTTAAGTACTACTAAAACAAGAAAATTGATTTATGCAATAAATATTTCACTTAAATATATCAAATTCACAAAAAAAAAAATTAGATAACACACATGTGAGAGAAAAAAAATCTAAAAAATTCATTATAAATAAATTTTAAATACATTTATAAAAAAATTAAATCTGTAGACTTTTGTGTGAAGTCTACCAACAAAAGAGAAGTCTGCTGGTAGAATTCTCTCTGCTCGTAGACTTCTCTGTGAAGTCTGCTGGTAGACTTCTCTCTGAAGTCTGCTGGTAGACTTCTCTCTGAAGTCTGCTGGTAGACTTCTCTGTGAAGTCTGTTGGTAGATTTTTCTGTACTACTAAAACAAGAAAATTGATTTATACAATAAATATTGCACCTAAATATATCAAATTCACACACAAGGAAACACATTAGATAACACACATGTGAAAGAAAAAAAATCTAAAAAATTCATTATAAATACGTTTTAAATGCATTTATAAAAAAATTAAATCTGTAGACTTCTCTATGAATTCTACCAACAATACTTAAGTACTACTAAAACAAGAAAATTGATTTATACAATAAATATTGCAGCTAAATATATCAAATTTACACACAAAGAAACACATTAGATAACACACATTTGAGAGAAAGAAAATCTAAAAAATTCATTATAAATAAGTTTTAAATGCATTTATAAAAAAATTAAATTTGTAGACTTCTCTGTGAAGTCTACATAATGGGTTATTTTTGCAATTAAAACAAACGCTAGTAGACTTCACTAGTAGTCTATTAGGTTATTTTTGTATTTGACCAGAATTTGACTTTTCAGTAGACTTCTCTATGAAGTCTACTAAATAAAAAAGTTATTTTTGCAATTGACCAAAGTTTGAATTTTTTCAGTAGACTTCTCTTGCAGTCTACTAGTAGATTTCTCTAGAGAAGTCTACTAATAGACTGCAAGAGAAGTCTACTGAAATGTGTAGACTACATTCTGAAGTCTACTCAAAAGGTCAAGTTACATTTGCAATTGACCTAATTGTTGACTTTTCGAGTAGACTTCTCTAGAAGTCTACTCTGGAAAAAGGTTAGTTTTGTGTTTGACTAAACATTTATCAGTAGACTTCTTTTGCAGTCTACTACTTATTTAAGAAGTCTACTGGTTTATTTAAAAAGTAGTAGACTACATAAGAAGTCTACTGATAAATGTTTTTCTTGGTCAATGTTTGAGATTTTGGTCAAACGAAAAACTAACCCGTCCGTACATAACAGACTTCTGATGCAGTCTACTAAAAAAGTCAACAATCTGGTCAATGCCAGAAATAACCTTGTATTAGACTCTATTTGCAGTCTACTGGAGAAGTCTGGAGAAGTCTACTCTATAAAGTCAAAGTTTTGGTCAAATGCAAAACTAACCTATTTTCAAGTAGACTTCATGTGCAGTTTACTAGTATTTTTTTTTTCTTATCAAAGGAAAACAAGTAGACTTCATGAGCAGTCTACTTTGAATATTTTTAAAAAAAAATCAATTGCAAATCTAACCTTTCATTGACTAGTAGACTTCTGGTGTAGTCTACCAGATCGAATAACACAATTTTAGCTCCGTTTCCGCCGTAGAGTTCGGTTTTCAGCTCCGTCAAGCATCTAAAACTTCTAATATGACTCTTAACAAAGAAGCCCAACCATCGTTTATGCAAAAACCATTGAAAATCGATAGATTATGAGAGAAAAAATTTTGAAAACCAAATTTAGTGAGTTTTTTGGATGAAATTGGAGAGGAAATGGGTGAGGAAGAAGTTATGAGCTCACCAATGAAGCTCTAATTCACGAAAAATCCGTTGGAGAAGCATTTAGAGCTTGATTTTAGTTGTTCATGGTGGTTGGAAATATTGATGATAATGACATTTTTGTAAATAAATTGATATATTTGGGTGTTAATTTGATAGTTTTGAATGTTTGATTTTTAAAAAGAAAAAAAATAATTCAAATATAACGGCAGTTTCATAAATAAGTTAAATCTTAAGGTTGGTTTAATAAAATTTTAGGAAGAGAGAAAAAAAAAAAGTTATATTTGCAATTGACCTTAAATTTGGGGTTATTTCAATAAGAATCCCTAAAAAGTATCACAATTGTGTAAAAATTAATAATCATTTTATAAATTATTTTAATTAAAAATCACTTAAAAATTCAAAAATTTACCCAAGGCACGTAAACCAAACTTAAAAATTTCCAAAGAAATCTAAGTCAATCTCTAATTATAGAATTTTGATTCTAGTTTGCCATTTAAGTTTGATAATTGAAGATAAGTATAAATTATATATACAACTGTTTTCTCTTCGCCTCTTTTCTTGATTGTCGATGTGGGACATTCGTGAAAAGGTAATTAAAACATATTAATTAATTAAAAGTTATTGGCATCAGCTTTTTGTTGATATAAAATTTGTATCATTTATTTAAGTGATGTGAACTCATACTTTTACATCAATTTTTTTCTAAAGTGATGCAAATTAATACAAATTTGTATCAATTTTGATTAATCGATACTAATCAAATAAAAAACAATATCATTTATCATAACTGATGTTAAACCACAAAATTTATATCATTTGTTAATAAATAATTTTAATTAGTCTCATTTAGTTTTTTTTTATACTACTTAGGTGATGTAATATACTCTCTTTTTTGTAGCTAGAACGTGGATATGCCGATTATGGATAACTACTCTCAGGTATAGTAATATTTTACATTTAGAAATTCTATTTCATTTCAAGTACACCTTATTAATTACTAGTGATAATATTTCTAATTTCTTGTTTATGCAGATAATGGATATCGTAGACGACTTGTTTCGATCCATCTTCAGTTACGTGAATGATAAGTGCAAAATTGAACTTGAAGCTCTCAGAAAGCAATACCCAATTGAACCTCTCAAGGTAATCCCTCAATATGTTCTAGTAAATCTGAGTTTTTGTTAGTATATTAGAATCTCATAGGATTATGACAATTTTAGTTTCTTCCCGAAACCTTGAGGCTAAGCTTTGCCGATGGGATTAAGATGTTTGAGGTATGACTTTTTTCAGCTTCCTCGCCATTTTTAAAACTGCTTCAACTATTCCTTACCAGTTTTTAAACTGTATCAACTATTCCTTACGAACAATGAAGGTAAATGTGAGGTGGGACATTGAGAATGCCCCACCTCCTCGGGGCACGACTTCCTCTATCGTCAATATCATAAAGCGTACCTTGGCCAAGGTACGTCAACTACCTTCAATACTGTCTCCTCTTCGAAGATCTCCGGTAAATAATTTATATATGTTATTAAGTTGATTATGATTATTCTTGTATATATAGTGAATGGTCTATATTGTCAACATGTCAGCGAAAAATGGGAGGTATCAAAGAAAATCAGAAGTGTAAGTTAATGGATATTAGTGGAAGGAAGCGGGTTGTTGCTGAAGAACGTGTGCATTCAACAGATCCAGAGCAAAAAGTCCACTTTGTTCGCTTGGGTCATAATGTTGTGCGAGTTTGGATAGATAAAGTGCAGGTAGATGATGCAGCAGTGTGGAGGTCATCGGATGAGATCGAGTATATGAGAGATGCGCTTGGTTCATCTATCGCATGACCAATTGATCAAGTAGTCATCTTTTGACTGTTACGCAATGTGGTAAGTTGTTATTAGTGTGATTGATTTTACTTGGTCTTTTGATGTGCAAAACTAATAATGACTCTGTCCAAATCTGTGCAGCGAGTGAAACAACTTTGGTCCAGCTCTATGTAGTTTTCTAGTTTTGTCTACTAAACTTATGACTTGTGTTATGTATTTTTGGATTCAGACTTGTGTTTGGAATGTTGGGTTTGGAATTATGTTATGTATGTTGTATGTTGAATTTATAAGGTTCTATTTATATAAATGGAAAAATGGCATTATGAAAATGTATATAATAGCAGGAAAACAAATGTTATCATATACGATAATAGCATTAAAAAAACGAATAGTGTGTATATCATAGCAACAAGTACTTGCTGTTGTAGTGCGTATATCATAGCAACAAAAGTAGAGTTACGAGAAAATAAATGAAAGCATTCAAATATTGCTATCGTATAGGAACCTACTACAACATACGTAAAACATGCTATCGTAGGTGCGGCATCTACCATAGCTGCCGATATCATAGCATTTATGAATTCGCTATCTATTACTTATGATAGCAGATTTTCCGCGCTAACAATGTACGTTTTTCTTGTAGTGTGGTTATCTATGGATACACAGGTGATGTGGAAATCAAAGCATTTGCTGCTTTAGAAGAGTCTCTTCCTTCTTATGAGATTCTGGATAGAAACGGTGTTGTCTTTGAGTTTGTTGGATATGTAGGAATAAACGCTGCTGATATAGTGATGAAGAAGGAGATCGAGAACTGGAAGGCTAGGCAGCTAACACCGGCTATTCTTTTGGTGATCGCCGGAGATGGTTTCTACGCTCAGATTCTGGAGGACTATCACATGGAAGATTACAACATAATGCTGGTGTTTCTTCCTAAACAAGTTTCAGGAAAGTACGCTAACCAGCCGTAGCGGTCAAGTTTGGGATGGCTCGATTTTAACATGGTATGCCGTGTTATTATTATTCATATCATATGTTATGTTATACTACCAACCGTACATATCATATCTATGTTATACGTTTATGTAGCATACTATATTTTATGTGATATAACCTGTTATATGATATATAACAACTCATATATTAACATGGATCTATGTTAACTCATATGTTATCTAATGTTGCTTACCACTAAACATAGTAATGTCTTTTAAAAATCTTTTTTAAATTATTTTATTTTTATAAATTTGTTTTCCCATTTTATATTTTATAAAACATGATATACCATACAAATATATAGTATATAACATGTTATATTATAATAAATTTTGTGACAAAAGAAAATTACGATTAATTTTTTATTTTACAAAGATAATTTGAGTAATTACAATCAAAATAAAATTTTAATTATTGATATCTTTTATAGAAATATCATTTTCAATGATAATATTTTCAATGATAATATGTTATATTTAGTATGTGAATATAATTGCATTACTAATCTCGTTAGTATGTTATGGTATGTTGTATATAAAAATAGTATATATTGATGAATAATATGTTACGAGAATCATGGGTTGAACAATATATCTAGCCGAATTTATTAATTAATTAAAGAACAAACTAATTTTTTAAATATGCTATTTTTGGAGGCTACAATAAGGAAAAAAAAACAAATGGGTGTGTATTTGTTGTTTTTGAAAAATAAATGATGATTTTGAAAAGATAATAAAGTTTTGGATTTGTTTTTCATTTCCTTGTATTATAATCTTTCTTTCGGATTGTTCTTTTCTTATCTCTCTTGCATTGTTGTGATCTACTTTCCTCCTCTGAATTTTTAGAGATTTCTTCTTCTGGGTTCTCTTTCTTTGACCTTCCTCTCCCTTTCCCCGATTCCTGCGTTCCACATTTCTTTCTCGGGAAAAATTCAAAAGGGGGGGAGAGATAATAAACCTCTGATTTCTCCGATCGGCTCCGGTACCCCCCGAATCACGCAAGATCCGTTCGTTATTCCTCGCCTGTGTTTGGCGCAACCCCTTTGTATCAAAATTTGGATTCTGGTGAGAAAAAATAGGATCTGAGAGAAAACGATGATGACGAGTATGGAAGGGATGGTGGAGAAAGGAGTATTGGATGATATCATAAGGAGATTGTTGGAAGGTAAAGGAGGAAAACAGGTTCAGCTTTCCGAGAGCGAGATTCGTCAACTCTGCTTTAACGCTCGTCAAATCTTCCTTTCTCAGCCCATCCTCGTCGAGCTCCATGCCCCAATTCGCATCTGCGGTAATCATGATTCCCCTCTCTCTCTCTCTCTCTCTCGTGATTGTTTGATGAATTTGCGAAATTAGGGTTCATAAGCATCTGGGTATTGTAATTTCTTAACGTTTTCTTCGATTTGGGGGAGATTCTCAGGTGATATCCATGGCCAATATCAAGATCTTCTGAGGTTATTCGAATACGGAGGCTATCCTCCTTCAGCGAATTACCTATTCCTCGGCGATTACGTTGACAGAGGCAAGCAAAGTCTCGAGACCATATGTTTGCTTCTTGCTTACAAGATTCGGTACCCAACAAAGATATATCTCTTGAGAGGGAACCACGAGGACGCTAAGATCAACAGGATTTACGGATTCTACGATGAGTGCAAACGGAGATTCAATGTACGACTTTGGAAGATTTTTACTGATTGTTTCAACTGTTTGCCCGTAGCTGCACTCATTGACGACAAGATCCTATGTATGCACGGTGGCTTGTCGCCGGAATTGGACAATTTGGGTCAGATTCGAGAGATTCAAAGGCCTACTGAGATTCCAGACAGTGGTCTTCTTTGTGATTTGCTTTGGTCAGATCCTGATCAGAAGATTGAAGGCTGGGCTGATAGTGATCGAGGTATCTCCTGCACTTTTGGAGCCGATAAAGTCGCTGAGTTCCTGGATAAGAATGATCTTGACCTCATTTGCCGAGGCCATCAGGTAATGAAAAACAAACCTCAACAAGATCAATATTCAGTATTGGAGCCTGTGAAATTGTTCTTAATTAGTAGAATATGAGTAATTCAGATTGGCTTTTGTCACAGTGCTAGAGACTTTAAGAGAACTTCCTCACCATATTGGACATGTGTGATGGTTTTGTGTTGCAGGTAGTTGAAGATGGGTATGAGTTTTTCGCAAAACGGAGGTTAGTCACGATATTCTCAGCGCCAAACTATGGTGGGGAGTTTGACAACGCTGGTGCATTATTGAGCGTGGATGAGACTCTTGTTTGCTCCTTCGAGATCATGAAACCTGCCCCAGCTTCAAGCAGCGGTCATCCTCTCAAGAAGGTTCGTTTTTACCAAGAAAATATAGATTCAAACCCATCTTGGAACACATTTTCTTCACCTAGATCAAACCGAAACTTGATAACTTCTGGAAAGGATGAAAAACTTTATCGGTCTTTTCCAACAGAATCTTAAGCAGGAAGAGAATTATTGCAATTTTGTTGGGCCATGAAAAGTTATCTTCTTTTTCGCATGTTTCTGCATACGTAACAGCTATTTTCGCTACGGTTCTCAGGTACCGAAAATGGGGAAGTCTTGAAACTCTACAGCAAGCTAGGCTCAAGATTCAGACTTTCATTACAACTCTGCCTTTGTCTTCAGTTATGGGTTGAATGAGATGAAGAGCCCAAAGGGTCCTTAGTCATCAAACAACTTCTGTAAAAAAAAAAAAAAAGTGAAAACAAAAAACACACTTCGTTTTGTGTATAGATGCAGAATGATCTGTCTTCTGCTTCTGGAGGTTTTATCTCCTTAATAGTCTCTTTTCTTCCTTCTTTTAGCCCTTTTAGTTTAATCTATAGTGCCTCTCTTAGATTTTATGCCTTGTTTACTTATTTTTTTCTTGTTCTATCCACATTTCTTTGTCTTTTAATCCTTCGCAGACGTTTGATTTTCTCGTCCTTAATTTTATCAGCGTAAAAAGACAAACTGGTAAAATACAGATCTTGTCGCATTTGGCAAAATTGCACTTGTAAGGTCTCGACTTTGATTACAGTGGCTTTTACAACTACTGATATCCTTCCAAAAGAAGTTCAATCAGAGCCTGTTCATTGGTGCAAAAAACTTGAAAAGAAATCATCTTTGAACTATTCTCCTATTTATGGCTGCACTGTATGAATCACCGTTCACATTCCCTCCCAATCTTCTAGAGGTCCTCTGAATCGCAGCTAGTCGCTGCTTCTGCTTCCTGTAACTCCATTGCCTGTAGAACATAAAGCAAGTGTTAGTACGATACGGTGTTACTTGAAGGGTATTCAGAGAGAGAAGAGAGAGAGGGGTAACCTGATTAAGAACATTCCTGCTACAAGAAACGACAGTCCCAAAGAAATATTTTGAATCGTTGTCATTTCGCGAACCCATTGCAGAAGATCTTTAAAACAAGATAAAGTCTCAGTCTTTAAAGGTGTCTTCTTTCGAGAGTTTCTCGACCATGATTCCACTACTGATTCTAGACTCGCTTTGCTTCCGTAACATTGTTCTTCTCTGGAATCTGCAGTTGTTTGGACAGAAAATCCAGTTGCTTCGCAGAAAGCTGTGCCATTGGTCTCCCAATTTGTGGCCTTAACACAGATGATGTCGTCGTTTACTCCACAAGGCCCAATCACCTAAGCACATAATGAAACCATTAGATTCACAAGTCTACATAAGCAACGTCTTTGCATTTGCATTTGTTTACCACAATCTTCTGAATACTGGAGAGTATTCTTACCCGTGTAAGTGCATTACTGGCGAAGTACGCGTCTTTGCAAGCTTCAAAGACTCTGTCACAAAACGAGGCACAAATGCGAGGAGGACCCAGTTGAATTCCAACATTAGGGTTACAGATTGAACACTCCAATAACTCGAACAAATGCAGGCAATCTTGACTAGCTTCACCGTAAGTAGCCAAGTTTCTTACAGCTACAAAAGCCGGGTTAGTCTGAAGAGAAGAGCAACAAGTCCTTTTACGGAACACCCTACACAGAGTAAGATCCTTTGATCCTCTACCAACAGATTTAGGAGGCTTTCCTTCTAATTCATAAGGCGGAAACCTCCCTCCTTTAGAAATGCATACTCCTTTCAAATCCGGTTTCACTGCACCTACAACCATTTCACTCAAATTGAACAGATTTCATAAGTTTTTTTTTTATCACAAAGTTCCATGATACTGAACCGATATGAACAATATAAGCTGAGGATCAACGCAAAAGAAAAAAAAAATCAGTTTTCTAATCAATTAGCTTTGCATCAGACGAGTCAAGAATGATCTAGGCGACGAATACAAAAGATCGAAACTTTGAGTAATAAAATCCGATTTGTATGATACCAAATTCTGAAATGTAACCAACAGATCAAATTGGAAATGAAGAGCCCAAAGACTAACCGGAAGAAAAGGAGATCAGGAGATGAAGAAACAGGATCGGACTCTGAATCTGAAACACCCTCTTCGTTAAACATTTTCTCATCTTCATCGACTGATTCCAAGCTCCAAGCGAAAGACAAAAGACGAAGACGAGTACTCGTGACTACACTTGAACAAGTCCGCGAGGAAGAGAAATACGGGTCGACCCGAATACCCGATTGTACAGACTCCGTCAATTTGGGTTTTAGAATAGAATCTCCCACTTTATTGATAACGTGATTCAACACCATTAATCAAAATATTGCATTGCATATAAAGATGATTTATATTGTACCACCAAAATGAATGAGCAAATTTCATGATGGAAAATTTGCATCATTAATCTGTGATAATTCGTATTTCTATTATACTAACATCTCAAGAGATGTTATTTATCATCTGGTGGCATTATTGTTAACAAGGATACTACAACCATGAAGAAGAAGAAGAAGAAACATGGATTAAGCGAGGTTTCATTGCGGCATCAATATAACCTCTATCCGTCTGATTAACAAAGAGTAAGCCGGAAAATAGAAACGTTTCTAAAAAGTATGTTCTCAATGAGGCTTTGTGAATTATTGAATTACAACTATCCCTCAAAGCAATTTAACACCAGCTTCTCTGACAGAATCGATCACAGCCTTGACTTTACCATGATACCTCTGTTCTTTCTTCATATGAACAGTGACAGCTGGAATATCTTTCATCAAGAGTCTTTCCCCAAGAATTTTACCAATCTTTGAAGCAGCAGCCACGTCACGCGTGATCTCCATTGTTTCCCTCAGTGCTTTCTCCTGTGAGCTTGCTGAGCAAGCCACTGTGGCGGTTGGCGAGTGGATGACTTGGGCGTGAACAAACTTGTTTGTGAAGTGCATTTTCAGGACGTAAGGTTTGAGATAGTCGAATAGACGCGGTGGTCTCGCTGCAGGTGGAATCACCATCTCTCTCTCTAAAAGTCTGCAAAGAGAAACAAAGCGTAAACCCTTAAGAAAAGAGAGAGTGCAAGAAACGACTTGAAAGTACTAAGAGAAACTCTCTAAGCATCAACAGCCCATGGCCAAGGTTCAAAGCTGGAATTCGTAAATGCTAACACACTCTAAGATCACATACGCAGAGGTAACTCAAATGGATAATATAACATCATATCAAGGAATGACTATCCCATTTACGCTATAAATCATTTCGGAAAAAGACTAGGTGTGATGTAAGAATCCTAAAATTCGACTATTTGGTGAGCCAAAAACCAATCCTAAAAGAACCAAGATCCTATGCTTTTGCTCTGCAGCGATAACCAGTATTTGACTTCTTTGAGACATTTCTTCAAACAGCTGGTGGATCTCAATATGTGCTTAAACCATAATCATCAACAATTGTACACAAGGAAGTTACTCAAACCTGGAAAGTCCCCAATCCTCACTACTCAAAACAGATCAGTACAAACATTTCCCATATAATTGAAAATCAAACAATTGAAACCAATCACAGATTCGGTTCCTCCCTAAGGAGAACAAGACCAAGTAAAAGCACATTCAGAAACAAAAAAAAGTAGCAAAGATAAATCAATTTCCTTTAATCCACATCAATACGAGGTAAATGGAGAAACTTGCTTTCATTAGAAAATCTTAACACAAAAAGAAAAGAAAAAAAGGAATCGAATAGGGGGGGGGGGGGCTAAACTAAAACCATAAGAAGCTTCAAGTCGAGAGAATCTTCACCAAATATCCCGAATACCCAGAAAAAAATGAAGCAACAAAAATCCAGCAAGAACATAATTCCAGATTCTCAAGTTATGATAGAGGTTGAAGCTCGATAGCCTAGTTCCAATGTCTCAGAAAATCAGCTCAGAAAAGGAATAGTAAAGGAATTGAAAGCTCGCCTCTGTCAGAAACTGGCCGAATACGGCGGTGATGACGACGGCGGTAGATTATCGTCGGCAGGAGGAGGGTTAAGATCGGGTGAGAAAGCTAGGGTTCTTCCGTTTTTTTGTCTATTACGGGATTTCAATTGTAAGAGCATGATCAACTGTGGGTTATAGAGATTTTTTATGGGTTGCTAAAGGGTTAAAAACAATTAAAAAATAAACTGATCAGTTTAAGCCCATAACACCGGTTCTAATTTTAGCATTTATAGAACCAAAAAATGGCATACGTGTCACGTTTTAGTTGGTTCTGAGAAAATACAAAATGCAAAAAAGAAAATTTTAAAAAACAATAATTTTTTTTTCTTTCTTCCTCCGCCGTTTTCTAAGGAGACATGCCAATAATTTAAAGTAAAGAGATTTGAAAATACTTAACTAAGGAGACACAGTTTTGTTGTAGCTCCTTCGTTGCTTTGTATGGAAATATTTAATTTTATGATCATGCGCCTTGAGTCAATGGACTCTCTACTCTTTGGATCTTAATCTAAAAGACCCCAAACTTAGCAATTTTATTCTTAAAAAGCCTGGTTATAAAATCTATTTGTTTTTTTTTAATTGAAAACGCGGTGAAAGACGAATTCACCCTGAATGAATCAGTTATATTACACGGCCCAACCCACCCGAACGGATACCTAGCCGAACTCGGATCGAAAAATGAAAACAAAACAAAAACTAAAAAAACCCGATGATATTCTAAAAAAACCTGTTTCCTACTCTTCATTTTCTCCTTCTCGAAGGCGATTCATCCGATTTTCCCAGCTCCGGTGTTCCGCTTCGTCTACACTCCGTTTCAGCACCGTCGTCGTTCTGTGTCCGTCTTCGTTAGAGAACAGTTGAAGGTATGCCCTAAAATCTCATCTCAATTTTTGAAAGGGGTTTTGCTTCAAACGGGTTTAGGATGGCGAGAAAGGGTCTCGATTTCACAAGAGTTTCGGTTTCAACTATCGATATGTCGGATTTGTTCTTGGTTAATGTAAGCCATATCTAACATTAGCTGTCCACATATGTCGGATTTCAGATTTTTATGGTTTGAAATTAGAAAATTAGGGTTTATTGAGGTTTAGATTTTGTACTAGGATTTTGGTTTCAAAAGGAGATGTGTCGGGTTTTGATATGATTTGGAGATGTATGGGTTCGGGTTTAAAAGTAGGGTTATAAGTAGAACCAAATTTGGGATGAATTGATTTTGTGGGTTCGGGTTTGTGTTTTTTCCTGTTTTCTTTTGTCCGATGATTTGATGGGTTATGTTTTGTTGTCGATTTTGTAGAAATGCCTCCTAAGACCAGGGGTGGATTGTTGAGGAAAGGGAAATCAAAGAATTCGACTAAAAGGACTCCAAAGGAGACTTCAAGAGATCTGACTTCAAAGGATCCGGCTTCAAAAGGATCCACTAGTTTGTGCAAAAGATATGCGGTGAGTGACTCAGAGGAAGAGATTACACCATTAGGGGAAGGGATTATGCCATTAGAGGAAGATATAACGCCCGAAGAGATTACGCCATTAGAGGTATGTGATGAGAGAAATTGATTGTTAACTGCATCTGGTCTAAGTAGTATTGTGTAGGAGAACTGGTACTCATGAAGAAAGCTGTTAGCTATTAGGGAAACTGGTACTACTTGGGAAAACTATTAGTATTTAGGATAACTGGTGCTCATAAGTAAAACTGTTAGTAATTAAGAAAACTGGTACTACTGAGGATAACTGTTAAGAGTTAGAGAAACTGGTACTACTGAGAATAACTGTTAAGAGTTAGGAAAACTGGTACTATTGAGAATAACTGTTAAGAGTTAGAAAAACTGGTACTACTGAGAATAACTGTGGTATACTGTGATTGCAAGATAAAGATGATTCAGATACCTTACCGCGAAAACCTAAGAAATTCTTCTTCCAACACACTGATTATAATCAGATATGCAAGATTCAAACCAGGTGTGGTATGAGCAACTTCTTGGGGATTATAGAGGAATTAAAACCAGAGCTGCATTGGTTTAAAAATCATCCTCAGTTTAAGCACATATTTCACGTGGAAAAGGAACCAAACGTAAGCTTCAAGGATTGTGGATGTTGTTGCTTCGAACAGTTTGTGTGGCTAGGAAGACAATGATTTGGTTTGTGGTGAATGGAGTTCCTATTTGGTATTCTTTGACAGAACATGGTCTCATTTGCGGGTTATACTGCCATGACTACCCGAATGGGATTAATCCAAAGATGAAGTTTAGCAAGTACAAAAGTCAGTTGAAGGAAAAGGTGTTTCGAGATATGAAAAAAGTAACTATCAATGATGTGAAAGAGAAACTGGTTTTGATGAAGAGGAGTACTCCCGAGCGGCTGAAGATGGCGATCTTGTATTTCTTAAGCGCGGTACTCGGAGATAAGTCGAAGTCTAATGGAAATATCTCTCCATTCTTATTTAGAATGGCTGAGGATCTAGAGCTGTGTAAATCATTTCCATGGGGGCGAGTGACATATCATGATTCTCTCACTGATGTTAATTACTTGTTGAACCGATTGAATGGTTCTTCTCCAAATAAATTGACCTTTCCTGGATTCGTCATTCCATTGGAGGTAAACATAATATTTCTCAATATATTTTAATGTTTAACTTATAACATATGAATGTAATGACATATGTCTATATGTAGGTTCTTGCGTTCTGAGTGTATACCAAATCTCAAGAGATCATTTAGAGAAGTTATTGAAGAGGCACACAAAGACCGTCCAAGGATGTGCAAGGCGAAGTTCACAACTAGTAGTATGAAAGGTTATTCATTGGAAGAGATATATGACTCGTTTGGTTCTACTAAGGTATTAATTCTTATTTAGAATTTGTTGGATTTGTTTTGGTTAATGTTAACAGCTATTTGTTCTTTTTTACATCAACAGGATATTCATAGTATCTTGGAACCGGAATTTGAACAAGAATCTCTTTTGCAGCGTATCTTAGAAGATGTACCAGATTACATAGCGTTAGACGAAATCCCAGAAAGCTAGAACGAGCATCTTGGAGCAAGGAAAGAAATATGTTGGGAAGAATTGTACAACTTAGATGTGGCTTCCCGAGCGCCGAAAGAAGAGCAAGTAGAAGATATAGGATTGCTTCAGGATTCAGAACCAGAAAAGAATCCGGATTTGCTTCAGCTTTTCAAAGATCTTGAAGATAGACTGACCCAAAGAATGACTGATGGATTTGACAAGGTGAATGATGAAACTAAGGTTTTGGACAAGAAGGTGAGGCAGTTAAGGAGAAAAGTGAGGGTTCTTAGAAGTAAGGTAAGAAGTCGTAAGAAGAATAGTTGGGATGGGGTTGAGAACGGTGATTATGAGTGTGGTTATGAGTATGAAGGGGGTGATTATGAGAATCTAGGAGATAAATCAGGATTAGTTTTACCAGTAGAAGAACAAGGAGAGACAAAAAAAAGAGAACAAGAAGAAGCAACAGAAAAAAGAGATGAAGAAGAAGAAACACAAAAAGGAGATCAAGAAAAAAAAAACGACAACCCAAGAAGAGAAAGTAGAAGAAGAGAAAGAGGAGACAAGAGTAAGAACATGACCAACAAAAGGAGAAAGAATATGAAGATACATTGATGGAAGAGCAAGAAGAAGCAACAGAAGGTCGAGAAGAAAACAATATGATGGATATGGTTGTTTTCAATTGTGTGGTTTTGGCTCCTCAACATCATCAAAATCTTGATGAGGGTACGGTTCGTCTTGTGGCTGATGATGAGGAACAACATCCAGTTGAAGAGGCTGATGAAAAAGAAGAAGCAGAGAAGACTGAAGAAAAAGAAGCAGCAGAGAAGACTGAAGAAAAAGCAGCAGAGAAGATAGAAGAAGAAGAAGCAGAGAAGACTGAGGAAGAAGAAGCAGAGAAGAGTAAAGAAGAAGAAGAAGAAGAAGCAGCAGCAGAGAAAACTGAAGAAGAAGAAGCAGAGAAGAGTGAAGAGGAAGCAGGAGAAGTAGAGACTGAAGAAGAAGAAGAAGATACTGAATCAGACGTAGATGAAGACAAAGAAGAAAAATCAAAAGAGGAAGAGGAAGATGAGACTGAATTAAAAGAAGAAAAAGCAAAAGAGGAAGAGGAAGATGAGACTGAATTAAAAGAAGAAGCCGAGGAGAAGAAGAAGAAGAACACTGTTAACAAGAAGAAGACTCAAAAGGCTGAGAGGAACAAGAAGCCATCTGTGTACAGAAAGAATCCTTTTACACCGGATGGAGGAAAAAAGACCACGAAAAAAGCATAAGGTGAGAAAGCGGATGGAGGTGACAAAGAGGTTAGGAAGAAAAAAAAAACATTGGAGATGACAAAGAGGTTGGGAAGAAGAGTAAGAAAGTATGAGGTTCTTTTGGTTATGTACTTTTGAAGTTTTTAGGTACTTTTGTGTTTTGGATGAACTGTTGTTTTGTGTTATGAGTATTGGATTGTTGTGTTTTTAGGTATGTGTTAAAGGATATGTAAGAAAATGTTGAACTCGTATTTTTTGTTGAATTCAATTTGGTACTACTAGTAATACTATGTACTATTGTGTATTAAACTAAAACACGTGTACAAAAATAAGAATAAAAAAAAACACATTTTGCACATGGGCCGTCAAAAAATAAAAAATTTTAAAAAATTTAGTACTAGTCGTACTTAGTTTTGTAGTAGTACCATATTACACACAATTATACTTTGACAATTTTTATGTATTATTAGTCATACATACGTAAAATTATAATTTTTATAGTAGTATTCATCGAATTGATCCATTAAAATACATTTACTATAGTTTCATATATTAAAATTTTAAAAATCACAATGTTTGTTTGTTTCACATGATGATGTGTGCATATAATTTTGGTTTAGGGTTTATATGCAATTAGGTTTTAAATTTATAACCCTAGGGAACTGCAAGTGCACAGTTAAGACAATTGTAGTACTTAGGGGTCGAACCACTGAGGACTAAGTGATGAATGTGCTACAAACCTATATGATTCGGATTAAGCTAAGGGAAAATATTATTTGGTTTTTGGAGTTTTATGGAAGCAAATAACAAAGCAATAAAGTAAAGGAATATATATCAATTAAGATTAAAAATCAAGCAATTCACAAAACATATGAAAAACATAAGCAATCGATTTACGATTTTAATACTAGTTGTTCTAGAACTCATATCACTAAGGTAAGGTCATCCCACTATCGTGAAGTAACTAACCATCTACGTTTTGCACCCTAATAGACTCAACTATCGCAGGTTATTACAAGGTGAAAACATGCTTTATGCTCAAGATTGATTGTTCACTAGACTCCTTAACTAACCTATCGAATTGTTAAGACGCCTAGCTCATCGAATACTAGGTCCAGAGATATAACAAGCTTTTGGAGAGTATATCAACCTAAGATCACTCCTTGGGTATCTAAGCCAATTCGTGCTTTGAGTATAAAAAAAGATGAAGAATCAATTCTAGAATAAAACTCTAAACAATTAAATGCGTAAAGACATAGAATTAAGAAAGTGCATAGAAATCAAATCAAAGCTATAACTCTAACATGTTTTGCAACACGTAGCAGCAAGAGTAAAGCACATAGACAGTATAATTCGTTGATCTATCTAAGCATAAGGAGTTAGATCTCATCTCTTTGCAATAGGGCAAAGTCAATCTATCCTTAAAGGCTTCTAGAATCAAATAAACATTAAAAACAAGAGAAAAACGAAATACATTATTTAGGTATTGATTTAGGCTGTTAAGGCCGGCTGCTTGAGTTCCTAGAGAGGTTCAAGGAGGCTTAAGTCGGTTAGGGTTTCTTCGGGCAAATACATCTTTTTGGTCGAAACTGAGGCAATACCGGTCCAAATAACAGACGGGTTGCGTGACCGGTATTGGAAGCTTCCATGACTCTTCTAGAAGGTCGGAAAAATTCTGGATATCGGCCCATGGGCTGGCCCGGTGCTTGGCTCCATTCTGCACTAACTTCACTTCGAAGGCAGTTTGACATATCCTCAGTGTTTCGAGTGTATCTTCCAAAGTACAGTTCCAATTGATGAAATTCCAACTCCTTTGGAAATATAACTCAAAGGGCTATCTCCATACCAAGTTTCATTAAATTCTCAACTGATTTGATTCTACGTTCTTTAGCGAACTTCTGGCATATGCGTTCTGTCCAGTTTGAGAATGTGCATTATCTTCAAGATAAAATGATTTGGCTTGGTTCCTTTGACTTGGATAAGTAGCTGCATCTTAGATAACACTCTTTTTCTCTTTTTTACATCCTTTAGATGATAAAACATGTTAAGACCTTAAAATCTACATATACGAGAAAACTACCTCTTTTGGTCCAAAAGCTTTATTAATATATATAAAAACCATACTAAAATAGATAGAAAAAGTGGTAAAATATAGGGTATATCAACTCTTCTAGACTTATCTTTTGTTTGTCCTCAAGCAAACAATCGTCAAGAATTGAGAAGAGGTTTGAAATTCGGAGGAACTCACATATCCTTTGGATCGTTGCATCAAATTCTAAACCTGTAATCCACATAAAACAAGATTAGCTCATAGACGTTGTCATCTTCTTCCATCACGAATTCGCAACATGTCCATACTCTAAATCTCTGTCCCTGCAAAAATATCAACTTCAACTCAATTGACTCTTTCTACTCTCTTAGATATAATGAAAACTTCCCATCAAGAACATCATTCAAGGAAGACGGCGCTAGGTATTGGAAAAGGCTGATTTTAGTGGTGAAGTTAAAAGTGTTTAGGGTTACCATAGACTCCGGGTGCGAGATATTATGCAAAATCGCAAGAGAGAATGGACCTATTGATGTCCACAATTTCCCAACCACTTCTTCATGTCTTTCTCCCCCAGACTTAGATTTTTCTCCGGGAATCACTTGAAATCTCTTCTACTCGTCTCTTCTTTGGTATCATGACATTCCTTGGGTATTCTTTGGCCATAAGACTCTTAGAATTACCGTTTCCCTTTCCCATAGATATTTTTTCTTTTCTTTTTTCTTTCTTTTTTTTATTTATTTTTTTCTTTTGAAAGGGGGAAAACGTTATCTCTTTGATATAAGTCAAGTATAGGGACGAATTTTTACCATGTTTTACGCATCCAAGGAACAGCCAAACTCTTTGTAATTCGTTCTTTTGTACTCTACCATTTTTTACCAAATCGTCGCATCTCTTAGTGATTGGAAAATTGCGTCGATCCTTTTTTCTCCGACGTTTTTGCACATATCTGCTAGTATGAAACTAAAAGAGAAAGCATGAGGTCTGAAAGAAGGTAAAGGGTTTTTAGGTAGGGTACCAACTAAAAATGAGATGGCCATTCATGATAACAAAGAGTGGTAAAAAAAGATAAGATGTCATGAATGTGTGATTCGTTTCTTCGATCTAACATCCTTAATAAGAAGGGATCAAAAATCATATTAGTAGTCCAAATAGAGAGTCAAAATCAAATCCATCAAAATAGTTGCAAATAGAAATTTTCTGGACGGAAGCTCCATCATGAGGTTTCTGAATCGATTGTCCTGATCAATGAAACGACCCTACCCAAAAAAATTTTAAAAATTTCCCTTCAGATTATTATCATCACAGATAATAATCCTCAATTGGGCCAATACAAGCAACGCGGAACCATTAAACATAAATCATAAACATGAATTAATAAATCTCATACTTTACTAATTCCCTAACCGTTCAATCCAATCAACTCCATTAAACCCAAAATCCAAATTCGAATCCAACAATAATAATTAACCAATTCCAGAACTACTAGCAGCCTAGCAATTCTAACAATACAACCAATCAAATGAGACCCTAGATCATCCCCTCTTCCTGGCCATGATTCCACGATCACATTTTTTCTTTATCTGCAACACATGGCAAAAAGAGTTGCGTGAGTATTATCATAAATACTCAGCGACGCGGTCATCGTGTCTACATGCTATTTATACAAAAGCATAAACAATAAATAGAATACAAGGATGAGCATACACAAGCATTCACGAAACAAGCAACACGAACCAAAACAGGAACTCTGTGTCGATCGACACAACATCTAGGTGTCGATCGACAGACTCCCCCGTGTCGATCGACACACCACCATGGTGTTGATCGACAGGATGCCCCGTGTTGATCGACACACCACCTTGGTGTCGATCGACACGACATCGTAGAACCTAGAATCGAGCCTATCCACTTATGGCTCGAATCCGTCGCGATTCATCGAGTCTCCTGCATAATTTCAATCACAAAACACCCGGAAACCACCAAGCAATCGCATTCTATCCATTCCTTACACCTATGTAAGCCTACGATTACGCACTCACCTCGATTTTGGTTTGAAACGACGAAGAACGCGATGAACACCCGAAGAACAGCCTCTGATTCTGTTTCCCCAGAACTAGAAATCGCCTAACAACGAATCCTCCTCGTTTCCACTATTCACCCACACAATCACAAGCTAATAGAACCGAGAATTCAAGGAAATCAACAATGATTCGTTCACAAACTCAATCCCTTCAAGAACACTCTCCTTTCTCTCAATCTTTCTGATTTTTGGCCAAAAAGAGAGACAACCGCGACACATCACTCTTAAATACCAAACCCTAGGTTCCCTAAACCAGCCCGCCAAACCGGACAATTAAAACGAATATGTCAGTCTGATTTTAACCCCGTGTCGATCGACACACCAACCCGTGTCGATCGACATACACGCCTGTGTCGATCAACACACCCAACCAAAATCCACTTTTTCGTTCACGGGCGTTACAATTCTCCCCCACTAACACGGATTCGACCTCGAATCACGCGACTCCGTCTTACTAAGGTCAATACCCCCGCCTAAAACCCGACCAAATTCTCTCGGGAACATCAACGATGCAACGCTCCTTAGTCCAGATTAAGGCTGCCCAGTTGATCGCCCAACAATCAAACAAGAACATGTACGACCAACCGTTGACCCCAAATTGGACCAAATGATCGCACAAAAATCAAACACGAATATGTACAACCAACGGCGCTACATATGTTACCAGGTTGGCCGAAAGAAGATCTAAACGTCAGCAAAAAACCTTAGACTCGACATCCACATCCTCTCTCCTGACCCTCGGTCAGCACTACTCGAGATCACACCTGATCCCCGAGCTCTTCTAGGCTCATACTAGCCACATTGCATCGTCTCACCACGACTAAAATCCTGACCCAACCCCGTCAGCACCACCTGGGATCCACTCCCGATCCCCGAAGTTCATCTAGTCTTATGCTTACAACCGCATTACAGATACTATTGCTTATACTCATATCTATATACAATACTCTGCTCTCAGGATCGTCACCGTTTGAGCTCTCGAAGTATATCAAATCCCACCACCTTCAGGACCGCCGTCCATCCAGCTCTCGGCATGCTCCAGCCCCTCTCACTCTCAGGACACACAGTCCGTTGAGCTCGGCTGCAGAGGAATCACACATCCCCTGGAGAGGTTTTGGCCCCTGTGAGTATATGCAAGGGAACCACTTTCTCCCGGAGAGAACATCACTATCCCCTCAAGTATACCCAGGAGACCCACTATCCCCTTGAGCAATCACTCTGTAACATGCATCTTAGGCACCTGTCGACTGGAATCACCTCTCGCGGTCATCCGAAACAACCCAATCACCAGGGTGTCTCACAGAGTCGCTGGAAAAGACAATTCTAACTCACATAAAACCTCTTTCCAGACTCTCCCTAGGGAAAAGACAGGTTCTACAGCGCATAGAGCTTCCATTTCCAGCCATTCCTAGAACATGTACTATCTCATTTCTAGTCACTCCTAGAACATGAGCAATCTCATTTCCAGCCACTCCTGGAACATGAACGATCTCATTTCCAGCCGTTCCTGGAACATGAACAATCTCATTTCTAGCCACTCCTGGAACATGAACAATCTCATTTCCAGCCACTCCTGGAACATGAACAATCTCATTTCCAGCCACTCCTGGAACATGAACAAGCTCAAAGCCGCATAGAACTTCTATTCCTAGCCATCCTAGCCGATAGGAAAGCTCTAACTCACATAGAACTTCTACCGCTAGACCTCCACATGACCTACCAGTCATCACAATCCATGACATCTCTAGTCATCTCATAAGAACACACGTCTTACACACATTTAATAAGGCAAATTCATCTTATTAAATCTCCAAAATGTATACTCGTTACAACAACAAATGAAATACATAACAACAACATAGCAACTTGCTAATACAGACTCTGAAAACAAGAAAAAGAAACTCAAGCCACCGGTTGCTTCTCGAACCACTCCGAGAACTTCTTCTTCATCGACCACACCGTCACAGTCCCATACGACTCTCACCAACGGTATACTCTTCCGGCGTAACACCTTGACCCTCCTCTCGAAAATCATCACATGCCTCGCCGCCAAAGTCATGTTGGGCTGAAGATCCTCCGGAATCCTAGCCAACACATCCTCAGACTCATGCCGACACTTCCGCAGCATCGAAACATGGAAGATTTTGTGAAAAGCCTTCATACTCTGAGGTAACTCGAGACGATAAGCTACCGGTCCGACCCGCTCCACAACCCTGAACGGACCCATAAACCTCGGACTCAGCTTGTTCTCCGAAATGGATCTGTTAGGAGCCCTCAACATAGCTGCCTTGAGATACACCCGATCTCCCAGCTCAAACTCCAGCTCTTTTCGTCTCCTATCGACATAAATCTTCTGCCAATCCTGAGCCTCTCTCATGTTCAGCCTCAAGACACGGATATTCTCCGTCGTATCCTGAACAAAATCTGCACCAAACATGCTCCTCTCCCCCACTTGAGTCCAGCATAATGGTGTCCTACACGACCTCTCATACAGAGCCTCATATGGAGCCATCCCAATACTCGCCTGGTAACTGTTGTTGTACGCAAACTCTACCAGGTTCAGATGATCCACTCAATGACCACCATAATCCAGCACACACATCCTCAACAGATCCTCTAATGTCTGAATCGTCCTCTCCGACTGCCCATCTGTCTGAGGATGATACGCTGTGCTCATATGCACCATAGTTCCCATCTCAGCCTGAAACACCCTCCAGAACTCTGAGGTAAATCTCGGATCCCGGTCTGACACAATACTTGCTGGCACACCGTGCAGCCTCACAATCTTCCGCACATACTTCCTAGCCAAAACTGCCGCTCCATCAGTCTTCTTGATGGCCAGAAAATGTGCTGACTTGGTCAGACGATCCACAATAACCCAAATAGCATCAAAAGTCCCTGACACCGGCAACCCCATCACGAAATCCATGGTAATCATATCCCAATTCCACTCCGGAATAGGCAAACTCTGCAATAAACCACTCGGAACTTGATGTTCAGCCTTCATCAGCTGACACACGTTGCACGCTGCAACCCAGCTAGCTACATCCCTCTTCATCCCGACCCAGTGATAATATCGCTTCAGGTCACGGTACATCTTGGTCGCTCCCGAATGAATTGATAGCATGCTCGAATGAGCCTCCCTCAGGATCTCATGCCTCAGATCCTCTTCCCTGGGTACACACACCCCCCTGTTCACCAGTAACATCCCACTCGCTGAGATCACATACTCTGAGCCGACCGCCTTAGAAGCATCAATCAAACCCTGATCCTTCTCCTAATCAACCCGAATCCTGCTCAACATGTCTGCCTGGTAAGCTGTCTCTAACCCCAACGGCTCCTGTGAGATCAAACATAACCTCAACATACTGATCTCGCCTACCAGAGCCTCTATATCCCGCTCCTTATCTAAAGCAACCCTCTTCCGACTCAACGCATCTGCAACCAGGTTAGCCTTACCCGGATGGTACCCAATCTCCAGGTCATAGACCGCGACTAACTCCATCAAGCGCCTCTGTCTCTGGTTCAGCTCTGGCTGAGTGAAGAAATACTTCAGACTCTTGTGGTCTGTGAATACCTTTACCTTCCCGCCATACATATAAGACCTCCAAATCTTAAGTGCAAAAATTACCGCAGCCAACTCCAGATCATGGGTAGGGTAATTGCACTCATGCTTCCTCAACTGTCTCAAAGCATACGCAATAACCTTCCCCTGTTGCATCAACACACACCCCAGACCAACTCCTGACGCATCCGTATACACCACATACAGCTCACCCAGCTCGGGTAACGCCAACACCGGTGTACTAGTCAGCATCTCCTTCAGCTTCCCGAAACTCTCCTCGCAAGCTGAAGACCACATAAACGGAACATCCTTCCCTGTCAGCTTTGTCATCGAATGCACCATACTCGCAAACCCCTTGACGAACCTTCGGTAATAACCCGCCAACCCAAGAAAACTCCTGATCTCGGTGGCACTCATCGGTCTAGGCCAACCTCTGATAGCCTCAATCTTAGCCGGATCTACGGAAACCCCCTCTGCAGACACAACATGGCCAAGAAAACTCATCTTCCGCTGCCAGAAACTGCACTTACTCAACTTCGCATACAGCTTCTGCTCCCGCAGCTTCTCCAGAACCAACCTCAAATGCACCTCGTGCTCTTCCAGACTCCTCGAATATACCAGGATATCATCTATGAAGATGATCACGAACACATCCAGATACTCCTGGAATACCCCGTTCATCAACCGCATGAACGCTGCTGGCGCATTCGTCAACCCGAAAGGCATCACTACAAACTCATAATGTCCGTACCTCGTCCTGAATGCCGTCTTCCAAAAATCTGCCTCATCAATCGGAATCTGATGGTAACCCGATGCCAAATCAATCTTGGAGAACCAAGTAGCCCCTCGCAACTGATCCAACAACTCATCAATGCGCGGCAGAGGATACCTGTTCTTCACAGTGACTCGGTTAAGCCCCCGGTAATCGATACACAACCGGAAACTCTCATCCTTCTTCTTCACAAACAACACCGGTGCTCCCTAGGGTGAAACACTAGACCGGATGAAACCCTTCCCCAACAGATCATCCAGCTGCTTCTTCAGCTCTGCCATCTCTGCTGGAGCCATCCGATAAATTGCCTTGGATATAGGAGTCGTCCCGGGTTCCAACTCAATCGTAAATAGATCCGACCGCGATGGTGGCAATTCCAACAACGACTTAAACACATCCTGGAAATCTCGAACAACCCGAATATCCCAAACTGCAACCTCTCCGGCATCACTATCGTCGCCGGAAAAGCCTCACAGCCCTTCTCAATCAACTATTCGGCCTGTATCGCTGAAATCACGAGACTTCCGGAAGTCGGTCTCACCCCCTAAAATGCCAACCTTCTTGTCTCCTGCTCGAACACCACACGCCCTCGATGACAATCCAAATGGACCCTGTACCGATCCAACCAATCCATACCCAGGATGACATCGTACAACTCCACTGTGCTAATAACCAGATCTGCTGGCATCGACTCTCCCGCCACCAGAACATCCACACCACGAGCCCGCCCGAAAGTAGCTAACGTCTTGCCACCAGCAACCTTAACTACTCCCGTCTGCTCTTCGGAATCGCTCCGGATCCCACTGCCCTCCGCACACTCCGGAGTAATGAAGCTATTCGTAGCTCCCAAATCAAACAACACGTGGGACTCACATCCGCCCATAACTAAGGTCCCTGAACAAAATCCATGTGCTTTAAGATCCGACACTCTAATGCAGACTCACAACTTCCCAAACAGACTAAATTCAAACAACTCAAGAATTTAAAATGAAAAGATCAAGTCTGGAATTTACCTGTGATCGGTCTGGCCCTAGAGCTGCCCGTCTCTGCCGACGTGAACACTCGCGGCGCCGCTGCAATTTGTGCCAAGGGCTAGACCGCCAGTGGCTCCACCGCCGTAACCGCCATCTGCTGCAGCCTAGGGCACTTGGACTTGATATGCCCCGGCTCCCTGCAGTGATAGCAGACCTCAGCCGCCTGCTCCTCTTTCCTCTTCGGACAGTCCGCCACCTTGTGGCCCGTGCCACCGCACCCATAGCATCCCGAACCACCCTGACCTCTCTGGCTAGCTCCTGAAGTGCTCTCCCACTTCCTCTTCTGACCCTGCGCAGCCTTGCCGCCCCGGCCCAAAACTGCCTGCTGCTGAGTTCCCCTCTGCCGCTGCTGCACCAGTGGACTAACCACCACAACCTGCTCTCTGAGGTCCTCCTCAATCGCTGCACCAGTCTCAACCAGCTCCGCCCTCGTGGCGAACTTACTCGCCCTGCAGCGAGTCCTCAACTCAGCTCGAAGTGCCCCGAGGAACCTCCTCACCTGGGCCTGCTCGCCCTCCATGCCCTTACCATCATGCACCAGGAGTCGACTGAACTCCAAATCGAACTCCAAATCGAACTCCCTCACAGTTCGATCCCCCTGAGTCAGGTTCAGAAACCTCGACTCCATCCGGTCCATCGCCTTCTGCGGGAAATACTTGGCATTAAAATAAGCCAAGAAATCCTCCCAGACTATCTCGGCCTGCACTCTCCTGGACTCGACGCCTCGAAGCCAGAGATGCGCGTCACCATCCAGATAATGAAGCGCTAGGTCCACTCGGTATCCCTGTGGACACCTGATAGAGCGAAAGTTCCTATCCAATCTCCGCCGCCACTCATCGGCCTCCTCCGGCTTGGCACCACCCAAGAAAAACCTGGTGCCAATCCTCTGCAACTGCTCCATCATCCTCAGGTAGGATGGGAGCTCCTCTGCAACCACCGCACCCGGCTGCACCCCAGCCACTACTGGCTGCACCCCAGCCACTACTGGCTGCACACCAGCCCCACCTGGCTGAACTCCCGGAGACTGACCCGGAGCCGGTACCCCACCTGGTAACTGCTCCAGAATCAACTGCAGCAAACCCGCCAAACGATCATCTTGGTCTTGGGCCACACCTACGGGAGCACCTCCACCCGGGCCCCCCCGCACCACCAGCTACCTCGGGACCCACACTGGCCCCACCAGCCCTCACGCTCGCACCCATAGCAGTCTCACCCACAGACCCCTCCTGAAACGCCTGCGAGTCTGCCATCTGCTCCTGCGTGGTCTTCTGGGCCACACTCGCGGCATCAGACTCAACCTGCAGTCCTCACCCGCGCCCACCACGACCACCTCGGCCTCCACAGCCCCCACGACCTCTGCCTCTAGCACCTCTAGCCATCACTCTGCACTCACCAGCAGATTACTAAGTACTAGAACAATAGAAAATCAAACAAACACATACCGTGGAATCTCATTGAAGGCTCGGAGAGATGATCTAGGACTCCATACCCACACAACAATCAATCAGTTATCACTCAATAAATCAATTGCACCCGCCCTAGAACCATAAGGGCTTTGATACCAAAATGAAACGACCCAACACAAAAAATTTAAAAAATTTCCTTCAGATTATTATCATCACAGATAATAATCCTCAATTGGGGCAATACAAGCAACGCGGAACCATTAAACATAAATCATAAGCATGAATTAATAAATCTCATACTTTAGTAATTCCCTAACCGTTCAATCCAATCAACTCCATTAAACCCAAAATCCAAATTCGAATCCAACAATAATAATTAACCAATTCCAAAACTACTAGCAGTCTAGCAATTCTAACAATACAGCCAATCAAATTAGACCCTAAATCATCCCCTCTTCCTGGCCATGATTCCACGATCACATTTTTTCTTTACCTGCAACACATGGCAAAAAGAGTTGCGTGAGTATTATCATAAATACTCAGCGACGCGGTCATCCCGTCTACATGCTATTTATACATAAGCATAAACAATAAATAGAATACAAGGATGAGCATACACAAGCATTCACGAAACAAGCAACACGAACCAAAACAGGAACTCTGTGTCGATCGACACAACCTCTAGGTGTCGATCGACAGACTACCCCATGTCAATCGACACACCACCATGGTGTCGATCGACAGGATACCCCGTGTCGATCGACACACCACCCTGGTGTCGATCGACACGACATCGCAGAACCCAGAATCGAGCCTATCCACTCATGGCTCGAATCCGTCGCGATTCATCGAGTCTCCTGCACAATTTCAATCACAAAACACCCGGAAACCACCAAGCAATCGCATTCTATCCATTCCTTACACCTATGTAAGCCTACGATCACGCATTCACTTCGATTTTTGTTTGAAACGACGAAGAACGCGATGAACACCCGAAGAACAGCCTCTCATTCCGTTTCCCAAGAAATAGAAATCACCAAGCAACGAATCCTCCTCGTTTCCACTAATCACCCACGCAATCACAAGCTAATAGAATCGAGAATTCAAGGAAATCAACAATGATTCCTTCACAAACTTAATTCCTTCAAGAACACTCTCTTTTCTCTCAATCTTTCTGATTTTCAGCCAAAAATAGAGACAACCGTGACTGTTCACGCTTAAATACCAAACCCTAGGTTCCCTAAACCGGCCTGCCAAACCGGACAATTAAACCAAACTTGCCGGTCTGATTTTAACCCCGTGTCGATCGACACACCAACCCGTGTTGATCAATACACCACCAAGAATCCAACTTCTCACAAGTCAAAACACCCGTGTCGATCGACATACATGCATGTGTCGATCGACACACCCAACCAAAATCCTCTTTTTGGTTCACGGGCGTTACAATCAAACCCTGCAACAATAGTTACATAGTCTTTAAATCAAAACTTCAATCCTAGGAAAGTGTCATAATTCTTATCTTATTCTTTTTAATAAAAACGATTTTTTTTTATTTGAAAATAAATTTTGAAAAATCCTTTTAAAAACATAATAACCAAACACTAACAAACGTGTTAGTAACAACAATCCCCCCAGACTTAACTTACACCATCCCCGGTGTTAAATTAAATCAAATTAAGGGAGTAAAGAAGAATCAAAAAGATAGAGAATAGAATGATAGTACCGGTGAGCGGTAGATATTTCCGACAAAAATCTGAGGTTGTCGCAATCACTCTTAGATCTTTGGTGTTTGTGAGTAGTAGGTATCCCGTATGAATCGAAACCATGCTTCGTATCTCCAATGTCTTCTCTTTTCTGTCACATCTCTTTTGAATGGTGGATAACGCTTAAGACGATTGAATTGTGCGTCCACAATGAAATCTCTTGAAAATCCTGTGTAAGAGCAACATATCCTTGCAAAAACACTTGAAATCACTCGTTAAATTCATCCTGGATCAAAGTCTTCAATACAATTGTATTGAATTCCAAGTCCAAGGGAAGGAAAAATAGATATTAAACAAAAAGAAATCAAAATAATGAATCCAAATTGTGAAAAACTATCAATCTAGGTGATATCAATGAATGAATATGTCAAGATGTGAAAATCATGTTTAAAACCATTTAAATCTAACCAATATTTTAATTTCTAATGCAAAAATTCATGAATCAAATAAGACTCTTAATAAGTTAATTAAGAATAGATAATTTTTGGAAAAATAATACTTGTATATGCCAAAATAAATTGGTTCTTAAAAATTATGTGTGAAAAATGGTTTAAAATAATTTAAAAGAGTGAAAAAGGAAAAATTAACCTCTTTGGCCAAACGGTTAGGTGGTCGGCTCGATGGTGCGAAGCGGTGGTTCGGTGGTCCATGGCTTGTGACTTCGGTGGTGTGGTGGTTGATGGGGACGCGGTTTGGCCAAAATCGGTCTAGGTCGCGGTCAAGGATGGTCGATTCGTGGCTCGGGTCCTAGGCGGTTCACGGCACAAGACGGTGGTCGGATGGATGCGGAATCGCGGGTCGAGGCAGTATCGGTCGTGGTACTGTTCCACGGTGCTGACCGGTATCGGGTCGCGTGTGTCACGAGTCAAGGAGAGAAGGTGTTGGTCGCGTCGTGTCGCGGGTCGAGAGGGGATGGGTCGTATCGGGGTCGCGTACCGGTCGGGGTATCGGGACAGAAACGGACGCGGGACGAGTCGGGACGGTCGGGTGGCTTCGGGACGACGCGTACCGGAGTCGCGTACCGGTCGGGGTGTTCGGCCGGTACCGTGTCGCGGGAAGGTGTCGGGTCCAGGTGGGAAGGACGCGGGTCGAGGCGGGAAGGACGCGTATCGGGTCGCGTACCGGTCGATACTCGTGTCGGGTATGGGACGAGGGATGTGTCGCGGAAAGGTGGATCGGTACCGGTCGGGCGTGTCGACCGATAATGTGTCCGATATCGGGACACATGGGATGCGAGACGGACACGTCATGTCGCAGGACGCGGGACAAACACCAGACCGAGTATCGGTCGGTGGAACCGTCCGATGCTTGGAGACGCGGGTCATGCGGGACGAGGCAAAACGTGCCAAGTACCGCTCACGATTTATGACCAGCACGCGTAATCGGTACTGGGTCACTCGTGTCGCGGTCTGGAAGGAACGCGATACCGGTCGAGGACATGGGTTGGTATCGGGTCCGGTATGGTCGAGTAGTCGTGTCGTAGTACGGGTTGGATCGGTCGCGGTCCACGCGATTTTTCGTCGAGTTTTTTCTTCGTCTATACACATCGGATTTCAGATCCAAAAGATGCTACGGATTCGTGAGAACGATATCTTTCCAATGGTATGGATATTGTAGCCTGGTTCGTGGTGTCTTGAACTGTGAAAAAGCTTGAAGTTGCGGCTTCGTAACCTTCCTAGACGGTCTTGTTCAATCGGTCATAACTTGCTAACCGTAATAGCAACTCATGTTCTGCTTTTTGTTATAGCTTTATAAGACTGTCTCCTTCGTACATACCAAATCTCAAAAACGTTCGGGCTGATAGAGCTCCAGTCATTCCATGAACAGAACAAGTCGTGTTCGATCTCTTCTTCATCGTTTTTCTTAAAAATTCACATTTTTTTTTTGAAAAACAATTTTGTAAAAGCCTGAAAAATTCATAGATAGATAAAATAATGAATGACAATGTGGAGAAAAATAAAATCAAATCCAAAAACTTAGAATAAGCAAATAAAATAATGAATGACAATGTCTCCCATAAAGCGCTTGTTTTAAGTCGGATAGCTCGACTCCTTGGGTTTTTAGGGTGGTGGAAGGTCTTCTAAAGGCTTGAGGTTGCCTTTAGCATGTAAATGAGGTCTCCTTAATTCGTGTTCTCCATCTTCATCAAATTGGTTTGGCTCATTGATCGACACTTCTCTTTTCTCCGAAGGAGGGCAAACTTGCACCGTTTCTTCAATTTTCGTCAAACGATCATCGAGTTGTTTCACACGGTTGGAGGTACCGATTGCTTCTCCTTTGAGGGCGGTTGTCTTCCCAATAAGATCATTAAAACGTCCAGCCAAAGAGAATTTAACATCCTCAATTGCTTGAGCATGTTGCGCTTGTTCTTTCGTAAGAACAAGTATCGTAGAGAATGCTTCTTGATGAGTAACTTTGGTCTCCTCCAATGCTTTCTCGGCTTCGTGGGCTTTGATAGCAGTGATATTGAGGCATGTTGTAAGTTCTTCTAAGTTCCCATTAGAGCTTGTGGTCTCCGTTTCAAAATTCTCCCAAAGACTATCAAGACTACGCTTGAAACCATGGATTTTTCGCGCATCGTCTTGAAGATCTTGGGAATGTTTTTTTGTACTTCTTCAAGGACGGCTAAGCATGAGGCATTCTCTTGGATTTGAGCAGCAAGGTTCTCAAACTTCTCATCAAAAGTCAAGATCAAAGTGTCCATCTTGGTATCGACCTCACGAAAGATTTGATTCGTGTCTTCCATGAATCGATGCATCAAGGCTTCTCCTTTGTCTTCTTGGCGGTTTGAGTGGGGACGGTGGTGGGACTGTGGTGATGGTGGCGGATGGATGTGATGAGGATGAGGGCGACTTTCTCCTCCATAAGCTTCCCAAGGACGATATAAGGTTGGATTGTATCGATTGTTGTGAGAAAATGGCGGTTGATGGAATTCATGAGGCATGGGGATGTAATCTCCAACTTCTTCACGAGGGTAAGGGCTCGCTATTCTCCTAGGATTGTGATGCTCCATTGATGAATCTATGAAACACACAAAGATTAAAAACCAAAAATAAAAACGAAAAATTAGAAAAATCAAAAAAAAAAAAAAACTTAGACTTAATCGTTATCAAAAAATTTGTAGGCAATCAAACAAAAGTCCCCGCAACGGCGCCAAAAACTTGATGTGTGCATATAATTTCGGTTTAGGATTTATATGCAATTAGGTTTTAAATTTATAACCCTAGGGAACTGCAAGTGCACAGTTAAGACAATTGTAGTAGTTAGGAGTCGAACCACTGAGGACTAAGTGATGAATGTGCTACAAACCTATATGATTCAGATTAAGCTAAGAGAAAATATTATTTGGTTTTTGGGGTTTTATGGAAGCAAATAACAAAGCAATAAAGTAAAGGGATATATATCAATTAAGATTAGAAATCAAGCAATTCACAAAACATATGAAAAACACAAACAATCGATTTAGGATTTTAATACTAGTTGTTCTAGAACTCATATCACTAAGGTAAGGTCATCCCACTATCGTGAAGTAACTAACCATCTACGTTTTGCACCCTAATAGACTCAACTATCGCTGGTTATTACAAGGTGAAAACATGTTTTATGCTCAAGATTGATTGTTCACTAGACTCCTTAACTAACCTATCGAATTGTTAAGACGCCTAGCTCATCGAATACTAGGTCCGGAGATATAACAAGCTTTTGGAGAGTATATCAACCTAAGATCACTCCTTGGGTATCTAAGCCAATTCGTGCTTTGAGTGTAAAAAAAGATGAAGAATCAATTCTAGAATAAAACTCTAAACGATTAAATGCGTAAAGACATAGAATTAAGAAAGTGCATAGAAATCAAATCAAAGCTATAACTCTAACATGTTTTGCAACACGTAGCAGCAAGAGTAAAGCACATAGACAGTATAATTCATTGATCTATCTAAGCATAAGGAGTTAGATCTCATCTCTTTGCAATAGGGCAAAGTCAATCTATCCTTAAAGGCTTCTAGAATCAAATAAACATTAAGAACAAGAGAAAAACGAAATACATTATTTAGGTATTGATTTAGGCTGTTAAGGCCGGCTGCTTGAGTTCCTAGAGAGGTTAAAAGCAAGTATATATAGGGGTTCAAGGAGGCTTAAGTCGGTTAGGGTTTCTTCGGGCAAATACGTCTTTTTGGTCGAAACTGAGGCAATACCGGTCCAAATAACGGACGGGTTGCGTGACCGGTATTGGAAGCTTCCATGACTCTTCTAAAAGGTCAGAAAAAGTCTGGATATCGGCCCATGGGCTGGCCCGGTGCTTGGCTCCATTCTGCACTAACTTCACTTTGAAGGCAGTTTGACATGTCCTCAGTGTTTAGAGTGTATCTTCCAAAGTACAGCTCCAATTGATGAAATTACAACTCCATTGGAAAGCTAACTCAATGTTCTATCTCCATACCAAGTTTCAATAAATTCTCAACTGATTTGATCTTCCGTTCTTCAGCGAACTTCTGGCATATGCGTTCTGTCCAGTTTGAGAATGTGCATTATCTTCAAGATAAAATGACTTGGCTTGGTTCCTTTGACTTGGATAATTAGTTTCATCTTAGATAACACTTTTTTGCTCATTTTTACATCCTTTTGATGATAAAACCTGTTAAGACCTTAAAATCTACATATACGAGAAAACTACCTCTTTTGGTCCAAAAGCTTTATTAATATATATAAAAATCATACTAAAATAGATATAAAAAGTGGTAAAATATAGGGTATATCACATGACAATGAGTGTTTCTACTTATCCATTAACATATGTATAATGTAGTGTTTGAGTAAAAAATATAATTTTCTCGAATTCTTGAATTTTTAATAATTTCAACCTAAGAATAAAGTCCAGACAAATATACAAACAAGTAAAAGATACATAAAATAATTAATAAGTAGTGAAAACGAAGAATACATAAAGAACACACAAAACACGTCTCACAGTCATACCTAGTTATACCGGCCAGAGAGAATTATCAAAATACGAAGCATACAGTCATACTTAGTTATACCAGTTATACCAGACAGAAAGAACTTCCAAAATACGAAGCATACAGTCATACCTAGTTATACCAGTTATACCGGACAGAGAGAATTTCCAAAATACGAAGCATACAGTCATACCTAGTTATACCAATTATACTGGCCAAAGAAAATTACCAAAATACGAAGCATACAGTTATACCTAGTGGTACCCAATTATACCAGACAGAGAAAAACAACATTTTTACCTAGTTGGGATTCGACACACTGGACTAAGGAATATGTCCCCGTCCTCGTCCTTCTCCAACAAAGTACTCATGCATATGCCCTAATCCTCTTCCTCTTCCGTGATATTCTCCACTTGACGGTTGTCGTCTTTGTTGAGCCGTTCTTTTCTTAATTTTGTGAGGCGGAGGCAAGCCGAAGTGGAACAATTATAGTCTTCCGGAGGAATCATCCAAGATGACATATGAAACAACCCGACCCAAAAATTTAAATTTTTTCCCTTTAGATTATTATCATCACATATACTAATCCTCAATGGGCCAACATAAGCAATGTGGAAATCAATAAACAATCAACAATTATTCCAATCAATAAATCTCATACTTTATTAATCTAACAAATTCAAGTTCAATGAATTACTCAACCATAATCCAATAACCAATAAGTCAATTCAACAATCCAATAACAAAAGCAGTGGTTCCAGAATCACTAACGACCTAGCAATTCTAATACATCGACCACGAAAACGAGACCCTAGATCATCTCTTTTTCCCGGCCATGATTCCACGATCACAATTTCTCTTTACCTGTAACACATGGAAAAAAGAGTTGCGTGAGTATTATCACAAATACTCAGTGAGGCGGTCATCCCATCTACAGGTTATACACACATGCATAAGCAAGAGATACAATACCAGGATAAGCATACAACAAGCATACACGAACAATCAACCCAAACCAGTACAGATGCACTGTGTCGATCAACAACCACTAGGTGTCGGTCGATACACTGCACCCGTGTCGATCGACACACCACCATGGTGTCGATCGACAAGACATCGCAGAACCCAAAAAAACGAGCCTATCCTCTCATGGCTCGAATCCCATCGCGATTCATCGATCTCATGCACGAAATTCATCCACAAACACACGAAATCCAATCCAAACAACACAAGAAATCGTATTCTATCTAATCCTTTACCCAGATAAACCTACAGTTACACACTCACCTCGAAAACGGATTGAAAAGAGGATGAACACGAAGAACGCACGAAGAACGACCACGAACAGCCTCTGATTTCGTCCCCACATACCCGAAATCACCACAGCAAGGTCCCCTTCTCGTTCCTCAAGCCTCAGGCACAATCCCTTCTGATTTTTCTCTCAACCCTTCTGATTTCTCTCAGATTTTTGGCAAAAAAAACAACAAAAGCGACTGCTCACGCTTATATACCGAACCCTAGGGTTCTCTAAACCAGTCTGCCAAATCGAACAATTGGAACCAAACAGATCGGTCTAATTTCAACTCGTTTCGATCAACACACACCACTCGTGTCGATCGACACACACCACTCGTGTCGATCGACACGCCACCAAAAATCCACCTTTTTGGTTCACAGACGTTACAACATATGGGGTACAGGATATATCGTCCTTCTATATGTCATTACCCATTGCTCCACCGTATAAAACTTGGAGGCAAACTCATAATGACGGACCTCTGTTTCTCCGCTTAATCGGATGATAGCTTGTATCGCATGAACGAAAGGGTACTTGTCTATATCAAAATACTTGCAACTGCAAGTTTTCTCGCTCAAATTAACCACATAGTTCTTGCCATCTTCTCCAATCACATTGTATTCATGGGACGAGTTGTTTAACTCTTGCGAAAATAGCTTTTTCCAATTGGTATTCTACTCTCTATCATGTTGTTCACGCTAGGCAACTTCTGTGACTCAGGTACTTCAACGGATTCCTTCCGATGTTTGTTGAACCATTCAACCATTTTCGCTATGATCATATCAATCATAGGTAATAATGTGTACTTCCTTGCTTCTACGAAAACACCATTGATTGATTCTACACTATTGGTGGTTCATATGTTGTATCTTATTCCTGGAAAATAACATCTTGCCCATTTTTCCACCTCAACACTTTTATCGAGATACATAGCTGCAACGGGATTCCTTATTCTGAACGCACTATAAAGTGTTAGGAACTCAACCTCTGTATAAGCTTCCGCGCATTTCATGAATTGCCCCGCAATAGTTTTTTTTCGGGTACCGCCAACGGTTCCTTTTACATTCTGAGACAAATGGTATACACAAAATCCATGATGAGACCGTGGGAACACTTTACGTATTGACTTGATAAGGCCTACATTTCTATCAGATATGAAAACCAATTTACGATCATCCGATACCACTGATTCCAACATTGATTTCAGCTTATTCATAAACCACATCCAGCTTGCTTCTTTCTCACCATCAGCTACACCGAAAGCAATTGGATATTGGTGATGATTAGGATCTTGAGCCATCGCAACAATTAGCACTCCACCATATGCATGCTTAAGGTGGGTGGCATCAACAATGATGACTTTTCTCATGCTTCTGAACCCTTCAATACAAGCTCCCAACGCAAAGAACAAATACATAAACCTATGCTCATCATCCCACTCCACACATGTTTTAATACCCTCATTCATCTTCCGTAGCATATACATATAAGGCTCCAACTTCTGATAACTCTCATATTGACTTCCTCTCACAATATTAGCAGCTAGTTGTTTTCCCCTCCATACAGTAGAGTATCATAGGTCAACACTAGCTTTTCCTTTAGCCATTTCTATCAGATGTTTTGGCTTTGGAGTCTCTAATTTACCGGGATACTCTTCCTGCAAAATAGAGGCAACTAATTTAGCTGTCCCTTTCCTTCTTTTTATCCTTGTACTTGCATAAGCTTGAGAGCATGTATGCATCTTCTCGTAAGCTACAACCGACCAACGATCTGAATTGCGAATCGCAACAACTCGTAAATACCACTTGCAACCTTTATTTGCTGCCATACATTTTAGCACATATCGTTTTGTACACGTCTTATTTACTTCATACTCAAAACAATTTCGGTGTGCAGCTATTTGAACTAAGACTTTCACTTCCTCCTTACTTCCAAACTCTTGACCCAAACTAATATCCACACCATCTTCCCATGGGGTAGATAGAAGACCAGCATTATCCACTAAAATATCTTGCTCAATATCTTCATGCATAACAAAGTTATCCTCATTATCAAGCTCTTCGTGATCTGTGATAAAAAAAATCAAACATTTATACCTAGTTATACCCAGTTATACCAGACAGAAATAACACATAAAAATAAATCAAACAGTTATACATAGTTATACCCAGTTATACCAGACAGAAAAAACACATAAAATAAATCAAACAGTTATACATAGTTATACCCAATTATACCAGACAGAAATAACACATAAAATAAATCAAACAATTATACATAGTTTTACCCAGTTATACCAGACAGAAAAAACACATAGAATAAATCAAACAGTTATACCAAACAGACAGAACACCCAAAATGAGTCACACGTATACCTTGATGTACCAACGCATGGTGTTCCAATGGTTCGTCTTTGTAAAGAGTTATCATACCATCATCCCCTACAACAACATCATTTTCCCCAATATCTCTTGTCGCTTCCACACATCTATGAGTTTGATCCACAATTTTGATGAGCTCCACATGCAAAAGCTTTCTACAACCATCTCCATTCACTTGCATTAGGTAATTAAAAATATCATCATCATTCGAAATATCTAATGGTGTCCAAAGATTCGAAATCATCGGAAAGTAACTGAGTTTCAACTGCGTTGTAGCTTCATCTATCATGATCTTTCTGCTAATTCCATCAATCAATGCCGAATAAGTCACCTCCTCCGGCACAGTCCGTATCGCTAAAGTGTGAAGTCGATCTCCTCTTGAACTCCATCTTGTGTGATCACCTTCCATTGAGTAACATCCTCCATAATCAAAACATATGATTGTGCATTCATTGTCCCCTACAAAAGAATAAGAAAATAATAAATATCGTTAGTATATAATCAATTGTATAACTATAGTACTATTTCAGTAATACCATTTACTCTCACTCGTAACAGTATTACCAGTAGTACCAGTAATACCATTTAGACTCACTAGTACCAGTTATACCAGTTACTCTCAGTAGTACCAGTTATACCAGTTATTCTCACTAATACTACTTATACCAGTTATACCAGTTATACAGTTATACCAATTATTCTCACTAGTACCAGTTATACCTCTGCAATTTCCAGCAGTTTCGATAAACCCTCCGATTTCGTATGCTTACAATAATTCATTGCTATTTCACATTACTCTAATAGACTTACAAAACAAGTTCAATATCCAAAAACCCATACAAAAAGGGATAGAACAAATTCTCTAAAATCATAACAAACCTTTAAAAAGAGGGGTTTTTCAAACTCAATCTAACACTAGACACGAAAGTTCATAAAAACGAAAGTATCTAACCTTAATTTCGAAGATTCAATTGGGTAAGGAAAAAGACAACAGATCCGGATGGGATGGCTTTGTTTTCCTTTACGACGAGATGAAGAAGGACGACGAGGAAGAAGATGACAAGACAAACTTCAGACGATGACAAGACAAACTTCTCAAGATGTCAGGACGAAGAGCACACGAGGAAGAAGCAGATCCGATCCGATGTTCAAGCTGTTGCTCTGTTTCTGCGATTTATGTTTATGGGTTTGCAGAGAATAAACAAAACGAGGAAGAAAAGGAGGCACACGTGAAAGCTTTAGATAGGGCAATTTATCCAGTTTTTCTAAGACTAGTCTGATTTTTTATTTTAGTTTTAGGGTGTTTAAGATTAAGATCCCTACTCTTTGTTTTTCAATATTCTTCCTCCCATTTGTATGCAAGACGAAGTTAAAATTTTAAATGACCAATGTAGGCCTTGAATGGAGACCCAAATGCGCTCCGGTTTTTTTGTTACAGTCGATGGGTCCATAAATTAGTCTTCAGTCACCAAACTAGGCTCAGACGCAGATCGGATATCCCAGAAAAAAATACAGTATTTGTAATTTGATTTATTTTTTACGGATATCTAATTTTCGATTTGCTTTGCTTCAAAAAATTTTGGATATCCCGGATGATGAATATCCGGATTTTTTCTGGATATTTGCGGATATCCGGATATTCGCGGATATCTGTTCTAAACGAAAAAAGTTTTAAAACACCATAATATTTTTTTCAAAAAAAAGTTGAATTTAAGATTTAAACTAAAAAATCAGTAAATATATGAAATAGTATAATTTTATTCGATAAATTATTTAAAAAATGAAAAGTGAATGATTAAAACGGTAAAAAATGAAATATATATTTTTTATTTAAGAAATAAATTTCAAATAAAGTTAGTATCTATCTATTTTTACTATAAATATATTCGCCAAATATATTTAAAAGTAAGAAAATGTAAATATACGTTATAAATCTATTATATTATATATATATATAAGTAATATACGGATCAGATCGGATATTCGGATTTTTAAAGTTAGTATTTGTGATTTGCTTTGGTTTAGATGGATACTAAATTTTATTATTTACTTCACTTTGATTCAAAACGGATATCAGAATTTTTCAGATCAGATCAAAACGAATACCAAATTAGATCAAATTTAACATATAATTTGGCCAGCCTACACCAAACTAAATAAACTGTGGGGGGTTTCTTAGTAAAATAATAATAAGAAAAGATTGTTCAAGTGCGGGAAGATTTAACAAAGGAAACAAGTTATCCGCACATGTAATCAAATACACATCAATTATGGTGTGTTATTGTAATAGATAGCATGTTTTAAATATTTTTAAAACATCAATTATGGCGATTTTTCCATAAAAATACTCCCTCCGTTTCAAAATAATTGTTATTCTGAAACTTTTCACACAAATTAAGAAAACATATTAAAAATCTGTTTTGCCCCTAATTAATATAATATTTTATTTGATATGAATAATTAATAAGCAAAAAGATAGGGATAAAAATGGAAAAATTAGTCATAAATGTGCTTTGAAATTGCAGAATGATAAGTATTATGAAACAAAAAATTAAGGCTAGAATGACAACTATTTTGAAACGGAGGGAGAACAAAAGTTGTTTTAAATATTTTTTTAAAAATTATGAAAATTAATAGCATGAATTAATGCAATATTGGAACAATAATTATTTATCATAAAAACTCCACTTTAACTTAAAATTCATTGAACTTTTAATTGTTTTAAAGCAATATATACTATTTTATCATGAGAATTTTTGAAAAATGTTATTTTTGAAAAATGCTATTTTTTTAAATATTTGCAAAAATGCCATTTTTCAAAATCATGTACTCATTATATCATTTATATTTAAGTTAACTATGTAGTATTAGGGTTTAGTTTTGAGGATTTATGATTTGTTAGAGATCAAAATATTTTTTAAGATTTAGAATTTTAAGATTTAGGCTTTAAAAATCCATAATTAGTAGTATTTTAAAAAATAGATAATCCTACTGCCATTATCCCCTTATCATTTCAATTTCAATTTTTTTAAAAAAATAGGTAATATTAGAATATTTTATTCATTTTGTATAATATCTATAACTTTTTTGTATATTACAGATTCAAGTTATTTACTTGTACAAAATTTTTTTTTAAATTATATATAAAATTGTTTGTTAATTAATAAATCAATAATTTTAATTTATGACAATAATAATATCATTATTCCATTTTATTTCGTAAAATTATCATCTAATGTATATATTTTAACTGTTTAGTCGTTTTTTACCAATCAAACAATTGTTTCGAACTATATGTTATTTTTTTGGGAAGTTTATGCGAACTAATTTACATCGACTCAATTTTATTTTTTCATGAAATGGTTTGCCGTTAGTCGATAGCGAATTTTTTGTGTATGTACTAATACATACAAAACTTTATAAACAGTGAAAAACACCTTTTCACAACAAGATTAGTTCAACCAGTTTATTGCAAGTAGGGCTCGGCAAATTATCCATTAAATTTGATCCGATACGGTATTTGTTTCGATATGATCCAAAAAATCTGGATATCCGTTTTGAATCAAAACAAAGTAAATAGTAAAATTTAGTATCCGTCTAAACCGAAGTAAATCACAAATACTAGTGTTAAAAATCCGAATATCCGATCCGATCCGTATATTATTTATACATACATATAATATGGTAATTTTATAAAGTATATTTACATTTTTTTTACTTTTAAATATATTTGGCGAATATATTTATAGTAAAAATAGATAGATACTAACTTTATTTGAAATATATTTCTTAAATAAAAATATATATTTCATAAATAAAAAATATATATTTCATTTTTCACCGTTTTTATCTTTCACTTTTTATTTTTTATACAATTTATAGAATAAAATTATACCCATTTTATATATTTATTGATTAATTAGTTTAAATCTTATATTAAAACTTTTTTTATATAAATATTATGGTGATTTAAATTTTTTTTGTTTTTAAAACAGATATCCGCGAAGATCCGGATATCCGCAAATATCTAGAAAAAAACCGGATATCCAAAAATTTTCGAAGCAAAGCAAATCGGAAAATTGGATATCCATCAAAAACAAATCTAATCACAATTACTGTATTTTTTTCGGATATCCGATCCGCGTCCAGGCCTAATTGCAACCATCCAAACTCAAAATTGTATCATATTTTGTGTTTTCCAATATGTATATGATAATATATGTAGCAGGAAGCACAGCGGAAGAGAAATTCTAAAAAAGACGTTTTGGAAGTGTTGATTCTAATTTAAAAGTCTTATAATTTTTGTGATTCTAATTTTGGAACCAATTTAGAAGTGTTGGGTATTTTTATTATTTCTTAACATAATTTTAAAAAATCTAACTATAGTTAAATAATAAGAATCATTAATTGTAAAAAAGATTTTTCCTTCTCTCTGAATAATAATTTAGAAACTTGGAGTATATGTGCACACTAAGAGCATCTCCAACCCACCCTTAAATCCTCAAAACTATCTTTTATATTCTTTTTGGTTCTTATAATAATTTGTTTTCACAAATACATATACTAAATTTAATTTAGAATAACTTAAGTACACCAAAATAAAATAAAATAGGATAAATATTACATAACATTAAAATAAAGTTCACACAATAGAAGATACATTAAATAAAGTTCACACAAAATAAAAATACATTAAACAAATTTAGCACAAATTAAAGCAAATTACATAGACACTTAAATATTACATATATTACAAGTGGTATCAAAATACCAGACTTCATCGGTAAACCGGACCCTAAACCTCCAAGATAATCGAAATATGGTTGATAAATATTTGGATCAAATGAAGGTTGTTGCTGCTCTTGAGTTCTTTTTGCATGATTCTCGTTTTTTCCAATCCGCATATACTCACGTGTATCATCATCGACAGTTAGTTATAAGGATTTTTTACAGTTTATAAGGATTTTATAAAGATTTTTACAGTTTATAAGGATTTTATAAAGATTTTATAAAGATTTTTTAAGAATTTTTTAAAGATTTTATAAGGATTTTTTACAGTTTATAAAGATTTTATAAGAATTTTTTACAGTTTATAAATAATTTTTAGTGTTAGTTTATAAAGAATCTTTACAGTTTATAAAGATTTTTTACCGTTTATAAAGTTTTTTTACAGTTAGTTATAAGGATTTTTTACAATTTATAAAGATTTTATAAAGATTTTTTAAAGATTTTATAAAGATTTTATAAGAATTTTATAATAATTTTAAAAGGGATTTTTTACAGAAAGATCTTTATTGTAATATTGTGTGCTGTATAATATATTAAATGTATGTTTTATATGTATTTGTAAAGTTTTTATCACTATTTGTAACTTTTGTTAATGTTAAGTACTATAATGCAAATAAAAAAACTTTTAAAGATTTTTTTGAGGATTCATGGTTGGAGCAATCAACCCTCAAATCCTCATTTTGAGGTTTTGCTCCCCTCAAAATGAGGTTTTGGGTTGAAGATGCTCTAACTTTCATCTTTTATTGATAAAAAAATTCTACGTACAAAATAAAATGTCAATCGTATGTGTGATATAAAAGGTGACCAATTTGATTTATTGAATAAAGATTAATCTATGGAAATTTTGAGTTTGAAGATCTCTCTTGGCAAACCATAGTTAAGAAGCATATATGTTTGAGTTGATGTTACCGATGAAAATGAGAATGAAATGGTGGTTTTAAATATTAGATAATAGAGTGTTATAAATTTATTTTATTTTTAAAAACTCAATTACGTAATGTTTAATTGAGTTACTTAATGTTTAATATTATATATTAGATTTTGTTGTTTCAAACAATTTTATTTACTAATGTGATTTTATATCATATGTTTCATTATATGTGATTTTCAACACGTATTTGCTTTCTAATTTATTTTAAAAATTGCTTCCACATTTCTAGACTCCCATACACATCCACATACCTTTTTTTTATGTAGGTCTAAGACAGCATGACTTATGTGATTATTTTTTGTCAAAATCTTTTCTTCACTTCCGTATCACTATTTATATATTTATTGAACTGGTACTGAGCAAACAGACGGAAGCAGGAGTTAATGGCAGTATGAGTGAAAGAGAGAAAGTCCCCCGCTTTCTAAGGCAACGACCTTTCTTCTTTTTACCCTACACACTTTTACACGCATGCATACCCATTTTTAAACTGATGATATTCAGTTTTTGATTTATATTTTTATTACACTCTCGTCCTCAGAAATAAATCAGGTTACTTATCCATTTATACATCTGATGAATATATAATTATATAGTATTAACAAATCAGAAGAAAAAAACAGATTGCCGACAAAAAAAGAATAAAAATAAAACAGATTTCGTCTGTCAGATTTATTACAACAACAGTCTTGAAACTTGAAAATTCCCATATCCATAATAGTAATATAAAGTAAAGGAAGATCTATTCAATTCTTATCAGTTATGTTACGATCTCAGTAGTTTCCAGGGGGATTCATTTGATTCACTAACCAATCTTCAACTTTTACCATTTGCACAAAAGGGAGTGGTTAAGAACTATAACTCGGTTATAAAAAATAAAAAACTATAACTCATTATCACAAAAAAGAAAAGAAATATAACTCTATTAAAAAAATTCTCATTCAATTATATTTAAATGAAAAAGAAATATATAAGTATATTTTAGAACTGATTTTTTTTTTTTTTTGAGAAAACTAAAAATGACTTACATGTCGGCATGCCCATTCGTGTGCACCATTACCAACACAAAATAAAAGTATAAAATGGACTAAATATCAAAGTTTACTTCAAAACAGGTCGTATTATATATATATCCACGATATAGAAGAAATATAAAAATTAATTGAAATGTATTATATATACTCGTAAACATGGTGGAAAGTAATCCAATAAATTAACATGAACTCGAGACGCTTATATAGGTATATGTACATTCTCGTGATCTCTCCATCGACGATGGCATATTTAGGGAGGGGAAGAGACACGTGTTGGAGGAGTAGAACACGTGCGATCAACATGTACCGATCGATCTCATTTGTGTTCGCACGTGCCCTGCTTCTCCAGCAAGTGTTAGTCACCCATTACATTCGCTTACATCAACTCCATTAAGCCTCCATGGCCCACTATGTCTATATATGTATAGAGAGAGAGAGAGAGAGAGAGAGAGAGAGAGAGAGAGAGAGCGCTTTGTATGTTCAGAGGGGAGGGAGAGAGTAAAGAATAAAGTATACAAATTAGAGTGAGGAGGCAGGACTTGCTCACTTACGTACATATATAGTGGGTTCTAGTGTTTGATAAAAGGAGGCAAAAGTAAAAAAAAAAAAAGACAAAACAGAAAATGTGAAATAAATCACGAAATTTCAAAAGTATAACCAAAAATAAATGGGAGTGGAGTTAAAGTGATTGAGTCTTGAAGTGGGATTTCTTTAAATGTGGATAAGAAGTAAAATGGCAATCATATCAACAAGTCTTTCCATTATTCAACTGATTTTTTCCAATTTTATTTTGGAGATATGTATAACGCATGTGTAGTTAGATTCGTAAAACGAGACCTCGATCGCAGCTAATGACTATTTATATATTTCGACGATTTTCCAACCATTCTCAACGTATTTTGATTATAGAACCAATGTATTGGAAAAGAACTAAAACCAATATGAAATATATATACAGAATTGACCATGACAGGAGGATCAGATAGTTGATTTACAATTAATATTTCAATTCGGTAACTTGTAAGAATAGTAATAATGTTTTATAAAGTATTATTTATAATGAAATAGTTTATTACGCAATGTATGTAAATAGAGACAGACAGTAAAGATAGGTGATGCGTTTGGGTCAGTTTATGTCTACTTCCTGCCGCCGAATCCAATCCAAATTCAAGTCTCACTATTTTATCCCAATTTTACTTCACTATGACGTCACCTATTATACTTGTGCAAAAATAACGAAAACATATTTTAGGTCTAAATGGTAACCGTAAAATTTTTGCTGAATTATATCAAACTTGTTGAATTACTATTGAATTGCTGAATTTGTTGAATTACTATTGATTTCTTGCAGAATTTGCTGAATAATATCAAACTTAAATGGTAACAGCAGAATTTGCTGAATTTGCTGAATTTTTCTAAAAAAATAATTGATTTTGAAAAAATAATTAATTTTAAAAAAGTAATTAAATTTTTTTCAAACTTAAATGGTTAATTATTATTGACCAATCACAAAAAAAATTGCAAAATACTAGAGTTCATTGAATATTTAATAAAGTTAAAAAGTAACTAATATTGTCAAAACATCTTATATTTTGAAAAAACCTCCAAAACATCTTATATTTTGAAATATATATCTTGTAATTAGGGTTGGGTTGGATCCAGATACAAAAATAATGTTAAAAAAAACAGAAAAACCAATTTGTAAAAATTATTTACAAAAATTTTGAACGATATTTTAAAAAACAAATATCTTACTATAAAAGGAATTAAAATCACAAACATTTTGCAATTATCCCTTAAATAAATTAATAGATTGATAAAACAAATTTACATACATAATTTATGATATAATATTTTGCTATTCATTGAATTGTCAAGCAAATTTAGTAAGATTTAATCACACTACATATATATCTAGGAGACAATTGCAAAAATACCACTTTTGGTGTGTAAATTTGCAAAAACGTTATTATGGGTTGTCCATTTGCAAAAATACCACTAATTTTAAACCTTCTGTGTGTAAATGGTAATCGCATAATTTCTGCTGAATTGCAGAATTTGTTGAATTTATGCTGAATTGGAGAATTTGCTGAATAATATCAAACTTAAATGGTAACTGCAGAATTTGATGAATTTGATGAATTTGTTGAATCGGCTGAATTTGAAGAATTTATGTTACCATTTAGTGCCCTTATCAACCAAACTAGTTGATTAGATTTTTTTTTAACACTGCATTTTTATTATTATTCTATTACAAATTATAAGAACTATTACATCGATAATTTCACAACGGATAAGTCTATCGCCTTGATTCACGTCAAACGATTTTACTTTGCTCCACACTGAAGATCTCTTGCAAACTTTTCTCCACATTAAAGATCTTTTGCAAATTTTTCTCTATTAATCTACAAATATAATAATAAATCGTATTTTTCTAAATCTCATGATGTATAAATATTAATGAATCTTTAATTAATTATTGGGTTAAAAGGCTTCCACATGGTGAAATAGGTTTAAAAGTGTATCGCGATTGAATATTTTGTTAAATTTCTTGGTGATTAACTTTAAAAACCAATTAATAATGAATAAATTTGTTATTATCTTTCGTATATTATTTAAAATTTCTGCTATTTCTAATGTATGATATATTTTCAATATCGTCCAAGATATTTTAATTGTAACTTAATTTTTGAATCATGTGAAAGTAGTCAATTTCATCTTTCACTGCACTCAACAATTTTCTCAAATTTATGTTTTTAGCTCGTTGAAAAGTTTTAGGTTCACAAAAATTAATTTTCCAACATCAAACATAATACTAAAGTTTAACATACGTTGAAAAATCCAAACATTTCTCGAGTAGTCATCATTAAAAGTGATGAAGTACTCGCTGCATGTTAATCTATTAGGTGTATGTGAAGCAACTTACTGCATGTTAAACAAGATAACAAAAGTATTCGAGTGTGGTGCTTTTATCTTATGTGTTTTAGTATTACAAAATTTATCTTATTTACAATTAATACTACATAATTCATTTTGTGTTGCATGAATCATTTTCTGTAAGTAATACAAACATATATTTATTTATAGAGATATTAATTAATCTATAAATAAATGAATCTTAACTTTTGGAAAGATTATTCTTAATTTATAATTTTCTAATTTTTTTTCCAGATGATGTTATATTAAGGTATTTAATCGATTTCCGTTTATAGCATGTATGGAGTTCGATTCTAAAAAAATATAATTTTTACAAATAAACGGATGCTAAGTTTATAAAAAATTTTTTTGATAAAAGATAAATATTATTAAAATGAAAAATAGATTTTACAAGAAAGCAAAATCTATAAACTATATATTTTCACCAAAAAAAGATAAAAAAAACAAGGAAGCACAAAGATTGGTTTTGGAGAACCATCGGATATGAACTCATCTAAGCCAAAAAAGCATTAGAATACGGAAGTGTTTCTTATGCCTTCTTCCCGAGATGGTATTGATTACCACACGATCGATGCCTTTGAAGACCACATTCGGCGGAATGAAGATCATGTTGTGCAGAAGATTGTTGCGCTGTTTCCACAGGTGGTAGATCGTCGCTTGGGCCACCAACTTCCTTAGAATCGTAGGGGCCAAAGACGAGGTGATCTTGATCCAAGAAAATAGCTCCGACCAACTTGTGCACATATTGAGGGAAAGATCCAATCTTGTTAGAACCAACCTCCAAACTTCAAGACTGTAATCACAATAAAGAAGTAGGTGATCTCTTGTTTCCTCCACACGAGAGCAAAAGCAACACTCCTTAGGCACAGCCATGCCCCAAGAAGCCAACCTTGCTCTTGTTGGGAGCCTATTATAGTTTGCCGTCCACATCGTAAATGAGTGCTTGGGCACTGAACCTTTAAACCAAATTAAACCAGCCCAACTTTTACATCAGATCTCGGTCTCAAGACCTCCCAGGTTGCTGACGTTGAGAAAACCTTACTAGTCACACCATCAATACACCATTCATACAAGTCACTTGGCGACGTTGTCGTGGAGATCACTACTGTAGTTAGATGCACCTGGAGATCAAAGACATCAGATCTTGGGGAGGCCAGCTTCCATCCTCTAGTGTCAAAAGCATCTGCTACTTTGGCTTGCAGGGGAATTTTTAAGCTTCTAGGCCCACCAGCCCCAACATAAGCAATGAGTTGCTCCAGAGGGGTCCAAACATCATGCCAGAAGCTTATATCTCTCCCATTTTCAAGAACAGCCCTTACAAACCTCAGAGCATCATGCTTTAACTTCAGCAATTGCGTCCATGTCCATGAGTCATGTCTTGTTTCCTCAACTTCCCAGAAGCTCTTGGAGCTTAGATGATGAATCTTTTGCGAGGCAACCCATAGGGATTCATTCCCTGAGAACAACATCCAAATGAATCGGAGACAAAGGGTTGTATTCCAAACAGAAAACTGCCTGAGACCGAGACCCTCTTCATTCTTTGGAAGACAGACCGTAGACCAAGCTACTTTAGCCTCCTTTGAAGTTTCAAAGTTTTCTGACCACAAGAACCTAGAGCATAAATACTCGATACGCTTGATACACCCATGACGCATAATAAATGAAGACATCCAGAAGTTTATTATCCCAGTGATGACATATTGCAGAAGTTGAACTCTCCTAGAGAATGAAAGAGTCTTCACTGCCCAAGAACGAAATCTGGTGATGAGTTTATTGATCAGAGGCTCGTACTCAGAAATTTTGAGCTTTCTGGACATAAAGGGCAAACCCAGATATCTAATAGGAAGTGAACCACTAGGAAATACATAACTAGCAATAGTAGTGCATTTACTAGGGTTCAGACCTACATGGAACAACTCTATTTTGTCCATGTTCATCTCCAGCCCCGACCAGGTAGTAAAATGATCCAAACACTCAGATATACCAATGCAAAGAGGAGTTGCTTCCATAAAAAAATACCATAACGTCATCCGCAAACATCAGGTGGGAAAAGTTAAGCTCTGACGTTTTTGGGTGATAGGATATGCAGCCTGAATCATACTTTGACAAAATCAATTGCGAGAAAGCCTCCATTTCAAGGACAAAAAGATAAGGGGGAGAGGGGGTCTCCCTGCCTAATGCCTTTTGTACTGTTAAAGAAACCTCCAATAGAGCCATTAACACAAATTGTGAATGAAGTAGTAGAGATGCACTAAGAGATCCAATTAATGAACTGATCCGGGATATTGAGAGCTTTCAAAATGCCAAGTATGAAGTTCCAGCTGACAGAATCAAAAGCCTTTCTGAGATCAACTTTCAGCATAGCCTTAGCCTCTGAGCTGCGTTGTTTGTAGCCCTAAACAAGATCTGTAGCAAGCAAGACATTCTCCGCAAGCAATATTCCCGGCATAAAAGCAGTTTGGTTTGAAGATATTACCTGAGGGAGGATAATTTTCAGCATGGCGGCTAATAGCTTTGATATCACTTTGTAAACAGTGTTGAGACACAATATAGGCATGAAATCAGTAGTTGCTGAGGCGTTTGGAGTCTTAAGTATAAGAACCAAAGTTGTAGCATTCCACTGCTTAAGGATTCTGCCACTTTAAAAGAACTCAGTTATTGCTTGGTAAACCTCAGGTCCAACAATCTCCCAAGAAACAACAAAAAACTCAGCGGTGTATCCATCTGGACCGCTCGTCTTACGTTTTGGCAAGGACAAGAAAGTAGCTTTTATTTCCTCATCAGAGACCGACTTGATCAAGAAATTTTGTTGGCCAGCAGAGCATTTAAAAGGCATTAACAAATCCAAGTCATATTGCTCAAACATAGGCGGATCCACACGGCCACCAAGAAGGTTTGAAAAGTACTCGATGCAATGCTCTCTAATCTCCAAATGAGAATCCATCCTTCTACCATTGGCATCAATGAGATAGTGAATAAGATTGATGGAGTTCCTAGAATTTACCATTTTGTGGAAGTAGGCTATATTACTATCACCAAGAGCTAACCAAGCCACTATTGACCTTTGCAAAAGAATAATTCCTCTGCCTGAGCCAGCAGATGCCATTTACGCAAAGCTTCCAACTCTAATTCCGCTTTTGTTGTTGTGGGGCTAGCCAGCATCTAGTTTTGGCACCTCAAGAGCACATCATGTGCTTCAAAGACACGCTTCTCCAAGTTAGAGTAGTTAGATTTACTAAACTTTGTGATAACCTTCTTGAGCCACTTTAGCTTCTAAGATAGTCTGAACATAGCAGACCTAACAACATTGAAAGAGTACCAGTGTGACCTAATAAGCGGGAGGAAATCCGGGTTCTTTAACAAGAAGTTGAAAAACATGAAAGGTTTGAGCTGCTTCAACTTGTGAGGGTCCAAAACCACAGAAAGCGAAGCATGATCTGAGAAGTCCAGGTTTCCAAACGATGCAACCACCGTGGGAAATCAACATACCACTAATCATTCACTAAGACATGATCCAACTTTTTAGCCAGAGGCCAATTCTTCTGCTTATTCCACCAGGTGAAAGTATTGCCTTTGTAGTTTATATCAGTTAAGTCAACGTCCAAAAGACACTGCCTAAATTCCCTTGTTCTCCTATCAACATTCAAGGTAGTGGACCTAGAGTGTTCTCTTGGATGCAGAACTTGATTGAAATTACCCAAGACTATCCATGGTTTTCCACACACAGCTCTACAATCTCTTTCCATAGGTCCTTTCTTGCCTCTGCACAATTTGAAGCATAAATCACCGAGATAATAACCACTTTATGGGTTTCCGGCCAAATAACCTCACAGGTAATCATCTGCAAGGATTTAGAAAAAGTAACCGCTCTAATACTAGGGTGCCAAACAACCCAAATCTTCCCCAAATATGAGTAACCGTAGTTATCTTCAAAAGACCAGTCTGGAAATATATCATTAATAAACTTCTTGCTCTTAGGCTGCTTAACATGAGTCTTAATGAGACCTCCAAAAGTAGGTCTATTAAGCTTTGACCATTTCTTAAAGCCGCTACGATGACTATATATATTGAAACCTCTAACATTCCAGCAAAAGATGTCTATACACATAAAAATTTAGTGTTTAGGGCTCTTGCCCCTAGTCCCTGAAGTACCTGATTTCTGCAACATCAACAGCTTTGAAGCACCTTTACCAACATCACTTATTTGACCTTCTTCCTCCTCATCCGAATCACTAGAGAATACATCATACAAGCCCTCCTCTGCATCAGAGGTAGTTCTACTATTGACCTCAGTCACTCCCAAATCAGCAGTTATAACCCTCTCTTTTAACACATCAACAACAGCAGTACTAGTTTCTCCTTGAGCAAAGTCCTTTGCAGTTCCAGCTTTGAGTTCTCATTTGCAATAACCATAATGCTCGGATTTAAAGAGAGCTCAACCCTAGGGGAGCTGACTTCGGTCCAATCCTTTGTTTTAGATCGACCCCTACGTGTTTTCCTTCCTCTACTCTATGTAGATTTTGCTCTAGGGCATGTAGCGGAGCCATGGCTAACTGATTTTCAGTATTGACATAGCTTAGGTGCTGCTCTGGATCTCTTAACACTGTGTCCAATCTCCTTACAGTGTTCACAGTTTAGAGGCATCCATGGACTGGACACTAAACCCTGCAAATTTCCCCTGAATCAAACTGAACATTCACTACTTCATGGAGAGGCTTTCTCGGATCAATTATAGTAAACACTTTTACCACCTTTAAATTTGTTTTATTTGCGGTTGTTGGGTGCAAGAATTTAGGGTCTCCAACCAATCCATCAATGTGCTCTATGCCCTCATCATCGAAAATTGAAATAGTACTTTTCTTAACTCGAGCCAAATCGGAGCCGAAGTCAGTTCAGGCTTAATCAGGATCACCCGCGGTTCCCATTTTGCAACAAACATAGTTTGGCCTTCAATCTGCCATAGTCTTTGATTGATAACTCTGTTCCTAGTCGCAGAATTTGGAATTCTGAATAAGAAAGAGTTTTTTTCCATCTTTGAAACAGAGATGTCCCGATACTGCTTACTCCAAATACCATTTACAATATTGTGAATGATTCCCTGGGACGGTGGGTCTAAGTAAAATTGTCCTAGAACAAAGCAGTTCCACGAAGTTCTGTTTTGTTCTATCACTGAATTAGGGATCTTTACACAAGCTTCTTCCGATGGCAATGTGAAAGATTATCCCTTCTTCTGTAGTTGTTTCGTGGTCCCTTTGACAAAGGAGCACCATGAGTTAGCCGGTTTAACTGGTGGTTTCACCCTAGTTTCTGGGTCAGCCTCTTTGTGGGCTTTCGCAGGATTTCCTTGAGAAGTTGACTCTACTACGACTTCACCAGCCACGGTATGCTTCGCAGTTAGTTCTGGATCTGCCATTGAGGTAGCGATCACAGGAGCAACAATGAATTCAGATTTCGAACCAGCACCAGCGGACGAATCCGGCTCAAACGATATAGCAATCCCATCGCTGGCCGGAGCAGGGCTTGAGGGACATGGCTCCAACGAAGAGGAAGGAGGCGGAATGCCCGAATCCGATAAATCTGAAGGCTTGGTCAAGGTCGACAAAGACCTAGGTTTGGAAGAGGGTTTTTTGGGTGGGGTGGGTCGATTGGAAGATGATGGTTTTTTGGGGTTTTTCTTTGCCATAAGGTGACGAAGGCCTGAGAAAGAAGCGGATTTAGGGTTCTGATGACGAAGAAGTTGCCGGCGAACGGTGGATAAAACAGACAGTTTATCTCCGGTTAATCGCACTTTATCGCCTCTCTCTTTCCTGATGATTTTAATTTTTTTCAAATTAACGTTATTTATCAGAATTTTAGAGTACTGCATGTAAAAATTGTGTTTATTAATTTATCAATTTTTATATAAAAATTTCGCATTCAGTAATAATGTATTGTTTTAATCAGAATGTTAGTTGATTAGAATAGAAAGAAAAAAAGGAGATAAAAAGCTCATAGAGAAAAAGGGAAAGGATGGTGAAGAGAAGTGAAAGATGATGATGAAACTGATGGAGACAGTAACACAGAGAGGAATGGGTTGCGTGTTCCTCGCGAGTTCCTTCTCTCCCTCTCTCTCTCCTCTTTTTTACCCTCAAAGAAGAAAAACAAAAGAAGATCCCACCACCACTATAGATAGAGAGACAGAGACTTTGTGTCTTGCAGAGTTCCAATGCAATTCTTCTCTCTTTTAATCATTTATTCTTCTTCTCTTCGCCCATTATTAACAAAACTAAAACCTATCTTTATAATCTATGTATCTTATAATGTTAATGATAAATTTATAGCCTATAGTTAACTGGATGTAGTATTCTACGATGATAACAGGTCCAACACTTATGATATAATGGCTTCATTCAATTGGTCGAAATGGGTAACAACAAATCACCGATTTTGAAGAGCACCTACATTTGTTTATATCTTTGAATATATGTTACTTTTATAATTAGCTATTGTTAATTAGAACAAACCCATGTTTACATTCGGGGAAATTCAATAATTGTTACATGTTTTAAAGTATGGATATCGAATCTTAGATGATAGATATCATGATATGTTGAAAAGAAATAGAAAAGATAGTTTTATAACTAAAAGATTTCATTTTTATACAAAAAGGAAAAAGAAAAAAAGAAAAAGAAAAAAAAGTGGAGGATTCTGCAGTTCACTGTCACTTACTTCTGACGAAGTAGAAGTGAATCGCTCCCCCATGTTTTATGGGTTTGGGTTTTCCCCTCTGACGTCGTTGCTTTTAACACCTCTCTCTCAATTTCAATAATTACATTTTGATATTGTGGGTGAAAATGGTAACAAAGATATCTGGCCAAATTGTAGAATCTAACATAAGTTTTGGTAATTTTTTGTGAAATCTAACGAAATAATTTTTAATTCAAATATTAACAACTAAATGAACGTAGCAGAATTTTTAAAAATAAATAGATTAATTAAAATTATGTTTGTTAAAATTAAATGTGTATGTTTATAAATGTATTAAATTTTACAAAAATATTATTTAGATTTGGGTTAACTGTTTTATATGTTAGAGTTTAGTTTTTTTTTGTTTGGAGTTTGCGAGGGATTTAGGGTTTAGAATTTTATAACAAATTTAAATTTAAATTTGGGTTATTAACACTATTAAACACTTTCTCAACTTTTTCTTTCGAAAGAGGCACTTTCTGAGGAAAATGACATTTTCACTGTTTTGGCTATTTTCAGACCAAAACACCCCTAACTACATAAGGAGAGACAGATTTATATTTATCTTTGGTTAGTGTTTTGCAATCTTAACCCTTGATTGACAAAGTAATAGTTAAAGGTTAAGGGTTGAGATTAAATTATTAATAGTGTATTCAAAACTAATTAACAAAATTCACGCTTTTGTTCTTCTTCCTTTTTTCCTTCTCCTTCTTCTTCGACGAAATCTTCTTCTTCAATTTTTTAAGATAGCAATAAATTTTATTAAGGTCTTATGAAATCAATTCAATTCCAAAAACTTTAAATTAATCAATTTTTCGACGTCTAGAAAACGTGAATATCTTTATGCTTCGAGATTTTCGGTGTGATGTATGGAAAGGGATATTGAAATCAGAGAGAAATTTTATGTCGATTACCGGTCTCTGAATCCAATCAATAGATTGATTCATTCTGTCACCATTCGTTTACTGTTTCTCCCAATTGGTAAGTTGTTTGATAGCTAGATCCGATTAAAGAATGTTGTAGTGTTTTTGCCTGAAGTTGAAGAAGATGAGTTGGATACTGGAATGGAGATTTTGTTTGTAATATGTCTTGTCCTTATCATTGAAAAGGAAACCACGTTTTTTTGGTTTATGAATTTATCAAAGGTTATTTGGGTCAACGTTCTTGACTTCTTTTGATAGTGAATCTAATGGAGTTTTTGGTGAAACTATTTCTAATATACACACAACTAAAAAAAATTACCATCCATATGCCTTAATCCATACATGGCCTTCCAAATGCATTCCATCATATCATCCATAATTTATCGTCCAAATATATTGTGTTATGGTTGTAAAATTTCACTGTAAACTTGGTCGAATTATCATGGATAGATTATTATTTGTAACCATAAACCCCCGACCATTAAGCTAAAAACGTTTTTTAGCAATGTAATATACCTTTTTTGTATTTCAAACACCATCTCCAAGCCCCATCCAAACATTTGATTTTGATCATTACTAAGTAGTCCAAATATTACAACATAAAGAATCAAATTAAGTAAACAAATGACCACAAATTGAGTAAACAGATTTGAACAAATGAGATTGGTTTTTCTTCTTTAATAGAAAACCCAAGAGAAAGATCGTTTACAATATAACATCTTTTCGTAAGAATCAAATTTTTCTTCACATTTCTACATGAAAATATCGTCCTGGCCAACCTCGTCATCCCGCAAAGCTCGAACATGTGGTCATCATATTTTGTTAATCATCCTATCCACCACGCCGTGTCCATCTGGATATTACTAACATCGAACAAAGAATAGATCATTTTAATATTGAACTTACTTAGTTCTAAGAGTTAGCTAAAGAATACAGTTAAATCCAGAATCAAACCGCAGCTATATGATGCCGTGGACATAGTTGGCCATGCTAATATAGCGTGTACATGATTGTCATGATATCGTGAATATGGTTGTCAATGCTAAATATCCATGATCCTATCCCATTCTTTTCTCTTGTGTAGGACCCAAGCTAAAACCAATTCAATACACAACCTGTGCGATCACAAGCGAGTAGTTAAATGACAAGCTAATAAAAAAAAGAACACACATTCTGAAAGAGATTATCGAAAATGCTTACTATCATGAACATTTAAATATTCGGATGATACGAAATACACATTCACATATTCAGCTACTAAAACTTGGATTTGAGTCCTTGCGCAGGAAGCTAAGTTTCAATGATTTCAGCAAAAATTTAATAAGCCACAATAAAACAAAATATCTATAGTCAAGCTTGTTGAAGTCGGGTTACTTAGTTCAGTATTTGAGAGTGAAAGTGAGCTGGGAGATTTCGTTAAATTAAAATTCCACTTTCGTCAAATCCACATAAACTAATCCATGAGACATTGTACATGATAATATATTCACACAAACTTGTGCATATGACATCTTGTATAATATTGTAAGGTTTCTCAAAATTCAAGTTACGAGAGGCTTGACATGTGTCATCTAATTTTTTTATATTTGTCTTTTTAATTTATTTATTGAAAAAAAATTAAGTGTCTTTTAATAATTTTAGGAATTAATTCTAACAACTTAATAGCTCATTCTTATATAAATTAATTCTAACAAATTACAATTAAGTGTTTTGTGTACATTTATGCAATTCTTATGTAAATTAAAATAAAATTTTATGTAAATTTAAATTTAAACGTTTTTTCAAATGCTTTCATAGCTTTTAAAGCCAATTTACTTAGCACCCTCTAATGCAATTGAAACAATTTGTGTTAGACAAAATAACGTTTCTAACCAAGACTCTCGAAAAAAAACTTTAGTCCACCCCAAATTGTAAATCCAGAAAAACAAAATCACTTCACCAAAGAATTGATGTGAAAGATAAAAATATGTCATGTGTCATCTTTTCTTTTGACATTTGTCTTTTTAATTTATTTATTGGAAAAAAAAATTAAGTGTTTTTAATAACTTTAACAATTAATTCTTACAATTTAATAGCTAAGTTTAATGTAAGTTAATTACTACAATAATACTTTAACCGTTATTTTTTTTTCTTTTTTTGATATCCACCAAAAATTATAATTCCAAATTAGATGTGTTATTGTAAATTTTTAACGCTTTTAAAATATATATTTTATTTATTAAACCCAACAATATACTATACAAAAACATTTAAAGCTTTAAATAGGTAACTAAGATTTTAAAACAAGACACCACATATATAAAGTCACAAAAATCGTTAATAAAAAGAATCATAACATTAACAAAAAAATGGTGTAAGAAAATTAATAAGTGATTTTAAAATTTTTAAGGTGTCAGAATGTTAAAGTTGTCAATCATCTCCTAACTAATACTTTCGAAAGAAAACTTTACTCTACCACAAATTATGAATCCATAAAAACATAATAAGTCACCAATGAATCGATGTGAAAGATAAAAATCGCAGCAAAGCGCGAAAAAAAGTGAGACAAAAAAATACAATTAAGCATCAATTGTTCTCTCCTTATAATTAAAGGTTCTAACGAAAAAAAACCTTGTATAACAAAAGGTTTTAACATTGTATATATCCAACAATTTGCTACAAATATCTAATCTTCTATGTTAGATAATTATTTACTATAAACACCAAATTTATATAATATTAAATATGCAAATAATCAATAACTAGAAATTAATAATGTTAATTTTTAAACTCTACACAACTCGTGGGCTATCCCTAGTTATCAATATAACAATCCCCACTTTCATCTCATTAAAATCCACACATATGATTAATTCCTAATTTCCTTTAGAGTTCCACAAAGATGTCCAAGTTGATAAGAAATTTGTGTGAGTAAGGAGAAGAAGGACTCACATCTCTCTTTATCATATTGTTTTCTTTCATCGCACTGTCACTAACACCTCCCCCAATTCTCGCCGCCGTTGATTTTCCTTCACCTGAAACATATACGGCTAAGGGTTTTTGAAATCCTTAAATCAGAGAAGCTGAAGCAGAGATTCTCTACTTCCTCTGTCGCATCGTCTCGGAGAAAACACACATTTCGTCTCTACCGAAGACAATGAAAGCAACACAAGATGGAGATCGGAGAAGCAACGATAGATTTACTCTGATAAAACGATACAGTCGCTGTAACATATCTACCTCATCTCCTCCGCCGCGACGTTGACTCATAAATGGGAAAGAGCTTCTCTCAGTTAGAGTAGTGTTTTTAGGCAGACAATTAGAGATTATGACTTAAGACAAACTAAATTGTAAAAGTTTAAGTTTAGTTGCAAAGTAAATGGATACAATAATATAGTTGAGAGTAGTATAGATATTAACCATTAAAAAAGTATATTTACTTTGAAAAGTGTCTATTAACATAAGAAATTTCAAATAAAGTGTCTATATGAGTAAATAACTCTTTAAATTTTACCTAAACTAATAATTATATTTTGATTAACACAAAAAGAAAGTTAATAATAAAAGAATTTTTAGAAAATTGTAACATCATTAACTAATGTTAGTTAAAAAAGAATGAAAGTGTGTCATTTTTATTGTCCAACTCATAATTGCACACAATTCCACAACAATCTAACTAGTGTAACTTAATAAAAACTTTTCAGCATTCCACATAATTCCACAAATTGTTATACACCATTTAGGCCCTGTATGTGTCGATGTTAATATGCTTATAACTTATACAAGTTATAAGATGGTTAGTGTGGAATTCTTACTTCTCGAAAACAATCCTCTATAAATATTATTTAAACAATTCTATACAAAAAAAAAACTTAATGATAATTGATAAAAGAACAATACAAAATTTACTATCAAATCATATAAAAATATAGCCTGATTAGTAAAATATTAAACTAATCCATCATATCTAATATATTTTACGAAACAGAACTTTTGATTTGTTATTCTTATTAAAATGATTTAATATGAATTTTCATATGGAATTTTGTCACTTTTAAAATATAAAATAATAATAAACTGGATAATAATTATGCAAAATAGTAATTTGTATTCAATTTAGTATTTGTGGAGATTGAATTTATTTGATTTTAAATGAGTCAAAGTCGAAAAGAGGATTCCTCGCTTATTTCGCTCATTCAAAACCGTGCATGAGATTTTTTTTGATGATTTTGGATGATTTAAAATATTTTAATTAAAATACTCTAAAATCCAATCTAAAACCATGTTATTTGTTTTTTTATATTTTTTAACTAAAAAACTCTACCAAAACACCTTAAAATCACAATATTTATATAACAATGAATTTCAAATTAGATTTTAAAATCATAATTTCAGTAACACTTAATTTTGACAGACTTTTTAATATTCATACTTTAATAACATATGATTTTTCACTTTAATACAAATCATTCTAAATTCTAAATTGAATACACCTTCCTAACTCTATTATGAATATCTTCAACTATAAAATACTAATTAAATTAGAATAAAACTTTCTTTTATAAAAATTTATTGTACAACACATTATACACAAGGATTATATTGAAATGTTTTGAGCTAAATGTTTTTTTTGAAATGATTTGACAAATGAGCTTAACATAACAACTTCAGGAATGATCATTAATATATTATATAACCAGAAAATGGAGCCTATATTATAGTAATTGCTACTTCCGTCACTTTATCACATATCTCATCCATATTGTTTAATCGCCCAACAGAAAATGAAAGTAGTTTTTGTCACCGGCAAAACTGAGTTAATGAATATGGTGATGAATTTGACGAAGTAGCCCGCGTTCGGCGTACACTTAAAGGAATTGGAGAAGTTAAGGGGGAAATTTACGCTTTTCTCATCATCATATATTTCTCTTCCAACATTTTTCTTATACATTATTATTTTCTCACTTAATTTGTAATAAAACAGGAAAAGAAAAGAGGAAAAGAGAGGATTTAAGTTGATGGATAAAAAAAATGATGATTCTCTTTCATTTTTTTTGTATAAAGATGATTCCCTTTTTAAGATGATGTGGTTGAAATGGTTTGCTTTATGGTACTAAAATTTATTATATGTCAACTACTTATATTCACTTAATGATCGAAAATTTGATTCCTTTAGTTTGAGAAAAGTTTCACATGCATTGTCATTCTCCAACTATTCATATGAATTGCATTCACAATTATTTTTTAGAACCTCTGTCACTCTTCGAAGAATATTTTGGTTGAGAGCACATGATGCAGTAGGTTCCAACTGAACTTGAAAATTTATATAGTAACATTTGCCATTTTTACACAAAAAATCATTACATAATTAATTTTTTTCATTTCTATTTTATAATTGTAACGCCCGCGAACCAACATTGAGATTTTTGGACAGTGCATCGATCGACACAGGTTGCGAATTGAACCAGTTAGTTCAGTTTTTTAACGTCAGTTTGCGGTATGGTTTAAGGGAATCCTAGGGTTCACCTATATAAGTAAGGGAACTGTATTTCAGTCGTATTTTTTGGAGAGTAAAGCTGAGTTTTAGAGTTCCAGAGAAGAGAAAGAGATCCTTGAGTGTTCTTATTTCTTAAGGCTAAGAAAAGGCGTGATTGAGATTTTGAAAGAAATTCTATTCGGTTTTAGAAGAAGAGGGTATCGGCCAGTAAGCACAGATCTGATCGGAGCGACACTTTCAAGTTAAGTTCTCTACTCTCTGATCTTGATATAGGAGAAAACGGTTTGTCAATCAGATGTGTATTCTTGGAGTTATAATTGTTTTACTAAGAGAGGTTTGTGGAGTGTTGGATCTGCGATCAGTCCACTTCAAAGGAGGATTCCCGTCGAACCAGAAGGACTCAGAGGACGGTCCGCATACTCTTGGATAGCTCTCTCTGTCTAGTTTCCAAATCATATTTTCGATCCTGCATATGAGGTAATCTCCGTTCTCAGTGTGCTTTCGAAGTCAGCATATCGTTCATGTTTTCTTAAACCCTAATTCGGTTTAGGAGGTTTTTGGAGAAATGATCGAGGTTTTGTTGGTTCGTCAGGAAGGGAAGATAGAGCAGGGGCTGTAGGTGTCAGAGACGTCTCTTTTCTTGGTTGTCCTTGTCTAGAATCGATCCAGAATAAAGGTGAGTGCGTGACCATGGCATATATGGGTAATCGGAGTATTCAGGATGCATTTGATTGTGAATTGGACTGGATTGATAAATGATTACTGGTTATTTGTTTGTGCTATGCGTTGTTGATTGATCGCTTGGTATTGCGTTATTTTTTTATGCATGTGTATATAGCCAAGTAGATGGGATGACTGTCTCACTGAGTATTTGTGATAATACTCACGCATCTCTTTTAACTATGTGATGCATGTAAAGAAAAAATGTGATAGTGGAATCAAGGCTGTGAAGAAGAGATGATCTAGAGTCTCGTTTATTTGCTTTATGTGGCTGTTTAGAACCGCTAGATTGCTGGTTTTATGAAATTGAATTGTTAAATTGGTTTTGAATTGGTGATATTTTGATGGTTTACTCATTTAATTGGTTTGAGTTGATTTCCGCTGGTTATGTTTGGTTGTTTATTAAATTGTTAAGTGTTGAGAATTAATATTTATGCTAATACTAATTCGATGTAAAAAAAAGGTCAGATTGTTTCAATAATGATAATGAATGAGATAAGAGAAATATGCATTTTATCATCTATTCTCTTATATTTTCAAATATATATAAGGAGGGGAAGAAGGGAGGGGAAATATTAATCAAATCTACGTTTTAACTCTTTAGATTACTCTACATTTTTCTCAAGACATTATTATTTTCTCACTTAGTTTGTGATGAAGCTGGAAAAAAGAGGGGAAGAAATGATTTAAGTGGATGGATAGAAAGAAAAAAAAATGATGATTCTTTTTTAATTTTTTTTTTTGAAAAGACGATTCTCTTTTTAGGATAATATAGTTGAAATTGTTAGGTTTACGGTACAAATTTTTTATTATATGTCAACCACTTATATATTGAGTCAATGATCGAGAATTTAATTTCTTTAGTCTAGGAAAAGTTTCACATGCACAGTCATTCTCCAACTATTCACATGAATTGCATTCATAATTGATTCATTTTGTTTTTATTCAAACTCTAAATCATCCAAATTTACTTCATTTATATGCTGTTAACATAGATATCACTTATATATAGAGGATATAGAAGGATACGTAGGTCTCACTCCAAACGTATAATATGTGGTATATCATATATGATGTGACGCTTTGAGATATGAGAATCTTTATGTGTGTTTGTGTCTCAGTCTATGGCGTGGTGTAATTAATAAAAGAATAATATCTACTATTTCTAATAAAAGAGTGTAAAAAAAAAATTTATTATATTCTTTATTATATTAATTAGAGAGTGATTTTTTTGAAAAGAGCTTATGTGTCTTCACCAAAATCATTTTCCAACTTTTAATGTGACATGACATTCTCTAATTTATCTCATTCTCTCTAATTTATTTGTTCAAACTCAATACAAAATTTAGCCTAAACTCAATACAAAATTTAGCCCAAACTAATATCAATTCAATCAACTGATTTTCACGGCTTCTAAAATTTATTTTTCGGGATATCATTGTCTTCTAATAATTTTTTTTTTGTGGTTTTGGCTTCTTTTTAATATATAGAGGATATCATTTCAGGGATATCCAACCCAAACAATTTATAAGAAGACAATGTTCAAATATGATAATGTATAGTGGTGTAACCAAATTCGCTCTATCAAGTACCTCTTCAAATACAATTTTTTTTTTTGGTAGAGGACGGGAGACTAGTCTCCTATTTATTAAATAAAAAGAAATTTACAACTGAATACGTCTCGGACGCGCAGATCCGATAACATCATCGCGTAAAAGCGACTCAACATCCAAAGGAACAACAGGAAAAGAATGAAAGCCAAGAGGCAAAGAAAAGGCATAGTTCGCTAACCCATCGGCAAGATAGTTAGCCTCCCTATACACATGTGATATGCGGACTATCCAGTCCCTCGATAAAAAGCCATGGCACAAACGTACCAGGAACGACAGCGGATGCATGTCACTGATCCCTGTCTTGAGAAAACCCACCACCAGTTGAGAATCCACTTCTAGCTCCAGTCTTGTGATCCTCTGCTCCCAAGCAATATACAACCCATAATACACTCCCCAAAGTTCTGCCAATGGTGTCGTGCATCGTCCAATGTTAAGTGCAAACCCCCCTCGCCATTCGCCATACTCATCTCGTAACACCCCTCCCACCGCAGCATGGCCTGGGTTACCATGCGATGCACCATCCGTGTTTAGCTTAACCCAACCATGTTGCGGTGCCGTCCACCCAATCATAACTTCAACCCGAGTACCATCCCCATTTGTATCCGTCTATTTTAGATTCGCCACCGATACTTCATGAGCAAGATCCTTGAGAAACTTAACTCGGTCCCTACATTTCCCATTATTCCCGAATACATTATCACACCGCCATTTCCAAGCCCACCAAACTGTCATAGCGAAAACAACAACCCAATTGCTCCCGTATATCTCAGTTTCATCACATAAGTTACCATAGACCCACTCAAGAAGGGACGTCTAAAAAAAGTTAACTCTTTTTCTAACTGGTACTATGCGATTCCATACCCCTGCCATAGCCTGACAATCTCGCAATATGTGAATGATTGTCTCCACACCACTTTTACACACTTGACACAAGTTGGTATTGCATAAGTGCCGTCTATTTCTCTCCTCATTTGTCAAAATTACTTGATTCCCCACCATCCATAGAAATAAGCGGACTCTCTCCGGCGCCGCCACTGACCAAACCCGGGCATAAAACTTACCCATATTAGGTCTTGGATCTATCTCCTTTGTGAGCAATGCACACGCAGACTTGACCGAAAAGTTCCCATTCTCACTTTCTCCCCACGTTAACCGATCTCGTGAACTGGTCACATTATCCAAGACCATTGCCCGTAATTCCAAACCAATGTTTTCGGATACAAATGGTAAAATCCGACTCATATCCCATCCGCAACCATCTCTCCATAGATCGTGAGCACGTACTGTCTCATAACCAACCGGGAGATCACGCGTAGCCTCATCAGATAAGCACTTATTAAACAACCACCGGTCTCTCCAGAAGAGAATGTTACGGCCATCACCCAGCACCCAACTAGTACCCGGCTTCACCACCTCACGCAAACCAGTGATTATGCTTCTCCATGTCGATGACCAATTAGGCTTCGTTACCATCCATGACTCAGTTTTAAAGTCCCCCACTTGATATTTCTTTCTTAGTAGCTTTGCCCACAAGCTATCTTGATCATGTAATAGCCTCCAACCCAACTTAGAAATCAGCGCCTTATTCATAGTTTTGGCTGTGCGGATCCCCAGACCCCCTTCCGCTTTTGGTGTAGTGATCTTACTCCACGCAACAACATGGAGCTTATCGCCCCACACAAACGATCTTGACACCTGATCAAACTTATCCAAGATAGACTGCAGCATGCATATTGTACTCATGGCATGAACCGGTATTGAAGATAACACCGCTTTCGTTAATGTCACACGACCCGCAAAGCTGAGACAACGACTTTTCCAGCCTGAAAGTCGAGACTGCATTCTCTCCAAAATTTCACCAAAGGTCTCGTTATTGAGGCGTTTATGAAGAACAGGCATGCCGAGATATTTGCCTAAATTCTGGGTAACCATAATCCCACTTGCTTCACTGATCAATTTCGACAAATCCCTTGACACATTCTCGGAAAAGAAGATTTTTGATTTCTCTAAACTTACTTTCTGGCCCGAAGCAGTACAAAATCTCTCCAAAACTTCACGGATAACCCCAATTTGTGCAACCGACGCCTCAGCAAAAAGAATCAGATCATCCGTAAAACAGATATGCGACAGATTTGGCCCTCCCCTAGATAAAGAAATCGGCTTCCACTTCTTCTCTATTGTTGCCCGATCTATCATATGACAAAGCCGTTCCATACATAACACAAATAAATAGGGAGACAACGGATCTCCCTGCCTTAAACCCCTCATAGGCTGAAATGCTGCAGTCCTCTCTCCGTTCCATAACAAGTTCATTGACGGTCCCGCAACACATTTCATAATCCAACTAATCCACTCTTCCGACAAACCCGCAACTATACCACTACTATAACCGATAACATAGTAGTGGTATAAGAGTGTATCTTCCAAGAAATCCCATCGGATTCTATCATACGCTTTCTCGAGATCAAGTTTAAGTAGCATCCAACCCTTCCTCCCCTTCTTTCGTCGCATAGAATGCACCGCCTCTTGTACCACTACTATGTTATCAGCACTCAATCTTCCCGGGATGAAACTCGATTGAGTAGGACCAATTAGTTTATTCATCACACCTTTCAACCTCCCTACCATTGTCTTAGTGATAGTCTTGAATAGCACATTACACAAACTAATCGGTCTGAACTGAGTTATCTTCTCCGGCTTTGCTACTTTCGCAATGAGAACCAGTAGAGCATCGTTTGTGGCCGGCGGGAGTACTCCTGTTCTAAAAAACTCAAGCACAAATTTTAAGACTGATTCCCCCACCACATCCCAACACTCTTGATAAAACACCGGTTGATATCCATCCGGCCCCGGTGCTTGGAGAGTGATTTCTTATATATTAATTGGAGAGTGATTTGTTAGAATATGCTTATGTGTCATCTCTACAATCACTCTCACAAAACAATTGTGACATGGTTTATAAAAATTATGACATGACAATTTTGAATCAATAATAAAATTTTCTACAACTAAATTTGTAATTACTACCATAAATAAATCAAAAGAGTTTTTAATCAATATATTATATTGTAATAATAAAATTATAGAACATTTTATAGAATATATATATTCTTTTTGAAAATAATAAGAAAGATTTACCAAATTTTTAGAAGAGATTTTGATATGTTTATGAGAAAAACTTTCCAGGTTTATAACAACAAATATAATTATTCTTTTGAAATATTTTTTTAACGCAAAATAATTTGAAAATAATAAAAACATTTTTTAATTCGAAAGCAACAATTCTTTTTTAATCTATGTTTCATTTATAAAACATATTATTATATATTTTAATGTTTTAAAATATTAAATGATTTATTTTTATTCTAAATTTTACTTAAGATATCCGACAAAACTAAATTTAACATGTTTTGTTAACTCAAATGTATTAAATTATTATACATTTTGATTTGACATATTTATATTATATAATTATTAAATGAAAAACTAAATTTCTGAAATTCATATTATTAATAAAAACTATATTATTGACTAAAAAATTAATAACAAAAGTGTCAACAACAATATCTATAATAAAATTCAAAACAACTACATATTCTCTATTTTTAAAAACTAAAATTAAAAACAAAATTATATAAATAATTTATTTGCGTGTACGCGTAAGAATCAGCTAGTATTTAATTGAAATATGTTGAATTAGTAGATTAATTATATGTGATCAATGTATTAAAGTCAAAAGCGGTTACACGTTTCTTACTTTTGTTTTGAATGATTTTTTAATCCTTTTGAATGATTTTTTAATTTTATTATCATTTAAAATGGAGATTACATGTGGCCAATTATATATACATGATTTAGTGGTGAAGTTGGAAAAGAAAGGATATAAATGGATGGATGGAAATAGCCTGGTGATATATCATGGTTTTTACCCGTTTTATACTATGATATAAGTCCTTTTCAGAAAGTATTTTTCGAGTCTTTTTGAGTCTTTGTAGGGTAAAAGACGATTGGATCTTAATGGAAGCTTTTGGAGCCTTTTGGAGTATCGAGGAAAGAAGGACCGAAGTGATCAAGTCGGAGTCGAGATTTCAAGTCTGTGTCGATCGACACAGTCCTTTGTGTCGATCGACATGCCCGTCTGACACGTGAAGACTTCAAGTTTTGAAGAAATTTCAGTTTTGCCCAAGAAACCCATAAGCTACAAGAAACCCAATCCAAATTTTTAGACTTTATATATAGTTTTTCCTTAGGTTTTTAGAGGAGACCTTGTTTTTAATTAAGACTTGAAGATTCAGAGCTTTGAGGAGATTTCAGACCTCCGGATTCCATCGCCTTTGAAACTCTGTATCTCTTACTCTAACTTTTTAATGCAATTTATTTCATTCATTATGATTTCATCATTTATCTCTGAGTAGTTTGCTTGTTAGGTTTAGGGTAGTTCTAGGGTTTGATGAGAAATTGGTAGGATTGAAACCCTGTTAGAATTTGTCTTTATGTTCTTCATCTAGATTGATTTAACTCTAATTTTAGGACTAATCAATTGAAATTGGATATCCTAGGTTGCTTTAATAGATGCGAAAGTATTATTAACAACCGGACATAATCTTAGATGAGCAAAATTATCTATTCGCAAAGAAATTTGGCTTAGTAATTTTGTGAACAATTGAACCTGAACTTCATGCTTGTCTTTATTCACTGAATTCGCAAAGAAATTTGGAATTTAGGGATTTAGTTATAGATAATCTCTGCAACGAAAGTTGATTGGTTTTATACTCGTGTGTTTAGGGAGTTCTAGAACCGTTCTTAATAGAATCCTAACCGTTTAATATCCTGTGTCGATCGACACAGACCTTTGTGTCGATCGACACGATCGTATTTCGAATCATTTCTACGAATTACCCATAACCTAACTCCTTGTCTAATTGATTAGAACTTGATAACCATTCACTGTTTACATTGCTTGCTATTTTTACATTACATTCATACTTATTTACTTAGCAAAATTTGAATTCATAATCTTTTGTGTGAATTGATTCCCTGTGGATTCGATCACTAAGTATTACTACGATCTCTTAATTTGAAGGAATAGCTTAGGGCTAATTTGAACATATCACCTGGACAAAATTCTGAACACCCGTATAGCTTAGACATCCATTGACTCAGTCCTGCATATAAAGACATCCATTGACTTAGGGCTATCTCATGTTTGGATATACCTATGCTACAGAAATTTAATAAACCAATAATCAAAAAATTATATTTAAGAACATAAAGTAAATTTATATTGTCTTTATATATATATATATAATAATAAGAAGATTTCAATTTAAATTAGATATTAGGGCACTAAATAATAAAATAATTCTGCAAATTCTCCAGATTCAGTAAATTCTGTAAATTCTCCAAATTCTGTAGTTACCATTTAAGTTTAACATATTATTCAGCAAATTCTGCAATTCAACAAATTTTACAATTCAGCAAATTCTGTAATTCAGCAGAAATTCAGCAGAAATTATGCGGTTACCATTTACACCCATAAAGTTTATAATTTTAAGATTTAGACTCTAAAAATTTATAATTAGTGACATTTTTGCAAATGGACAACATATACTGGTATTTTTTCAAATATAACCAAAAATGGTATTTTTGCAATTGTCCCCTAAATATATATGTAGTGTGATTAAATCTTACTAAATTTGCTTGACAATTCTAAAATAATATTGTAATATTTTAAAAATTAGGTTTACTAAAAAATAATTCAATTTTAATAAGTTACTAAAAATATTCTAAAATAAGTTTTTTTTTTATCAATCTATTAATTTATTAAGGGGCAACTGCAAAATGATATTTTTGCTGTGTACATTTGCAAGAATGTCACTTAGGGGTGTTTATTTGCAAAAATAGCACTAATTATGGATTTTTAAACCATAAATCTTAAAATTATATCTCCTAAAAAATGTTTTGACCCCTAAAATTCCTAAAATCCTCGAAACTAAACTCTAATACAATATAGTTAACCCAAACATAAATGATATAATAAAATTTGTTTTTTTTAAATGACATTTTTACAAATTGGTTTTTCTATTTTTTTAATTATTATTTTTGGATCTGGATCCGATCTAGCTCTAATCACTACTCTATCCTTTTCAAAATATAAGATGTTTTGGAGGGTTTTCAAAATGTAAGATGGTTTGACAATATTAGGTACTTTTTAACTTTATTAAATATTTAATGAGCATTAGTATTTTGCAATATTTTTTTGATTGCTCAATAATAATTAACCATTTAAATTTGAAAAAAATAATTATTTTTTAAAAATTAATTACTTTTTCAAAATTAATTACTTTTTTAGAAAAATTTAGCAAATTCAGCAAATTCTGCTGTTACCATTTAAGTTTGATATTATTCAGCAAATTTTGGAAAAAATCAACAATACTTCAGTAAATTCTGCAATTCAACAGTAATTCAGCAAAAATTCTGCTTTTACCATTTAAGTTTGATATTATTCAGCAAATTTTGCAAGAAATCAACAGTAATTCAGCAAATTCTGCAATTCAATAGTAATTCAGCAAAAATTCTGCGGTTACCATTTAGACCCTCAACACAAATATTAAAAGGGAAAGTTTTGATGAAATAAAAAACTGTTATATTAAAAGGGAAAGTTTTGATGAAATAAAAAACTGTTTAATTTTTACTTTTTATGACTGGACATGCTGATTTCAGAAAACACTGAGTGAGTTATAAAAGCAATTCGAAAAGACAAAAAACATATAAATTTAATTTTATTTTTGTCAAGGACATTAAGACATTTAAAAAAAAAATAGTTTACACTAAACTCACCAAAAGAAAATATAATAGATATGTCAAATACGATATTGTTCACTGATATAATTAAATAAAATTAAGACTGATAAAGATGGTAGGGGCTACGCTAACGCAAACCCCCTCTGCCACTCAAATAATGACGTAGGCTCTTCCACTTGGGAAGATCTTAAACATAGCACCCTTCCGATGTTTGCGATGGAAGTTACTAGCCTAGGCCACTCCTTTTCTTGTCAAGAGTTGACCCTGTCTAGGTAAGTGCTTCCTCCAGTCTGCCCACTTTTTCTTTTATAATCTGCTTCGCGTCTTATTTTTTTGAGTATAAGCGATGTGGGATTATTAGCACATCTCACTCGCTCACTTCCATCTTGCCGCCTATAACTCCTGATACCAAATAACGTGCTGGTTTTAAAAAAATTAAACGGCAAGATTTGTTTTGTGCTATACACATGGGCAGAACGCTTTGAGGCCCAGTTCAAGATTTGATACATGATACATGTGTACAGTTGTCGAATATTATCTATTGTGTAGTTGAACAAAAAAAAAAACTGGATGAATGTATCCCTTACACATTTATTAAGAAGTGATTTTGGAGAAAAATTTTAGGTGTTTTCTCTAGAATCATTCTTCCAAATTTAATTATGACATGACATTATATAAAATATGATATGACACAAGACCTATTTAATTTAGCCCACTAATAACTAATTAAATTAGCCCACAATTAATAATGTTTCTCTTCAATCGGGTATTTAAGTTTTGTGAGCTTTCAACGTTAATTAAGTTACTTTACTTTATGTTAATCTAAAAAACATTTTAACACAAAAAATATTTTAAGATGAAACGATTAAGATTTCAAAATTCAACTATTGAATACCATTTTCGATTATTACATTATCAATTAATTAATAATTTGTTATAAAATTATATTAATAATAATAAATACACAGTTGACAATAAATAATAATTGAATTATATTCACAAACAAAAATATTTACGTGTTCTCTTCAAAAAATATTAATTTATCATTAATCAACACAATTAACTCATTTTATTATAAAATAAAATAATTCAAATTCAGAAAAACTACTATTATGATCAAATTGTTTTTCAAAAAATAATAATATTATGAAAAATTTAAATTGCAAAAAAAACTTTTTATACGTTAATTGATAGAAATTTTCATAAAAAAAATATCTATATACTCCAACCATATGTCATAATCCATAAGACTAATAAAAATAATATTTATCAAACAGAACTACTAATAAATAAAAAATTAATCACAAATAAAAAAAATTAATTATTTGTTGGGGTCGGATTTCACCCGCTCGGCGAATGGATCCAAAATCATGCGCACCGCGTGCACAGGCAAGCTGCCGCATTAACGTGTGAGATGTATGTAGTGTCCTAAGTCATTTTCCAACAAGGAGATAAGAAGCAACACTCACTCCCCAAGTCTTCCGATGAAGGAACGAAGATTATCTGAGTCTTCTCCACACGCATCAGTATCAGGGAAGACACAATGGAGGCAGTGTCTCAGCGCCGGAGACTGCACAATGCCATCAACGTCGTCTCTGGTGGCGATGTCTTCTCTGTCAAGCGATTTCTTCTCTGGTGGAGCGATGTGGTCTTCGTTGCCTGTGGCGTCCTTGTCGTCAACGATGTCTACGATGTCTGCGATGTCTCCTGCCAGACCAGAGACACGAACCCGATGTCTCAGTCAAGCGGCCGCGATGACACTGGTGACAGTAACAACGAGGACCAAAGGCCTTCGTGCACAAGAAGCCCAGCCCGGTAACGAAGCCCGCTTCGTTGTGACAGACGTAGTAAAAAGAGAATTCACGAAGACTTAGGAAAAGAGGAGTTATCTTTTGGGAAACGACTTAGCCAACCTAGGAGGTTATATATATGAATGTAAAACCCCTTGTAAAGGTATCCGCAACTTTGTTCACAAAAATCATACACAGCAATAACATACGCCCCTCTTTGCTTATCGTTTTCGTAGCTTAACCTAGAAATCTCTACTTCCTCTCGAAACCCTTACAAATCTAATCGTGCTAGTCTTGGCTCCCACAATTTGGCGCCGTCTAAGGGGACCTAGAGAGTTTCTGACACCAAAAAGCTACGTTACACACCCGATCTGAGAAGATGAGTAACGAAGAGAATAAATCAAGCAGCAGCGGCGAAGAGTCCTCGTCTCACAGGACCAACCGAGAAGAAGAGAACTCGGTCGAAGCTCCTGCTACCAACGTCGCTGCAAACCCAGGAGAGATGATCGAGGTCAAACAGATGCTGCAGACACTTCTCAAGGAATCCCTGGAGCAGAAGAAGTTCAACGAAGCAACTACGAACGAGCTAAAGGCTCTTCCGCGAAAGAAGCACGAAAGACCCGATACCACAAGATCCAGAAGTCGCTTCGACCCGCATCACCTCGACTTCTCGACACCTCGCTCTGCTCGAAGGAATCCTGGTGACTTGCCGCCGCCACCGCTACGACGGCAATCAGACGAAACTCCTGAACGCTTCGTGGAGTCCTCGGACGAAGATCGACCGGCTCCGAGAAGAAGTGTGCGAACAGACACTGCAACTCGCCCCCCGCGGGAAGCGCGTACGTCGGACAGTCGGAGCGCATCATCAAACTCCCTGACGGAGGATACGCGAGGCACCTCGAGGCGCGATGACCACCTCGGCGCTCGCGATGCACAAGGACCTTCTGTAGCAGAGCTATACAAGAGAGATCAAGAGCGAAGGGCGCTGCAACGTCCTCGAAGCGAGGAGGTCGCCGAGTTGAAAGCTCAGATGGAGCGGGTTATCTCCGACTTGAAGACGACCCAATTGCAGATGTACCGCAGCGCAGGGAAGGCTCCTGGGGTTGCCTACGTGCTCGAGAAGGCACGAAACACTCCCTTCGCCGAGCAGATCGCGAGCACCAAAATCTCGGATCCTGGAAGAATCAAGCTACCAATCTATGAAGGAACCACTGACCCTACAGACCACTTGATGAAGTTCGAAGTGGCTATGGGGAGGGCAAACTTCAGAGAAGCCGAGAAGGACATCGGCTACTGCAAGCTGTTTGTGGAGAGCCTCAAAGGGTCTGCCCTCTAATGGTTCTACAAGCTGGAGAAGAACTCAGTTCACACCTTCCACCAGCTCTCAGAGATGTTTGTTTAGCACTACAACATCATTGCGGAACGAAAGATCTACGACGCGGAACTGTGGACTAATCGGCAAGGCGAAAATGAGAGCCTGCGGTCTTTCATGACAAGATTCAAAAACACACTGTCAAAGGTTGACAGAATCAGCAACACGTCTGCACTAGAAGCTCTAAGAGGAGCGCTCCGGTGCCCATCTCCATTCTGGCATGAATTGACTATCAACCCACCGACGACCATTCAGGATGCTCTTCACCGCGCTACAGATTTCGCTCGCAGTGAAGAGGAAGTCCGCGCCAAGGGGGTGGAAAAACCAAACAGGCAAGCGAAGCCGCTCAGGCTCCAAGCCTAGCTACAGCGAAGAAAGGAAGTCGCAACTTCATCCAGTATGAAGGGGGAGCTACAGGAGCTCATAATTTCCAAGTGGAGTCACCGGGTTATGGCCGAGGTCAAGGCCACGGGCGAGGCCGTGGCAGAGGAAACTACACCTGGACTAGAGATCAGAAGGAGTACGACGAAAAGTTGTACTGCGAGTTCCACAAGACGAGCGGTCACTCGACGGAGAAGTGTCGTGAGTTGGGACGACAGCTGATAGCTAAACTGACTGGTGGCACTCTCAACGGCAATGTCAGCTTGTCTGATTTCAAGCCAAAAGAAGTGAAGGCTCATGTTAACACCGAACCGGAAGCAGAGAACCCCGGGCGCCAACGGCGCGATGACAACTCAGGAAGCAGGAACCCGCGTGACACCATCTACGTGATAATGGGGGGATCGTAATATTGTGCTGATAACGTTCCTGCGATCGAAGCATACCAGAGACGCGCCGAGGTGTGTGCCAACGTATCTACACCCCCGAAATCTAAACCTTCCAGTGACCCTATTACCTTTGACGAACAAGATGCTGAGGGTCTTGACCAGCCGCACAACGATCCTCTGGTGATCAACCTGACTGTTTACGATTTTAACGTCGCCCGTGTTCTCATTGATACCAGAAGCTCAGTGGATGTCATCTTCAAAGACACGCTGAAGCGAACGAAGGTTGACTTATTCGCCATCAGAGGACAACCCAAGCCTATAACCGGATTCTCAGGGGAAACGACCATGACGATGGGAACAATTCGTCTTCCCGTCCAAGCTGACGATGTCAAGAAAATGGTTGACTTCATGGTGTCCGACCATCCCGCAATATATAACATGATTATGGGAACCCCATGGCTCAATCAGATGCGAGTTGTGCCTTCAACGTACCACTTGTGCCTCAAATTCCCGATGAGTCTCGGTATCAAAACAGTATGGGGAAAACAGAAGGACTCTCGCATGTGCTTCATGGCCGAGCACAAGCTGTGCAACCTCGAAGGCAAGAACGAAGACATCGAATCATCAAGGAAAAAGAAGAGAGCAAGATCCAGCCCCGAGCAACTCAAAAACCTTACTGATCTCTTGTAGCAATTACAGCTCGCGGATTGCCGCGAAGACGAATAGCGTCCGACCTGCGAACCTGTAGTCTCTGTGTGTATCGACCTGCAGCACCCGGAAAGATGTGTCGAGATCGGAGCTACGCTCGACGGAGAGATCAGGAAGGACTTGGTATGTTTTTTTTCAGAAGAACGTCAACACCTTTGCATGGGCCGCGGAGGACATGCCTGGGATTGATATCAACATTGCCAGCCACGAACTCAACGTTGACCCAACGTTCAAGCCTGTAAAACAGAAGAGGAGGAAGATGGGTCCAGAGCGAGCGAAGGCTGTGAACGACGAAGTTGAAAGACTTCTACGAGTTGGATCGATCACCGAAGTCAAATATCCCGAATTGCTCGCCAACCCCGTCATGATAAAGAAAAAGAACGGGAAGTGGCGCGTTTGCGTGGACTTTACGGATCCGAACAAAGCCTGCCCGAAAGACAGCTTCCCTCTTCCTCACATTGACCGCTTGGTAGAAGCAACGGCGGGAAACAAGCTGCTGACCTTCATGGATGCCTTCTCCAGCTACAACCAGATTTTAATGCATCCTGACGACCGCGAGAAGACAGTATTCATCACGGACCGCGGAATCTACTGCTACAAGGTGATGCCTTTCGGCCTGAAGAACGCTGGCGCGACATATCAGCAACTTGTGAACAAGATGTTCGAGGCTCAGCTGGGGACGACCATGGAAGTCTACATCGATGACATGCTAGTAAAATCCCTTGAAGAGAAGGATCACATCTCTCACCTGGAAGAGTGCTTCAGCCAGCTCAATATGCATAATATGAAATTTAATCCAACGAAGTGTAGATTCGCAGTGACTTCAGGGGAGTTCCTTGGATACTTGGTTACTCATCGAAGAATTGAAGCTAATCCAAAAAAAATCGATGCGTTGATAAAGATGGCGTCGCCGAGAAACAAGCGTGAGGTACAGAGGCTGACCAGGAGAGTGGCTGCACTCAACCGTTTCATCTCACGTTCCACAGACAAGTGCCTCCCCTTCTATAACACATTGCGGGGGAACAAACAGTTCGAGTGGACGGAGAAATGTGAAGACGCTTTCCGACAGCTCAAGGAGTATCTGGCGACACCGCCCATCCTCGCTAAGCCAGTGACTGGAGAACCTCTCTTCCTCTACATCGCTGTCTCTGACACAGCTGTCAGCGCCGTGCTCGTCCGCGAAGAACGGGGCGAGCAGAAGCCCGTCTTCGACATCAGCAAAACTCTAACGGACGCTGAGACAAGATACCCCCAACTGGAGAAGCTAGCGCTGTCCGTTCTCACGGCATCAAGAAAGCTAAGGCCTTACTTTCAATCTCACTCAATTGTTATCCTTAGCACTTTTCCGATGCGTTCAGTTTTACACAGCCCCAGTCAATATGGCAGGTTGGCTAAATGGGCGATAGAGCTCAGCGAGTATGACATCGAGTATAGAGGGCGAACATGCAACAAATCATAAGTGTTGGCAGACTTCCTCATCGAACTCCCAAAGGAGAAAGAGCCGGAGGATGAACAGCCCGAAATTTGGGAGCTACACGTCGACGTTTCATCCTCCAAAAATGGATCTGGAGTAGGCGTACGCTTAGCCTCGCCAACAGGCGAGGTTTTTGAACAGTCCTTTCGTCTGGGCTTCAAAGCTTCTAATAACGAAGCGGAGTATGAGGCGGTCATTGCTGGCATACGATTCGCTCTGGGACTTCGCATCGAGCACGTCCGCGCATTCTGCGATTCACAGTTGGTGACCAGCCAAATCAGCGGTGAGTATGCAACTAAGGACGATCGTATGGAAGCTTACTTAAAGGTAGTCAAAGATCTTGCCTCGACATTCAAGGATTTCACTCTGACAAGGATTCCCTAAGGGGAAAACGTTGACGCCGATGCTCTAGCCAGCCTTGCCTCCGCCTCAACTCCCCTAGGAGATCCAGCATTGCGGCGGGTCATCCCCGTCGAGTTTATTGAATTCCCTAGCATTCAGCAAGAGGCGGCACTCGCTATCTCTACGCGGTCCTAAGCCGCTAAACGGGCAAACGACCTCGCTGGATCACCTGTCGTAGGCAACGAAGACATTGCGATGGCAGAAGCTACTGAAGTCACCACCGAGATCTCCACCGACGAGGTGACGGCCGCCGATGTCTCTACCGCCGACGCCTCCGACGTCTCCGCCGTCAGCGGCTCATGCCAGCGCGAAGCAGCTTCGCCAGAAGATCTCCCGGTCGATCCCCGGACCCAAGACACTCATATCCAATGGATGAAGACGTGGGGGACCCCGAGTATGGCTGCGACACGAAGTGGATGGACCAAATTCGTGAGTACATCGCCGATGGGAAACTACCAAGTAACAAGTGGGCAGCTCGCAAGTTACAAAAGCAAACAGCTCGGTATGTCCTACTGGACGCTAATGTCCTCCGACGAGGATTCTCAACCCCTCTACTCACATGCGTGGAAGGAAACGAGGCCAGACGAATCATGGAGGAAGTCTACAGCGGGTCTTGTGGCAATCATTCAGGCGGCAAAGCATTGGCAATTAAGATCAAGCGACATGGCCACTTCTGGCCTACGATAGTAGCTGACTTCGTGAAGTTTTCAGCCAAGTGCGAAAGGTGTCAGCGACATGCTCCGAAGATTCATCAGCCAACCGAGATGCTCTCTTCTATCACGTCCCCTATCCATTCATGAGATGGGCCACGGATATCGTTGGACCGTTGCACCCCTCTAAACAGAAGCGTTTCTTACTTGTTATGACGGACTACTTCTCCAAGTGGGTGGAAGCTGAAGCTTATGCCACTATCAAGGACGCCCAAGTTGAGAGTTTCGTCTGGAGAAACATCTTATGTCGTCATGGGGTACCTTACGAAATCGTTACACACAACGACACTCAGTTCGTCTCCAACCGATTCGAGACCTTTTGCGCGAAATGGAAAATTCGACTTAGCAAATCCACGCCCCGCTACCCTCAAGGCAATGGTCAGATAAAAGCAACAACCAAGACAATTCTCGATGGTCTTAAGAAACGATTGGGCGAAAAGAAGGGTCATTGGGCTGACGAGCTAGAAGGCGTTTTATGGTTCCACCGTACCACTCCACGCCGCGCAACGGGCGAGACTCCATTCGCCCTTGTCTACGGCACCGAATGTGTCATCTCATTGGAACTCCGCTCTCTCAGAGTGCGACGTCATCTCCTGCCGGGCAATGCAGAGCTCAACCACTCACTACTCCTTGACGAGTTGGACTTCATTAACGAGCGGCGTGATCAAGCACTGATCCGGATCACTAACTATCAAAACGCGGCCTCCAGATATTACAACTCCAAGGTCCGGGAAAGACGGTTCCGCGAGGGTGACTTAGTCTTACGTGAAGTCTTCCAGAATACAGCAGAGCGCAACGCAGGCAAGCTCGGAGCTAACTGGGAAGGGCCTTACAGAATCACCGCCGTTATCCGCCCAGGTGTCTACGAACTCACCACCATGGCGGGCACACCAATCCTCCATTCCTGGAACGCGAAGAACTTAAAAAAGTACTATCACTAGTCTTCTCTACAGGCTCACGTAATGAACTACGAGGCGACATGATCACTGCAAAGGGTACGTAGGCAGCTTGTCTTCGGACGAGCTCAGTTGCCCCCCTCCGAACAAAAGGGGGGGGCGAGTGGGGTACATATACTCCCATCATTGACAACTTCTTTGCTGGAACTATCAGGCACTTGACACAAGTCTCACTGACTTTGTCAGCTACATCTCCTCCGGGCTGTTCAAAGCTGACGCCAGCAAGTTCGTTTCATAACAGTTGCTGCTGGCCACAGCGACGATGTGAAAATTCGAACACAACGACATCCATCATCGGATCCATAGCGCGCTATATAAGTACTAATGTTCAGTATTGGGCGAACAAACCCAACTGCTCATTCGAAAACCCAACAGCATCGTTGGTACAAAGCAGCTGCCAATGGTTAGACGGTCTGCAAACCGAATAATCATTCTGAAAAGCCAACAACATGTTGGTAAAAGCTAAAGGTGTGTTCGCCCTCGGACAGACGTGTTCAAAGGGCAGCACCATTCCAAAAACCCAACAGCAACGTTGGTAGGAGCAAAAAGCAAGCGCATCAGCGACTTCGCTAACTCGTAATCACGCTACAACCAACTTACATTTTCATTCCAAGACTTAGTCGACGGCGGGTACTCTTACTCCTAAAAGTCCTTGTGATTTATCAAAAGACAAAGCGAGCTCGACCCATAAGCAAGACAAGGAACAAAAGCCACTTTCATTGTCATTCTGCACTCGCTACAATGCAAGGCAAAAGTAATCGTTGAATGGATACAAATCATTTGACGCCATTACCAGAAATCATGGCTAACAACATCCAAAAGTCATAAGAAAAAAAAAAGAAGGCTAAGTCCAAAACAAAAGAGGTCACTCATCGATCTCGTCAACATCCTCTTTCTCGGCGTCTCCATCCCCCGTAGCTATGTCGTCGGCGTTGTCAGCGTCGTCGGCGTCATCAGCGTCATCAGCGTCGTCGGTATCATTACCATCGTCGGCGCCGGAAGAAGAAGCAAGAGGAGTCTCCAGTACTCTCATCACTTCATCAACAAGATCCGCGAACACATCACGGGCATCTGAGACCGGGGCCTTTTGCCGTTGCAACTCCTTGATCTCATCCTTCAGAGCGGGCGGCGTTGGTCGCTGAAGAACCGCGATGAGTTCCAGGTTCACCTCGATCTCGGGTGAGGTCCAACATGTCATCCTTGGCCTTCCCGTCAATCTCTGCAAGTAACCTGAAGAGCTCTCTAGGTCGTTCGTCGGACCTACGAGTCATCTCACCTCTAACCCTAGCAATGGCCTCGTCAACACGAGTATCTTGGACGTCATAGGCGTGGTGCAGCTGGCCTTTCACAAATGCTATCTACTCCTCATGCTTAGCACGTCCCGACTCGATCTCCAACTGCTTAACCTCCAACTCCCTCTTTGCAGAGAGAGCATCATCCTCGAGAGCCTTGGTCCGGTCAACGAGCTCATCAAGTCTGGACTGCAGGGCGATGTTGGCCTCTGTGGTCTCCCTGAGCTCATTCTCTCTGTCGCGGACATCCCTCTCGTAATCTCCAACCAGTTGGTTCAGATCAAGAAGAAGCTATGAAAATAAAGAAAGGGACAAGGAGACTTAGTATTAAAGCAAAAGAGACTTAGTCACAGAAAAAGCATTAAGTAGGAAGAGAGTCGAACCTTGGAAGCAGCGGACCTCGCCAGCGCGTAGGCTTCCCCGCGAAGCAGCCCACCAGCCGAATGGAAGACAGCCCTCGGAGCCGGGGGTCTGCCCGGGGCTGCTGCACCATCGCTCATCAGTACTGCCTTCTCAGCGGGAGCTGCAGAAGAAGTATCCGCTCTCTGTCTCTTTGAGGGAGCTCCTTCAGGGGTATTTCCATCCTTGCCATTAGAAAGATGAGCTCTCCTCCGGGACTGCTCACGACGCTTCGCAATCTCATCAGGAGTCATGGAGGAAGTGTAAGGACGCAGGGCTGGCTCAGCAGGCTTCCTCGGCGTTAAATCGTTCGGAATCCTCCCCCGCGACGACGATGTCATCGGTGTCGTAGACATCAATGCGGCAGTGCTCGGCGCCTCGGTAGTCGTTGCCTGCACTATCTCTTCTCTCTGGCGAGACGACAACCTCTTCCCGCCACGACCGAGAATCTTTCCCGGGATGACCGGGGAAGAAAGCGCTTTCTCGATCCTCCGGCGGTTGAACGATCCTAACCAATGACCAGGCCCGGCGACGAGAACCCCGTGCATGGCAGCGATGAAGCGAGAGGACGACACGGGAAAGGCTGGCTTTACTGCAAAAGACAACCCAAGGGTTAACATGTGAGACAACATGTGTTAAAAACAAAAAAAAATAAGCTAAGTATTGGCTACCTCTTCTCTCCTATTTCGCCTTAACCAAGGCGACATAGCTAGCCTCGACAGTGTTTTCCGAAATCTCAGCAAAGAAGAAACGATCTTCGAAGTGCTCGTCCTTACTGGGAAACCCGTCGATAAGCCCCCGGCCCGCTATAGGAGTGATGCTATACTTAAGCTCCTCCTTCCGTCCACGAGTCCTAAAGTCCAACAAGCAGGATAAATGCTCGGTGCTAATCTCAACGCCATGCTCTCTGCTCAGCACGTAGACGCCGATGAGATGTCTGAGGCCTCTCAGGTTAACCTGAGCAAGGGAGATGTTGTTCGCCGCTAGAAAACGAAGAAGGCACCCAGGCACCAGAAACCGGAGCAAACACTGGTCGAAAAAATTCTCGAATAAAGTAAAGTACCCGTGAGGCGGGGCATCGGCTCTGTCAGCGGAACCAGGGGCAATCAACACAATCTCCTCTGGGATATCGCACCTCTCCCGGAGAAGTCGCAGCGATTTCGCATCTGAAAGAGAAGACCCAGGAGGGTCTTGTCGAGTCAAAGCCTTCCGCTTCTTCTTAGTCGTTGTCACCTGCTCAACCTCAACATGTGCAGCCTCATCATCTCTCTCCGCACTAGAGGCTCGCGAGCTGAGCGAAGAAACGGAAGGCAGCGACAGCGATGCATCAGCACCACCAGACGAAAGCATCGGATCGTCATCGTTCAGGAAAAACATGACATCGACTTCTTTGTTTCAGGTCCTCGGGTCATCGGTAACACGACCCGACGCTCGCGTGACTTCGGCGACACGGTCCGAAGAGTACGAGACCTATGAGACGCGACCCAGCGCTCGCGCAACCTCGGCGACACAGTCTGCCACTCGTGAGACGTCGGCGATGCGGAGAACTTCGGGGCGAGGATCGCCGACGCGATGACCTCGGCGATGCGGTGACTTCGGCGACGCGGCGCGAGGACTCTTCGGCGATGCAGCGCGAGGACTCTTCGGCGACGCGACGCGAGGATTCTTCGGAGATGCGATGTGTGGACTTTGGCGACACGAGTTTTCTTCGGCGACGGACGTCTCTTCGGCGATGCGCGGCTCATCGGTGGCGGAGTGACTTCGGCGTGACACATCGGTGCCACGAGGAACTTCGGTGGCGAGAGGGTCTCTGACGAGGGCGACACGAGGACGGCTTTCTTTGGAACCGATGATATCACCCCCGCGGTCATCGTCACGAAGTCTCATCTCCTCCATAACCTCAAATCTACCTACACCATATCCAAGTTAAAAATCAAAGATCAAAGGTTTACAACAATTGACCAAAGTCAAGCTTTGTTCATCTTCTTGTTCTTCATCCATGGAGCTAAAAATCTGAAAAGAAAGCCTAAGGACCTATACCAACACAAAGCTTATTCTATCAACAATCAAGGCTTGTTGATAAAAGAAGAAGATCAAGGATTCAAGGATTCAAGGATACCTCCTAACAATCAACAACAATAGAGCTTGTTCTTCATGGGAACTCTAGATCTACAAGCTTGGGATGTTGAACAAGAGATTATTATGAATCTAGAGGAGAGGAACAAGGGAAACTCACCCAAGAACGAAAGGAGAAGGACGGCGGCAAAATCTTAGCACGACAGCGGCGATGTCTCAACGCGACGGCGGCGGGTCACAGTTCACAGACGGCGGCAGAAGAGAAAAAAGAGGAGAAGAGAAGGGAAGAAGAAAAGAAGAAGACAAAAAAAAATAAATAAATAAATAATTTCCTTCCTATTCTACTTGCGGGTCTCGGACTCCCCAACTACATCAATACTCCCGGAAATCATTTCCCGGGTTCTGAAGGCGTCATTAACATCTGTTATCAGAACACGAAGTCTTAAAATCTTCGTAACTGTATATAGTCTTAAAATCTCTAACGCAAACCGAATATATAATTTTTGCCCTATATTACAGTGATGATGACCTTAACAGAGTCGACACACATTAACAACCCGAGCTAGGGGCGTCGCGCTAAGAATAGTGCATTGATTTTGGACAGCAACGCCGATACCCAGAAAACTTTAACTCGGTACTATTATCACTAACACTATCGAGCTGGGGGGGGGCTAACTGTTGGGGTCGGATTTCACCCGCTCGGCGAAGGGGTCCAAAATCATGCGCACCGCGCGCACAGGCAAGCTGCCGCATTAACGTACGAGATGTATGTAGTATCCTAGTCATTTCCCAACAAGGAGATAAGAAGCAACACTCACTCCCCAAGTCTTCCGATGAAGGAACGAAGATTATCTGAGTCTTCTCCACACGCATCGGTATCAGGGAAGACACAATGGAGGCAGTGTCTCAGCGCCGGAGACTGCACAATGCCATCAACGTCGTCTCTGGTGGCGATGTCTTCTCTGTCAGCGATGTTTTCTCTGTCAAGCGATGTCTTCTCTGGTGGAGCGATGTGGTCTTCGTTGCCTGTGGCGTCCTTGTCGTCAACGATGTCTGCGATGTCTCCTGCCAGACCAGAGACACGAACCCGATGTCTCAGTCAAGCGGCCACGATGACACTGGTGACAGTAACAACGAGGACCAAAGGCCTTCGTGCACAAGAAGCCCAGCCCGGTAACGAAGCCCGCTTCGTTGTGACAGACGTAGTAAAAAGAGAATTCGCGAAGACTTAGGAAAAGAGGAGTTATCTTTTGGGAAACGACTTAGCCGACCTAGGAGGTTATATATATGAATGTAAAAACCCTTGTAAAGGTATCCGCAACTTTGTTCACAAAAATCATACACAGCAATAACATACGCCCCTCTTTTCTTATCGTTTTCGTAGCTTAACCTAGAAATCTCTAATTCCTCTCGAAACCCTTACAAATCTAATTGTGCTAGTATTGGCTCCCACATCATTCAAAAAAAAAAAATATATATATATATATATATGTAATCTTGCTCATTTTTAAATATCTTTTTTTTTTTGTCACAAAACACTTTACTCCTTGATTACCCAAACACATTCGTATCCGGAAACCAATGTGGAGTAGACGTGCTAACGTAAGAGAAAACTATGTTTCGTTGTCGAGCGGTCCGGGCCAACAAGTCAGCCTTCTCATTTCGTTCCCTGGGGCAATACTGTAAAGTAAAGTCAGGGAACCACGCTCGGAGTGCTTTGTATTCCTCCACCTCGATTCTGAAACGTGGCCATTTGTCCGGTTCCTCTACCAGTGCAGCCAACTCCTGTGAATCCGTGGCGAACATAGTACAATATCGTTTTTTTGGCGCAAAGTCTGGAGGGCCCACAGCAGGCTATGCAGCTCCGTGTGGAGGGGGAGATTCTCATGTTTAGTCCTTGTAGTCCTAGAAGGTCAATTTCGCCATCTTGCAATTGTAGTGCCCAACCAGGCCCACACGTGTGGTCACCCTCCTTCCATGATCCATCAATAAAGCATGTGAAGGTGGCATGTGGCAGCACTGTAACATCCGGTATCCTAGATCCACTTACCTCTTCTGCCGCCTTCTCCTTTGCTAAGAACCATGCTGCAGCCTCCTTTCTGGCAAGGTCTAGGATATCTGTAGGTGACCGGTCAATGTTCTTAAACACTTTATTGTTACGTGCTTTCCATAGGTACCATATTATCCAAGGTAGCATCTCACATACTCTTCAAATTCTACGCGGTGAGGTACCCTAGAGAGAAGGAAATCAAAGTTGCACCAAAGGTTCTCTGACGGGAAGGTTGAAATGTTGTGTGGGATTTGTGACAGTGCCCAGCATTGCCTAGCCGGGGGGCACGTAAAAAGGACGTGCTTAATAGTTTCCTCCACATCTCCACATTTCGGACAAAAACGGTCGTGTTGTACGTGATGGTATGCTAAGCGTTCATTGACCGCTACCGCTCCCGAGATAGCTTGCCAAAGAAAGTGCCTGATTTTACTAGTAGTTGCCGCTTTCCACACCATCGCTCTCAAAGGATTCAAGGACGGGATTTGCGATCCGAACCGGACGTCCTCCGCTAAATTTTCTTGGGCCACTTTATACCCTGAGCGTACCGTGTACATACCAGAGTTTGTGAAGTGCCAACAATATCCGTCTGGTGTACCCACTTGGGATGGAATCATGGACAAGATTATCGGAATATTGGACGAATCGATATGTTGGTGTAGTGCCCGAACATTCTAGGTGTGGGCATCTTCATCTATCATGTCTATAACCCTCAGGTTCAGATTCGGTGTGGTGGTCGGGTCCTCCAGTTGTACTGTCTTTGGTGGGGGGGGGGAATCACATCGGGAATCCACTTATCGGTCCAAACCCACGTACTAGCCCCGTTACCGATGGTGCGTCGCATACCGTTGTTGATTAATGGTTTTGCACTCCATAGACTTCTTCATCCATAGGATGGACGAGATGCCTTCTTTGCATGGAAGGGGTGAGAATATCGAAAATACTTCCCTTTGAGGACCCGCGCTACTAGGGAGTTAGAGTATTGGTGGAGTCGCCAGAGTTGTTTGGCCAATAAGGCCTGATTAAACTATTCGGAAGACTTGAAACGAATACCTCCACTATCTTTAGGGAGACACAATTTCTGCCAAGAAAGCCAGTGCATCCCTTTTGAGTTTTGAGTACTCCTCCACCAAAAATCAGCTATCGCGCTTGCCAACTTTCGGTGTAAGCTTTTGGATAGTAAGAAGCTGGACATCACATAAGTCGGAAGAGCCTGCGCAACAGACTTAATCATAACCTCCTTTCCTCCTCTAGATAGGAATTTGGCGGACCATCCATTAGTGCGCTGATGAAGTCGTTCTTGAATATAAGCAAAAATCTGTACTTTAGACCCTTGTAATTTTTCTGGGATACCAAGGTATTTACCGGCTCCACCTTCCGTGGGGATATTAAGTCTTCGCTTTAATTCCGTACGGAGATCCTCGGGGACATTCTTTCCAAACGTTATGGCTGACTTGTCGAAGTTGATACATTGCCCTGACGCATTTCCGTATATTTTGAGGACTTCCAGAATACTTTCACATTGTTGCGTCGTAGCTTTGCAAAAGAATAAGCTGTCATCTGCAAATAGGAGGTGTGATAATGCAGGGGACGCCGGGGCCACTCGAACCCCAGAGATACCCCCGTGTTTTCAGCCCGTCGTAGATTAGCAATCAGCACTTCCGTGCAGAGTATGAAAAGATATGGCGAGAGCGGATCCCCTTGTCTTAGCCCCCGAGACGGAGTAATTTCTTCCTTTGGGTCACCATTTAACAGGACATGATAAGTCACCGAGTTCACACAAGCCATGATTCAGGAGATCCATTTAACATCAAAACTCATCTTCTACATAAGAGCTGTCAGAAAACGCCATTACACCCAGTCATACGCCTTGCTCATATCTGTTTTAATCGCCATACACTCTCTTTTACCAATATTATTGGTTTTTATGGCATGAAAAACATCCTGGACCATAAGAATATTGTCCGTAATTTGTCTCCCTGCAACGAAAGCAGACTGGGTCTCTGAGATTAATTTCGGTAGGAATTTCTTGATCCTCTGGCAGAGCACCTTCGAGATTATCTTATAACTCACATTACAAAGACTAATCGGGCGGAATTCCTTCATCATCCGCGGTCTCTCAGATTTAGGGATTAGGCATATATTGACCTCATTACTTCTGGGATCGAGGGTGCCAGTATCAAAAAATGCTTGTACCATAGCAACCACCTGTGGTCCTATAATATGCCAAAACTTCTGGTAGAACAAAGGTGTCATCCCATCCGGCCCCGGGGCCTTTTTGGGGTTTATCGAAAATACCGCCGCCTTAACCTCCGCGACTGATACCGCACGGGTCAGATATGTATTCATCTCTGCCGTGACCGAGCATCCTAGATGGGCCAGGGATGACTCCAGGTCAGATATAGGAGAGGAGGAGAAAATAGTGTGAAAATAGTCAAGCGCCGTGGCCTCAATCTCCTCTTCTTTTTCGGTCCATTCTCCATTAACTTGCAGGATACCCGTAATCTTATTCCGGGTTCTCCGTTGTATGGTGGACGCCTGGAAGTATTTGGTATTCTGATCTCCCACTTGGTAACATAATTCACGACTCTTCTGTTGCCAGAAAATTTCCTCCTCATCAACGCCGTTCGCAATTGGTCATGAAGTACCCAATCTCCTCGATGGAGGACGAGTCCATGCTCTGTGCTTCTTTCAGTTTCATTTTCCAGTCCTCAATGTTCTGTTTTCTCAAAAGAACATAAATAAAAAAATAATGGAAGAACACAAGCAACAAAAAACATGACACATGAAAAAAATTTATTTGGTAAAATAAGGTAGGAAATGAAGTTAAAAGAGGAGCATAAAACATGTGAGACACCAAATTATATTAGTATTTAACATAATCAATCCTGAAACATTTTTCACAAACAGAAAACTGTAAAGACATCGATAATAGAAGGTAAAAATTCTCATGAATACTCTGAATTTGGGATAATAGACATATAATCAGGATTTAAGGTACAAAACCAGGATGACCAATTTCATAAAATAAGCCAACTTATAAGTGAGAAATTATTAATTTAATATATATGTACGTATGCCTTACATTTTTGGCATCCCGTATTTTGCAGGCAATCTGCACGGTGTAGGGATTATAACCCCAGAATGATCCATTTCAATGTATCAACAAAACCATTTAAAAAAACATGAAATTCTCACTAGCTATAATATGCCTACAATAACTGAATAGGCACCAAGCCATGATCCAATCTTAGTCCTTATTTTGAGATAAGTTATCAGGCTTCAGAAATTTCGGGTAGCGATCAGTGGTTCCAGTTTTGTGATCATAGTACTCCACTGCAGCTGCTCCAGCCAGAGCCGCCAATGTCAGCGCCTGAGCATGCAACCTGAGGAAATATATAATCCGATCCAAAAATGTGTGTGAGGTCTATAGGCGAAGATGAACTGAAGATCATCACCATCAAAAAGAAATCCAAGAAGAATTAAGAAACTGTAGTGTTGACAATGTTAAGCACAAAACACGCATATGGGCAAGTGTGTATATGATCATACATATTGGAGAAGTTTAGATGTTGCAAACAAATGATTTGTCTAGCAATACAGAACTGATGGGAAACAGAGCAGCTTCTGGTAAAGACTGAGAGAAATAAATGATTCTAATACGTGCATTCTACATTTAACCGGGCGAGTAAATGAAGAAACAACGCGAACAATCTGGTTTTAATTCATTTGAAGAATCTCAGGTCCATAGACAGAGATATAGAGTAACCATGATTGAAGCTCATGCAAAATGTTTCTATAAGACATCCCAAGTTTATGAGAATACAGAACAAAACTATTTTGATGCAGGTTTCCTGACCATTAAGAGGAGTTAAGAATCAGATTCTTCAATGGAAATAACTTTAGCCATTAACATCTTCTACAATCAAACAAAAACTTAACCCAGAATTGAAAGAAACATTACGATTAGAACATTTACCTAGCGTGGATGATTCTGACACTGGTTTTCATGCCAGGTTTTGACCAGTTGTAAGCGATTGAGCCAGAGATACCACTAAGCCATAAACAACCTAATCAAGAGTCGATTTCAGATAACAAATATATATTAGAACAAACACAAAAGAAGAACACAAAACTCATATATCATAAGCATATTGCAGCCCCAAATCCACAAAAATGTGAAGTAAGAGGAAACTCGATTTTGGAAGATTAAACCTAGAGTCATCAAAATTGAGATAACCCAGATCCAAATATTCGGATCTGAAGAATTATTGAGATGAATACGACATGACACAGATCCGTGATAACGTTGAACAACCATGAATCCTCAGAAATAAACCGATTCGTGTATTCTTATTACGCCAAAACAAGCGACGAGAAACTTTGTTTTCATATGATGAATCAGACGGAATAAAGAAGAGAGTGATTACCGACGGTACGAAGCTTGTGTTCGATGATCCATTCTCTGATTTCTGCAAATTTCGTCTTTGATTCCGCCATTACTGAAAGAGAAAAATCGTCGAAGAGGAGGGGAAAAATAAGAATTGGAGAGGAAACAAGCGCGTCGGGACGCGCTTTTAAAGCGGCCAAGGCGGAAAAATCTGGGGAAGAGAAAGCCAATTTCCTAACTTGCGCTACATTGAAACCCAACCGGTTCAACCAGCCATCTGATGATAATGTTGAATCGATGTACGGTTCGATGTTTTGAATCATTTTTGTGATTATGTACATTCTCACATTATTTTTTATTTTACATATTACTTATGAGGAGATTTCAAAAATATTATTTTTGGTATGTCAGTTTTAAAAAATGCAATTATATACTGTCCATTTAAAAAAAAAATAATTAGAGATTTTTTATATTTTAAAGTCTTAAATCTTAAATTTTAAAAAATATTTTGATCCCTATCAAACTCTAAACATTAAAACCGAACTCTAACATAAAATATTTAATCCAAAAATAAATAATATTTTAAATAAATAATATAATTTTATTAGTATTTTTTTTAGGGACAATTACAAAAATGCACTTTTTGTGTGCACATTTGCAATATTGCCACTTAAGAGTGTTCATTTGCAAAAATGTCACTAATTATAGATTTATAAAGCTTATATCTTAAAATTCTAAACTCTAAAAAATGTTTTGACCCCTAAACCCCCCACCCCCCTAAACCCTCAAAACTAAACCCTAATAGAACATAATTAACCATAACATAAATAATATAAAGAAAAAATAATTTTCAAAAAATGGTATTTTTGCAAAGATTTCAAAAGTGTGGGATTTTTGTAAAATGAAATTTGAAAAATGACATTTTTTGAAATTTCTATTTTTTTTTTAAATGGTATTTTGTAAAATTTCTCATTACATATTCTATCTTCATTTTGCCTATATTTTCAATTTGCAATCCTATAATAAATCAATATTATCCCTTAATCTAGTTCAAGAACCGAAAAATAAAATATTAGGATTTCATGTATTAATTTTGGATACGATAAGATATGAGTACTTTTTTATAGAAAACTTAAGATATTCAGATTTTATTGATAATCGTTTTCATATTGATATTAAGGTATATGTGTAATACGAATATTTATTGTTTTGTTTCGTAAGTTTTTTAATTTTTTTTTCAAAATACCAACTTCTTAATATGAGTTTGATTTTTTCTTTGCAAGTTTATAATGTAAGATATTTAGTTTGTAAATGTGTTATCAGAGATATAATTTATCATGTAATAAACTATCAGAGATATAATTTATCATGTAATAAACTATCTTTTTCTTTCTTATCTCTTGAAGTTCGCTTTAAAAGCAATTGCTGCCTCTCCTCTTTCGTCTACTTCTCCGATATCTGGCTATTGTCGGCATTGTGAGAGGCTTACGCTTCTATCTTTTTGTTGCCTACGACGCTTAAACCGTGGTAAGAATTCTCTTTCCGATAATTTTGTTCTTGCCATGTCCTTCAGCCCGGCGGTGGTTTTTGGTGGCTACATGTGCTCTCTCGGTGGTTTCGTGGCGAAGGTTGAGGTCTTGTGCCAGATATTCAAGGTTAAGGATGAGATATGGGTTGCTTCCTCTCCGAGGTGCTCTACGGTGGCCTCTGGTGTTGATGCTCTTCTGGTGGCTCGGTCCCTTAGTACGACGCGGTGGCGGATCTGAAGTCTAGGGTATGGTGTGGTGGTGAGTGGTTTCGTGAAGCACCGGATGTCTCCCCTAGGCGTAAGATATGTTAGTGGACAAAGGATCTCACGACTACGGAGCTCTCCCGATGAAATATGATTCCATGGTTCCTTTTCTCCCACATATGCTTCTCTTGTGCTCGACACCTATGTAAAGCTTCGACTCTCGTCTCAAAGTTCAAAGCCTTCCTTTCTATGTCTCCTAGTTTGTCGTTCAAGGTTGTGGAGGTAGACTTTGGCTCTGCGAGTGTGGATCTTCCCGATCTCCAACTCTGGATCTGGTTTCTTCAAGGTCGCATGGAGATGTACTGTTCACCTCGATACTACTAGATGGGTCCGATACTTAGTGTAGGTTAGTGTTGCTACTTATTATCCGACTGGATGGCTCGTTTAAAGTTTTGTGGGTAAGACTCATCGAATATGGAAGCCTTTCCAGAAACTGCTTGAAGAACATAAAACAATAAAGTTGCTAGATGTTTGTGTAGGTTTCTGAATAAACGAAAGCTTAATGGTTGTTTTGCTGGAATATGGATACCAATCTAGAAACTGCTTGAAGAAATATAGGTAGAATTCATTAATACTAGGGTTAAACCAGTTTATTTCCGAGAAAGAGAACGGTTATAGTGGTAGGGCCCACGGTAAAAGGTTGGCTAGGTACAGATGACGTAATGAATACGAGTCGGTCATTTAGCGCTGCCTCGATCTTTCACCTTCCCGCAATCACAGTCGTTGGATCGAGGTTGAACGACCCAGATATCATGTGAATTCGTGCCTCCGCGGCGCATGGTAATGATGAGTAACCGTCTATCAAGTATTATTACTTAAATACTTAATGGGCTGGGGGCAACTGTTGGGGCTGGATTCGTCACCGAATCTGGTCCGCTGAAAGCTCCAGTCAAATCGTTTCACTTTGACCAGATTAAATGGACATGTGGCCCAGCCTAAAAAAAGAAGACAGAATTTGGTCAAAGGCCCAAGTCAGCTCTGCGAGCGTTGGGTCAACAGATGCAGAGCTGACGAGGTAGAAACGAGTCAACAGGGCGGTTAACACAGTCGTAGGAGTGAAATTTGCGGAGAATATGCCAAGAACGTGCCTGAGATACGCGGAACCGCCCTGGATGCATGGAGTTTGATCGAGGAGCTGAATTGAGCTATAAATAGAGGGAATCCGAGCAGATTTTGCCAACTTTTGACTTACGCGAGAGTTAAACACTACATTTTCATCTTGTAACACATCTCACTCGAGATCTCATTGTGTATTCGATTCATATCAATATAAATCCAGCTCCGCTCTACTCTTCTTTTAATTGTTGAATTTATAGATATTTTTTACGACCAAAATTTCTTCTCCGAATTCACATACAAATACTCAGTGCATAATTTAGCTTCCACAGTACTCATACACACAATGAGTCGTTCTCATCCTTCTGAAGTACGGGCAAGAATATCGACTTCTACAACTAAATATGTCCTATGCTACTCCATGCCTTCAGACTCTTGACTGCAATCTACAGACAACAACAAACAAAAACTCATTACAATTGAACATAAAAAAAATCTGGATATTGTCTATTAACATAAACCAAGTTATATGAACTAAAGCGATACAATGCGACCGCAACAAGAACATATTATATATATAGAAGAAGTTTAAAGATCATTACTTGAGAACCATCCCACATTTGACCCCAATACACACTCCCTAATCGACCTTCGCCGACTTTGTTACCGTAATTAAAATTGTATGTTGCTCCATGGTATTGCATCGTAGTTAAAAACCATCCATGATGGCTCACTCTTCAGTGAAGAGTCTTCACCATGGCGAGAATCTGAGTAAATTTGTGACATGAAACAAATAATCATAAGTTTCAATTTTCAACCTTCTTTGGTCATCAAATATGAAAAATTAAACTAAACTAACAGTAGATTCGAAAATTCCAACAGAAGAACAGACTTTAACACTAAAGAACATATTTAAATATGAAAAGGCTCATGAATTTCAAGCATCATAAACTCAAAAATATGATATAAATCTGAAAACCCAAATTAAAAAGAATCTATAATTGGTAAAACGAAGAACACAACAATGGAGAAATCAGATAAAGACATAAACCAAAAAAGCCACCAACATATCACCATAAAACCTTACTTACCGATCAAATCCCTTTCCACAACACAAGCAACTAAAAATTGATGAGCGAGAAGTGATGGCGGCGAAGTTATGACGAAGGAAGAACTATCTAATGTGATGAATGGATTCCATATGAATATGCGGTGAATAGAGGAGAAGTGGAAAGGTCGAAAACTAATCGATAGAGTTATGTTTTTGGGGATTTAATTAATTGTTTTAATTGGTTTTTTCATTTTTAAAACATATTTAAATTATAGAGAATGCCACGTGTTTTCTCCTAAAGAGTGCTGGCTATCTTTTATGTTATAGATATGAAAGACCATCAATTTGAATTTTTTATTCCATTTATTTTCTAAATACTTATTTTCTAGGTTTTAAAAAATATTTAATGCTTATTTATAAGTGAAACATTTTTCCACACTAAAAACTTGTTAATAAATATGAACCAATAAAAATTTAATAAATTAATTATTTTCAGTTAAAGACTCGCTCAATACTAGAAACCTCACCGAAAACCTACATATACTCGTCAACGATTGCAACCTTCAACCATTTCAATCATTAACAATGTAATCAAGATGTTATGGAGCAGATGGAAACAAAAACCTACATGAAGTTTTGTGAGTAAGACTCATTAGATATGAAAACCTCTTCGGAAACTGCTTGAAGAACGAAAAACGACAAAGTTACTAGATGTTTGGGCAGAGTTTTGAATAAACGAAAGTTTGACAGTTGATTTGTTAGAATATGGAAACCTCTCGGAAAACTACTTGAAGAACTTATTGGTAGGGTTTCCAAATAAATGAAAAGCCATCGATTTTAATTTTTTATTCTCGCTATTTCGAAAAGATTTTTGTTTTTGATTTTTCAAGAAATAGTCAATGCTTATTTATGCGTGCAACACTTTTTCACACTAAACATTTCGCTAGAAAATTTATTACACTGATTCTTCTCAATTAATATTTTTTAAAAGTCAACCATTTATTAGCAAGATAATGGGTAAAACTCGCCGAATATTGGATACGTAGCCGTTCGCCGACAATTGCAACATTCGGTGATTTCAAAAAATAAAGATGTAATCGAGATGTTATGGAGCAAAATGAAACAAAAACCTACTTAAAGTGTCGTAGTTAAGACTCGTCGGATTTGGAAACCACTCCGTAAACCGCTTGAAAAACATAGAACATTAGAGTCGCTAGATGTTTAATTTGGGTAAGGATACTGAATAAAAAAAAAGTTTGACCGTTTGGCAGTATATAGAAACTTCTCTAGAAAATGCTTAAAGAATTGCTAGATAGGGTTTCTGAATAAATGAAAGACCATCGATTCAAATGTTTCCATCCATATTTAAAATATTTATTTTCGAGCCTTTTCAAAAATTATTTAATGAGTATTTAGGTGTGCATCATTTTTCCATGCTAAACACTTCACCATACATATGAACCTGGAAATTTAATAAATTAATTACTCAGATAATATTTTTTATGTTAACCAATTAATAGCAAGATCAATGGTTAAGACTCACCGAATAATGGAAAAAACCTACATATATTCACCAAGGATTGCAATGCTCAACGATTTAAAATAGTAATGATGATGATGCAATCAAGATGTCATAAAGCAGAAGAAAACAAAAACCCTACTCTCAGGCTCTACGGATATGGAAACCTCTTCGAAAATCGCTTCAAGACTTATTAGGTAAGACCATCTCTATTGGTAAAAATTCATTAGGGGTTCTTAACAATTTTTAATTACTAAATTTAATATTAAAATAAATTAAAAACCTCATTTTAATTATACAACTTTTTCCTCTCCATTGGTTGAATCTCTTAGGGGTTCTTAAGAATTTTAAATTAATATTTTAAATTTATTGAATTTTAAGTGTAATTTATTTTGTTAAAATTTATAAACATACTACATTTTATATTTTTATAATTTTATAAATTTTATAACTTGATCAGTGATCATTAAACTCAAAAAAGCTGGTGTTTGCATTTGGTACAAAGCATTATTATTGCAAGACATGAAAATTCAAACATTATATTGGTATGTACATGAACAAGTGATTGTGACTCCAACCTACAAAGAAAGTTGCAAATGTTCACCATGAAAGCTAGAAGAAGGGGAATAACAGATACTCTGCATAGAAGAGATTCCATATAAACCGGTAATATCCTGCTATAGCTTCCTGCAATAATCAAAAGTTCCTTTACTCAATTAGTTACACATTCTATTAATCTAGTTTCAATATGTAATTAAAATTGATTCTACATTGCATAAAATTTAACATGAAATAGAATTGCTATACACATTCATCAAAAAGTATCAAAACAACACAAATGCATAGAGAATAGTATAAATTTGTGGGTTGGGACCAAAACACATAAAGAATGTGGCTTAGCTTCAATATTTCCAATCTTTACGAAAAACAATGCAAGAGAATAACAATGCCAGTCGCAGACACCAGATCAAGATGTGATTTCTACATAGAAATTGATCCAAGAATCAAGCGAATTCAAGCTAAGAACAACCAAATGATTCACAAAACAAGTTAAGCAAAAGATCCATACAACAAAATGTAACCTTTTTTACTTAACAAAATATCAAATGATTCATAAACAAAATTCATTCCTACTAACTAAGCAAAATATGAAAATTTCTAAAAGATTATGATTCAAGAGGCATATCTAATTCCCAAATAAACGAAGAGAAACGACAATCTTTAATTCTCAAAAAAAAAAGACTACAAATTTAGCATTTTAATTGACAAAAACTACCATCTTTTACACAAGTAATTCAGTTTTCAAAACAGTCAGAGATTTACCTCCACAGACGTAAGTGACGGGTTTGGGCAATGGATCATTGATAATCGAAAACCGAATCTAATTTTAACCAACAAAAAAACTGAATTCAGTAAATAGTAAACTGAGTCCAGAGGGTTGGATCGGAGGAGAAGTCTGTCTCCGTCAGAGATTTACCTCCATAGACGTAAGTGACGGGTTCGGGCAATGGATCATTGATAATCAAAAACCAAATCTAATTTTAACCAACAAAAAAACTGAATTCAGTAAATAGTAAACTGAGTCCAGATGGTTGGATCGGAGGAGAAGTCTGTCTCCGTCGGAGAGGTCGCGTTTTTTGCCTCGGTGAAATCGGAGAGAGAGAGACACGAGATAGAGAAAGAGAAAAACAAATAAAAAGTTTTTTTTTGTTTAAAAAAAATAAAAGTAGCTCAATCAATGATAAACTGACATGTTTACGTTTCTTATGGGTTCTTAGGTGAGTCTAATAAGAACCGGTTGTAAATAAATCTTTTATTTAAGATTTAATTTTTGCTTTTTAATACTTAAGAAACTCATTAAGAACTCCGTTAAATACTCTGATAGAGGTTTCCAAATAAATGAAAGATCATCGATTTGAATTTTTTATTCATTTTTTTTAAAATATTTATTTTTTAGGTTTTTCAAGAAATATTTAATGCTTCTTTATCCGTGCATGATTTTTCCACGCTAAACACTGTTCCATATATATATAGTATATATTAGCTGATGATTGCAACGTTCAACGATTTTAAACTGTAATGATGTAATCATGATGTTGTGGAGGAGAAGAAAACAAAACCTACTTGAAATTTTGTGGATATGACTCGCCAGATATGGAAACATCTTCTAAAACCGCTTGAAGAACGGAAAGCGGTAATATTACCTTTGGTACCTTTGATAATGTTTAATACTGAAGAAAACGATTAAGTTACCTTTAGTAACTTTCACACATGTGAAGAACTTCTTAGAATGAGTGGCATTATATCTACAAACGGTATAAATGAATTTTTGTAGTTATTTTCATATTATGATGCAGTTTAGAATTGGTTTCAAGAAATATTTCTGAGGTATCAAAATAGATTTAATGTTTCATTATGCGCATCATTTTTTCATGCTAAATGCTTCTCCATAAATATAAACCAATGGAAATTTAATAGATTAATTATTTCCCATTAATATTTTTTGAAGTAAACCATTTACTAGCAAGATGATGGGTAAGACTCGAATACTGTTATGTAAACCTCACTAATCGAAAACCTACATATATTTGCCGACAATTGCAACGTTGAGCGATTTTAAATAGTAAAAATGTAATCGGGATGTTATGGAGCAAAAGGACAATAAAACCTACTTGAAATTTTATAGGTAAGGCTCATTAGATATGGAAACCTCTCCGGAAACTGCCTAAAGAACATACTAAAACATTAGAGTTACTAGATATTTGGGTAAGGTTTATGATAAAAAAAAATTTTAAATTAGTTGTCATTCTGCAATTTTAATGCACATTTATGACTAATTTTTCTATTTTTATCCCTTTAAACTTATTAATTACTCATATAAAATACTCCCTCCGTTTCATAATACTTGTCATTCTAGCTTTATTTTTTTGTTTCAAATTAATTGTCTAACTACAATTTCAATGCATATTTATGATCAATTTTCAGTTTTGTCCTTAACTTTTAGCTCATTAATTATTTTTATCAAACAAAATAGTGTATTAATTAGGGGTAAAACTGAAAATTTAATGGTTTTCTTAAGTTATGTGAAATCTTCTAGAACGACAAGTAATTTGAAACGGAGGGAGTAAAACATTGTATTAATTAGGGGTAAAATAGATTTTTAATATGTTTTCTTAATATGTGTAAACAATCTAGAATGACAACTATTTTGAAAGAGAAGTAATACTAAACTACTAAATAAATTAAAATATTCTACGCTACATTAATACAACTGTAAACAAAAACTCGTGTAAGGTGAATCATATTCTAGTTCTTAAAAATTAAGCGGAAAAAGGATCCATATAAAAATTAGGTATTTTTTGTCCGTATGAAGAAAACAATAGTCTAAATGACCACTTCTCTCTTTCTCCCGAAGCAGATTGAAACCAACTTGGTTTAACCAGAGCTGTAATATGTCGTTGGAACTTGGAAGGTGAGTGAGTGGTCACAGAAAGCCAACGACGATCTTTTCTCTTAAAACAAAACATCAATTGTTTTTATTATTTTCTCAAATTTTAAACAACAAAAGTTTCCAACAAAACAAAAACCAACATAAAAATACTGAAACAGTTTCAAGTTTTCTCAAATCATAAATAAAATATCCCAAAAGTTGACTTTCTTATTTCAAAGTCTTTATTCAAATAGAAATTGGCAGGGACTAGCCAAAGATGCTTAGAACGGTGTCCATTCATGTCAACGGCGTACGCCGCCTCCCCCGCGTCTGCCTCCACCGCGTCCGCCTCCACCGCGTCTACCTCCACTGCGTCCGTTTCCACCTTGTCCGCTTCCACCTTGTCCGCCTCCACCGCGTCTGCCTCCACTGCGTCCGCTTCTGCCACTGCCACCGCCACCAGTGTTGTTTATGGCGTTGTAACTTCCGCCTCTGATGTCTCTTCCACCATCACCGTTGTCGCTTGTGCTGCCGCCAATAAACATCATGGGATGAGGTATGGTAAAGTCTTCTTCTATTACGGACATAGAAGCACGTAGTAACTCTCTTTCCACTGGATTTAGTGACGGCGTCATCTCTTCATCAAACGGGTCGATGCTATTGTGACGAATATGGTTCCAACTAGTCGACCAAGACTCTAAGTCTCCTCTAGCAACTGGTCCCTGCCCAGACCATATCACCGAGCCAGTGGAGACTGGTAGAATATGGTTCAAACTAGTTTCAGTTGCCCAAGATTGTATGTCTCCTCTAGCAACTGGTCCCTGCTCAGACCATATCACAGGACCAGTGGAGACTGGTGGAATGTTACCTTCAAAAAGTGACTGATACCAATCTTGTGGGGCGGGGACTAGAAAAGGTGAAACCATTTCAGCATCGTCTATTGAAGTGTCGCCTTGATGAGATGGAGCCATTGGAATGTCATCAAGAGAAGGCGAAAATGTTGGAGCATTAGGGTTGAGGTTGCTGGATCTTCCATTGGTACTGCCACACACAAAATATAATAATCAATCTCTTATGTTGTTGTTAAGATTAGGTAAAATCATCATGAAGAAAAACTAACAAATGTTTTGAAGATAATTCTTTTTAAAAAACATAAATTCAGTAGGTATGTTCAAAACGTAAATGGACTGAAGTTTTAAAACGATTTAACAGATGATAAGAAACTTTTCCAGGTTATGAAAACAAAATGAAAGAGAGAAACACATGACTATGATTGAAAATAGTAAAAAGAAGGTACCTGGGATCTAAATTGGCATGAGCAATGTAGTACCTTGATGTGATCATCTCTTGGTCTGAGCCATTTCAGAAGTATCTTGGATTAGATGGTAGAAGGCTAACCGGAATAAGCAGAGGTAAAGTACCATCAGATTCAGATTCAGAATCAGAGACTTCTCCTGAGTTGGTAGTCGAGTGGCTATTCGAATCAGAATTCTCGTGGAGTCCAAAAGCATCAGCAACAGCAGCTGCTTCACTTAAGGTGAGAAGATGGTCTATGTAAGGACATAGTTGACCTCCTTCAGGTCCTGGTACATGTAAATGGATGTGCTCACTCGATGTAGGCCTTCGAAATTTGAGAGAGGCAATGGTTAACGAACTCATCACAAACGACAAATTAATTGTGTATTTACCAGAGTTGTAGAACATCTATATTAACGTAATCACGTATAATGTAAATCTTACCAGAAAGGACCAAGTTGACCTAAGCCTTCGAACGGGCACAACTCCCGACCAAAACCCTGTTATAAAAACACATATCATATCATACAATGTTTAAAAAGGACACTACAAGCTAGGTATTCTTTTCATAAATAAAATCACGATGTTTTGAGAAACGAAAATTAACAATATGTCAAGCATTTTTGACGAGATCAATTACAAGATAAACAAGGGGATTTTTTTCAAAAAGCATTAATTGAATAACATCAATTTAAAATCCTAAAACATATATATCAGAGTTAGGGAGAAGGTGTAGTAGATCTGTTACCATTTGAGAAATTTCTTCTACAACAATCGGATCCTCGACTCCAAGTCCAACAAATGGGTTTGGAGGGGCGGTTCCATAAAGCCATTCACCATGTTCAATATTTCTACAACATGGGCATTCCATCAACCCCTTTGCATTATAAGCTGAACCAATACAATCTGCACACGAGAAAAAACATATCAACAAAACAATACTAGGGATCTATGTGAAATAACAATAGCGCATACAATTAAAATGACCAAAACTCTTGATATTGATACACATGAATGCATGATATATATGACATATATATAAGATAACTTTGGCTACATCTTACGCAACACAAGCCACAAAACACAATCAAAAGAATACATTAGATTTGTGAAATTAAGGATCCACGGTTCTACAAATGAATCAATAACGGACGAAATTGAATATAAATTCTAATCAACGTAAGCAAATCAATAAAATAGGGTTTTGTCTTCTTTTTAAATCCAATTCAAATAAAACAAAAGAATACACAAGATTTGTGAAATCAAGGATCCACGGTTCTACAAATGAATCAATAACGGAGGTAGTTCAATATAAATTCTAATCAACGTACGTAAGCAAATCAATAAAATAGGGTTTTGTCTTCTTCATAAAAAGGTCCCATTCAAATAAAAGAAAACAAAATAAAATAATTTGGTTCACACACACAAAAAAAAAAAGGTTACCAAGGTGAAAGTAATGGTTGCATCGAAGCTTGACAGGAGTTCGACGATCATCAGCAAATGAATCGAGACAAACCGAGCATAATGCGTTATCGAGACAATTGCAATGGAGAGCGCAAGCCATTCGGTTTTCGTTAGATCTATTATCACTCTCGAAACTCATAACTATAATAAAACCCAAACCGCTATGTTCTCTAAGAGAAGTAAAACTCGTTATCTTCTATGAGAGAGAAGCAAATGCTGTTGTCCAAAACTTCATGGATGGCTTAAGTTTATATAGAGGGGCTAAGTTCTATCTTCTTACACTCTTTTGCCAGCATGACATTTTCTCACTGTTCACTTTTCTTTTTTTCAATAAATGATAGTCAATTCTTTTTCTTTGATTCTTGTATAAATCTCACAATTTCATTTTTTTGTCTTTCCTAGATTTGTAAATATATTTAATATAAACTAGCTAAATAACATGAAATTTTATAAATATGCAGAGAATTAGTTGTAAATATAAATGTGTTGAATACCAAATAATAACGGTAATTTAAATTAGTTAACTCCCGCATTGTATACCTAATGACTATTTACAAAATATTTAACGGATAATGGCATATCTAAGGATAATGTGAGTCAATAAAATTTTAAAAATTTATTACATATATATATAATTTAAATAGTTTTTGTATAATAATTGTACTTAAAATGTGTGGTTGATAATAATAGATTTAATCAAATTAATATATTTTTTTTTTATTATTTATTTTCAGTTATATCAAATAAAAAGTTTTAAAAAAAATTAGTTAACTATTTTTTGTTAAAAAATTCTATTTATAGGAATGTTGTAAAACTATTCTTACATTAAAAAATAAAAATCTTTGAAATATATTTTTCCTAAATGGGGACTTCTGCATGTTAAGTCCTAGTGTGGTGGGGCTCACCCTTTTCCTTTTGAAGAATGTTCTTATCTTTACAGGTTGTTTTCTTTATCAATTAAAACTATACCAAACAAACTTAACCAAAAAAAAAAAAATTGATACATGGCAAGTTTGACCAAAAACAAGAAAAAAGGCAAGTAATATAAGAAAATATAACAAATATCGGTATGACAATGGGCACTAAACTAGTCCATGTATGACAGGTATATTTTCTGTATCTCATGATATTTTTCTATATATAGATAACATGGATTATGCGGTGTATTCATTTACGGTCAATCTTACGGATACATAATTCTAAATAGAGGTCTTCGCCAAGAATATATCCTCTTCTATATTTATTTTTGGTACAAAAGTTTTGATTGCAAGCACTCGGTGCGCATAAAGAAGAAAAATGATTCACATGATTAAACATCGCACAGTTAAACCCGATTGTCTTTTACCTTCTTTTTTTTGTATACGATGATTTATTATTTGCAAAGCAGATAAAGAGGAATACCAGACTACCCTAACTATTCTAAATTATTATATCTCTTTATGTATTTATTTTGGAAAAATCATACTTAACTACTCGAATTATTGACTAATATGTTGCAAATCATTTCAAATATAGAAATATATTATAAACTACACAGACTATTATATAATATATGGTGACATACACCAAATATATGTAAATATGTTAAAAACTACAAATTGGTGTCTTTTGATAAATATTTATCAATTTGAGGATCAATTTGTAATTATTTTCATATAAAAATCCACAAAAATTCAAAACTTACAAAATTTAACAAATTAAATGAAAATTCATAAAATTTCAAAAATATAAGGAAAAAATAATAATTAAATTTGGAAAATCCCAAAGTTTCTAAAATTACAAAATTTAAAAACATCAAAATAATTAAAAAAAATTACAAAAATACATAATTTGAGGTTAATATAAATATTTAATTATATTTTCAATTTTAGTTTCGAAAACGAAATTAATTTTTTAAATTACCAAAATTTATAATAATACAAAATTTCAAAAAAAATCTAAAAAAAAATTTTTTTTTAAACAACAATCTATAGTGAAGATTGAAGTTAGATTATACTTGTAATTTTGAATTTCAAAACTAAACTAAATTAAAAATTCATTAGTTAATGTTGGGATAGAACCGAAGGCACGAGTAAAAATATTCTCCGAATTAAAAGTGTAATATATATATATATATATATATCGTTTATGTAATTTATTGTAAATTATTGAAATTTATTCAATATAATATAAACTATATTTGTTGACCAACATTTTAAAAACTTGTGTTTGTTTTTGTCTAACAAATTCAATGGTTTAAAAATATATAATTTTGGAATTTTATATACATTACATTTTCAATTACCTTTTAGAGATTAATAAATTTTTGAAATTTTTAAAATTTTGGGATCTTACAAATTTAAATTTTCTATAAAAATTAAAGTTGAAACTATAATTTTAATTTTTATTTAAAATTTAATATATTTTTCTTTATATTTTCGAAATTTATAGATTTTTCTTTCGATTTGTTAAGTTTCGTATGTTCTTAGTTTTTAAAGTTTCATAAAAACTGTTTTTTTATGAACAATATTACAAATTGATCCCCAAATTTATAAATATTTATCAAAAAACACCAATTTGTATTTTTGAACATGTTTACATATACTTGATGTATATTACCATGTATTATATAATAGTGTAGGATAAACCGTGTATTTCTCCACGAGAACTATGATATATATATATATATATATATATCTCCACCAAACTTTGCCCTCTGTAAATATCTCCCCAAATAAAAGTTAGATGTGTATATCTCCCCCAATTGAAATTTAAGTGTATATATGTCCACCAAATCAAAATTCGATGGTTATATACACACGACGAGGGTTATTGTTTGGTTTACTATTTCAGAATCATAACTTAACCATTAAAAACTTGCTTAACCGAGTTAATACGGGTTTAGTGACCCGATTAAGATCCGACAGACCCACTAACAAAACCCAATTCCCTTTTCTTCCCAAAAATAAAAAATCCCGAACCCTAGAAAATCAAATCGGAGATCGAGATTGACAATGTCGGAGGTTCCGACTGATGATGGGTTGGCTTTGGGATTTCCAGGTGCGCCTGAAATCGATGATGAAGCAGACGAACGACACGAGCATGAAATGGATCGGATTCTTCGACAGTTTGAAGATGAACCGTATGTTCGACATGATGTGATTCCGGAGAGCGATTCGGATGACGACGACGATGGTGGAGAGAGACAACGAACACATATCAGGCGAGGCCAAGGAAGATTGTACTTCCACCAGACATTCATCAATGGCGTTGCTTTTAAAGAGAATGTGCTCGATCATGCTTTGCGAGATGGTCGAAATGTGTATCAGTACAGGTTCGATAAGCTTAAGATAGGGTTTAAATGTTTAGGTGGTGACCCTCAAGAGGAAGAATGTAAATGGCAAGCTTATGCATCAATTCTTCCAAAAGATAGAACGTGGAAGATTAGGAAATTTGTAGGGAACCATAGCTGTACTCCGAATGGAGACTGTACGATGTTAAGATCGCCTGTGATAGCTAGGTTGTTTGTAGATAAGATCTGTGATGACCCCGAGTACTTTAAGCCCATGAAGATTGCCGATATTATTAGGGAAAAATGGGGACTCACTGCGACTAGAGATCAAATTCAGTTTGGTAGGTGTAAGGCACTTAAGTGGATAGAGAGTGAGTATGATAACCAATTTATACGTCTAAGAGATTATGCTGCTGAGTTGGAGTCTTCTAATGAGAATTCAAGTGTGGAGATTGAAACTGTTTTAGATGAGGAAGGTAAGGATGTGTTCAATAGGTTCTATGTTTGCTTTGATATACTTAGAAGAACCTGGAAAGAGACATGTAGGCCAATAATAGGGGTAGATGGCACATTCTTGAAAGGAAAAATCAAGGGACAATTACTAGTTGCTTTAGGTAGAGATGCTAATAATGCCATATATCCAATAGCATGGGGTGTTGTTCAAGTTGAAAACAAAGATAATTGGGTATGGTTTGTTAACAAGTTGAAGGTTGACTTGGATCTAAATGATGGTGATGGATATATTATGGTTTCGGATCGACAAAAGGTACTTGTTCTTGTGTAATCTGTTACTTGTGTTCAATTTAACTCTCTTCTGTAATGTCTAACCTTTTCTGTTATTGCAGGGACTCATCAGGGCAGTAGAGATGGAGTTACCGAAGATCGAGCACCGTATGTGTGTTAGACACATATATGGTAACTTGAAGAAGAACCATGGTGGTTTGTTAACCATGAAGCTATACATTTGGGCTCTTGCATGGAGCTACAATAAAGCTGAATACGATGCCAACTTGTTGAGGTTGAAGGATTACAATATGAGCGTTTTTGATGATGTGATGAAATCAAACCCAACGACTTGGTGCAGAGCTTTCCACAAGATTGGAAACTGTTGTGAAGATGTTGAGAACAATCCAACCGAGTCTTTCAACAACACCATCAAAAAGGCAAGAGAAAAGCCTTTTGTGCCTATGTTGGAGATGGTAACCACACTAGCAATGGCTAGGATAGCCAGAAGATCAGCAACATCTCATGCTCACCAAGGTATCTTTTGGTTTTTAATTGTTTTGTGTTGTGTTAGATATATATGTTTGCTTCGGCTTAATTGTTTTTTGTGATGTAACCGTAGGGATTTGCACTCCCTATGTCATTAAGTTTCTTGCCAAAGAATATGAGGAAGCTAAGTTGTGCAAAGTCACTAGGAGTACAAATGGCATGTACCAATCAAAGCTTCGTGGTTGTTCTTATCGTGTGAGCTTGGAGAAGAGGACATGCAGCTGCAGGAAGTGGGAAATATGCGGTATACCTTGCCAACATGCATATGGAGTAATTCTGGAAAAGAAGCTTATACCTGAAGACTACGTATCTCATTGGTTCAGAACTGCTATGTGGAGGAGGAACTACACAGATGGAATTGTTCCAACCAATGGTGCACCATTGTGGCCTAAAACCGAGGCTCCTGATGTCCATGTTCCTCCTCTTCCACCACAGCCTGGAAGGAACAAGGTCACTAAAGCCGACATGAAAAGAAAGAGAGGTGTCAATGAGTCTCCAAGCAAGAAAAAAAGCCAAAAGAGAAGAAACGGATAATGCATTGTTCACTTTGCAAGAGCACAAAACACAACGCAAGGTTTCATAAGAAGAATAATAAGGTTTGAAACATTATAATGCATTCCTTATTTTGACTAACTTTTATACTCACACTAATTATATGCCTTATGGGCCTTGCAGGCTACTGGTGAGGCTAATGGTGAATCTTCTCAAGCCGTTGCGCCTTCTCAAAGCATCGGTCCAACTCAAGATTCTCAAGGCAGCTTAACACAAGCTTAGAAGGAGTCAATCTAATTAGGAACTTGATGTCATTTGAGGCTATGTTTGAAGTCCTTATGTGTAGGAACTTGATGCCATTTGAGGCTATGTTTGAAGTCCTTATGTGTAGGAACTTCATGTCATTTGATGTTTCGGTTGTGACAATGTTCTCTTTAGCTTCTCTTTTATGGCTATGTTTTCCTTGTGACAATGCTTAAATCTGTTTGAATCTTTTTTGGCTTTTGGCTTTTCAATCTTACAATTTTCATTATCAAGAACAAGGAGACATAAAAATGTCCATGACAACAACATAACACAACAAACCAAAACCACACACAAACCACTACATCATCTTCTTCACTTTAGTCGTACACTCTAACACAACAAACAAATCGATCAACCAACTAGTTTACTAATCCCAACCATAACCATACACACAATCACAACAACAATCATGATCTTCTTCACTCTAGTTGATGACTCAACCAAGACAACTTCCATCCTCTCGAGTATCTCTTTCTCAAGCTTCATTTGAACCTTCTCAAACACCATTTGCTCACACTCGTTTCTTTCGGCTAAATTCTTCTCTAACTCCTTCTCAAGTCTTCCATTTCTCATTTCCAGAGCCTCAATCTCGTTTAGCATTGCCTCATCAACCCACGTAAGCTACAAAACACAATCCGAGAAAAACCAAAATGATTTCACACCATCATCTCTTGGGGACTCCCCGAACTTTTCCCCTTCCTCTTGGACCAGACGACGATGAAGACGAAGATGCAGAGGCAGTACTCATCATTTCGACTCGTTTTTGTATGTGGATTAGACGATATTTTGAAATTTCAGTTAGGGTACATGAGTTTCGATTTGGGGGTTTTACAAGGTTTGGACTCGGGTTGGGTTGTAAAAGAGTCGGGTTTCGGGTTTGTCAAATGGTTCGGGTTTGTGTCTCAATCGGGTTTCCGATTCGATTTAATTTTGGTTTTCTCGGTTTGGTGTCTGGTTTTATGCGAAACCAATCGAATTTTGGTTTGGTGGACATATACACACTTAAATTTCAATTGGGGGAGATATACACATCTAACTTTCATCTGGAGAGATATTTACAGAGGGCAAAGTTTGGTGGAGATATGCATATATATCATAGTTCTCGTGGAGAAATAAACAGTTTATCCAATAGTGTATGTAGTTTAGAACATATTTCCATATTTGGGATGGTTTGCAACATATTAGTCAATACTTGGTGTAGTTAAAAATGATTTTTCCATTTATTTTTGGTACGAAAGTTTTGATTGTAAGCATTCGGTGCGCATAAATGAAAAAATGACTCACTTGACAAAATCTCACAGCTAAACCCGATTGTCTTTCATCTTTTTTTTGCATACGATGATTTATTATTTACAAAAGAGATAAAGAGAAATACCAGACTACCCAAACTATGAATCCAATCAAGAAATCAATTTTGCAAACATCAATATAGTTCGGGAACAACGTCCTTGTTTAAATAAGGAAAGAAATGAAACATATATTAGGAATAACAGATATCGGAAGAGTGGGCACGTACTTAGGTCTTTCAGAGTGTTGAGAGAGAGAGAGAGGGGGGGGGAGGAAAAAGCCAGATTATTATCTTTGTAAGAAAGAGGCTCCATGATCGAATTAACGGTTTGTAAGAAGTGCTCATTAAATCTGTGACGACGGTAAAACCTACATATATATGTAATGGCATGCTTCATGTTTCCTAAAACAACTACGAAAAAGTTAACTAGCGTTGTGATGTAATTTTGAATAGTCAAAATATACAAAAAGATCACTCTTTGCCAAAGTATTCAAAGATCAGTATTCTTGGAAATCTATTTCATTGGATTAGATAAAGTCTTATTCACCATCATATGGGTGGAGGAGAATAACATCAGCGAGACCTAACGCCGGTTCATGTAAAGGAACCAACTACTTTCCTTCTTTTTAAATTAATCATGTCATAGAACATCAAACAAATATGTAGAATATGGATCTGATCATTGTAATAATTGATCCCATTGATATTTCGTATATCAGGAGTATGCCTATACGTGGAACTTTCTGAGATGATAAATTCGAATGACATTTTACAAAAATAAAAATTATATGGTTAAATCAGGATATCTGGTCGATATAATTATATATTTTGAAAGCTAAAATGTCCACCTAAGATTTGTTATTTCATGTGGCAAGTTTTAAAAGGTGTATTTCGATTAATCTAAGATTAATCGAACTTATTGAAAATAAGAATAAATTATTATTCACGATGTGCTCGTTATAGACCAACGGAAAAGACGATTAATCTATTCTGTTTTAGTGCCTCTCAGCATTGCAAATTTTGACCTTTTCTCGGATACTAATGACACCAAGAAGTTTTCCTTTCAGTACCCTTTTAACCAATATCGATCACTTCTTATGGTAGATCCCAACTGATGTGGATGGTCAGTATTTCCTTTAAACAGTTTGGTATATGTGGAAAATCAACAATGGTAGAAAGTTTCAAAATCTAGATTGAAGTACTCTTGAAATTCTAAGGATTGCATAAAATGAAGCTGTACTACGGGAAACAACATAAGATAGGGATCCAATAATGTCACAACATCACGATAACACAACCAATGTGATTCCTTAATTTACAAGTCTCTGTTGTTCTATTCATTGCTCATGAAAGGAAACAGATCCATGTTCAGGTTTGGGGTTGTTTTACAAGCAAAGTCTGGATGAAGAACCGTTTATGGAAGCCATGAAACTTTGAAGGAGTTTCTCCCATTACATAATGAGCTAGAGGTATTCATTTGAACAATATATTGTATGATCGCCATGCAGAATACGACATCGGCTTTCACAACAAATTGTCCTGATTTAGTGATGGTGTTTGCACTGACGGACTTGCCAACTTTCTTGTTTTTCCTGGGGAATTCGAAATAAGTTGTAACGCCCGCGAACCAAAATTAAGAATTTTGGGTGGGTGTCGAACAACACCAGTTCGAATTGAACCAACAGGTTCAGTTTTGAAGCGTCGGATTACGGTTTGGGTTTAGGGAACCCCTAGGGTTGCGTATAAAAAGAAAAGCAGTCGTGTTGTCGCGTTTCCAAAGAGAAACTCAGAGAGTTTGAGAGGATTGAGTGAAGAACAGGAATAATTGTTGATCTCCTTGTGTTCTTGATCCTAAAAGCTTGTGCTAGTGATTGTGAGGCTCTGGAATCGGTTTTTGGTGCGTGTTCTTCGTGAGGGTAGAGGAAAATCCGAGTTTAGATGTTAGGAATCTCTGATTTTTGTGTTCTTCATTGTTTCTTATCCTCAATTCTTCTGAAATCGAGGTGAGTGCATGACCATGGCTTTTTAGGTAATTGGAATGTCATGATGCATTTGATTGAGGTTTGGATTGATGATTGATTGTGTGTTTCAGATGATTTTTGTGTATGTGTTAACGTTTTTGGTGCAGGAGATCGATACATCGCGTCCTGGAATGAGCCATGAGAGGAGAGGAGAGGAGAGGCTCGCATTCCTCGACACTGCGACGGGTGTCGATCGACACCAGTGTTGTTAGTGTCGATCGACACCAGAGTCTAAAACGTGAATGGTTGTGTTGATTCATTGTTGATTGGAATTGTTTGGTATTATGGTTGTCCTTTATCCTTGTGTGTATAGCCGGTAGATGGGATGACCGTCGCACTAAGTATTTGTAATAATACTCACGCATCTCTTATATCCATGTGATGCAGATAAAGAAAAGATGTGATCGTGGAATCATGGTTGTGAAGACGAGATGATCAAGAGTCTCGGTTTTATGTTTATGCAGTTAGAATTGCTAGGGTGGTGGTTGTTCAGAATTATAAAGTTGGAATTGTGAATTGGATGGTTGTTGGTTATTTGAATTAGTTCGATTATTCAATGGAAAAATTTGTTTAGTTGAATTGAGTTGAGTTCCGCTGGTTATGATTGATTTGCTGGTTTAATGTGATTGAATTGTTGTTGAGAATTAGTATTTATGGGAATACTAATTCGATTGTGATTAAAAAAAAAATAGGTCGGGTTGTTTCAGTTTGGTATCAGAGCCCTTACGGTTTTAGGGCGGGTGAATTGAATTGATTATGTGGATTTAGTCAATTTTTGTGTGAGTTTGGATTCCTAGATCATCTTCTTCGAGCCTTCAATGAGATTCTACAGTAAGTGTTATGTAGTTTTTATGAAATTTCTAGTATACTTAGTTTCTGCTGTTGGTAGTGCAGAGAGAGATGGCTAGAGGTACTAGAGGGCGTGGTCGTGGTGGTCATGGAGGGCATGGTGGCCGTGGGCATGGGTGAGGACATGTGAGTGAGTTCGGCGTGAGTATGGCCCAAGGTTCCACGCCGGAGCAGGTGGTGGATTCACATACGTTTCAAGAGAGGTCTGTGGGTGTGGCCAGTGCGAGTGCCAATGTGAAGACTGGTGGGACTGGTGTTGGTCCCGGTGTGGTCGGCGGTGCGGCGGGCACAGGTGCGGGTGCTGCCGTAGGTGTAGCTCAAGATCGAGATGATCGTCTGGCGAATCTGCTACAGTTGTTATTAGAGCGGTTACCGAGAGCAGTACCAACTTAGGCTTCGGTAATGCCACCAGTGGCAAAGGTGCAACCGAGGGTTGCGGTTGCAGAGGATCTCCCATCTTACCTCAAGATGATGGAGCAGATGCAGAGGATTGGCACGGAATTTTTCTCGGGAGATGCCAAGCTTGAGGAGGCTGATGAGTGGAGGATGAGGTTGCAGCGTAATTTTCGTTCTATTAGTATCTAGAGGGATACCGGGTGGATCTGGCAGTTCATTACCTAGATGGTGACGCACATCTCTGTTGGAGAGGTATTGTGGCCACGAGAGTTCAGGCAGAGATGGTCTAAGAGGACTTTTTGGCTGAGTTTAATGCCAAGGTCTTTCCTCAAAAGGCAGTGGATCGATTAGAATCGAGGTTTTTGGAGCTGGCTCAGTGAGACCGATCGATTAGGGAGAATGACGTAGAGTTTAACCGACTCTTTGTTTATGCTGGTCGAGGTATGGAAGGTGAGCAGACCTAAGTGAAGAGGTTCTTGAGAGGACTTCGATCTGATTTGAAGACTTGTTGTCAAGTGAGTAGGTTCGCCTCAAGGGTGGAGTTGGTTGAGACGGCTGTAGCAATCAAGGAGGATCTGAGGGGGCAGGTTGTGGTGGTTAGTCCGCCTGTTCAGCAGAAGAGATCGCAGCAGCAGACGGTTCCGAGCAAGAGCGACAAGCCTGCGCAAGGACAGAAGCAGAAGTGGGAGGGCACTTCAGGGTCGAGTCAGAGAGGACAGAGTGATCAGGGATGCTTTGGGTGTGGGAGCATGGATCAAAGATTGGCGAGCTGTCCTAGAAAAGATGAAGCTCAGGACACTCGGCTGTGTTATCACTGCAGAGAGACGGGGCATATCAAGCCAAAATATCCCAAGCTGCAGCAGATGACAATGGTTGCAGTGCAGTCGGTGGCTCAGATTGTAGGTGTACACTCCGATGGAGGCGGGCGGGTCTGGCGCCAGGCCGATCACATGTAAATCTCAAAACTTGACTTGGTAAATTCTAGTGATTGAAGAATTTTTGTTTGTTTTAGAATTTGTTAATTTTATGATAGAATGTTAGGGTTCTTAATCACATGGAATTTGTGCAGAGACCTTGTTAGTGGGCAGTTTTGAGTCCTATATTTTGTTTGATTTTGGAGTTACGAATTGCTTCATCACTCCGGAGCGTGCGGAGAACAGTAGTATCCGGAGCGATTCCGGTGAGCAGCTAGAAGTAGTTAAAGTTGCTGGTGTGAAGTTTTTAGCTACTCTTGGTCGGGCTCGAGGCGTAGATAATCAGGTGGCTGGAGAGTCTATGCCAGCGGATCTGATTATTAGTCCGGTGGAGCTGTACGATGTTATTTTGGGTATGGATTGGCTGGATCAGTATAGAGTTCATCTAGATTTCATCGGGGATGAGTTGTGTTTGAGCAAGAGGCAGGGAGGTTGGTTTATCAAGGAGTAAGGCCAATTTCTAGGAGTCTCGTAATCTCGGCAATTTAGGCTGAGCAACTGATTGAGAAGGGTTGCGAGGTGTATTTTGCGACGATTGTGATGCAGACTGTTGGAGAGGTTGGTATTGGAGATATTCAGGTTGTTCAGGACTTCGAGGATGCCTTTCGGTCGTTGCAGAGACTACCACTATTTTGGTCTGATCCTTTCATGATTAAGTTGGAGCCTGAGACGACTTCGATCTCTAAGGCGCCTTATAGAATGGCTCCAGCAGAGTTGGCAGAGCTGAAGAAGCAGCTGGATATCTAATGGGTAAAGGATTTATCCTACCTAGCAGTTCACCATGGAGAGCACCGGTGTTGTTTGTGAAGAAGAAGGATGGGAGTTTCTGGTTATGCATTGATTACCGGAGACTTAACCGAGTCACTGTGAAGAACAAGTATCATCTACCGCGGATTAATTAGTTATTGGATCAGCTGAGAAGAGCTACTTGGTTCTCCAAGATTAACTTTGCGTCGGGTTACCATCAGATTCCTATCGTTGAGGCAAATGTCAGGAAGACTGCTTTTAGGATGAGAAATGGGCATTTCGAGTTTGTGGTGATGCCTTTCAGTTTGACTAATGCACCAGCAGCATTCATGAGGCTAATGAATGGGGTCTTTCAGGAGTATTCTGGTGTATTCGAAGAGTCCGGAGGAGCACGAGGTATATCTGAGAGTGGTTCTAGAGAAGCTGCAGGTGCAAAAGCTGTATGCTAAGTTGAGCAAGTACAGTTTTTGGCAGCGGGAGATGGGTTTTCTCGGCCATGTGGTTTCTGTAGATGGTGTTTTTGTGGATCCGGCGAAGATAAAAGCTATCAGAGAGTGGCCTTGACCGAAGAATACCACTGAGAACAGGAGTTTTCTCGGTTTGGCAGGTTACTACACGAGATTCGTCAAGGGTTTCGCAAGTATGGCTCAGTCGATGATGAAGTTTATGGGGAAGGATGTTCTTTTTGTATGGTCTTCGGCTTGCGAGGAGAGTTTCGCGAAGCTGAAGGAGATGCTGTCTAGTACACTAGTGTTGGCATTACCAGAGCCAAGTGAACCTTACATGGTGTATACAGATGCTTTGGAAGTTGGTCTGGTTGTGTGTTGATGCAGCAGGGTAAGGTAATTTCTTATGCTTCGAGGCAGTTGAGAAAGCACGAGGGCAACTACCCTACCCATGATCTTGAGTTGACTGCGGTGATTTTGCTTTGAAGATTTGGAGATCTTATCTTTATGGTGGGAAGGTTCAGGTGTTTACAGACCATAAGAGCTTGAAGTATTTTTTTACTCAGCCAGAGCTGAACTAGAGGCAGAGGCGATGGATGGAGTTGGTAGCAGATTATGATCTGGAGATTGGTTACCATCCTGGTAAAGCTAATCTGGTTGCTGATGTTTTGAGTCGGAAGAGAGTTGCTTCGGCTCAGGAGCAGGATATAAAGGCTTTGGTGAGTGAGATTAGCACTCTGAGGTTATGTGTTATCTCACAGGAGCCTTTGGGATTGGAGGCAGCTAATCAGGCAGACTTGCTGAGCAGAATTCGAGTAGCTCAGGAGGAGGATCAGGGGTTGATCGATGCTTCCAGGATTGTAGGTTCTGAGTAGTAAGTCTCGGAGAACGGGATGATTCTCGTGAACGGACGAGTTTGTGTGCCTAAGGATGAGGGTTTGAGGTAGGAGATTCTGAGAGCGGCTCATGCGAGCATGTTGTCTATTCATCCTTGAGCGACTAAATGTACCATTCTAAAATGGTATTACCATTGGATCGAGATGAAGAAGGATGTTGCTAACTGGGTCGCGGCTTGCGATTTGTGGCAGGTAGTGAAGGTACAACATCAGGTTTCGAGTGGTTTATTACAGAGTTTACCTATTTCGGAGTGGAAGTGGGATATGATTACCATGGATTTTGTGGTAGGGTTGCCAGTTTCGCGGACTTATGATGCTATATGGGTGACTGTGGATCGTCTGACTAAGTTAGAACATTTCTTGCCATTAAAAAAACCGATGAAGCGGCGGTTTTGGCTAAGAAGTATGTGAAAGAGATAATAAGGTTGCATAGAGTGCCAGCGAGTATTGTGTCAGACAGAGATTCGAGGTTTGCTTCTGATTTTTGGAGAGCCTTTCATACTGAGATGGGCACTAAGGTGCATATGAGTACTGCTTATCATCCTCAGATGGATGGGCAATTTGGGAGGACGATTCAGACACTCGAGGATTTTCTGAGGATGTGTGTGCTGGTTTATGGTGGTCATTGGGCAGATCACTTGAACTTGGTAGAGTTTGCGTATAACAATAGCTACCAGGCGAGTATTGGTATAGCTCCGCACGAGGCGTTGTATGGGAGGTCATGTCGTACACCGTTATGCTAGACTCAAGTGGGGGAGAGGAGCATGTATGGTGCAGATTTTGTTCAGGAAACGACGGAGAAGATTTGTGTTTCGAAGCTGAACATTAAGGAGGCCCAAGATCGGCAGAGGAGTTATGCTGATAAGAGGAGGAAAGAGTTAGAGTTTGAGGTTGGAGATAGAGTGTATCTTAAGATGGCGATGTTGAGGGATCCTAACATATCCATTTCAGAGAATAAGCTAAGTCCAAAGTTTATGGGTCCGTTCAAGGTTGTCAGACGGGTGAGACCAGTGGCTTATCGTTTGGAGTTACCTCAGATTATGAAAATATTTCAAAAGGTTTTCCATGCGTCGATGTTGAGGAATTGTCTGCATAAGTCGAAGAAGGTGGTGGTGAGGATCCCTAATTCTCGAGAGGAGGGTTAAGGTTGTGCGCTAGAAGAAGATACCGTTATTGAGAGTCTTGTGGGACTGTGACTGTATTGAGGAGTATACTTGGAAACCAGAGGCTAAGATGAAGGCAAAGTTCAAGAAATAGTTCGAGAAGAAAGTCAAGGCTTGAGTTTGTCTTTCTGGTTTTAGTCTCAAAGTTTAGCATTTTTGCTATGTGTTTTCGGATTATGTAATTTCGTTGAAGATGTAACGATTATTACATTTTGAGATTAATAAGATGAATATTTCTTATGGTTGAGAGTTATAAGATGAGTATTTCTTATGTTTTGACTTGTGTTGTCATGGAATTATGTGTGTGTTTTTAGGGTTTGGAAATAGAAGTTTTATGTGGATTTAAAACTTAGCTATTTCTGAGAGACTTTAGTAGGAACACCCTGAGTGACTGGGTTGTTTAGAGTTGACCTGGGGACTGGTCATGGATGAGATGATATTCCGGGATATTGGGATATCAGTTTAGAACCACATGAGGTAGTTATAGTCAGAGATGGTTATAGGCGTTAAGAATTGATTGCTCTAGAGATGAGGATTTCCTCGAATAACTCACTAGGAGATGAGGATTTTTCCTGGAGAGATGAGGATTTCCCTTTATGTTACTGAGGGATGAGAATTTCCCTTAGTAATTAAGAGATGAGGATTTCTCTCGATGGAATGAGGACTTCCTAGTACACCGATAGCTCAAAGGATGTTCTTGAAAGTGGGAGTGGTGTGGTTAGGAGTTCAGAGTAATCAATGTCTGAACGTGGCTATGAGCATAAGACTAGATGTAGATCTCAAAGATCGGGAGTGGTGATCTCGGGTGGTGCTGGTCAGGTTAGCCAAGAGTGTTGACCATAGTGAGTTGGTGTTACGGGATTCGAGGTCGAATCCTGGTTAGTGGAGAAGAGTTGTAACGTCCACGAACCAAAATTAGAAATTTTGGGTGAGTTTGAATTGAACCGACGGGTTTGGTTTTTGAGCGTTGGATTGCGGTTCGGGTTAAGGAAAACCTTAGGGTTGCGTATAAAAAGAAGAGCAGTCATGTTGTCGCTTTTCCAGAGAGAAAATCAGAGAGTTTGAGAGGATTCAGTGAAGAACAGGAATCATTGTTGATCTCCTTGTGGTCTTGATCCTAAAAGCTTGCTCTAGTGATTGTGAGGCTCTGGAATAGGGTTTTGGTGCATGTTCTTCGTGAGGGAAGAGGAAAATCCGAGTTTGGGTGTTAGAAATCTCTGATTTTCATGTTCTTTGTTGTTTCTTATCCTCAATTCTTCCAAAATCAAGGTGAATGCATGACTATGGCTTATCTGGATAGTTAGAATGTCATGATGCGTTTGATTGAGGTTTGGATTGATTTGATGATGATTGATTGTGTGTTTCGGAAGATGATTGTGTGTTTCGGAAGATGTTTGTGTCTGTGTTGATGTTTTTGGTGTAGGAGATCGATACATCGCATCCTAGAACAAGCCATGAGAGGAGAGGCTCACGTTTCTCGACACTGCGACGGCTGTCAATCGACACCAGTGTTGTTAGTGTCGATCGACACCAGAGTCTGAAACATGAATGGTTATGTTGATTCATTGTTGATTGGAATTGTTTGGTATTATGGTTTTCCCTTATGCCTATGTGTATAGCCGATAGATGGGATGACCGTCTCACTGAGTATTTTTGATAATACTCACGCATCTCTTATATCTATGTGATGCATGTAAATAAAAGTTGTGGTCGTGGAATCATGGCTGTGAAGAGGATGATCTAGAGTTTTGGTTTTGTGTTTATGCATGGCTATAATTGCTAGGGTGCTAATTGTTTTGAATTATAAAGTTGGAATTGTGAGTTGGATGCTTGTTGGTTATTTGAATTGGTTCGATTATTTAATGGAAAAATTCGTTTAGTTGAATTGAGTTGAGTTCTGCTGATTATGATTGATTTGCTGGTTTAATGTGATTGAATTATTGTTGAGAAATAGTATTTACGGAAATACTAATTCGATTGTGTTTAAAAAAAAACAGATCGGATTGTTTCATGAGTAAGGCATTCTTCTCATCCTTCAAGATAGAGTCAACTTCACGTTCACAAAATTTAAAGGTGGACAAGCTTGCACGAGGAATTTGCATTCTTTCGTTTAATACTATTTATGTAAGTTCTAGGCTTTTGGTCTGAATAACTTAAATGTTTTAACTTAAGTATGTTGACAAAATATAATCATGATATTTAAGTGATAAGCAAAATTTGAATATAAAAACTTGAAATATTGCAATTTCCGGCTGTTGCTCTTTGGTTCAGGTTCTTTACCTCCTATGCAGTTTTCGGAAAGTGCTGAAGTTGAAGCTTTGAGAATGGCGGTAGTGGAGTTGCAAAGGTTAGGATACAAGGACATTACGTTTTGAGGCGATCTTCAAAAGGTTTATGGTCTATTACACTCCAAGGAGTTAGTATTGAGATCTCCGCATGTGAGGCATTTGCCTTATGCAATTCAGCTTAAGGATATAGTTAACATTGCTAACCTTTGTAATTTCACATTCATAAAAATTTCTCGGCAAGCAAATGAATATGCGGATTCACTTGCTAAACATGCCTGAATCCATTCTCAAAGGTATATTGTAAGATGGCCAATGTAATATGTTAAACTTTCAATTAAATTATTTGGTCGACAAAAAAAAGAAAAAAATATATATATTACTGTTTTAATCGAATTACTTGAAATCGATTTAAAAAAAAAATAACCAACTAAATTTCAAAATTTATCTAAAATTAAATCAAACTACATACATTTAAATTGGTTCGGTTTAATTTTTCACTTACTATTCTACCCAATTTAAAAGACGGAAGTGGTGTTATTTAATGATAGATTTTAATAGAGTTTAAATCCATTCACAATCCATTGTTATTCAATGATAGATTCATTAATAGAGTTTGAAATCTACTATTTGTAGTTCTTATATTTATAAACTTTTTATTAAAAGAGGTTGAAATCTATTGTTATTCAATACAAAAATTAAAATGACTAATTAATGTCTTGTGTTATTCAAGTTTGATAGATTCTCATAATTGTTTTTAATGTAGAGAGTTTGAGTGGATTTGGAGTTATTTTTACAAGTAAATTATAATAACGAATATCAAACCTCTTACCTTGAGATTTCAAAATCCAACTCAAATCACGTTCATATATATATTCTAACTAATAGATACACATACATCTTTTTATTATTTATCATTTCAGATCTCCATCTCTCGGATCCATCTCTCCATTTTTTTCAGAACGTTTGAGATGGAATTAAAAAAAAAAAACCCGCTTGAGATGGAGAAATGATGGCACCTACACGTACGTTTTCAAACCTCATACACGTACGTTTGTTTTGTTAATGAATGATTCTCTTTCATATCTATCATTTGTTTTGTTTGTTTCTAAAATTTTTACTATAAAAGAGGTATTTCTAGATCCCAGTAATTAACAACTCTGATTTTTGTTGCTATTTGATATGGAGAAATGATAGTTTGTGTTAATGATTATCTAATTACAATATTTTTATTGTACGTTTTAAATAATGGAACAAAATGTTTAGGAGGAAGATGATACAGATGTTTATTAAAAGTTTTAATTTTTGTTTGGATCAAATCTATTCTAAAAAACCAAATGATATGATATATACTTTATCAATACAATACCAAAGATTTTGAAAATATAAATAAATCTTTAACTTTAGATTGTAAAATCAATGATGAATCATTTTAAATCAATCAAATCTTTTAAAATCTTCTCTTATTTAACTCTAATGGAGTTAAATTAGAATCCATAATTGAATAACACACGAGAGTTTAAGAAAACTCAGCCATTTAGTCATAATTTTGTAAGCCAATGCAATACTCATGCATAAACCAATGCAATACTCATTCACAGTTTCTTTCTTCAATCGTATGCTACGTTTAAAGCATGTATGGCTCTAGTTGATAACACTGTATAATTGCGGAATCGTGAAAAACAAAACAATTTACAAAATAATTTAAATTTTGCAAAAAAATGTTATAAATTAAATTATTGTATGAGTATACATATTTTTAATAGTCGATCAATTCTACGGAATAGCAGAATATACATATTTTAAAATGAAACTTCACTATACCTTAGAGATTAGTCGATCGACTATTAAAAATATGAATTTAAGCAAAACTTGTACTAAAAATAAGTGAGGTGACACATTTTAAATTTTATTAAATGAAATTTTTTTAGTACAAAAAACTAATTTTCACTTATCTTTTAAAATATTTCCGATTCTACCATTTTAAAACAAATCTAACAATACACAAGAAAATGTTTTTGATAGGCCCAGGGCTTCAGTATCTCATGTTGTCATCATTTGATTAAAACATTTGGTTTGCAAGTTATACACTTATATATATATATATTTAAATGAAATTATTGTCGAGTCTTGAGATAAGAGAAGGTAACTCGGTGACGGAGAAAAATAATTAATATTAAATTAATTCCATGAATAAGCTTATAGAATCTAAATTACTTGTGAAAACCCTGGTCATGTTGTTGACCAATGATTAATTAATGCATCTACATTAGAAAATAGTACATGATTCAATTTTTAGAAAATGTCATGTATTAATAATCATGCAGATTAATAAATGCAAAATTACAAAAAATCTCTAATGTTGTGCAAATAGAGTTATTCGTGAGAATTCGACGCATTAAAAGTAAACCTCTCTTTCATTCCTAGTATGCTCTTCATCATTTCCACAGCAATATCAAGCGTCTAAGGGTTGATTTGCGTGGTTTTGTTAGAAATTGTTTATATCGTATATTCTGCTGTCTCAATATCTTTTCAGCAATTTTCTTAATTTAGGAAGGTAGGTCTATTTATTTTCATATATATAAGGTATTCCTAAAATTGAGACCTTATCGACAACAGTCAGTTTGAAGAAGAGTTTTTCAGAAGCTAGCTGTTAAATACTGCTTTTTTTTAGGTGTTGAAGAGGATTGGAAAAGTTGCATATCGTCTGAAAATACATCATGTGTTATACATCTCACAACTCAAACCAGTGTTGGGAACATATCATGAAGTTAATCAACTGCCTAAAAATTTGAATCAAAATGATGAAGTGGTGGTAGATATTGAAAAGTAAAAAATATATTTGTCATTTAAAACGTTAACAATAGCCAACCAATGTATATTAAAACACATAAATTAGCAGGTTTAGATTAAGGTCCCAACGTAAACCTAACTTATTTTCACTCTATAAATTCCAATTGTTTTCTGGTTGCCTACCAATTCTCGCGGTGGTTTATTGATTCAAGTGTGTATATTTACCGTTGGTCCGAGATTTACTTTCCAGTATATGATTACTTGGAAGTGATTTTCCCGCAACAATTACACGCTATAGAAGATAGAGCATCCTCAAAAAAAGAAAACGATAGTCTATTTGGCTGACAAATAAATCCTCTCTAACCAGGCATAAAAAGCCTTGTATGATATGTCAGAGATAACTTGATAACCGATAACAAAGAAGCATATAAATTGTATAATGATTGGACAAGAGCCCTTGTATGAGGCAACCATCTAAAAGAAAAAGAAAAACTAACCAGACAATGTAGACCAAGCAAACCACCGCGATTGAATATGACATCCAATGCAATGCCCTTATAAAAAGCCTCAATCTTTATATCCAAAATTTCTCCAGTAATGATACTTCTGAATAGAATATTGGTCAGGCAGAACACTCATTCTTACCTTTATATCCCTTCTTTCCTTTTGTGTCAATTGGTCTGTTCTTGGACGATATATCTGTCCTGAAAGCCTGCATCACTTGGAGTAAGTTCCACATGATTGGTGCTTGATAATGTCAGTGAGCTCCAGATCAAGAGTTCTACTCCCAGCCTGCATTGATCAAAGTTAACATAACAAACAGATAAACAAATACAGAAAATGATTCAAGGAAATACATTTAGTATTGAGGCAACTACGAAGCAAACACATCACATATCTGGCTTCACAAGTAAAATGATACCGAAATACGCTTTACTGGTCCTACTCCAACAATGAGGCAGATATACAAGTAAAAGCAATGAAAGAGGAAAATGGTATTCGCTTGGTACTACTATTCTTCTGGTAGTATCCAAGTATACTGTCATTTGGTGATGAACAAATCAAATTGGGGGATTTAAAAACAATTTGTTTATTGTTTAGTCCATTTGACCCAACTACGTTCTATCAATCTCGAATCCAACAACTTGACTGGTTTCCCTCCATCCAACACTAGCCAACATGTATCTTTGGAATTATAATTATAATTATTTAGTTTCAAATCTGTGTTATGATCCTAAAGGTGGATACACCTCAGTTGATAAAAGTTTGGCCCCAAACGGGACAATTTCTGAATTTCATCATGTACCAAGTCAAGAAGTTGATAGACAAGGAAGTTGACAGTCATTGAAATCCACAACCAAAAACAAAACGGTAACCGGCATCAACTTCATGGATCTAAACAAGATGTGTCTCAAGGATTTATTCTCACCTCACTGCTTCAAATAAATAAACTAGTGGATACTACCACAGGACACCAAGTACTCAGTGTATGAATGTTTCTCAGGTACAAACCATATCTACCTCAACCCCGACCATCAAGAGAAAACTGCAATCATCACCACTCAAAAGATCTCATGCTAAATGACCCTTTCGAGCTGCAGAATATTAAAAAAACACACACTTACCAAAGGTGCGCAAAATGATGTTCGAAGACACAACAGAGGTCTACGTGAATGAGAAGAAAGAAATATCATCAACAAGTCTTAGAAACAAAAAAAATATCAAACTTTAAAAGCCCACTAAACAGAAACCTTAATTTCACAACATCGGATCATTGCATAAAAAAAAGGACATAACAGCCTGTTTTCTTTTCCTGGGGTTGGACTTTGGAGCCTTCCTTCTCTACCCAAATGTTGAAATGAGGAAGTTTTTGTATATGCTCATGAACTTGGCCACAAATGCTGCAGTGTCACACCAACAATAGCACCCATAAAAATGTAACAAGATTTTTATTTTATTTTATGTAAGTAACCAATATGGCCAAATGCAATAGCTACCGCATTTCTATACCTTCTATGTGAAATATGGCTTTCTGACCTAATCGCATCCGATGTTCCTGTAAGAAGAGCCAAAGACATATAATCAAGAAAGCCATCAAAGCAAAGCACCAAAGCTCAGGCTCAGAAGAGAACACAGCCGTTGATATAATTGTGAGAACATATAAAATATTCAAGCTAAGACTAAGATCAATAATTCAATATACAAATTATCTTACATAATATGCAGCCCAATGGCAGACTTCAAGCTTTAGGTCCGGGTCCAGTCTCTTCAGCAATTCATGAAGAAGTCTCTGGCAAAGCATAAACAATACGTAAAAGAGAAAGAGAAATGGCCATGAATACATAATCAACTACAGAATTTGTTTTTGTTTAAAACCTTCAGTATGACTTCCGGTGGAATGCAGTTAACTAGCAATTCATACACCTTTCCGCGCACCTGAAACAACCTGAAGAAGCACACAACAGGTGATATACTCAAGGGAGTCATGAAAATTATAAATTGTAAAGTAAAAGATTTACTAGAGTGCTACCCTTTAGGACTCTGCTCCTTCATCATGTCAGTTGCTATTTCAACAACATACTCTTCCCAATCCATGGGAGATATCACTTGGTTACCTGTGAACGGATAACTACCAAAAAAAACATGTTAATGGGAGTATGGACATGAAAGTAATTTTGAAGTTTATTTTTCATAGCATGAAAAAACATAAGAATCAATCTCAATGATCGTCTGCATAGATACCGCTTATGATGCTGAACTGATAACTACCAAAAAAAACATGTTAATGGGAGTATGGACATGAAAGTAATTTTGAAGTTTATTTTTCATAGCATGAAAAAACATAAGAATCAATCTCCATGATCGTCTGCATAGATACCGCTTATGATGCTTACTTTTGGACACGACACGTCTCAAGTGACAAAATAGCTCTTCTAAGACTGCGATTTGATTTTTCGGCAATACGAGAAGCAAAACCCTGGGGTAGTTGCAGACTTTCCTTCTTTGCAATGAACTCCAACACTTTCACTATCTGGAAATAGAGAATTACATTTTTGTAAACTGCAATCTTGTATACTTATCTTTGTAAAAAAGTTTGCATGGGGTCAAATGAAGCAAACACTGAATCCTATGGCATCGTCCTTTAAGCAACTACAAATTCTATATAGTATATATTTAAATCACATAAACAAAACTTGCACATCATAGACATGTTACAAGATGGTTAGTCATGAAAGATTTCTCATTAAGATAAAAGTAGACATGTAATTATAATAAGTATTAACTTTTTTGGCAATCTAATGAGTAGACAGGAATATGGCTTGATTTATGCAAGAATTGATTTCTATGCCGAGTTCATCTAACGAAAGAAAGAAATGCAATTTTGAGGTCTCCCTATGATGGGCATTTTTAAGAGAAGATTTGACGAGTTTGCCCTAGAGAAGCCACAATACGCCACAAAGCAAGATTTGGTGTCTCAGACTCTCAACGCTGAGTTGAACAAGTTTCCAGTATCGTCAATATTCCACAAATTTGGTTGATGAATCATTTAAACGACTATTTTACAAAAACAAAGGAACAGTTTTTGTACCTCTTCCTGCGAAGGTGCATTTATCCGCACATTAAGACAACGAGACTTGATGGCTTCTGTAACCTTCGAAGAGCTGTTACAACATAATATGAGACGGCAAGATGAGCTATATTTCTCCATTGTTCTCCGCAAAGAATGTTGTGCTTCTCGTGAGAGCTTGTCAACCTCATTTAGTACTAGCACTGCAACACAAAAAGCACATAAAATTATGTGCTTGGGCACAACGAAATAGTTTTCACAGACAACACCCAACAACAATCTGTGAAAAGAAGTCAAACTAATTTGGCAGAGACTTGAGGCAAACCTTAGCCTAGAGATGATGCAAGACATGTCAGAGATAACTTGATAACTGATAACAAAGAACCATTTAAATGTATAATGACAGACATTCAATTGGACAAGAGGCCTTGTATGAGGCAACCATCTAAAAGAAAAAAACTATATATTATGAACCAGACAATGTAGACCAAGCAAACCACTGCAGCATATAGATTGAATATGACATCCAATGTTCTTATAAAAGCCTCAATCTTTATATCCAAAATTAGTTTATCAACTATTATGAGCCCTCGACATCCAAAATTTCTCCACTGGTGATACTTTTGAATAGAATATTGGTCAGGCAGAACACTAATTCTTACCTTTATATCCCTTCTTTCCTTTTGTGTCAATTGGTCTGTTCTTGGCCATTTCTTTAATTATCTCTTGAACGATATATCTGTCCTGAAAGCCTGCATCACTTGGAGTAAGTTCCACATGATTGGTGCTTGATAATGTCGTGAGCTCCAGATCAAGAGTTCTACTCCCAGCCTGCATTGATCAAAGTTAACATAACAAACAGATAAAAAGTTGAGAAAAAACAAATACAGAAAATGATTCAAGGTAATACATAAATTATTGGGGCAACTACGAAGGACCCCAAGAATTCACTGGGTTTGGCATGGTAGATTTCATATACTAAAGCTTAATGACAAGAAAATTGACAAGTATCCAATGATGTCATGTTAAAAAGAAGAAAATCCGCCGAGAATGACAACCAAGCGAAATTGATAGCAAATATTGATAGCAAACACATCACATATCTGGCTTCACAAAGTAAAATGATACTGGTCCAAGAACTATAGAAGTAAAAGCAATGAAAGAGGAAAATGGTATACAACTCACATCAACTTTCCAAGACCTGTTCTCCACTTTCACCTGCAATCAAGTAAGTAAATCAAGCAATTTCTCAGTTACAGTATGAAAACCAGAAGATGAACATGTGAGAGTAACTTCCCAAATCAAAAACCACATCTCAACATGCCAAAACAGACAGAGCTCAACATCACGAGGTTACAAACTCGCCATGTTTAATTAAATCCTGCATTACCTAACCATACCGAAAAACAAAAACCAAAAGGGAAAGAAGGATACCTTCTCTGCACTAGCACCAAATATCTGCTTGAGAAGCGCAATGATTAGGGTTTTCTTACCCGAACCTGACGGTCCATAGAAGAGCAAATGCGGACAATCTTGTTCGGCAACCTAAGGGAAGAATCGAAAATCAGCTGTCGAAAAAACCCATCAAAAATGAAAAACAAAACCCCTAGAGATCGAGGAAAAGGCGTACCAATTTCTTGAGATTTTGAGCGATATCTTCATGAACGATGACCTTGTCCAGCGATTTCGGCCTGTACTTGTCGACCCACAACATCTTTGCTCAGCACCGTAGGGTTTGTGGAAGAGAATCAAAGTGGCGGGAAAGTAGTGAATCGTCTTCCTCTTTCTCACCACCTTCTTTGTCAGGAGACAGAACTGACAAGTCTTGTAGCAGCACTCTCTTAATTAAGCCTAAATTGTAGAGAGATGCCTAGAAAAACGAACCCTCTCCCTGATTTAGAGTATTAGATATTTTATTTAGCTCGCCTTATATCATCAGCAAAAGGATATTCATAATTCATTCCCAACATATTATGAATTTGATTTATATAATACTACAATCCATTACAACTTCGGATAAAGATACGGCTTTTCACAGTCCACTTAGAGTTTCCAATAGATGTTGAATCTGTGAAAAACACCAGTGACCAAACCCCAGAAGAGAATCTCTGCGAATATGACATACATAAGGACACCCACTCTTCGTGAATGCCACACACTGATAAAAACGTGCTCCCGAATCCAATTTATCTATAAACACAAGATTCGTATGATCACGTTAGGTTCTACGGGTGCAATTGCCCATTTAAGATTAAAAACGGGAAGAAAAGACAAGTTTTTACCAGTGTATTGCGCGGGTCGCGATAGTACCAACCGTTGAAGAAAGCAGCCAAAATGCCTTCAGCTCCCATCACGTAGACCAGCATTGCGTTCATGCCTATCCATTTTAGTGGTAGAAACATTTTCTTCCATCCCAATATATCCACCTGCAAAACCCCAAATAAGCAAACAATAAATTGTTTTGCGCAAAGTTCTTCAAGAGTTTTCATTGTTGTCAATTCTCAAAAAAAAAAAAAAACAAGAATCACCAGAGAATACAAGGCAGCGAAGACGAGTGCGGCTGCACCAGAGGTCACGCATATGTAGCTGAAACTGTAGAGTTGTTTATTCAAAGGCATCACTGCAAACATTTTGAGTTTCTAATATATGTGAGGAAAAGAGAATGTTATAGAACAATTGAGTTGGATCAAAAACAAAGGTGTTTCTCACAGTGGGTGAAATGAAGAGTGAGCCCGAGAGTGAGGAGAGCAAGACCCGTCGAGATCCAATGTTTTAGCCGAGCTGAATGCCCCTGAAAATTTTAGTACTGCTGAAATGTTGATAGTGAAAAGACAAAATGGTAATAGTCCATAGGAGCATGAAGCTATGTTTCATCAAGTACGTTGACCTTCAAGTGTAAGATAATATGCCCAAAATGGACTCCGATGATTGTTGAAAGAATAGCAGAAATGGAGCTGCATCAGACAAGTTTTAAAGTGTTTTAAACTTCTGAACAAGGTTACTGACTCGGGTGACAAGATTAGACCTTAGGACTCCTTCAGGTTCAAATGGAGCATGGCACCATGATGGTGCATCTTGTCGTAAAGGTCCCTCATAGGGGGAATCATCGGTGCAAGCCTAAAACTCAAAAGAACACATTAGGATTGAGTCCATTGACATAAATCATATTATCATTAATAGGCACTTTAACTTCTATGATTCAAAACCTGTAAAACTATAAACATTTCACGAATAGACATATTATCTGCTGTGACATAAAACTAAAAAAAACGCATTAAGATTGACGTAAAACATTTTGCAGTTCCAAATTTTCTAGCATGCTCAATCTAAAGAGGCTAACACAAAGGGATTCCATCAAATGAAATCAGAAAATTGGGTAGTGTACCTTAGATCGTCTCCACGCAGGATGGTGATACATATGATTGATCCCTAAAACTTGTCTATCAACATATCCAACAGCATTGCAAGGAGGGCTTAGCTTTCCTCTCACTCCACATGATACCTCGTAAGAATTTACAGAATATCTTATACTATCTGATCACGAAATTAACACAAGACTTAGTAATGGTGATAACGCGTAACATGAAAAGACTTACAGATTGAATTTTCCCAAAGAGAATGTTATCTTTATCATAGACAACAAATTCCCAGTCAGGAACGTAAGTTCCATAGAGTGTGGCAAGATAAATCACAAGAACTGATGCACCCAAAATCCTGTGAATGTACTAGAAACAAAATTAATCTGAAACTCTAGATTTGGTATTCATGAATTTCTTTTTCTGACTAAATCAAAATGTCAGGTTTTACCAGTGCCAATAATATGATATGAATATTGAGAACCTTCCAGTTGGCAAATTCTCCTCATGCGAGTCCTTTGTGAAGATTTCGACCAACGATACTATCAAGTAGGACAAAGCTATTCTCTACATGAAAAAACAGAAATATATGTCTCAAGATACACATCAAGCATCTAAACCGCGCATAGATACATGTAATGAATCTTGAGCCTAAGACAACAACAACACCTGGAGAATCCCGCAAAATCTCATCATAGTCACATCAACTCCATATGTTAATTTGTCAGGTGCATGAGAGAAACCCCCTTTTCAGCACAAGAAATGAAGAATCCATCATCTATACGAAGAAGAATACATGAATGCAAGGTTAGAGTGAAAATCACCTTGCAGTAGAAGACCCCAGAAGAGAAGCTTGCAGGTTCTAAAACCCACCTTCTTACAAGCTTCAAATTTGTTCGAAATTCTCTGAAATTTCAGAACAACGAGAGGAAGACAGTCATCAGACCACGTAAATTGAGATGCGTAATCCGATTTCTATCCAACAACTTGGCAAATTTTAGATAGGACGAAGAATTATGAGGAAATCGAATTGAAGCAATTTTTGAATTGGCGAGAAAACACCTTGAAGGCAAGCGCGATGGAGGCGCCGACAATGAACAAAAAGAAAGGCATGACGAAATCCGCCAAATTGCAGCCTTCCCACGGAGCGTGAGCAATCGCTGGCCAGTCTCCTCCGGCGTCATCCACGAGAATCATCAACTGCTCTTCCAATCAAAAGTCGAGATTTAGCAGTACAAGTTGGAAATTCGCACAAGTAAAGAGATAGAGAGAAGAAAGATACGGCGACGGTGAGGCCGCGGAAGACGTCGAGAGAAGCAAGTCGTCTATTTCCGGCGAGGCTCCGAGTGGAATTAGTTTCTTCGGTGGTTACGAGGAGGCGTTGATCGTGATTTGTCTCCGGTTTGATTTCAGCCATTACTGTGGAAGAAATCACTCTCGGAAGGTGTCTCTACTTCAAAATTAGCTATGGAGTTGTGGAAGCCTTTATTGTCTAATCTCATATGTAATCAAAGCGTAAGCTAGATTAAGAAATAAGTAATCAACGAAGACGAGATAAAATGTAAAATACCAACAAATTCGTCAAAGAAAATAAACTATTTTTAACCATTTAATAATTTTGTAACCACAGTTTTAGAACTCAGATCGACATGTAATTACTTGTGATCTTTACATACCAAAGTAAACAGAGTTACCAAATTACACCCAAAAAAAAAGAACAGAGATACCAAATTCAACACATTACTGAACAGAAACTAAATTGGAATCAAAGGGTTTCATAGGCATCATAACTTTCATCTTCACGAGCTTCTTCAAAAACTTCTTAAACTTTTTAGGTTTCGATAAGGAGATCTTAAATCTGAAGGGTTTCTCTAAAACCTCCGTTGATTTCTTCGAAGCTCCTTTGAGTCTCAACTTCAACGAACTTCTTCTTCCTTCTTGAGCGACCTCGAACGAGACCACGGGAACAATCTTCTTCTTCTCCTCTTCTTCTCGATACAAAAACCGATGTAACAACAACTCATAAGCACTTCCTCTCTCTTTGGGGTTTCTTGCGAAACACGTTTCGATAAACTCCCTTGCATCGCAAGGCAAGCTTTCTGGAATCTCTGGAGAGTTACCATCAAAGAGAAGAGTCGCGAGATCGTCGATTCCAACTCCTTCCCATGGCTTCTTACCTGTATACATCTCCAACACTAAACAACCTAACGACCACAAATCTAGGGTTTTGTTCGGAACACCGTCGTGTAGAGACTCAGGAGGCATGTAAACAGGCGTTCCGACAAAGGGGAAACCGTTTTCCCAGTAAACAGGAACTTCTCCGACTTCTAAAGAGTTTCCAAAATCAGAAATCTTCAACTCGTAAGAATTATGATCATTACTCAACGGGAAGACAAGGAGGTTATCTGATTTGAGATCACAATGAACATAACCATGACCATGAATCGAGACCAAACCTTCGAGTATCATACGCGTGAAGTCTCTGATCATCGATTCAGGTAACATTCTGTTCAAGTAATTGTCCATGAAATCATATAAACAACCTTCGGATGCGTACTCGAGATGCATTTTGTAGACTTTGTGTCCTTTATCGTCGAAACTTTCCTCTAAATAGTCTCCAAGGCATTTAACGATGTTTGGATATCCTCTGAGTTCGGACAGAATCTGAATCTCTTTGTTGAGAGAGTCGTATACATCGGCGTAAGAGGTTTTTACGGCGGAGAGAAACAAGGAACCGTCGATATTGGTGTACTTGACGAGATCAACGGTACCGTAAGCTCCTTCTCCTAATGGTTTCACGATTTCTTCGTTTGATTGCATCATCTTTATTCTTTGCAACGAACTGAGTTCCAATCTTTAGGGTTTTTCTTTCTTTTTTTGTTGAATTCGAAACTGAGTTACAAGCTTAGAGAAGAAACTGAATCACTCGAGAAACTGGTAAAAAAAATTGTAGGAAGAGAAAGAAAAATGGAAATTGTAGAGTGAGAGATAAAAAGAACATGAAACATTTATAGAGTTACGCCTTTCGTTACGAAAGGAAAAAAGGAAATTCTAAGCGAGATTTGGAAAAGAAAAAAAAGGAAACTTTTAGTTAGGATTTGGGTTAAAGTCGGTGACTTTTTTTTTTTTTTTTTTTGCTAACGTTGGTAGAATTTAATCAAGTGAATTTTTACTGTCAACTTATCTTCTTATCTTATATAGTGTAGATTATAAGATAATGAACACCGTATTTCGGAATAACAACGCTTTTTTTAGCTTATTATGTCGGCCAAGCTATGTGCACATTGTATACTCTAGTTCTAGTACTAGTATAATGTAAAAATTGATAAAATATGGATTAGAAAGTTCTTAAAATCCAAGTTCTAAAAAATAAAAATAAAAAGTTACAATTTTGTTAGAAGAAAATTAACAGTCAGACTCAGAATTTTAATAGAAGCCAAATTTAAAAATAATACAAAGACTCCTGTAATTGACCGGTCAGATTCAATCTAATGCAAATAAAACAGTAGCACATCTTCACCCCTCATATACTTTCAAATTAGAAACACACTCGCAAAGACCAACCTTATCAGGTTTCTTCTCTGGTCTAGAGACAAAGACATTAAAAACAAAACAAAAAAAGACCAACGCATTGTAAAGTGACTTAATTAGTAAATTCTCCCCTTCTTATGTAACTTTGGTTCTCTCTACAATCAAACTAGTGCAGCAGCAGAGGGAGAAGCTTTTGGTGGCAGCAAAAAACAGACAAGTTCCAAAAGTTGTTACATCAACCTCGTCCACGACCTGCTCCTGCTAACACAACACAACACATGAAAGTTTAGCATAAGTCCCATCGTGCGGACAAAACTACCAAAAAGGTCAGTACGGATTTTGGTGTATTCTTGTAAAATCAAAGTTTTGTAACAGCTTTGGTTGTGTTTTCTACCTCTGTTTCCAACCATCTTCCCCACTGAACCTCCTCGGCCTCGGCCTCTGGCCCCTCCATCTTCAATACCCCGTCCTCTTCCACGTCCTCCACCCCCTGGGGGTTTCCTATCTGCACATATTTAACCATTGTTGACAATTATGACAAACAGTTTGCTTGCGTTTGGAAACCAAAACCCCCATAATTGAAATTTCCATAATTCTTGCCATTGCTAAACTCCTGAACCTCCTAATGATAGACATGATCTATAGCGAGAACTGAAAAGGAACTTCAAACAAACCCCCTGAATAGGGTCAGAATAGAAAGCCTTGGCTAATACAAGGCTCAAGCATACTTAGCAAGATTGCAATTAAGGTATTCTCAGATGTCTACTCTAGTCAAATCTCACTGGACAAAAAAATCATAGTGCTAAATATAAAACACCTCGAAAGCTCAAAAGCAAATATCAGTAAAAGGCACAAGATAGACAGACATAAGAAAAGTATACCTGTGCGGGTCTTCTCCTCCTGTACTTTATCAATCACCTGAAAAGAGAAGAAATCAATATAGCTCAATCTAGGTTGAAGCACCTTCTAGAGGCAGTAAGAACATAAACAGAGACATCTAATCTAATGACTGTCACTTCCAGATATCTAGTTAAGTGAATGCATTTGATCACAAAAGAACAAAAAGGAGATACAAAAGAGAATATTAGACATGGAGTTACTGGCTTCACAAAGACAACAGAGCAAAGTCCATAAAAGCGAGTCAGTATTCTGGTCAGGAAAAAACCATTCCCTGTGATATCGTCCAAGACACGCTACAACAAGAGGCAAGCCATTTGCAGAACATGGTTCTACAGAGATGCCTCTTGGAGCATATATCTGATTTGGCTAAGCATCATCATTCCAGAGAAAGAGAGAACAAAAAAACTGGAAAAAGACTAGATGAATGGACATATACACAAGAGAATATATCACCTCATCTGGAACACGGAGGTACTTGATTGTGTTACCACGGATATAACATTCTGGCATTCTCCAAAACCTGTCTCCGTCCTACAGTGCAATCAAGAGGCAACGTATCTGAGTGTCAACCACACAAAATTTCGTCACGGAATAGAAACAAATGGAAATGTGTATCTAACTACGAAAGCATAAGAAAACCTTTGATGTACAGATAACTTCACGCAGATGGATGTTCATCCAGGTATCACAATTCACCAAATGCCCATTGTAGGTCTCTCCATTCTTGAGCTCCACAAGCTACAAAAATGATTCAACCATCAAACAGATGCACACAACTTCCATAACGCAAAAACATATAGACCCATGTCGCAACATCTCTAATTTAAACAGTGCTCACTTAATTTCGGATACATAAATTACTAAATTATATTCAAGAGTCGAAATTTTACTTACCATAGGATGCCCTTGAGCAGTCTTGAGTAGCGAAAGAGGAAGCTAAAAATAAGATAAAAAAAGCTAGGAGTCAAAAATTTGAGATTTATACCCGAAAAGAGACAGAAGAAGAAAAACCCTAGATAACATTTAAGTGCATCAAGCAACTTACCATCTTCTCGAATCAGAAGAATTAGAGATCCGTAAAGAACCTGATAAGAACAGAGAATATGAAATTAAACCCACCATAAGATGCGGAAGAAGAGAACAAAACCCTAGCAGTTATATGGAAAATCTGAAACAAAGATTGGCTTTCTATACCCACAAGAAGGTGACAACTTTGAGGAGAGTGAGCGATGAGTAGAAGAAAGAGATCGGAGAGGACGGAGGCGGCGAGATTTCGAAATCGGTTTCGTTTTTCGGCTCTTTGATCTCCAATTAATCGGGTAGTCTTTTATTAGGTCAATAGAACTTTAAGGCTTTTGCAACCGTACCCCTTAGCTCTCTAATATTTCAAATTCGGCCTTTTAATATATAATTTATATTTTGTTTAAACAGTATACCCATCAACACATCCGATGTCGTCCAGCGGTTAGGATATCTGGCTTTCACCCAGGAGACCCGGGTTCGATTCCCGGCATCGGAGTTTTTTTTAAATTTATATGATTTTTAGTTTATTTTATTTAAAAGTGTTATGGATGGATGCATCAGTATTTGCCTATTTGGATAACCAACAAAGACATAATGTGTTAATTAGAGCCAGCGATATGTAAAATCTTATCCTAAACCGATCCAGGTAAATCTTAAACCCTCGGTAATGTGAATTTCACTTGACAATCAATCACATGAGATTCTTTAGACCTGTCTAACTATATTAGCAATCCAACTCCAATGTTCTTGAATATCGGCCATCTCCAGTAACTAAATATTCCAAACTGTGCAACTGTGAACGTGTAACTGGTTTCAGCACATGAAAAGCTGATAATCAGGTTCCCCAGCTCCGACATTCAAGTAATTGACATCAACCGCGGTGGTTCCCAAATCATCTGGTGGAGAATGGATAAGATAGAAAACTTCAATAGATCATAAAGATTTTTAGAGTGTGATCAACAATGAATCAATTACAAGATGGTGAGAGAGGTGAGTGAAGGCTTAGAGTTGTTCAAACCTTCGTATATCGTTCTTACAAGCTTAACATAGTTAGGGATGAGATCTCGGTATATGATTCCATCTGGGTGGGCATCAAGTACCACAAGTACACCTATGGATCAATCAAACGATAAGGTAACAATATAATTGCTTCTTGCGGTTCAAATCATGTTTGCTCAACGAACCAACATAACACAAGACAAGAGCTTTGAAATGGACAAGAGTAGTCTTGAATACGTCTGAATATCAGACATTTTAGATAGTTGAGAAGGTTGGTTTTTTAGTTATTACTCTTAGAAATGAAAACAGAGAGTTGGGAGAAATGATACCTGGAGCAAGCCAGTCTGAAGTAGAGCTGCTTGGTAATGGTCCAAGCCAAAGGATATTCCTCAAGTTCATTGAATCATCATACGTCAAGTCAGATCCTAACAGAAATGAGATACAAATCATATTACTGAAGATTTAAGAGATATCCGTGACCACTTCTATCTTTCAAGAGAGTGCAAAAGAAGTCCAGTTACATGGACTAGAAGAGCAACGGTACCTCTCTGGCAATATCCCATGTTGTAAGGAAATACTTCCTTGTCATAGGCTGGGTATTCTTTAGCATGAAACCTACCATTTTCATCAAACACAAAATACTCTGATCAACAACATCTACTGCAACCTTATACCCACCTAAGAAGTTCTTCCAACAATCATTATATGCTTAGCCTTTCTAAGCAAATCAATTGCAACAAGATTCACACAAATGTACACTTGCTCATAAACAAATTCAGTAAATCCTCTTGTTTACTTCCCTTAGTCATAAGACTATTTCAAGAACCAGAGTGTGTTTTGAGAAGACAAGGGGACTTGACTTACAGTATTCCAATGCGTCCAGATTCTGAGGCAAGGAATAGGTGGCCATGGAACAGATCATATCGAGTCAAGGAAACATTCAATCCGACACTAGGTCCCCTAGATTCAATCAGACGAAACAAGAACTCAAAATATGAGTTCACTTCCTGTTCATTGCCATCACCAATCAGATGACAATACCAGAATCTCTGAGATAAAACAACAATCATGTTCAAAATTAGCTTTGACCTCTGCTATAAAGTGATGGCCATATGGAGTTCTTGTGAGTTGACATTTGCGTTTTCTTGATCCTTCGACATAAGGAACCTACCACGAACCCAGAGAACAAGCAAATTCAACCACTAACCACGGAGTAATTTTAGGATAAAATGATAAGCAAAAAATTTGAGACGAACCGGGAGCATTTTGGGGTCGAGGGTTCGCTGAATTGCGCCGGGATCACCGCCGGAGTCGACAGCGAGACGAGCGAGCTCGAGAATCGGCTCCGGTGGCCACCATACGAGAGAGTTATCCTCCTCAAACCTGCTCCGCCTCTCAAGGGCGTCGATTTTTCCTGAGCAGAGTCGAGTGCGAAGCGAACATTTTCCCAATTCGGGTCCAGGTTTATCCGTCTTGAAGGGGACGAGGAATTTGAGACACGATCGGATTTCTCGAGAGACAATAGGGTTAATGGTCGACGCGGCGGAGGGTGGCCCTAGAACAGAGAGGAGATCGTCGGCGGTGGCTTTCGGAAGCGAAGACGGAGGATGGGAAGTGGAGAGCTTGAAGGAAGAAGCTGCTGCGAGGGAGAAGGAAATGAAAATGGTGAAACGAAGAGGACTGCACGAATTCACCATAGTCGCGTCCTCCCTCTGATTGGTACTGCGATTTGGTCACAGCATTATCTTTTGCACTTATGGAGAAATAGAAGAGAATTTGGCATTGCGGCCTGATTCACAGACAAGGCGTTGATCTGTCAAGAAATCAAGTGCATTTATTAGTTCGTGAAAATTTTACCATGTATATTTTGTTTAACCATCACATCACTACGTTAGTAACATTTCAATTCCGATCAAATTAAAACTTGTTCTGGTTCTGGGTTACACGGATCCATTCGGATGGTGCGATACAACATAGAATATTTTCTTACTATTTTAATTTGTGTCGAGTTGTATGATTTATATTTATTTTCAAAATTTATAAACATTTTATTCACACAATTGATAAGAGGGAGGTTTTGTATCAATTGTTTTTTTCTCTTATCCTTACCCTATAACCAGTTCATCTAATTTCACTTAACGATTTCAGCAATGTTATAACAACATAAATATTATACTAGTATAATGTAGAAAGAAAATTAGAGACCCCTAACCGAAGCTTCTATTCTATGAAAGATAAACTAAATTTTCAAATATATATATTGTGTGTTATTAGGTGTTGATGGCCCCATGACTACCAGATGAACCAACATGCCACCAACAGCCTCATAAAGAACCATTTGATTCTACATGTGATTTTAATCTGTATACACTCTGCTTCTCTGTTTTAACCTTTTGTTAATTGATAACACTATCAAACATTTCTTTGGAAAAATGGTTTACTTGATGGATTTTTTAGGATGTGGATTTTTTAGTAACCAACCAACGACAGATCTCGATCCCTCGCATAAATCAAATCACTATTTTGATCAACGTTACGAATTATATAATTAATAACATTAACAAAACGACGAAGAGCATAATTGCACAAATAAGCATCTGTATGTATAACTTAATAACAACGTTTTGTTTGACAATGAAACCAATATAGTACATGAAATCACAGGGGGAAAAAACAAAGTAAAAAAGCACAAATAATTAAGAAGGAAAGTGAAAAACAGGGAATACAAATATCAACGCCTGCACCTGGAGATTTTACTGCAGCCACGGCTATAAGGATTAGCCTGAGCACCGCGTTTGCAGTTGTAGTAAGATGCGCCGCGTTGGGAACAAGGAACACTGTTTTTCCTCATCGCACCGTAGCTAACGTACTTCTTTGACGCTAAAATGCGCCCGCTGATCTCGGAATCCAACTCGAACTCTTCTTCTTCGGCTATACAATCCGAGATTGACCCTTTGCAGCTAGACAACGATCCGGTTCGGACCACGAATCCTAACGCGTCTCCGTAGCCGCCGGCTTCGACGGTTGCGATCACGATCATTAGAATCGTAACAACGGCGTAGATCATACGAGGATTCACCATTGTCCTGTACAAATGAAACCTTCTGAATAAATCAGAGGGTTTTAGCTTCTTCTATCTTCTTTGAGCTTCTTCTAGCGTTAGTCTTTAAGCCTCCTCTTATAACTAAAGGAAATTATTAGAACTGTTATCTTTTTGGTTTTATTTACGGAAATATCACCGGTTTTGTTTGCACACATACGCGTATAGTTTTTTTTTTGGCCACTAAATAAACTATACGCGTGTGTAACTAGTTGTGGTGCATAGGCATTGTGGTGCAACTAGTTGACTAGTTTGTCAAATCCTTCCATCTCGGTCGGACAAAGTTGTATGAAGTAAGCGAGACTGCATCAGCCATAACTCCGTCCAACGTTACGTTAACATTCCACAGACGTTTTATCAATCGCCGTTAATAATACTTGGTCACCGTCCGCTCATATTTTTAAGTTGAATCAAAATAAAGACTGAAGCTCACTCCTCCTAAACACAACCTACATAACTTCACTATTGTCCCTAGCTAGGGCTGACAAATTACATAACAAAATAAAGAAAAAGACGGTTTTTTTTTAAAGTAATAATTGTGGGTACTATCATTACATATTAATCAAAGAAATGCAGCGGGCTTTGTCTTTTCGTTGTATAAATAAATATATATATTTGAGAGATTAACGTCCATAATTGACGTTGTTAATGAAGAAGAAGCGGCGCATAACGTGCGGTCTGAGCGTTAGCTACGTGCCCAAATGCCAAATCTCCACTTAACTACTATATAATTGAATGTTGGGCTTAAAACAAGATTCTTAATGCAATCTATTAGAATGTTAACGAACATATGATCAAACATTTATGATTGACTAATGATTAAAAATGTGATGTTTGCATCACTTTTCTATACGTTCTAAGAAATCATGTGTGTTTACACCTTATATCAATTAAATTGAAAAGGGAGTGTTACAATGATTGGTAATTCCAGATGTCGATATTTATTAGATCATATTCACGTCCAGCCATTAGAGACGAACAACATTAATCGCTGGGTTTTCTAATCATATATCAGTTCACATTTCTTTAATATTATACAACATTAATCGCTGGGTTTTCTAATCATATATCAGTTCACATTTCTTTAATATTATAGTATATACTTTGTGTATAAATGTATTGTACTAATAATACTTTGTGCAGGTGAATTTAGTTTTAAATAATTGGAATCTCACTTAGAAACATCATATTTGTTTTGTTTGGTTAGGTGAGAGCATCCACACCACATTTTGTATATCTTATTGGTTAAAAAAGAGTTCAAGCGGTTGTTGTGCTGTGGTTCGTCCACATGCCATTTGATTTGGTATATTTGCCGCATAATAACTACAGATAAGTCATAAGTGATACTTTTAGATGTTGACCATAAAGTAGGATCAAATCAAACAAATCCTATAACGCAAAGCTCTTTTTTCTTCTTGGTCATGAAAAACGGTTAAAGACACAGGTGATAAGAGTAACAATAAGATATGGAGAATCTTGTTTTTCCACCTTTATAAAAAGTGGGAGAAGGGAACAAACTTTTCTGCCTTTTTATTTTTGTCAAAGAAGGAACAAACTTTTCAAATATGTACAACAATATGATGAATAAAATATTACTTAAACATAAGTCATGCATTTATATTTTCTGTATATGAAGAAAGAATGAATTATCGTTCTTGGCTACACAAATACGTACAAGAGGTAAAATGCAAAACTTTAAGAAGCAAATTTATCAAACCACTTGGCTATCAGAAGATGAATTTCTTGGTTTGTCTTAGGTAGATATAAAAATAAAGATTCTAATAATTTTATTGTCACCCATCGATCTTTATCTTGAGTGTGTCCTTTTTTATTTTATCTTTTGGAAGTTTATCGAGTTTTAGTATTTTTATTTAAGCATATATCATATATGGACAGAAGGAGATATATATTAGCAGATATCAGATTCTAAACATCGATGTTTCAAATATTAATATATACTCCAAATTATTGTAGGAGTTTCAAGAATTGATATGCTTGTAGTCAAGATGAAGGTTAGTATAATTAGAGAGATTTGAGGGTACTATCATGTGCTTCAAGCATCTACATGTGTTTCTGATGAGCATAAAAGGTTTGCTCGTTACTAACTTGCTACATGTTGCACATTAATAAAATTGCTGCTACGGTAAAGGGTTTCAAACAAGCTTTTGAAGAAAATGTTGATATGTGTGCTAGTTACTATGCTCATCCAACTCTGTCACATGTTCATGATGAGGTATGATTATCTCTTTGCTTCTTATATGTTGGTGTATGTGTTGTTTGGTTGAACTGTGTGACTGTTGATTTAGTTGACTAGTGTTTTGGAAAACTTGTTGGTTTTTGGTTGTTATGTGTTTTGGAGAACTATAACATGTTTTTGTGTGGTTTGGAGCACTATAGCCTTTTTTGTGGTTTACTTATTAGATGATTCGTATGCTCGACTTTCGCACTTGAGCTTAAGTGATTCAGTATTTTTCTTTTCGTTTACTGCCGAAATCTGAGAGTGGGTATAGTCTCTTTGTGGAAGACTTTAACATATTCTACTCAACTTTTCCATCACCTTCAATGAGTGAAGAGTTTTGGGATCTCAGTGGTGCCATAGAAGAAGCTTGTGCTTCCATGTGTTACGTGTTGTCATTTAGTTTTTGAGCATTTGGGTGCTTATTGAATACTTGTCTTGTGCCATTGTTGTTTCTTTTTCTATGATGAATGAGTCATTTTGACGTTTTAATATTTCTCTTTTTACCAACTTCGTGACTCCTATAATGAAATATGAATCCTTTCAAATATACAATTAAAATAAAAAGGTTATAAAAAAAACTTGCTATATTGTGTTTTATCCAAAAAATAAAAAATAAAAAAATTACTATATTGTTTTATCACACTACAAAAAGAGTAACATAATATGAAAACATATAATTTATTCTCTATGGATCTATGGTTGGAAACTTACCACTGTCTCCACATATTGACATTTTACAAGGTATAATAGGTTTTTTTGGCTGTAGCTTATATTATTTCCCAAAGTGTTTTAGGGATTTGGTAAATGAAGTTCGAGTGGGAGATGTCCATGGCAAGAATCCTCGAAGGATTCTTTCTGATTATTTAGAAGAAGAGATTTTTCTACATCACTACATAGATTTTTGAAAGATATACCGGTAAAACCTTCAAAAAAAGTTACAAGAAATGCATTGTACTTTTCAAATCAGTGCATGTCCTAGAAGTGAGGAAGAGGTGGCCGAGCCTACTCTCTGGCTTCGTCGTTCTATTGTCTTCTCAGATGATACTCTTTCCACTATGGTTTTTCCTTTATTTAACCTCACTTGTTCTTATTTAAGTGCTAGCTCCTTTTTATTAAGTTTTCTTCTTGTTTTTCATGATCTATGATAATAACCTTGTAACTGTAATCACCATTTTAAATAGAATACTCCTTATAAAAAAAATTATATAAACATATAAACTAAAAAAATAATAGATTAATTTGGATTTGAATCTACATTGTCGAAATAGAGTTTAAAATAGAATCGTGGCTCACATACTGCTTCTCAAGCTCATAACTTTAAATGATTCACATATACACAACAAACAAGGCCAAAATGTGCAATAATTTTTCAAAAACCATCCCTAATTCTATACAGGTGCAACCTTGAGGACAAGTTCAACTTCGAGGATAGGTTCAAGAGGCGTGAACTTTGGACCCCAAAATTTTTTGGTTTATTAATATTAAAAATAAGCCACCGAATTTTATTTTGTTTTTCAAAAAAACCCCCAAATGGAAAACATATCAATAAAACCCCTAAATTTTTTATTTTTTTGGTTTAGAGCCTTCTAAATCTCAGGATCGACCATGATTCTTTATTAGTTTTACTAATATAAATATCCCACTAGCTAGGAGGAGCCGAAAGTTTGTGAATATATATATCAACTGTTAAACCCAAAAGTTGTGACAAACCAAAAAAAAAAACCAAAAATCGTTCATGAATTTTAATTTGCGACAAAACGAGCAAAAATCATATCTCTATAATATTAAAAGAGAAGTACATTTAGGAGAATGTCCAAAATTGATTCTAATATTACTTAAATTGCCATTTGCTTACAACTAAATTGATTAAATTGAAAAGGGTAATTTTGAACTAATGCAATGGCAATTTCAGTAATTTTTACAATTTCAGACATTTTTCGGACTGGATCCGATTGGGGGGGGGGCGGATCCTCTTTTTACCCGGTCGGATCCGATTTCATTAATGGCATTTCTGTAAAATTTACTTGGGTGGTGGATTGATCGATCCGGTGGGGCAGAGTGAACAGATCGATCCTGAGATGACCCGATGAATTGGTTTTTGATTCAGTGTTATGGATTGATCGATCTGGTAAGAAGATCGATCGATCCGATGTAGTAGAGTGAACAGATCGATGCAGCCAAGTTTTATTTGGAAAGACAATCTAAATCAAATCGTATAGTTATTGTTTTTAAAATACTAAATCTTTTAAACAAAAGGAAATGTTGTATTAAAAATCATTAAACTTTAATGAATCTTACCTTATTTATTAGTTGTTATGATATTTTCTAAATCTTTTCTTTACCAAGATTTACTCTTACCAATTATTCTAGAATACATGTTTTCTATAACTAATTTATTTGACAAAATATTCTCCAATAACCCTAAATCGATTTTCTGTTCAACGTATATTCATCTATATAAATCAATGTGTATGGCCTCTTCATCAAAAAATAAAATTAAATAAGAAACACTTCCTCCACCGAAAAATCAAATCATGTTGTCTTTGTTCAAAGTTAGTCACTTGAATCCCTTTGTCGATGAATGGAGAATTAGAGTTAAATTGCTCCAAAAATTCAAACTATCTTCAACAGGAGATGTATCGCTCGAGCTCATCATGGTTGATGAAAAGGTTTGTTTTCTTTGCTTTTGATTTGAATGATGTCGGTAGTATATATGTATTTTTCAAATTTTAAATTTATATGGCGCATTCGTTAGTTTTAGAATTTAAAAATCTATATATGTCATCGATTAAACTTGGACGATGGCAATTGGTTTGAGATCGGCAACTGCATTTTGCTTTTTTTTTTTGCTCAATCTCTTATTTTTTTGTTATTCACGGTAGCTAATTATATTTTTATCTTGCAGCAGATCAAGGAAAAAAAAGTTTGTCCCTAAACAAACTAATAATGACCTCCAAATTTGTTTCCAAAATTGCATGACATAGATTTCTATGCTTATTTTAATAACAATTGCATACTATATTTTAGGATTTCTACGTGTAGAAAACATAAGATTTTGAAAGTGGAATTGGATGTCAAACATACATTAACTTATCATGAAGTTTTCTTTTTCTTTATATTTAATGGTTTCTAAATAGTTTTCATAAGATTTTGTTTATGTAGTGATTGAGATTTCTACGTGATCTCTCATGCTTTTGTTTGATTTTATTTTATGTTGTTCATGTAAATAATTGTCTATTTGAAGTTTTATTGATTTGTTACATTCTACTAATTTCTAGATATTTTGATACTAATTTAGAGAGATAAAATACAAGCGACAATGCCAGAAAATTTCATTGGACGTTGGGATAACCTGTTGGTCGAAGGTAAATGGATGATTTTAGCAAATTTTCGCTTAGCATGGATAGACGGCTCGTTCCGGCCTACACATCACCGATTTAAGATGGAGTGGTTGTCAACCACCTTTGCAAGATTCGTACCATCAAAAGGTGACATATATTATTTTTCATTTGCTGATTTTGAAGATATAAACAAGGTTCCTTGCGTCCAAAGCTTTGTGTGGGTACGATTATGAATACATTATCTTTAGTATTATTTTATCAAACAAGAATCAATTCTAATTCTAACGACACAACCATTTTTCTTTGTCAGATATTATTGGACAGGTTGTCAACGTAAAGGGTATCGTTGAGTGCAGATCTAGCGTCTCGAACGAAAAATGGGATGAGATTTCGTTCGAGCTGGACAATGGAAAGTATGTTTTCAAAACCCTAAAATAATCAACCAATTTGACATTTCTCACTTTCTAATCTTTATTTATAATTCCAAAAACTGTCATTTACCATGTCGATTAACAAAAATATATGCCCATGATTTCTACCGCCAGTTCACAGATTCAAATGATGACATTATCATATGCATCATTAGGTTTGGTAAAGTTTTTTTCAGCCACGGTGATTAGTTCCCTATACCAATTTAATTATTTTCTTTACCATGTGTATTAGTACTTTGATTACTAATAATTTTTTTGCTCATATTATTGGCTGCAGGTGATTGGATAATCACTAATGTATTGGAATGTACACAAGTTTGGTTGAATCCTGATGTCCCTGAAGTCCAAGCCATGATTTATGATATTAACAATAATGAGAATCACGAAGTTAGTGATATGGAGGGTATTTGAATTTTAACTATTGTCATTTTTTATTATTGAATAATTAGATTGCATTGTTTTCTTTTGATTTGGATTATGCTTTCTTCTAAAGATGATATTTTCTTCGAATTTTAATTTACATGGTTTGTTTTTTGAATCTTTGATGCAATTCTACAACATGGGATAATCTTGTGAAAATGTCATGGTGATCATATCAGTTTGATAGAGACAGAAGCTTGCATATGAAAACGAGCAAGAATTATCTCCCCTCTTTGAGAGTCTCTTTCTTTCTTTGTTTGCACAGAAGAAACAATCAAATAGAATACAATGGAGGAACAACAATTTGTCATGCTAACCAAAGAACGAAAAGAATGATTACAAGGTTCTTTTTTTAAACTTTGATGCAATTTCCAATTTTATCATATTCTACAACTTCCATAGCAAGTCAACTTAAATGAAGAAAAGATATTTACTCACAATCTTTATCAAATCTTATAGTTAATATTATGTTCCTAAAATATTCAAGAGTTGTTAGCATATTCAATTATTTGTGAAAAAGTTGGGGTTGAAGAGATTTTTATTTATTTTTTATAACTTTTGTCAAAACCCGATGATGAAGAAAGAAGAAACCGAATTGATCTTATATAATCAGATTTAATCAATTTAAAACTGTTAAATCCGATTTAATTCTAGGAAATTAAACCGATTTAAACCGAATAAACCGAATCAGAAAACTTACCTAGATGACGGATCGATCGATCTGCTAAGAGGATCGATCGATCTGCTAAGAGGATCGATTGATCCTATGAGGCAGAGTGGACAGGTCGATCCTGAGGTCAAACAATGAATTGGTTTTTGATTCAGCATTATGGATCAATCGATCTGGATCAAGGATCAATCGATCTGAAGATTTTATGTGGGTACGATTATGGAATTTACATAAATCAAAATTTAAATTAAATTTTGATAGTTTTTATTTGGAACGGCAATCAAAATCAAATCATATAGTAGTTTTTTAAAAATATTTTCCTTGGTGTCATAACAAAAATAATTAAACCTTAATGAATCTTACCTTCTTTATTTGTTATGATTTTTTCTAAAATTTTTTTTACCAAGATTTACTCTTAACAATTATTAATTTTTACTCGTTTGCTATAGCTAAGTTATTTGACAGAATATTCTCCAATAACCCTAAACGTATTCATCTCTATAATATTTTATTATAAATACCTTGAACTTTCTTCTCTTTTATTCATTCACAAACTTTTCCGAAACAAGTTAGAGATTCGTTAAAATGGCTTTACAAACATCTATCACTCAAATTTGAGATGTGAAGCCATTCAAGGCGTTGTGGAAGATTCAAGTTAAGGTTCTTCATGTTTGGAAGCAATTCCATGCAACGAACGGTGAAACTTTGGAGATCATTTTGGTTGATGAAGTGGTACGTATTTTTCTTATAAAAGCAAATTCCCGTTTACTTTCATTCTAATTCTGATTCTAACGACACAACTAAAACTCATAGACTTAAATGGTTTAACCCGTGTTTTTCTTACGTTTAACCCGTGTTTTATCAGTAATAAATATAGATCTCCACGTTTGATCGGATTGCTAATATCGGATTACTAACATCGGATTGCTAAGTGTAGATCCATTTTAATAATTAATACACACCCGATCTTAGCTTATTATGATATACTCTCATCTTTCTCTCGCACTGCTTTTGTTTCACGTGGTTCATCTTTCTCTCGCATTGATCTTAGCTTAATATGATATACGATCATATGCCTTTCTTTTGATTTATTATTAATAAGTATAGATCATTTCTTACAAACAAACCATTTCTTACAGGGTTCTAAGATTCATGCTACACTACGTAGGCCATTAGTCGTACGTTTTGAGAGGTCATTGGTTGTTGATGAATGGACACTTATTGAAAACTTTAATCTCTCACAAGCTATAGGTCAGTATAGACCATGTAGTCATCGTTACAAGATGGCGTTCTTGAATACAACTACTGTTGTTCGATGTGGTCCTCGATCAGACAGTATTTTTTTTATCTTGCCGACTTTACGTAAGTTAATAACGAAGAGCTCAATCCAAACATTCTGATCGGTTAGTTTTATTTATGTGTAAATCATTTTTTTGATACTGTCTAATTTTTAATTTAATTTCATTCATTTATTTCAGATGTTATAGGCCAAATTGTTAGTCTCATAGATATGGATGCTTTACAAGTTAACAACAAAGACACTCATAAACTTGAGTTCGAACTTCGTAACGCCACGTAATGCTATACGAAAGTCATTTTTTTTTTGATTTTTAGATTTTTGTTAGTATCTAAAATAACTGTCCATTCACTTATAGGAATGATCGTTTAGCATGTACCTTGTGGGAAAAGTTTGCAGAAGGTGTTTACGATGCCTATCAAAATGCTGAGAATAGTTTTGTAATTTGTCTAATTCGATTTGCGAAGAATAACGTATTTCGAGGTGTTTATATTATGACATCATATTCATTGTCTTTATATTTTGATATTGATATGAAATACTCATAGTGTTTATATTGTTATGCTATTTGTTGGGGTCGGATTTCACCCGCTCAACATTGAAGTTCAAAGTTATGCAAGCGCAGCGCATAGACACGGAATCGCACTAACACACAAGATATCATGTTACTCCTCTAAGTCATTTCCTAACAAGAAGATGAAGCAGCTCTCCTTTCCTAAGTCTTCTCCATCCGAGAAAGGAGCCTTCTGAGTCCTCTCTACTCGCAGCAGAAGTCATGAATACAGTGCGAGAGAAGTCATAGTGGCAGCAATGTCATAGTGGCAGCGAGGTCCCGCTACCAGCGATGTCGTCTCGTTGCCAGCGAAGATATCTCTGCCCGTGAAGACATCTCTGCCAACGAAGTCATCGCTGCAATGTCTTCGCGCCAGAGATGTCTCAATGCCAGCGATGTCGTCTCTCTACCAACGAAGTCATCTCTACCAACGATGTCATCGCTGCCCACGAAGACATCTCTGCCAGCGAAGACACCTCTGCCAAACGAAGTCATCGCTGCCCGCGAAGACATCTCTGCCAACGAAGTCATCGCTGCAATGTCTTGGAGCCAGAGATATCTTAATGCCAGTGATGTCGTCTTGCTGTCCGCGAAGTCATCCCTGCCAGCGAAGACATCTCTGCCAGTGAAAACATCTCCGCCAACAAAGTCATCACTACCCGCGAAGACATCTCTGCCAGCGAAGACATCTCTGCCAACGAATACATCGCTGCCCGTAACGACGTCGGCTGCTGCAGACCTGCCAGGATAACGACAAAGGCCAGAAGGTTCCGTCAAAAGCCCAGTCTAGTCACGGAGCCCACTTCGACACAACCGACGCAAGAAAAAGGGAATCCGCGAAGACTTAGGAAAGTGAGCATTATCTCTTAGGGAAGAGATTAGCCGACTTAGGGGGCTATATATACGAATGTAGAAACCCTTGTAAATGTATTCGTAACTTTGTTCACAAAAATCATACATAGCAATAACAGTCATCTCTTTGCTCATCGTTTTCGTAGCTTAACCTAGAAATCTCTGCTTCCTCTCGAAACTCTTACAAATCTAATTGTGCTAGTCTTGGCTCCCACAATTTGGCACCGTCTAAGGGGAACTAGAGAAATTCTCACACAAGAAAGCTTCGTCACACACCAGATCTGAGAAGATGAGCGGCGAAGAGGAAAAATCAAGCGGTAGCAGCGAGGAGTCTTCATCTCATGCTAACAACCAAGAAAGGGAGAGCTCCGCCGAAGCCCCCGCAACCAACATTGTTGATGACCATGGAGACATGATCGAGGTCAAACAGATGCTGCAAACGCTCCTCAAAGAATCCTACGAGCAGAAGAAGTTCAACGAGGCCATTACGACCGAGTTAAAAGCCCTTTTGCGAAGAAAACGCAAGCGACCCGACACTACAAGAGCTAGGAGTCGCTTCGATCCGCATCGCCTCAACTTCTCGACACCTCGTACCGCTCGAAGGAATCCAGGCGACTTGCCTCCACCATCGCTACGTCACGAATCTTACAGAACCCCCGAATGCTTAGCGGAGATCTCTGACGAGGATCAACCAGCTCCTCGAAGATGCGTACGGACAGACAACGCAACTGGCAGACAACGAGAAGCGTGCATGTCACACAGTCGGAGTGCGTCATCGCACTCCCTGAAGGAGGCCACGCAAGACACTTTGTGGTACGATGACTACCCCGACGCCAACGATGAAGGCGGATCCTCCGTAGCAGAGCTATACAAGAAGGAGCAGGAGCGAAGGGTGCTACAACGATCTCGGAACGTGGAGGTCGCTGAGTTGAAAGCTCAGATGAAGCGGGTTATCTCTGACTTGAAGACAACCCAATCGCAGATGTATCGCAGCGCGGGGAAGGCTCCTGGAATCGCCTATGTGCTCAAGAAGGCACGGAACACACCCTTTGCCGAGCGAATCGCGAGGAATAAAATCTCAGATCCCAGAAAAATTAAATTACCAATCTACGAAAAAACCACAGACTCTGCAGACCATCTGATGGAGTTCGAAGTGGCTCTAGGGAGGGCAAACTTCAGAGAAGCCAAGAAATACATCGTCTACTGCAAGCTGTTCGTGGAAAGCCTCAAAGGGTCTACCCTCCAATGGTTTTACAAGCTGGAGAAGAATTCAGTTCACACCTTTCACCAACTCTCGGAGATGTTTGTGCAACATTACAACATCTTCGCGGAACGAAAGATTTATGACGCTGAATTATGGATAAATCAACAAGGCGAGAATGAAAGTCTACGATCTTTCATGACAAAGTTCAAGCACACGCTGTCAAAGATGGACGATATCAGCAACACGTCCGCGGTAGAAGCTTTGAGAGAAGCGCACCGATGCCCATCTCCGTTCTGGCACGAATTGACTATCAATTCGCCAACAACCATTCAGGACGCATTCCACCGCGCTACAGACTTCGCTTGAAGTGGAGAAGAAGTCCGTGCTAAAAGGGGTGGAAAGACTAAACAGGCGAGCGAACCAATTGATGCCGCGAACCTTGCTATCACTAGTCCTCTTTAAAGGCTTTTACAACGAACTACGGGGTGACTTGATCCCTGCAAAGGGTACGTAGGCAGCTTGTCTCCGGACGAGTTCAGTTGCCCCCCTCCGAACAAAGAAGGGGGAGTTTGGGTACATATACTCCTATCTTTGACAACTTCTTTGCTGGAACCGCCAGGCACTTGACACAAGTCTCACTGACTTTGTCAGCTACATCCCCTACAGGCTGTTCAAAGCTGATGCCAGCAAGTTTGTTTCGTAACCGTTGCTGCTGGCCACAACGACGATGTGAAAACTCGAACACAAGAACATCCATCATCGGATCCATAGCGCGCTATATAAGTACTAATGTTCAGCATTGGGGCGGACAAACCAAACTGATCATTCGGAAATCCAACAGCATTGTTGGTACAAAGCAGCTGCCAATGGTTAGTCGGTTTGTAGACTGAATAATCATTTTGAAAACCCAGCAACACGTTGGTAAAAGCTAAAGGTGTGTTCGCTCTCGGACAGACGTGTTCAGAGGGCAGCACCATTCCAAAAACCCAACAAAAAAGTTGGTAGAAGCAAAGCGTAAGCGCATCAGCGACTTTGCTACTTTGCAATAAAAACCCAACAACAACGTTGGTAGAAGCAAAGCGTAAACGCATCAGCGACTTCGCTACTTTGCAATCACAAAATAGAACATTCCAAGATGAGAAAAGATATTTTGAGTGTAAACAACCACCAACTTACGGATTCATTTTAAGACTTAGTCAACAAAACGAGTACTATTACTCTTGAAGTTCTTATGATCTAACAAAGAACAAAATGAGCTTAGCTCATAAGAAAGGCAAGAAACAAAAGTTGCATTCATTATCATCCTGCACTAGCTACAATGCAAGGTAAACATAATCATAGCATGGATACAAACCATCCAACGCCATTACCAAAAGTCATAGATAACAAACATCCGAAATCCAATGATCGGAACACGAAGTCAAAAAAAAAAAAAGTCGTCGCTGTGTTTTAGCGGCAGCGCAGTCAGCTTCAGCAAGCGAAGCGCAAAATCTTAAAATCTTCATAAAAACATGGAGTCTTAAAATTTCTAGCGTGAAACTCGCCCTCATAACAACAACATCATAATGTTGAACACCAACATTAACATCCAATAGTCTTTAACTCGATACTGTTATCACTAACACTATCAAGCTGGGGGGCTAACTATTGGGGTCTTCACCCACTCAACATTGAAGTTCAAAGTTATGCAAGCGCAGCGCATAGACACGGAATCGCACTAACACACAATATATCATGTGACTCCCCTAAGTCATTTTCCAACAAGAAGATGAAGCAGTTCTCTTTTCTAAGTCTTCTCCATCCGAGAAAAGAGCCTTCTGAGTCCTCTCTACTCGCAGCAGAAGTCATGAATGCAGTGCCAGAGAAGTCACAGTGGCAGCAATGTCACAGTGCCAGTGAGGTCGCGCTGCCAGCGATGTTGTCTCGCTGCCAGCGATGTTGTCTTGCTACCAGCGAAGATATCTCTGCCAACGAAGTCATCGCTGCAATGTCTTGGCGCCAAAGATGTCTCAATGCCAGCGATGTCGTCTCTCTGCCAACGAAGTTATCTCTACCGCGAAGATATTTTTGCCAGCGAAGACATCTCTGCCAACGAAGACATCATCTCTGCCAACGATGTCATCGCTGCCCGCGAAGACATCTCTGTCAATGAAGACATCTCTGCCAGCGAATACATCTCTGCCAAACGAAGTCATCGCTGCCTGCGAAGATATCTTTGCTAACGAAGTCATCGCTGCAATGTCTTGGCGCTAGAGATGTCTTAATGCCAGCGATATCGTCTCGCTGCCCGCGAAGTCATCTCTGCCAACTATGTCATTGCTGCCCGCAAAGACATCTCTGCCAGTGAAGACATCTCTGCCAACGAAGTCATTGCTGCAATGTCTTGGCGCCAGAGATGTTTTAATGCCAGCAATAGTCTCGCTGCCCGCCAAGACATCTCTGCCAGCGAAGACATCTCTGCCAACGAAGATATCGCTGCAATGTCTTGGCGCCAAAGATGTCTCAATGCCAGCGATGTAGTCTCTCTGCCAACGAAGTTATCTCTACCGCGAAGACATCTCTGCCAGCGAAGACATCTCTGCCAACGAAGACATCATCTCTGCCAACGATGTCATCGCTGCCCGCGAAGACATCTCTGTCAATGAAGACATCTCTGCCAGCGAATACATCTCTGCCAAACGAAGTTATCGCTGCCCGCGAAGATATCTTTGCTAACGAAGTCATCGCTGCAATGTCTTGGCGCTAGAGATGTCTTAATGCCAGCGATATCGTCTCGCTGCCCGCGAAGTCATCTTTGCCAACTATGTCATTGCTGCCCGCAAAAACATCTCTGCCAGCGAAGACATCTCTGCCAACGAAGTCATCGTTGCAATGTCTTACACCAGAGATGTTTTAATGCCAGCGATGTCGTCTTGCTGCCCGCGAAGTCATCTCTGCCAACGATTTCATCGCTTCCCGCGAAGACATCTCTCTGCCAGCGAAAACATATCCGCCTACGAAGTCATCGCTGCCCGCCAAGACATCTCTACCAGCGAAGACATCTCTACCAACGAAGACATCGCTGCCCGCAACGACGTTGGGTGCTGCAGACCTGCCAGGATAACGACAAAGGCCAGAAGGTTCCGTCAAAAGCCCAATCTAGTCACGAAGCCCACTTCGACACAACCGACGCAAGAAAAAGGGAATCCGCGAAGACTTAGGAAAGTGAGCATTATCTCTTAGGGAAGAGCTTAGCCGACTTAGGGGGCTATATATACAAATGTAGAAACCCTTGTAAAGGTATTCGCAACTTTGTTCACAAAAATCATATATAGCAATAACAGTCTTCTCTTTGCTCATCGTTTTCATAGCTTAACCTAGAAATCTCTGCTTCTTCTCGAAACCCTTACAAATCTAATTGTACTAGTCTTGGCTCCCACACTATTTTCTACACATTTCAGGTTAGGCACAAGTCACTAATGCTTTTGATGCGTCTCAAGTAATTATTAATCTGCAATGTTCTGAGTTGGTTGAATTTAAAAAGAGGTTTGTGATTTATTTCGATTTATTATTAAACATTTTTATTTCCAAAACAAAACCAGAAGATATTAACGTTTATATTTTCAGTTTGCCAGATGATGGTATGGTTCTGAGAATTGTGCAAAAAGGCCCAAAAAGATGAATTAGTCGTCAAAGAAGAATATTTTGATCAGTTTCTTTTGGTCACAATTAGTGAACTGATTAGTACTACTGAGGTATTGACGTTATACCATTTAAGTTACCTTTATTGTCGAATGGTTTTTTGATAGGATATGTTCTAACAGGTTGGCAAGTACAAAATCATGTGCACCATTTGCGGTATTGATTCTGATTGGTCGTGGTATTATGTTACTTGCAAGAAATGTAACAAAAGGGTTTACAAGAATAAGACAAAGGAGAAGGACATAGGTAAGTTGGTGAAGAAGCAATCATTCCATTGTGAGTTCTGTAATAACACCAATGTTACATCTGTCGTTGCAAGGTAGTCGGAGAGCACTAGGAGATAGTCGCAGCGCCAGCTCCGAGGACCATTGATTGCAGTATATGTTAAACTACGAAACATATTCTATACGATAAACTACGAAAACCCAGTATTGTTTACAACATATACAACGAATGTTCCCGCACATAATGCGGGTGAGAATCTAGTTGTATATGAAATGGTTATTTACCCTCTCCCCCCCCCCCCCCAAAATGAATATGAGATGGTAAAATTAGAGCCGAATAAAGGAGTATTGATTCGGTTTGGATCCTCACTAAGAACCAAATGGTTCTCAAACTTCAGAACTAGTAGATATCGGTTCGAACCAAAACCGAATCATAATAAAAAAACCAAACATTAGAACCCTAAGTTAACTTATATGAGCCATTAAGAAACCCAACCCGATATTTTCATAGATGATTATTTATCACTTTGAGATTGTTTCATGTTGTGTTTCATTTTGTTATGTTGTCTTCTTGTTTTTAAACAATTTTGTGTTATAGTGTTCATTTGATACTTTTAAGTTGATTTTGCAGGTTTGGATTCGAAACTTCTTGTAGTTATCCGAACCGAACCGAACCATTTTGAAGTTTGGTTTTCTTGTAGTTCTACTAATTGTTGATTCGAACCTAACCATAGTGGAACCGAATCGTATCGAATCAAAAAACATTCGATTCTTATATGGTTTCTATTTTGTAAGAACCAAAAAACCAAAAATTTTAACCGGAACCAAACCGAAGTACCGAATGCCCACCCCGTAAAATAGTGTGCTATTTCCTGGCTGACCAAGGAAAAAAAGTCTGCTATTTTGCTCGACTAAGCCAATTGGGTTATAATGGCCCCTTTGCCTTGAAGAAGATATCAATGTGGGCTTGGATGGGCCAAAAGATATGACAAACCCGTTTAGAAACTTAGGGTTTATTTTTCCCAAGTATAAACGCCGCGGCTTCTCACACTTGTTCGCCTCCGTTGCCGCACTTGTCTTTGCTTCTCCTCAGGTAAACTCTCTCTTCCTCGTTTCTGATTTTCTTTCTCCTCAGAAGATCATAATACTGAATCTGTAGCTTTTGCAAACCCTAGAGCTTGTGCTTACTGTATATATCATAGGATGGTTCATTTCGTAGGTTTTTCTCTTAGTTTCGCTGATTGATTCTAGATTCCTCTGAGTTTCTCTCAAGCTGGGAAGAATTGTTTTGCTGATCTATTTGTTTCCAACGAATTCAAATACTTATTATATAATAGTCTCTTGTCTGGAATTTTGTGTGTGTTTTTTCACTCCTTTGTTCTCTTGAATCATTCAGTAATTTGGAGATTGATAAATGCTAATATTGGATTCTCATGTTGCTTTCACTTGCAATCATTATGATCTCAGATTTAGCATAATTCGTCATTGTTGGCACTACTAGCGTAACGTAAGTTGTTGCATTTTTGGTAGTCTTTTGTTTTAGATTCTGCCTAGTGCCTACTCTTCAAGCTATTCTTCAAAGATGCAGAACGAAGAGGGAAAGAATACTGAGCTCTACATTCCTAGGAAATGGTAATTGAAGATTTCTTCTTTTGTTGGTTCTGTTATTGTTTTTTGGAAAGGCCTATTTATTAAGACATTGGCTCGTGTTTGTTTGGCTGATACTGCAGCTCCGCCACTAACCGGTTGATCCCAGCAAAGGATCATGCCTCTGTGCAGCTCAACATTGGTCATTTAGATGCTGATGGCATCTACAACGGACAGTTCACCACATTTGCTCTCTGCGGGTTTGTTCGCGCTCAGGTTTGTAATACACTTAACCGTACACTCTTATTATAAACTGTTTTCAACTTATGGTAGGAGGTATAAAATGTATCAGCTTTGGTGTAGTATTTCATTGGATTGACTGTTAATTGAACAATGAATGATTGCAGGGAGATGCAGACAGTGGCATCGACAGGCTTTGGCAGAAGAAGAAGGTCGAAGCCAAACAAAGCTAAGAGCTTAAGCTATCTTTTTTGGTTCGAATTTTGTTATTTTGGTATTTTAAAGATTATGGGACATAGTCAAGTAAGGATTTTTGCTCGACTCTTGGGACTTGATGCGTTTTTGCACACTGGCTTGTTCTAATATCTTCAGTTTCTACACTCTTTCTCATTCGGAAGTTTAGATTGCCAGTCTTATTTGAATAAACGTTATTACCTAAGATTTTTCCAAGTAGATCTGTGCACTTACGCAAAGCATATGAATTGTAGAAATTGACAATCCCTTCCAAATATGACGAAATCCAAAACTAATTTCTTTTTGGTTTGGTTCGGTTTTAGGTTGCAAACTTATCTTAACCGATGAAAGCATTTGAAATGTACAACAGTATGTTGTTGCATGAATCACGACAAGCATTATATAAGAAAAATAAAAATCCATCAAGTTCAGAAATGACGACATATATCTGTGTAATCTTCTTCGTTCTAAATGCGATATTCTTTTTCTAAACTGGAATAAGATTCTCATTCTCGGTCGGTTCTCTTTCAATCATCAAAAATTGAAGGATCATTGAATTGTTTTACGTCTGTATAAATTCTATTGGTTGCGGTTCTAATTCCACACGTTAAAATGATGTGTTTTCTTTTACTTGTTTTTATCAGGAAATATACAATAGTACTTTGTATTTAAATTAAACATGTAAGACCAATCCAACCAACAATACGATTCCTTGAGGGCACTATTACATATATTCTTCGTCATCCAATATGCTTTAGGAAAGCATCTCATTTCCCACAAAACCCAAAAGTCATCCTTCTCTTCAAATTTATTTTTCTTTCCCAATTATTCTTATTCCCTTTCAACAAAAAAAAATCTCTCGGAAAAAGATTTATTCTTCTCTATGTCTAATTATTCTCCTCAATGTTATTCTAAAAGTTGCACCCAAAAAACGATATTCGAAAATAGTACCTCACCTCACCATGCCACTTCAATATTATATTATCAGGGAGGGTATATTGCTTTTTAATCGATTACCAGTCGAGTGATAGATAGAACAATACCGTATGTTTTCTTAGGAATTGCAAATTTTGTAGAATCATAACGTCTACGGAAATAATTCTAACAAATAGTGTCATTTTAATATTCTTTTTTTTTTTTTAAGTGCGAGGTGAACTTTTTGTTATTGATTTCATTTTCCTTTTGCGACAAAAACACCAGACTATTAAGTTTTTGGTAGGGGACGTTCCTCTAAAGAAAACCAATCGGAAACCGAAAATCATACCGCATATGCTCTTGCCTTTTTAGCAAGCATTTTCACATTCAATCGTGCCAAATATTTTATTCAAGGTATATATTACTAACTATTGTTTACGATATTGCCCCTCTAATAACACCTCTGTTCGGCATTACAAGATACCATATTCGAAGCCCAATGATGTCAATTTGATCTAAAAAACATAAAACCAATCACATAACGTAACAAGCGTTTGGATTGCCTTCGCTGAGTGCCTCAAACGAATCGGACGGCTGAGATCTATAGGAATAAAATTCGGGCGGTGGAGATTCGTATCCATTGTCCACGTACTCATACGAATAATACGACGTCGGATGACGAGGAGGAGCCGCGTAATACGACGCCGTTTCATTCCCGCCGTTGTTACTTGGCCCATGTGCCGTGTTGTAGCTCACCGTATAAGACGGCGCCGTTTGAGGCATCGCCGTGTGATGATGATAATACGAAGGAGGAGGCTGTCCGTACATCTGTTGTGTGTGATGACGTGGAGGACTGTGAGTCATCGGATACGGAGGATGATTCCCGTGATGATGATGATCTGGTGGAGCTGAGTATATCACAGTCTCTGGTGGTCCATCGTGATACTGCGGCGGAGGACCACCACCACCTTCCACCACCACCGTCGTATTCCCTGAGCTTTTCTTCTTCTTTTTCTTTTTCTTCTTCTTTTTCGGAGCTCCATCTCCAGACATCATCGGAGGTTGAGGTTGACCGTTGACGAACGTTACTACTTGTTTAACCTGATCACAACCTCCTCCTCCTCCTCCGCCACCGCCACCGCCACCGCCACCGCCGTCAAACCCGACGTTGTTGTGTTCGTTGTCTTCGTCATCTTCGCTGCTATCGTCACCTTCGTTTTTAGGTTTCTTTGGCTTCTTGTCTCTCTGGTAACAATCGACGTTGTTGTTGCTGTTCTCCATCGGCCATAGCTCGGCGTGTCTACCGGCTTTCATGATCTTCTTTATAAGAATCTCTGGCTCTACGTTTCCGATCACGGTTACTTTCTGTTGCTTCACGTCTATATTCGTTGTATATACACCTATATATAAAAAAAGGAAGAACATGTCTCTCAACGTCTATACGTAGAAAATGATAAGAAGCAACACACATGAAGAGATAATATTAGTGTTATACCATCGATTTTGCTTAATATTTTCTTGATTTTCCTCTTGCACCCTTCGCAATGAATTGAAACTCTCAAAACCCATGTCTTCAACAACAACAAACAAAAAGGAGAAAGTTGTTTGATGAGAAAAAAACTATATGAGAATTAATGAATTATGTATGATCAAGAAGAATTTTGATTATATATATGTAATGATCTTACGGTGTATCTGAGAGGTTCAGGGTAATCTTCCAAAACATGTCTTTCTTCTTGTCTTGGCTCTGTTTTGATCTCCGTTCCTATGTCCATTGGAGAGAAAGAGGAAGAAACAAAGGGGGAGGGAATCGATGCAACTTCATGTGTGTAATATAGAAATGTAGTCATGATCGCTTCTATATCTTTTTTTTTTTTTGGTTGGAGTCGCTTTAGCATATTCTCTATATATCTTTTTCATTTTTTAAATAAAATACTTTTTCCATAATTTTATTTTATTTTGACCCGAAATTTTTCATAAAACGTATTAATCTCTAACCCTGTTTTTTATTTGTTCCTGGCAAATGATTTTTCACTTAGGATTAAAACGAGAAAACATATTTTCATTTTTATGAATATATTAAATACGTATTTACGTATAAATTTTGCTAAAAATCAATACTTAAATTTTCATATAAAAATTAAAAAATCTTGCTAAACTTACTATAAATTTACTGTAACATATGATTTTAAAATTTGAACATGAATAACATATTTCCAAAACGCAGACGCCTTTTTAGTCGAATGATTAAAAATTTACACCATGTTTAATGTTTGATTCTAAAAAAATGCAGTTTCTCCTCGTAGTCTTGTGTGTTACAAGAAAAACGGTCCAAGTTGAATTCGATTTATTGTTCATCATTTGTAATAGGAATAGATCAAATGTACCATACGAGAAAAAAACATATTTCCACAACATTCGATGATTCATCAATCTTACAATGATACTGCATTGAATATTAGTTTAATTGGATCTCATACACTATTAGCTGACATTTTTGGTCAATGATGTCGAAGATATCAAAACATAACAATTTGATTTATAGTCTCTTTTATCTATCAGTCGTAATGTCATGTAAGAATATGAGGATTAAAACAAATGAATGAAAATTTGTTCGAAGTGAAATGTTTTCATGCTACAAAAAAAAGTTAACAGGAATAACGTAGAATGCACAAATTCAACAAAATTACTCCAATCTTTTGTTTTGTTTTATTTTTCCTTTTCAGTACAGTACTATACTTCCAATCAAATGATAGCGTTTTATCTTGTACACAAAATAGTTTTTTTTTAACATCTTTATTAACAAAAATAACAAAGTTTGAAGAACCAATATTACACAAAGCCACAGAAGCTCGCAACCAAATACAAGAAAAAACAGTAAACAAACGTCGTAACACCAGGCATCATCATAACCTAATGATAAGGATACAAAGATTAATGCCCACACGACTCACTGACTAACCGATCATGTGAGTGATAGTTTACAACCAATTTTGTTGGATGGTAATATAACATGAAAAAGCTAATAAAGACAAAGCTTGGAGAAGTAATCAAATGATAGTTGTTAAGTTGGAGTGCTGAGTGAATTTTTTATTATAAATTGTATTGTGTTTAAAATTAGAACCCCAACATAATTTATGTTGTTTTTTTGTCATCCAATGATAGTTGCTATGAAGGGGTTCTAAATATTAAAAAAAAAAATTCAATTTTTTTTCTTAATTAGAGTTTATTTTCTTAAATTTGAAAACATAATACATTCAATAAAATATAAAAAAATTTGCATTGAATGAAATTTGAAATATACATTAAACAAAAACATTTAAAACATAGATTTCAAAAATCGATTTCCTTTTCACCAACTGTGACATGAATCCTCCAACAAATGCATCACCTGTAGCAGTTTGCAACTGAAAGATTCGCGATAAGCGACCTTTCTCCACCAACAACACAGACACCACAAGTTCCAGTAGGTGCCGACTCATCTTCTTAGTAGTGAACCTGATAAAAAAGCATATTATCATTTTAGTGCATCTTGATTATAAAGACTGAATTCAAGTTCAACATCATACTATCCTCAAAGACAAACCGAACACTAGCTGTATGCATGGTTGAAAACAGAAAGCATGAAACCAGAAAAGGTCAGGACACACATCTTACATTGACATCAACTGCTGTAGCATCCTTCTTCATTGCCTCTCCATATTTGTCATTTCCAATGGATCCCATGTAACTGGTTGCTCCAGGAATTTGAAGCATCCACTGCATCCAACAAGTAAAGAAACACCCTTGAATTAGCAGTTATTCATACTTTTAACCCCAGTAAAAGCGCAAGAAGAATGGCAAAAGAATCTACCTGAGCCACTTTAATTGAGTTCTGAGTAGCACCTGAGAAAAGAATTGAATCATGAAGTATCATAATCATGTCAAAGCATACGCGACTAAATGGTTACAAGACCGTTTAAAACACACAAAAGATGAATTACCTCCAGCAATGTACTCAACATAGAACTTGCTACTCATATCATCATACATATAAGGGAAAAAAATACCAAATTGCAAGTGAATTCCTATTTAATAACCCATCAAGTATGTGTCTAACAACGAATTTGAATCAAAAATATCAAAAGATAGCCACAAAAGATAAAATCTTTACAGCAATTTATATAACATGATCAACATTCAAGTAAGGTATGATTACAAGTGTGAAGAACCCTAATTTCGATTTCATCAAAAACCTCAATTTAATTCACATGCAAAAATCCTAAATCCATGAAATCTCTATACATTCACTACGATCTACATGAAATCTCTGTAAATTGACATAAATCTTACCATATAAGCCGATTTTCAGAGACTCCTTCATCCATCGATTTGTGACAAAATCCGATTGATTAATTCAATCGTCGGTGATCGCAAGAGAAGGGGATCGCGAGAGAGGGAGAACGGCAGACGAATTCCGAGGGGGTCGCGAGAGAGATAGAGAACTGGATCATCTCTGATTTTTGTGGATTTCAAGTGATTCAAGCTCAAGAGAAGGGATCGCGAGAGAGAGAACTGCGGAGGAAGATAGAAGAAGAAAGAAATGTTTTGTTTAGCGGAATTTTTTTTTGCATTTTATATTTTCTCAGACCCAATTAAAACATGACACGTGGGTCTTTTCGGGGGTTCTATAATTGCTAAAATTAGAACCGCTGTTAAGCCCAAAATCTGATCAGTTTATTTTTTAATTATTTTTATGTTCTTAGCAACCCATAAAAAATGCTTACAACCCACCGTTGAGTATGCTGTAAAGGAAGATGATGCAATCAGATGAAGAAGAAGAGGGTACTCTCGAAAATTTGTATTTTTATTTTTTATTTTTTTTAAAAAAAAGGAAGAAGAAGAGGGCATCTTAAAGCTTCTGATTGAGAAAGAGGGTCTCGAGGTAGGGTTTTAATTGTTCACACGTGAAATGCTATAAGCTTTAGTAAACAAAGCACCCGATTTCGTCTTCTCCAATATTGAAACAGTGAGATTGAGAAAACTGATTCCCAATTGCTCTCTGAACTGATTCTTCTTCGTTCTTTCTTGTAAACCGATTGGATCGTAATCGCACAAATTTATTCTTCTTCTTCTTCAAAAAAAAAATCAGCCAAAAATAGGTGATGGGCACAAAACGACGTCATTCGGGGGTAAATTTGGACGCACTTTCGTAGTCATTCATGAATTTGTCAATGCTTTTGATTGATTGCTGAGTGATTTATTTTGGCACCTAGGGTTCTTACTTTGCGATTTCTACTTCGCTTGCAAGGAAAATTCCCAATTGCACTCCGAATTTGGATTTCTGAATTTGGGATTCTTCAATACTTGTTCTGTACGAGTTGAGTAATCTACGTATTACAACAACTTCTGCAATTGTTTGGGTTACATTCTGATCAATATTAATGGTTTCAGGAAATGATGTGCAATTTAGTGTCTCAAAAGCCTATCCATAGACATAGAATTAGTCTTGTTTAGTCACTTCTATGGATAATCTAGCCTTGTCTTCCGATCAAGCTGTGATGAAGCTTGTTGAAATGGGTTTCGAAGAATTAGATGCGTTAGAGGCTGTAAAAGCTGTTGGTAAGTCATGTGGTGACGCCGTGGAGTATATTCTGAAGGGGAATCACAGAACCGGAGGATTTGCACCGGCTAGTTCACTATCTTCTACAAGGAATAACAAGACCCTTTGTAAAAGAGCTATGCCATCTTCGTCTTTGTTTTCTTCTGGCTCAATGCGACAATCGAGTTTGCTTGACCATTTTAAATCTGCGGACCGGAGCAAGAAGATAGGCGACAACTTTGGTACTGCGGTATGGAGTTCTCAGTCTGATCCTTCAGAAGAGATGAGAAAGTCTTTTGCTCCTGTGGTTTCTGGGTCTAGTTGCTTTCCTGATACACAATTGTCAAATGGTTGCTCAGAGGCTTCATCAACGTGGGAGACAAAAGTCAATTCTATTCTACAATCCCGGTTTGGTATTTCGTCCCTGAAAAGTTTCCAAAGGGAGGCCTTGTCAACGTGGGTAGCTCACAAGGATTGTCTTGTTCTAGCTGCAACAGGATCTGGTAGATTCTTTTGCTGCTGATTGCCTACTTCATTCTCACATGAAGTCAATACCAGTCTAATCGGATTTTCTGTGTCTTTACCATGCAGGGAAATCTCTTTGCTTCCAGATTCCAGCATTATTGACGGGGAAGATTGTTGTTGTTATGTCACCTTTGATAAGCCTGATGCTTGATCAATGCCTGAAACTATCAAGGCACAAAGTCTCTGCTTGTTTTCTTGGATCTGGCCAACTCGATAATCTCATAGAACAGAAAGCAATGCAAGGAATGTATCAGATCATATATGTTTGCCCGGAGACAGTGCTTCGGTACGCAGCACAACTTCATGAAGTTATCTTTAGTGCATTTGTTTATATCTTTTTGCTCTTACTTATAGAAAGATTCAAAATCGTTTGCAGACTGATTAAGCCACTCCAGAAACTTGCAAAGACTCATGGAATTGCTCTTTTTGCAATTGATGAAGCGCATTGCGTATCAAAGTGGGGACATGATTTTCGTCCGCACTACAGGTATGATTCAAAACTTGTGAGTGTTTGCATTCTAGTGCTTTTGTTGGTAATCTTATTTTTTTAATAAATCACCTGCTGCTGTATCTTCAGGAGATTATCTGTGTTGCGGGAAAACTTCTGCGCCAGCAATTTGGAATTCTTGAAATATGATGTGCCGATAATGGCATTGACCGCAACGGCCACAGCTCATGTACAGGAAGATATTCTTGAGTCACTTCACCTGGCAAAGGAAACAAAAACCGTGCTTACTTCATTTTTCAGGCCAAACCTACGTTTCTCAGTGAGTTTCCTGTGCTGATTTAATCTCCATTTCACATGTATGAAAACTCACTCTGCACTCATTAACAGTTAGCATAAGATTAGTAGATGAGAAAGCTGGTATTTTTCTGTAATGTACAGGTTAAACATAGTCGAACCAAGTTTGCATCATCATATGCGAAGGACTTCCAAAACTTAATTGACTTGTACTCTGAAAAGAGAAAGACTACTGGGAAAAAGCTGGCTGTTATCTCAGGAGAGTCAGAGGAACAGAGTGATTTTGATAATTCCATTGCTGAAAACATCTATGAAACAGATGATGATGGTGATGAAGATGATGCAGAAAACTCGTTGGCAAAGAAAAACAGTTCAACAGGGAAAGAAATATCGGAAGAGTGTCTGGAAGATGAAACCGACATCTTCCAGAGTGTTGATGATTGGGATGGTATGATCCTTTTCATTTTTGTTTGGAAACAGAGATGAAAGTACATAACTTTGATTAGAAAATTGGTGACTGCACGTAACTAAATTGAAATCAGCGTTAGTAATACAATGTCGGAAAGACAGTGTTACGTACCCAAAGTGAATATGCACACAACAGACATTTTTAATCAAGTTTTTAACGTTATTGAAGTCATTGAATGGTGATTTAGATTACAATTAAAACCGTTGCAGTTGCTTGTGGTGAGTTCTGTGCAACGTCTCCTTGTGAAATCCTGGATGTGTCTGCCCCTTCCGAAAAGCAAATGCTTGATGAATCTGGACAAGAGAATTGTGTCCAGCAAAGGGATTTTGAAGGACCGACAATCATTTACGTTCCTACGAGAAAGGAGAGTGTCAACATTGCAAAACATCTCTGCGGGGTTGGACTGAAGGCTGCAGCTTATAATGCATCGGTATGGACTGAAAAATCTTACTTGTTCTTTCCTTCTGAAGTCCTCTGAACTGTTTCTTAGGAATGAAAACTGTGAACTTTTGTTAATTCGGTACAACCGTACAAGTCACTATCTACCAAGTAGTTATTGGGGAAAATTTTGTGTAGAGATTTCTGATGTCAAAATCTTGTATTCTGCATTGAATGCTGTTCTTTAAATGTTGTTGTGGCTTAACAGTTTGCCATGTTTCACAGTTGCCGAAAAAACATCTCAGACAAGTTCACCAGGAATTTCACGAAAATAAGCTGCAGGTATATTCATAGAACCTTTATGTTCTTATGTGTTATGGTTCAAACTTAATGTTCTACTGTACTGTACTCTTTGCTGTTCCCATCTCTTTTCTTGTCTGAATAATCTGTGGAAGATCATTGACGTTATGTATGTTACTCATCTTTAGGTTGTTGTTGCCACAATTGCGTTTGGAATGGGAATTGACAAGAAAAATGTTCGGAAAATCATCCATTATGGTTGGCCACAGGTCTCTTGAAGTTCGTAATAAGTTTTTTCATGTTTAACTTTTCCATCTTAGAGGATCATGTTGCTATGCAAATTTGTTGTTTTCTCTTCTAAATCTCATTAAAAAAACCGAAACTGCAGAGCTTGGAAGCGTACTACCAAGAAGCTGGTCGAGCTGGAAGAGATGGCAAATTGGCTGAGTGCGGTGAGTTGGTTAATGATATTTTTGTGTGTAGATTTACTCTTGTTTGCCATGGCTGATGTAAGTAATAACCTGGGATTTACAGTGCTCTATGCTGATCTATCGAGAGTACCAACACTTTTGCCAAGCCGTAGGAGCAAAGAACAGACAGAACAAGCATACAAGATGCTATCTGACTGCTTCAAGTCTGTACACTAGTCAATTATGTGTGTGTGCATATTTCACTTTTCTTATTATATTCTTTCATATTCATTCTCCTTTTCTCATGCAGATACGGAATGAATACTTCACAATGTCGAGCGAAAATACTTGTTGAGTACTTCGGTGAGGATTTCAGTTCCAAGATGTGTAACTCGTAAGTGCTATCCTTCTTTTTTAAAAACCACCAAGGTAAAATACGAATCGGTCTAATAACTTTCCAATGTATGAAACAGATGTGATGTTTGCATTGAAGGGCCTCCTGAGCAAGTAAATGTACGAGAGGAAGCTAATCTCTTGCTTCAAGTAATCACTGCTTTTCATGTAAGTCGAGTAATCCAAGAATGTCATTTGCGAGTGTGCTCGTTCCATATGAGTGATATACAATAAAACATATTTTTATTTAGTATTTAAGATTTCTTCTACTATGAGTTGTGACTGTTCTTTCTAGCTCTAAACTACTAGTAAATTAGTTGCAGGTAAAGAATAGCTCTGAGAATGTATCATATGAAGATTATGGACTCGGCAACAGCAAACGGAGGAAATTCTCCCACAAGCCGGATCTTCGGTTCTTCATCAGTAGAATCAGGGAACAGGTAATCTTCTGTTTCGATAAATTACATTGTGAATTATGTCCTCAATGATATTGATGTGATGCCTTCTTTTTAGTGTAGTCCCAGAAATTCATGGAAACAGATTGTCTTTGGTGGAAAGGTCTTGCCCGTATCATGGAAGCCGAGGGTTACATCAAAGAGATGGATAAAAAAGTAAGTACAGTACAAGCAAAAAACCAAACCTTTCTTCTTTAGTTTCACGAATCAACTCTGTTCAAATTTAACGTGTATTCAGTTTAAACCGTTGGAAATCTGTTGCTGATTTTGTGTTGCAGGCTCGTCGGGTCGAGATTACTTGTATACAATCAACAGAAAAAGGGATGAAGCAAGTAGATTTTGAAGATGACAAGCCACTGTATGTTTGCCCGGAAGCTGACATGCAGGTTTCGCTGAAACAACGCAGCACATACAGCGGATTCTCTGATTGGGGAAAAGGATGGGCAGATCCAGAGATCCGGCGTCAGCGGTTAGAGACAATAAAACGCCCAAGAGAAAGGAAACCTCGAAGAAAAGGACGATCACAACGGCGTCCTTGGAAGTCACAAAAGAAAGTCCATTGAGAAGCAAAGAATAATCTCAAGCATCTCTCAAGTAATGAATCCACTTTATATATATCATTTCTTCAATATTCTCTCCTTCCATTCCATTACATTCATGAATCTTTATGGAAGCATAATAATCCTTTGTACTACAATCGCTCTTTCGGGATCGTTCCTGTTTGCTCTCAGTCCAATATCGAGGCAGAGATGTCGAGCAATGGAGAAGCTGAGGCTCGTTAATGAAGCTTTGATTGGTGCGGAAGAGAATGTGGCGAGGCTTCAAGAGCGTCATGATGTGATTCTGAAAGAGATATGCTCTTATTATCTCGTTAACTCCGAGCTACAAGAAGCTTTGGTTGCAGCTCGAGCAGCCATTGATGATGCTTCTGGGTTTGTCATGGAGCTTAGAAGATTGCAGTTGAATATTTTAAATTCTCTTTCTTGATCAATTTTTTTTGTTTGTATTTGAAAAAAGGTGCAAAATTAAATTGAACTTTGGGTTAATTATTAGTTGGTTCCCTTCCTTAAATAGCAGTAATATACTAGAAAATATGTGCAAAATTAAATTGAACTTTGGGTTAATTATTGGTTGGTTCCCTTCTTAATTGCCTGGAGATTTGTTTTAAAAAAGAAAAGAAAATTAAGATAACGTTGTTTACTGTATGAATCCAACGGCTGAGATCACATCTTTACCCTCCTCCGTTTGCGGCTTCCACGTGTAGCAACGCAATAGGACGACTCATCGTGGACACAGAGAGTCACAGTGACCGTTGGATAAAAAGCAAGGAGGTACAATCTGAACGGTTAACGTCATTGATACTCGGATCGCCAGCGTGGCAGTAGGTAGTATATAGATACACGTTGTTCACTCCTCATTTTCTGCAAATCGTAAACCGCCACAAAACCGAAAAAGAGAAAGAACCACACAAATTGCGGTTTCTAGATCCGTTTGTTTGGAATTTGGAGCTGTTTCAATGGAGTCACCAGCAGCAGCGAAGCCAGCGAGAGGTGCAGGAGGAAGAAGAGGAGGAGATCGGAAGAAGAGTGTTACAAAGTCTGTCAAGGCTGGTCTCCAGTTTCCGGTTGGTCGTATCGCTCGTTACTTGAAGAAAGGCCGCTATGCTCTTAGGTATGGGTCCGGTGCTTCCGTTTATCTCGCCGCCGTTCTCGAGTACCTCGCCGCCGAGGTAGATTCTAGATCTCGGTTTCTTCTTCTTTTTTTTTTTTTTTTTTTTTGATTTCTCCGATGTGCATTCTGATTTCTGGTTTATAGACGAACTGGAAATGAAATTAGGGTTTGTGTAGTGCAAAGGGGGAAACATTCGATTCGATTTCTACTGACTAATATTGATGATTTACCGAATGGATCTGCTTAGTACTTGAGTTTCCATATTCGTTTTTTGGTTTGAATCGTGAGAAATGGGAGGAGATCTGAAAACGATTTGACTCTGTGAATGTGGTTATAGGTTCTGGAGTTGGCTGGGAACGCAGCAAGGGACAACAAGAAGAACAGGATAAACCCTAGGCATCTTTGCCTAGCGATAAGGAACGACGAGGAATTGGGGAAGCTGCTTCACGGAGTCACCATCGCGAGTGGAGGAGTTCTTCCAAACATCAATCCTGTTCTTCTTCCCAAGAAAGCGACTGCTGCTTCCCAAGCTGAGAAAGCTTCACCTGCTTCCAAATCTCCCAAGAAGGCTTAATATGCATTTAATCACTACTTGGTTTTTAGGCTCTTGCTTATATCCAATCTAGAAGAAGAACACCTTTTGTTTTTTTTGTTTTGTTTTCTGTTTAGGGAACAAATGTGTAGTTTTCTTCTATTTGGTTAGTCTTTGAAACCAAAAGGGGAAATTATGTTTACGCTATTTTGTAATGAAACAACTAGTTTCTTGGTTTGTTCTCTCTTTCAGTAAAGATGATAATCTAAATTGAATAATTTCTGGATTTCGTACTTTGATTACGCAAAGGGAAAAAATTGAATCATTAATCCTTGTAATTTCAATCGAAGTAGTTAGCGATTTACTCATGAATATTGAACTTGGGCTTTATTTGGACCTAAATTGAGAAGCCCATTTAACAGCAGCTGTTGGTCCCGTGGGGTTTAGGCGTTTAGCAATCAGAGGCATTTTCCGAATTTCGTATGAGAAACAAAGTGGTGTGATGATGAATATTCTGGTGCAATTCTTCTCTCTACCCATTTCTCGGAGGTGATTTGTTGAAATTTTAATTTGCTTTTTCTGGGCAGGTCTCATCTTCTAAGCGGAGCTCGCTTATTCGCATTTTAGCTGTTGCTACCGCTACTTCTGGAATTTTATATGCTCAGAGTAATCCAGATACAGGTAAACCTAATAATCTCTTACTCGAATCATATAGTTTGCTACAGAATTTTCTCTTTGCTGTGATATTATCGCTGATCTTGATTTGATATGCATTCTAGGACCGAGAATATCGCTGGTTATTCCGGTCTCTGTTCGGGAATCTTTGTCGTTGCCTTGGCAGATTCCACAGAGCCTGATTCATCCACCTGATCAAACCCTCTTTGGTTCGTAATCAAGTTTCTGATCTCTCTTTTACGTTTGGATTCTCAGCTTTGAAATACCTACTTCACTTGTCTTTATCTATACAGGAAATTTCACGGCGTTTTCTTCTAGAGTCGGTCCTGAATCAGAAGCACCTGCAAATGATGAGAAGAGACTTCCTGTTGAAGCTTCGGATACTTCGAAACCAAGTAACGGGTACTTAGGGAGAGATACAATAGCCAATGCTGCTGCAAGAATAGGACCAGCAGTTGTCAATCTTTCGGTTCCTCAAAGTTAGCTTTCTTCCTAGTTTTCTTTTTCTTTTCTTCTTACCCTTGCAGAAATTGGTTGTAGTATTCACAGAGGTGGTTTAGTTGATCTTTGGGAGTTTTCTAGGTGCTTATGGGATTGCTACGGGAAAAAGTATCGGTTCTGGAACGATCATTAATGCTGATGGCACGATATTGACTTGTGCTCATGTTGTGGTCGGTTTTCAGAGCATTCATCAATCATCTAAAGGGAGGGTAAGTTCAAAAGTCAAATCTCTTCGAGAACTATGTAGTTTTGCTAATACAGTCTTGTCAAGGATCTTAAAACGACTGATGTTTCAGGATTATATGGTTCATTATTGAATGAAGCTATAGGAAACTGAGATTGTAGCTGATAAGATTAGCTTCTTCTAATGATTTACTTGAATGGAATCTATTTAGTGGAACATATGTGAAGTTTAGAGTTGTTGAATTATAGGTTGATGTGACATTGCAAGATGGCAGGACGTTTGAGGGTGTGGTGGTGAACGCTGATTTACAATCTGACATTGCATTAGTGAAGATAAAGTCAAAGACACCATTGCCAACCGCTAAGCTTGGTTTTTCAAGTAAGCTTCGTCCAGGGGACTGGGTAATAGCTGTGGGTTGTCCTCTTTCTCTCCAGAACACAATAACTGCTGGTATTGTAAGGTATTTACACACGCATCCGTAAAAGCAATCATTTTCTTTTGATAAGTTCTTACGGCCCAATTGCTTTGTTTTTTCCGGTTTTGGCTATTTTGTGTGCGCTAGTTGTGTTGATCGCAAAAGCAGTGATTTGGGTTTAAGAGGCGTACGTAGAGAATATCTTCAAACAGACTGCGCGATCAATGCTGTAATTCATATTTTTTTTTGCTCTTTGATTTGAAATCTTGTTATAAATTGACTTGCATATCTCATATCTTTTTCTATTTGTGTTCCAGGGAAACTCTGGTGGGCCTCTAGTGAATCTGGATGGAGAAGTGGTTGGTGTTAACATCATGAAAGTCTTAGCTGCAGATGGGCTCGGATTTTCTGTTCCAATTGACTCGGTCTCAAAAATCGTTGAGCACTTCAAGAAGAGTGGGTATGTTAGTATTCTCAATATCTTTTTCATTGGCGTTGGTTGTATCACATCTTATAACGGTTGAGTGGGGTGATGTAATAATTATTGCTGCAGTAGAGTTATTCGTCCATGGCTTGGGTTAAAAATGATCGAACTCAATAAAATGATTGTTGGTCAGCTAAAAGAACGAGACCCGATGTTTCCTGATGTCGAGAAAGGCATTCTTGTCCCTGCGGTGGGTATATCTGTGAATCATTCATCTTTCCATAAGTTATTCGTAATTGTTGTAAAAGAAAGACTGTATGATCCTGATTTTCTCAAACCTTTGCTTACTCACCAATGTGACATTAAATTTACTTGAGTACTCAGGTGGTTCCAGGATCACCGGCTGATCGTGCTGGATTCAGACCAGGCGATGTTGTTGTGAAATTTGATGGGAAGCCGGTCGAGACCATCAAAGATGTATGTATCATCTCTCTCTTTCTCTCACTCTCATCTTAGAAACTCATGTGTGATTGAAATGTAACTGCAGATAATAGATATAATTGACGATAGAGTTGGGAAGCGAATGCAAGTAGTTGTGGAAAGATCAAACAAAGAAAAGGTTACACTCGAAATCACTCCTGTGGAGGCTGATCCGGACATGTGAGACTTCATATCAACCATTCAATTGCATTAATATAGCTCCAATTATTTTTGCTTGCTTTGGTTTCATGGGATTTGCTATCAAAAGTAGATGTTATTCAGGACAAAAATCCCATACGAGTGGTTTCACCTCATATAACGTTAACCAAAGGAGTTACAAAGTTGGTCGCTATTATTTGTTTGAGATGATGAATTTGGTAGTTGATATGACTACAAAGGAGTTTTTTCCTTTCAAAGCTACTTGTCCCAAAATCGAACCTGTCCCAATTGGTTGGGGATATAACAAGGATTGGAAGGCTAATTAGCAAAAGAAAGATTTCAAACTGAAAAAATAAACTGGTATTTTGCTTGGAAAAATTGAACGCAGTTACTAGTGGATCAGGCCACACATAATAAGCCCAACCTTTGGTCCACAAAACTCATCTACCTTTTGCTGCTTGCACCACATTTTTAGCGCATGGATTTTAGATTTTTGTTGGATTTAGTTTAGAAAATAAATACAAATGATATTTTAGTATCGATATAATCTCGTCTCGTTTTAATTTTTTGGTTTGGCTTCATTTCGACTCAACCGAAGGGGCAGGCCAAACTTAACTTACACCAAATAGATTACTAGAGAAAAATGCGAGCATATATAACAACACAATGAAACTGCTTCACGATAGTGCACTTAACTTTAAAGCTAAAACACAACATTTAAAACAAAGGAGAGATCCATTATGATTGTAAAACATGAGTAAAATTACGAACAAAACTAATATCTAACATACAGATATATCACCAAAACAATTACACCACATTCTCTCAACGGGCTTTGTTTTGTCACAAGGGATGGTAAGGAACATAGCCCAACAAGCCCGTGACGTTAGCCACAACGTCGTTGCATTTTGACAAAAGGTTGAGCATCTGGTGAGAGATGTCTCCTGCACCAGCCGCTTGGCTCGGGCCACGGAAATTTCTGGGAGGTGGCATCGGTGGTTCAACATGGTCCACTGGTTTAGTGGGAACTTGTGGTTTCGAGTATTGTGGAGGGAGAGGAAGAATTGGAGGCAATGTTGAAGGAGGAAGCTGTTGATGATGAACAACGTTTTGAAACTTCTTACTACTAACATATTCCATTGCAACAGATGATGATGAAGAAGAAGAAGGTCCACTGTTTCTAGTCAAGCTCGTCGAGATTGGTGGTTCCGCGTTTGCTTTACTAGAGTTTTCTTCACCTCCTAACATGAATTTAACTCTTGCGGTTCCACGGTTACCATTTCCATTGTTGCTGCTACTGCTTGGGTCATCACCCGGTTTCTTCAAGCAGGATTTGAGGTTAATGTTTGGTGGTGGTAAGGTTGGTTTGTGAAGCGGCGGTGCTTGGTCATGCAACTGGCTCTGTGGTTCCTCATCTTCCTTTGCGTTTTCTGGTTCATGAGCCTCAGCTTTAGGAGCATCAACATCACGGAGAAAGTACCTTACATTCACGTTTCCAAATAGAGAGTTGTTTCCCGATGCATACCGAAAAGCAGTCTGTGCGTCGGCTTTGTACAGAAAGACAACTCGACAGGTCGAGGATTTCCAGAAAATCCTAATGGCGGATTGATCTAACAGCCCGAAGCGACCAAACCTCGCCTTTAGCAATGCAGCTGAAGGGAGAGATGTGCCAGGTGGAAACTTCATGACCAGCATTGTGGGCTCAACGACCTTCACTGAAGGAGCCGTTTTCTTTCCAGTCTGAGCTTTGGCTGGTTTTGCTTGAACCGCACCGCTTACTGGTTTCATACTTTCCTTTGCTTCTCGAATGGTCTTCTTCTCAGAAGCCATTGGCTTCAACTGATTAGTTTTCTTCAGCTTCTTAGCTGATGGAATTTCATCTTGGCAATCAGAAGAGAGACGTTTTCTTCCAGCTTTCGATGGGCCTTCAGTTCTGTTCACAGCTTTGACAGGTTTTAAGGGTTTTGTGTCTTTGGCATTTTCGGCAGTAGCATCAGATGAAGATACAGCCAAGCTTTTCTGGTAATTTAGTGAACGGAAACGGAGAAAGAATTTCCTAGCAGCTCCAAAAGAAGGAACTGAAGAACCATAGAAAGGGTCAAGAGAGAGATCTTGCAGATGACTCAACAGCTGCGGCACATCGAGTTCCATATTGGAGTGCAACTGTGCTGATGAACCAAGCTGGGAGGAAAATTTCTTGGCTCCAGCTTCCCCAGAAGATAAAAACTTTCTCTTTTCTGAATGGCCAGAGTTTGACTCATTCTTCTTTTTCTTTTTCTTTTTCGGCTCTGAAGGAAGATTCCCAGAGCCCATTTCGCTTGAAGATCGTTTAGTAACTTTGACTTTCTTGATTGCAGACCCTGTAGAACTTTTCCCCTCAGATGCTGAGATGTGAGAACCTCGAGGAGACTCAAGTTGAGGCTCAAGAGAGCTTCCAGCCTCTTGTTTAAGACTCGCCAGAGCTTCAGATTCCCCATGCTCTGGAACAACAACAGTTTTTTCTTCCATTTTCTCCTTAGATTCTTCTGCTAAACACTTCTCTTCATCAAGAGAGAGCTTTGAATCTTTACCAGGAATATCTGCACTTGAAGAGGTGATATCCATGCTGGCGATCCCAGACTGCTCATCTCTAGTTGGAGTTTGAAGCATTGGAGCTCTTCTCTGCAGCACAAAATCCCCATCAGAAGATCCACCAAAGCTCTGCATATCAGAATCTGCTGGATTTGCTTCAACTTGGCCAAATTGAACAATCTTATCACCAGCCTCATCCCTTTGTTTGACAAGATACTTGTCTTGTTTTTTAGAGACCTTAACCTTGGTGGGTTTTTTAGAGCTCTTCGGATCACCTAGAGTTTCTGCTATGACCAGTGGGCCACTCAAGGGAGCTGGAAACATGAGAAATTGTAAATGCACATCAACCACCAAGGCAATAAACAACAAAGCAAAAAAGGTAAATGTATAGGGGACTCTCCATAATAGAAAGGGATGCAGAATTGCGATTTGGCCACCTTTTGCAATGCTGATTTCAACATTAAAGATACTTTGTGCTTCTTTCGAGCATGCTAATGTAAAGAACATAACTACAAAGATCTACATCCTAAATTCATGACCATAGAAAAGGTGTAATCAGAGTATCTAAAAGTCACAAAACCTTACAAGTTATAATATCTCACATCTCTGTCGGCATAGAAAAGATCGACATGCAATGCAAAGACTACATAATAACGGCAACAATACCATGATTTCTGAAAGGTGACAATACCTCGAGGGGGTTTTCTATTATGAGGTTCATGCGTACTCCCTGAAGTGCGAACAGATTTCGTCCCAAAGGCCTGTGCATACGTTTCATCAAACTCCTCGAACACTGCCTTGCGGAAACCATAAACCACTGCTCTCTTCTTCAAAAACTCTATACTTTCTGAATCACACTCTTGAGGTGCGAAAGCCAATTGCTTCACAAACGAGAGAGTCTCAACAGGTGAAAAATTATCCCTAGATTTCTTAATCTGCTCAGTAGAGTAAACAGCTTGTAGCTCATAATTTGGCACATCAACAGCAAAGTATTCTTGAACATTAGTAGGCCTAAAGTTATAAGGATTCCGACATTTACAAGTCAAGCCAAGAGCTGACCTTCTACTCGCCTCATCAATGGCTTCCTCTACAGCCCTCACAAAGTGCTTCGAAACAGTCTGCTGAGATTTTTCTGCTAAATGAGGTGCAAAGGGAATAAGCTCAGCAGGATCAAACCACCCATAACTACTATCTCCGAAAAACGCAACAAGAACATGGTCAATCCTCCTCATGCGACGAACAGAAGGAGACGCAAAAGCTTCATTGAATATATGACCTGGCCACCATGGATGCGACTTTACCTTTCCCCAAACCAAATCGCCAACTTCAAACCCATAACTCAATGCCCTTGAAACTCCAGAACCCATTTTCTCGCTTGCAACATAGTCATCAAACTCAGATAAGAGAGATTTGTAATCCGTAACGGCTCTTGGCTTATCTTCATTCAAATCATCCATCTCATCAGCTTCAGAGCCAAGGTCACTAGATTGATCATCGGAAACATCTTCTTTAAGCTCAGGACTGTCATCAATCTGAGTATCAGTTACATCCTCGTTATCAATCTCGGAAAACACAGGTTTCGTTTCACTAATATCATCTTCCTCGCGTGAGACGATACCATCCGTGTCCGATCTCTCACTCTCAGAAACCCTAGCACGGCCATCTCCGTCGGCATCGGCATTAGTAACCATCGAATCGAGCTCCATAGGTGAAGCCGCAGCATCATCAATGGCTTGCGATCCCTCCTGACCATCACCGCTCGAACCAAGACCAGAATCAGCCGAAACCGTAGGAGCCACATCGAGATCTTCAAGCGAATGTTGGGAAATCGTAGCATCTTCGTCCATTTGAGGATTAGGAATCGAGAGGAAAACCCTAGGAGCTCTGTATCGGTGGTTATGGGAGGTGAAAATGAAGATGTAAATCGACAAAGATTCATTCATACATCCAAAAAAAAAGAAAAAAAAGAAGAGAAAATCTATCGATTATTGAACTGCCACATCACACGACGGGAATTGCGTCATTGTGTCCACTGTCGTCAATTTTTGTTTATTATTACTAGGTGATTAGGCAAATAAAATACTTTTTTAATTTTCTAACTATCAAATTAGTTAAAAAAATTCAATTCATAGTTAAACTTATTATTCTGAAAAAACAAAAAAATGTAATTAAAATGAGCATAATTTAGGTAAATTTTGAATTAGGATGAAAAAATTGGTAAAACAATTATTTTCAAGTTTTTTTAAATGTTAAAAACAACATTCAAAAAGATTAAGTTACAACACATTCTTTTTTAAAATTATAAAATAGAGAACGAACAATAAAATAGAAAAAAAGAAAAGAAATTTGATTCAAAAAATATATTTACGTGTATAAAATCTTAAAAATAAATATGAAGATAGAAATATGAATTTGACAAACTTCACCCTAAACACGTATATATAAAATATATAAATTATGTTAAGAGAAATTTTTGATCAACTAATATTATTTATAATTTCTAGTGTCTCACTATGTACAATAACACAAATATATACTTGGGACAATTGCAAAATACCACTTTTGATGTGCCACTTTGCAAAAATGCCACTTTCGGTGTACTATTTACAAAAATGCCACTAATTATGAATTTTTAAAGTTTAAATCTTAAAATTATAAACCCTACAAATTGTTTTGAACCCTAACAAACTCTAAACCCTCAAAACTAAACCCTAATACAACATAATTAACCCAAACATAAATAATATAATGAATAAATAAATTTTAAAAACTGGCACTTCAAAAGTAGCATTTCTCAAAATTTCTCTATATATAATACTTTAGTATATTTTTGTTAAAGATAATTAGGTTTAGCTATTTCTAAATATTTTTTTTAAAAAGTATTTTAATCAATATTTCATTATTTTCTTTAAGATCACGATTACATAAATATATTTTTAATCTATTTGTGATTTATTAATTAAAAACAAATTGTAGTTAATTTTGTATTTATTAATAATTTCATTTGATAAGGACTAAATTTTGGGAAAAATAAAAATTGTTTTTATTAGTCTTGTGGATTATGGATGAAGCATATATGAATGACATTATTTTAAGGAACGTTATCAACGTATAAGAAGATTTTTTTTTGTAATTTATTTTCTCCTGAAAAACAATTTGATCATAAAACTTGTTCTTTTCCTGAATTTGAACTATTTTTATTTTACGATGGAAAGACTTAATTGTGTTGATTAATAAAAGGTTAATATTTTGTAAAGAGAATATGTAAAAAAACATTGTGTGAATATAACTCAATTATTTTAAATTATCAAGTTTGTTTATTGTTATTAGTGTAACTTTATAACAAATTATTAATTGATTAGCAATGTAATAAGGGACAATGAAATTCGATAGTTGAATTTTGAAATCGTAATTTTTAATTTTAATTTATAATCACAATAGTAATTTGTCTTTTTGATTTTTTTTTGGTGACCAATTTGTTTAAGTTAAAATTGTCCGTATTTTAAAAAAAAATTCCATAAATAAATATTTGCAAAGTTTTTTTCATGACAATCAAAAGTTTTAAAAGTAAGAAATAATTAGTCTCTTGCCATGTCATAATTCTTTCTAGCCATGTCATATTTTATTTGGGAGAGTGAATGTGGAGATGACACATAAACATGTTATTATTATTATTATTATTTTTGGTCAAAAAAACTGATTGATTTCATTAAACCGGTTGGTTCATCCGGTCCGATGGTACAACATTTAAGGCTGCTTTTGAATAAGCATTAGCCTCTTCGTTTTTTGATATGGGAATGAAAACAAAGGAAATCTCAAAATCACAGGCGATTTTGAGGATGTCCTGCACAATTCCACATATTTCTAGGTGAGATTTGTTCTCTTTGAGGTGTTGAATCAGTTGTTGAGAGTCCAAATTCATGGAGAAGCCCGATAAGTTCCTCGATGCTGCTTGTGTTACTACCTTTCGCATAGCCACGACTTCCACCATGAGAACCGATCCGATCAGGATCTCAACCCTAGAGCTGTGGGCCACTATTCGATTTTGGTGATCCTTTAAGAGCCAACCTAATCATGCGATGTTCGAATCAGCTCTCAATGCTGCGTCCGAGAAGCATCTGAGATTCGAGGTATCCTCTGACATTCTTCTGATTGGGTGATCTATTTGTATTGTTTTCGATTGAGCCGAGATCGACTCAAGGGCATCATGTGTAGCCTTGGTTATTGTTTCCTACATTGTGAAGCATCGATTTTGAAAAATCTTTTGGTTTCTCGCTAACCAGATTGACCACGCGATCCAGGGGAAGAGGGAACCTTCATTGATGCCTGTTGGTGGTAGACATATCATCTGTGTAGATTGTATCATGCTGGCTTGGATATTTGGGATCGTTAGAGACGATATTGTGTCCTTGAAAGGTGCCAATTCCCAAACTTCCTGGGCAAATGGGCAGTGTAGGAGGAGGTGGTCAATAATTTCTGCATCACCACAATGGCAACATTTGACATTTGCGTTCACTCCTCTATATTCCAATTTAGCTCCAACTGGTAGGGCTCCTCTAGCTACCTTCCACAAGAAATGTTTAATTTTTTTGTGATGTTTTGATGTTCCAAATGGTTGCTGACCAGTTGAAATTTTGTGTTGTAGCTTGGAGGTTTGCTGGAAGAGCTTCTTCTCTTGCCGCATGGTAGCATGATTTTGCTGTACAAATTCTGGATGCATCTCCTAACCAAGCTAGTCTATCAGCCGCTCCCAACTTGCTTGGTTTCAGGGCAGTAATGGCTTTCTCCGACTCTGGAAAATTGTGTTTTATTTTCTCTATGTCCCAATCTCCTGAGCCAGGGAGTATCAAATCTGACACTAACATTTGTTCCATGTCTTTGTTAGGTGGGCCTACTGGTTGAGAAGGCTTAGAGAGGGATAACCACGGTTCCTTCCACACTCTTGTGCTTTTACCATTTCTAATGACCATTCCCAGTTTCCGTTTCAACATCTCTTTCCCAATCATAATTTCCCTCCAACCATGAGATGCCGAGTTTGGGGCTTGACACTTAATGAATGGTTGTGACTTGCAATACTTACCAAAGAGAGTTCTTGTTAGTAAACAGTTTGGATTATGTAGAATCCTCCAGCTTAATTTTGCTAACAAAGCATCATTGAAAGCCTGGATGTCCACCCTCTCTCTGTTTTTGTTTCTTCTTCCACTTGTAGGTGTATCAGAGGTCCTTTGACCTTGTTCATTTGTTCCCTATTCAGATTGGTGATTCCTTCTCCCTGGCGTAGTCTCTAGTGCTTCACCCTGATTACTCATTTGATTGTTTACTCTTTCCCTTTGTTCAGTGCGGAGGGGTGCACTTGGATGGGCTCTCACCATTGCTGGGATGAGTCTAATGGGAGGAGCCATAGTGCTTGTGGAAACCCTGTTAGAGCCCATAGTGGCTACAGGTTCATGTCCTTTCCCATATCCCATATCTCATGCCTTGTTCATTATTGTTGTTGTCTTTTTCTTTGGGGAGTTATGGAGCTGAATTGCTTTCTTTTTCCTAGAGTTAGCTCCTTGCAATGTGTTTGGAGTAGTACCAGTTCTGTTCTTTAGAGAGAGGGGGGGGGGGGGGGGGGGGGGTCCACCCTTCTTTTTCTTTGCCAACCCTTCTTTATGTGGTTCATTGTCATGAAGTAGAGGTAAGTCCTGATAACTTTGTGTAACCTCAGTGATTTCCGTTCTCTGAAAAGCTACTTCATTTTGTAGATGGAGAGATCTTGTAGCTGCCACTATTGTTGCATTAGTTTTTTCCATAAGGCCCTTAGTTTCTCCCTAAAAAACCCTTTGTTGTCTGGCATTTCTTTCCACAGGGTTTGGTACATTACAGTAGTTGATGGTAACATCCATCAACTCTTCCATTACTTGCTCAGTAGAAAGTAGAGTAGCTGGGAACTCTGTTTGGTTCAAATTTCTTTCTAGGGGTGGATGCCTTTGCTTTGTTGTTATAGTATATGTGGTAGAGATTCCTTCTGATTCTGTCTCCTTTTGTCTCCATTGCAGTCTTTGCCCCTGGGTTTCGTGGTATCTCGGATGCAGGCTGGAGTAGGATCTGATTTCAGCCCCCTCTCTCAAAGGTGAAAAGTGTGGGTTGATAGCTGAGTTCTTCTGGGGCGGTTGGCCTTCTGTGTAGGATCTCTGGACAAACTTTGTATTCTCCCTTCCTGGATAGAAGACGTTTCTATTGCTCCTTTCTAACTGGTCAGAGGGTTGAAAGGTTCCAGATGAAGGTCTCTCTCCAAAGCGCCTGCCATGCCTCTATCTTCTTTCCTAGTAAGTTCTTCTTGCTAGTTCATTTTTTCAAACCTCTGATACAGTTCTTCCTTCCGGGTGTTTATTATTATTTTAAAAATTAGAATAAATCTAAAATCAAAATAAGGCTACGAGTAAAAATAAATAAATGAATCAATATCAAAATTAGACTAATAAAAATCTGGCCATGAATTTATCTTTCGTTTTTGTTTTTGGTGTTGAAATCCCTTTGTAGTTGCGCTTGTGAAATTGACTATATAAATCTATCTTTATCAGAGGAAACATATCAGCCATATTCTTGGACAATGTACGATAGTGATAGTGATAGTGATAGTCTGTCTAAAAGATCTTATTTTCATTCAGATCATACGGTAGGAGAAATATAATACCCATTTAGACTTTATTTTCATTCAGATCCATAACCATGCCTGACAAGGGGACAGAACAATCTGTATCTCCAAAACTAAACTAACCTATAGAGAAGAAAAAGTTTGGTAATGAAAAAGAGTTGAAAGTACGGAAACACACATAAATTTCATGGGGAATCATGTTTTTTGCGGAGGAGTTCCAGCGAGCCAACCCCAGACGCCACCAGAGCTCTGTCTTTTGGCGTTCATGGCGGCTTGATCTCTTTGACGGTGGAGGAGTTCGAGTTCTCTTTTAACTGTCTCCATTGTCTGAAGCTTTTGTCTTAGCTCTACAACTTCAACCTGCAGGCATTTAGTTCCAGTTTTGTTAGAGAGACCTTTTCTTTTGGATCGTTGAACCAAAAAAAAAAAAAAAAAAAGGAAAGAAAAAGGAATTTTAGCAGACGAGGTCTAAATACCTCTAGTTTAAAACACCTTGACTGCTCCACTGCAAGTTGACTTCGCACAGATTGATGTTCCTATATATCAGAGTACCAAAAATGTCAGATATAACAAAAGAATCTTCAACATATAGTGGTCTCAACTCACGTGTCTCGCTTATTTGATACTTTCACAGTTTATTGAAAACTTTCCAAATGCTATAATGCAAGACTGAATAAGAACGAATTTGCAGAAAACCAACTACGTACGTACATGATTCTCATCTGTCGGCTTCTGTTCTGGTAAAAGTGAGATAAAAGGAAAGAGTTTCGTCAAGGCAATAGCATTGTTACCTTGTACAACTCTGTATTTCGCATTTCTGTCTCTGCTAAATCTTCCTTTAGTTGGAGACTTTTTATCATCTCCTTGCTGAGTGATGCCTCCAGTTCTTCCTTCGCGGATTTAAGAGTTGTGATGATGCGTCGGCTTTTTCCTTCAACCTCGGGATTTAGTATCTGAGATACAAAGGAGAAAAAAATAAGAGACAGCATCATAAGTTGTGATTACCTAGTCTACTTTGATACTCACACATTGTTGAAAGAGGGAAAATCTGACGGGAAGTTACCTTGGATCCGGAATTTTCATTATCCATGACAATTTCCCCTACTTTGCCTTCTTGGCTCACCTCGATCTTAGACTCAATATCTCTGGCCGTGGCGTTATTAACAGCAGAGACACTAATTGGCACAGGAGAAGCTTCCATAATCTTTGATTTCAAGCTTGATTTGCGGCTTGGTTTAAGAACATTCACCTGATTGGCAAAAACAGGATTCATAACAGAGCTGAAAACCAAATTAGGAGAAAATGTATATATGGATACCTCGTTGTTGTAATGTCCATTGTACCCACCAAAAGCGACAATTACGTCTTCACCATTGTATGAGCTCACAACTAAACTCAATCCCTGTCACCAAAGTAGTGAAAAAGAAATCACAAGACTAATTTGTTCAAGGTCATGGAAAATTCAAGTATCATGTTTCAGTGATATATGATGATGAGTAGGAAGACTTGTATGGAGAAGAAAATAGGGCTGTTTCTTTAACTACCTCACTAGCAAGAGCTACACGTCCTTGGACTGAAGTGACTACTGACCACGCAAGAGTTGACATGTTCAGTACAACAGTCTCAGATGCCCCTGCGGTAAAGTACCAGGAAGCATCACAATTAATCACACTGTACACAAAAAATGTGAAGCAGCTATCAAGTTTTTTCCCTGGAAAGGTTCCAGTGATGTAACATAAAAAGCATCACATGCAGAAACATACCGCTCTTGTTATCTCCACCACCAACAATAAACCAGTTCTCCTCAACTGTCACGCCAGCGTGTCCAGCACGTGGAGTTGGTGCGTCACCTTGTTGTGTATGTCTTGACCATTCCTCCTATAATATGGAAACAAATATGTCAAGAACCCGAAAATGGGCTTTGCTGAAGCAAAAGAAGCTGAACATACAGTTTGCAGATCAAAGACGTGCAGATCATCAAAACAAGTTGTATGCGATCCTCCACCAAAGATAAGAAGGTAACGCTCAGCGTGCACTGCAGCAGCATGATCAGACCTTGGAGATGGAGGTGAGCCCCTGAAAGTTGACAGCATTTTAACCTTAAACTGCTGATCTTTCATTGAAAACTATGATATGAAAGTAGATAATTGGCAACTTCATTAAATTTCCTTCATTTTCTAGATTTATATCAAGGCTTTAAACGGACCTGACTTCTTCAAAAGAGAGTAAAATGTACAAGAGTCATAAAATCTTACACGGTATCTATCTCATCCCAGGTCATGGTATCTAGATCAAGTATATGCAAATCGTTCAGAAGTGATTTCTTTGCATCCTGGCCGCCAAATATCACCAAGCTTTTTCCCACAAGAGTCGCTGACTGGCCTCCACGCGAGATCTGCAAGCAAGAGAGAGTGATAAACATAGTCTCAATTTAAGCAGTCAAACTACGTACTCAGTTTCCAAGATCAGAATAGAGATAAATAAATTAGGATTACAAAGGACAACTTGAGACTAGATTGGAATATTCATTTTTTTCCTTTCCAATGTTCAAAAGTTTTTACTTGTTTACTAGATTGGAATATTTCCCATATAAAGATTAGATAACTTGAGACAAAAGACTATTTACCGGTGCTTTCCCGTATGTCTTTAAGATTGACCATGTACAGGTGAGCAGATCAAAGACCTTCACTGTGAATAGAAAAGAGAAGAGAACTGATATACAAGAATTGGTAATCACTGCAATTAACCATCTTTAAAAGTGTTTTAACTCCCACCTGGCATGGATTCTGAGGGATTCTTTGTATGACCACCGACACACAGAAGCTTGTTGTCCCATGGTATCTACAAAACAAACAAAGAAAGCCAGTGAGAATTGTACTTTTCCAAAGAACAGCCCTTGATATTTCAAGGCTAGAAAACCAAGGGCCAAAATACTAACCAACGAATGACCAGCACAAGGGGTTAGTATTGCTGGAGTTGATCTTTCCTGTGAGTCAGTCGCAACCTTGGTTTCAACTCTTGACCAAGTCCAGTTTTTTAAATCCAGAACCTGTATTTGAAACACCAGTAACAGAAGACATTCAAAGTGTTATCAAGAGTGTCTCAGAAAACAATGGGAGAAGATTCTCGATGGTAGGCAAAACAGAAACCACATATTTCGATTTGATCAGCTAATGCTGTACAAAGAATGGTATAGGTTGCTTACATGAAGATCACCTAGATATCGCCCGTTGTGGCTTCCACCATACATATACATCTTATCTTGAATAACCGCTGCTCCATGCTGAAACAAATATAATGAACAAGACTAAGAAAAGAGCCAAGATAAGGGAAGAAATCATTTTCTTTCATGTCCACAGGATTTAGGAAAAGTATACCTCATACCGCGCTTTTGGGGGCTGACCTGATGTTAGTGGTGCAGTCCACTGGTTATACACAGAAACAGTATTTGGGTCTTCCAGGACCACATCTTTATCTTGGGTTTCCGTCAAGTGCCCATCATCAGCCTTTGTGCTCTGCGACAGAGAATCGATTTACTAAATTGACTAAGATACTTCTATTTAGCAAAACGAAACAAAAGTCTGAACCCGAACACAGAATGGTGTTATACATAAAGATCAAACACTTCAGACGAGGGATTGATATTCACTAGCAATACATACACAAACAGAAACTTGATCCTATCAAATAGGCAACGAAATCGCTTAATTTGGGATCTAAAACTCACATTAACTTGGACATATATAGCAGGCTCTGGAACAGAGTTAGAATCCGTTGGATACCACCAACCAGGATCTTCTTCCTATTAAAAATGAGCAATAGGACGTAATAAGCCTATGATCCACAAATTCAGTGAGATGAACATCAACTCCTCAGTTGGTTACCTCTAGAATTTTGACAAAGAGACGCATTGCCTCAATGGAGGGCATGGTTCCAAGCCCCTGCCAACTAGTAAACATGAACTTCTCTTAGGAAAGTTCACAAAGACCACGTTTTGTTCTCATTTTTCATAGAAGATATCGTAAGGGAACGAGGTCTGCAAAGTTGGTTTGTCTTTGAATTATGGCACATTCTAAGATGACTTTCCTCGGCATCTCACCAGCAATTTGAATGCACACCAAAATTAAGGTAGCTATTTCATATTTTCTCCACAGATGGAAATAAAAATCCGACATTTATACGTACTGGCTAACATCTAACATCTACTTTTTGTCGTTGCCCTGATTCATGAGACATGGTGATCCTTTGCATTCTCCTAATGTAGAATGGGATATAGTTATTCACCGACACAGATGTGAATCTAACCTTTTCCATTTGCTTTGCTCTACTGGATTCCATGAACTTGGTTTTGGGATACTGCAAGGTCCTACAGTAGCCTGTTGACATGTGAAGGCACAGGAAGAAAAAAGAAAAAAAAACAGAGTATCAGTAAGCCTCTTTATCACAAAAAACAACAACTTAACACTAAATAGTCTCCCACAATTCTCATCTTGACTAAGAACAAATAGATGTCAACAATATGAAGAAGCTGAGACATTATTGTACCAACATCCATATATATATATATATCGTCAAGTCACAGCATCATCGGTATAAATCTTAGCTAAACGACAAAATGACGCACAAACGAGAAGAACAATACTACTCCCTGAGATTTGATAAACAGAAAACATAACTCCGACCAAATGTATAAACGAAACAGACCAGAAACTCAAGTGACGGTTCGAATGAGAAACTAGAAATCGAACTGACGGACCTGCTGGTGCAGCGCATAGAGAAGCAAAGCGGTATCATTGGAGCCGATTTGTTTCACCGACGACTGAGATCTGTCGAGGCCGACGTGCGATGCGGCAGCGTAAAACCTCTCCGGGTAAGCAAGGCCAGAGCTCACCATATGAGTAGCCATTTCGATCCAAGAGATTGGTAAATGCAGCGTTTATATAGCGGCACCATCAAGAACGATGACATGTTGCTTTATTTGCTTGCTCCAAAATCCATCCATATGCGTCGGTCCACTTGTCCAATGAATATGATTTTTTTTTGTTTTTTATTATTCGTATGTTATGTTAATCATGGTGCAAAACAAACCGTTTGGAAAGTTGCAGTGCATGCGCCAAAACTTAAATAAAACGATGATACTTGTGTATTTGAAGGTTCATTGACATCTTCGGAATACACAAAACTTATGTGGCCAATGTTGGAGTATTACTTTTGTCTCTATAACATAAACTTCTAATATAAGAAAGATTATTCAAATCTGCTCAAATTTACTATTGAGAACAACAACAGATATATATATATATATATATATATATAAGAGGATTTTTCTCGCCCGATAAGATTAAAACTAACCAAGTGCCAAGGAAGAATTGCTGAAGGCAGAATGAGACACTCAACCTATAGGTGCCCCTTTTGGTGTATCATTTGAACTCCTATGGGACTTGTGCTTCGGTCTCTTCTCCCGTTTCTTACTACTGTGGAAAATGTATATAGAGAAAGTCAGGTTGAAGAAGCAAACAACTATGCAATATATATATAATGGTTAGAAGAATCAAAAGCAGAAAGGTTAATGTACTCGTCATGTGAAGAACTGTGCCCTAGACAAGATTTTAGCTTCCGGTTGATATGCTTCATGTCCTTTTCACTTGGGAATTTGTACGTCTTTACCTGCAAAGAGAGTGCATATGGGTAAAACTGCCTTTAAGATATTAAAGTTTCATGGTATGAAAGTTAGTGCATACCAAAGATTCAATGTCATCAAGTAACATCGTGAGCTCTGCAGTCGTGTGCTCGGAGTTTGGTTGAGAAACAATATTCTCAAGGTACCTGAAATAGGATGCAATGTGGTTGAAAATACAACCAGTAAAAGCTTGCATATATTGAAATTAGGGACCAAGAGATTATATATCATGGCAAGATAATTGTACGATGACCATATGGTGGCAAAAGGGAAATCACCTATCAAAGTCAACCACTCCAAGAAACCCATTTGCAATACGCAAAGCAGCCAATGCCAACTGCAAAAGCACATGTCTAACAATTGAGAAACAATACAACTATTTGTGATACTTCTTCAGTTAAGCAAAAGAAAAAAATAATCTGAGTCTGCTCTGATAAGCTAAATTTCTTCTGTTACATATATTGCAGTTTTCACCTATATAACTGTAAAAGAAAAAATGGAGCACAACTTTCGTCCTAAAATTATGATTAGAGTATTGAGCTTTATTGAGATACACAAACTATGAGTTTTCCCAGATTCTTTTATGGGATAAGGTATCTTCAATCAGTTAAAACAAAGTCTAGAGAAACATAAGAAACTATCACCTGGCCAGGAGGAAAAAGGAGCGGAGCATCAGTGAGCATAACTTTATCAGCTTCTGCTGTCGCCGCTTTCAGCAAATTCTGCAAGGTAAAAAAATGTTATGCCAGTATGGAAAAATAACACTTCAATAAGGCCTGCTAAGTAAAAAACCTTGCAGCCATGATCAACAACCTGTCTCAAATTAGTTACGGAATGCTTAAAATCTAGCAACGACTAAGGAAAATTATGAAGAGAGATCTACCTCTAGTTTTTGGGTTTCATCATCTCCAGCTTGTAGAAATGCCTAGAGGAGGAAAAGGTGATGTCACTTTTGGAGACAGCATGAAGTTAAACAAGTATGAAAAATTACACACCGAATAAGAAGTATCAAAAAGCTTAATTTCCTTGGAGATAACATTCACAATTTTGCTTGCAGCAAAACTTTTGCATATCAACTCAAAAAAGTGTCACCGTTGTAAAGATGTAAAAAGAGAATATCAAGCTAGCATCAGAACACCTACAAAAAGTATTTAGAAAGGCCAGATTTACCTCCATGTCACTGACAAAACCTTCGAGTGCACGATACGGTGCATAAACAATTAGATCAAATTCCAAACTCTGCACACAAAAGGTAAAATCTAATATGAACATAAGAATAGAGAGAGAAAAGAGCATCAGGGAGAAAACACATAGGGAAACTGGTACATATCATGCCTGAAGAACAGCCATCTCATACTTGAGAATTATGTGGTGATCTTGTTTAATCCCCTTCCCTATTTCCTCGGCAGATACATGATTCTCCTCTATTTTACAAGCTGCATACACGCAGGTTAACCTGTTCAATGAAAGGTATCAGTTCATTCTACCAAGGGGAAATTAACTGTGCCTAATAAGCATGTCAGAAATACAAACTACTCGCTCAATTTGATAAACACCTACAAAACATAATTTGTTATTGGAAAGCAAATCAATAAAGCTTGTGGGCTTTTCTTAAGGATTCAGAAGTAGTATACATTATTTCTTTTGGATGATGTTGCATAACAGACCATTGCAGATAAAACCTTTTAAAGTATTGGAGAGCCGTTGCCTGCAAAAGATTAAAAGAAAAACAGCAAGTCAGAGAGCTAACAAGATGGAGTATTTTATTTTTTTGACTTGAATCACAACAATGCACCTGAATCTTGTGAGGAAATTCGAAGGCACTGCACACTTCTTGGACTTTTGCCTCATAAAATGCTCTCATGAACCGTTCTTCATCAACACTCAAAGGCTTAAGCTTCTTATCAGCTGACAGTAAAGTAGCAAGAAAAAATCATTTATTTAAACTTTGACCAACAAAACTATAATGATAGTCTCAACGAACTGTGTTTAATAAATAATCAAAAAAATACCTTGACTTCCTGAATCAATTTTATCTGTAGGATAGGTTAGTGATCCACTGGCATCTACTTCAACTTGGGTTGTTCCACACTAAAAATAAGAATAAAATTAGAATTGATCATGAATACAAGTTCCATATCAACACTTAACACACACACCTTCTCCAGCATTTGCACTGCCCTCTGGTTAGCAGCTTTGTATCTCTCTGCCTACAATTACAACACTACACCTTAGTTGCATTATCAATATCTACACAAGAATTAAGAAAATTGACAAAAAAACAGAGATAAATTACACAGCCAAAATTCGAAATGCTTCGATTAATCGGACTCTCTTGCGTCAAACAAGATGAAAATCAAAGAAGCCCATCAATTTTTTTAGATAAAAAACGTGTCCAAAGAGAAGCAATGTAAACAGAGCATCAATATTCAAAAGTTTATCTATCTGTTGAAACAATGAACAATTTCACTTCCATTGAGTGCATGAAACTAATTGCTCATTAGCCCAAAAAGAAGCCAATCTCTATGATGCAACCAAAGCAAAGAAAATCATTAATCGTCAATTTTCAAATGAATTTCTGGGGAAAGCGACGAGGCGGAGATGGAGAGGATACCAGTTTGTGGGGAGTGAAAATCCACTTGGCCCGTTGCGTTGATGTCTGGAAATCCGCCATTACTGAGTCCTGAAAGACTTAAACTTTCCTTTGAGTTTGTTATATTGGGATTTCAGTGGTGTGATTTTCTTTTGATTTTAGGGTTTAGATTATTCTAATTGGCGATTTGATTTACCAATTTATTTAAGCCGCCGCGGTGTTTGCATTCGAGAAAAAAAAATTATTTTATTTTAAGGGAAATTAGGAGTAATAATCATAGCTATTCTATTTTGGATATAAATTATAATATTATCGATTTTGTCTCTAAATAATTGTCTCTACAAGAACCAATCTTGAATTAAAAAAAATGTCAAAATTATAATTTCTCCGTGCTAGCGGTTTCCAGATCGTCGTTGAGCAAAGCAAATAAGGCGGATGTTATTTCACATGAGAGAAGTTACAATGTTGTATTTTGGGTTAAGACCATATCTATTTTAATAGTCACAGTGTATAATCATCTATTCTATGTAAAAGACATTGGTTAAAGACTTCATCATCTTTTTATGTCATGCAGGATATGTAGAATTTGTGTATGATGGAAGAGTACAAAACCATACTGTAGACAAATCATTTAGGGAGGTCAATGTTGAGGTTCGGAATCAATGCCTAATAACATACTGTAGAATAAAAAAAATCGAATCGAATAGAATAACATTTGAATGTCTCAAAACAGAATAGCCTTAATAATGTACGAGACAAATAGACACATTCACCAAACCTGACGGACACGAACTCTACTACGATTTATTCGTCGCCGCGATAGCCATACGCTTCAAATCTGCTGTGGAATATATGTTTCCGTTGGAAAGCAAATCGAGATCTGAGATTGTGAGACGGTTACTGTGAGGTTTGAAAAGAAGCAGATCCTCGACACGGCAAAGCCACATCACAATTAAAAAATCTTTGGTGTCACGTGAGGGTAAAAAGATCAAAATTTGCATTTGATGGTTAGTTGCCTAATTTCTCTATAAGCATAGCTATATTCTTTGTTATCTGGCCAATATAGTTAGTGAGCTAATTGTCACGGACTGATTTCTCTCGGTAATCAGTACGTGCGGCCTTAGCTTCTTTCTACCCGCGTAGTAGCTAAGTCAGCCTAGTAGGATCACATAGTGAGATGATTTATAGAGAGAGGTTTAGAGTTTGTAAAAGTGTTTCTTATTAAACCATGGGTGATGTGTGTTACAATGGAGGTTTCACCCCTTTATATATACATCCACCTCCTCAATAGATGGCTTAGATCAAGCCATGTGTCATGAGTAAGATCGTGACACCTAAGTATTTTATATCCTTCTTCCCCTTTCTACACCCTTCCATATTCTTCTATAACCTTCCATACCTTTCCATAGAATTCTACACTATTCTATATCTTTCTTTATCTTACTTAGATATTTTACAAAAGTTTTGGGCTTAAGTAAAACCCTAAGAAGACCCAATGGGCCATGACTTATCCAACGGGTCGTGACATCCTCCCCCACCTAATTCGGTGACGTCCTCGTCGCCGAGTATGCCTTCAAGGTCTCCCGAAATTGCCATAAGTCTTCTTCCGGTTCCCATGTTGCTTCCGCTTCCGGTAATCCCTTCCATTTGATAAGAAAATGGGTTTGTCTCGGAACTCCTCGTTTTCTCACTTCCTTAGACGCTAACACCTTTTCAATTTCCTTGTCATATGACTTGGTCATGATTGGTGGTGCACGGGTCGAAACCCCTCGGTCTCGATTATTCTCGTCCGCGTGATAAGGTTTCAGCATACTTACATGGAAGACGGATGGATCTTCAATGTATCCGGCAGGTTCAATCGGTAGGAAACCTTTCCCACCTTTCCAACTATCTCGAACGGCCCTTCATACCTTCGAATTAGGCCTTTGTGTAGGCTTCGAAATGCCTTAAACTGTTGTGGCAATAACTTGACCAGAACAAGGTCACCCACTGAGTACTCCGAAAGCCGTCTTTTTACGTCAGCCCATTTCTTCATTCGCTTTTGGGACTTCTCTAAACATGCTCGGGCAAGATCAGCATGTTCTTCCCATTGTTTAGCCATTATAAACGCCCCTGGACTCTTCCCTTCAACCCTGGTGTTGCCAAGGTATGCGGGGTTAATGGCTGTTGTCCCGTGGCCAGCTCAAACGGGCCCCGTCCCGTAGATTCGTTGCGTTGAAGATTATACGAGAACTGGGCTATATCCAGCAATTTCGCCCAGTCTCGTTGGTTGGCGCTTACGAAGTGTCTCAGGTAGCTTTCAAGCAATGCGTTCACCCTCTCGGTCTGTCCATCCGATTGTGGGTGAAAGCTGGTTGAGAAACTTAGTTCAGTTCCCAACATCCTAAATAACTCCGTCCATAACCGTCCAGTGAATCGGGGATCCTGATCACTTACAATGTTCCGCGGAAGGCCCCAAAGCTTCACCACGTTTTTAAAGAACGCCCTTGCTGCCTCCTCTACAGTACAGTCCCGATCACACGCCACAAACGTTCCATACTTAGAAAAACGATCCACGATTACCATGATGGATCCAAATCCTTCGAATTTCGGTAAAGCGCTGATGAAATCAAGTGAAACCGAATCCCATGGTCTTTCTGGAATCGGAAGTGGCTGCAACAAACCCGCGGACTACTTGTTCTCCGACTTGTCTTGTTGGCAAACCAGACAAGTTTTCACGTAAAGCTCTACGGTATCCCTCATCCGCGGCCAATAGTAACTTGCTTCAACAAGTGCCATTGTTCTTTTCTGTCCCGGATGGCCTGCCCACCGGGTATCATGGCACTCCCGAATAATGTCTCGTCGAAGACTCTCCCATTTCGGGACATAGATTCGACGACCTTTGGTGTAGAGTAACCCATTCTCTACCCAAAATCGATGCACTTTTCTCTCGTTGGATAGCTTCATTAGTTCTTTGGCGACTGGATCACGCTCCAGCCCCTCCCAAATTCGAGCCATTATTGTCCCCTCGACTTGGCTCATGGTTGCTAATTCCGCTTTCCGACTTAATGCATCGGCTACCACATTCACCTTTCCCGGCTTATACTCTAAGGTATAGTCGAACTCAGCCAGGAAATCTTGCCATCGCGCCTGTTTTGGGGATAGCTTCTTTTGGGTCTGGAAATAACTCGTCGCCACGTTATTCGTTTTGATCGAGAAATGAGCTCCCAAAAGATAGTGTCTCCAAATCCGCAAGCAATGGACTATGGTGGTCATTTCTTTTTCTTGCACCGTGTACCGCCGTTCCGTATCATTGAGCTTGCGACTCTCAAAGGCAACCGGATGTCCGTTTTGCATGAGTACTCCTCCGATGGCAAAGTCGGAGGCATCCGTATGTAACTCAAATGGAAGATTGAAGTCGGGTAAGGCAAGGACAGGCTCTTGGCTTACCTCAGTCTTCAATTCCTCAAAGGCTTCCTTGCACCGATCGGACCATTCCCATGTCTTTCCCTTTTTAAGTAAATCCGTCAATGGTGCAGCCTTTCTCGAGTATCCCTCGATGAACCGTCGATAATAATTGACCAGACCAAGGAAAGATCTCAGCTCTGTTACCTTGGTTGGTGCTTCCCATTCCGTAATTGCTTTGACTTTCGGTTCATCCATTTTGAGCTTCCCATGGCCAATGACATGGCCAAGGAACTGTACTTCCTCGGTGGCAAACGTACACTTTTCCCTCTTCACGAACAGTTCGTTTTCTCTGAGAACTCAAAAGACTGTCCGTAGGTGCTCTACATGCTCCTCCATTGAGTTGCTGTAGACGACAATATCATCTAAGTAGGCCACCACGAACCGATCCAAGTAGGGCTGTAGGATCTGGTTCATTAAGGTGCAAAACGTGGCTGGGGCGTTCGTAAGTCCAAATGGCATCACCAACCACTCGAACGACCCATACCGCGTTATGCATGCCGTTTTCGGCTCATCCCCTTCTGCTATCCGAACTTGATAGTATCCCTTCTGCAAATCCATCTTCGTATAGACTTTCGCCCCACCAAACCTATCGAAGAGATCCGCGATCAATGGAATAGGATAGCGGTTCTTGATCGTCACCTTATTCAAGGCCCAGTAGTCCACGCACATCCTTAAAGATCCGTCATGCTTTTTCTGAAACAAAATCGGGGCGCCATAAGGTGCCTTGGACGGTCTCAACTTCCCCGTCCTTAACAACTCATCGAGTTGTTTCCTTAACTCTTCTAGTTCAGATGGAGCCATCCTATAGGGAACCATGGATGGCGGCTTGGCTCCGGGCTCCAACTCAATCCGATGGTCCACCGCCCTCCGCGGTGGTAACTTATCGGGCAACTTAACCGGCATTACATCTTTATTTTCTTCAAGGACGGCTTCAATAGCTGGTGGGATGTACTCCACGTTTTTAGGTTCATCCTCCACTTTCATCATAGCCAGAAACGTGGGTTCCCCCTTTTTCACCCCCTTGGTGAGCTGCATTGCCGTGAGTTGCCTAATCTCTTCGGTTTTCTCTTCCAAGGTTGGAATCATGCACGGTGATCCCTTCTCAAGTATACATACTGAACTTAAGGTGGGCATAGGAATGGCCGAGACTTGCCTCATGAAATCCATTCCCAAGACTGCCTTAAAGTCATCCATGGGAATAACGGAAAAGTCCACCGATCCCTTCCAACTTCCCAGCTGCATCTCAATCCCTCGAGCTATCCCAGGGACGGGTTGAGCTTTAGCGTTCACCGTCTTCATCCAACCATCCTTCCTTGCCCAACTAATTCCGAGTCTCACGGCCTCATCTACAGCCATGAAATTATGAGTGGCCCCCGTATCCACCATTACTCGGGTCGGTTTGTTGTTGATCCGGGCTTCAACGTACATAAGCCCTTTACTCATCTGCTTCACCACCGGGTTAGCCTTTAGGGCGTTCAACATTTGTAACGACCCTATCTTACTCGGTTTGTCCTCTTGAGTCTCGGTTTCCCGATTCTCCATGATAGCCGACAAGGATCCCATCTTTGGGCAGTCCTTCATCGCATGCGGCCCCTTGCACACGAAACATCCTCCTTTAGGAATGAAGGACTTCTTCCTTGCTTCAAAATCCTCTCGACGAGCTCCCTTCTCAAAATTCTTTGAGTTGGGTGACCGGCCAGTATCCCGTTTGGCTCCCCCACCTTTGGTCCCGACCTGCTCCTTCTTTTTAGAGGATTCGGACGAGCCCGAAGTGAGGAAGTCAATCAATGACTCGGCCACAGCGATGGCCTCGTCCACCGTCTCCACTCCCCGACACTGCAGTTCCAACTTTGCCCAAGCCTGCAAGCCATCCGTGAAGTGGAACACGAGGTCTTCGGCAGTCATGCTCGGAATCTGAAGCATGAGCGTTGTGAATTCTTTCACATAATCCCGAATCGACCTACGTTGTCAAAGTTCCCTCAACTTCTTCCGGGCTTCATAAACAACATTCTCCGGATAAAACTGCCGCTTCAGTTCTTTCTTGAAATCTTCCCAAGTACTGATCCGGCAAATCCCTTGTTCAATCTCGGAGTGTTTTCTCCGCCACCACAACATGGCTGTGTCCGACAGATAGGACGTCGCAGCCTTCACCTTCGCATTCTCATCCACCAGGTTGAGATTGTCGAAGTATTGTTCCAACTGCCATAGGAAATTCTCAACTTCCTTGGCGTCCCTTACACCATTAAACCGGCTTGGTCGCAGAAATTCAACCCGACCAACACTGGTTCCTTCAACGGGTCCAGCATTCACGCTTGCCCTCTTGACCAGCGTGATGTCCTCCTCCATCGCAGTAAAACGTGCCTTCATCCCCTCAATGTCATCACGCATAGCCTGGATGGAACCCAACACTGATTCCTCGAGTCGAAAGAACCGAGTGTCCAAATCGGCAGCATTATGCTTGGCTTCTTCCAGTCCCCCGAACACAACATTCTCTAGTTCAGTGACGGTATGCTCGACCCTTTCGAGCTTCTCACCCATCTCACCCACGGCCAAACCCAAGGCCTCACGAGAAACACTTTTATCCCGTTGGGTGCCGGCACGGGTAGATGTGGTTTCCCGTCCGCGTTCCTCTACACCGGATGTCGAACTGACTTCCTTGTCTTTTGGTCCCTTACCCATCTTCTTACTCGGACAGAATCTCTCTTATTCTGATCGTAACAATACTTTGATACCAACTGTCACGGACTGATTTCTCTCGGTAATCAGTACGTGCGGCCTTAGCTTCTTTCTACCCGCGTAGTAGCTAAGTCAGCCTATTAGGATCACGTAGTGAGATGATTTATAGAGAGAGATTTAGAGTTTGTAAAAGTGTTTCTTATTAAACCATGGGTGATGTGTGTTACAATGGAGGTTTCACCCCTTTATATATACATCCACCTCCTCAATAGATGGCTTAGATCAAGCCATGTGTCATGGGTAAGATCGTGACACCTAAGTATTCTATATCCTTCTTCCCCATTCTACACCTTTCCATAGAATTCTACACTATTTTATATATTTCTTTATCTTACTTAGATATTTTACAAAAGTTTTGGGCTTAAATAAAACCCTAAGAAGACCCAATGGGCCATAACTTATCCAACGGGCCGTGACATAATTCTCCCTTATTTTAAACCCTCTTTAACCGAAACTGACCCAAGAAAAGAACCACCTCAACAACTTCTCCAATCCAAGCATATTAATTAATGTACAAGAGAACAAAACTGAGATATAATTCAACAAAAAAAAAAAAAAACAGCTGCAAAGCAAAGTTACAGAATCAATGATGGTAACTGGTAAGTATCAAGAACCTCTGAAGCTGTTGAGCTATTAACTACCTAAAACTACAACTAACAACCTTTACTATCCAGCTTGGGGGTGTTATCTTGGACATGATTGAGAGTATATTTATTTCATGTTCTTACAAGAGCCATGATTTGAGTCTTGATCCATCCCATGCACATCTGTATTTCTCTGTAGATCGGCATGTTCTGTGGACACCGTGGCTGCAGCCTACTCACTGCTGTGTCCATCACCTGCGCCACGTCTGCTGGTGGGTACTGCTTCTCTGTGCACATCTGTGCGTATCAACAAAAACCAAAACCAAAAAGTTCGGATCAAAACCGCAACCGCGAGTATCTCCATTTCAGATCATTCATACTTTCGCTAGTCCAAGACCATTTACCTGAATCATGAGCCACGTTGCAACACAAGAGGAGATAAGCTCTGAAGACATTTTAGTTTCGTTTTTTCCTGATCCGTCCTGTGAGATGAATCCGTTAATCATCGGCTCTGCTGTGTTTGAGGGAGATCGGCTGCTTCCATGATCATCCAAACTGCCATTGGTAAGCTCCTGATCCTTCATACCATGCACTATAGAGTTATCTAATGCCTCATGTTCGCCAATCGAGCTTAAAGCTTGTTGGACCATATTCCCTGCTTCTTCTTTTTCTGTCACCGAATATGCAGCCTAAAACAGCAGTGGAAACAATTTAAACAAAAAAATAGACTTGTACGAGTTTGACTTCTCTGTGTTTAGAAACTCTGAATTATTACTACCTTCATAGCTGCATCCACCATTGCTTGTGCTATTGACTTTGAATTATTGACAATTCCAAGCACTTCTGGCTCCATTTCCTGAAAAGCCAAAATATGACAGGAGAATTAAACCAAGTTTCATCAACATGAGCCTATTAAGTTTACCCCTACCCGCAATTAAGGCCTACAAAGTCATTAATCACCTTTTCATCTAAAGTATTTTGCTGCATCAGAGCTCGTTGAATTTTAGCTCCTCTCCCTTTGCTATTCCTTGTGATATCAGTAATGACTGGCCCATTCATATCATCCTGTAGAGATTTAAAGAATTATGCATAGAGTTTACCAAAAAATGTACGGAAAGAAAGAAGAAGATCAAGGGTTTCACAGACCAGACCAGTCAAACCACCATCTTTGTTTACCTGTTTTGCAGGAGGATTCATGGGAAAGCTGACATTGTCAAGCACAGAAGGGAACAGAACAGATGCATCAGAGTTTGGATGTTTGTTATGTTGTGCTTCTTTGCTTATAGACAAGCTCTTATCGGTTTGCCTCCTCAGACGCTCTGGCATGTATTCCAATGGATTTAGAGGCATGCAATCAGTGTCCTGCCAATAAAGGGATTTGTTAAATTATCTGAGGTATATGTTTGGAGGAAAATGTTTGGGATCTTATTATCTACAAAGCATAGAGAAGTGAATCATGTCAACAGAATTGGTATAGTCTGTGAATTACCATAACTAACTCTACGCTCAATTCATCAAACAAAACGTTGCACTTATTATGGTCCACAGTAAGAATCTTGCCATCACGAATTTCCCGTGTTCTAGGATGGATGGCAATGACTCTATTCCCCACTGACAAAGGACGAGCCAAATCTGTAGGAAGCCCTTCCTTAGCACCTGTACGGAGTTCTGTATAGTGATTTCTCACAGATTCACGATATTGTTTGAGTTTATCCTGCTCTTCCTGTATGAATCTCTCAGAGAATCTCCGAGGTCTACCAAGAGAACTGCAAAAATACAGAGTGAGTAATCTTCTCGATTCTTATATATTTGTAGGGCGAGGTTCGATTAACATAAAGAAAGGAACCGTAACAAACCTTTTAATGACGCTCCATTCAAGACGAGTAAGTCTTGGAATGTGAGCGAGCCCAACATGATTTAGATAATCAATAAACTCCATCTTTGCAAACCAAGGATAATCAATAGCACTGTAGAACCATTCATATATGCATCTTCGACGGGCCAATGGATTTGATAGAAAAGTCGAAACCTTCTCCTGAAAAATGGAATAAGCAATTATAGACGAGATTTTGGATAAGTATAAAAGAAATGAAGTTAGAGCTCCACCTTTAATAATTCATGGTCTGAAGGAAGTTCGTAACTATGTGGCTTGTCATGAGTGGTTTCAGAAGGTTTAGTTCTTTCTTGTAAACTTTTCTTCAAACTCATCTTGCGCCTGTTTGGAGGTTTCTGTGGCAAACTCGCTGAATCCAAACATGGAACTTGTGTAGCTGACTCCACTGCATCCTGCCCAGTTTTTTTCTTATCACTAGTTGAAGAAGATTCTTCCGAGGTCTTAGCGGTTTTCTGCTGTTTTACTGGACCTAGACCAGGACGTCTGGTCTTGACCACAGTCTTCATATTCTCATCTTCAGCCGATTCCTTCAACGAATTAAACAAAAATCATGAAAAGAAGGGCAAACCAAAATTACGTGGAGCATAACTTCTTTGATCGAAAGACTTTGCCAAAGATTCTAGAATTGCATTGTAGACGAGCAACCACAGATCACAGGGTAAGATTAAATCCTAGCCAAAATTAAGCAAAATAGGAGAAAAAGGGTTTTGCAAATACCTTAGTATGTATAGATATGTCTGGCATAGAATCTGTAGGAGCTTCACCATCTAGCACCTGAAATTGAAATGTAATGTGCATATAGCTAAGTGATGCACAGAGGAACAAGATAGTTAGGAAATCAAAGAGAAGAATGCGTTGCAAACCTTTGGTTTACGTTTTCTTCTTGAAGGCTCCCTCATGGAAACAGCATTACCATTAACCGATGCCTGCGCAGACTTCGGTTTTCTATTATCAGCAGCTGAGATTTCATGTAAAAGAATATCCTTTGGCCCTGCTTGGTTTGCTTTTTCTCTATGATGGCTTGTGGATGTAGTTTCCGGAATGTTAGATTTCTCATCCATGTTGTAAGCTATTCTTTCTTCTTTCAACTGTGCAGTTAGTTCTGGATCCAACGCAAAACAGTAGAAATAAATAGAGAAATATATTGATGTCAAAGGTACCTGCAGATATATATTAATGGTTCTCTTTCTTTTGGACCCATACAATGGACATCCTCAATGAGAAGAACCCAGTATATAAAATATAAAACCATTCAACGCTCACCTGATTCCATCAAACCAGCCAGAGGCACTGAAGCTAATTCAGCCAATGCTTCCAGAGCGTCTAATTCATCATCTACACAGGAAAAGACGAGAAGTTTCAGATCAGGATGATAACTTAACAGTTGCAAAAGACAAATGCCCCTGGATATGTAAGACAACGTGGCATAGATAAGTAATCAAAGTATCACTATGATAAAAAGAGGGACTATCATTGGACCTGTGAAGTTTTCCCAATTTAACTTATTATTGGTTTTTACCTCTGTAAAAAAGTTTCTTCTTTCCTTTCTGCGGTTTAGCTCTGAGTCCCTCATTGGCACTGCATGCTTCTGCGCTGGCATCAGAATCATTTCCTTCGACTTCTTCGAATCTCAGTGTTTCCCCCTTCCGGGAAACCTCCATATCCAACAAGGCATCATCTCTATCAGATGCTCCCTTTTTATGCCTCTTACCGTGGCTTATTCTCATCCCATCCTCAAACATGGAGCTGTCACAGTACTTGGATTGAGCTTCCTTTGCTTGGGACTGATAGAAGCAAGAAAGGTAGAAATATGTTTTCAATGTATCATGACAACACTGAAAAGAAATTATGATAATTTTGAATTTCTGGAGCTATTAAGATACCATTTTCCCCAGCCTAATTGGTGTGCTGTCACTGAGTTCTAGTCTTCTCGTTGCAGCCATTGCTAATGCTAGAATATGCCCTTCATCATCATCATCATCATCAATGGCATCCAGTTGTTTCTTGGCTCTTTTATTTGATGGAGTAGAACATTCTCTATCATCCCTCTGGTATGTAACTGATACAGGAAACCGAGGTGTACGTTTCCTAGCGGCACGTCGTTCCTTTCCTACATAAAATAAAATAACAAATTACACATTCTTGAACATATCCATTTACATGTATTTGTTACGCTTCACCGGATTCTACAAGACATGGTTATCCTTCAACTGCTGGGAAATACAAAATTAAGATAAAAGGCAGCTCTTTGTTCATTTGGTCACCAATTTAAACAGCAGAGTCATCATTTGATTTAGGATCTTTTAAACCATAGATTTTAGAAAAATGATTAGCTGCAAATACTGATTGTACCATAAACTTGTGTCTGCCTCAAAAAAGAGAGGCATCCTTCTGCTGATGCAAATGAATGTGGTGGGATAACTTCTTCTCGAGAATCACTAGGCAGAATTTTAGCATGTTTGCGCTTCTGATGTTTCCTCCGTACTCCTGAAGTATCACCGCCTTCTTCTTCTTCTTCACTTTCACTCCTCTCCTACAAAAATTACCATAAGCATGTACAAACTGGATCACACAACTTTACGAGACAGACAATCTGAACCAACCAATTAGCCACAGCTCTCCCTTGTTTTCACGAAAATATTCAACTAAACCTTCACGAAAGTATTGGACTATACTGGGTACAGATATAAATAATACTTCAGCTTTCCACCTGAATTTTCAACTAGGAATTCATTTAACATGAAGTTTCAGGCGTTCCAGCCGTAATAAAATAAATGACTCACTATGACGCTGTAATGATCAGTCATCATTGCAATGAGGCCAGCTACTGACGCAGTTCCCTCGGGCAGGGATAAATATGCCTGGAAGAAAAGGCAAATCAAATGAATCAAAAGGATCTTTAACATAATATAGTTTAAGGTTCGAATGAAGCCTAAGGAAAACTGAACGAAACAAAACTGAAAAGTGAGATATTCTTGTACTCATACCCGATTCATATTAAAAAGGGCTTCCACCATGTCAACAGACCGGTTATTCCGCACTGCAGCAGCTACCTAAGCAGTTTGCGTGTGTGTGTGTGTGGGGGGAACAAGTCTTAAGACTCAAGTCATACAAAAATTCAGAAAGTACTCGCATAAAAAACAAATCTTGCTACCTTTTTCCATTGTGCCCCATGCTTCCGATAGGCGTCATAGAAACGCTGAAGCTCTCCTCTGGCCCACTGAGGTCCCAGCTTGTCAGTCAATTTCTTCTTCTAGAATGAGTTAAACCATAGTCAACAACAAATACGAGTAACATCTGCTTTGGCCTTCAAGAAACGAAGATCGATAAAAAAGCACTAGAAGAGGAAATTGAAAATCTCTCAAGGCTCACTATAAGATTTCCATCACGGGCACATGTTACAAAGGGATCTAATCCTTAATAGGATAAGTAGATAACAAAGAGATTTTCACAGACAAGATTGTTGAATGACGAGTAAACTCACTCGTTGCTTAGTTTTGCTCGAGCTTCCAACATATATCTCTGGAGATGCTTCATTGGTGAATCGCTTGTTCACACTCTTCGACTTCCTGCTGGGAGCCATAATGATGATTTCTCTGCCCAGTGTGATACAGTTAAAACCGTGAAACTGATCTGCACAAGATACGATTAGAGTGATAAGACCATTTTGCTATCTTTACAAAATCCCAAATGCAATTTCCACACAGGAAGATCAGAATCGGAATCAACTTTGTGAATTCAAAAACCTGAAAGTACCGAAAAGAAAAGAAACCCAAAATTCAGATACCAATACTCAATTCGACGACCGAAAATCCACCACAAAAGAGCCCAAATCACAAGTTCCCCGAAAAAAGAAAAGGTTTTGAAAGATACAGAAACAAAAAATAAAACCTTCGAAATCAATAATCGAATCGCCGAATCAGAAAATCTCAATTAGAGAAAAAACGACAAATCCGAAACCAAATACCCGTAAGGCTTTTCCCAGAAAAAAATCCGATCAAAGTGAACTTATCCCAATTAGTTCCGTTACAAAGAAAATCCCAAATCAGTAGATGAAGAAAGTTGAAAAGCAAACCCTTTCAAAACCCTAAATCAGAACAGATCCACTTACCGATTACACGGGCTGAAACAGAATCGGTGCTGAGTTACACAGAGAGGGACTCGGAGTTTAGAGAGAGAGAGAGAGAGAGAGAGAGATCGGTGAGGAAATTTCGAAAGAGGTTTTAAAAGAGAGATTAAAAAAAAAGATGAAATAGAGAGAGAGAGGATGAGAGAGGCGTTGCCGCGAAACTTGAATAAAAGGACGAATTGAGTCTTGAGAGCCAATAGGCAACTCCGTTTCTTTTCTTTTTAGTTTTTTTTATTTTGAATATCAAAATATTTGTGGTTATGTGATCTGACACGTACACGTGGCTTCTCATTATACACACCGTTAGATTTTCGTTGAGTTTCGTTTAGGGTTTGTAGTAACGGCAACATGGGATTATATTTGAAAATACCTCAATTTTCATATGGAAAATCACCTAGTGACGCAGAAAAATAGAAAATTTCTTTCTTCATACTTCGTTTTTTTATATGTAATATACTAGGGAATGTATTGGACGTGGGGTTTTAGTGGATTTGGTGGAGTTTCTAAAATCTCATATTATTCAACTAATGATTTTAAAATCTTTGTTTAAATTCTATATTATTGAACATGAAATTTATGAAAAATACATCAAAATAATATACAATCCTTTGTTATTCAACTTATGATTTGATCTTACATGTAAATAATTTTTTTCAATTCCATGTTATATTTCATATCTATGTTTCTGCTCTATTAACGTGATCTGTACTATTACAGGCATTTTTTAAATTACAGCTTTTCCTTTGTAAATAAACAAAGATACAAGCTAATAGGAAAGCAATTTTTTACTCATGTTTTTAAATAGAAAGATGTTTTGAAAAAAAATATATATATATTTACTCATGTTTATGTCATCGATCATCATCTTTCACAGCTCATATTCGAGCAATAGTATTATTATTTTTTATTTGTAGGACAATTTGCGCTGACCCAAGTGGAGAAGGAGGATCTTCTCGTGTTATTATAATAGCAGCTGAACATCGCGTAACCATATACTACAATCAACAAACGTGCTAAATTTTGTTGATCCAAATATACTTTACTAGCTAGTGTGCATTGGTCAGTCCATATAGTGTTTTCAATCCATAGTCGTTACTAATCTTAAACATTGGTGGTTGGATTATATTCTGTATAGAGCAAAACATGCAACTTAAAGATGATCATTTTAGTCAATATCCGTTTCCACAAACATATAAATCAATCAAACCTATTGCTTTTACTTATAAACGATCCCATAGGGTTTTAATTCACAAGAGTCTGTACGTACGAATCCTGCATGTTCACTTTCTTTTCTACAATGATGGAGTACCTCAAGTAGCGCAACGTAGTCCACTTTCGTCAAGTTCGTTGTGCCCGCAAGAAGGCACTGATCATATGTTCTTTTCCGTTTTTGGTGAAGATCATATGTTTCTTTAACAATGGAAATCGTGAGCTCAATTGTTATGTATTTAGAAGGTATGTTGATGACCATCATTAGAAATATACAAACAGTTTATATTTTTTCTCTCCCAATTGAATGTAGATAATTGCAGGAACAAACAAATCCAAAACCCAAAAGAGAAGAAACAATAAATACACTTTCTCGGGTGTCGTAGGTTGTTTGTGGATTTTTAAGATTACGACTATTTGTTTGTATATCTCGACGGTGCATCCTGATGAAATATCGAGATGATGAATCTAGATGATGTATTTGACTGTCGTTTGTTTTTGTATTTGGATATTTCATATGAATACTTCATTTAGATGTACCTTTGTGTGTTTGGTTAGTTTATAAAATTTTTTATAAAAATGGACATGTCTTCATTTTTAAAATATTATTTTTATTTAAATTGCAATAATAACTAAATAATTTATAAAGTATTATTTTTTACATATATAAATTTTAATGTTCTTATTAAATTAAAAACACAAGTCCCCAATTTTGCGGCTTTGACGAGAAAGCCCAATTTTTTTTTTATGATTTTGATGGAAAAATATAATTACGCGATTTTGCGATTTTGACGGGAAAATATTTTGTTTGGCAGGAAAATGTAATTCTGGCATTTTCCTGCCAAAATTGTGATTTACAGGTTTGGCTGGGAAACATAATTTTACGATTTTGGTGAAAAAATATAATTACGCGATTTTGCGGTTTTGACGGGAAAATATATTCTTTTGTTGGAAACATATATATTTCGCAATTTTCTAGCCAAATTGTGATTTGACAGTTTTGGCGGAAAAACACAGTTTTAAGATTTTACAATATTGGGCAGGAAAATGATAATTCGTTAGTTCGTTAGTTTACGGGGTTTCAGAGAAAAGTTTTTGTGTGAATCTATAATTTTTACTTATAAAACGAAAAGTCTATAGAAAACTAACATTATTTGAATTATAATTGTAAATGAGGGTACTTTAGTCATTTACAATATTTGGAAAAATCATCTACATCTAGATGCACCATTTAAACTCATCTAGATGAACCATCTACATCTACAATTTTTTAAATGAGTTTTACAAATACATTTAGATGATCTATCCGGATGATGTGTTTAATTGCAATACAATGAATATCATCTGTCATCTACATCCAGGTGTCCAAACGAACAACACCATTCAAATATGTTTCCCTATACCTATAGTTAAATGGATGACGTAATTGTATGACAGAAAGGAAACAAATGGAGAGCTACTCTGGGCTCAAAGTATTGTTTTGAATGATAGTAGCAATATGATGAGGACATCAAACCACCGAGTCAAGTCATTCAAGCACCACTTGTACCAAGCGGATCAATGACAAGAACTAGGAGCAAGAGCCAGGAAAAGATTTCAACATGTTTGTGGACCAACTGGATCGTGAAGGACTGATCATGCTTGATCAATTTGAAAGATTGCAACTAACGCCATCCGAGAGCTCACACTTGATGGATCTGTTCAACCAAGTGCCACAACCTGACTAGGAGGTGATCCACCTATGTATCCAAAGCTCTTTGAGTGTACTTCTTAGAACACTCAAGATCATGTCAAGCAGACTTACCAATCGACCAGAAAGGGTCTTGCAGTGAAGGCATGTCTAGTTGACCTAAAACACTGACCCATCGACGAACCTCCATAGCTCTGTCGGGGTTTTGTTATTTTTTTGGTTTTGTTGATATGGAAATTTCATTATCAGGGGTTTTCGTTTTTGTTATTGTTTTTTTTTTCTTATTCCAATCGTCGGAGATTTCCACGGTCTTAGTGGCCATCCATAGTTCTTGCAGTGGAATAAAAACAAGATCTTCTAATGGGTAGATAAGACTACCTCTTTTTAGTTTTCCAAATTATTTAAATAGACGCAAATACAAATGTTAGAAACTTAGAATCATAGTTCATGCGTCATGAGAAATAGTTAAGAGGAGAAATTAGCTCCTAATAAAAAGGAAGACAAAATCTCTCCAATTATTAACAACAACAAAAATTATGAAAGTAATAACAACTGAAAATATAGAAGAAAGAGTCAAAGGTCTTGGACGATTAATCCAAATACTTCCAGTTCGGTTTGCTTAGTTTAACCATTTATATGTGCAGCATGCACATTTTAAAAAGCATTGTTGTTTTATAGTCAGTAGGCTAATATAACCACGCATACGCGCAGGTTATTCATACGCAAACTAATATATCCTTTGTAAAGTTCGAAACCATTAAATTATATTTTCCGATTACAAATATTAAAATTGAATATATGTTATGAGTCGAATGGTTAGGAATGAACATAAGTACTAATGTTTGCTTGACTGTAACTTCGATCACATTAGAGCCAAGTATTGTTAATAAAATTCAATTATTTCGATTTGAACCTATTGAAAGCATAGTTTTCCATCTACTGTTATCCTTGTACTATTTTGTTTTAACGAATTTGTCTTGAGTTTTCCATGTAGAGTTCTCTCTATCAACTATTGATGTAGGAGCGTTTTTGTAAGGAATATTTATTAATATTTCTTTTTCCTATTTTGTGGTCTTTAGTGATCCGTTTTCTATTAGAATAGTGTTATTCCATAATATATTTGGTAGCTAATTAAATGGAAATAATGAAGTTAATTCCTAATAAATCTCTACTTTGATGGACGGTTGAGATTAATCCTAAGGAAACCCTAAAGAGGAATTAGGTCCTCTCTCCACCTATAAATATGTGCCTTTAGCCCATCATAAATGCATCCTAATACACAACACCTAAAGAGATGTTTATAGGCAAGGGGAGAGAAACCTAACTCCTACCTCAAAGATCAGACATTCCGTCTTCCATCAGGATATCGTTCAGGAAGATTTCTCCACTACAATGAACGGAGGTAATCTGATAATCTTTCTCATAGATTATGTTATGTGATTAACCTAGATGTTTAAAGATCTTAGGGTTTATGTAAATTATGACTAACATGTGGTATCAGAGCATGGTTGTAAAACATCTGTTCAATCCGTTAAGAATGATAGATCTATGATTTGATTTGAATAATGGAACATTAGAGATCTGCGAACTAGGTTGTTGGCATATATGTTCTGTTAGAAAATCGTCTGTGCAAATTTCGTGTTTCTGCGAATTATAGTTTTTCGTGTAGATCTGTTACCGTGCAAAATTCGTGCGTTCATGAATATATGTTTTTCGCAATTATGGTTTCGTCCGAATTTTGTCTGTGCGAAATTAGGGGTTTTCGCATATTATTTTCTGTAGATCTGCTTCGTGCATAATTTGTGTGAATTCTTATTATATGAACATATTCTGTGCCTAATTCGTACAGAAACGTTCTGTGCATATCTCGTATAGATTAGTGTTATTTATAAATCGTACAGATTATTCTGTGCATACACTACAAAAAGTGCTCATTGATAGCACATTAGGATAGCACGAATTTCGTAAGTGCTATGAAAAATGAATTTGGGATTTTGTTTACTATATAATAGTATTAAAATAACGCTAAGATAAAAAAATCACTATACACGAATCTAAAATCTCTTATTCCGCCAACACCTAGCCAAAATATTCACTTAAGCGCCAATACTTAGAAAATTTCCCCTTTTTCTCCAAGATTGATAAAAAAAGTCAGACCTAAACAAAATTGCCGAGACCCACAATTCTCATCCAACAACCCAGAAAACTTGCCGTTGACACCGGCAAAGCTAGCCGCAACCACACCAACCTTGTCGCCGGTTAGAATTTCGTCCTCCGTCACCGTCTATAGTTAGAAGTTACGAATCGTGGTGTTTGAATCGACATGTCGTAAGAGAAAAAGTCGTTGCCGTGATCATGTTCGGAGGTCCGCCAAAGGTGAACAACTTCCATCTATTTGATGCCCATTCTATTAGATCTAGACTCCTATTGTTCAAAGTCTAAATTGATTTTGATTTTTTTTTGGGTTAAATGTGGATCGATTTAGTTTAAACATTTTCCCCCTTTTCGCGAAAACCCTAACCCAGAACAAGCTCTGTGATAGAAAATGGTTGATTTGTTTCTGATTTTGGGAATTCTGCGAGTTTTGTGTTTAACAGATTTTGCAAGTTTTTTTATTTGTTGGAACTTATAGAAGATGACATCCATCACGAAACCATTTCCGCTTTTTGAAGCAAACCTCCGATTTCTTCTCGATTGCGAAAATCAACCTCCCTAATTTTGCTTCTGATGATTCAGCATATTCCCTGAGACTTGAACTCGTGAAGCTTCATAAAAATCCAGGTAACCTTTTTTACCTTATGCTCATTTTATTCTCTGAAAGAGCTCTTCAATTTCTTCTCTGATGATGTAAGCTCCCTGGGACTCGAACATTTTGGACCTACTCTCCACCTTTATCAGAGAACACGGGTGATTCTTGATAAAAAAAATCAAACTCCAGGGCCACTTCCCGGCAGTTGTTTCTGTTTACAGAGAATCGACTTTCCCTCACAACAACTATCTTGACTTCTTTTTCATGTTAGATTCAAAAACCATGACCTTGTCTCTTTGTTGTAGCTTCTGCGACTTTGTCGAGCTTAATCGCAGTCCATAGACCACAAGTAAGCCTCTAACCTAATCAAAGTCAGTTTCAGCTTAAATACTTAGTAACTTAAAAACTCATGTTGAAACTCTAATTCTCTTACTGTAATTACGAGATTACATACTTAGTGGTAGCCACACGTTTCTAACTCCATGATCAACTCTTCACATAACCCTAATAGTCTTCACATAACCCTAATATAATCAAGATTATATTATTTTAATTAGTATTATAAATACTTATGATAACTATCAAGGTATTAAAATAAAATACAGAGTATATCTCTGTAAAATGTATTCGCACAGATAAACAAGAATAAGTCATCTACTAAGTGGGACCCACCTTCTAGAAAAACAAGACATCCGACATGCGGGCCCCACTCAAGGACCCCAAGCAGACTGTCGGCACCAATAGAATTTCAACAACAACAAAGCAGAACAGCTCAAACATAACAAGACCCCAGAACAAGACATGTGCCAATCAGAGCAAGGCACGAGGAAAAGATAGTACGCAAAAGTCGTCAAAACAATAGTACAAGATTCGCTACCTCTCCTATAAATACCCTCTCTCGGGTTCAGAGGAAGGCACGAGCAATTTTACAACTCTCTCTCTCTAAAACATCTCTCTAAAAACTGTCAATAATCTTTAAGCTTTGTAATTTCAAGATTTTCATAAAATCATTGTACTTTTTACCTATCAATAAAAATACTTTAATCATACATCTTCCAAAGTTTTTAAGTAAAACTATAATTTTGTATTTTAAAATATTTAAGAAGCATGGTATCAGACCAAACGATCCAAAAAGGTTTTCAAATAAGATTTTCATGAACCAGATTAAAATCTTTTTTCGAGAATCTTTAATTTTACTGAATCACCGAAGCTGAAGGTGTTCCAGGCAGCAAGCCCTGACGAAGGCCGTAAGTCCGTTGGCAAGCCACAGCCGTGAAGACGGAAAATCAGTAAGTATTCTCGTAAAATGAGTTTAATTTAAATCATGGCATCTTCTTTCCAAAAACTTTTTAGATCCAAACATGCCTCTACCTCAACATCTCACGCAACTGTTAATTCAAGAGAAATTATGTCCAAAATAACATCTTTTAATCAAGAAATATCAAAAGACCAATTACCCCATATTAATCCAGATAGTATATATCAAATCGGAACTTTTGACTTTAAAACAGCATATTCCATAAAAGAACATGAGCAAATCTTACCGTTGCAAAACGAGTTTGAAGAAATTAAATTATTATCATCACTCGCTATAGACAAATATAAACAAAAAGGTTTTAATTGTATTCATTTTGGATTTATACAAATCGCTATTAAACCATTATCTAGAACAGGTATAGACTCCCCTATTCTCATGTTGTTACGAGACAAAACTCTTTTAAATTTTGAAGTGTAACGCCCTGACCGCCGTCGAGCTATCGGTATGCAGGGGAGGAAATCCTCATCCCCTCGAGAGAAATCCTCATCTCTCAATAACATACAGGGGAAATCCTCATTCCCTTAGGAGAAATCCTCATCTCCCAATGGGTCCCACGCCCACTCTCGGCCCGTGAGCCCATTCTTGTTCGACGGTCGGTACGTTAGTCCGGGAGGCTCGAAAGACTTGTTTACTAACCCTACAAATCACCATGTGATCTTTCCCCGTGTTTTGTCCTCACTCATACGGTACTGGAAATGACTTCCCAGTAGGTCACCCATCCTTAAATTGCTCCAGTCCAAGCACGCTTAACTCTGGAGTTCTCTCTGGATGTGTGACGGAAAAGATAAGTGCACTTTGGTGATATGGGTAGCCAAATCAATTCTCTTAACTCTCTCCGCATGCACCACATATTTTCAGAAACCGGGATGTTACATGAAGACTCCTTATTAGGAGCTGTCCAATCAAATTTATGCAATGGAGCAATATATTTTAATTGCGCCCCCTAATTATCAAGTAAGTTTACATGATCCTACAATACTCAATACTTTAGTACTAAATGTTCACCTACCAGAAATTAAATTTCAAAACGAAAGACATGGCTATTTATTGCTATATCGAATTTATTTTAAGCAATCGACATCTGAGTTTAACCCAAGATGTTTATTACAAGACAATAAAGGAGAAAATACTATTTTAGCAGTACATAGCAAAGATATTCCAACATCCACATACACACCTAAGCAACTAAATTGGAACGAGATAACTATTCCGGAACAATGGAAAATTGATATTACTCAACCACCTCGAAATTTCGAGCAAAGAAATATATCAAGAATAGTTGAGCAAAGAGACGGAAAAATATTATTACAATTTGGATCATTTAAAGAACCACCTCCACCAAGGATTAGCTCATATTATTCTAATTCAAGAGCATCCTTCTCAGAATTTCGTACTGGTCAACCTAGTACTGATTCTGAAACGGATAGTGTAAACCAAAATATCAGACAAGATAATACAATCAAATTTGAAGCACCAATAGCTGAACCTAATCAAGAGAGATATCCCACCTCTCCTACACCATCCGATTTTAAGTCAATAAATGTTATAACAAAAAAATATGAAATCGACAAACAATATATTAAAAGGACTTTTATTCAAAAAATAATGAGGAAAAACGACAGTGGTATTTTCAAACATTCTCTAAGCAACAAACGAATGAATTTAGAGAAAATTGGTATAATTATATGATATCAAAAGAAATAAATATCCCTTTCTTCATATGGTTTGAATCATATTCAATAACTCATAATATAAACTACCCCTTTAGATCAATCAACACTAGTGTATCACTAAACCAAGTATGGGAAATGGTAGACGGTAGTAAAACCAAAACAATTCACCCCCCTCTAAGGGACTTAAAATTAAATACCTCTAATAGAGCAATTGTAGCCACACCTTTTAAAACAGGAGCTAATAGAGAAGATAAAGATCCAGTAGTTATGCAAGATATAAAAGGAATATATCAACAAAATAATTATCAAAGTCAGTTATTGCATACAATATCCAAACAAGTTGATCATATAGACAATAAGATAAGTGAAAAAGATAATACAACTCATGCTATGCAACATCCTTTCTCATCCGTGTCACCCCCTATATTTAAACCCATCACTGGACAAGTCAAGTTCGGAGAAAATGAGATTTTAAAATCTATAGCTAATAGATTACACAAACTTGACAAAGGTAAATGTATCAATTTAATAGATGATAATGACAATGAAACCATAGAAACTTCTATACAATCAGAAAATGATATACAAGAGATCAATAGAATAAAAAACAGATTAAGATCTAATAAACCATATTACCCAAGACATACATCACCAGATTTATTATTCGAAGAACATCATAAATATTCTCATCAAGTATATACAGGAAATGGTATATACGAATGAAAAATTGATGGACGTTCTGAATATGAAATAATGAATCTATTACAAGAAATGGGTATGGCATCCGCCGCTTTTAAAGCAGCTAATAACAAATTAACCGATAGAGAAGCATGCGTCATGTTAATAGCAGGATTTACTGGAGCATTAAAATTTTGGTGGGATAATTCCCTCGATGCATATACTCAAACTTCTATAGTCAATCATAGAGAAATAGAAAAATACAAGATGAAGACGGATTTACTACCGAAGTAGAAAAAGAAAATGCTGTAGAAGTACTAGTTCATACCTATAATGATGCATTTTATAGGTAATCCCGCAGAAGAACTAGAAAGCAGAAAAATAGTCTTAACCAATCTAAGATGTCCAACATTAGAAGATTTTAAGTGGTATAAAGATATTTTTATAACCAATATATTTCAAAGAAACGATTGTAATCAAGCTTTCTGAAAAGAACGATTTATCGCTGGATTACCAACTTTCTTTGCAGAAAAAGTAATAATCAAACTAAAAGAAATTTCAGGAGGACAACCTGTCCCCTGGGATACAATTACTTATGGTCAATTATTTGCATTTGTTAAAAAGATAGGATTATCAATATGCCAAGAGCAAAAAAATAAAAAACATAACGATAAATTTAAATTTAAAGTAACCATGGGTTCATTCTGCGAGCAATATGGTTATCAAGAATTTAACCCCCCATCTAGAATTAAACGAATAAAACATAGACATAGAAGACCTCATCAAATAGAATATTATAATAAAAGCAAAAATTCTAACAAAAAACCATTTAATCAAAATAACTCAAAAAATCGACATTACTCTAAGAATAAAAGATTTAATCCAACAAATAAACAAAAATAGTTTGTTGGAATTGTAAAAGACCTGGACATAGATCCACAGAATGTAAGATGAAAAAGAAAATAAATGAAATATTTCAAGATCAACCCGATATTCAAGAAAAACTAACCAAACTATTAATATCAGATTCTGAGTCAACTCAAGAATCCGATAGCGAATATTCAATAAATGAAATAGAAAATTCAAGCGATTCTTCGAAAGAATCACATGAATTATCCGACAATTTATGCAACTGCAAAATAATAAATGTAATTACAAAAAATAGTGACAAACAGTTTTTACTAGACATAATCGATAAGATAGATGATCCGAAAACTAAAAAAGAATACTTAATCAAATTAAAGGATATAATATATCAAGAAAATCAAATATCTACACCACAACCTTTTAGTCTTAATAAGATATTCGAAAAATATCCAAGTCAAAGTTTATTCAAACAGGTTTCAACAGGAGAATTACAAAATGAGATTAAACAAATCAAAGCACAAATTAAAGAATTACAACTAACCGTTAATCAACAGAACCTTAAACAACTACAAATAGATGCAAGGTTATCTTTAATTGAATCAGCAAATAATTATCCTCAACCCTCCTCAAGTAACCAACACCTAGAAATTAAAGAGGACACCAAAAATCAAGATAATGAAGATTATATTCAAATAATTAATAAAATAAATTATCAAAAATGGTATACAAATATTACTTTGCACATAGGACATGATTTTAAACTAAATGTAATTGCATTAATGGACACCAGTGCAGATTATAACTGCATCCGTGAAGGAGTTATTCCAACAAAATATTATGAAAAAACTACCGAAAAATTAAGCGGTGCCAATGGTAGTAATCTAAAGGTACAATATAAACTACCATGTGCAAAAATATGCAATCAAGGTTATTGTTTCAAAAATCAATTCATTTTAGTTAAAAATCTTACACAAGAAGTCATATTAGGAACCCCATTTTTTACTCAAATTTACCCATTTAGAGTAACAGAAATAGGAATTTCAACAAAAGTACTAGGAACAAAATTAGTATTCAATTTTCTATCCCCTATGAAAACTAAAGAAATCTTGAATCTTCAGAATAGCACAATTCATAAGACAATTAATTTAATAAAAGGAAAACAGAATCACATACTACAACTGCAAGAAGAAATTACTTACAAACGGATAGAAGAGCAACTCGATACGCAATATATAAAAGATAGAATAAAAACAATTGAAAATATCTTACTAAGTCAAATATGTTCCGATTTACCAACTGCATTCTAGGATAGAAAGCAACATACCGTTGAACTTCCCTATATTCCAGAATTCAGGGAAAGGAATATACCAACCAAAGCACGACCTATCCAAATGAATAAAGAACTTTTAGAAACCTGTAAACAAGAAACTAATGATCTACTCAAAAAGAAGTTAATCAGGCCATCCAAATCACCTTGGAGTTGTTCGGCCTTTTATGTTAATAATCAAGCTGAAAAAGAACGTGGAGTTCCACGATTGGTAATCAATTACAAACCCCTTAACGATGTACTTCAATGGATTCGATACCCAATACCTAATAAGCGAGATTTATTAAAACGACTATACAATGCCAAAATATTCTCAAAATTTGATATGGAAAGCGGGTTCTGGCAAATCCAAATTGCCGAACACGATAAATACAAAACAGCATTCACTGTCCCATTCGGACATTACGAGTGGAACGTAATGCCCTTTGGTCTTAAAAATGCACCCTCTGAATTTCAAAATATAATGAATGACATATTCAATAATCATTCAAAATTTACCATCGTTTATATAGATGATGTGTTAGTCTACTCCACCTCTATAGATCAACATTTTAATCATTTAAACACATTTCTGACTATAGTCAAGAAGCATGGCTTAGTAATATCAGCAAAAAAGATGTCTTTATTCCAAACTAAAATTTGATTTTTAGGACATAATATATATCAAGGAACTATTACTCCTATTTCAAGATCAATTGAGTTTGCTGATAAATTTCCCGATGAATTAAGGGAAAAAGCACAATTACAAAGGTTTTTAGGATGTCTAAACTATGTTTCGGACTTCTTACCAAACCTTCGAAAAACTATACAACCTTTATTTCAACGACTTCAAAAAAATCCTAAACCATGGACTACTGTCCATACCCAACTTGTCCAACAAATTAAGCAAAAAGTTAAAACTCTTCCCTGTTTAACCATACCAAATCCTGAAGCAGATATGATCGTCGAAACTGATGCTTCAGAACTAGGTTATGGTGGTATCCTTAAACAAAAACTTTCAAAAACTAATCAAGAATCGATAATAAGATTCCATTCCGGAGTCTGGCTCGGACCACAACGAAATTATTCTACAGTTAAAAAAGAAGTACTTTCTATTGTCAACTGCATATCCAAATTTCAAGATGATTTAATCAACAAAAAATTCTTATTAAGAGTTGATTGTAAATCAGCAAAAGAAATCCTTAAAAAGGATGTTAAAAATTTAGTCTCTAAACAAATCTTTGCACGATGGCAAGCTATACTCTCTGCATTTGATTTTGATATTCAATATATAAAAGGAGAAAATAATTCTTTACCCGATTTTCTAACACGCGAATACTTGCAGGGTAAAAATTCGGATACGCAACAACATATTCAAAATGGCTGATCAAAAGCAAAAGAAACCGATGACAGCATCGGACTATATTCAAAACCAACCACATCTTCAGGGTAAACCCTTAAGTATTCAAAACCAATATTCAGCCTTAGCTGAATTTCCCCCATTATCCTACTCAAAGGCCGTTACCGCTGATCAAGGCCAAGCCTCTCAACCCATCCAAACACCTCCCCAAAAATCACTCTATATCCTAAAACCACAAAAACAACACCTCTATACTACCCATTATCCTGAACCCATTAAACTAAAAGAACTCCAAAGCTTTACCAACAGAATCTTCTATGAAGATTGTCTATATCCAACCGTTAATATCACAAAAAAACTGAACCTTTTATGAGTATATTCTGGTAGACTCTAAATCTATCGAAGTAACTCATTACCCCGATAAAACGAACCCAAACCTCATTTCCTACTCAACCTGCAAAATCCTTCGCATTGCTACTCTGCAAGACCTTGGTTTTCAACACCTCCACACAACCAAATCATTTTCTCACCCTGGGTTTCCTATTTCAGGGTATACCTACACAGATTACCAAAATGCTTGGTTCCGGTTCTTATACTTACGTCCTTATGATCACTCCTGGTTTTTAACCTTCAACCACCTATTCAACACCTATGTACCCGGCTGGTTTTATGAATGGTGGCACTGGTTTGGACCGTGCAATCAAATTTATCCACCAGATCTCCTCAAAACAGCTTATCCCTATTTCCTCAAATACATTCCCAAAAATACCCTTGCACCATATCAAAAAATTTTATTCCACGGTCACATGGGTATTCCATGGATTTGTTCCTGGCATTTTAACCTCATCCAAGCCTTACCCGATATGCCCTACTCCTTAATCAAAGAATACCGCGTTAAATGGTGGGATAAATATAATCTCGACCGTTGCTCTTTAATCAACATTACCAAATTCTTCGGTAATGCACGCCAAGATCAACTCCTAGTCAAAAGTATCTCCAAATCCATTCCTTTGTTGACTCCTAGTCAACTTACCCAAATACAACCAATCCATATACCCTCACAAACACCGAGCCCAACAAAATCCACTAGCTCCACATCATCTCAAAAACACAAAAAGGCCAAATTAAAGAAGGCTCTTCAAACCCTCAGCAACAAACTACTCGCCTCTTCCGACGAGAACGATAGTATTACCAACGACGACCACCACGACGATCTGAAGCAATTCGCGCAAGACCCCTTCGAAGATATGCCCGAATAAAAAAAAAAAAAACCAATTGTATTGCTATAAATTTTCTTTACTCACAATATTTTCTAAACACAAGTATATTCTGGTAGACTCTGTATAGTATTTTAATTAGTATTATAAATACTTATGATAACTATCAAGGTATTAAAATAAAATACAGAGTATATCTCTGTAAAATGTATTCGCACATATAAACAAGAATAAGTCATCTACTAAGTGGGACCCACCTTCTAGAAGAACAAGACATCTGACATGCGGGCCCCACTCAAAGACTCCAAGCAGACTGTCGGCACCAATAGAATTTCAACAAGAACAAAGCAGAACAGCTCAAACCTAACAAGACCCCAGAACAAGACATGTGCCAATCAGAGCGAGGCACGAGGAAAAGATAGTACGCAAAAGTCGTCAAAACAATAGTACAAGATTCGCTACCTCTCCTACAAATACCCTCTCTCGGGTTCAGAGGAAGGCACGAGCAATTTTACAACTCTCTCTCTCTAAAACATCTCTCTAAAAACTGTCAAAAATCTTTAAGCTTTGTAATTTCAAGATTTTCATAAAATCATTGTACTTTTTACCTATCAATAAAAATACTTTAATCATACATCTTCCAAAGTTTTTAAGTGAAACTATAATTTTGTATTTTAAAATATTTAAGAAGCATGGTGTCTGAATCTATAACTTTAAAATATTTAAAATATTTAAAACTATAACTTTTTACCTAGAAGTTACGAACCGTGGTGTTTGAATCGACATGTCGTAAGAGAAAAAGTCGTTGCCGTGATCATGTTCGGAGGTCCGCCAAAGGTGAACAACTTCCATCTATTTGATGCCCATTCTATTAGATCTAGACTCCTATTGTTCAAAGTCTAAATTGATTTTTATTTTTTTTGGGTTAAATGTGGATCGATTTAGTCTAAACATTTTCCCCCTTTTCGCGAAAACCCTAACCCAGAACAAGCTCTGTGATCGAAAATGGTTGATTTGGTTCTGATTTTGGGAATTCTGCGAGTTTTGTGTTTAACAGATTTTGCAAGTTTTTTTATTTGTTGGAACTTATAGAAGATGACATCCATCACGAAACCATTTCCGCTTTTTGAAGCAAACCTCCGATTTCTTCTCGATTGCGAAAATCAACCTCCCTAATTTTGCTTCTGATGATTCAGCATATTCTCTGAGACTTGAACTCGTGAAGCTTCATAAAAATCCAGGTAACCTTTTTTTACCTTATGCTCATTTTATTCTCCGAAAGAGCTCTTCAATTTCTTCTCTGATGATGTAAGCTCCCTGGGACTCGAACATTTTGGACCTAGTCTCCACCTTTATCAGAGAACACGGGTGATTCTTGATAAAAAAAATCAAACTCCAGGGCCACTTCCCGGCAGTTGTTTCTGTTTACAGAGAATCGACTTTCCCTCACAACAACTATCTTGACTTCTTTTTCATGTTAGATTCAAAAACCATGACCTTGTCTCTTTGTTGTAGCTTCCGCGACTTTGTCGAGCTTAATCGCAGTCCATAGACCACAAGTAAGCCTCTAACCTAATCAAAGTCAGTTTCAGCTTAAATACTTAGTAACTTAGAAACTCATGTTGAAACTCTAATTCTCTTACTGTAATTACGAGATTACACACTTAGTGGTAGCCACACGTTTCTAACTCCATGATCAACTCTTCACATAACCCTAATAGTCTTCTAAAACCATATGTCCATTGATCTTAGAACGTGAAATGTGAGCATATCAAGTAGAACCCTTTCTAACATACCTTTGTCTATTTTTCTTTGTACTCCATGAGTATCACTTTTGAAGGAATTGAGAAAATTATACACATAAAGAGTTTTTAGATTGATCTTCGATGATAGTAACATAGTTTCTTAGAATGGTACTTATTGTGGAAGTTTCGTTTACTTGTTCATATCCAAGTGGTGCATTTCCATCTTTCAAATCAAGGTTGTTTTCGTTGTTTTTCATTGCAACTTGTTCTTTTGATTTATGTTACTCATGTATTCTCCTCCTCATGTGTTTCTATAGTAAACAAGGTTGGTTCTTCTCTCCATATATGAGCTTTGTGATGATATTTATGTGTTGTGAATGGTTTGTTTCTGTACTTTCTTTAAAGTTTTTTCAATTTGTTATATAGTTTCTTTGAAGAATTCTGCAATCTCTAGTTGGAGGTGATGACATTAATGCTTGTGGTTTTGGTTTTGGCGTTGTGAAATGGCATATGTTACTCGATCTACCTTTGGACTGACAAAAACCACCGAGAAGGATATTAGTGATGATGGGAAAGAAAATAAAATGAGGTGAAGAAGTTGATGAGGATAAGGAGAAAGACGGAAAAAGAAGCAGAAGATCAAGGAAGTCTCTCACGAGTGACAACTTATCAATGGGTGATTACTAATGATTTGTTATGTTAGTATATGTGTACAATCAAATAAGGTTTTACAGCACAAGGCAAAGCTATAACAATATATCTTTAAACAATACATAGTTGCTATTGTAGAATGTTCTATCTTAGCATAAAATATGAATTGTCGAAAAAATTTGGCGAAAAAACGTATGGTCACTAAAAAATAAATTAAAGCATTTAAAAATTGCTATGGTATCTCAACCTATGTTAGCATACTAAAACAATGCTATTGTAGGGGTGACACCTACCATAGCTGCCGATGACATAGCGTTTATGAAAACGCTATGTATCACATATGATAGCATATTTTCTGTGCTAAAAATAAACATATTTGTTGTAATGATAATCCGTACAGAAACGATTTATACATAATTCTTACATAAACGATTTGTGCATAATTCGTACAAAACATATGTTTCATATAAAAAGTGCAAAGCTAGGGTTTTGGATATCACCAGTGAATTCATCCTATAATGATTTGCATATTCGATCTATTCATGTAGTAATTAGTTACCCATAGGTAGACTATAAACATGAGATATGATTGATAACTTATGGAGTGATTGTATATGTGTAGACTTGGGATATCCACAGATAACTTTGTCTAAATAATTGAATATATCACTCAATAATATTTTTCTGAATCTATGACTTTCTTTGAGATTTTGGTGGTTACCCACAGGAACACCATAGTTTCTTGTCATATGCATTCAATTAATTATGTGTTGATTATGTTCTAAAAGCCTAATTAGGACTTGTCGTATCTCTAAATTGGAGTTTTTCTGCTAATTTGTCATCCATGGTCTCTGCTGTTCCAATCCTCACGGGAACCAACTTCTCAAAATGGAAAGAAAAAGTTGAGTTCACATTAGGAGTACTGGATTTGGATTTGGCACTTCGTGAAAACGAGCCAGCTTCACTTACTGCTACCAGTACTGAGGAACAAAAGACTCACCATAAAGCTTGGGAGAAAGCAAAAAAATTGAGCATCATGTTCTTAAGGATGACAATAGCTAGCAATATTAAGACTTCCCTACCAGTTGCAGACAAAGCTAAGGCTTATCTGACAGCTATAGAAGAACAGAGAAAAGTCTCAATCTGTGGATGTTGTACAAGTGTTCATTACTGAAGTAGAGAGATAATTAGATAGAAAGGTGAAAATAATTAGGTCAGATAGAAGTGGTGAATTTTATGGCAGGTATGATGAAACAGGACAACATCCTGGACCTTTTGCCAGACTTCTCCGAAAATTAGGAAACGTTGGTTCTCCATGGCAGAATAGTGTAGCTGAAAGGCGTAATCGTACTTATATGGGAATGGTTAGATCCATGATGATTCATGCTAACTTACCTATATCCTTGTGGATGGATGCATTACGTACTGCAGTATATATCTTGAACAGGTTTCCTAGCAAAGCAGTTCCTAAGACTCCTTTTGAACTGTGGAAAGGCTGGAAACCAAGTCTGTCACATCTCCAAGTTTGGGGTTGTCCAGCTGAAACAAGAATATATAACCCACATGAAAAGAAATTAGACTTAAGAACGATCAGTGGTTTCTTTATTGGTTATCCTGAGAAGTCTAAAGGATATAGATTTTATTGTCCAACCCATAGTACGAGAATAATAGAAACCAGTAATGCCAGATTCTATGAGAATGGCGAGTTCAGTGGGAGTGATAAAGTACAAGATGTGAACATTGAGGAAATTAGGGTTAATATCCCTTTACCCTCTCTTCCGAATGTAGCTGGTGATTCTTCTGTTGTTGAACCGTTAAACAACGAGGAAAATCCAGTGAATGATCATCCACTCCATGATGATGATATCGCCAATAATGATAATGAACTTATAGTGCAAGAGGAACCAACATTAAAAAGATCTACTCGTGAGAGGAAATCTGCAATTTCTGATGACTACATGCTTTACCTAGTAGAATCTGAAGGAGGGAATATTAAAGATCCGGTTTCTTATTCACAAGCCATGAAAGTTGTTAATTCTGATAAGTGGAATGATGCCGCAAATGATGAAATGGAATCGATGGCTAAGAATGAAGTCTGGGACATTGTTCCATTGCCTGAAGGACACAAAGCAGCCGGGAGTAAGTGGAACTTTAAGACCAAACTCGACTATAATGGCAATGTTGATCGATATAAAGCTAGACTTGTAGCAAAAGGTTTCAATCAGAAAGAAAGCATTGATTACAATGAGACTTTCTCACTTGTGTCTAGGAAAGACTCTCTCAGAATTATCATGGCATTCATAGCTCAGTATGATCTTGAGTTACATCAAATGGATGTGAAAACTGCCTTTCTTAATGGAGACTTAGAAGAAAAAGTCTATATGCGTCAACCTGAAGGCTTCATAGCCGAAGGTCAGGACGACATAGTCTGCAAACTGAAGAAATCAATATATGGGCTTAAACAAGTTTCGAGACAATGGTATCTTAAGTTTGATGAAACCGTTATGAAATTTGGTTTCAAAGAAAATATTATAGATCCATGTATATACCTCAAGATCAGTGGGAGTAAGTTCAAATTTTGGTGATGTATGTTGATATATCTTATTGGCCTGTAGTGATCTTGGTCTATTACATAAGACTAAGAACTACCTCTCAGAGAACTTTGACATTAAATATATGGGTGAGGCATCCAATGTGATAGGAATTTAAATATTTCGTGATAGATCACTTGGAATTTTAGGTTTGTCTCAGAATGCATATATTATTAAAGTTTTTGAGAAAAAATGGCATGATGATGTGTTCTTCTATTACAGTACTGGTACGTTCATATTAAGATTTTGAGATACATAAAGAAAACAAGAAATATATGTTCACATGCTGAAAATCAATACATCCACAGATGGTTGAGTTTTCTAACTCAGATTTTAGTGGAAATCATGGTTTTAAGCAATACATTTAGGCTATGTGTATCTCATTAGTAGAGATATCATATTATGGAAAAGCTTGAAGTTGTAGTTGCTTTATACATTCACTAAGGAGACTGAGTATGTGACAAATTATGAGGCTTCTATTATGAAAATATCGTTGCAAAATTGTCTTTGAGTTCGAGGTCTTTAAGTCTTCAACTCTGTATGCGACACTGAAAGCTGCAATGTTCTTTCAAAGTAAGACATGATATCTAAAGGATCCAAGTATATGGACATTAAGCTTAAATATATGTCGATAAAGCAAAAATGTCAAAAGAGAAAAGTTTGTCATAGAACACATAGGCACTGATGTTATGATTGCAGACATATTTACGAAAGCTTTACCTCCTAAGAGATTCATAAGCATGCTGAAAGAATGGGTCTTGAGGATAGCTCTTAATGACGTTGTCTGATTATGTTTTGCCTATTTTGACATTTATTTGAGATCTTTTAATGATTTTTTACATCTTTTGTATTCTGTTTCCAATGTGCACACACATTATTGGTTGTTGGATTATGATAACAAAATGAGTCTTTATTTAAAGACATAAAAGGGACCATTACGATAACTCCAACTTATGTTTATGGTCTAGCTATGAAGGTAGTCAGTGTCGTAGTACATGGAAGGGATCATATTGCAGAATGATGTGCGAACCGCCATGACTCTCATTGATTACTAGATTAGTCAAGACACTTATGATGACCAAATGAGGAATAGTGAATAACATATTATGCGGCATTATGATTTTTTGAAGAAAACATTAATGGATCGTACTAGCGACCAAGTGGGAGACTGTAAGGAATATTTATTAATATTTCTTTTTTCTGTTATGTGGTCTTTAGTGATCCGTGGGTTCATGTAAATTATGACTTACAGTTTTTACTTATTGTTGCTTACCTGATAAATTTAAGGAAATGAGTTTTTGGTACTTTTAGATGTTTCTAAGAATCGTTAAAACTTTTAAGTTGTGTTGATTGGAGACAAATTACATAAAAAATATTAAAATATATAATTTGGACACTAACATATTATTGTGTTGTGTTTGAAACGGTTGCATTTTAAAATTTGAGGTGTATTGCACATTAACCAATCAAGTGATTTTAATGTTCAATAGAAGCTTTAAGAATTTATACGATGGAAAAGTACTTACATGATCTGAAAAGAAGCATGAACATATTGTGGCTAAGTATTCATCTTAAGAATTGGATAAGGAAAAATATAGTTTGTACCCTAGAATCCCCTTCATACTTCGTGTCTTTACAATGTCCAAAGCTATGTGATGGTCTCCTGATGATGTCGAGAAAGAGTGAACGAGAGCATCATGTTGATAACATCTATTGCTTTTTGCTTGCAAATTCCAAACTCACGTATCCTTCCAGCTCCAAACATTATTTCTGATCATTGGTTGTTTTCTTCCTAATCTGCATAAGATTTTACAATGATTACAACATCCTCTATTGATTAACGTGCTATATTGTTCCATATCAATAAGACTTATATTGGAAAAATGTAGCTACCTTGAGCGGAGGCAGAGGATTGCTCTCTATGCTGACAAGCCCACCGTAGACACTATGCCAATCATTTTCTCTTAATCCCTTGCACCATGTTGAAGGTCGTATGCGAAAGTTATATCCAAGATTTGTAAAAATGGCATTGTCTTGATTGAGAACCTTCTAGGATGGAAAAAAGTCTACAAATATAAACATGCCTTCAAAAGTCAATCATACGTAACTGACAGTTCGAGATTCTTACAACAATATGATTTAGAAACCAATAATTGAGAGAGTAAACAATCAAGATATTACATTTGATCTCATGAATGTATCCAATCCTTCAGCTATGAAATCCAATCGTTGATCTAACCACAAAATCTAAGCCTCTTGCTTTAAGAAATCGTTTAGCAGAGACCAAATAATTTAAAAACAGAACACATATACACACAATAAGAGTTTATGATCGCCATTTTATTTTATTTATCATACTTTTGTTGAGAATCTCTAAATGGGTAAATAGATCCACGAAGCTTATTTACTTAAAGATACTTTCATTGACACTCTAGAGCTTCATAATACAATTTTTTTTTTTACAGACAAAGACACATACTCAAACTGAAACAAAATTTTATGGATCAAGAATGACTTTTCTGAGCGAACACATACATACCTTGTTCCATTTGTTCTTTTACGAATTTTGCAGAGTATATATAGTGTGAGTCGTAGCTTATGGTGCGCCTCGTACTTGTGGCAACCTGGAAGCTTGCAACAATGGAAAATTATTAACAACTTCGAATTACAGAAACCACGAAAAAATGGATTTAGAAAATGACCATTGTAATCTCCATTAACCTGAAGCTTATCAATCTGTCAAGCAAGACACACACAAAATTAGAAATTGTCTTTTTGAGATGAATCCTATGTTTGTTGAGTATGAACCGAAGAAATATAAAATCAATATGGATGCTTAACTGGATCTATTCAACTTTATTCTAATATTTTGGATCTTGTTCGCATCAACTGGCTTCCCATCTTCCCGAACGACAATTCCATCCTCTACTCACTCGCGGTGAACCTAAATGGAATCCGATCAGATCAAACACAGAGGCTGCTTCAGATTTATCTTAATTTTTAGATTGAAGATCCAAATTTGACTAATGTGAGAGAATGTGGCTTCGAGGTTTACCATTGGATCACGAAGATGAAACTGAGCAAGAGAACATGCAAATGGAGGTCAACAAATTGATATTTGTTTTTAAAGCCAAGATTTTCTTTACGGTGGCTCATTGTAGAGTTGAAACGAGATGATTCAACCCCTAACGTGAAAGAAAAAGATGAGCTGACATTGTAGTTTGAAATCTAAGCATACACACAACTTCAATCGTTGTAAACGTTTGCGATCACATTGTAAACACCCAATCTAATGACAAATTTGAAAGTGTTAGGTCTCAAGAAACATAGACTCGGCAGAGAACAAAGCTTTTTATTCTCACTTTGCTCTATTTGACTCTTTCATGTCAACGATAGGACCGATGATCCATTAATTCCACTCCATACAATATCACCATTAGCGTGCTACAATGTTTTGATACCCGGACCGGGCGGTCCGACCAGTTGAACCGTGACCCGGTAGCATATCCGGTTCGGGTTTTAGATAAAACTTGGGATATAATTGACTTGGATATATCCGGAAAAAAACACTCAAAACCGGTGACCTGGACAAAATCCGAACCGGCCGGTTTTCGGTTTTGAAAAAAATTGTTGCAGAACTTGAAAGCAATTATGTCGATGATTTGGTTTTGATGTTTTTCATCTTTTCATTTTTTATTTAGTTTCATAGTTTTGAGAAGACTACATACAATGCAAACAATTAGAAGAAAAACATAAAGGGATAATTACTAGAACGACCTTGATAAATGCCATAATTATTAGAATGACCTTCACAAGTATGAAAATATCAAGGTCGAGTATATAAGACATAAAAACCAAAGTATAACTTTGTAATTACAAAAATGCCATTCAGATTTGAAAAAAAAAAAAAAATCAGAAATTTGTTTGATTCGATTCAAACAAATTTCTGATTTTTTTTTTGTTTGAATCCGGCGCTGCAGAGGCTGCGGAAGCACAAGAGGATATATGACTACCACTACAGATCCTATGATGACTTTTTTTTTCATTTTCAAGAGGATTTGAAAATCACTAGCAAAAAAAAAATTGAAAACTTTTGATTTTTGGTTAGAAAAAGGATATATGATGTGAAATCTACTAGTTTTAGGCTAAATCCAGTTGAAAACAAGTTAAAATACAGTAAAAACGAGCTAAATATATGTTGGCCGCCATTGTTAGGGTTTGACAGCTTCTGGTGAAGAAGATGAAGGGTAAAATACGATTTTACCCTTCTTGAATAAGTCTACCACAACAGATAATTAAGTCTACCACCACAGATTAATAAGTCTACCACAGCACATCAATAAGTCTACCACAGCAGATCAATAAGTCTACCACCACTACATATTATAAGTCTACCACTACAAATCCATCGCTTTTTCAGAAAACTCCAAGTGCCACATATCAAAATTATTTGTTCCATTGACAAACCAACCAAAAATCGAGTTTAAGAAGTAAAAGTTGAGGTAAGGATTTGATATTCAAGAGAGGAGGTTCGTCGAAATGAAGAAAACAAGCTATAGCGGCGGCTACCCTAGTTCTTCACCGTTGAAGGTCCGCCTGAGGGCAAAACAGTGATTTCGCAACAAGTCTACACCTACCACAAACAAGTCTACCATGCCTAATCTAAACAAGTATACCACAACTGATTAATAAGTCTACCATAACATATAAATAAGTCTACCACAACAGATAATTAAGTCTACCACCACTGATAATTAAGTCTACCACACAACAGATAATTAAGTCTACCACCACGTATTATTAAGTCTACCACCACGTATTAGTAAGCCTACCACCACAGATTAATAACTCTACCACAACAGATCAATAAGTCTACCACCACTACTATCTATTTGTAAGTCTACCACCACTACAGATTATTAAATCTACCACTGCAGATCAATATGTCTACTACTGCATATCTGCAGGAAATAAGTCTACCGCCACTACAGATAATTAAGTCTACCACCACAGATTAATAAGTCTACCACAACAGATAATTAAATCTACCACCACAGATTAATTAAGTCTACCACAACAGATAATTAAGTGTACCACAACAGTAAATTAAGTCTACCACCACAAGTTAATTAAGTCTACCACAACAGATTGGTAAGTCTACCACCACAACAGATAACTAAGTCTACCACCACAGATTAGTAAGTCTACCACAAGGGATAATTAAGTCTACCACCACAGATTAATAAGTCTACCACAACATATAAATAAGTCTACCACCAATACAGATTATAAAGTCTACCACAACAGATGAATAAGTCTACCATGACGGATTATTAAGTCTACCACTACAGATTAATAAGTCTACCACCATTACATATTATAAGTCTACCACAACAAATAATTAAGTCTACCACAACAGATAATTAAGTCTACCATAACGGATTATTAAGTCTACCACAACAGTAAATTAAATCTACCACCACAAGTTAATAAGTCTACCACAAAATATAATTAAGTCTACCACCACAACAGATAATTAAGTCTACCACCACATATTAGTAAGTCTACCACAAGGGATAATTAAGTCTACCACCACTAAAGAATAAGTCTACCAAAAAGAAAAATTAAGTCTACCACCACTAAAGACTATTAAGTCTACCACAGCTGATCAATAAGTCTACCATAATGAATTGTTAAGTCTACCACCACAACAGATAATTAAGTCTACCACAATAGATAATTAAGTCTACCACCACAGATTAATAACTCTACCACAACAGATAATTAAGTCTACCACTACAGTAAATTAAATCTACCACATGAGCGGTAGACTTATTCGCTTTTGGTGGGAAGCTCATTAATGGTAGTTTCGTAAATAAGTTTTTTGTTATCAAAGGAAATAAAGGCAAATCGGGTGTTAAAAATTTTTCAAGGTCGTTCTAGTAATTATGAAACTTTAGAGTCAAATTGGTAAAAAATTTATTTATTAAGGTCATTCTAATAATCCTCCCAAACATAAATAAGTATCAGATATTATGTAGAAAATACTAAAGTTTTAAGCGTTTACATTTTTTAACTAAATCAATGCCAATATTCTTTTACCTTCTGTGAACTTATTTTCTTGCTATAAGAATGGAAAGTTTCCATATACATCGTTACCATTAATTATTCAAACAATTATATTTTCTAATAAGAAATTTAAATAAAATTACAAAACAAATCAAATAATTCAAATAAACATACAAATATTTACTATTTAAAAAATTTAACAAAACAAATTTATTTGAGTATATAAAATTATAAATATATAAACGATATAAAATTAGAAATATACATTCTATCATTATGTTTTGTAGTGTTAATATATATCTTTTAATTTTTTTTCTTGACCTAGGGTCGGATCCGATCGACCCAAAGACCTAAAGATCTGGTGACCCGGAAGATCATCTGGTTCACTTTCCGGGTCGGGTTTAAAAACAATGGCATGCTAATACCAATAAGTAACCAATGCTAATACCAATAAGTAACCAAATATTTCATAAATAAGAGAAAGATTATGTATTACAAAATGTCAAGATATTAAAACAATGATAGACAAGATGATACATTTCCTTGTAATGGTGTCGTAGTTGTAATTACACTTACTCCACAACTCTGAGCTAGAGTACTCATTGACATTTAAAAAAAAAGATAAGGTTTAAACATTCTGCATTTGGAACTCATCACTTAATCTACTACCAAAATTATTATAACTTCAAGAAAAGAACCGTCAGATACAAATAACAGAATTACGTAGTCCCGTATCCATTTCTTTGTCCTCTATATAACTCAATGCAATCATCGACTGCACCAACTCAGATAAATATAAGAAGAAGGAGAATGAAAAGACAAATACATGGAAAATAGCATTTAGTAACAACCAATCCTTGCGAAGAGCAAGAAACAAAGAAATTAGTAGATAAAACAACCCATAAATAAGAAGGGAAGCGATCCACAAAAAAACACGGGCAAAAAGCAAACCCGCAATTATTTAGGTCTATATACATCTTACTCAGAAAGTGAAGTAGAGTAGCTTTTACCGAGAGAGTATTGTTGTGGATCGTTTCCAGCATAAGGAGAAATCTACCTTCTCCAGCATAAGGAAGCGTGTTTAGTATAAGCATGAAAGATACATTTTAGGAACTTGTTAATTGAGAGCAAGCCAAGAGAGAGAAGCATCATTTCAAAGGAAATCACCAGAAGTTCAATTGCCTTCATTAATTTTGGAAGATGTAATTATTAATTCCTTTCTGATAATTAATGAAGGAAAGAGAAATCAATAATCAGAGAAGCAGTCGAAGAAGGAAGTTCAATGGTTTTTTTTCATTCAGTGCCACATGGTCTCTTTTGTTGTTGTGCTGATGTGGCATTTCATGAAGAGAGCCATCCAACTTTCATATAATAGATTAAGAATTTGATTGGTTCATCTTGCAAACATTTGTGGGTGATAGCGGTTGTTGGCGTTTGATAACAATCATAAAAAAATGTTTTATATTGTTCCGTGTCGCTTCAACCTCTCAAAATCAAAAGCTACTTTCCTCGAGTATTTGCGTTTGCGGTTGGATAATTAAAAAAATAAAAATTAATTTATTTTTTTTAAAAGAAGAGAAAATTTATTTAAAAATCAAAATAAATATAATAAATTAAAAAATAATATTTAAATATTATGATTACGAAATATATCAACAATTTGAAATTTTCTAATTAATATTTAATAATTTATCATAATTTTATATTTATAAATTTTTCAAACCGTAATTCTTTCAATAATTTTTTTGGATCACTAATTAATAAATCTAACAAACTAAAATATTCAAAATGTAACATTAACTACTAAAAAAAAAATTCATAATTAAAATCATAACTTTCGTTTGAACTAAAAAAATTAAAAAATGAACATAAGAAATATACTTATGGTATTCTATTACTAATTATATTGAATTAATGATTTTTATATTTTATTGTAATAGTATGATTTTTTATGTTTTTTATAACTATACAATGTGTTTATATTATTAATTTAATGTTTAACTAGTCAACCAGTAATAAATGTTTCGCAAACGCACCAATTTTCAACCGATGCGCCACTCATATGAATCGCTTAATAACACTTGAAATCGTAATCTTCCGCTTCCACAAACTTCTGTATCCGCAACTACAACCACTGCGTCTACACCAGTCAGGCCCTAAATTATGTAACTACTCTAAGTATTCCATTATTGATTAGCTCACTGATCGGATTCCGCTAGTATATATCACCAGCTAATGTTTCTTTTTCTTTTTGTTTAGAACCACTACCTACTATCTCGTCTTTTAAAATGCTGCATAAGACGGACAAAAAGAGTTTTGAAAACGAAATATAACCAGAAAACAAGAATATCTCAATACAACTCAACAGTCAAATTCTTGTTCAAAAAAAAAAAAAACTCAACAGTCAAATTTTTGTTAAAAAAAAAAAAACTCAACAATTATAAAAAATATTTATTCTTTAGACCATTGAACCACTTTGTTGAAAAAATATACTAACATGCAAAATTATTGTTTGCCAGTTGTTCCTATTATTTAACATGCAAAATTATTGTTTGCCAGTTGGTCCTATTATATTTAAATGCAAAATTATTGTATGTAACAATTTATTATAAGCCATGGCTAGATGTTAGTATTTTGACTAGTATATCAATGTAAAGGAAAAAATTATTTGTCTTTTCTTTTGTCATAAACTTTTAATGGAAGATAAAGAAAATCTCTAAACTCTGCATGGTTCCTAATAGCTATAAATATACCAAAGAAGCAAAGCCAAGTTTCTTGTATCTCTATCTTTGTTAATATCCAAGAGAAACAAACCTTTTCTACCAATGGCTTACATAGGCTTGCTTGAAGTCTTTATAGCTTTCCTTGTCTATATCTTTATCCATTTCTGGATCCACAAGAAATCCCATCAAATCTTACCAAGAAACTGGCCTGTTCTCGGGATGCTTCCTGGTGTGCTCGTCGTGCTTCATAGGATTCATGACTACGTTGCGGAAGGTCTCGAGGTCTCCAACTTGACTTTTGCATTCAAAGGCCCATGGTTCTCTGGAATGAACATATTGATCACTGCAGATCCTGCAAACATTCAACATGTTTTCAGTACCAACTTCTCCAGTTATGACAAAGGATCGGAGTTCAAAGAGATCTTTGATTTTCTTGGAGAAGGGATCTTCACTGCGGACTCGAAAATCTGGGAGGAACTAAGGAAATCTGCACTGGTCATGCTTAGCGAACAAGGGTTTCAAAGCTTCTCATTGAGGACCCTCACGAGTAAAATCAAGAACAAGCTTGTGCCAGTTTTTGATCATTTTGCAGAGGCGAATGCAGTTTTCGATTTACAAGGCGTGTTCCAGAGGTTAGCATTCGATGTAACCCTTGCTCTGGTAACGGGTTACGACTCTAATTCTATTTCCATCGAGATGTCGGAAGATGAATATTCGAAAGCTATGGATGATGCTGAAGAAGTAATAGTGTATAGACATGTTAAGCCTATGATCTTGTGGAAGCTACAAAACTGGATTGGACTCGGAGAAGAGAACAAGATGATAAAAGCTAATGCTGCTTTCGACAGATTATGTGCAAAGTGTTGTAGACCGAATATGGAAACAATGAATTTGTAGTAGGTAAAGGTCGGTGAATTTCGTGTATTGAGGATTGAACGTTTAAGTTAAGTGTATTACAGAGCGCTTCGGGGCGGACAGACCGGACAGACCCGGGCTATCAAATCGTTATCGATGAAAGAGAGAATAGTATTTAGGCCGCTGCGGGCTGATTCTCGAGGGAGGGTTTGTAGCCTTTCTCTGGAGAGAAGCGATCTCCTGAAGGGTTCTCTGGAAGAATTAGGGACCCGCGGCGATCTCAAGCTCCAAAAAAGATGTCTTGTCACATCACCTCATTCCTCTATTTATAGTACAAGGTTATGAGGGTACATCCTAGGTTTTATTAACCTCAGGTGCTGAATCTAACTCCACACTTAACCAGACCGCGGTTAAGTGTTGGATTGGGCTTTTATCAGCTTTCTGGGCCTCCAGATCGCATAGACCGCAGGTACAGGCCCAACAGTAGCCCCCCGGTCAACGAGCGAGATGGGCCGAGTTTTGTTGTTCGATAGATTCTGCGATCTGGAGCCTAGATGCCACGTGTCGATATCTGGGTGGTCTGTCACGTGATGTTTGCGGTTTTCGAGGTGCGACGCTTCAATTTCCGTTCTGGGTCTATAAAAGGAGGTTTTCGCTTCCTTTTCTCGCATTCACTCCACTTGCTTCTCTCTCTAAGGTAGTTTCTGCTTCTCACTCTTGTTTTTGCTTTTAGTTATTTTATGACCGTCTCGTCAGCCCGTCTTTAAATTCTCCGATCTATCCCCAAAGAGTGCACCGTGTTCGTCTGTCCTATGTCTTCGTCGGCTCAATCTGATTCCCAGAACGACTTCTCCTCTCCCAACGCTTCCACTAGCTCGCCTGCAATATCCTCCTCGGACTATCGTACTGCGTCGGGGGACGAGATTGAATCCGAGCCCGTCAGAATTCCTCAAAGGGGGCTCGACCACGATAAGGCCAGGACCTCCGAGCCCGCCGCCTCTAAGTTTCGCAAGGCAGGGCGCCAGCACTCTGCTCGCGGTCCACCTAGGGGAGATCGGATCGGAGAGGGAAAGAACTCTGATTCCTTTGATTTAACGGATTTTCCCCAGGAAGGAATGGATTCTCCGGGACCGGGGCTAGGTCGCGGTATCGTTCTGAAACGCTTTGACGATTGTGGGATGCTATCTGATGAGTCCTCGCTGTCGATTATGAGAATGGCCCAGAGTTTGCCGGACAGCGTAGAGTTTTGGGTTCCGGACGACCGTGACCGTCCCTGGTCGCCTCCGGAAGGGTTCATGTGTCTATATGAATCCTTCTTTTCGGAGAACGGGCTGTGGTTCCCATTACCTCGACTACTGGTCGAATATTGCGCCCGACGTGGCATAGCTATGTCTCAGCTATCCCACGCATCAATTCGTAATTTCATGGTGTGCATGATGTTGGCCGCCGAGCATGGGATGGAATGCGACTGTGATTCGTTCGAGGTGATGACTCTTTTTAAATGGCGGAAACCTACGGGTCGTTTTTATATATCAGCGCGTCCAAAATTTAAATTGATAGATCCGGACTCCCACAACGACAAGTCCGAGAGCTGGGAACGATACTTCTTCTTTGTGAAAATCGATGATGCGTCGGTCGGAAATCCGAGATGGCCCATTCGGGCTGGCTGGAATATTAGATACAGTATGTTTAATCCCCGATGTATTTTGAACTCTCCCTCCGGGCTGACATCTAATCTTCTCCTTTGTTTGCAGATTTGGTTGTCCCTAGGATCCTTCTTCCACCGAAACCCGGCGAAAATTTGCTGACCGACGTTCGGAAAAACTTGCCGCCTCAACTTTGGCCAGAGTTCCTCGAACAGCGAATTCAGAGGTGTAGGTGTCGGATCCTCACAGGTCGGTGTCCTACTTTTTGCAATGTTTCGATTTTGACCGGGCTGTTTGTTGACGTAACCTAAGCTTTATTGAAGGTTGTTTTGACTTGGAACTCGCTCCTCTGCGTCCTTACACTTATCCTCCAATTAAACCCAAGAAGGCTCGTCTTCCGAAAGAAGTGAAGATGGTAACGAAGAAGGCTGCGTTCAAAAGGAATACTTATACTGACGTGATCAGGGGGTCTGGCCTCGGAAGGTCCGCGGGCTCCAAGGAGGTCGCATCTGTGACCAAAGGGGTCGGTCTCCCATCGGGTGTGCAGACCGGGGGAGCTGCTGATGCGGAGGTCGGGGCCTGTCTTGCAGAAAAAGTCTCCGGGAAGAAGGTTACAGCGACCTCCTCCGAGATCGCGAAAGAGGTCCCGGAGAAGAAGAAAGAGGCAAAGAAAAGAAAGTCCGCGGATGTTTCTAGCGGGCAGACGAAGAAGGCTCGTGTCGAGGGAGCACGGGAAATGGATGTCGAGGCTGATCCTTCTACTGAAGTCACGCAGGCCTACAATCTGACTTTCTCCTACAAAGGGGAAGAACACATCAGAGAAAACTTGCGAGCGTCCGCCGATCTTCTCGCCAGGATTCCCTGTCATGAAGAGCTCGATCTCCCAAATGTGGATGACTTGGTGGAGAAGGACGCGTATCAACTCTGGGTGGGGAGCGCGATGGAGGTGAGCTCCCTTTCATTTCCTACTTTGCAGTTATCTGCTACTTCGTACCCATTTTGCTTACCAAGCTTATTGCCGTTCTGTTTTGGCAGATGGTTACTCATACGAATTTGCTTACCCTAAGGTACGATCGTCGCGTTCGAAGACTTGCTGACAAACTCAAGGGTTTTCCGGCGATAAAGGCGGAAGCCGACAAGGTCGCTGGGCTTGAAGAGAAAATCTCTGCGCAAAACCAGGCCATGAAAGATATGTCCGCGAAAGCCGATGAGGCGAGGAAGAGGGCAAGACTCGCTGAGGAGGAGCTCGAGGAAGCGAGGAAGAGGGCGAGATTCGCTGAGGAAGAGCTCGAGAGAAAGAGTGCGGAGAAGGATTCCCTGCAGACCTTTTGTGATACCGAGGTCGCTCGCTTGCGAGCTTCTCGGGAGTTCGAGGTCAATCAGATTGTCATGAAGTGCAACGACATGCTGAGAAGGATCAAGAAGTCGATCGCGGACAACGATGAAGTGAACAAGCTTTCGGGCTTGATGAACCAAGCAATGGCGATCAAAGATTACATGTCCATGTTATCGAAAGAGGGGATTGCCATTCCTGTTGACAAGCCAGTAGATCTCGAGGAGAATTTCAAAAGGTTTGAGACTCAGCTCGAGGCGTTAGAAGTCGAAGAGATAACCGAAGAGGACTATGTGATATCTCTTCCTCGCTTTATGCGGGCGATCCCTCCTCGGACTGACACTGAAGCTCCTTTCGATGAGTACGGGACACATATGACCGCCGAGGACGAGGAGGATATCGACCCAATCGGAGGAGATCTCGATGCAGCTCCCAGGGACGTTGCCACGGGTCAAGTTCTCGCTCCTCTTGATGGAGTTCCGGTTACATCGGCGGTCTAAAATTTGTTTCCCTTTTCTGTTTATTTCCTCCAGGCCGCTTGTGGCCTTGGTATTTTTTGCTTGTAAGGATTTAAAACTTTATTTTCTGCCCGGACGGGTTCCGAATGAGACTCTGTCATTAGTTGTTAAAGAGTTTTTGTGAGCTCGTAGATTATCGTTTAACTAAGTTGGCGGGGTTTAGCCGACTTACAGACTTAGAAATAGGTAGGTTGTGTTAAAACTCTGGGTTTTTACAAGTATTTCCCTTTTTGCCTGCGACTCTGAGGTCGGCTTGTGGCAATGTCCGTTTTGTGACTAAGTGTGCGAGGCGGACTCGGCTTAATGTTCTTAGTCATTGCGGGACGGGTTGCGGGTCTGGCCCCGGCTTACAGGTCGCCAGTGGAAGTTTTAAACTTCGGATCTGACGATGTGGTTGATCAAATCACTTTTGTTCATGTGGAACGTAATTTGGTCAATTGCCTGGCCGAGGCATTGACGCAGAATGAGCTCGGAGCTTTTCGGGCTGGGAGAGTCAGCGCGCGAGATGTGATAAGTTGGAATCATAAGGAAATGAGCAAAGTTTAATGAACTGGATATATATAATAATAATTTTTTTAATATTAATAGCTGTGCCTTTTTACGGGCTGCCTACGTACCCTTTGTGATAGGGTTCATTTACAAGAGTAACAAGGTGAGTTCGTAGAGCCCCTTTTTTTTTTTTTTTTTAAAACGGGGTAGGTTTCTGGGTGCCGCGATCTGTCGAGGCGGTCTTAAGATGTTGTTCGCGCCGAGGAACTTGGTGTCGTAGTAGTACCTTTTGAGGCTCATGGAGTTCCAAGATCATGGGATCATTTCACCGTTAAGGGTCATCAGGCGGTAGACTCCGGGTCGGATGATTTCAGTGACTTGGTAGGGTCCTTCCCAGTTCACGCCGAGTTTCCCGGCCTTGTATTCCGCCGTGTTTCGTAAAATTTTCGAAGGACGAGGTCGCCGACGTTGAAACTCCGGTTGCGGACTCTTTTGTTATAATACCGCATTGCGAGCTGCTGATAATTCTGTATCCGGGCTAGAGCTTCCCCCCGCTCTTCTTCGATGTGATCGAGGTTGTCGACAAGCATTGTGTCATTGAGGGTGGGGTCTTCGGTCATCATTACGCGGCGTAAGCTATTGACGTTTACTTCGGCTGGTGCCATTGCTTCCAATCTGTAGGCAAGGGAGAATGGTGTTCGGTTGGTCGACTGGCGAGGAGTGGTCCGAAATGACCAGAGCATGCCGTCGAGTTCGTCTGCCCAGAGTCCCTTTTTGTCCTCGAGTCATTTTCATAGACTGTCGATAATTATTTTGTTTGACGCTTCCGCCTGCCCGTTACCTTGTGGATATCTTGGCGTTGATTTGCTTAACCGTATCTTCCACTTTGCATAGAAATCTTCAAAAGTTATCGAGATAAATTGCGAGCCGTTGTCCGTGACGATCTCGTATGGTAGCCCGTGACGGCAGATGACAAATTTCCAAACAAAATTCTGTACGTCGGTAGCTCGAATCATCGCGTAGGCCTCGGCCTCGACCCACTTGGTGAAATAGTTTGTTACTACGATGATGTACCGTTTTTGTCTTGATTTGGGGAAGGGACCCATGATGTCCATTGCCCAACGCATAAAAGGGTAGGGTGCTGTCGCAGTGGAGAGTGGCTCGGTCGGGGAGTTGATCATTGGTCCGTGGCGTTGGCACTGTTCGCAGCAACGGGCGTATTCGGCGCAATCTTTCAGCATTGTTGGCCAGAAGAAACCAAGACGTTTAATTTTGATTGCTAGGGCCCGACCTCCGGAGTGACTGCCAGCCACACCCTCGTGTGTCTCAGCCATGACTCTGTAAATTCCGTCGCCAACCAGACATTGGAGTAGTACATTAGCGGCGTTCCATCTATAGAGCTCGTCTTTAATGATAATGTAGTGCGCGCTGCGGGCCTTCAGTCTACGCGCCGCCCACTTGTCTTTTGGGAGTTAACCGGATATGATGTATGCGATAATCTCTTGTCGCCAGTCCGTTGTAGATTGACAGGCGGTCTGTGGGGGAGATGTTTCGGTAGCGTCGGGTAGATCGCCGGGAATGATGTTTATGCGGCAAACTCCTTTGGGCAGAGTAATGCTCGGTTCTGCGATTGATTCAATTGGAATTACTCGGCGTAGGTCGGAGTCCGAGCTGGATCCTAGAGAGGCGAGTGCATCAGCCTGAGTGTTGTCCGCCCGTGGAATCTTTGTAACTTTGAAAACGTCGAAGTCTTTGGTCAATTCACGGGCAAGTTTTAGGTATGCCTCCATCCTTTCGTCTTTGGTGTCGTACTCCCCGTTGAATTGATTAGCTACGAGCTGTGAATCGCAATACGCGTGGATCTGCGAAGCGCAGACCTCCCTAGCTAGTCGTAGTCCGGCAAGTAGAGCTTCATATTTGGCCTCGTTGTTTGATGCTTTGAATTCTAGCCGGAATGATTGTTCCAAAATCTCTCCCGTTGGAGATTCGAGATGGATGCCGATGCCCGCTCCGTGCCGTGATGAGGATCCATCAACATAAAGTGTCCACTCGGACTCTGCAGAAACCGGTGGTAGCTCGAGGAGGAAATCGGCCAGGACCTGAGACTTGGCGCTCGTTTGATTACGAAACTCTATATCGTATTCGCTAAGCTCTATAGCCCACTTCGCCATCCTTCCGGACATACTCGGGCTGTGGAGGATCGTTCTCAGAGGTTGCGTGGACATTACTACGATTGTGTGAGATTGGAAGTACGGTCGTAGTTTACGGGCTGAGATGATGACCGCTAGTGCGAGCTTCTCGAGGAGGGGGTAGCGAGATTTCGCCCCGTCAAGAGACTTGCTGATGTAAAAAATTGGTTTTTGCTCACCACGATCTTCGCGTACTAGCACCCACTGACCGCTGCGTTGGTTACCGAAACATAGAGATACAGAACTTGTCCTGGCTCAGGCCTGGCCAGCACAGGGGGTGTAGATAAATAGGCCTTGAGTTCTCCGAACGCGGCCTCGCATCGATCATCCCAGAGGAAGCCTTTTTCTTTGTTTGTCCGTAGCAACTTATAGAACGGTAAGCTTCGATCGGTAGATCGAGAAATGAATCTGTTCAGGGCCGCGATGCGGCCTGTGAGTCGCTGGACTTCTCTCTTATTTTTAGGCGAGGGTAGGTTGATGATTGCAGCGATCTGCTTCGGGTTGGCCTCGATCCCGCGCTGTGTGACGATGTAGCCTAGGAACTCTCCCGAGGTGACCCCAAAAGTACACTTGGTCGGGTTAAGCTTCATTCCGAATTAGTTCAAGACCGCAAAGCAGTCTTCGAGGTGGGTGATGTAATCGTCGGCCTTTCGTGACTTGACGAGCATGTCGTCGATATAAACTTCCATAGTATCGCCGATCTGATTTGCGAACATCTTGTTTACTAGACGTTGGTAGGTCGAGCCGGCGTTCTTGAGACCGAACGGCATTACACGATAGCAATACGTGCCGCGATCTGTGATGAACGCTGTTTTCTCACGATCGTTGGGATGCATCATGATTTGGTTATACCCTGAGAAGGCGTCCATAAAAGAGAGGAGTTCATTACCGGCTGTCGCCTCGACGACTTGATTGATGCGCGGAAGCGGAAAACTGTCTTTCGTGCACGCCTTGTTCAGGTCCGTGAAGTCGATGCAGACTTGCCACTTGCCACTCTTCTTTTTGACGACGACTGGATTAGCGAGCCATTCTGGATAATGTACCTCGGCGATTGATCCTGCCCCGAGCAATTTGGCGACCTCGTCGTTTACTGCCTGGGCCCGCTCCGGACCGAGCTTCCGCCTCTTTTGCTTGATCGGTCTGTACGTTGGGTCGACGTTCAGCTCATAAGTTGTTATGACTGGGTCGATCCCTTTCATATCTTGCATCGTCCACGCGAAAGTCGTAACATTGGAGCTCAGAAATCGGATCAACTGCTGTCGTAACGGTTCCTCGAGCTCGGTGCCAATCCCGACCTGTCGTTCAGGGCGTTGCTCATCAATGCTGACTTGGATGACAGTTTCCTGCTTCGGACTGAGGTTCGCGGGCTCGGTTGGTTGGCTAATGTTGCAGGTGACCCTACGCATTTGTTGCTCCGTGACGAAACACGACCTCGCAACCTTTTGACTTTCGCGGATTGTGAAGACTTCGGTGGGGGTCGGGAATTTGACGCATTGGTGATAGGTTGAGGACACCGCTCGCAGGGAGAACAGCCAGGGTGTTCCCATTATAACGTTGTAGACCGCTGGTTTATCGACTACGACGTATTTGACAATCTTGGTGATACCTCCTGCGTAGACCGCCATTTTGATGGTGCCCAGTGTCATTGTCGTTACTCCGTCGAAACCGGTCAGAGGCTTCGGGCTAGGTTTTATTTTGTCAGCCCCTATGTCCATCTTTCGTAGTGTTTCGAGAAAAATGAGGTCAACCGAGCTTCCTGTATCGACCAACACTCGAGTGACGTCGCAATCCTCGATTTTCAGCTCAATGACTAGTGGATCGTTGTGTGGCATTCACACGTTCTTGGTGTCAGCTTCGCTAAAAATGACCGGCATATCGACCTCGGCCTGCAGGCGACAGTCTTGTTGCAAAGATGCTTCCTTCTCGTTCTTCTTGAGAGATCAGACCGAATTGGAAGGAGTTCGAAACCCGCCCATTATCATATAAATTTTGCGTTTTGACGAGGGCTGGCCCCGACCAGAGCCATTACCGTCGTCGGACTGTTTCGGAGGGAGTGGGAGATCGACGTTATTATCTGGCTTTTGCTCGTGCCTTTTTTCATGCTCCACGGCTTGTCGCTTCTCGGACTGGTTAGAAGGTAGATCAAGCCGTACTTCTCCGCTGTTGAATTTGGCCATCTGTCTGTCTTTTAACTGCCTGCATTGGTAGGTCGAATGACCATAAATTTGGTGGTAGTCGCAGAATGATCTGGTGTCAGACTCCTTTTCTTCTCCGCGAACAAATTTGAATGGCCACTTCTTGGTTTGGTTCTGACCCGGGCTCGACGTTTGATCCTGCCTACTTGCGACCAGGTTAGTCGTAAGCTTCTTCTTGATGTCTTTAAAGTCTTGGTCGAGGTGTTGCCGGGGTTCAATGTAGTCATCATCCACGAGCTCTTTTGCTCGGGCTTTTTGGGCTACTGGCTTAGCGGGAGGATATTTTCTAGAATTAGCTGCCTGATCTTCCTCCAATGCGATGTAACGCGTCGCTCGGTGCATGGCATCTTCGAGGGTGAGGGGTTTTTTTAGGACCAGGTCGGTTCGGAAGGGTGATTCATGCCACAGGCCGTTCTGTAGAGCGCCGATGGCAGAAGCGTCGTGGATGTCCAATTCTGCCAATACTGCCTTGAAATAAGCCATATAGTCGTGCAGGGACTCTTTAGACCCCTGGGCCAATGCCCATAGGTCGGCGTCCGACACGCCGTCCTGAATGTACATCGAATAGTGTTTGAAGAAAGCCGTGCAAAGCTGGTTGAAACTGTTGATGGAGGATGGTTCGAGCCGAGAGAACCAATCGAGCGCAGACCCGGTTAGGTGCTCCACGAAATACTGACAGTAGGCCGCATCTCTTTCTTCCGGGGAAAGTTGAACTCGCCCCATCGCGATGGTGAAAGCGGTCATGAAATGCTTTGGGTTAGAGTTTCCAGCGTAGGTCTGCAGGCGAAGCTTTGACGTATGTCTGAGTGAGGTGGAAGTGATTCGATCCGTGAAGGGTGTTCGCTAAGTCTCTTCCAGCACGCGATCGATCTCGGGCGCCGAGCTGAGAGCCCGGTGGACTTGGGAGTTCACTTCTCGTAGTTTGGCTTTCAAGGCTGCGATCTCGGCTCCTTGAAACAAATTTTGGTCGGACGGGGGTGGTTGGCCGAGCTGAGCGCTGATCGGTGTTCAGGATGGTGTGTTTAGGTTGATTACCCGATGGTGTGTCAGGGGTCGCCCTTGTCGTTCTGCTGCGTATGAATGTGCCCGCGCTTGCTGTGTTGGTCGGGGAGAATCCAGCTGTTCTTGAATAACGTGGTGTGCGTTGGACAATTCATCCAGGCGAACGTTCGTTTGTCTGAACAAATCGTCCTGCTGATCGAAGCGTCGCATGAGGGAATTTAGCATCATGGTGAAGTTGACTTGCTCGTTCGCGGCGGTCATGGGTTCGTTAATCCTGGGCTCGACCGCGACGGGAGCAGCTTCTTCTTGAACCGATGTTTGATTAGTGACCGCTCCTTCTGCCATTGTTGAGGCGGGGGTTATTTGACTTATCGATGCGGTCTCTTGAGCTGTTACGTTGTCGACTTGCAGACTGGTCGATGGTTCCGGGCTCATAGTTCCTCGCGTTAGAAAATCTCCAGCCCCCTACCTGGCACGCCAATTGTTGTAGACCGAATATGGAAACAATGAATTTGTAGTAGGTAAAGGTCGGTGAATTTCGTGTATTGAGGATTGAGCGTTTAAGTTAAGTGTATTACAGAGCGCTTCGGGGCGGACAGACCGGACAGACCCGGGCTATCAAATCGTTATCGATGAAAGAGAGAATAGTATTTAGACCGCTGCGGGCTGATTCTCGAGGGAGGGTTTGTAGCCTTTCTCTGGAGAGAAGCGATCTCCTGAAGGGTTCTCTGGAAAAATTAGGGACCCGGGGTGATCTCAAGCTCCAAAAAAGATGTCTTGTCACATCACCTCATTCCTCTATTTATAGTACAAGGTTATGAGGGTACATCCTAGGTTTTATTAACCTCAGGTGTTGAATCTAACTCCACACTTAACCAGACCGCGGTTATGTGTTGGATTGGGCTTTTATCAGCTTTCTGGGCCTCTAAATCGCATGGACCGCAGGTACAGGCCCAACACAAAGTATATATTGTCAAAGAGAGAGGTAATACAAAGTCGCCAACACTCCAATAATGGAGAAGAAGTTCATGATGAGGATATGTTAAGCTTCTACATGCAACTTGATACTTCCAAGTATGAGCTTATCAACCCAAAAGACGATAACTTCCTCAAAGACATCATCAAGAGTTTCATGCTTGCCGGAAGAGACGGCTTTTCCACAACTCTCACTTGGTTCTTCTGGCTTCTCTCTAAGAACCCTGAAGTTGTGACCAAGATCCGTCAAGAGATCAACACAAATTTACCAAGATCCGGCAAGAGTTTAGATCAAGACAAGTTAAATAAGATGGTGTACTTACATGGTGCATTGTGTGAAACATTAAGGCTCTACGCTCCACTCCCGTATGAACGAAAGTCTCCAATAAAGCAAGATGTGCTTCCAAGTGGACACAAAGTTGACACAAATTGGAAGATTTTGTTTTCTATCTATGCCTTGGGGAGAATGAGAGCCGTGTGGGGAGAGGATGTGTCCCAATTCAAACCAGAGAGATGGATCTCTGAGAGAAATAGCTTAAAACATGAACCTTCTTTCAAGTTCCTCGTGTTTAACTCTGGTTCGAGAAATTGTTTGGGGAAAAATTTGTCTTTCTTGCAGATGAAGACAGTGGCTGTTGAGATCATACAAAACTATGACATCAAGATCGTTGAAGGGCACAAGATCGAGAAAGTTCCTTCAATGGTCCTTCACATGAAACATGGCCTCAAAGTCATAGTTTCTAAGAGATGTTTGGTTTCATAAATTCAAAGGACAATGTCATAAATTCAAAGGACAATGTCATCATGTCACCTACTTGTAATAAATCATTATAGATAAATGAAACACCATTTGAGAAATATGGGAGTCAATAGTGTAAACTGGTTAATTTGATCTTGGAGTAGTCTATGTCTTAGAGTTCAAAGACTCTTTATAAGTTAGGGTTTTGAAGATTCTGAGACAGAAAGTATCTCAATGAAACAGAAGAAAAACTAGTTTAAGAACAGAGCAAACGCAGAGCTCTAACGGATTTCAAATTTTCCGTTGAGGGTTAATAACAAAATCGAATCGGTTATTGAGAAAGATTGCGAAAACTCCTTTGACTGTCAATGTACCTAAGCTACAATGTTTTACTATTAGACAGTTTCTCCAAGTGAACATATATATAAGTTTCTATATAGACAAAGACTTAAAATAATTTGAAATATATATTAACTTTGTTGTCAACGAACCCCATAGATTAAATCAATTGAAAGCAAGTGAATGCCCATGGAACAAGTCATTCCGGATCGGTCTGACTTACATGGAAAAACTTTATGGTCAATCAAGATAGTGTTATTCATGCATTTTGAGTTATCTGAATTAGATATTGGATTCAGATATTGTGTGAATCTGATTCCACATGTCTTGAATATATGACAATGTCCATATCGCCAGATTTTACCTGCATTTGTCCAAAACTTGGTTCTCCATATAGTTCACCATAACAAGTAAACTTGCTACCGTCTTTCTGTTAACATCGAAGAAAGAGTGACACATCTGAGGGCCGAAACGGCCAAAAAATTCCGATAGAAAACATCAAAAGACAATTGATTTACCAGATTACACTAGTTCAGTTTTTATATACACTAGACTATTATCCATGCATACCCGCATGTTTTTATATAATAAAGTTGTTTTGTTGTATTTCATTATAGTATTGATAGCATAAATGGTTAGTCAAAATGATTTGGTCATTTTAGGAAAAAAACAATTGTTTTGAGCATGTACTTTTGCTTATTTAAACATAATTAATCCGATTATTCATATGCTGTAATTCTCAACCAAATTGAATGAGGATGGATATTAAATTGGGAAAATTACTAGAACAATTTTGAAAAGTTGTCTAATTACTAAAACAATTTTCACAAAATGTAAAAATCTAACAAAGAGTTTAAAAGACATATAAACCTTGGTCATCTATTGTTATTACACAATTGCCATTATTGAATAAGGAAAAAACAAAAAACAAAATAAAAAGGAGAAACTAGAGTCGTCTTCTCCACTTGTGACGACTTGTGACCTTGGCGATACAGGCAATTTACCATATAAAGTCGATGGTGGTGAACGGTAAGTTTCCAACGAGAACAACGGTGAAACAAAGTCAATATTCTCTGTTATTGTTAGTTTTACTGATTTGGGAGAAACTGACGATTCAATTTCTTACACATGTTTAGGATTTCAGCGAGCGAAACTTCCGGCGACTGAAATTTTCGATGCATTTAGGGTTTCGTGTTGGTGTTTCGTACAACACGTAAGTGAATTGGTTTTCAATTAGTTTGTTATAGTGTTCAAAAAATCTCGAAACCCTAATCTACCATATATTTTGCAGATTTGTATTCGAAATCCTGTTTTTCTCCAGATTTGGAGGATGAAATTGATGGTTTTGGTGAGAGAAATTGATATTATGTTTCGAGACTGATATCTTTATCGACATCGTCGAGATCGTTGTGTTTTCCACCAGCACGGATACACTTCGGGGTGTTACATGCACGCTTTAGCTTGCCAAGCTCGGTTTTTGGGTCGGCCATCTCCAAAAATATTGGTTTGAACTGATTCATTCCTTGCAAAAGAGCAAATCCCAGAGAAAACAAGTGATAATTCCCATAAAAATCAATAAACTTCAGCTACTAAGCGAGAGGAGAATCAATAGCAACAACAGTAAATGATTAAAAATCCCTATCAAACATAGTAGAGCACTTTCCCAGAGAAAACAACTAGCATCACAGATTAACTAGTAGTGATAATAATTCCCATAAAGTTGAACCTAAACAAAATCAAAAAGTTTTGGTGATTGAAGTACCAGCATTAGCGAAAAGAAGGGTTGGATCTTCGTGAGGAACAACTGGACTTGATGGCCAGCTCTTGTGGGATTTCCCTTGAAAGAAACTGATAAACGTCTCCCGGACTTTCTTCGCTGGCCACTCCACGATTTCCGATTGGTTCGTCATCACTACCACAAGCGATGTCGATCAAGGAGAGAAACTGAGTGCGCGAAAGAGCAAAGGCGGAAAAAACCCCTAGAAGCCACAGGCCTTGAATGTGTAGTAGAGGGGTTTACTCGGGCCTGGACGGGACAATGTCACAATTCACACTATTTTTAAGGTTTTCAATTTTAAAACAGAGAATATTAAATATTAAATGTGAGCTAAGTGCCCTCCAACCCGAAGAGCAAAAAGTTGATAAGCGGTGGGGCGCAAAGCGGATATCAAAAAAAATATAGTATTTGTGATATAATGATGGATACTCGGATATTCACAAATATTTGTTTAAAAAAAAAAATAATTGAAACACCATATTCTTTTTTTAAAAAGAAATGTTTTAATATAATATTAAACTAACTAATTAAGAAATATATAAAATTATCTAATTTTATTCGATATAATTAAAAGAAATGAAAAGTGAAAAATTAAAATGGTGAAAAATGAAACATATATTTTTTATTTAAGAAAAAAAAATAAAAATTCAAATATATTTCTACTAAAAAACTAGTATCTACCTATTTTACTATAAATTTTTCCGTTAAATATATTTAAAAAGTCTAAAAATGTATATACATTATAAATATGCCATATTATATGAATATATAAATAATCTACGGATCGGAACGAAATTTTGGATTTTTAAAATTAGTAATTGTGATTTGTTTCGTTTTAGACGGATACTAAATTTTACTATTTGCTTCGTTTTGACTTATAACGGATTTCCTGATTTTTCGGATCGAATTCAAACGAATTTAACGGATAATTTATCCAGTCCTAAGCAGCACTTCAATTATGCCCTATTTAGGTGTGTTCCAAAGTGCGTTTCATTATTTTAAATTATTGTTTTTGATTAAAAAAAATTGTGAGGATTAATTTCATGAACTAAAGCAAGTTTATTTGGTTAAAAAAAAAATTTTGGTCATCTAAAATATTATTTTTTTTAAATAAACTATTATATTCTTTTTACCGAGAATCACTTGAATAAGTCAACAAAGTACATCTTTCATTCTTTTAGCTCGTGTTTTTGTAACTAGTCTTACGATATCCTCGTCATTTTCCTATAAAGTTTCCAATAGAGTGAAATTTTACCCAAATCTGACTCATACCAAAGAAACCTTACCGAAAAAAATAAGTGATGTAGATTATCTCTAAAGCTATGAGTGGGAGGTTAAATAAGGTGATGTCACATTTGGTGTGAGAGTTGCAAGGTGCTATTTTCTCTAGTCCCTTGATCTCCGATAATATCTTTATAGCTGATGAGATTGTACATGCACTAAAAATGAATCCAAGCTGTAAGGACAGTTTTTTGGCCATCAAGAAAAGATATGTCGAAGTCATATGATAGAGCTGAGTGGTGATTTTTAAAGAAATGGTTTCATCGAATGGGTTTTCACCAAAGGTGTGTGGATTGGATAATGATGTGTGTTTAACTCCTTTTCTTATAGGGTTTTGTTATATGGAAGAACACATACATATTTTAAACCGAAAAGAGGTTTGAGACAAGAAGACCCACTCTCTTTCTTTTTGCTCATCCTATGTGCCAAAGGTTTGATCTATGTAGTGAGACGGTCTGAATCAGAACGCATGATATCAAAAATATTATTAACCTCATCTTGTTCCTTGGTCCAATAGCTTCCTTTCGCGGAGGACAGTCTCTTCATGTGTCCAGCAATAGAACGGACTGTAGCGAGACTATGAATTGTCTTCAATTGTGTTGCAAAGCCTTTCAGGATTAGAACCATTCTCTGTTTCTTTTATTTGAAAATTACATCATAAATCTGACTTATTTATTGTTAATCTACCTCCAGTCCCCATCTCTTACAGTTCGGTAACTATCAATTACCCTCGTCATACAAACAAACACTTTTGAGTAAATGTAAATCATCACAGCTTCGAGGGCATTGGGTCTGATGCTGCGATTTCCGCATACATATTGGATATGGCCTCCGCAAAGTAAGCTTTTGCTTGAGGTCTCTTTATCTGTTTGTAAGTCAAACACAAGAATTAGAAGACATTCATAGGTAAGAAACAAGTTTCATTGCGGTTTCAACTTCACATTATTGGTTATTACCTTGAATGTTGGTGTCAGAAGTCCATTCTCCAAGGTGAATGGTTCTGGCACCAAAGTCACAGCCTTTGCAAACTCAAATCCTCTCAACTGTATCAACACAAATTGTTACTGGTGTTAAAAAAAATTTTTTTTTATGAATCCGTGAGATATTAAGGCAGGTTTCGTTTTTACCTGCGATTCTCTTCCAATACTGTCCATCTCGGCAAGAACAACCTTTCGCACTCTTGGATCGTTACAGAGCTGTCCTAGATGCTCATACTGCAATCATCAAGAAAATATTGCGACAAATTGCGTTTAAAGATATCAACTGTAAAAACTGATTAGACGAAAGTCTCTGATCATATGCATTGAGTTACAAATAATACCTTGATGCCTTCTGATGCAGTCCAATCTTTCATAACATCTGCGTCGACCGAAACCACAGCTACTAGAGAGGAATTGAAGCTATCACCTACAATAGACATTCTGGCTCGGTTGAGAAATAGCACAAGTGAAGAAGCCTGTGTGGTGGGTACAAACCATGAGGTAATTAGAGTCTTTTGCATACCATATATGAAACTCTGGGAAACAAATTTACATTTGGCATAAACATTCTCGATTTTCTCTGGTGCTATGTATTCCCCTTGCGCCAACTTAAATATGTTTTTCTTCCTGCCATGAACATGAAGTTTAAACAAGTATTTCAACTCTTTCTTCAGCAAAGAGTTATTAAATGGAGAAAAAATTCAAGATACTTTCAATTTGTAAAACCTGTCAATGATCTTGAGCCGACCACCAGGCAACCACAACCCGATATCTCCGGTGTGTAGCCAGTCATCCCCATCAATAATTTCTCTCCTGCTCAATTGAATGTGTCAAGACCCATGCCTGCTTATCTATACATATAACTAGAGCCTTAAGTAAAACTGGAAACCATGTTACGTTTGTTCTTCGTCTTCGTAGTAGCCTTTGAAGATGATTGGCCCTCTTACACAGATTTCACCACGTGGGTATGGTTGATCTTCTGACGTGTAATTCATTTCGGGGACGTCTACAAGTTTTACCTCTGATAAAAAAAATTAAAAAACAAAAGTTGTATACATACATATTGTAGAGGTCTTGACAAGATTTGGATTCTGATATGAACCAAGTATCAAAACAAAAGTTCATACTATCTACATCTTCATTGCTTACCACACGCTGGATTAGGGGATCCGACATGGCCAGATAAATTGTCACCTTCATCCATAGAGCTTATGACACAAGAAGTCTCGGTCATACCATACCCTTCACGCACCGTACATCCAAAGCATCTGAACATTATAGTGAGTAAAGACCATATTTTCTTTGTTGATTTACAATGTTGTAGAAAAGTTTCAGATCCTTAGAAATCAATGAGAGTGTGGAATCATGGAAGATATTTAAAAACAGAAAAACCGAACAGAAAACTTACACTCTCAAGAAATCCATGATGTCGGGTGACAATGGAGAAGCACCAGACCCCATGAAGCGAACCCGTCCACCAAGCTTTTCTTTTATTTTGTTGAAGACCAGTCTGTCCCAAAGTGGAGACGAATTCTGGCCTAACGAAATCACACATGAGAAAGAAAGAAAAAGTTTAAAGCAGAAAGCTTGACACAGGTATACCTGATTTACTTTTTAACTGTTTTTATTAGCAGACAATACCATTTATGATTGCTTGCTTCTTTGAGTTATAGGCAACTTGGAAAAGCCTTTTCTTCATAGCTCCAGATGATTTTACGGCATTTGTAATTCTGTGGGGATTAAATTGGCAAATAGAAAACACACATGATTCCACAATAACAGTGGTAATTGAATTGCATGGGGAACATAAGAGTGATTTACCCATCATATATCCTATTATATAACCGAGGGACACTACAGAATAATGTTGGTCTTAACACGGCCAAATCATCCATCAGTTTCAGGTTATCCTGTCAAAGAAATACATGACTTAGCTCCATACCACAAGTTCACGTCATATGTCACAAGAGATGAGCTTACATACCCCCTGATAGAAACCGACAGCAACGCCGCCATACACCACCAAAATCTGGTTTGCACGTTCATATATGTGCGCTAACGGAAGATAGGATATGTAACTAAAGATGGAAGACATCTGAGTTAAAGATTTTCTATTATACGAATATATAAAACTAGAAAATATCTGAAGGAAAATGTACAACTCACATATCTGAAGGTAAATATTTTATTGCCAGACTGGTACCAGCGACATTTGCGATCAAGTTTCCATGAGTTAACACAACACCCTTCAAAACACAACATTAAAAAAAAACAGTTATATAGTGAAATATTTAGCTTCACAATGATTCCTGCACCATATTTCAGTATCATTTCAGCCAGAAGAACATGAATAAATCATACATCAAACTTCAGAAACTGGAAACAACTCACCTTTGGTGTTCCTGTGGTTCCACTTGTGTAGCAAATGGTTGCAATGTCTTCAGGCTTTGGAGGGGAAAATGGATGTAAGCTACTCCGACCCTAAAGATAATCAGTAGCAACATGAACTCTCTTCAACTACCAAGCACAAGTCATTAGAGGATAGATATAGACATTGACAGTGGGGATAACATAACATTATCCGTAAAGCTCATAACCAAAATAACAGCACACATTTAATTAAAACCAATCGTAGCAGGCAACCTGACTCAATAGCTTTTGATATGATACAATTTTGACTCCAGATGCCGGAGGAAGTGATGGCAAATGCTCGTCCGCTCCTCCTACCACCTTATCACAATGCAAAAAACTAAATATCTAAGTGAAATATACTACCTTATCACATTATATGTACATGTTGGATATGTACATACCACAACAAGACGGATGGATGGAATTTCCGCTAGGAAGCTTAGCAACTGCATAGTTCCGAAAAGAATTACATACACAACTCATGATTAAAGAAGATTGTAAGTTATGCAATTTAGATCACCTGGACTGATTTTCATAAAGTGACCTGGACATGAGCAAACAAAGTCAAACTTACAGTATTTAAGGTTTGTGGTACACAGAAAATAGCCTCCACAGTAGCATGATTCACAGCAAACTTAACCGCGTCGGGACCTGCGTAATCAGAAAATCATATTACCAAGAGACAAGGCTTGCAAACCCATACATAATTTTTTATCGAATTTAGATGGGTACCAAGTGTATCATATAAAGGAACAGAGATAAATGAATATGCTGCACAAGCATGATCCACAACAATCCACTCTGGTCTGTTAATAAAATAGAGCCCAACACGAGCTCCCTGTTCCATTAAAAAGAACAAAAAAGGCAACATATGGATCAATAAACCAGCTAAAAAGATTTAGAGAGAAATGGAGAATTTTGGTGAAGCTGCTCAGGCTATAATATTTCATACTGCATAGAAGACATTCAAAGTAGAGTGGTTGAGTGAATAAGAAAACTTGCTTGGTTAATTCCATGATAGACAAGTCCTGAACCTATGGCTTGTCGTGCAATAGCTGTTTCTGCATATGTCATCCATGTGTACCTTGAACAAAAACATAAAACCTACCTCAGCTTAAATGAAATCTCTCGTGCAAAAGAAGAATCTTGAGGATAAAAGAAAAACAATTTAAACTCACTCTCTAACGGTTCCATCGGGTCGAACTCGTGTACCCAGATACTTGTTATCAGGATATGTTTCAAAAGCATGTCTGATTCCAGTGATCCAAGGATTAGGTGACAAAACTAGCCAATCAATTGAACAAGGTCAAAGAAAGTAATCAAACATACATACACAAAATTGTCATGTAAAGTCCCAATTTCTGGATGATCCGGGAATCTGCTAACGAGTTTCATAGGCGACTTTGCAGATCTAGCACACAGCAAAAAAGAAAAAGGGAATTTAACTATGATTATAATCATCATCATATACACTTGTTAAAAGTAAAAATGCAAAGAAAGCAGTGTTATCTTTTTTGACCTGTAGACATTCCATTTTCCAGTGTCAAGCTTTTCTGGAAGCACCACACTGACACTGTAGCTATCATCCTCTAGAGAAAACAATTGAAAACAGAGAAATCAAGCCGTAGATACATGCAATGCAAATATGGGGATTAAAGCCAATTGATTTGCTCACCGTTGGAGAAGAGCGAAGCGGTGGCGTTAAGGAAGAGAGAGGTTCGATCATCATCGGTCGGAGAAGATTCGAGGTGAGATCGAACGGTTTCGAGACGACGTTTCGCCGGCGAAGAAAATTCCATCGTTTGAGAAAATGTTTGAAGGTAAACCGATTGCTTACAACAATCTATTGAATTGTGAAAATTATACCCCTGAGTTATCAAAAAAAAAAAAAAAACAATATATGTGACGTCATAGATAAATTAGGTAAAACAATAGAGGAATATTAGCAATTTAACTTTGGATTTATGCAAATAAAGATGAATCAAATTTCATCATGAATGCGGTTTCCACCTTAACCTTACTACTTAACTTCCTTAAATTAGCAATTAACTTTGGTTGAGGTGGGATTGTGATCCTAATTTCATCATGTTTTGTTTTCTCAACTAATAATTAAATCTTGTTACATTTTTCATTACGTCATTCTCTTTGCGAAAGGGGTAAACAGAACCGGCGTTCTTCTCTATGTGGATAATTATCAATTTTTATATGTTATTATTTGACCTCTATAAAATTATATACGGTTTACATTTATACCACCAAGTTGTCATATCGAAAATACGGTTCCCCCATCCACCCAAAATTTTGAATTTACGGCAAACTACTAAATGTAATGTTATAATAACAATGGACGTTTAGTTTTGATTATTATAAATAGTCGGGCCGCGAGTAGATCAAGATAAACAAAAGAGGTGCTATTAAAAGACTCGATCGAAAGTCGAACTTTGTTCAGATTCTTTTAGGGTTTGGAGTCATGAATCAAGGAATTGGAAAGCGGGCGGCGGTGTGGTGGGACATCAATTTCCGATGGTTATGACGCTCGTTTGGTCGGTTTCATGATAGCAGAGCTGTTGGAGACGTTAGGCTGCGCTGGTACTGTCTCCATCACGGCCATTGGCAACCTAAAACTCACCTTGAAATAGAGCCCTGCTGTTTTTCGAGATCTCCATTACGGGGGAATAAATCTTAAACATGTCGTTAATCATCTTATCTCTTCCTACATTTCAAAATTAGGGTTTAGATTCAACCTAGCCGAGCTCATTAGTTTTCTGTTTATTTTTTTATTTTTATTTAGGGTTTGATTTGGATTGTCTCTCTAATATCGTGGAGGATATGATGGCTTGGAAACGGATGAATCCACCTCCGGCTGTTTTAATGCTCATATCCGATCGTGAAAAAGACTTGAGCTTTTATGTTGGCCTGCTAAAAGATCTTGAATACTTCACTCTTGGGATACTTCCTGATAACTCGCCTGACAGCCCTCAACATAAGTGCTGGATTTGGAGATTAGGATGGTAATCCCATGCTGCAGTCTCCTGTACGTGATCCTGTCATCCGCCTTGGATCTGGATCTGGAACTATCTGGGTTTGTGGACTATGCGAACGTTATAGCAAAAGCTTTTCTGGCCAAAACTTTGAAGATTTCACCACACATCTCAAGAGTAGAGACCATGCACTGAGTGTAAGAGCATGATCAATGTTGGGTGTAAGTGATTTTTAATGGGTTGCTAATGGATTTAAAACAATTAAATAATAATATGACCAGCTTAAGCCCATAACACGAGTCCAAATTTTAGCGTTTATAGAATCTCAAAATATGGCATACGGGTCACGTTGTGGTTGGTTCAGAGAAAATACAAAAGGTAAAAAAAAAAAAATTCGACCATTCACATTTCTTTTCTCTCTTCCTCCGTCGTTCTCTCTCTCTCGATCCTCTTCTCTTCGTGCGAAATCAACAAAAATCAGAGACGATCCAGTGAATTCTGATATTGAATCACTCGAAATTCGTCTGAGAACTGGTCAATCGTGGTGTCTCATAAACTCCACCGACTGTTGAATGAATCAATCGGATTTTGTCTGAAATCGATGGTTGAAGGACTCTCTGAAATCGGCTAATATGGTAAGATTTATGTGAATTTATAGAGATTTCATGGAATCGAAAATAGAGATTTTATTTAGGGTGTTTGCATGTGAATGAAATTGGGGATTTTTGATGAAATCGAAATTAGGGTTCTTCAGTCTTGTAATCATACCTTAATTGAATTTTAATCTGTGATTTTAGCTTCAATTTTTCATAGATATCATTCATTTAGTTGTTCATCTTCTTCTCGGATTCAACTTTCCTCTTAAAATAGAGTTCTTTGCATCCAATTACAACCATTATCTGTTCTTAGCTTCATTTACGAACTATGATGCTTATGGATCTCTTTATTGTTCTCTTTACATGTTTTGGTGTGTTTTTTATATGGCAATGTTAACTGAATGAACCTCCATTTGATGTTCAGGTTATTTATGGAAAGGATGACTTAGATAGTGTATTGATCTTCAGGTTATTTCTTTCTCTACTGTCTGAATCAACCTTCATGCCTTACATGTGTTGTTTCTCTAATCTTCTTTACTTCAAATTCTCTGCAAGGTAAAAAGAAAGATTCTTTAAGGCGGGTCAGAGGCTAGAATGGAATCTCAAAATTGTCTTGGGGCCGTCCAATAAGGTACGAATATTCTTTATCCTCTTTCTTTCTTTTAGTGAGCGGCACTACATGTTTTGGTGTGTATTGAATAAATCATAGTATCTAGTGTGTATTCTGTTATGTTTTTGGTTGGAATTTCAATTGTAAAACAAACAAAGAAATTAGGATATTGTTGGTAGATTATGTGTGTTTCATTGATGGCAAATTATGTGTGTTTTGTGTAAAATACTTGGTACCTGTTGTTACTCTTCTGAAATTGGCATTCATGGTTATATTAATGGCTAAAACTGGTTAGATTTAAATTAGGTACAGCCTTTAGTATTTATATTATGTGATAAATGCTTGGTTATTGTTGATTAGGACTGGTTTTAGATTCAGTTTTGGATTTGCAATTATGTTATATAAATCCGTGTTAGATGTTGTAACTCTTTACAATTTTTCTGATAAATGCTTGTTAGTTGATGACTGTTTGCTACAATTAGGGTTAGGGAATGCTTGCTGTATGTAATTCATTGCTAAAAAAAAACTGAGTAGAACCTGTAATGTCAAACTTAAACATGAATCAGACTTCAATCTGTTGAGTGCTTACTCTGTAGGGTTTGTGTGATCAATGCTTGGTAAGTTTAGATTAGGTAAATACTTAATTGTGTCATTAAGTGCCAATAACACTAACCAGATCTCCCTTGAACCTCTTGTTATATATTAAAGTCTTTTAGTCTTAGCACAGACCATAACCTTTCTTTTTGCTCATTCCCTTTTCCATTTAACACCCACAACCATAATCTTTCATTTTGGTCTTTCCTTTTCCTTTTAACACCCACAAGAAACTAGGTTATGGATTCTTCGAATCCATATAATAAATCTTCAAGATTTATGCATCTCTTAAACAGCCAACAAGAAAACCACATAGACCTTGAATCCAATCCGTATGAGGGTTTTTCACCAACCATAGACCTTGGATCTTCAGAAGTCTTTGCCTTTAGTACTCAGTGTACTGATGACCCAAGCCAAGGTGAACACACAGCTGAGAAACGTAGAGAAAACGTCCTTTATACTAAATATTGTCTCATGACATCAATACATTTGTCATTGTCTAGTTTAATCTTTGCCTTTCAAAGAAAGTATATCTCGATCCCATGTTATCTTTTTCAACTGGATGTGTGCATTTGGTTTGTCAAGCAGGAGACCGACATCCAGTCATTATATAGTCGGCATTGAAGAAGTTAGGCTACTCTTGTCTTCTCAACATCACCGCCATTGGCAACCTAAAACTCTCCTTAAGACACAGCCCTGATGTTCTTCCAACCATCTCTTCCACTGGGATCTTTCTTCATCACGTCCCCAGCGGTGAATCTTCTTATCTCTTTCGATGATCTCTCTTTTTCTTCCTCTTCTTCTTCTTCTATTGAGTTGCTTCCCTTCACTGAACCAGGTTTCAGAAACATTTGGTCTGGATTGTTGATGTGGAAAATGGAAAATCCACCTCCGGCTACTTCAATGCTCATAATCATCCGGTAGTGTAGAGGATATCTTTTGTTCGAAATACACCATTCTTCGGGCAGTTCCTCTACAACATTCCTCCCTGCCCGCTACTGTCAATGTTTTTGTCTAGGAAACCTTGCTGGAAGGTCTCTCATAGTTGAAATAACCATCGAAGCTGTTTCTCAACCTTTTCTTCTTCTTTTTTTGTTTCCGCACAGATTCAGAGTCTTAGGTTCTTAATGAGAAGCACAATGACTCTGGCTGGGCTAGCACACTATGCCAAGTTGATGGCCAAAACAGTGAAGATTTGACCACGCATCTCAAGAGTAGAGACCATGCACTTAGTGTAAGCAGCCTTGCCTCGTCTAGTTATTGTATTTTGTATCAATACGTTTGTCGTTGTCACACTCTGTTTGAGCTCACATGTTTGCCTTTCAAAGAAAATATCAAATTTGAAGAAGAAGATATCAAATTTGAAGAAGTGACGACGTGACGTAATGCTATAGTGAAAAAAGAAGAAGTGACGACGTGACGTAATGCTATAGTAAAAATCAAGCTATTTTTAATCAAGCTATAGTAAAAATCAAATGATGTAACGATAGTTCAAAAATGTTAAAAGAAAACAAAAAAATTCTAGATTATTTTAAGAGCTATAGATATATTGCATAAAATAAGAAATGATTCTTTCTTAGTTTCTTACATTATATCTACTTACTCATTTAAAAAAAAAAATTGCAAAAATGCCAACTTCAAAAATGCTACAATAGGTTGTCAATTTGCAAAAATGCCACTAATTATGGATTTTTAAAGTCTAAATCTTAAAATTCTAAATCCTGAAAAAGTGTTTTGACCCTTAACAAACTCTAAACCCTCTAAACTAAACCGTAATACAACATAGTTAACCCAAACATAAATAATATAATGAATAAATAATTTTGAAAAATGGTATTTTTGCAAAAATTTCAAAAATGCGAAAAGTGACACTTCAAAAATAATATTTCTCAAAATTTCTCTAAAAAATATATGGGTACAATATCGTCTAAATTTTTTTGTTACTAAAACACATTATAATAACAAACTCACGCAACGCATGAATCAATTTCTAAGAATCAGAGAGTTCTATCTCCATTTAATGTGTTCACATAATCAAAAAAAAAATATATATTAAAACTTAAAATAATGATTTAATTAATTAATACACCTTTGTATTATTATCAATCATTAAATGAAAACAATAATTTGTAGAAACTCCTTTAGTCTAGTGGTTTGATAGATGATTCATTAATGCTTCTACACCTAAATGTGTGGATTTAGAGTCCTAGAGAATACAAATTAACGGAGGCAAAATTTACAGGAAATTTTTAGCGTGGTGCAAAGAGAGCCGTCTGAATTAGTCTCGTAGCTTAAGACTAAAATTGTCAGTTGTATAATCGTCCGTGTAATTAATTTTATAATTTGTAATAATTTATAAATCTAGACGATTGAAAAAAAATGAAAACAATAATTAAAAAAAAATGAGTAAAATATATATCAAAAAAATATACAAAAATATAAAATAGAAACGTGAATATAAATTAGATTTGAAGGAATTCACTTTGCGACTTTTGGTGATTAGATCCTTAGAATTTGAAATTTGCCAGAAACTGGGATGTTCGTCACCAATACCGAATGTTTTTGGTACCCGGTTTCGGTTAAACCGGAAACAACAGTCAACCATAAATGATTTTGGGCGGGGGAATGGCGCTCCAGATGACTTAGCACCAAAGTCTGGACTCTGGGCATTTCTTCTCAACCATGTCGATGTGTGCTTGTTCCTTGGGATTTACGAAACACCCTTATTGTTGTTTGGAACTCTTTCATTTCCGTTTTATGCGGAATGGGAGAAAATTGATCAATGCGGGCAAGTTGTTGGACGAAATACCCCACAGAGATTGAATCTGGTTTCGGATTGTTAAAAGAATGCTAGAGTCGAATGTTCATTGGTTTGACGAAACAACCTTGAGAACTGTTCTATCAGTTTGTGAATGCACCGGGATACAGATGATTTACGGTTTAGCAATTTTAAAGCGGTTTGGACAAGGAAATGCATCATTCTTTAAATCCGGGTGTTCAGTTTTACTACGGACGATTTTTTTACAAGGTGGAACAAAGAGGTGTCATCACTTGGACAACTGTGATTTCGGGTCTGGCTCAGACTGCAGCATTTGCGCGCCATGGACACAGGGCAGCTGCAATGAAAATATATGAAGAAATGATAATGCAAAATACTAACCCAAGTGATGTTTCCCTTCTGTCATCACTCCATGCTTGTCGCCTTGTAGGCTTGCGCGATGCAAAAACGTCCATGGAATTATATCGCTAACAGAGCACTACGACTCATTGCCCATTAAACTTGACTGTTTTGTTTGGCTTGCACTGGTTGGTGCTTGTAATTTTCATGGTGTCACTGAGATAGGGAAACTTGCAGCTGAAAAGCTGAGTCACTTAGCACCAGATAGCTCAGTCACTTATATTCTGAAGGAGGATTAGGAGTATGAAAGAAATGGGGGGTGGCAAAAGAAACAGCCACAAGTTGGATTGAAATCGACAAGATTTTTTATCAAAACAAAAACAGAAATCGACAAGTTAACACAAAGCTTGGTTGTGAATGACAGATTGCAGCCACAAGCAAAGGCTACTTTCGATTTTCTGTTTGGATTGTTTTCTGCCATGGTAGTAGATGAAGGTTACAAACCTGATATGGCGCTTGTTCTTGCTCATCTATCTCTCTGATGGCTTCTTTAACTTATTGCAGAATGCCATTTCTCATGTATTTAAACAGCTGTTCACGTATTCTCATACGCTTCAAGTGGGCAGCACATGCAGCTTTCAAGTGCCAGGAGATGCATACTAGAAAAGGATCTCATCTCTTGTCTCCTGAGAAATCTCAGTTCCGGTGTCTTGGACAAACCTTACACTTGTTTGGATTATACAGAGTTGCTATACACTCCTATCATCAAAGCTCAGTTTCAGCACTGTCTATGTCAGAATCAAAAGAAGTAACAACCTCAAATTTCAAGCAAATATGCAGACTGGTTATGCAGCTAAAGTTCCCAGCTATGTTCGGCTACAAGACAGAAGGTGAACCAAATTCTCCAACACCAGGCAAACAGAAAGATCTCCATGAGGTTGCAATTATAGCTATGTAACAGAAGAGAATACATTGTATCCGCCCTCTTTCATGATGGTAAATGCACTTGTAGGTATGATTTGGGTAGACTAGGATTAAATCAATGTCTGGGCCAGAGAGGTGCACTGAAAGCACAGATGAAACAGAACTCTTTACGAGTACGGTATTATATTCATTATGATGTGATAGCATACAAAGATATACAGCATTTCTAATACCAGTAATAATCGAACAGTAATACACTGTGGAGAAGAAATCAGCTTCACATAGCTTTCATGAACCTGTTAATGGATGAGAAAATTCCAGCGGCTTGACTGAATAACGATGGTCTTTCATCTGATTTCTCTTCTACATTCCCATATATTATCTGCGAAAATAAAACAATTCATAAATGAAATTGCAGCGAAATAATCTATGTAACTAGGATTTGTACCCAAATCTTTTCAGTGCAGGTAAGAATTGTTCAACCCGATAAAGATAAGAATTTAATCCAGTATTGAGCAATCAACCTCAAGATCCTCAGCATCAGGTCGACCAATGAGTTCTTTGGCGAGTATGTACCGGCCTGGTCTGTCTTTATCATCATAGAAAACTTTCCATTGACTAGAAATTAAATCAGGATAAAAAAATGATCAGCTTGTGATTGTTACACCGCTTCTGCATGACTTCAAATCAGATAAGAAAAATCAAGTGTTAGTCTTACCCAGGATAACACCTGAAAACAGCACCAGCAGCCAGAGGTCTCATGGAGTAAACAGTGGTAAAAGAACTACAACAGCCAAAACAGAAGAAAAAACACAGTTACTGATGTTAAGTAAATAACCTTGTTAAATCTCATCGACGATTTTGCTTTTTTACCTTAGGAAATACCGCCTTAGTTTTCTCACGTTAAACCCAACCCCGACATCCTCGCTTATAAGACGAGGGTTCCACATAATGAGAGGCCTTGGCTTGAAAAAACACAAAGAAACGTCTTCTTGATGTTAGAACAAAAGGTTCTTCGTATAGTCAAAATCAAGATCGACAGATTTAGTTACCGGGTCATCAGCAAGCCCTTTTGCAATTTTCTCAACATACTCCAGCATTTGATAATCAGGAACAACCATGACAATGATCTCATCTTCTTTCTCCACTGGTTTCCGGTCACTTAAGCTGCATCACAAGACGGAACATGACTCCATATTCCCTTTCACAGACTTTGTTGAACTAATCTCTCAAAATGAAGCAAACTTACCTAGCAAATCCAAAAGCTGCATCCTTCCACTGATATTTTAGCAACGCAGCAGCTCCAGCATCTGGAAACACAGCTTTAACTCTCTAACAACAACATTTCGAGAGCACAAGGAGTTAATAAACATCCATCAAACTGACCCGATCATATCAAGAGGTTTCAGAAACAGTTAACTCACCTCACAACCTGTTTCTTCAATGAGAGTCTCTATGAAAACCCGCGAAAGATCCCATAGTTCAGCTTGTGCGCCTTCATCGTCTAAGAACTGAAGTTGAGGAATTAAGAGCTCAACCTGCGAGATTTCAGAGTCAGAATCTGGGAGAAAACTGAGCTAGTGAATGATGCTGATACAAAATCTCTTTTCCTTTTTCCTCTAACAAAGAGTTATAGATTTATTCACTAGCCCTTACGATAGCTCTTGTTCCTCCCGAGTTCACAAACGTGGCGCTTGCTTCACCTGATTGCCTAACAGCTCCCACCAAATCAGAAGGCAAACAGCTGAAAAAATTGCAACAATATCTGTGACTAACATTCTGTCTGAAGCTATCACAGACTAGCAAAAAGACAACATTTTTAGCCATATGTTCACTTATCATTTCCTATAGACACACACAAATGTGAAAGAAATTGAGGAAACTGATAAACTTTGAATCGAATTCAACGGTTTAACTTTCACTACGATTACAAAAACAGAAGACGACCCAATTTACAGAACATAAAAGCGTTATCGAACAAAGCAGAGAAGTCGGAAAAAAAACGACTGAACCTATCGCCTTCTTCTTCTGGTTGGTCTTGCGCTTCTAATGGTAGTTCCTGTGAAACAGAGGATGTGGTCTGTTCAAGAGGAGACTCGCCCTGAAATTTCTCGAATTTGACACATGTTCTTAGTCTCCAAGTGGGAGAAGCAGAAAGACCAAAAGAAAGAGAAGGAGGGCAAAATTGGGTGGAGGAGAACGAACAACTGTGGAGATAGCCATGGAAACAGCTCGTTACTGAAGAATAAGCCATGACTCAGCAGCCTCTGGCAAATCCTGATATCGAAAATCAACGAAATTGAAGTAGGGTGTCTAATTCAAATTAACATTTTCAGGGTGCGTTTATAAAGTAACAGAAAGTTTTGGGGGTTTTCTTAATTTATGAGAAGGTTAGGATCCGTTTCGGAAACCCGTATCCGGATCCGAATTTCTAACGCTCCTCTTGAATCTTGCTTGATGAATGGATGATAATATATGGACGTTACAAAGCTTCTTCAATCCGACGGCTCTTATTCATCTAAATTCAAATTCCCCCCATTTCACCTACACTTCTCTCTCTCTTGCTCTCTCTCTCTCTCTCTCTCTCGCTCGCTTCAGAATTTTGGATTATTCTAGATCTTTTGGGTTCGTTTGCAAATCCGGAGCCATGGAAGGAGGTACAGTTTTAATTATGCGTAAAGATTCATGATTTTTTTTTATCGATCTGTGTTTTTTGATTCGTTTTCTTGATGAGAAATAAGCGTTTCGCTGATCATATGATGCGTTTTCTGCCAGAACAACATCTAGAAATCTGCGAGGATGGTGTTTTGTCATGTGAATCGAAGGAATTTTCTGATAACAACCACGATTCCGACGCTGGTAAGGGTTTCCTCGCCGTGAATTCTGAAGTTAGTGGAGAAATCACAAGCGAAATTGCACTTTCTTGAAGTTTGATTGTAGATTTCTCAAACCCTTATTTCTGAGATTCACAAGCGAATTCTGGTGTATAAGTTCTGATTCAAGTTTGCCTGCATATTTCTCATACCCTTATTTCTGAGATTCCCAATTTTTTTAGATTTTTCTGTATGATGGGAATCCGATTAGGTCTTAGCATTTTGTTTGAAATTCCAGAACTAGTGTATTTTCGGTTGTCCTCCACGAATTAGATTTGGATCTGAAACTCAGTCAGAAAGTAGAATGAAAGTGGTTTCTATAGAATGTGTCTTACCAGAAAACGTATATGGGGAAGGTAAACTTGTTACTGATTGTTTGATTGACTGATATGTTGCATTGCTGATTTGGCTCAAATAGTGGAAGAAAGCGAGGATACTGTTACAAGTAGAAACCAAGATGTTTCTCCTGCTAGTGGACCAACACTTCCAATTTTGCAGAAAATTATTGATTTGAGCAACAAAATTAAGGTACTTACTACTTTCTTTGTCTTCCTCTGGTACTTACAATAGTTCCCTCTGGATGCAACAGTGACGAATATAAGTTTTGAGGCTGTTTCAAAATGAACCCATTTACAGATCTTGAAAGATGAACATGCATTGGTATCAAACCATGTGAAAGAGATCAAGAATTGTTCATTTGCAGAACCGGAAATTTCAAGGGCTCTCCAGCTTCTGAGTCAGTACTTCATCTTCTTAATACAAAACTTGTTTGCTTTGATTGTAATTGATATGCATCAACGTGTTGAATGGCAGCTACTGAGCTTGGAACACTGAAAAAGCAATACTTGGAAGAGTCATCAGCGAGGAAACGATTGTACAACGAAGTAATCGAACTCAAGGGAAATATCAGGGTCTTTTGCAGATGCAGACCTATTAACCAAGCTGAAGTAGCCAATGGTTGTGCTTCTGTAGTCGAGTTCGATACAACACAGGAAAATGAGCTCCAAATACTTTCATCCGATTCCTCCAAGAAGCATTTTAAGTTTGATCATGTGTTTAAGCCTCAGGATGGCCAAGGTAAACTGAGGCGTTACCAGTGTATATTTAGCTAACCTTTACTCTTCGAACAATACACCAATGAGTCTTCTGATCTAACTGTATCCTTATTTGCAGAGACTGTTTTTGCACAGACGAAACCTATAGTTACTTCGGTGCTGGATGGTTATAATGTCTGTATATTTGCCTATGGCCAGACTGGAACTGGCAAGACATTTACCATGGAGGGAACGCCAGAGAATAGAGGAGTGAACTATAGGACATTAGAAGAATTGTTTCACTGTGCAGAAAGCAGAAGTCGTCTCATGAAGTTTGAGCTATCTGTTAGCATGCTGGAGGTTTACAATGAGAAGATAATGGACCTTTTGGTAGATAACTCAAACCATCCCCCTAAAAAGTAGGTCCTCCTTTATGTTTATTGGTAGTAGAATAAATTTCTTCACAGTTTCTTTCTTTCTTTCTTCTTTAAAACCCCAAAGTAACAGTCTGTGCTGAAATAATGAAGGTTGGAGGTTAAGCAATCAGCAGAAGGGACACAGGAAGTTCCTGGATTAGTCGAAGCACAAGTTTTCAATACAGATGAAGTATGGGATCTGCTCAAGAGAGGATACTCTGTTAGGTCTGTGGGATCAACAGCTGCAAATGAGCAAAGCAGCCGCTCGCATTGGTAAGCAAAGAGGGTTTGGAACTAAAATCGTGTGAAACGAAACCTTATTCATACAACCAAAGTTTTCTTTTTGTGTAGCTTGTTACGAGTGACAGTGAAGGGAGAGAATTTGATCAATGGTCAGAGAACCAGAAGCCATCTTTGGTTGGTGGACTTGGCAGGTAGTGAGCGAGTAGGAAAGGTAGAAGTTGAAGGAGAAAGGCTGAAAGAATCTCAGTTTATCAATAAGTCGCTTTCGGCACTCGGTGATGTTATCTCTGCCCTTGCATCCAAAACAAGCCACATTCCTTACAGGTTTTCCCCTTCTTCCCCTCTGTCAAGACATTTTCATATGAGCTTTTCTGATTATTAATGTTCTTGACAAAATATTTCCTCCTTTTGTGCAACTCCAGGAACTCTAAGCTCACTCATATGCTGCAAAACTCTTTGGGTAAGTATAGTTCGTCTTATGCTTTTGGTACATGAACCATAAGACATCTGGTTTTTCATCTCCGCGGTGTGCCTATTTCATTGGGACTTATGTAGGTGGAGATTGCAAGACATTAATGTTTGTCCAGATTAGCCCGAGTTCCTCCGATCTAGGAGAGACCCTTTGTTCCTTAAATTTTGCTAGTCGAGTCAGGGGAATTGAAAGTGGACCTGCCCGGAAACAGGCAGATGTATCTGAACTCCTCAAGCTAAAACAAATGGTAATGTTATTTCTCGAACTCCAGTTCATCTAATCTAACTTTGACTTATCTTAAGCTGATTTTCTTTTTGTTGTCTCTTTCATAACAATTAACAGGCCGAGAAGCTGAAACAGGAGGAAAAAGAAACGAAGAAGCTACAGGACACTGTGCAGTCACTACAGCTACGCCTAGCTGCCAGAGAACACATAAGCAAAGGACTTCAAGACAAGGTAGTCCGCTTTAACTATAACGAATTTGATTTGTTAAGTTGTCTCTTCTTCTAAATTGTAACACTAATCCCAAATCATGTTTCAGGTTCGTGATCTGGAATTTCAACTAGCAGAAGAAAGGAAAACCAGAATTAAGCAGGAGACACGAGCTATAGCGACTGCATCAACATCTAGACAAGTGAGAGAGCAACTACCTACAATCACAGAGAAAAAGCCGCCTTTGGCTCCAACAAGAATGCTGCGAATGCCACTCAGAAGAATCACAAACTTCATGCCCCAACAACCATCTCAGGGTCCTATCAAGAGATTCTCAGACGCAACATCAACAAAGAGCAAAGAGAACAATAATAATAACAGCCTCAGAAGATCATCATCCACGGACATGAACGCACTAATGAAACCAAGAAGAAGCTCCATCGCATACCGACCAGCTCCTCCTCCAACAGCAATTGCATCAGGTAACAAAACCTTACTGCCCAGAAGGAGAGTCTCGATCGCAACGTTAAGACCAGAAGCATCATCTTCTTCATCTTACATGAACATGATGACAACTCCATCACGCCCTTCTTCTTCTATCTTCCGTGGTGGTAACCCAAGAAAGGCGAGATACTCTAAGCTCTTCTCTCCAGACCACAATCTGGTGACACCAAATGCAATGAAAAGCAGCAGATTCATGAAGAGCCCACTTGGAGGAGGAGGCAGCTCGTGGAAGCCGAGCCATCCCACGGTGGTTGCATTGCAAAAGAAGACGGTCGTGTGGAGTCCCCTCAAGTTCAAGAACAGAAGAGCAACCTTCTTAGCCATGCGATCTTCTTCTTCTTACACCTCCGATATACACCGGAAGGAACCATAATGGCCTACTATCTTTTTTTATTCACCGTCTTTGTGAAAGTGTTCGTTTACATTCTGTCCAAAACCTTAGGATTTCTGTTGCTTTTTTCTAAATCTTCGTATTGTTTTGGATTTGTTAACTCCATTGAGAGATCTTGTGCTATGGTATTGATATATGTGATGAAATTTAGATTTCGGCTCAAATGCATAAAAACAACAAGAACAAGAGTTATAGTCGCTTTTCGATTCCACGGGCTAAACTTGGAAAGTTATCAACTGCCACAAAGCTCAGAAGATCGCCAAGATTGGCGTCAAGGTTAGTTTCACTTGACGAGCAGGAAAAGTACTGGGAAGGAAGATCAACGATAATAACAGCGCCAAGTTTTGGCTCCAAAAGATTGTCAACCGGGAAATTTTGATCAAGAGAACTTTATAAAATATGGTTATATGCGATATCAGATGTATCTTCCATTTTTTATAGAGTAACTTCTTGCTAACGTTTCTATTTCTTTTCGGTTTCTTTAAGTTAATGTGTTGCTGGTTCGTAAACCCAGAGAACAAAGCAAACAAGAACAAGATTAGGACACAAACTTCTTTTGTTATGGAAGATAATCAATACAATGTCTATTGACTATATGTTCTCTCTCTTTTTTGGTCCCTAAATGTTTGTGTCCCTACAGATATTCTTCTTCAAAGCCCATTTCCATTAAACTTCTAAAAAAACAGTACTCTAGATCCAGTTGGTGTAAACAAAACTCAGAACAAGAGATTTGCCATCTTCCTTCCGTGTTCATACCTTACGAGATTGAATTGTCATTCTCAATCTTCTCAGGGAGAAGCGTTCTTTCTTGTGGCATACACACGGTATACAGCCAGCCCAACGACCACAGCAGCAGCTCCAACTGTTTACACATTAAAAAAACATGAGTCTGAGCTTTTTGTTACGGGTTTGTTTGTCTGTGTGAAACTTGTGTCAAAGGAAAGAAAACGTACTCGAAACAGCCATAAGAGAGCGGTTGATTAGCCTGTTGTAATGTTTGCGGCTTTTTCCTGCTTCGGTCTCTGGAATACTCAGATGAGGATGTTGTGCTGCAGTTAAGATTTTGCGGAATAAGTTGTTGAAATCCCCCAATTTGGAGCTGATGGATACCGGAGGCTCTATTCCCATATCTTGTGTTACCTGCAAAAAGATTTGTGTGCATTAATATATATAAGGTGCTTTACAATTTATTCAAGCTATTTCCGTTGACTTGGAGATCAATAGGTACTCTACCCTGGTGGATTCTTGTATCGAAATTGGAAAAGAATCAAGATCGTCTTTTGCTGAAACCATGAGGCAAGGGACCTCATATCCAGTAGCCTCAGCGTGAGTTGCAACTTCTACAAGCAACTCAGTCGCTCTCTTCCATGAGGACTCATCAGAACTGGAAAACAGCACATCAGATATTTACGCCCAATTAACTCAATCATTGCAGGCAACCAGGTGGCGATTATTGATACATAACTGATCACAAACTATGAGTAGAGAATGAAAAGGCAACTTGAGCGTATTTGAACAAATCAAACAGCAAGAAGTATACCTGTCATACACAAAGACAGCTATGTCACATGCAGCCAAGGATTCCTTGGATGAAAATAGCCCTTTAACCCCATCTTCTGGAATTTCCCTCATGACAAGAGTTTTCTTGGCACCCTACACTCAGAGATTTGCAATTGTCAGATTAATGAGCAAATTAAATACAGCAACTTAGAGAAAGTAGCCTCGAAGGATGCCAAAAATTTAGAGAAAGTAACCATTTCAATATCTCGAAGAGAAGCACGTCTGAACAGTTTTGTTTGAAACTCCCTAGTTAAAAAAGCATGCATGTACCATAGAAACAACTCATCAATGATATCTACCTAGTTCCCATCTCAAAGTCCACAAAATAACACTCAAGTTTGTGATTCTTACCAGTATTTTTCTGATTGGAGATTTATTTGAGAGGAAAAATATATTTTACATATATCTTTACGAGCACACACATTATATAATGATACAAATTGCATAAGTATTCCAACTCACCCCAGATTCATCGACCATATTTACTGCATAGCGCTCATCAGCAGTTGATCCATGGTTATCAGCATATGACCTAGATCAAAGAAAGATATAACTGTCAGTTAGATGGAGAGGTTTTCTGAAAAAGAAGAAAATTTTGGTAATGCAAAATGTCTCCATAACATGAAAAGGATATATACTACACCCTCTTATGTGTGTATTTGGAAATGCAACAAGTTTTGGTACAAGTTAACATGACGAACCTTCCAAGAAAGCAATTCAGCAATGCAGATTTTCCAGCGTTATTGGGTCCAAAAACAAAGCACTGGAAAACTTTTCTTTCACACTGTTGCTTTTTGCGATCTAACCGTCTTCTCCTAGTAACACGAATGGCAGAAGATGGATCACCGGGGAATCCAATGTATATCAAATGTTCCACACTCCGAGCCGGTTCTAATAGTGTCATCAATGACCACTGCAAGGATAAAATTGAAAGATTAGCACAAATATAAACTTAATATTGGTTCAATGAACAATTTAATAAGAAATCCACTCACTATTGCGAAACCACATAAATCTAATGACAAATACATGTGTCACATGAAAACAAAGATACATAAACAACTCTGTCTAACAAAGAGAATTGCATTACATTTTAGTCTGTCAATCAACAAATTCAAAGCAAAAATAAAGCAAAGAAGGATTGGTATGATTACCAGTGAAAGGAAAGCATCAAAAGATAGTCCTCCAAGGGCAGTTTTCTCCGCAGCATCCTCATAAGGAGCTTCCTTCCAAGGACTGCCATTAAAAATTTACTATTGCATTGTAACGTAATGGAGACTACCGTGGTAAAAATTACACGTTCTTTGTCTACTGAAGGTGGAAAAAGTACCTTTCAGGTGCAGTTGAAAAAAGATCCTCAATCTCTTGAGGTCTCAGATTATTATCCTGCAAAGTGCAAATTTATTGTAAGAACTATAAACCCGCAACCTAAGCCATTAACAAACAAAATAGGGAGACTTACCCCGTCGTCATCAAACGACATATACATCCCTTTCAGGAAATCGATTGCCGCAATTGTCAGCTCAACAGTCTACAAAAAAAAAAAAAAAATGAACACAACCATTAGCTGCATAGTGCCAAAAGAAGACCAGTTGATGTGTAAGATAACTGTATTCCAAAATTCTTATTTCTGATAAGTTCCAAAATAAAAACTCGATATACAGCTCATCCAGTAATAGACTATTGGAAACACCAACTAATACAATAATGAATCCATATGGATTCTACTTCTGCAATTTACCTGATCGGGCGCTCGCTTGAATAATGATGACGGAAGCAACTCATCAGCGAGTCTTATTTCATTGTTATACCCAAACTTCCTAAGTACAGTCCACGTTGTCTCGAGCCTCCCTTTCTCAATAAAAAGTGCATGTAAAAACAGGAAGCCAGTCACGGTCAGTCCTCTTTCATTCACACCTTCTGGCAACTTTTCTTGCACGACCCTCTTAACACCTTCAATTTCAGAAGGCTGCAATGGTGCATGGAAGCACTTGACCTATTTTGAAACAATTATTAGGTGGATCATGGGGATAAGGGAATCATAATTAAACTCCAAAGCTTATTTTAAGGATCTCAAGGATAGGCCTAAGCCAATTTGATGAAGCCAAAGCACATGAAATACAAGAAGGGCAAATAGAAGAACCTGAAAATCATTTAACTCCGCCTCGCTAAGAGCACCATCTCTGTCATGGTCACAGAGTATAAAGATACGCTTCAAGGCCCTTACACACCGTGGCTTCAATGCCTGGGATTCTTGATCGAACAGAGGTCCTGTTGGGTGAAGAACAGTTTTCTGTGCATAGTAGAAAACTTCTTGTGCCTACAGGAAAGCTTTTTCATTAGAATGATAGTTCAGACCTGAAATATAATATATAATTCCCACCTAACGTTGTTTTCTGACTAGGCATTTCTAATTCATCCCTGATAAAAGTCCAAACCAATCACCACAATATCCAATTTCAGGCAGAAACTTTGCACATCTAATGTCCTTGAAATTTTTTAGTAAGACAATCACATGCCTAAGCTAGCTGGAACCAACATTTGTGCTAGTTTGATCTTAGACAAATATTACATCTCAAGAGAAATAACAGAATTCATGTTACCTGGAGTTGCTTTAGGGCAGAGCACTCGATACATGTCTCAATCTCTCGAAACTGCTGCATTATAGGTGACATCACTTGTTCGAGGCTGACCTGGTTATTGTCCTCTCTGAGGTCAAGCTTACACCCTGCTACTATAATAGGAACTTTTACCTGTTCAAAATTAGCACAAGCCAATCTTAATAAGACACAACAAAATTTTAGGTCACAATATATCTTAACACCTTCTAACACTAGGACAGTGATATGATCACCCGGAGAGATATTCTATACCTTCTACTGTAAACAAGATTGAGACCAAACTGAAAACAGAGAGAGGAATATCAAACCTCCAATCCCCGCAGCTCTGGAAGCCAGTATGCACTCAAACGTTCTAGAGTCTCAGGTCGATCACAGGCATATGTCAAAACCACTGCATCTGCGTGCTTCAATTCCTCAGCAACATTATTCCTATCTTCCGGCCTGATTTCATCAGAAGAAACATTAAAAGTTACTTCAAGCACCTCAACAAAGCTGTTAAAGCAGAAATACCCTAGACCCTTCTTTCAGAACCCCGCGAATCCACGTGATCAGTAACTGACAGTTGGCACAGTGCTATCCCAACAAAGATGTTTTGTGAATTAATAGTAACCTTTTCAGTTCATTTATAGTTTAGCCCTAATGTGTGACACTCATATGCATGTATGACAAAACATAAACAATAGAGGTCACTTTCCTCTGTGGTCACCAAAAGCCACAGTCTTTATCTACACTAGCATCATTATGGTTCAAGTATCCTTATCCAAAAGAGAAACTATGCAGCAATTTTGTGCTCAACCTTCATGTCAAAACATATATATAACGAGATATACCTCGAGGAAGTGTCAACAATGGTGACGGGTATACCATCAGGGAAGAATTCAAAAGGCAACTTGGTATCAGGCAGAACCGGAGGGACGTTAGGAGGGAAAGAATCGGTGGCTGCAGCGACAATCAAGCTGGATTTTCCAGTGCCCTTGTCACCAACAACAACGATTCGGACAGATTTAGGCGAGCCAGGACAATCACCGGTACCAGCAGAGTATCTCGCCATCTGAAACTGCAACGACATCAGAAAAAAAATTGCCTTTAATACGACGAATCCAACTCTTACTGACTCTCCAAACAGCACGCAATACATATGAGCACACACGCGAAGAGCATTAACAAATCGCTATAAAACAACTAAAGTATGAATTTCAAGAATTGGAGGCTCGAAATCAGGATTCAAGTACATGGAGCTTTAAACAGCACAAGATTGACGAATTTGAGACGAAAATACCGAAACTTTGCAACCAGATTCAGAAATCCCAGGAACAAGAGCAACAAGTGAGAACAAGATCGTGAAGAATGACGAACAAAACGAGTTTTCGGAATCATACATAGCAATAGAAAGAGTAGAGCAACGAGAAGAGAACAACCCTAAAGATCAAAGATTAGAAAGAGAAACGAGAAATAACCTTGGAGATTGAGATTGAGAGTAAGAGAGAGAGAGAGTCACGAAGATGAAAACCCTGGGAAAAGCCAAAACCCTAGAGTTGGGAGGAATGTGGCGGTGGTGACGATTGCAATGAAGGAGGAGATATGTAGAAAAGCCTCTTTTATTTGTATGTATTTATTCTAGTGGCATTTCCGTAAATACTAGCAATGTATTCTTATACCAGTAAAAACCAAAAAAAAAGTAAAAGAAAAATTGTCAAATTAGAAAAAGAATTTACCAAAGTGTTGTATTTCGAGAGGAGTGGTTTAATATTCCAAAAGATTTATAAATTTTGAAAACTAACATTTCTTTTGAAACTTTTGAGAAATGTTGAATAAAAAATAAAAATATTTTGATAAATTTGGAAATTTACAATAGAAAAAAAAACACATAATTTTGTCAATACGTTTTTGTTGATAAAAGGCATTTGTTGAGGAGTTAAAACTTATTTTCTTTTTTTATAGTAAAAACGTTTGCTTTTTAGTTTGTGAAAGTATAGTAGTTTAGTTTAGTGACTATAAGGCTCCTCTATGGTTACAACCACCAGCAAAACAACCTCAACCTGTAAACAGAGGTCTAAGTAGCAGTCATTGCAGTTGATAATGGCCGAAGACAAAGACTTTGCATAAAAAAATTATCAAAATACTTCCATACATAATACTTAAGTTGAAAATTACATTTCAAGTGTCTTTAAAGCCTATACATCCAAAATAAAATATATCCATATTAAACACTAACGTTTTACAAAAAGGTAAAAACAAACTATCATTAATTTTTTCTAACTCTTCAGAGTATTTTCCAAGATCTACCCACTAGATTCACCTACAAAACAAGTAAAATCATAAGTTATCTTAGTAAAATGAGGATCCCTCTAACAGATATATATATATATATACTAGAGATTGTCCACGCGTTGCGTGGATTTAAAAACTAACATGATAAAATATACATTAAATTTAGCTTATTGATTATTTGTGTATTTACAGAATTTGATTTTTATATTATCTAAAGTTATAAAGCCATTTGGAGATGTTTACAAATACCGCGATCCTCCATCAACTAATCTGGAAGAAAATCTTGGCAAAGTACTGCTTTTGCATAATGACTCTTCGCTACCTATTGTGGTTAGGTTGCTTCCCCTTTGGTTGGTTTGGATAATTTGGAAATCACGGAATGAGTATCTCTTTAATAAGAATAATGTTCATCCGAATGAAGAGGTAAATCGTAGTAAGGCAACAGTTTTTGAATGGATTGTGGCTAATGATCTTGAGAGATATGAAGTGCAATATAATGTATTTACCCGATCAAGTTTATGGGAACCTCCTCCTGTAAATTGGCTTAATTGTAACTTTGATAGTAGCTTTCATCAAGGAAAAAATTCTATGGAAGTAGGATGGATTATGCGTGACCATTGAGGTAAGCATATCAAGTCTGACTATGCTAAACTTAGTCAAGTTGGTTCTCCTTTACAAGCTGAATCGATGGGTTTTCTTCATGTGGTTCAAGTAGTGTGGGTTTTAGGATTTTGACAAGTTTGGTTTGAAGGTGATAATAAGGATTTGGTGGCTTTAATCAAATACGAATGAAGATAATGTGGAGATTGGAAATGTACTCTATGATATTCGGTATTGGATTGCAAAGTTACTTTTATGCTCTTTGGAATACGTCAATCGTTAGAGGAATCATGTTGCGGATACATTGGCTAAGAAAACTATAAGTTCTTATTTATTGTATGTATGCTTTGATTTGCCTTCATCTTGGTTGTTTAACAGTTTGTATTATCTCTTTACTATTTAATAAAGATCAGATGATAAAATTATATAGCTTCTACAATTTTTTAACAAAATGATAGTTTTTTATATAAATTTATTTTTTATTCATGTCTTTATGAGTATTTACATAAAATACTCTATATAAAAATCAAAATTGTATGTGACATAATTTTTTTTTTTAGTTTTTTCATAACTATTTTTATCTTATCAATAAATGAAGTTCATAACATTTTTTTAAAAAATGCATTTTCTAATATTAGTTGCATAGAGAAAAAATCTAGTACAAAATTATCAATGGTTTGTCAAGATGAGTTAAGTTTGGCCTAAACTTACAAAATTTTTGTATCAATTATTGATATTTAATACCATACGTTACAAAAAGTTAAAAATATATATTTTTTAACTATGATAGTTTTTCGGTAGTTCTAATTAAGAAAATTTTGTAGAATTTGAAAAGAGATATTGAAAAATAATATTAAAATATGGTTTTACATATTGTTAATTAATTTATGAAGAGAATTTGATGTTAATTAAATGTTTACTTTAAGTTAATATATTGATATCACATTTTTATTTTAAAGAATCAATGAAAAAAATTCTAAAATCTAGAGGGACAAATGTTAAAATTAAGTAAAAATAAGGTACTAAAAATTAAAAAAATTTAACACTAAAAGTGACACGTGGCAGCCTCTCAAAGCTTCAATTAGAAGAAACCTCTAATATAATTAGAATATGGTTTTACATATTGTTAATTAATTTATGAAGAGAATTTGATGTTAATTAAATGTTTACTTTAAGTTAATATATTGATATCACATTTTTATTTTAAAGAATCAATGAAAAAATTCTAAAATCTAGAGGGACAAATGTCAAAATTAAGTAAAAATAAGGTACTAAAAATTAAAAAAAATTTAACACTAAAAGTGACACGTGGCAGCCTCTCAAAACTTCAATTAGAAGAAATCTTAAAATATTATATTAGATAATTATATCCCCAAGGATAACAATCAACACATAGTCACATCAATCATAAAGCACAATTAATAACAATTGCAACAACTCAATGGTTACACAACAAAAGCTACACATTCTACATGCATGCATTCTCAATTCAGTTCCATTAAAGTCTTGCGGTTTCGTTCCCGGTTTCTGCTTGGACTTATAGACATGTAATCTAACAAAACCAAAGTTCTCCATGAATCTACAAGAGAACATGCATAATAACCTCAATAACTCACAACCGAAACACAGTCTCATCCTGAACTAAGTTCTATCAACCTTAAACTTAAGAATTTATACAATACTTTTCACCAAGTATTTATCCTATTCTCAAGTTCAACATACTTATATATAAGTAAGAATACTTCCACACGTATTTAACACCAAAATCCCACACTCAACATGCAACCAAAACACAGTACATACTAAGCTAATGAGGTACACTTTTAATGCTAAATTATAATTGTGTTGATTTTAGTTTTGTCATTGTATACAACAAATTTTGTTGTTCGTTGATAAAGGTTTGAGTGCTAACACAATGTACATAGTAGTATTGTGTCATGATACATTATGTGCTAAGTTTATTGTGATATAGTAATGTGCATTTTCGCATTACTGGCATTGCATGATTACCTTAAAAGAGTACGTAGTTTTTTGTTAATAAGGTCTATTGGGGCTAACATAATTCCCTTTGGGTCATAGAAGAGTTTGGGTTTGAACCTACAATGGCCCAAACAAACAAGTAAGGCCTCCAAAATTTTATCCCCATTCAAGGTATCGCATCCCGCTACCGGAAGCAAGTATCCCACTTCGGCACCTGAAGATGGAAACATGGAGCTCGAGTTCCCGAATCAGGAACTCGGGCTAGGTATGAAATATCTCTTTTAGGCACTAAGTTTAAATTCTTTCGATTATCTATGTTTGAATTCTCAGTCAAAGAGTAAAAAACTTGCACATCCGGAGAACGATTAAAGCATAAAGGAGTTGATTCTGAGGGAGTACCTTGACGCCCAACCCGCTGTATCAACCGCTTCCAACAATACGAGGGATCAAGTGCAACATAAAAGAGTTGTATGGTCGGTTAGATGGTGCAAGAGGACAAGCAAAGTAGGTGATAAAGCACTCGAGTGTAACATACCGGGTCAAACTTGGAAGGCTAGACCTGACTAATGATGCGGAGCCCGGACAGGTAAAAATCTATAAAATAGATCCGATCTTTTGGCTAAAAATATTTACAAACAGCCTATTTCTCTCGAGACTAAGGCCCATTTCCCTCAATTTTTAGTCTCATTCTGTTTGTTTATGACTATTCTATCTGGTACTTTCCCTCAAACTTTCTTCTTTTCCGATCGTACCTATGTACCTATGTTTCTTTCCTCTATTATTTCTTTCAAACATTCAGATGTTTAGACCATCCTTTGCTCAGCCCCGGAGTCACCTATTTTCTTTTTTTTTTCTTTTTTTTTTTTGTTTCTTTTGTTCTCCACGTCTCCACGTGGTCTATATTCTCTTTATCTTTTTTTTTCTACCTTAAACATTAGAAAACACCTTCCAATCTAGTCTCGTCCCGTCTTACATCAAATGGTAACAAAAAAGGGTTTTATATTTTAATAATGTGCATGTTGTTATATAATAAAGAGAAAATAGAAAGAAAAAAAATAGAATTGGTTGTCTTATTCCATAGAGAACAATGAGTATATAAAATATAATAACTTAGAGAAGAGTAATAATTTGGAGAGGAAGTCGAATTTGGAGAACAAGGCAGAACATTCTAGAATATGGTGTAAGTTATAATTTACATGAACCCTAAGATCTTTAAACATCTAGGTTAATCACATAACATAATCTATGAGAAAGATAATCGGATTACCTCCGTTCATTGTAGTGGAGAGATCTTCCTGAACGATATCCTGATGGAAGATGGAAAGCCTGATCTCTGAGGTAGGAGTTAGGTTTCTCTCCCCTTGCCTATAAACTTCTCTTTAGGTATTGTGTATTAGGATGCCTTTATGATGGGCTAAAGACACATATTTATAGGTGGAGGGAGGACCTAATTCCTCTTTAGGGTTTCCTTAGGATTAATCTCAACCGTCCATCAAAGTAGAGATTTATTAGAAATTAACTCTATTATTTCCATTTAATTGGTTACCAAATATATTATGGAATAACATTATTCTAATAGATAACGGATCATCAAAGACCACATAATAGGAAAAGGAAATATTAATAAATATTCCTTACAGTCTCCCACTTGGTCGCTAGTACGATCCATTAATATTTTCTTCCAAGAATCATAAGGCCGGCATAATATGTTATTCACTATTCCTCATTTGGTCATCATAAGTGTCTTGACTAATCTAGTAATCAATGGGAGTCATGGCAGTCGCACATCATTCTGCAACATGATCCCTTCTATGTACTATTACACTGACTATCTTCATAGCTAGACCATAAACATAAGTTGGAGTTATCGTAATGGTTCCTTTTATATCTTTAAATAAAGACTCATTCTGTTATCATAATCCAACAACCAATAATGTGTGTGCACATTGAAAACAGAATAGAAAAGATGTAAAAAGTCATTAAAAGATCTCAAATAAATGTCAAAATAGGCAAAACATAATCAGACAATGTCATTAAGAGCTATCCTCAAGACCCATTCTTTCAGCATGCTTATGAAATGTCTTAGGAGGTAAAACTTTTGTAAATATGTCTGCAATCATAACATCAGTGCCTATCTGTTCTATGACAAACTTTTCTCTTTTGACATCTTTGCTTTATCGACATATATTTAAGCTTAATGTCCATATACTTGGATCCTTTAGATATCATGTCTTACTTTGAAAGAACATTGCAGCTTTCAGTGTCGCATAAAGAGTTGAAGACTTAAAGACCTCGAACTCAAAGACAATTTTGCAACGATATTTTCATAATAGAAGCCTCATAATTTGCCACATACTCAGTCTGCTTAGGGAATGTATAAAGCAACTACAACTTCAAGCTTTTCCATAATATGATATTTCTACTAATGAGATACACATAGCCTAAATGTATTGCTTAAAACCATGATTTCCACTAAAATCTGAGTTAGTATACTCAACCATCTGTGGATGTATTGATTTTTAACATGTGAACATATATTTCTTGTTTTCTTTATGTATCTCAAAATCTTAATATGAACGTACCAATACTGTAATAGAAGAATACATCATCATGCCATTTTTCTCAAGAACTTTAATAATATATGCTTTCTGAGACAAACCTAAAATTCCAAGTGATCTATCACGAAATATTTAAATTTCTATCACATTGGATGCTTCACCCATATCTTTAATGTCAAAGTTCTCTGAGAGGTAGTTCTTAGTCTTATGTAATAGACCAAGATCATTATAGGCCAATAAGATATATCAACATACATCACCAAAATATGAACTTACTCCCACTGATCTTGAGGTATATACATGGATCTATAATATTTTCTTTGAAACCAAATTTCATAACGGTTTCATCAAACTTAAGATACCATTGCCTCGAAGCTTGTTTCAGCCCATATATTGATTTCTTCAGTTTGCAGACCATGTATTCCTGACCTTCGGCTATGAAGCCTTCAGGTTGACGCATATAGACTTCTTCTTCTAAGTCTCCATTAAGAAAGGCAGTTTTCACATCCATTTGATGTAACTCAAGATCATACTGAGCTACTAATACCATGATAATTCTGAGAGAGTTTTTCCTAGACACAGGTGAGAAACTCTCATTGTAATCAATGCCTTCTTTCTGATTGAAACCTTTAGCTACAAGTCTAGCTTTATATCGATCAACATTGCCATTACAGTCGAGTTTGATCTTAAAGATCCACTTACTCACGACTGCTTTGTGTCCTTCAGGCAATGGAACAATGTCCTAGACTTCATTCTTAGCCATCGATTCCATTTCATCCTTTGCGGCATCATTCCACTTATCAGAATTAACATCTTTCATGGCTTGTGAATAAGAAATCGGATCTTTAATATTCCCTCCTTCAGATTTTACTAGGTAAAGCATGTAGTCATCAGAAATAGCAGATTTCCTCTCACGAGTAGATCTTCTTAATGCTGGTTCCTCTTGCACTACAAGTTCATTATCATTATTGGCGATATTATCATCATGGAGTGAATGATCATTCACTGGATTTTTCTTGTTGTTTAACGGTTCAACAACAGAAAAATCACCAACTACATTCGGAAGAGAGGGTAAAGGGATATTAACCCTAATTTCCTCAATGTTCACATCTTGTACTTTATCACTCCCACTGAACTCGCCATTCTCATAGAATCTGACATTACTGGTTTCTACTATTCTCGTACTATGGGTTGGACAATAAAATCTATATTCTTTAGACTTCTCAGGATAACCAATAAAAAAACCACTGATCGTTCTTAAGTCTAATTTCTTTTCATGTGGGTTGTATATTATTGCTTCAGCTGGACAACCCCAAACTTGGAGATGTGACAGACTTGGTTTCCAGCCTTTCCACAGTTCAAAAGGAGTAATAGGAACTGCTTTGCTAGGAACCCTGTTCAAGATATATACTGCAGTACGTAATGCATCCATCCACAAGGATATAGGTAAGTTAGCATGACTCATCATGGATCTAACCATTCCCATATAAGTACGATTACGCCTTTCAGCTACACCATTCTGCCATGGAGAACCAGGCGTTGTGTACTGAGCAACAATTCCTAATTTTCGGAGAAGTCTGGCAAAAGGTCCAGGATGTTGTCCTGTTTCATCATACCTGCCATAAAATTCACCACCTCTATCTGACCTAATGATTTTCACCTTTCTATCTAATTGTCTCTCTACTTCAGTAATGAACACTTGTACAGCGTCCACAGATTGAGATTTTTCTTTCAATAGATAGATATAACAATAATGTGAATAATCATCAATAAAGGTAATAAAGTATTTTTTACCTCCAAAAGTTGGAACATCAAAAGGTCCACAAATATATGTATGTATGATTTCAAGAAGCTGTGTACTTCTTGTGGCTCCTCTTTTAGTGTGTTTAGTTTGCTTTCCCTTAATACAATCTATACACTCTTTATGATTTGTAAAATCAAGATTCGGAATAACTTCATCTTTTACCAATCTTTTAATTCTTTCACTGGAAATGTGTCCCAGCCTTTTATGCCACAAGTTATACAAATCATCTGAACATGTTTTACACTTAAGTCCACGTTTATCTTGCAGGGTGAGATGAGTTTCAAAAGATTGATCAGCCAAATTTAATCTATAAAAAGACCATCAACTAATCTTCCAGAACCAATTCGATTAGAGTTCAGAATTAAATTGAAACAACCATCTCCTTGAGATGACTTAAAACCAGCCAAATCAAGTTTGCTTACTGAAACTAAATTACGGGAAATAGATGGAACATAAAGAGTGTGAAATAAATCCAAACAAATCCACTATCCAAAATGAGACAATAAGTGCCAATAGCTTCAACTGGCGCTTTGTCTCTGTTTCCCATAAATAAGTAGTTAATATTTGGATTTATAGTATGGGTCGTAAGGAATCCCTGCAAGGAATTCGTAACATGTACATTAGCACCGCTATCAATCCACCGAGTGTTAGAAGAAACATGAGTAAGATTGGTTTCGAAAAAGCTTACGAAACCCATAGGATTACCTTTCTTTTCGAACCATTCTTTTCTTTTAGGGCATTCCTTCTGAAAGTGACCAGACTTTTTGCAAAAGTTGCATCGGTCATCTTTCTTTGCCTTTTTCTTTTCAACTTGATTAGAATCATTCATTCTGGGTGGTGCTTTTATGGCTTACTTGATGCCTTTTCCCAGCTTTAGGTCCAGCTCATTGGACATAATGGGCAAACTTAATACCTTCACGCCCAAGCCTAACCTCCTCTTGAACCAATTTATTGGCCATTTCATTCGAGATCCATCTCTCATCAATTGCATTATAATTGATTTGAAATGGTCCATATTGAGGAGGTAATGAATTTAAGATAAACTGGACAAGAAAAGGATCATCCACACTCATTCCTAAATTCTTCAACTTAGCTGCAAGATTGGTCATTTCAATGCAATGTTCATGCATAGACCTTGCCCCATCATGGTTCATGGTTGTAAGATCTGCCATAAGTTTCCCTGCTAGGGATTTGACTGCAGTCTTAAACCGTTCTTCTATAGCTGTCAGATAAGCCTTAGCTTTGTCTGCAACTGGTAGGGAAGTCTTTATGTTGTTAGCTATTGTCATCCTTAAGAACATGATGTTCAATCTGTTCGCTTTCTCCCAAGCTTTATGGAGAGTCCTTTGTTCCTCAGTACTGGTATCAATAAGTGGAGCTGGCTCGTTTTCACGAAGTGCCAAATCCAAATCCAGTACTCCTAATGTGAACTAAACTTTCTCTTTCCATTCTGAGAAGTTGGTTCCCGTGAAGATTAGAACAGGAGAGGCCATGGATGACAAATTAGCAGAAAAATCTCCATTTTAGAGGTACGACAAGTCCTAATTAGACTTCTTGAACATAATCAACACATAATTAATTGAATGCATATGACAAGAAACTATGGTGTTCCTGTGGGTAACCACCAGAATCTCAAAGAAAGTCATAGATTCAGAAAAACATTATTGAGTGATATATTCAATTATTTAGACAAAGTTATATGTGGATATCCTAAGTCTACACATATACAATCACTCCATAAGTTATCAATCATATCTCATGTTTATAGTCTACCTGTGGGTAACTAATTACTACATGAATAAATCGAATATGCAAATCATTATAGGATGAATTCACTGTGGTGATATCCAAAACCCTAGCTTTGCACTTTTTATATGAAACATATGTTCTGTACGAATTATGCACAAATCGTTTATGTAAGAATTATGTATAAATCGTTTCTGTACGGATTATGCACAGAATAATCTGTACGATTTATAAATAACACTAATCTGTACGAGATATGCACAAAACGTTTCTTCTGTACGAGATATGCACAGAACGTTTCTGTACGAATTATGCACAGAATATGTTCATATAAGAATTCGCACCGATTATGCACGAAACAGATCTACAGAAAATAATATGCGAAAAACCCTAATTTCGCACAGACAAAATTCGCAGGAAACCATAATTGCGGAAAACATAAATTCACAAACGCACAAATTTTGCACAGTAATAGATCTACACGAAAAACTATAATTCGCAGAAACCCGAAATTTGTACAGACGATTTTCTAACAAAAAATCATATATGCCAACAACCTTCGCAGATGTCTAATGTTCCATTATTCAAATCAAATAATAGATCTATCATTCTTAACGGATTAAACATATGTTTTACAACCATGCTCTGATACCACATGTAAGTTATAATTTACATGAACCCTAAGATCTTTAAACATCTAGGTTAATCACATAACATAATCTATGAGAAAGATTATCGAATTACCTCCGTTCATTGTAGTGGAGAGATCTTCCTGAACGATATCCTGATGGAAGATGGAAAGCCTGATCTCTGAGGTAGGAGTTAAGTTAAACTTCTCTTTAGGTGTTGTGTATTAGGATGCCTTTATGATGGGCTAAAGGCACATATTTATATGTGGAGAGAGGACATAATTACTCTTTAGGGTTTCCTTATGATTAATCTCAACCGTCCATCAAAATAGAGATTTATTAGGAATTAACACTATTATTTCTATTTAACTGGTTACCAAATATATTATGGAATAACATAGTATTCTAATAGAAAACGGATCACTAAAAACTACATAATAATAAAAAAAAATATTAATAAATATTCTTTACATATGGATTTCTAAAGGGCATCCACTAATTGAGTTTATAACACATGTATATACTTTTGTTATTATTCGAACCGTTATGCATATCTTACATCTAACACCATATTATGACTATTGGAAGCTAAAGAACATTCATAGAAGATAATTTTGACGATGAGACAATGAGACAATGAATTTGGATGTAAGTCGATCACCACCATTGGAAGTTAAAGGGTATTCATACATTTATGAATGGTCATTTTTGACAATGAATAAAAGGTGTCGTCCCTATTAAAAACGCAAACCACGTGCCTCCAAATTGGTAAATCATCGTTTCGATTTGCAATTAGAACTCTTATTATGTTCAATGCGTCGGCGTCGTCATTTTGACCCAAAACAAACTGACACGGCTTTTGTTTAAAATCCCAAGACGAAACACTATCGTTATTATTTATGATCCCATACTTCCTCCTCTCTTCTCTCGTTCGGATAGTCGCCGATTGATTCTTGAGAAAAATGGGCGTTGATTTGGAATCTGTGTCGGAGGCCACGTCCGGAGCCATAGGATCGCTTCTGAGCACCACCATTTTATACCCTCTTGATACCTGTAAATCCAAATTCCAGGCCGAGATTCGAATTCGCGGTCAGCAGAAATACAGGTTCTGGATGATCATCTTTCCCCAATTTCGATTTTCAATCGGTTTTTGTATATGGGTTTTCTTTTGATCCCTTGTAGATCCTCGTCTGGATCGTAAAGTAGACATGGGTTAGATTAAAGCCGATAAATTTTACTTGTTTGATCAAAGGCTTTTCAATGAATTCAAGCTTTTTAGGCGTTTGATTCTCTCTCATGAGCATAATGATCTATCTGTGACTGTGATTGTGGTTAGAGAATGAATCGTGGATACTGAAGCTGTTTTTGTAACATTTTCAGATATCTGTCAGATGTCTTTTGGGAAGCAATTTCTACAGGAAACGTTCTCTCGCTGTATCAAGGCCTAGGGACTAAGAATTTGCAGTCCTTCATTTCCTCATTCATCTACTTTTTTAGTTATAGCTATTTCAAGAGGTTACATACTGAAAGAATAGGTTCAAAGTCAATTGGAACAAAGGCAAACCTTCTCATTGCTGCTGCTGCTGGGGCTTGTACCTCTGTATTGACCCAAGTACGTTTTTACTTTTGCACTCAGCTCTGCTTTAAACTATGCTATGTTTGTCAGTTTCCTGCCTGGTGTTCTATCTTCTTTATTATTCATATTAAGTTTAAGGTCTATGTTTTTGTAGCCTCTAGATACTGCTTCATCAAGGATGCAAACAAGCGAATTTGGAAAATCAAAAGGGTTATGGAAGACCTTAACCGAGGGTACATGGGGAAATGCATTTGATGGCCTTGGGATTTCTCTTTTATTGACCTCAAATCCGGCAATTCAGGTACCATTGTCATATTTACTGTCTTATTTTTGCGATATTTTATCTGCAATAATGTGACTAGCTGAAACAACAAGCTTATCTGTGCAGTATACAGTGTTTGATCAGCTGAAACAAAATCTCCTTGAAAAAGGAAAGGCAAAAGCCAAGAATGATTCTTCCCCTATAGTCCTCTCTGCATTTATGGCATTCTTGTTAGGTGCGGTCTCTAAAAGTGTTGCCACCGTTATCACATATCCAGCAATCAGGTATTAGCTTCCGTTGAATTACTCGAGTCATGTAATTCTACAGCTGTGCATTGATCCAGACTCTTTCCGGAGATATTGATCTTTATACATTCATGGGTTTTGTAGGTGCAAGGTGATGATTCAAGCAGCTGATGACTCGAATGAAAATGCAGCGAAGAAACCCCTGAAAAGAATCAGGAAAACGATTCCCGGGGTAGTCTATGCTATATGGAAAAAAGAAGGGGTCTTAGGGTTCTTTAAAGGCTTGCAGGCTCAGATCTTAAAGACAGTTCTAAGCTCGGCGTTGCTACTGATGATCAAGGAGAAAATCACTGCAACCACATGGATTCTCGTTCTAGCAATAAGAAGAACCCTGTTTGTGACAAAGGGTAAGTTGAAAAGTCCATAAGGATTGCCATTCCGAAGTGTCCAAGGCTAAGCAAGAGCAAAGACTTTGGTTTGGCTATCTGTATTGAAAGATCTGATTTCAAGTATTGTAGTCTTTTCTCATTTCAAGAATAATTGATTTTTGAGTAAAGATCTGATTGTAGGTGGCATAAAGCTTCTTGTTGTTGCCTGATTGAGTTTCTGGGCGTAGAGATTTTTTACTGGTTATTGTGTAGTTCTGTTTGGTTTCTTCAGCTGTAATAAAAGCGAGGATTTCGTGCAGGGTCATGTGACTCTGGTAAAAATATGTCCTGTGATATCTTTTCTCAGCCGTTAGTACCAAGTTTTAAATGATTTTGTGGAGCCATAGAGTCTTAGCTCTTTGATCTATGAATTGGAGTTAGTTTTCACTTCCGCCTTCAAGGTCACAAAGTTTAGTTAGAGCACATGCTTAAGAGATTAATGTATAACTTGTGACCAGCAAATGTTTGATCAAAGTGTATGTTTGAAAACTATGTTATTGATATGGGGACTAAGCAGCAATTCAATCCTTGTCCAGCAATACTATCCAAGAGTTTATAATACTATCACACCAACTGATAAAATGAAACCTCACTCTTCTCCACATTTCCAGGTCCTCATAGCTAGATAAATCCAACAAAGCCTCACAGAAGAAACATACATTCTCTGAGAAACCCCGCGCTTCAAGGCTCGCAATTGCATACAAACATGACAATCGCATTAGCAAAGAAGCAGCCATTTTCCAGGCTCAAATGAATACCAAAAATGCACAAGGATCTAATAATCCACCAACCGTAGAAACACCCTCATCTAAACCACAATACTTTCTCAGAATCCTGGTCCTTTTCTTATGTGATCATGGTATTGAAGGACGACAAATCTCATTCAGGCGTAATATCGAACATCTTGACTGCAAACTACAAATATCACAATGTCGTATAGATAGACTGTCACATGCTCGTGAAGATTTTCTGTAGATATATCAAGGATTTAACCCCAAACAAAAAAAAAGCAATGAAAAAAGAAAGACTATATTAATAACAATAAAAATGTCGTACCATACAGATTAAGAGATGAGCTCAATATTTGCAACAACATGTAACAGAGTAAATTCTTCACTACACAAGATTGTATCCAAGGGTTTTTTTCAGGGGGAAATCTTCAACCTCAAGAACTTATTCAGAAATTTCTTAAACTGTGAAGACTTTGACGGAAACATCTTCAGTTTCAAGGGCTTCTCTGGAGTATCCAACCTCGTCTCATTCTCAACTTCAACAATAACGTATTTCTTCTCTTCATCGTCGACGGAGACAGCGATAGTCTTCTCCTCTTCTCGACTCAAAAACCGATGAATCAACAACTCAGACGCGGTTCCTCTCTCTTTGGGGTTCCTTGCGAAACACGTTTCAATAAACTCCCTTGCATCGCAAGGCACACTCTCTGGAATCTCTGGAGAGTTACCATCAAAGAGAAGAGTCACGAGATCTTTGGCGTTAATCCCTGGCCATGGAATCTTACCAGTATACATCTCCAACACTAAGCACCCTAACGACCACAAATCTAGGGTTTTCTCGGCGACTCCCTTGTGGAAAGACTCCGGAGGCATGTACTTAGCCGTTCCAACAAACGGATAATCAATTGCCCAGTAATCAGGAATTTCTCCGACTTCTAAAGAGTTTCCAAAGTCAGAAATCTTCAACTCGTAAGCAGAATCTCCCAAGGAGAAGACAAGGAGGTTCTCTGATTTGAGATCGCAGTGAACATAATCGTGACCGTGAATAGAGACCAAACCTTGAAGAATCATACGCGTGAAGTCTCTGATTATAGGTTCAGGTAATTTTCTGTCGGTGTAATTGTCCATGAAAGCCCTTAAACTACCTTCGGATGCGTGCTCGAGAAGCAATTTGAAGACTGTTTCTCAGTTAGAGTTGAGATCCTCTTCCAAATCGTTACTGAAGCATTGAACGATGTTCGGATATCCACTGAGTTCGGACAGAATCCGAAACTCTCTGTAGAGAGAGTCGTATAGATCGGCGTGGGATGTTTTGACGGCGGCGTGAAAAGAGGAGCCGTCGCTTTTGGTGAATTTGACGAGATCAACAGAACCGTGAACACCTTCGCCTAAGAACTTGACGAACTCTTCACTTGATTGCATCTTTTTTGATTTGCTAGTTCTAGGGTTTCTGTTTTTTACGAGTTCAAACTGTGTTTCCAACAAGCTTAGGAGAACAAGTGGAAGAAAATTAAGGAAATTGTTGTGGGAGAGAGTGAAATATGAAGCCAGACCCGGGCCTACGTTAAACTTAGGCCAACGGCCCATTTGTAATTTCTTTTCCTTTTTTATTAAAGGAACATTTTAATTGAAAGCATATACACGTGACGATCAAAATTGAGCATTATTTATTTTCTTAAGCTTGACTTAATCAACTTTGTTGATAAGAAAAGATTCAATATTTTTTTGATTAGTTTAAATTGGATTTTGTTATGAAAACTGAAATATTATTATGATTGTTACGAAACATATTTTCTAATTTTATTGACGATAAAAAATATGTTTATTAATTAATAAATTATAGTCTACAATTTTAATTAGCATTTGTATTTTTTATTAATTATAAAAAATAACAGTTACAGTCAAAATTTATATAATCAAGATAGTATATCGCCTTCTTTCCTTGTTTTTAGCTAGAATGAAGCCTTTATTTAATAAATAGATTGAAGACAATATTGATGGAGGTTCCACCAAACCAAATCAGCACACTCTTCTGGTATTTTCCGGTTTCTTCTATTTTTATAGTACATCCTTGCTCTCTCCTTTCCTCGCCAGCCGAGAAGGGGATCTTACAACGGGCTAGTTGGGAAGGGTCAACCCGATTCACCGCCTACGTGCCCACTACACACCACAACACATCACCCATTAGCGGTATGGTGGAACTTCAAAAATCAAAAAGGGTCCCTCTTATATAATCAAGATTTCGCTACCAATCGATCAATGAAATAATCATAATATGAAATTAAATAATGAGTAGCCTTTCACTGATTTTATTTATTAATGGAACAATTTCAGTACTAATAAGTTTAATAATACTTGTTTGGGGATAGTAATTTAGTAATTCTAGTAATATGTAATTATCATATAAAATTTAATATTTTTTTTAATTCAAAAAATGAGAAATTTTATTTTAAGAAACATGAGGCATAATTTAGATTTTTTTTTTTTTATCTATCTGGGGAATTATTGATAACCTGAAAATGAAATACAAATGATAATACTCAATCCCGCGACAGAAGAGCTACATACGCATAACTCATTTTCACTACTTAATACCATATCCACAACTCAAATCCAAAACTAGAACAAAAACTTGGAAGGCTATAACATTGAAAACCAAAGGCAAAGAAGTATCATAACAAAGAAAAAAAGAAAGATGTGGACGATAGATCCTGCACAGTTAAATTTGTCAAGGGTTGAAAGGAGGACTGAGTCTTCTATGTATGGAATCACAAAGCAAAAGATGAAGATGAGTTTTTTGCTGTTCTTGCTAAGCGGTAAAAGTACAAGCCTTTCTGTAAAGAATTGCGGATCCTCTTTTCAAGGGAGTTACATCAATATATATAGCAGACTGGGTCGGCTAAGTGAACCCTAGAGAAAACATGAAATTTTCCTATTCTTCAGGGATATCCTTTCTCTGAAGTCGGCCACACCTAGTGGACTGCACCGCCCAGCTTGGCCCATCCCGTCATGTCTTGGACTCAGCCCATCTTGTCGTGTCTTGGACTTAGTCCATCTTGTCGTGTCTTGGGCTTCACCTAGTAATGGGCTTGTAATATGGGCTTCTTGCTTCTGCGAGCCCACTTTTCCATTACGAATTTGTCTTTGTCGCTAAGTAGTGTTCATGGACTCGCCAGGCTTGGCGCTCTAGTCTTGCCATTTCAACAGCACCATCGTGCAGTCTGTCACAAGTCACCTCATCATCTAGCCTGTCTTTATGGACTAGTCACCTGGTCACACAGTCTGTCCTACTAGATTAGTCAGCTCGTCACCCAGTCTGTCCTGCCAGACATGTCACCTTGTCACCCAGTCTGTCCTGCCATACTAGTCAGCTCGTCATCTAGTCTGTCCTACCAGAGAGGTCAACTCGTCACCCAATCTGTCCTGCCAGACAGGTCACCTCGTCATACAGTTTCCATACTTAGCCATTTTCCTGCTTTGATCTTACCGAAGTGGAATCCGACCCCTATAGTTAGCCCCCCAGCTCGGTAGTATCAAGTATGATGATATCGAGTTAAGAATTGTTGTAAAGGGTAAGATCAATGCTTCCGCCACACTCGTTCCCGGGTGACTTTGTGGGAAACGCGACTTAATTTAGTGACTGCGTCTATCTGAGCTCAAGTGATTATGCTACCCGAGCTTAAATTAAATGCTCCATTAATAAAACCAAGTGACACCAGAGTGTTTTGACCTCACCTCGTCATGTTTTGAAAAAGTTTATTTTTTAAACACTCCCTCCTCACGCCGCCTCCGTCGAGTTCCCCCACGGTAAAAAATGATACGGTTACAAGCGAGAGGAAACCAAAGTGAGAAGAGACAAAGGGAGGCACAAGACCGAGGAGAAAGAGTGATTGACCGACGAGGTGGAGAAGTAATCGAAGAGGTGAATCGAAACCAAACGAGAGGAGGTGACTCGGCTTTGACTCGGCGATAGATTCGCGAATGAGAATAAGTTGGAGCCAAGGTGAAATAGGTTGACGAGGTGGTGAAGGGAGACCGAGCCGTCGTGGTGGGGAGACAAGGCTAAACGGACGCCAAGGTAAAGCGAGTTAGCGACGAGGCAAAATAGAGAGATTCGTGACGCCATGGTGGCTCTGATTATGGACGCCGAGGTGAACTGAAATCGAAGAGGAAACAAGGCGGATTCCAACCGTTGACACCAAGGTGAACTGAAATCGAAGAGGAGACAAGGCGGATTCTAACCGTAAACGCCGAGGTGATTTTTAAAGGTGAGATGAAGCGATTCTGATTGAAGCTGAGGTAAAGACCACAGACGTGTTGAGACAAGGCGTGTCCTTCTTTGTTGCTGACAAGGTGAGAAAGATTTGTTTACTGCCGAGGTGGATTCATCTTCTTAGAGTCGAGGTGAGTTTGTTTCGACTGGGTGATAGACTCGTGGTTTGAGGAGAAATTGGAGCCAAAGTGAACCAAGATAGCGACGAGGTGAAGATGACGCCGAGGTGAATTTGTCGAATTAGTGATTGGGCATCACGGTTACGAGGTGTAAGGAAGTCGCGATGTCCGTTCGTTCGCCTTCTTTGAGTCCTCGGCTTCATCTCGCTGAGGTGAATCCTTTGGATATTTCTCCATCCTTAGATGATTTCGTTGATTCGATTGGTGGTCCTTCGCTTCTTGGAAGAAATATTTTTCATTCGCCTGAGTCTGATGTTGGTAGCACGATGCACCAAGTCTCTTTCTATGTATTGGTTGAAGAGAATCTTGACGAGGCGGAGAAGTCATTTTGTTTAGAACTTATCTTTTTGCTGAGTTTTTGATGATCACTTTGATTTGCAGGAGAGTCACCATTGACAAACCCGGTCCAAAAATGAATATGCTCTAGCGTCGAGACCAACGATCTGTTTGTTGGGTTTTTGGAGGTTTCTTTGGTTTACAGGCGAGTCTTCTTTGACAAACCTGTTCCAAAAATAAATAAGTTTTGATAGTATGGTTTGTTCCCAAGTTTCGGGTGATCAATCTCAGGCGAGTCGTCATTGACAACCCTATTCCAAAAATGAGCATGTTTTAGGGTTTAAGATTAACGATGTGTTTCTTGGATGTGTAGGTGAACATTTTTGGTTTACGGACGAGTCGTCATTGACACTCCTCCTCCAAGAATGAACATACTTTTTCAAGGAGGCCAACGATTTTTCTGTTGGGTTATAGATTATCAATTCAGTTTATGGGCGAGTCGCCATTAACATGCCCGCTCCAAATATGGACATGCTTTTTCGATGAGACCAATGATTTGTCTGTTGGGTTTTCAGATAATCAATCCGGTTACGAGCAAGTCGCCATTGATACACCCGCTCCAAAAATGAACATATTCTCGCGTTAAGACGAACGATTTAGTTGTTGGGTTTAGAATATACGTTTGGTTTACGACTATGTTACAATAAACATACCCGCTCCAATAATGAATATTTTCTAGCGAGGCGACCAACGATTCATTTGTTGAGTTTAGGACTAATATTTCGGGTTACGGACACGTTCCCATGAACATATTCGCTCGATAATGGACATATATATTTGTATAACGTGCTTTTAATCTAGTAAAGGATGTAATAGTAAGATCTGAAGTATACGTAAGAGTTCGTTATTGTGGCCAGCAACAACGGGAGTAAAATGAGATGTCTGTTTTGTTAAAACTTTAGTAATCCGTAAAGGATGTGACTAAGATGCCTCATTTATAAAGGCTTTAGTAATCCATAAAGGATGTGAATAGGATTTCTCTTTGTTAAGGCTTTAGTTAAACATAGAGTCTATTATAAAGATGGGAGTATATGAGTATACGTACTCACTCTCCTCTTATTTACGTACCCTTTGTAGGGATCAAACTGCCTCGTAGTTCATGTTAAATATGTTAGTGCTAGTATTCGTTTATCCTTCTAGGAGAGCCCGACTGTTCTAGCTCGTCATCACCTCCTTTTCCACGTTTCGGGGGTTCACCTTCTTCGCTCTCAAGTTGCTCCATTCTCTCCTCCATCTCGAAGTCTTTGATATTTAAGTCTCCTGTCAACCTTTCTTCCGCTGCTAATTTTGCCGCGAGCTTGAGGCCCAGGGTTAGGCAGTTTACAGTTGAATGTCCATTTACGTGATGGTGTTCGCAGTAAGCCGTTTTATCGTACGAAATGGAATTTCCAGTCTACGTATTCATGGAGCCTCTTATGCGATCTCGGTTGCCTCCAAACTCAGCTGCACCTATTTGATAGTTGTGAACTCCTTCGAAGCCTCCTTCGTGTTGTACGACGCCAGAGCTTTGGTTCCCCTTCTTGTTTCCAGTTTGACTTGGTGACTGCACCATGCTGGGTTAGTTTGCAGACTTGGTCTTTGCATATTTTTGAACTAGAATTTTAGCATCTTTCTTATTTGCTGCGAACTCAGTAGCGCGGTGCATGGCGTCCTGGATCGTTAAAAAACGGTTTATCGCAATTTCCCTCTGGAAGTTTAACTCGTACCACAATGACTTCTTCAAGGCTTGGATTGCATCCTTGTCGCTTAATCCTCGGACCTTTGAAAGCACCACTTTGAAACGGTCGATGAAATTTTGCAAATTTGTTTTGCCCTTAGTTCAGGGTCCATAGATCGGCATCTTCGGTCTGGTGTTTAATGGACATGGCGTACTACTTCATGAATGCTTCTGTCAACTGCTTGAAGTTGTCGATGGAATTATGTTCTAGCCGAGAGAATCATTGTTGAACCGTCCCCTTCAAGTGCTCGACAAACAGAAGGCATTGCCTACATCCTTCTCTTCCTTTTTGAAGTTAGCTCAGTCCATTGCTATGATGAAGGCTGTAATATGCTCCATTGGATCAGTCTTCCCTTCGTAGGTTGGCAGCCTTATCTTCTCCGAGTTGGAAATGTGCGCCCTTGTTATCCGAGTGATGAAAGGGGTGTTCTGTGCTTCTTCGAGCACCAGGTGGAGCTGAGGAGCCTTGCTCGTGGCTCTATGCATCTGGGATTGAACTGCCTTTATGTCTTTGGTTGTTCGCTCCATCCTGCTACGCATCTCGGCCATCTCTGCCTTCTCGGTTCGCAGTATCTCATCTTGTCGGTCATCAAGTTGCCAAATCCAGAGGAGATCTTTGTCGCTGACGTAGTCGTACTCGGTCTCCTCATCACCTTGAGTTATCTTGACCTTATTCACCTTGATGTGTCTAGTTACCATGCGTTTTACTAGGTTAACCTTGGATGCCACATCCTCGTCGAGGTTGACGATATGTGCTACCCCATCTGCGGTCTGTGCGTCCTTCTCCAGAGGTTGGGTGGTCCATCTTGCTTAGCTCGCCTCGCCCGTCTCTGAGTTTGTGTACAATGGCAGGAAGGTTCGAGTTCTAGGCGCGCCATCTGGCGTTGAGAAGAGGGCCGCCGGGGCGAGTCACCCTCCTGGACGCCTAAGCATGCCTTGGCCTCGGCCTCAAGCTCGGCTCACCGTGGTGAGGGTGTCGAGTGTCTCGGTCATCGCGGAGTTCAGCTTGTCCTGATTCTCCTGCTCTTTTGGCATCGCGTCCATCACTGCCTTGATTTGGTTTAACACTTCTAGTGCAGGCGTCACATTAGCGTTTTGTGTAGTGTTTCTAGTAAGATCAGCACCGCGGTTGTAACTGAGGTTGTCATTGCGGTTGTCGCCGAGGTTGTTACCGTGGTTGTCGCTGAGGATGTCGCCGAGGTTGTCACCCCGTTTGTAGCCGATTTCGCTGCGTCCGTCAGTCTTCTTCTAGGTTGCTTGTGAGGTGATTCCTTCGAGTAAGAAGATCTTTGTTGTCCTCTTAGACGGCGCCAAACTGTGGACGGAAAATCCTATACAGTTAAATTTGTCAAAGTTTTAAAAGAGGATTGAGTCTTCTAGGTATAGAATCACAAAGCAAAAGATGAAGAAGATTTTTTTTGCTATTCTTTCTAAGCCGTAAAAGTATAAGCGTTTTTGTAAGGAATTGTGGATCCGCTTTTCAAGGGAGTTACATCAATATATATAGCATACTAGGTCGGCTAAGTCAACCCTAGAGAAAACATGAAGTTTTTCTATTCTTCAGGGATATCTTTTCTCTGAAGTCGGCCACACCTAGTGTAATAACCCTCATAAGGGCTAAGAACGGTAGGGTTGCCGCTTCTACAAAGTTTTCGGGAGACAAGGCCAATAGTGGTGGAATGGCCAAGGAAGACTTAGAAAGGAAGTCTTACGATGGGAAATCTCTAAGGAGAGACACGGTGAAATTACCGCAGGACATGGTGTGGTCGTGACTAAGTCGAGACGGCCAAGGAAAAACCATGGATTTCCAAATATGCGGCATTGAAGGGAATTGACGTGGCATGGACTAAGGAAGTCCTAAGACGAGTTTTGACCGAAGAAAAGTCAGAGTCTATCGAGTTAAAACGGATTTGGGCCAATAAAGACTCCACGGGTCGAGTTTTACGCGTCGCGATAAGTAGGTTTGGGCATATGGGTATTCGGGTTGGGTATAGGTTCGGGTCCTATCGAGTACATGTTCTATCGGGTATAGAATTTTTATACCCATACAGATACCTATTAATTTTCGGGTTGGAAACAGGTTCGGGTTTTTCGGCTACAGGTTCAGGTCTGGTCACAAATAATTGTACTAAAAAATTCTGGTACAGGTTCGGATACAGGTTCTTTTACATTCAATTTTACTTAAAACTATTTTTTTCTAAAATCTACAAAAAAATAACCTATAAAATGAAAATATTTGAATAGAAAACATTTAAAATATCAAATCTAAAATTTAAACTAGTTAAAAATATGACAAAAGATACCTAGTCCTGGGTATACGGGTATTCGGTTGGGTACAGGTTCGGGTCCTATCGGGTACAAGTTCTGTCGGGTCTAGAAATTTTATACCCATACAGGTACCTATAAATTTTTGGGTCGGGTACAGGTTCAGGTTTTTCGAGTCGGGTACAGGTTCGGGTATTCGGGTACAGGTTTTTTTGCCCAGCCCTAGCGATAAGGATCAGTACGCGTCTAGGTCGAGTGCGGGTAAGACTGGACGCGGAAAAATAAAACCTATCGACCAAGCCCGGATCGGCACGTGTCACGCGAGGCTACGCTGTACGGAACGTGCCTGAGTGGCCGACAAAATCTCGAGGACACGTGTCAAACTCGCGTGAGATTCCGTGAACACTTGGCAGCATCTTGTATACTTGGCAAGATCCACTAACGAAATAAAATCTTACCTCTAGCCTACAAATAACAACCCTTGGGTAAGAAAACTCAATCATTTCCCACTGTTTTCACCCAAAACTCTGTTAAATTTCTCTTTGATTGAACCGTGAGGAGCTTTAGCGTGTCGGATCAGTCTACGGGTAGTTAGGGGTAGCTTGCGAGTTTTTCTGTATTTCATTATCCCTATCTAGTTTGTTTTGAACTCTAAGTTAAGATACGTGTTTCTTAGCTTCAGATCAGTCTGGTTTCAAGGAAAAGGAGTCCGTAGCAGTGTCTCGGGCTAGTAAACGCATGGTAATGGTGAGTTATGCGTTCTGAGTTTTGATGAGTCGAACACTCGAAGGGTTTTTCCTTATTCTTTGTATGATAGTACGTTTGCGGTAGCAGTAGCGTTGTATGAATAATCTGGTGAGCTTGGTGTTGGTTTCTATTCATGCGTGCATGTTTAGAGACTAGGAATTTGCTTGTGGTAAAGATTGCTTGTTAGGTTTAAGTCGTGAGGACTTAGCCAGTACGTGTGGCATGAGTTGCTTGTAAAATCTTGCCTAGTTGAAAGAAAATTCAAGTCAAGTAGATTTGAATACTTAAGCGGTAGTATTCGTGATTGTCTCGAGTTTAGTTGTTAAATTGCTCAGGTTGAGACTATGTAAAACGTGATGTTTTTGATTGTTAAGCATGTGAAATAGGAACATGCAGTTAATAGTCAAGTTGGGATAGTCTGACATTCCTAAGAAAGACGCGGTGGGTGCTGCGCGCTTGGTAGGAATCTGGTTTGCTCCCAGAACCATGGATATACGACGGTGTATTGGGTTTAGTGGGAAACCCGGATTCGTTAAACTTGGTATCTACAAAACCAGTAAAGGAGCGGGAACTGTGTTGGTACCAACATGCTTTATAAAAAAAGGAAACGGTTGCATGCATTGTATTCATAAACTATCTAGGAACGTTGAGTGTTGTTTCCTTGTTGATTATTTGTGATTGTTGCGTGCTGATTGTTGTTTGTCATATAGGCAACGGGTTGGAGAATCGTTAGTCCGTTAGTAAACGCTAACTCACTGAGTAATGTGGATTACTCATTCCCTCACTATTTGTTGCAGGTAACCTCAGTCGGGAAGCCTTAGCAGGACGCAATGGACGATAGAAAACATGAATAGGTTTTCTGGTGATTTTGTAAAGATTACGTTTTTATTATGTATTGGCTTTGAACTTCTAGATCCGGCTATATGTGTTTAAAGAAGTTTTCAATACGTAATATAACTTAAAAGGGAATGTTTTCTAATGTGTAGCAAGTGTCACTGGTGCATGATCTAGTATGGACCGAACCAACTGTTCTGACTAGTTTCGGGTTGTAAAGTCTTAAGACCAGGTCGGATGGGGGCAACCATTCGCGGACCATTGGGCCGAGAACCAGAATCTGTTTCTGGGACTTAGGCTTGATAGTTCTTGAATGGGGGTTGCGGCATCTCTGATCAGGATGCGGTAACCACGGATCAGAGGTGTTACAACTAGTGGGATGCGCTGCTCTGCGCGCCCCATCCTGTCATGTCTTAGACTCAACCCATCTTGTCGTATCTTGGGCTTCACCTAGTAATGGGCTTGTCTTATAGGCTTTCTGCTTTTGCGATCCCACTTCTCCATTACAAATTTATCTTTGCTGCTAAGTAGTGTTCTTGGACTCGCCAGGCTTGGTCTAATCTTGCCATTTTGACAGCACTGTCGTGCAAACTGTCATAGGTCACCTCATCGTCTAGCCTGTCTTGATGGAATAGTCACTTTGTCACGCAATCTGTCCTACCATACTAGTCAGCTCGTCACCCAGTCTGTCCTGCCAGACAGGTCACCTTGTCACCCAGTCTGTCCTGCCAAACAGGTCACCTTGTCACCCAGTCTGTCCTGCCAAACAGGTCAACTCGTCCACCAGTCTGTCCTGCCAGACTAGTCAGCTCGTCACCTAGTCTGTCCTGCCAGACTAGTCAGCTCGTCACCTAGTCTGTCCTGCCAAACAGACCAGCTCGTCACCCAGTTTGTCCTACCAGACAGGTCACCTTGTCATACAGTTTCCATATTTAGCCATTTTCCTGCTTTGATCTTATCGGAGTATAATTCGACTCCTACACTTGCCACTCCGAAGTTTCTTCTTTGATACTCAACCCAATATCATTGAGAGAAAGCTGTTGATATACATCGCCGCAAAAAAATTTATTCGGAAAGACGGAGAGCGAGGAATTTAGCCGTTGGACTGGGAAGACCTGCCCTAAGAACATCTTCATCATCACCGCACCTTCCAAAACTTTATTCGTCCTCTAAAATACAAGTCGGTGACAAAGAGGATATATCAAATCGAAGCCGAGAGAGCGCCTTTGAAACCCCAAGGTATCACTAGATATCCCGAACCGAGACCCCAAAATAACCTAACCTCCAGAGAAGCTCAAATAGACAATATCAAGCCATTGATTTAAAGTCCACCGACATCATCACCCATGACTTAAACCAGACCACACCCAGACTAAACTTCATCACCACATAGACATTCTAAGACGAAAAACGACAACGAAACAACCACACAATTTATGACCATCGATACGGCCAAGGAACCCAACACCAAAAGCTTTGACCTGCGGTTAATGATCACCGACACAGCCTAGATAACCCAACCAACAGGCCCACCAAAGAAAAGTTTTATCTCCATACCATATCTAATAGAGAAAAACAGAGACAAGATCTCACAGAATCAGAACCCGAACTATGCCCACCACTGAAGACAAACTTCGACCAAGGCTGACGGCGACAAAGAGCAGCGAACGACAAAAAATCCCAGAAGAGATTCGACAGAAGATGAGATCTCGACATCATTAGAACCGAAACCTTCATCACGACGACCAGATTTGGATCTTCCCCTTCCACCACCTGCGTCCTAGTCCGAACATAACCTCCAAACCTTCGTTGAGCCCGAGCACCGAGCAAATGATCTTAAGCCCAAACCCTCTTAGACGAGCCTCTGATTGGAATCTATAAAGTAAAACCGATGAAAATGAAGAGCAAACGGACAATATACAGGAGCTATGGCCTCGGCGTTGAGGAAACCGCTGGCCGCCAGACCCGAACACACAGAACGGCGGTGAGATCTACTGAAACGGCGGCTGGGTTCTAGAGAGAAAAAATAAGCTCTCTATCTCTTTCTCTCTCTCTCGATAAATTAGATTTCTCCAACATATTCAACGTGAGCTATTTGTTGATGATGCCAACAACTATGTGGCGTCAGCCTCAAAATAGTGCTCATATCCTCGGATGGAGATGTCGCGCATTGAACAGTGAGTTGCAGATTTTAAGTAGCAAACAATGAAAATATGATTGTTGGGGACATTGGCATCATGTAAATCTACCTTTACAACGATTACCAACTCATTGCTAGGCAAATCCGAGGCAAATAGGGGAGCAAAAATGATTTTGATGCAAAAAAATAGCATAGATATCATCTAACCTATGGGAGAAGCTTTGATAGAGATATAGCAAAGAATCATATTTCATGGAAAACCCATCGATAGAAGAGATCTCCTAGAAAAAGAAACTAAAAAGTGTAGATAGAGCAATCTAGTAAATGCATATCTATATCAATTTTAAACACCTACCTTACACTTATCGAATCTAAAATGTAGAGGTAAAGAGCGAATATGCACTACACCGGAAGAAATCGACCTCAACACACCAACAAAGATGTTGAGCAAAGAATAGAATAGCCAAGGAAAACATCCCACCCGAGAACCAAACCACCACCATCGACCAACTTTTCTCCTTCCACACACGTCTGCAATGTACAGTAGGATTCGTTGGTTTACGAAGGCGAGGTTTTCCGGTACCGGCGTCACGAGGCTCGTATCTTCACGCGCTTCCACAGATCGGAACGGCTTAAGGGAGATACTGAGAAAGAGCGGTCCACGTCGCAGCGTTCTCTCCCTGCTTCAGGATTGGGTCGACTCAGGCTATGTCGTCTCGTCATCGGAGCTCCGGTTCATCTCCAATCGCCTCATTAGATCTAATCGCTACGATCTCGCACTCCAGGTTTGAGTTCTCGCTTAGGAATTGGTCGATTTTTTTATACAGGAATCTTTGGTCCCCCAAGTTTTTTTAGATTTTGCCAGTCATGTACAGATGATGGAGTGGATGGATACTCAGAAAGATGTTACCTATGATCCTGCTCTTAGATTGGAGCTAATTATCAAAAACCATGGATTAAAAGACGCAGAAGAATATTTTGAGCAACTACTCACTTCTTCTTCCTCGATGAGAGTAGCGAAATCAGCCTATCTTCCTCTTCTTCGTGCTTATGTTAAGCGGAAACTGGTTAAGGAAGCCGAAGCTCTCATGGAGAAGTTGAACGGATTGGGGTTTCTTGTCAATCCACACCCTTTCAATGAGATGATGAAGCTTTATGAAACCACTTACCAATACGAGAATGTAGTTATGGTTATTTCGATGATGAAACGGAACAAGATACCGAGAAATGTTCTCTCCTACAATCTCTGGATGAACACGTGCTGTGAAATATCCGGGGTTGCAGCTGTGGAAACGGTTTACAAGGAAATGGCTGGTGACAAGAGTGTCGAAGTCGGCTGGAGCTCGTTGTGTACTCTTGCAAATGTCTATATTAAGGCTCGGTTGCTTGACAAGGCGAATTTGTTGCTTGAGAGCGCAGAGAAGACGTTGAATAGCAGCAATAGGCTCGGATATTTCTTCCTCATCACACTTTATGCCTCTTTAGGAGATAAGGAAGGAGTGATTCGTCTGTGGGAGGCTTCTAAATCTGTTTGTGGGAGGATTACTTGCGCAAACTACATCTGCGTATTGTCATCGTTGGTGAAAATTGGTGATCTTGCAGAGGCTGAAAGGGTCTTCGATGAGTGGGAAGCCAAATGCTGTAGCTATGATGTTAGGGTGTCCAATGTTCTTTTGGGTGCTTACGCTCGTAATGGACAAATCCGCAAAGTCGAGGCATTGCACAACCGTGTATTGGAGAGAGGAGGTAATCCAAACTACAAGACTTGGGAGATTCTGATGGAGGGATGGGTGAAATGTCAGAGCATGGAAAAGGCCATTGATGCTATGCACCAAGCATTTCAGCTAATGAAGCGCTGTCACTGGAGACCATCCCAAAACATCATCCTAGCGATTGCCGAGTACTTTGAGAAGGAGGAGAAAATTGACGAAGCAAACACATTTGTTAGAGATTTACATCGTCTTGGTCTTGCTAGCTTACCGGTATACAGATTATTACTTAGAATGCATGCACATGCCCAGAGGCCAGCTTTTGACATCTATGAAATGATGAAATTGGACAAAATTCCAGTGGATGCGGAAATTTTTAGCGAAAAAGATCAATAAAAGATGTGATCAAAGTGAAAGTTTTGATAACTATTGCAGTCCTGAAAGTTTCTGCTACAGTCTTCTTCTTTTACATTAGAAGAGATTATACAAAACTAAAACATATAAAACGAATATTAAGAAGTAAAACAATGTCATTTCGTAATATTTCATTCAACATAATCCACCTTTCCCATCATGTCTCAACCATTATCTATGGATTTCTACAATTAAAACACAACAAACTCTAAACAGAGAAACAATGATCTTTGCTTATAAAACACATCATTTATATATAAAAAAATTGACTCTTTGGATTTCTGGATTTCTAATTGCAGCCTTCTTCAAGTAGTCGTCAGCAAATTTAAGAATGGTGAGTGGCCAAATATGTTTTTGTCAACCATAGCATCAGAATTTTCCGATCTGATCAAAAGCAAATCTGAGCTCCGTTTCCGCCAATCGACGCCGTGAAGCACTGAAACCCGATGGCTTCGAGTTCCTCCACCACTTTGTCCACCACAGTCCCTAAAACCACTTCGTTTTGCAGAGAGGGGTTCAACGTCAAGGAACAAACAAAATCAAAGATTCTAGAACTCAAGTACACAAAATAAAGTTGATTAAAAATTGCTGAAAAAGGATACAAGTTGGTAATAGAGTGAGGACACAGCCGCCACCACCAGCTCCTGTCAGTTTGGAGGCAAGCTTGTGCTTGACCGTGGTTCGGATCACAGCATCGATCGAGGTATGGCTAACCCCCATCGACTGGAGCAACCCTTGGTTCATCTCCATGAGTTCTTTTATACTCTCTTCTTTCTCTGTAACCGGGATATCATCTTTAGATTGAATGATCACAGCGAGCTCTTTGCTTATAGAATCCACGGCGTTGAACACCGAGTTCATCACATCAGGATGTCTAGCCGCTCTCTCTGACACACCAGAGACCAGAGCTTTCGTGTTCCGCCCGACTCTAGTGTTGGTGATTAGCATTCTCAGAGGCATGTTGGACTGTAACCGAGTTATCTGGCCTGAGCAGAACTTGATCATGCTGCCTGCAACAAACAATCAAACAGAAATGTGTCTTCTCTAACATATAATTGAACTTTGATCAGAGAATTTTGAGTTCTACAGTTAAAACAAACCGTATGCACTGACGGTGTTGTCGATCCCAGAAGGTTTCCCATGGAGGATCTTTTCACCTTCAAAAGCCCATTTATTCAGCAACTCGAGGTTGGTTTCATCGAGAGAGGACCAACCATCACAATGGGTTTTGTCTGAACTAGAAGAGGCGAGGAGAGCAGCTGTGAGAGCTACACAGAAGGCTGCTGATGAACCGAGGCCAGATCCGTATGGAAGTTCGGATGTAATGACAACCATAGCCGGATTGAACCTAAAAAGACGCAACAAGATTCAAGAAACTGGAAAATAACATCTGAAATCCCTTTGAGCTCAAACTGTTTTCTGATAATTTTGTTACCCTAGAATGCTGGTGAATAACCATAGAAAGGTGGAGATCCCAGAGGTAAGCCAGATCTTTGCCTCTGGAATATTTTGCTCTTCAACCAAAACCGTAATTGATTTAAGGGTCTCGGCGGAACATGAAGTTGGCGTGGAACGACACAAAGTGCTTGAATCATAACGAATTGCTTCTTTGAGTCTGGCTAAGGACCAGGAAAACTCCAAGGAAATGTCCTTGAGCTGGAGCGTAAGCCTATCATTGTTCTCAGCTGTCAGAAAAAGGAAACATAATGCTTCATATTTGTTTCTACATTGAAATAGAAGAGTATAAGCAAACTACATTAAATTATTTCAAGAGTTGTTTCAGTATTAAGATCAAGTCATGTGCTAGATAACTGCCTTTAGAACTCTTAAGAAACACATTGTCCACAGATTTTTGAACTCGAATCCAGCAAGCAAGAGCGCAGAGAATGAATTAACCCATAGTTCATAGAGGGGAGACAAATACATTAGCATCTAAATGCAATCTCAATCCCTTTTTATAATACTTTTACTTGGTGCCATAAGCTTAAAAAAGACAAAGACAATGTAGCATTAACATCCAAAATCTAGATTCCAAATCAAATTTTAACGAATGTAACTCATGGATCCCTCACAGTTTCTGGAGGTTGGTTAGTTCTGGATCCAGTTAGCTAGAGAAACCAGAAAGCCTATATTCTCAAGTGAATTTAAAAGCTCAGATCTTTTGCTAATCAATCGATTCACCTTGAGTACAATCCAATAATCACAGTTTGGTGATCTCAAGGAACAATAACACCCAGAAAAAAGAAACCAAATCCTAGAATTTGTAAGAACAGGAACCTGATTGAAGCGGAAGGCGGAGAGTGACGTAAGTGTAGAGATCAATGGCTGCAGCTACCGCCGTGGATCCATGGACAACCGCGTGTTCGCCTGCGAGGATGATCTTCCCAGGAGCTCTCGATTTCACTTCCATTTTTCTAAATCAAACACAAAAGTAAAAAGTTTTTGAATTGAATTCCATAAAACAGAATAACAAGGAAACAGAAAGATTCACACCAACAAAAGAGCTTATCAGAATCGAGAATCCAGATTCTAGCAACAACGAATTGAACCCCAACTCTAGAAGAAAAGAAAAGAAAGCAATAACGACATCGCTACAAAATGGTGAATCAGATTATAACTGGGATCTGAATCAAACTAAAGATCAAAACTTTACAAGTTATAACCAAAATGGTAAATGTGAGCTGCTCGGATCGAACAGAAGATGACAAGTAGAAGAAAACAAATCGTTCTTCCGTATAATTTCACTTATATATATCGTATCTCAGGCTATAAGATTTGAACAGGAAAATATCAAATCTATAGAGAGAAACATCGTACCTGGAATTGCAGAGAGAAGAAACCTAAAAGATGAAAACTGTCTGAAGCGACGACGAGCAAGCGTATTTAATTAACCAAATTGTCAGCAAGAAACCGATTGTGGTTTAACTTTCCCGGTTAGAAAACTCTAAGAATCTAATCCAATGTAATTCGACTCAATTTCGCAACCTCGATTTGTGATCCATTTGTCTAATTAGACCTGCTTAACGTGAGAATCTCATCAGAAAATCTCAGTTTGAGCTAGAATTTCATCAGAATTGATTTTCGGTTTGGTTTGGTTTATGCAAACGAGTAGAGAAGAAGAACAGGTTCGGTTCGAAGAAACCAGAGAGACACAAAACAATCCCATACGCATTTAGCAACGGCTATTTCTTTCGTCTGTCACAAAATTGGGATTAGAAGAGAAACAAGAAGACGAAAATTGCGCAAATGATGACTCTTCGTCTGACATCGCATCTCAAAGGTGGGTTTCATTTGCTTAATCCACAACAAAGCTTAAGACTTTCATCAAGATCTCGAGACTCTGTGTCGCTACATTCGATTTCACATCGAACCCAGTTCCAAAGCTTGGTTGTTTGTGCAAGGAGGAGGAAGAAGAAAAGAGACGGGTATGGAGGAATCGCGAGGTTTGTGGTAAAGTCACTGTCTTTACTGTCCCCTAATCTCCAGATTTTACCGCAGCCGTTGGATCTTGTCATTGCTGATTTAGGCGGCGTAGATGGAGGAGGAGGAAGAGGAGGAGGGCTAGGGTTTTGGAGACGATGGGGAAGATTTGATGGGTGGAGAAGGAAACGAAACAGAGTGCCGATTTTGCTTTTCGTTTGTGTGATTCTATGGATTTATGGTTTCTGCAAAATCTCTGGGAAAGAGATAAAGAGTGATAAGGTTTTCAAGGTTTTAGGAGTTTGCTTATTTGGTCTGGCTATGGTCAAAGATTTGAAGAGAGAGGCTAGATATTTGTTCTTCGGATTTCTCTGTTTCATTGCTTCAATGGTTTTTGGATTCATGAAAGAGAGTTTTGTGAAATTGACTTCGGGAATTAGGTCTTATTCTTCAATTCTTCTTTGTAAAAGGAAAAGTCGTACAAGAGTTTACTGAGAAGGGAAGAATTAGGGATTTGTTTTCTAATCACTTCAATATTTCTTCGACGAATCTAAGCTCAGCTTTTTATGGTTCAAAAACTGTTTTGGAAATTTGCACGACAATGGTAATCTGAGGCAATCTCATGTCTTAATAATGGCCATGTTTTGAATTGTGGGTTTATGAATAAAAGATCTATTTGAGTGGTGCCATCGAGAGGTGTTATGAGGCTAGTCAAAGAGTCGATGAAGAACAAAAGAATAATCTCATAACCATACTTCATTCCAAACGATGTTCTTAACTTAATGCCAATTAAACATGCACCCAGTAAACATATCAGTAATCGAAACATTACTCTCTTCTTTCCTAGTTTAAGGGATCTTTTTTGTAAACCCTAGATGATGCAGGAAGCTCTTCATCATCATCATCATCATCATCTGTATGCATTGGGTAAACGATAACCAGACATAACTATTTTGTCAGCAAACATCTTGCCAGTCTTGGGCATGACATGCCAGTGCAATGTCAAGTTGATGTTTTTCCCTCTGAGGTTGTGTCCCTAGAAAGATCACATTGACCACAATCAGAAACTCAATGATACGCAAAGATGGAGTATTTCAGGGAATTTGCTTTTCATGTACCTGGTCTATGAAACGGTACTTGTTTGAGATTTGTATCCAGAATTTGGCATGCTCTTTCTCGGGTATTATGGCATCCCAAAGAGAAACCTGCAAAAAAATGGCAATTGTTTATGGTATATCAACCAAAAGGTACCGATCTACATCATGAGCATGACGACAGCAGCAACACTAAAACCACGTAACCCACGTAACCCTGAACGTGTTCTTAGCCCCTAAGAAGCAGTAGGCTATAAAGCTTTTGAAGCAAACTGGATTTATACCTGATTCAGGGAATTCTTTGAGGTTTCATACTCTGCTGCTACAAAAGCAAATACCTGCAAATGTTTTCGTTTGTGTTGGTTTAATGTTCACCGGCCATACAAAAAGAGGCACCCAACAAGACGGTATAACATTGGGAAAACTTCAGGGTATAGAAACGAGATGGTGCATTGATATACATTCAAATGCTATACCTGCTTTGTGTTCCAAGTAAATAGTGACTGCAAGTCTGCTGTTATGTTCAGTGTCAAGCTGACCTAAAAACATAACATGCTAATCAATTAGTATACATGTGGCCAGGTAAATAAAAAGCCTGAAGACTCAGTAAAGAAGAAACTACTTGTTAACTAATGTTTCAAGAGTAGGCTAATGTGAAATCTTTATATTTTACTACAATGTTCAAAGAAACAGTCACATCTGAATCCATAAGGACATCATCAAATTCAAGAAACACAACGAATACTAAACTTAAGATGACTTCCAATAAAATCTCATACTAAAAAGAACAAAGTTAGAGGGAAAACGCCAAAATTTCCATTTCCTGCTTCTCTAAAGAAGGCGATTTAGGGTGTTTTACCGAGAATTTCTGTCGTCTTGCAAAACTAAATATTGGTATGAATACGAAACAGTACACGTGAACTTAAATTTCCCAAAGGATACGTTTTAGATAGCCAAGACAGGAATTGATGATGAAATAAGCATCAAATTTACCCACAAAGAGCGACCACATAAACATAACTCAGAGCCGTGAGTACAGTCAAACATATATTGGGTGCTCAAACCAAGCAATCAAAACAAATCATAGACACATCTAGTTACGAAAAACCCTTAGAGGAGAGGCAAGACCATGAAACCTTACCTCATCATTTCCATGGGGTTGCTTCTGAAACCAATTGATGTTCAATATCTGCAAACCACAATACAACTATTAGACCCAAAATAAAAGTTGAGGGTCAAACAATTCTCAGAACCCATAAAATTCCTTCAATTTCCCAGGAAAAAAACTCAAAATAAAGCATGTACACAATAGATCCAGGGAACACGAAGAGATCTCTGCATTGAAGCAAACGCATACCTGGATCTGAGCAGAGGGAGTTTGGTTACTGAAGTTGTCGGAGAAGGAAGCAATCGCGCAAATAAACGCAAGTATCGTGACGGCGAATGTGAGCAGAGCATTCGCTCTGTAGCCAAAAGAGTGCATCCTCACTCGTCTATGGCTTTTCCTTCTCCGGAGTTGCTCTCGATCCACACACAGGAGGAGAGGAAGAAGAAGAAGAAAAAGAAGAACGTTTTAAGAAAAAGAATTTATTAATTCTGTTCCTAATATTTATTTGTTTCCTTTCGACGAAGTAATGTGATTGGCCAAGACACGTATGACCAATGTATGATGTAACCGGTATGGGTGGAAAAAAACCGAACCTAAGAACCGAAATCCGAACCCAATCCGAAAAAACCGATTTCTAACGACAAGTTCTCAAAAATACACGACTCTGAAGTTTAGTTTTGAAAAATACCATAATTTTTTTAAAGTTCCCAAAATACTATTACTTTGATAAATATTTCAAAAATGCCACATAACTAAAATTAACTTTTAACATTCAAAACAAAATCCTAAATCCAAATCCTAAACTTTCTCTTTATTGGTCACAAAACCCAAATCCTAAACTTAAATCCTAAAACTTATATTCTAATTTTACAATAGTTAATCCAAACCCAAAATTTTAATTTACAAACCCTTGAAAATTAATTTTTGTGTTTATAGTACTTTTAAAACATTGAATAAATAATGGTATTTTTGGAATTTTTGACAAATTGTGGTATTTTTGGAACCAAACTTCAAAATGTGATATTCTAGAAATTTTTTCTTAAATAGCACTAATACCACTAAAACAAGTTTTGTTTCTAAAAGTACCATCATTTTTCAAATGTTCAACAAAACTAAAATTTACTTTCAACATTCAAAATTAAACCATAAACCCAAACCCTACTCCCTAAAAAATATATCATAATTCTATAATAGTTAACTCTAACCCAAAAATTTTAAATTATAAAGCTTTGAAAATCAATCTTGTGTTTGTGGTGGCTGTGAAACATTTGAAAATAATGGCATTTGTGGAACATTTGAAAAATAGCAGTATTTGTGGAACATTTAAAAAATGTAGTGTGTAGAAAATTTATTTTTCTAAGTGAAAAATCGGTTTAGATCCGATTATGAACCCTTTTAAAACTGGCACTCCAACCTTGGCACCCCTACATTTTCAGGTATTTTTACAACTGTAATTTACCTTTCCAACGTCTTGCCAATAGCCTTATGTGGTGAACATTCTTCCCCTCATATTTCTTGAGGTAACTCAGAATCATGCATTTTCAGGTATATATAATAGACTGAAAACAAATCCCTGATTAAATCTCATTGAATCTCTTGGAATAATTGATTAATCTCTATGCCCACTTCAACCGTCCAATTAGTGCCTAGCGGTATTTTGATCACGGGATGGAACCGAACCATGTTTCAAAGTCGAAATCGGGTATGGGTTTTTCGCCCATGCCTAGCATAAACCATGCCTCTCCCAACCGAATCCTTCTGCGACCTCTTACTCCCATCGTTGGTCTACCGCGATCTCTTGCAGCAAGCAGCGGTTTACCACAACTTTTTCTTTCCCTAAGTGGTGGGTGTCCGCGACCTCCCCGTCTTCGCTCTTGGTGATCCATAATCTTGAATATCGAATGCAGGAGAGAGAGGGGGGGGGGGAGAGAACTTGAATCATAAACCCGAGAGACAAGACAATGATGTAGATGATATTCAAAGAGAAACAAAGACACAAACCTTAGAAAAAAGAAGAGTGATCGATACAGAACTAACTGATTCTTTGAGAGAATATTGATATTATGTGAAACAGACAGACATTAGACCTTGAATCATAGACACCAGAGAAAACAAAGCAATTAAGATTGTTGTGAAAGAGAAACAAAGAAAACCCAGATTAATCATAGGAACCGAGGAAGACGAAGGTTACCCTTAGTATCTAATCGCATTGGAGGAAATCTTGAAGCTATGCACAGAGAGAGAGAGAGAGAGAGAGGTTTGATTTCTTATTTGTAAGCCTTTTCTCGGTCACCTAAACTGTGAAATGTAAAAGTAAAAACCGAGAAATTTTTTCCCAAACCAAACCAATATGTATATAAAGCGATTATATTGTTCTTTTATTGTTATTAATTTTAGTTTATTTTGTGTAATATACACTATTTTGAGAAAAATATAAGCGGTATATCTTGTAACTGAAAGAAAAATTGGTTCTTTAGTAAATCGATCACGTTTTTTATTGCAATAATGTCTGTGAACCCATTGGAAGTGGATTGAATCAAATCTCGAACTCCAATACTTGATATCTCTGATCAAGTTAATGAACTTTGAAATTCTTCACTATATTTGTAAGTAGTTGATGGACATATATATTATCTCCTTCAAACACCACGTTTTGAAAATCGTGAATCCATACATGTTGTAGTGCTATGAGTAAAGCTTGTAGTTTCGCTTCAAATATTGTAACACATTGTTGACCTATACAGTTATATTTTGTCCTGCTCCAAGAAAACTTCATGCATAATCCCGCAAAATCCAAACTCTTTATCAATTTGATAATGACAATCAAAGTTGCATTTAATTGAGCCAATATCCGGTTTGTCCTAATGAATTTTTCATTGTTGTGCATCAGAATGCGAAGAATCACATATACGATTGGTATTATCCAAAACAAGCGATAAATATTTCTGGAAAAAAATTAGACCACATAATTATGAGAAATATTTTTTGTACCAAAATAACTTTCTAACATCCCATGAACAATAATTGTACACTTTGCCACAAAAAGGACATGAAACCTTTTTGATAATTTGCAAATGAGTACAACAAATCTATACAACTTGAAGTGTAGAACATGTTGTGTGCCATCTTATTATCCTTGTGGAAATGTTTGTCATTTTCCAGTTCTTTGTTCGAAATTTCAAAGGTGGGATCAATGGCAATCTGTTGCCGACTTTGTAACCCGTCGGCGTATCGAAGAAGCTGAAAGAAAGTTTGGTGAACTTGTGGTTTTATTGGAGAGATTACAACTTTCAAATCTCGTTTTCAAAATGAATTTTTTGAGTCACATCCTCATCTTCGTCACATGATTGATGAGATGGAAAGACTGTTGAAAATTATTCGTTGGTATAACATTATAATCTGTTTTAATCGTCATCTTGGTTTTGATGTTGATTTCGAATTCAAGCCATTACATAATTCTTTCCAAAACATGTTTGCTATGTTTCCACGTGACTCTTTTCAATCCATGGACATTGATTTCCTTCGTTTGAGGACAACATGAGCCAATTGTGTGATCATATTTTTATATGAGTTGACGTAGAAAAGAAGCAATGGAGCCATCAAGTTTTATCTGATAAAACAAAACTAAAATCGTGCGCGTGTTACGATTTTTTCTCCCAAAACTTCGTCGAGAGCTTTCTTCCTCCGATCATCGGCTCGTCTCTCCGGTGACCGGTTTTGACCGGTGCCGTGAGAGGGCTCCCTTTCCCAGCCCCTTCTGCTACTTCTCTGGTACCAATTGCTCTCTGATTTTTTAGGTTGCTTGGCTCCTTCGCGGTGAGTGGTTGGAGATTCGCCGTGCTTGACGACCGCGTCTGAGTGGTGGGTTATCTCTTGCCATGGCTTCTACTTGTCGATGGTGGTTGGCATCGGTGGAGAGTAGCTAAAACCGTTCCCTTGTCTCAAGCAATTTCGACTGACGTAGATCTGCTTTTGTAGATTCGTCTCTTACCAAGCATTTCCGGCGACGGTGAAGCTCAAATCGGCACTGGAGCGACGTCTGGTTGCCGTGTTTCTTCTTCTCCGTCTTTTCACGGTTTCGACATCTTCTAGGTCTCCCTTGGAAGATTCGCCGCACCTCTTCCTTTTCCGGTGAATCGGGTCCTCTCTCCGTCATAACGTCCGTTTATGGTCGGTAGTGTCTCTGGTAGAGTGTCGCCTCTGTCGTCACCGTAAGTGAGAGGTAGTTCTCTTGGGTTTAGATTTTTGGGATCTCTAGTGGTGGAGATCGGAATGTCTCTTGCTGCTAGAGCCATAATCCCTATGCCTTTCCCTCTTGGACTAGTTTCAAGGCATTGTTTCTGGTTAGTTTGGTTAGGGTCTCGCAGTTTGACGATTGGGCTCGATTAAATGTTATGCGCTTGTTTGGTGAATCTGCTTATGGACAAAATCAGATTCTCTTGCATTTGTATTCATTGTGGCTTCTCGAGTGTGAGTTTTCGTTGAAGTTGTCTCCCTCGCTTGCTCTCCAGTTCTTTCGGTGTTGCAATCTTGATTTGGTTTAGCTACCAGTGGTGGCTACTTTCTATCTCTTGTGTTTGCGTCATTGTAATACTAGTCTTGATAGTAGTGTTTGGACCTTGTGTTTCTTTGTGTCTTGTTGCGTTGATGTTGGTGTGTTGCTAGTTAGTTTCTGAGTTGGGACTCTTCTTATCGATGCTGTAGAGGAGCTAGTATGACCACTGGGTTTGGTGTAGTGGCTAGCGTTTTATATGGCTCCATACTAGCCGACTTCAGGAGAACTTGGTAGGGTGAGCTTGCACCGTTCCCTTGAGTGGTTTGCGAGGTTTCTTTTTAGTGTTAAAGTTCATGGAATTGTTCTTCCATCCGTTTTCACAGGACGCGATAGAAGTACGTGATCGAAAGATTGGAAGACGTTACCGTTGACGACACAATCTTGGGCCACCTTTGAACTCCTTCATCGCATGGGTTTTTTGCTTTCTCGGCTCTCGGTTAGCCTGGCATTATCAACACGCCAATTGGATTTAGAAAGAACAAATAACATCATCATCACTTCGTCATAACTCCATTACCATTATGGTTATGTTGAGTCGATGGACTGAAAACTTTCATGTAATATGATTCCTTGTTTTAATTTTTGTGCCTGTGGAATCATCTTTATAGGTTTATGATTCACTTTATAATCCTAAATTTTTTTATTTTTAATGAAATATTTACAATTTAACAAAAAAAAAAAAGTTTTATCTCAAAGACAAAAGTGGAACTCCGTGTGCCACCTTTGATATGTGATTTGTTTCGTCATGACTTCATGAGTGATAATAAGTATGCAGCGACATGGAAAGTGATGAACACGTGGGTCCTTATCTCTGGAAGGCGTTAGCCAATATTACTAGGATATTTGTGTTTTGTGTTTGTTTGATACAAAGTATTATATTTTGCTGTAACGGTTTGAAACTATAAGCGTAAAAAAAACATACAATTTAATCGTCAAGCCTACGAAGTAACCGTAAATGTATCCGATATCCAATCAATTCCACTATTACATGCAGAAACACGAGTACCAAACTATAATATACTGGAATATTCAACTTTCACCCTACAAGTCTGGTATAAAAAATTTAGAAAAAGGACACATTCAAAACAAAAAAATTTAGAAAAAGGACACATTCAAAACAAAAAAAAACTAACTTGTATTAAACTAAACTAATCATATATATGAAAGATAAATAACCCTTTCCCACAATTTGACATGTCATCTCTCTTTATGATGTCACGTGTGTCTACAATGGTAAGAAACCCCAAAATATAAAAAAAAATCGAAAAACGTTTCCCATCTCTTCTTCTTCCTCTTTAATTCTAGGGTTTTATTTCTTTCTTCACATCTCTTTGTCTTCTCGATTCCCATACCATCATTGATTCATTCATTTTCCTTAAAATCAACGGATTCTCCTTTTAAGACCACTATATCGTTCAATCTTCTTCTTTATGATATATTCTGGAAATCACTTTTTGCCTCTTCCGCGTCTGACTCACACTCTCAGAGAACAATTTATGCGAATCCAAACCTTCTCTCTCCATATCTCCAGTTAGATTCTAATCATGACGCATTCATAATGTTTCTTCCTATCTGATATATCATGGTTTTTACCCGTTTTTTACCATGATATAAGTCCTTTTCATAGAGTCTTTTTGGTATTTTTCGAGTCTTTTTGAGTCTTTGTAGGGTAAAGGACGATTGAAGCTTAATGGAAGCATTTGGAGCATTTTGGAGCATCGAGGAAAGAAGAGTCGAAGTGATCAAGTCGGAGTCGAGATTTCAAGCCTGTGTCGATCGACACAGTCCTTTGTGTCGATCGACATGCCTGTTTGACACGTGAAGACTTCAAGTTTTGAAGAAATTCCAGTTTTGCCCAAGAAGCCCAGAAGCTACAAGAAGCCCAATCCGAATTTTTAGACTTTATATATAGTTTTTCCTTAGGTTTTTAAAAGAAGGATCTTGTTTTTAATTAAGACTTGGAGATTCAGAGCTTTTGGGAGATTTCAGAGTTCCGGATTCCATCGCTTTCGAAACTCTGTATCACTTCTCTAACTTTTTAATGCAATTTATTTTATTCATTATGATTTCATCATCTATGTCTGAGTAGTTTGCTTGTTAGGTTTAGGGTAAATCAAAGGTTTGATGAGAAATTGGTAGGATTGAAACTCTGTTAGGATTTATCTTTATGTTCTTCATCTAGATTGATTTAACTCTGATTTTAGGATTGATCAACTGAAATTGGATATCCTAGGTTACTTTAATAGATGCGAAAGTATTATTAACAACCGGACATAATCTTAGATGAGCAAAATTATCTATTCGCAAAGAAATTTGGCTTAGTAATTTTGTGAACAATTGAACCTGAACTTATTGCTTGTCTTTATTCACTGAATTTGCAAGGAAATTTGGAATTTAGGGATTTTGTCATAGATAATCTCTGCAACGAAAGTTGATTGGTTTTATATTCGTGTTTGAGTTCTAGAACCGTTCTTAACAAATCCTAACTGTTTTATCTCCGTGTCGATCGACACGGACATCCATGTCGATCGACACAACCGTATTTCAAGTCATTCCTGCGAATTACCCAATGCCTAACCTTTTGACTAATTGATTTCAAGAACTTTATCATCACTCACTGTTTACATTGCTTGCTATTTTTACATTACATTCATACTTATTTACTTAGCAAAATTTGAATTCAAAATCTTTTGTGTGAATTGATTCCCTGTGGATTTGATCCCTAAGTACTACTACGATCTCTTAATTTGAGAGAGTAGCTCAGGGTAAATTTGAGCATATCAAATTTTGGCGCCGTTTCCGGGGAATCGATTTCACCAATCGATTTTTGATAGTAGAATTTTGTCTAAGTTTTTAATTTTCGTTTTATTTACTTACTAGTTATTTTCTCTTTGTTTTGTGTGTTCCAGGTTTATGCATCATCGCGTTACCAGAAGCAACCGGAACGAAGAGCTAGTTGATCTCAACCTTGAGATTGAGAAATTGGAATGAGCCAACCGAGCAGCAAGAAAGACAACCAATATGAATCTGTTGATTCTTATCAGAGGCGAATATGGGTTTCTTCAGGACATTGAGGGTCACAGACGCAATGCTCAGGGTCAGAGGATTGATGAGAATGGAGTTGTGATTTTTGAGGAGCCAGCTGGGCGTGGGCATGGGCGTACTCTGGGAGAGTACAACAGGCCCGATGAGTTCTATGCCAACAGGGCAGCAATCCGACCTCCAGCCTTCCCGAGGAACGATTTCGAGCTGAAGCCAACTTACTTCTCACTAGTGGCTCAGCACCCATTCCATGGCCTTTCTTCTGAGCACCCCATGGATCACATTGAGAGGTTTGAGGACCTAGCATCTAGCATTAAGGCTAATGGAGTATCCAGTGACTACCTCTACTGCAAGCTCTTTCCCTATTCTCTCAGTGGAGAAGCAGCCTACTGGTTGAAGCAGCTAGAGCCGGGCTCGCTGACTACTTGGGAGGCACCAAGAATGCCTTCCTCAACAACTTCTTCGATGAGGCGAGATCAGAGGATCTAAGGACTAAGATCTCTACTGTCAAGCAGGGACCGATTGAGGCATTTAAGGCTTCCTGGGGAAGATTCAAGTCCTACCAGAGGGATTGTCCTCACCACGGGTTTAGTGATGTCCAGCTGTTGGGCATTTTCTTCAGAAGTATTGATTGGAGGTATCAGATGGCCCTAGACTCTGCTAGCAATGGGAACTTCAACACCAGATATCCAGAGGATGCTCTGATTCTAATTGACAACTTGGCTTCTAGCAATAGCACCAAGAATGCAGACTTTGAGAGGAAGAAGCTTGGTGGGAACATGGATGGAAGCCAAATCGCTGAGGTTAAGGCTAAGCTGAATTCGGTACACAACCTTCTGGTGGGGAAGAAGATAATTCAATTTGCTCAGGAGGTATAGACCTTCATTCCAGACCCCGTGTCGATCGACATGGAAGGATTGTGTCGATCGACACAGGATGAAAAGGATTGCAACTACGTTGGTGGAGCTAGTTTTTAGGGTCAGAGGTTTGGTACTCAACAAGGCTACCAGAAGAACGATTTTCAGAAGCCGTTTCAGAGCAACTACACTAGAAACTACGGTTCTTCTTTTTATCAGACACCGCCTGCTCAGTCATCAGAGAACAGCAAGATGAAATCTATGTTGGAGCAGCTCTTAGAAGGACAATAGAAGATGACAGTAAGCTTCAATGGAAAATGGATGCCATGTACCAGGATCTAAATGGGAAGTTTGAAACTTTGAACGCCCATGTCAAGAAGCTGGATATCCAAGTTGCTCAAACCGCAGAGTTTATTAAGAGGCAAGAAGGTTTTCTTTCGAGTAAGACTGACACAAACCTGAGACTACACGTCAATGCCATCACCTTGGGGAGTGAAAAGGAGGATGAAGACGAAGAGATTTCCATACCAGACCCCGTGTCGATCGACATGGGTGGCTTATGTCGATCGACACGGGTCGTAAATCTCAACTCTGGGCAATACGCAATCGGTGATGAGGTCGACACATCCTTGATACAAGGATGTCGATCGACACAGACCCTTTGTGTCGATCGACACGGGTCCCAGACGAGTCCAAACCTTTCAAAACCTTCAGTCAAAGCAGAGGAAAGGATCTACAAGCCCAAGATCCCATATGCACGAGCTGTTAGCATCAAAACACCAGAGGAAAAAGGAGGACATGCTTAACCACAGTTGAGAAAGTTGCAGAAGATACCAAATCCGGGGATGTTCGTTGTTCCTTGTACGATCAAAGGTATGAAATTCAAGAACTCTCTTTGTGACACTGGAGCTAATGTGAATGTCATGTCTGAGTCTGTTGCAAGGAAGCTGGGGATTAAGGATCTGCAACCTTCGAAGATGTCTATCGCGATGGCTGGCTTTTCTTCAACATCTTCGAAAGGATTCATTCCTGACTTGATGCTTCAAGTAGGAGATTGTCTGGTTCCGGTGGATTTTCAAATTATGGAGACAAAGAATAACAGGGAGAGGCCATTGATTCTTGGGTCATCATTCCTTGCCACTGTGGGTGCAATTGTGGATTTTCCCAATCAGAGAATCTCCTTCTCCAAGATCAACGAGAATGTCTTCTACCCCTCAGTTCGGTTTAAGGAGAACTCTTGTCTGACCGTTACAAATGGAGGAGAGCCGAGTTCAGACCTTGGAAATATGAAGAAGATCCCATGTGCTCTACCTTTGACTCCACCCTCTCTAAGCTCTGATGGAGATTTGACTGTCTGCAAGGTAAAGCGTAAAAAGACTTCCAAACCTTTCTCCAGGTTCAGAATCGTCATACACTTAGATTTAAGAGAGTAAGGAGAGGTCGTTATCCAAGAGATGGTGGAAAACACTATGAAGCTCTTTCTCGGTGTTGTTCCTTTCACCGATCCACCATAGTCCTGAGTCCTGACACAGTCAAGCTAATGACTGAAAACAAGCGTTTAGTGGGAGGCAACCCACTGGTAAGTCTACTTATTTTTCATTTTCATTTTATTTTCCCTTTTTGTTCACTAACTTTTTGTCTTGTTTTTAATTATTCATTCAAAAAAAAAAAAAAAACGACGACGAGAGGAGAAAGAACAGTGTGTCGATCGACACACATCACTCATGTCGATCGACACACCCTTCACAGGTAAGTTCCCTTTCGTTTTTCTTTGGTGTTTTGTTTTATTTTCTTTTCTTTCCAAACTCATGCTTCAATCACACTGGGGACAGTGTTTGTTAAGTCTGGGGGAGGGAAACGACTAACGTGTTTTTCTTTGTTTTGGTTTATTTTGAGTCAAATTTCGTTTTTATTGAGTCAAAACAGTTGGAAACCATGACTTTTCTCTTGGTCTATTGGGTTGTTCTTTCAGTTGTGTGACCATTTTTTTTCCAGGATCGATTTCAGAATCAGACTAATGAAAAATCCTAAGGCTGACCAGTTAACTAGAGACATCCGTTACTTCCAGCATAATCTGCCCAGGGTTCGAGCTAATTATGCGGTCTCTTTGGTGATTGGTGTTAATAGAGCTTGACTCCTCATTCATACCTGACAAGTGCAATCTCTGTTGAAAAGAATGGTACTCCTCTCCTTCGATCTAAAAAAATTGATAGAAAAAAAAAATATATATATATATATATATTTTGAATGATTTGGGGTGATATGATAGTTCTTGAGTATAAGATGAGGAAATAAAATTCAAGTGAGTCAGTACTCAAGAGGTGATCACCTGGAGCTCAAAAGCAGCAGTCTGAGTCCCTTAGAACGGATATAGAGGACGAGCGATCTCACGACCCTATCTCCTCACAAGGAACAATAGTAGTGAAAGCACTGTTTTTGAGTTTCTGAATCGAATAAGTCTGGGGGAGAGAAAGAGTACCAAAAGTTGTATGGTTCACTTGTCATGGTATAGTATGGGAATGAGTCTAGAAGGTTCTTGGCATCGAGATCTGGGACGAGACCCAGCAATGAGGACTAGCGGGTTATGTTGAGAAGTCGTGGATGAATTTGGGAGGCTGCGAATGTCTATGGAGAAGTACATGGTGGTCTGGTTTTGAATTGGTTATGCATTATGTGGCTTGCTAGTTGAAAGAGATTGGTCTGGTACTCCAAAGGAAGGTAAGTTTCTGCGTTTTCAAACCTCTTTCACATTCTTAGTGTATGTTTTGCTTGAGGACAAGCAAATGCTAAGTCTGGGGGAGTTGATATATCATGGTTTTACCCGTTTTTGACCATGATATAAGTCCTTTTCATAGAGTCTTTTTGGTATTTTTCGAGTTTTTTTGAGTCTTTGTAGGGTAAAGGACGATTGGAGCTTAATGGAAGCATTTGGAGCATTTTGGAGCATCGAGGAAAGAAGAGTCGAAGTGATCAAGTCGGAGTCGAGATTTCAAGCCTGTGTCGATCGACACAGTCCTTTGTGTCGATCGACATGCCTGTTTGACACGTGAAGACTTCAAGTTTTGAAGAAATTCCAGTTTTGCCCAAGAAGCCCATAAGCTACAAGAAGCCCAATCCGAATTTTTAGACTTTATATATAGTTTTTCCTTAGGTTTTTAAAAGAAGGATCTTGTTTTTAATTAAGACTTGGAGATTCAGAGCTTTTGGGAGATTTCAGAGTTCCGGATTCCATCGCTTTCGAAACTCTGTATCACTTACTCTAACTTTTTAATGCAATTTATTTCATTCATTATGATTTCATCATCTATGTCTGAGTAGTTTGCTTGTTAGGTTTAGGGTAATTCAAAGATTTGATGAGAAATTGGTAGGATTGAAACGCTGTTAGGATTTATCTTTATGTTCTTCATCTAGATTGATTTAACTCTGATTTTAGGATTGATCAACTGAAATTGGATATCCTAGGTTGCTTTAATAGATGCGAAAGTATTATTAACAACCGGACATAATCTTAGATGAGCAAAATTATCTATTCGCAAAGAAATTTGGCTTAGTAATTTTGTGAACAATTGAACCTGAACTTATTGCTTGTCTTTATTCACTGAATTTGCAAGGAAATTTGGAATTTAGGGATTTAGTCATAGATAATCTCTGCAACGAAAGTTGATTGGTTTTATATTCGTGTTTGAGTTCTAGAACCGTTCTTAACAAATCCTAACTATTTTATCTTCGTGTCGATCGACACGGACATCCATGTCGATCGACACAGCCGTATTTTAAGTCATTCCTGCGAATTACCCAATGCCTAACCTTTTGACTAATTGATTTCAAGAACTTTATCATCACTCACTGTTTACATTGCTTGCTATTTTTACATTACATTCATACTTATTTACTTAGCAAAATTTGAATTCAAAATCTTTTGTGTGAATTGATTCCCTGTGGATTCGATCCCTAAATACTACTACGATCTCTTAATTTGAGAGAGTAGCTCAGGGTAAATTTGAGCATATCACTATCTCATCACGTTTTCACAACTTTCCTTTCATTTTTCTCAAATGTCAAACGGCTTCGTCTTTTCACAACTTTCCTTTCATTCAAATGAATATTTGGGGTTTTGGTTTAAATCTCGACTCTTCATTTTCAGTTAGTTTTTAAATGGTTTGTCAAATCTCGCGTTTCATGAGGATTGTCTTTTATACTGGTTGATGGTTGAACGAACTATGAGGTTTTCTGAATTTCTGACCAATCTAATCCTAATTTCTTAAATTTTTCTTATAAAAGATGTTAAACTCCCAGAACATGAAGATTTCTCAATGCTTCAAGAATTTTATTGTGTTTATATTCTGATTCCAATAATGTATTAACAGGGCGCTACTAAATACTCGAGAAAAGCTCATGTGAATCGGCCGACATATGTAGCTGGAATGTAATCTCTCAAAAATGCTTTCTTAGATTAGAGTATGTTTTGTCCCTCACAAACTAGCTTAAATTGTTTTGTTTCTCTTAGTTTAATAAAATGCATACTAAAACTCCATCCCAGGTGAATATTGCATATATGTTTTTGCCGGTCATTAGGAATTCAAGCTAAATGAATGAAGGAGGCATGTGGTGATGGTAAGAACTTTTGTGAATGCGATTTTGAGTATGATTTATATTTCTTTTTTTCTCTGTGTTTCCATGAACGTGTAGCTCATACAATTATAATGGTTTTGGAACAGGGGCTAAAGTTTCCACAGAAGATATGGAGAGAACATAAAAAAATATTGTAAGGGCATATGTATACAATATTGGAGCAGCGTTTTCGAACAAATGGTTAGTCGTTGTTCTTTACCTTATTATAGTTTAGATTTAGGAGCTTGCTTCGGCTCGAAGGTCATGATATAGCTCTGAATTCAGTTTTATTATACATGCCATATATAAACTATTACTACAATCTTATTCAGTTGTAAGAAACCTGGGATTTTCCCCTTTTTCTCATCATTTTTGGTAAAGAAAAAGCTCTGGCCGCACCAACGGTTGATGCGGATTACTTGAAGGAGATCAACAAGGTTCGCTGTGACATCTGCTTTTTCATCATCCTTCGATTACGTAAGTTCTCATTCCTCTGATTTTCTTTGTTTTCACTGCGTGGGTGCGACATGGTTCGTTTGTAAAGTATTGGGTTATATTTAGTTCTCCGAAATCGCTCTGTCTCATTCGTTTTAAATTCCTGAGATGTTGTTTCATTTGGTTTCTCAAGATGGCACGATGCTGGAACCTATGATGCAAAATAGAAAGACAGGTGGACCTAATGGCTTTATACTGGAATGAAGAGGAGTACACTCATGGTGCAAATAGTAGATTGAAAATCTCACTCGATCTCTATGGTATGTTTTTTTTCTATTTCCTGTTTTCTTGGATTTCATATTTGGAGTTTAGTAGGTATAGATTCGTTTGGATATATTTTCCGTTCATATCATAGGTGAGGAGAGATAATTTTATATGCGGACCTTTTAGTGTACTATTGCTTTTCCATGGCACAATTTCTGTATTTACTTGCATGATAAAGATGTTTCACGCTACTGAATTTTCGATAGCTAACGTCTGAGTGGCCATGGTGCTCTGCATCAAAAATCTACTAAAGCCATATGGTAACATGAGATGTTATCAAAACGCCAAACAAAATTTCAAATATGATGAGAGTTGGATTCGGACAAAGGTACGAAATCCAATCTTTTTTGTATGCTCACGAATCTCAATCTATTAAAAACTATATTACAAAATTCTTTCCCCAGGTTGGTGGACGAGTCACAATTTATTTCTGCTGCTGCATTCGTGTTTTGGCCACCAGATTAACTTTCCATTTGGCATTCTTCAAATTCTTTGGACCGAGATGTTATTTCTCCATGTTTTGCTACATTGACAAACTTTTGAGATAAACAAGAAAGTAATGTCGTAGGAGGTTTTGAATCGGGAACTTTTGTTACTATGTTGAAGATCGAGAAGAATAAGATGGAGAAGTTGATGAAGAACCATATCCTCATAAACAAGGAAGAGCTACAGACAAAGAGACAATATGTTTAAAGAGCCTTAAGATGGAGTTCAAGAAAGTACAGAAGATGAAACATGGTACGATCTTTAGATCTATCTTACGCTTTCAATTTAGAAAATTAGAATGAAATTTGGCATGCCTAATTGATCATTTGATTTTGCATTAATAGTTTATTATTGTAGCATCCATGGTTTGATTGAAGTTTAGTCCAAAGTTTTAAATTGTGATAAAACTTATACAAAATTTGTTCTTCTTGTTGACAACGTTGGTGGAAAATATTTTAATTAAAATGTTTTATTTCAATTGGATGGGTGATTATTATAAACTTATTTGACATCTTCTCTCTGTTTCCTGTTAAAGTTGATGTCTATACCATCCGTCAAGGCAATGTCTCCCAAACTGCTTACTTTAAAAAATTTGTAGTTTGCCTTATGTCCAAAAACAGAGCATGAAGGAATGGTCCTCCAAATCATGTAAGTTTAAGAGTTCTCTCACTTGAAAATCCCTCTTCTTTATGGTCATGATTAATACATTATTGGTGCATATCGTCTTCATATATTTCTTCTAAACATTCTGTGGTAAAAGCTTACAGTGATTGTTCGTAAAATCCACTTATGTCTTTCAAACAAAACTCATGTACACGATGATAAATTTAGAGCTGAAACATTTTCCATGAGGTAGAAAATTTACTACTCTGATTGAATTAACATTGTTCTTATCTTGTGTTTATTTTACGTTGTACATAGTCGAGATCAGAGATTGATAGATGACTCCCTACACCGATCGGAGACTAAGAGGTGAGTTATTTATTGGCCACAATTATTATTAAACTATTGAAAGAGGTTACGTAAGAAAGGTCTACAACTATAGATTTCGAGTTTCATACACCAATTTGAAGTTCTACGATTCTACCACAATTCCTCTCCTTAAGGAGTTACAATGTAACCTCACAATGTAATAAAATGAATTAAGATGCAAGGTTTTTGCAAGTATGGATTTTGTTTTCATTAACTTTCTTAATTTGAAGATCAAATCATGCTTTAACGTTTGAAGTATGTAAGCAAGATTGGCTGAAAAAGTTGAGAGAGTCAGCAATGGCAAGTCTGAAACTGGGCACACAACATGAAGATTCTATCTCTAAATTTAAGAAACTAGATAGTTTGTAAGTTTGATGATGATGCTTAGGATAACAACTATGCAGACAGAGTAATCGTTGGAGAATCTACAAAAATGTTAAAGTCAAAGGTAAGTAGAATCTACAACCGGTTATGGCTAGATGGACCTTGCATAGTTGCACTCATATCTAAGTAGATTTCAAGCAAATATTCATACGAAAAAAGCAAAAAGGTAATCTATTTTTTATCCGATTTTGTGTTTTGTCTGGTTAGTGAGACATAAACAAAAAATCTGATAATAAAAATGTGAATCTAAATTTATGAAGAAAACTAAACCAAAATAGAATAAGTAAAGTGACGCAAATTAAGCCAATGGTATTAATCACTCTAACAAATAAGAGACCCTAATACAAATAAAACTCTTTCCAAGAAACTAATAAAAAGAAGTTAAGAGTAGGAATCAACCATAGTTGGCAAGAACTCCTTTTAAAGTTAGAATTTGACAAAAACACACTTATGTTTCAACATTGATGTAATAAATTGATAGTGTTGCTTTTATCTCTTTTCTGTGTATTAGTTTCTAACTTTCAAGTAGATTCGATGTAGTTGGCGTACATATATGTTCTCATGTATTTTTTTGGAGCAAATGAGAAAGAAAACAACAACTGCTATTTTATTTTTACAGTGTACGATCAAATGTTCTATTATTATAAGATCAAAGATAAAAATAATTAGTTGAATGTCATTAGAAAGCGAAGCTTCGGTTATGTTCTTTCGATTACATTAATCTGGAAAGGAATCACGCTACACACTTTTTGGCTAAAAAAGCTCCCAAATTGATTCATTGTATGATAATTTTTTTTCCCGCCTTTATTGTATTATCCGTTTAATATTTAATAACGTTCAGATGTTCAAAACAAAAAAAAATTAGTTCAGATATGCTATTAACACTGCGCGCAGATTTTGATTAGAGAAAAAAACATTATTAAATTTTTAACTATATTTTTAACTATATTTCTCGCCTAGTATTTATTGTTTACACATGAATCCAAGAGCTATAGATACTAGCATTTATTTACTTTTCTTTGTCGGCGAATGACTTTTAATATTATTATTTCGTTCTTGTTTAACTTGTGGAGATGATTTTCTTTGTGAAAAGAGCATAAAATAAATTAATCAATCTCCTCGTCCATGGGATTAACAATTTTAGTATCTTACAGAAAAATGAAGAGTAGAAAAAACAAATTTAAGAATTGCATAAATTAAATCTATTGCGTGATTATGAACAATGCACGAAACACCAAAAAAAGTTGGGAAAAAATGCGAGGAAAGTCAACTAAACTGGTAATCTAACGGAACCGTTAGTCGAACCAGATGTAACAGTATGGTGCACTGACGATGTTCCTTCACCGTCATTGACTCCAATTCTCGGCGATGGAACTGGCGTAGTCCTCCACATAAACGATGGGTTCCTAAGAAAAGCCCACCGATCTGCTCGTACCGAGTCACCGGTTGGACTTGGTATTGCATTGGCTTTAATGCTACCTGTCCCACCAAGCCTAATCGAGCCATCATCCCGGTTCCGCCACAGAAACGATGGTGTTTTGCGGAATACCCACCGATCTGATCGAGCCCTTGACTGGTCCATTGGTTTACCACTCCTCGAGCTCCCTCCCCTCGGTAGAACAAAAACACTATTCGACCGGTTCATCTTCCAATTCGCCATTATCTTCTTCCTTAAATCTTCCGGTAATCTCAGCGTAAACCGCTCGGTATTTTCTCCCGGTAATACCACCGAATGCCCCGTGGTGTGCGACCTCGAGAATTTGACACGTGTGGCACTCCCAGTCCCGCCGAGTTCCGCCGCCGGTTCGGGAATCACCGATCGCTGCGCCTCGAGATCCGTTTCGGTTACTATTTCCGGTTCGACCACCGGTTCATCCGGTTTTTGTTCGGCGAGATTGGTGCGGCAAACCGGACAAGTCACGTGACCTTCGAGCCAAGCGCCGATGCAGTGAGTGTGGAACACGTGATCGCATTTAGGCAGCAAACGCAGCGTTTCGTCGTCTTCGAACTCGTTGAGGCAAATCGCGCACTCCAACGCACCTTTCCCGATCTTCTGCGTCTTCACCTCCGAGTACACGAGCGTCGGGAACGTTTCGATCGTGGACGCGTCGAGCCCACGCGCCACCGTGGCGTTCCTAACTCTCCTGGCTCCTCTTGCGGGGTTAACGCTGGCTTCGGTTGCGCCCGTGCAGTGGCGGATGTATACGGTGAAGAAGCCCATGAAGAAGAGAGCTGCGATTACGACCACCACGACAACAGCCATGGCGGGACTTAGCTTTCCGCCATAACCATACGGGTCATGTCTCGGGTTGGGTTGACTCGATTGACCGGCCGCTAGCTCCGACCCGGATAATAGTAGAAACAAGAAAACATGTGGTAAAGCGGTATGCTTTCTGGTCATCCGGAAAAACTGTAAACCGGCGAGCAGATCCGTACGATAGGTGGTCTTCATGCTTCTGAAGACCCAAGAAGCAAATATCGAAATTGTTTAGTTTTTGTCTGGAATGAGAGAAGAAGAAAGTGAAGTTTATAGACAGAGATACGAAAAAGTTTGAAAGTCTTGGAGAAGAAGAGAGGAGGAAAGGAGTTAATGAAGGTGGCGGGACCAGTTAGGGGATATGTCATAAGCAAATCTGAGCGCCACGTGGACATAAAGAATTTTCCAATAGAGGAGGAAGGTAGTGAAAGTCATAAGAGTTGGGTGACGATCCAGAGCTTTGACATGGTCTTAATTCATCTACATAACAACATGACGTATATGAAAGGTATCTTCTTCTTTCTTTCTTTATTTCTTTCTTTCTTTTTGTTGTAATATGGTCATTTTCATTTTTTCTTAACCCTTTCACCGGCAATTGTCTTTCTTTCTTTCTTTCTTTTTGTTGTAATATGGTCATTTTCATTTTTTTTTTAACCCTTTCACCGGCAAGTTTCATTCATTCAAATGTTAGATCTCTTGGAAATTTTCCATTTTGCTTTGTAAGAATTATAAATTTATAGTAAGCCGAAAATTCATGACAAATTTTTGGGATCATATACATGTTGAATTTTGTGGGACACTGTTCGAGTAACGTTTTGGCGCTAAAGTTTTGGTGAACACAAGTAGATGATTCAATTGGTATAAATGGTACCTTTTTGCGAAATTTTGCAGAATAACATTAAATTTAAATGGTAACAGCGAAATTTTGTGAACTTATGAACCTTTTGATAAATAAATTAATTAATTATTTATCAAATAAATTAATTGTTATAAAATAAATAAATTAATTAATTAAACTTATGAACCTTTTGATAAAATTATGTTTAACGAAATTAAACATTTATGCTTACAAATTTATATTAAATTTTACAAAATAATTATTTCTATTTCCATCAAATTTTTCGTTTTATATTTGTTAGCAAATTTTAAACATTTTTTTTATTAACTACTAATATTAGTAAATAATTTTTAAATTTTATTCATTTATAATCTTAGTAATTTATTAAACAAAGTTATTGACATTTGTTTATTTGAGTAACGGAATAATTGAAATTTAATCAAACTGATACAATTAAAAAAAAACAATACAATTATAAGATTTTAGTTAATTATAAATTTATTGTACAATTATAACTTATTAGTTTGTTATAAATTTAGTGTACATTTATAATTTATTAATTTATTATATATTTATCATAGATTTATAATCTTTTACAAAAAAATATATTCACAAAAGTTTAGAATAATACTTATTAGCATTATTTATAACATAAATGCCATTAACTATTAAACAAAATATTACAAACACTCTAAAAACATTACGAACTACGAAGATGAGAATATATACTTTATGATTCCACATGCACAGTACTCTATAATTTCACAATTTTACTATTCTTACCAATTTCATTCTACAAAGACAAATGGTGTACTTTCCACAAAATTTTTGAAGATTCTACAAAATTAGTGTTACCATTTAGACCCAATATTTAATATGTTTGCACAATAAATATATAAAAAAATATAATTTAATACATATTTATTTATGTCAAACGAGATTTCGGGAAGTCCCGTTCGAAAATTGCAAATTTGTCGCATATGAAAATACGGGAAATATATGATACATAAATTCGAAAACAGATATGGTATAGAATGGAACGGGGCAGAACGGAAATTATCTGCACTCGTGTTTATAACTAACAATATAAATTTTGAAAAACAAAAAAAAATAAGAACACACAATAACAAATTGAAAATTACTGTTTAAGAGAACGTCAACATTCCATTATGAAAAAAAAAACAAAAAACTAAAAAAATTTCTTCAACATTCAACTGGTAACACATATAAATATTTCAGTTGCATTCTTCATTATTCTGCAATTTAGCTAATACCAGTTAAGGCCAATAGCTGAGATGTGGGTTTGGCTCGATTCTTTTCAAAGTTCCATGATATGGGTTCTTTCTTCAACTTTTTGCCTCGGCAAAACGTTGTTAATACATAATGTTCATAATAGGTTTTGGACAGACGATGTAGAAATTGTGTTCAAATATTCAATTTTCAAATATATTAAAACAATTTGATTGTTGGAGAAACGAAAAAATGATAGATTTGTTAAAATATACATATATGCCCCTAATATTTATATTATTTAATGATTCAAATATAAAATTTAAGAATAATTGCAAAAATGTCATTTAAAAAAAAATACCACTATATGTTGTCTATTTGAAAAAATACCGCTAATTAATGATTTATCTTAAAATTCTAAACCCTAAAATATGTTTTGACCTCAAACAAACCCTTAACCCTCAAAATTAAACCGTAATACAACATAGTTAACCTAAACATAAATAATATATTGAATAAATAATTTTTAAAAAGTGATATTTTGCAAAGATTTTGAAAAATGGTATTTATAAAAAAAATTCTAAAGAAAGTATATTAGTTTTAAACGAGAGATAAAATTAGAATTGAGTGTAAAAAATCATCTTGAAAATATAGAATGACATTATGTTTGAAACAATAAAACAACTCTAGAATGACACTTTTTGTAAAACCGAGGGAATATGATAAAAAATCGTCCAATCATCCAATATAATTTTCTTAATTACTCTTTCAATCTTTGCAGTAACTTTTTTTTATTTAACTACCAATAATCGTTTTTTATTGGTTTCGAGGTGAGTTGTATACAATAAAAAATTTGAATTAATTTTTGCAGTAACTCTAAATAAAGCTCTTTACCCTACATATAAATAATCAGCTAATTTTGATCATTGTTAGGTACGAAGAAATTGGAAATCATTGATCACCAGAAACTCACAGTTTACTTCTTTAATTACCTTTACGACTTCCTATAGCCAATTTATCTGCTAAACTATTTGAATTTGGTACTAAACAAACTTCTCACAAATTTTAAAAATGGCCCAATGATTTTAAAGCAAAAGTAAAGAAAAAATGAAACTTTATGGTTGCCACCCAAGGGAAGACTCAAGAGACCATGACTTTAGAAACATGAAAATGATAATGAGGAAAAAAATACGTAAATAATCAAACTTTCAAAAAAGGCTTTCTCTTTACTAATCCTTGTTCTTAGCCATCATTGTTTAGTCCTACTTTAATATTCACATCCTTCTAGAAAGTAGATAGCTTCTCTAAGCCATCACAGCTTCATATGTATATCGTGATCACTAACTCAATTACGTTTTCTCTTTAGTTGATTTATATGACTTTTTCCCGCTTTATTTAAATCACAGTTACAATATGTTCAGTCAATATAATATCGAAAACAGATCTATTTCATATAATCTTTCAATCTATTTCATAAGCAAAAGTAATGTTTCCAAAACTAATTAAAAAAAACTTTTATTTCGTAAATTTTTTTCTGCCGGCAGATAATTTTATTTTTTTACTTACTTATATAATCCAATAATGTTATTATGATTTTAATTATTGGTCAATCGTCATTCTTGCGAAAAAAGATTAAAAAAAAAAGTCAAAGAAAAGAGGTTGACTTGACTTGGTCGCGACCAAACTGTTATTACGTTGAACAACACCAGCATGAGAGAGACAAATGACTTCACTGAGAGCGAAAACGTCACGCACTTCCTATTCGCAAAGTTAAAACATCACACCGTTTTCTATGGACTTACGTAAAACTACACACCGATATTCGCCCCACCGTATAAACTACGTACCGTTTGATCCTATGCCTTACACTTTTACTCTGAGAATCCCTGCAAAGAAAGAAAAAGTCTTTTTGACTTCATATGTAAAATAGATTCAAAACCAATGATGACTGTTGTGAAAGTCGAGTACTTAGAAAAGAAAAGAAAAGAAAAGAAAAGAAAAAGAAAATAGAAGGTTCCTTTTGTTCAACGTTCTAATTAAGAGTTAAACCAATGAATTTGATCAAAGTTCAAAACTTTTTTCTTTTCTTTTTCCAGTCAAATCTCCTCTGTATTTTGCTTAAGCTAATGTTTGTGATTCATACCCAAGAATCTATATGACCACATTTAGCAAATTGGATTACCTTTTGTGTTCTACGATCAAACCAGCATGTGGTTTAGGGTTCTTGGTAAGTAGGTATTGGCACGCCCGAACCATCAGTCAGTTTCTTGTAAGCACTTTGCAATCTTCTTGTTACCGGTCCTACTTTTCCTTCACCGATCACACGCCCATCAATTTTCACAACCTATACAACAATGGACTCGGATAAATAAGCAACATGAAACAAACCAGAATGTGTTCTAAAAAATTTCACATTTATCATAATAAGGAATTTACTCAAAATATTGAGTTTTTAATCTTATATTGTTATGTTTTGGAATCACGATATTCCCTAACTGTATATAGTAAAGATTACGTAAGTACCGGGCTGAGTTCTCCCATAGTTCCTGTAGTCCAGACCTGGAATTTTTCCTTATCAATGAAAATACATAAATTGTTATTGATATTCTAACTTTCTAAGATTCAGGAAAAGATGAGAAAACCTCATCAGCTGTATGGAATTCCGACAAGCTGATTCTTCGTTCTTCTAAGATGAAGTTTTCTTCAACCACCAGTTCCATGACCTAGAGAGTGATGAGAAAATAAGATTGGTCATGTTTTAGTCACTGAGATATGGTAGAAGAAACAGTGTCAATCTTCTTCTCACTTACTGTAGCTCGAGACAGTAATCTGCGTGAGGAGTGAGAACGCGGCCTTTTTTCACCATGAACTGCACCAACAGAGTTCCTCCATCATTAGGTTTCAAAGGCTAAACACAGAGATCCAGTAGTAAAATGTTCTATTCGAGCGTCTTGAGGATCTTACAATGTTGGTAGCATTGGTTTCAGATACATAGCCATCCTTGTCAAACATGATTGCATCATACACGTTGGCGTTGTTGCTTTCAATCTGAGTCATAATTACAGAGAAAACATCGTACAATGCTGCCCCTAAGAACCTACGATCACAGATTCCAATTGACACGGGAAAAAGATAGAACCTTTGCGAGTATGTTATTGAGGAGGTTGTTGTGATGAAACTTGGAAGAACAATTCTTGTATTCACCTCCTCTAGTTTTAACCAATCACAACTTAGTTAAATAATATATTAAATTAAATAACTAAAATCAATATGGGGACCACTAATTATCTCTCTTTTTATGTGGTTTATGATTTAGGATTTGGGGTTTAAAGGTTAGGATTTAAGATTTAGGGTTTAGGGTTTAGTATTTTAGGGTTTAGGATTTAACGTTTGGGGTTAGGATTTATTATTTGGGGTTTAGGGTTTATTATTTAGAGTTTAGAATTTATTATTTAGGGTTTAGTATTTGGGGTTAGGGTTTATTATTTGGGGTTTAGGGTTTAGGATTTGGGGTTTAGGATTTATTAATTAGGGTTTAGGGTTTAGTATTTAGGATTTAAGGTTTATTATTTGGGGTTTAATGTTTCGTAATTGGGGTTTAAGGTTTAGTAGTTGGGTTTAGGATTTTAAACCCTAAACCCCAAATATCAAACCTTAAACCCTAAACAATAAACCCTAAACTACAAATCCTAAACCCTAAACCCCAAATAATAAACTCTAACCCCAAATAATAAACCCTAACCCCAAATAATAAACCCTAACCCCAAATACTAAATCCTAAACCCCAAATTATTTTATCTTCATAATTTGTTTAATTTTTAATTTCTTTTTAATTGGTAAATGACATGGCACAATGATTGGCTAAAACTAGAGGGGGTGAATACAAGAGTTCACCAATAGGGGTGAGCCCAAGAATTGTTCATTTTGGAATCTAAATTCTGAGAAACAAAAGAAACGAAAAAGAGAATAAACAACAATGGACAATAACACCTTTGATTAAATGTATTTCTCAACTAAATAGATGAAAGAGAAATGGGGCCAAATATATACATTGGGTGAATTGCGGCGTGTAGTTGCAGTCACCAGCACAATTCCGCCATCGTTGTCATATACCGGAGGCTTCCATTCGGCAAGCACTACATTATTTTGGGAAAAACATAATACTAACAAAATTTTCATGCCAAAACTATTATTCCACAGACTTTAGCTGTATGCTTGCACGGGACAAATCTAAAACTTTACCGATCAAAGTACATCCATAACGGTTAAATGAAGGGCTCATTCCAGAAGTGACCTAACAAGAAACATATACATAGTTTGATGGGTTTAAAATGAAAATGGAGAGAAGCTTCTTCGTGCTTATAATTACTTGACGAACTCGTTGTAATTACTACCTTTTTATGGAAACCATATATATAGAACTTTTTTTTTATTTATCTGAGTCCTCAACCATTTAGCAAAGTGTTGGTCTTTACGTTTTTCAATCTCACTGGGTGAAGCATTTGGGAAAGCCTTGTTAACCTGGCGAATGAATTCAGTAATAGAAAATATAGTTATAACAAATATTTTCAAAGTATAAATATGGTAAAAATAACCCTTTTGACCTCAATCCCTAGTTTGTAATAATATGTACCTCACAAATGGGCTAATTTCGTCGCATTGTAAGAGAATATATGTGTGTGCACAATTGTAGTCTTCGTGCAAGGACCAATCTTCTTTTCTTATGATTCGGACATGACTACCAACTGCACAGATTATATCTGGGACATAAAAAACTGGATACGTTTATGCAATGCCACCATCGTCGTACATACATGGAGCTCTTTTTCGTGTCCGGACAGTTGGAGGGAAGTAATATGAGCTGAAATGAGATGTTTTTTCGGTTAAAATTCCCGCAACAATTGATCCCTCAACCCTAGCAAGGTTTTTTGTCTTTCCTTTTAAGTGTTTCATGAATCTCTCGAAAGGATACATCCAACAAAATTGGATGGGCCCTCCTAAATCGGCTTCATAAGGGAGATGGACAGGAAGGTGCTCCATCACATCTGATATAATGCGTTTTTGACGCATTCTAACCTTTGTTTTGTAGGTTTTTATCGAATCTTTCATTTTATTTTGAGTAATTCCAGGTCTAAAAGCAGTTGGAATGGAGGATTGGAACTTGCAATTGGACTTGGCGAAAAAGAAAGGAAATTGGATCTTTATGAAGATTCTGAAGATAAGGAGCACCCGCTCCTGATCGGCCGACCTGCTCCCTAGAAGATCCACTTTTGGAAATTTTCATTAAACCTATTTTCGCCACCTAAGGTTGCCCTAATCTATTTCAGCCGCCGCAGCCCCTTTAAAGAGGAGATATTTTCAAGACTTGAGGGACAGACTTTAGACACGATCGAGAGAGAGAGAAACAAGAACACGAGTGAGAGAGAGAATTCGATACTTGATTTTTAGAGTTTGTAAGATTGAAGATTGTCTTCCACCTTTTGTTGAAGTTTTCTAAACTCTTATCTTTTCTATTTATTTATATATGAATTCTTTTATCTCACTTGCTGTGTTTCGATCCATCATGTGTGAGTAATCTCCCAAGTTAGGTTAAGGGTTTTGATGGGATTAGGGATTCATGAACTATGCATAGATAGGTTTTGAAATATATATTTGACATCTTCATCTATGGTTAATCGTAATGCCTAGACTAGCTTGATCACCTAGCATTTGATTTTAGGTCTAATTTACTCATCAAAAGTGTTGTGAATTACTTGAATAAACCTAGATGGGCGATTCGTCCTTAGCCAATGACAGTTGAAGTTAAGGCGACTTGTGAACAAATCGATCCTATACCTTTAATGCTCATCATTCTTTGTAATCTAAAATGACAGTTTATGGTGTTAGATTGATTAATGAATTAGTTGATGCCACGACACTAGATCCTCTAAATTTTATGGTTGAGTTCTAGATTGGTTCGTAATTGATACCTGAATAATTGCTTGGTTCTTGATGATCTAATCCCTGAGATACTTTCCCTTGACCTAACGCCTTTATTATCATTTGTTTAAACCGAATTTACATATTTGCTTGCTAAACGTGATAACTTAAAACCAACTTGATCGCTTAGCTGAATTTGTATCCCATAAGACTAGAGTGTATTGCTGGTCCCTTTGAACGAACCTAACTATTCTACATCGAGTTAGTAATTCTAGGTTTTAATTTATATACCGGGAAAAAGCCCTTTTATCAAATTGGCGCCGTTGTCGGGGACCAACTCGATACCTCTAGTTTTCATATACGATTTCAGACTAAGTACTAACTTGTTTTTTGTGTTTTTCTTGCGTGTGTTTCAGGTGCATGAACTTAAGGACAACAAGGAGAATTTCAAAACTTCCCTTGTGATTTTGAGTAACCCGGAACTTGCAAGGCTAGAACGAGAAAACAGACGAACAAGGCCTAATCTCGTCAACATGGGCAAAGAAGGCAATGATGATATGGCGGCTGAGCTGCTACGGTTGCAAGAGCAGATGGCTCAGATGCAGCAGCAACATGCCCGTGAACAACAGCAGCAGTGCGCTCATGAGCAGCAGCGTGCCATTGGGGATATGGACAATCCCCATGCTTTCTACCGAAACCGAGCTGCTATAGTTCCACCTGCTGTTGAAAGGTAAGATTATGAGATCAACCCTCAGATGATATCGCTGGTCAAGCAGCATTTGTTTCATGGATTGCCCGCAGAAATTCCGATGGACCATATAGAAAACTTCGAAGGGATCTGCTCTACGATGAGTTCTAATGGGATGAATCCAGATTTCTTAAAGTGCAAACTTTTCCCTTTCTCACTCACGGAAAAAGTTTACCGTTGGCTTAAGTCTCTACCCGCTGGATCCATCACGACTTGGATACAATGTAGAGCAGCGTTCTTGGACCACTTCTACACCAAAACCAAGACCGCGAGCCTAAGGAATAAGATCTCCACGTTTCAACAACATTCAAGAGAGTCCTTTTGTGAGGCATGAGAACGGTTCAAGGAGTACAAGAAAGAGTGTCCACACCATGGGTTCACCGAGGAGAATTTGCTGGGTATCTTCTATGATAGTGTTGATTGGGATTACATGAATGCTTTGAATGCTGCGACTGATGGAGACTTCATGATTAAGACCCGCGATGGTGCATATAAGCTTATAGAGAACTTAGCTGTGAGTTCTAGCAACAAGTCTAAGGAGTATGATAGGACTACGAAATCTAGTGGAATGGATTCCCAAAAGATTGATGATCTTATTGCTAAGGTCAACTTGTTGCTCAAAGGGAACCAAAGGACGGTTCACTTTGTAGATGAGAATGGCGAACCACTTTCAAAGGAGATAGTTGAGGAAGGAGATAGTGATCAGCAGGAGGTCAGTTATGTGAATGGCCAAGAGTTTGTGCGAAACCGAGGGTTCAACCAGAATTATAGGAGTCACCCGAACTTCTCCTATAGGAGTACGAATGTTGAGAACCCACATGACCAGGTTTATCCGCAGCAAACCGGCCCCCAGAACCCGAAACCTCAGGATCAAAGTTTCCAGAATACTTTCCCCCAAGGTTTCCAAGGCAAGACGTTCCTCGCCTTTCAAGGTCAAAAACCGCAATTTTTTTAACTTTCAGGCTCCTACGAGCTCTGGAAGTACTTCTCATGATGAGTTGAAAAGTATGATGCAACAGCTGATGGCTAATCAATAGAAGTCTGCTACTGAGATCAACACAAAGGTAGACGCTATGTATTCAGATCTTAATGGTCGTCTTGAAGCAGTTTGCAACCACGTGAAGAAGCTCGACACTCAGGTTGCCCAAACGGCTGATGTAATCAAGAGACCACAAGGAGTGTTGCATGGTAAACCGGATGCAAACCTAGAGAGTTTGTGAATGCAATAGAGTTAAGGGTGGAAGAGTTCTACCGCCAGTCATGAGGGCAGAGGCTGAAAACTGCCCAGAAGGAGCACCTACTCCAGCAGACGGAGCACCTACTTCAGCAGACGGAGCACCTGCTCCAGTAGAAGGAGCACCTGCTTCGAAAACAGAAAAGGATGAAGAAGTTGCTGGACCAACTTCTAAGGTAATCCGACCGAATGAGATTGTTGATAGGGTCCGATCTCATATCTACAAACCCCCAGTACCTCCAAGGAAATCACAGAAGGATTTAGAGGAGGCAAAGTGTGAGGAGATGTTGCAGGTTTTGACAGTTAAGTTACCTCTGGCGGATGCGATTCAGATGATGCCAGCGATGAAGAAGTACGTCAAGGGTTTCATTACATGGAAGGTTTCTTCAGAGCAGAGCGCTATGATAGTGTCTAAGAGTTGCAGTGCTGTGCTACAAAACAGGATGCCTAAGAAGCAGGAGGATCCAGGGAAATTTGTGTTGTCTGTGCAGATTGGTCATATGTGATTCGCTTGTTCCTTATGTGATCTAGGTTCAACTGTGAACCTAATGCCGTACTTTGTCGCAAGGGAGCTTGGGTACACGAAATTCAAGTCAACGAGGATTTCATTGGTGTTTGCTGACAGGTCAGTGAAGTTGCCTGTGGGGATCCTTGAGGATTTACATGTGCAGATTGGAAACACTTTGATTCCTGCAGACGTTGTAGTGTTGGAACTCGATGAGGAACCGAAGGACCCCCTGATTCTGGGACGCCCTTTCCTGCGCACAGCTGGTGCGATTATAAATGTAAGGAATGGTACAATTGGTCTCCACCTGGGAGACATTATCATGGAGTTTGAGATGGATCAAATGCTCAAGAAGCCGACCATTGATGGGCAGACCTTCGCCATAGAGGACAATCTCAAAATCTCTGAGGGAGAGATTGAGGAGATTTTGGCTGATGATCCCTTGGATGTTGCCTTGACTAAAGCCAAGGGTGAGCATGGATATTTGAGCGAGGACACGGCTGGGTTTGTGAGGATGCTAAACTCGGGTCGAATGGAAAGATCAACTGAGTTGCTAAAACTCGAAGTGGAGGATGCCGGCAGAGCACCTGCTCCTGCTCCTGGGAACTCTGTTGACAGTCCGTGGAGCGAGCTGAAAGCTCCAAAGTTAGAGCTCAAAACTCTACCAGCCAGGCTAAGGTATGCGTTTCTAGGCCCTAACTCTACATACCCGGTTATCATAAATGCTGAATTGAATAATGTGGAAACCGCCTTACTTTTATGCGAACTTCGGAAGTATAGAAAGGCTTTAGGTTATTCGCTAGATGACATTCCTGGAATTTTACCTGATTTATGAGTGCATAGGATACATCTAGAGGATGAATCGAGAACTTCTGTAGAGCACCAAATTTAAAAGATGTGGTTAAATAAAACTCTCAGAAGCTGGCATTATTTATGCAATCTCTGATAGTAGCTCGGTTAGTCATGTTCATGTAGTGCCTAAGAAGGGCGGAATCACTGTGATCACTAATGATAGGAGTGAATTGATACCAACTAGGAATGTCACAGGGTATAGGATGTGTATAGATTATAGAAAGTTGAATGCCGTAACTAGGAAGGATCATTTTTCCTTACCATTCATTGATCAAATGCTCGAAAGATTAGCTAACCACCCTTACTACTGCTTTTTAGGTGGTTATTTAGGTTTCTTTCAGATTCCCATTCACCCAGATAATCAGAGAAGACGACCTTCACATGTCCCTATGACACTTTTGCGTACCGTAGAATGCTATTCGGATTATGCAATGCCCCTGCGACTTTTCAAAGGTGCATGATATCTATTTTTACTGATTTTATTGAGGACATAATGGAAGTTTTCATGGACGATTTCTCCGTCTATGGAAGCTCTTTTTCCATGTGTTTGTCAAATCTGTGCAGGGTGTTGCAACGTTGTGAAGAAAAACATCTAGTGTTGAACTGGGAGAAGTGCCATTTCATGGTTAGGGATGGTATAGTTTTGGGTCACCGGATATCAGAAAACGGTATAGAGGTTGACCGAGCAAAGGTTGAGGTGATGATGAGTTTGCAACCACCAGATACAGTCAGGGGAATACGGAGTTTCCTAGGTCATGCTGGGTTTTATAGACGTTTCATCAAGGATTTTTCAAAGATAGCGAGACCGCTTACTCAACTGTTGTGTAAGGAGACCAAGTTTGAGTTCAATAGGGCTTGCCTTGAGGCTTTTCACACTATAAAAGGAGCCTTGGTGAGTGCACCCATTGTTCAACCCCCAGATTGGGATCTACCATTTGAAGTGATGACGGATGCTAGTGATTACGCTGTGGAGGCAGTTTTGGGGCAAATGAAAGACAAGAAGCTCCACGTGATCTATTAAGCTAGTCGCACTTTTGATGAAGCTCAATGTAAGTACACTACAACAGAGAAAGAGCTGCTGGCAGTAGTCTTTGCCTTTGAGAAATTCAGATCGTATCTTGTCGGTTCTAAAGTGATTATGCATACTGACCACACGGCTTTGAAATACTTGCTCACCAAGAAGGATGCAAAACCAAGACTCTTGAGATGGATTCTTTTGCTCCAAGAGTTTGATCTACAAATCTTTGACAAGAAGAGGACTGAGAATGGAGTGGCTGATCATCTATCCCGCATAAAAGTTGATGATACGGTACCGCTTGATGATGCACTCCCAGATGAACATGTGTATGCAGTTGGAATTTGTGTGATGGAGCACCCAGTCCAGACAAAGGAACCTGCTCTGCACCTGAGAGCACCTGCTCCAGAGGAGATTTGTGCTGTTGCTTCTAAGACAAGTAGTCTGAGTTTTCTATGGTTTGGGGAAATAGCGAACTACCTTGCTGCTCAGCAAAAACCGTCTGACTTTGTGGGAAACAAGAAAAGAAATGTTTTGCACGACATAAGGAGATACTTCTGGGACGAACCGTACCTTTACAAGCAGTGCTCAGATGGTATTTTTAGAAGGTGTGTTCCTGATGAAGAGATTCCGGGCATCCTATTTCACTGCCATAGTTCAAGCTATGCCGGTCATTTTGTGACTTTCAAAACGGTATCTAAAGTGCTCCAAGCTGGATATTGGTGGCCAACGATGTTCCGAGACGCACAAAACTTCATCTCTAGGTGCGATACATGTCAGAGACAAGGAAACATCTCTAGGAGAAACGAGATGCCTCAGCACTTTATTCTGGAAGTTAAAGTGTTTGACGTGTGGGGGATAGACTTTATGGGCCCGTTTTCGTCCTCTTATGGAAACAAGTACATCTTTGTCGCCGTTGATTATGTGTCCCAATGGGTTGAGGCCATTGCTTCCCCAAGAAATGATTCGGGTGTTGTGGTGAAGATGTTTAAGTCCATCATATTCCCCTGGTTTGGAGTACCGCGAGTGGTTATAAGCGATAGAGGTACGCATTTCATCAAAAAGGTTTTTGAGAACCTATTGCGAAAGAATGGTATAAAGCACAAAGTAGCTACGCCATATCATCCGCAGACTAGTGGTCAGGTTGAGGTTTTCAACAGGAAAATTAAGAGTATACTTCAAAAGACCGTGGGAACCACTAGAAAGGATTGGGTTTATAAGTTGGATGATGCGTTGTGAGCTTACCGAACCGCGTACAAGACAACCATTGGGGACGATGCCTTTTCATTTGGTATATGGGTAGTCTTGTCATCTCCCTATGGAACTAGAATACAAGGCGGCATGGGCTGTTAAGTTGATGAATTACGATGTCAAACCGGCCTTGGAGAGGCGTTCCATGCAACTTAATGAATTAGAAGGGATTAGGCACCTGGCCTATGAGAGTTTAAAAATTTACAAGGAGAGAACCAAGATGTATCACGACAAGAGGATACTCACCCGAGACTTCCAATCGAACGACCAAATACTTTTCTTTAATTCTTGTCTTAAGCTTTTTCCTGGAAATTTGCGATCTAGGTGATCCAGACCCTTTCTTATTAAGGAGGTCCGTTCATATGGAGCCATGGTGTTGCTGGACGCCAAAGGCAACGAGTTCGCAGTCAATGGTCAGAGGCTTAAACCATACTTTGCTGAGACGAATGAAGCCGAAGGAGGATTCATCCCCTTAGGCGATGCACCAAAAGCCTAAACGGCTAATCAAGTCAAGCTAAAGACTTTAACCAAGCGCTTGGTGGGAGGCAACCCACCGGTACGTTTTCTAACTTTTTGAATTTGATTTCTTTTATTACTAACTTTGGATTTAAATGTTAAGTTTTCAGGTTTTTCCTTTAAAAAAAAAAAGGTTTGCGGAATATACAAGGCAAATCGTCGATCTTTTCTGCACGTGATCAAACAGAGGAAATGAGCATCTACCTCCGCCGGACCATCAACACACTCCTCCAAACGCAAGAAGCCGGTCAAGGATGATGTAGCGGACTCCGACAACACAACTAGCGATTAGACATCGCTGTTCTATCCAACCTAAGTATTTCCATGAACAATTTTATTTTATGCTTTTCCTTATAATTTTCTTTCTTTCCACTCTCTCTTCTCTTATTCTCACACTGAGACGGTGTGATGTAACTCGGGGGAGTTGCTACTAATATCGTTTATTTTGGTTGTTTTCTATTTTCTTATATCCTGTTTGAGTCATTTTCTTTTGATTTATTGAGTCAAAACTTTGTAGGGAATTAGGATCTTATCTTATGATGATGTTGAATTATTTGTGTTTTAACTTTTTTTTTAGTGACCATTTCTTCAGAGTGTGGGTACAAAGAACAGCTGGAACACTTCAATACACTGTCTTTCCATGTTTCATATTGACCGAAAATCCTTCTCGCTACTGGCACTAGATTAAGGAAATGAATCATATTCAGGACTTCTTATTCTTTTTATCACTCTTGTTGTTCCTGAATAGCTAGCTCATTTTTAGTTAGTACCTTTCTTAGCCCTAACCTCTTTTCAAGTCTCTTGCATTCTTGTTACTTCATTGTCATATGTGCAGCATATGCACAAAAGAACCGGAGAAAATTGGGTCGACACTGCCTTTAAATCACTCTTTCTGAAGAACGAGAGCACCTGCTTCCAAAGAAGAGCACCTGCTCATATTTTCAGAAGATGGTTTTACAGTGAGTGGAATAACAAATCCACGAAGAAGGAATGGCATTGATGAGCTCCACTTGGGTATGTACAACAACTCTGATATTTTTGTGTTTGAGAGACATACACTTGTAATCAAAATCCTCTTCATCATCTTTTATCTAAAAAAAAAACAGATGATGAAGAGTGTCAAATCTGTAAAATTTGAAATGTCTCTCTGCACAGCGAGTATACCCAAGGTGGACGTTGGCTTGATGAGATGTTGGAAACTTTTGAGGAAGAAAGAGTGGTTTAGAGAATGTGGAATATCAACGGACCTATTCTCTCTTGCAATTTTGAGCGATATCCTGCATCATGTACGAAACATCGGGTAACTCTTAAACACTTTAAACACCTTTAGCTCCACCTCTAAATGGCCTTAAACCCTTTAGCGTCGTCTACCCTAAATGGTGCCTTTAGCGAGACCTTCATGCAACTTTGAATGCGTTGAGTTTGTGTTTGGGAAATGAGACTTGGTTGAGAAATGTGTTGAGGAGTTTTGGTAAAGCTTTGTTACTCGTAATCTGGATTATGTAGTCTACAGATTGAAAGTTATTAACCCGGTTCACTGAGGATGAGAGAGTTCCCGCGTTTTCAAACCTTTCTCCTTCACTTGGTCTTGAATTTGTTTGAGGACAAACAGAGATCTAAGTCTGGGAGAATTGATATAATGCGTTTTGGCGCATTCTAACCTTTGTTTTGCAGGTTTTCATCGAGTCTTTCATTTTATTTTGAGTCATTCCAAGTCTAAAAGCAGCTGGAATGGAGGATTGAAACTTGCAATTGGACTTGGCGAAAAAGGAGGGAAATTGGATCTTTATAAAGATTCTGAAGAAAATGAGCACCCGCTCCTGATCAGCCGACCTGCTCCCCAGAAGATCTACTTTTGGAAATTTTCATTAAACCTATTTTCGCCACCTAAGGTTGCCCTAATCTATTCCAGCCGCCGAAACCCCTTTAAAGAGGAGATATTTTCGAGACTTGAAGGGCAGACTTTAGACACGATCGAGAGAGAGAGAAACAAGAACACGAGTGAGAGAGAGAATTCGAGACTTGGTTTTTAGAGTTTGTAAGATTGAAGATTGTCTTCCACCTTTTGTTGAAGTTTTCTAAACTCTTATTTTTTCTATTTATTTATATATGAATTCTTTTATCTCACTTGCTATGTTTCGATCCATCATGTGTGAGTAATCTCCCAAGTTAGGTTAAGAGTTTCGATGGAATTAGGGATTCATGAACTATGCATAGATAGGTTTTGAAATATATATTTGACATCTTCATCTATGGTTAATCGTAACGCCCAGACTAGCTTGATCACCTAGCCTTTGATTTTAGGTCTAATTTACTCATCAAAAGTGTTGTGAATTGCTTGAATAAACCTAGATGGGTGATTCGTCCTTAGCCAACGACAGTTGAAGTTAAGGCGACTTGTGAACAAATCGATCCTATACCTTTAATACTCATCATTCTTTGTAATCTCAAACGACTGTTTAGGGTGTTAGATTGATTGATGAAGTAGTTGATGCCACGACAGTTGATCCTCTTAATTTTATGGTTGAGTTCTAGATTGGTTTGTAATTGATACCTGACTAATTGCTTGGTTCTTTATGATCTAATCCCTGAGATACTTTCCATTGACCTAACGCCTTTATTATCATTTGTTTAAACCAAATTTACATATTTGCTTGCTAAACGTGACAACTTAAAACCAACTTGATCGCTTAGCTGAATTTGTATCCCATAAGACTAGAGTGTATTGCTGTTCCCTTTGAACGAACCTAACTATTCTACATCGAGTTAGTGATTTTAGGTTTGAATTTATAAACCGGACAAAAGCCCTTTTATCAACATAAAAAAAAAGATGGAGGGTATATCTTCTCTAAGTTGCACAGCAATATCGTGATGTATTATTTAGTTGTTGAATTCCATCCTGAGTCAGAGTTCGCACACACAGATCCCGAAAAAATGCACCAACACCTAAAACCAAAGTCCAGATATCTAATATCAAAAAAAAAATGTAATTACACACATCATTTGTTTATATATTTATATATCGTCATAGAAAATATACTTGTAAGTGATTCATGCACGTTCGTTGACAAAAGCTCCGCAAAGGCAATAATCTCTACATAAACACATGACTCTTCATACTAGAGAATTTTTTCCCTTGCTCCACATACTTAGAGAGTTTTGACTGGGAACTTAACTTCGGTTGAAACCTAGTTGAAGAATGTTGATTTGCCTTCGCCTGACAATCTAAAGATAGGCACTGGAGCTCTCCCATCTCCCGTGAGATGTAACTTAACTCTAGAGCATATAAGAGGCAAATCCAGTCTAGACTTCAAGTTGTTTTTAGACTTGCCTTGAACGTTTAAGATGGTGTGCATGATGTTATCAAAAAAGTTTTTCTCAATGTGCATGACATCAAGGTTGTGGCGCAATAGATGATCCTTCCAGTACGGTAGATCCCCAAAAATGCTCTTCTTATGCCAATTATGTTCTTCAAGGTATCCATCTGGGAGATTGGTTGGAATATTAAGCCAGTTACCACCACTTGTTGCTCTGTCCTGAGCTCCATAATAATCAAGTTGACCTTCAATTTGCTCTCCTGAAAGATATGGAGGTGGGGGGGGGGATACGTACACGTTTGTCCTTTATGAACAACCTCCTGTTCCCTCGGTACGGATGGTTCATAGGGAGAAACCTCCAGTGACAATCAAACCTACAAGATTTTCTACCATTTTTTAGTTGGAAGACATCTCTCTCATTTTGGCAATACGGACATGATAATCTACCATGTGTTGTCCAACCAGATAACATTCCGTAGGCTGGAAAATTGCTTATTGTCCACATAAGCACAACTCGCATGGTAAATTTCTTTTTCCTAGAGTAATCAAAAGTACAAACCCCATGAGACCACAACATGTTCAACTCGTGAATCAGCGACTGTAAAAACACATCAATAGATCTTCTTGGATGCTTCTGACGAGGGACTAAAATACTTAAAAACAGAAATTTCCTCTGTATGCACATATCAGGCGAAAGGATATAAGGTGTCAATATAACCGGCCATAAAGAATATTGCCTGCCAGACATATCGAGCGGACTAAAACCATCTGTACATAGGCCAAGATAAATATTGTGCTTCTCTTTAACAAAATTAGAGTGTACCGATTTGAAGTGTTTCCAAACTTTTGCATTAGAAGGATGATGAACTTTTCTTCAGTAGTTGAATGTTCCGCATACCACCTCCTTGATGTAGTTGTTTGTTCTGATTGGTATAGCTTTTGTAGTCTATCTGTTATCGGCAGGTACCACATTCTCTGGTAGGCCACTTTACTTCTACCAGCTCCTTGGGGTTTAAATCTTGGTTTGTGGCAAAGTCGACATTCCTGTAGATCTTCATCATCTTTCCAAAATATCATGCAATTGTCAATGCAAACATCTATCATCTGCGAGGGCAAACCTAAACTAGAGACTAGTTTATGTATGTCGTAATATGACTAGCATCTTGATTACCCTCTGGCAAATACTCTTTTATAAGAGCTGCCCAATCATCCATGCAACTCTCAGATTGATTATGATCAGACTTTATTGTCATCATCCTATATGCCAATGATAATTTAGAGAGACCTTTCCTACAACCTTCATAGATTGGTTGTTTTGCAGAATCAAACATATCATAATTTTTTTTACATCTACATTGGATTCCTCAACAACATCATCAAGAGTAGACATAACTTCAGAAAATACATCGGTTACCATTTCTTCGAACCTATTATGTTCTAACCCGACATCATTATCATAAATATTAAGAAATTGATGTTGATCATATTGCTCATTCGAATAACCCTGATCCATAGGTTGGTAACTAGTACTACCCGAAGTTTCATCTCCATATCCCTCTCTATGATAAAACCAAACATTATACTCAGGTGTGAACCCTATATTAAATAAATGCGTACCAGCTACATCAATTTTCTGCGGCTTCGAATTTTTGCACTTCCGACACGAGCACACCATCACTCCGGTCCATTGAATTGTAGGCACACTACTCGCTTGAGCCATAAGAATTTCAAACCCGTTGAAGAACTCTTCTAAAATCCCTCCATTTTCATCTGTACGTCGATACATCTAGCTTCTTAGTTCGTATATATCGCCCATCTTAATAGAAAATATAACTAGGAAAATTTGATAGAAAGATTTTTTTTAGAAAGACTTTTTTTTCTTAATGCAATGATTTTTGGTTTAGGTTGCGTTGTCTGGTGAGGTATATATATAAGAGCTTGTTTTCTCTCTCCATTTCTCATAAATTGTTGCTTGAATAATTGTAACATCCTGGTTTCAGGAAATATGTGGTGCATGCGGAGAGGTTTAAGAGAATTGATTTGGCTATCTATATCATCAAAGTGCACTTATCTTTTCCGTCACACATCCAGAGAGAACTCCAGAGTTAAGCGTGTCTAGGCTGGAACAATTTAAGGATGGGTGACCTACTGGAAAGTCATTTCTAGTACCGTGTGAGTGAGGACAAAACACAGAGAAATATCACGTAGTGATTTGCAGGGTTGGTAAACAAGTGTTTCGAGCCTCCCGGACTAACGCACCGACCGTCAGACATGGGTGGACCCACGGGACGAGAGTGGACGTGGGGCCCATTGGGAGATAAGGATTTTTTTCTGAGGGGATGAGGATTTTTCCTGTATGTTATTGAGAGATAAGGATTTCTCTTGAGGGGATGAGGATTTCCCCTACATACTGATAGCTCGACAGCGGTCGGGGCGCTACAAGTGGTATCAGAGCGAACCCTGACGAGTGTGTCAGTCACACTGCTGGGGGTAGCGATCCTTACGCAACGAGGACGTTGCGATCAGTTAGTGGGGGTGATTGTAACATCCCAGTTTCAGAAAATATGTGGTGCATGCGAAGAGGTTTAAGAGAATTGATTTGACTACCTATATTATCAAAGTGCACTTATCTTTTTTGTCACACGTCCAGAGAGAACTCCAGAGTTAAGCGTACTTGGGTTGGAGCAATTTAAGGATGAGTGACCTACTGGAAAGTCATTTCTATTACCGTGTGAGTGAGGACAAAACATGGAGAAATATCACGTGGTGATTTGCAGGGTTAGTAAACAAGTGTTTCGAGCCTCCCGGACTTACGCACCGACCGTCATACAGGGGTGGGCCTACAGGCCGAGAGTGTGCGTGGGGCCCATTGAGAAATGAGGATTTCTCCTGTATGTTATTGAGAGATGTGATTTATTTCGAGGAGATGAGGATTTTCCCTGCATACCGATAGCTCGACAGCGTCGGGGCATTACAATAATGAGCTTACCAACATGATGATATCATAGAGTCGTAGGAAGAGATAATGATGAGTTTCTCAAGATGGATGTCCTCGGTTGGAATAAGTAGTTTCATAGAGAAGGCAAAGGGCATGAACTGGTAAACTCCAGAGTCAAAGACCATCTCTAGTGGGTAGTATGTCCCTGCTTATTACCCAATGAATGAAGGCTAAACAATCCTCCGTGGGAGCCAAATACCAATGAATGGAGTTGTAACTTTGTTTTGCTTTTGGGTTTCCTATTTCAATTTAGGGAACTTAACTTAAACGACACATAAATTAGGTAATATTACTAGACGAATACAAAACTTTTTTTATTACTGATTTATTTTAAATGCCCGGCGTGCCCTTGTAATTACGTTATGACAAAAAACCTAATTACAAGAATGCCATTACTTTTGAGTGCCACGTCAGATAAAATCCGGCGCCACACAGGAAATCGCTGACGTGTATTCATGAACTCAGCCGTAAAGCATTACGGCGGTATTGACGGCTGAGTTATATATACGATGTGGCCGACTTAAAAAAATTGGCTGATTTACATATACAAATAAGCCAAACGATACGGCTGAGTTACAAAACGTAGCTGATTTAAGGTCTTCTGGCTGACTTAATATTTATGAGACGGCTGAGTTTACAAAAATTTGGCTGACTTACGTACATATATGACGGGTGATTTGTACATCGGCTGGTTGAGATATGTTTCTCACGATGATGGAATGATCATCGACTGGCTGTGTTACTAAACGGACGGCTTACCTATGAAAGATTGTTACGGCTGATTTAAGTATAATTCGCGTAAATCAGCTGTATTTAGCTTGATTAATAGTAAATCAGTCTTATTACGTCTGATTTATTAGCGAAAGATTAATTACTACAATAGCATTCATTTGACGGCTGATTTATTAGACGATACAGCTGAGATAATATTTTCCAGCTGATCTACGCCCTTTTATGGCCTCTTTTCGAACCCGATTTTTGTTGTTTTTATTACTGAAATAGTATTCACGTTGCAACTGACTTACATATGCATTTGATGACTGATTTAGTTAGGCTGATTTACGTTTTCATTTTGTGGCTCACTTGCCATATAAGCAAAAAATTAATGACATCAAATCCGATTTTCCATGTCATCAACTTCTATTTTTCATATCATTTTCCATATCATTGTTAGAGTTAATGTTGTGACGCTGTGTCTTCTTCTTCATCTATTTATCTTCTTTATCATCTGATACCCAGAAACTTAATCGTCACTCTCTTCATCTATTTTCCTTCCTCATTATTTTTTTTTCATTGATCTTTGTTCGAGATCTTATGGATCCGGTAATTATTGTTTCCGGTAAATAGGTCAAGAAAAACAGATATGTATTCAACGCCGACGGTAGAGGGTGTAGAGTTCTGTATTTAAATGATGAAACAACACACGACGAACTTGTGAAGTCTGTACTCGATGGTTACGGATTGAACGAGTCGAGCCAACAGATTCAGCTGAGCTACATGTTCTCGAATAAAACTTTGAAAAAAATGGCGCACGATACTCCACCAGTTTACGTCTCCAATACTCGACAGTTGATAGGTTTTCTAAGCCTAAGGAAATTCGAATAGATACGTCTATGTGTAGAGATTACGGAGAAAAAGGAGAGCGAAATTAGTCGGAATGACGAAGTGAGAGAGAAGAAGAAAAGGTTATTCAGTTATGGCTCAAAAGTAGAATCTACATACGAAGATTACGGTGGTTTAATTAATGATAATTGTCCTGGTGTTGAAACAAAATACGAAGATAAACGCGACGATGAAGACATGGATTGCGCAAGTAAAATGGAAGGTGAAGAATACGAAGTAGACGGAGAATTCGAAGTAGGCGAACAAGACGAAGAAGATGATGAATTTGAAAGCCGATTTGATATGTTCGACGACTCGGATGGTGCTTCATCTGAAGATGATAACTTCAGTTCATACGGTGAGTCTCCAACACAAGACGAAGATTCACCGACGCTACCGCCTAAGAAGAGAGCTCACAACATGTCGGTGAGCGGATCGGAAAGGAATCCAGAGGTTCTAAGGTTGGAGATGTCTTCGCTAAACCTTGCGGTAGGGCAACGATACGAGAGTAAAGCCGATTTGGAGAAACGACTGAAACTTCTTATGGTGAGAGATCAATTTGATTTTGATGTAGACGTATCCAATTCGGACACACTCATTGTTAAGTGTTGGGTTGATGGATGTCTCTGGAGAGTTCGTGCTTCTACACAAGAGGAATTACCGGCATTTTATGTTCGTATTTACGATTCGGAGCATATATGTTCTGTAACTGAGCGTTCTAATCGATCTCGACAAGCAACACCAGATATTTTAGGCCAGTTGTACAGGGATTATCTCGGCGATGTTGGTCCTCAGTTCGACCTAAGAGTGTCGGAATAACTATCAATAAGCATTTTGGTGTAACGGTAATTATTAGTACGTTGCAGCTGACTTATTTGTATACTACAGCTGATTTTTTAGTACATTTAGGCTAACTTATTTGTATATTACAACTTATTTATTCGTACGTTGCGACTGACTTCTATTTTCAGCTGATTTTTAGTACGTTTTGGCTGACCTATTTTGATATTTCAGCTGATTTATTGGTACGTTGCGGCTGACTTCTATTTTAGCTGATTTTTAGTACGTTTTGGCTGACTTATTTTGATAGTTCACCTGATTTTTTGGTACGTTGCGGCTGACTTCTATTTCAGCTGATTTTTAGTACGTTTTGGCTGACTTATTTTTATATTTTAGCTGATTTATTGGTACGTTGCGGCTGACTTATTTGTTTATTACAGCTGCTTTACTTGTACTTTACGTTTTCCGTGTGGACAGATGGATTATTGGAAATCACATAGGACGCTAAAATTTGCAAGGGAAATCGATATGGGAACTCCTGAGAGTGGGTTTGAAGACTTGCCTCCTTACCTATATATGATAAGAAGGGCAAATCCGGGTACGGTTACGCGTCTTCAAATTGATGAGTTTGGAAGATTCATGTATGTGTTCCTTGCGTTTGGTGCGAGCATAAATGGGTTTCCTTTCATGCGCAAAGTTGTCATTGTCGACGGTACGTTTCTTAACGGTAAATACAAAGGGACACTTCTCACAGCACTAGCTCAGGATGGTAACTTTCAGATTTTTCCAATAGCCTTCGGTGTGGTTGACATTGAAAATGATGATTCATGGCAATGGTTTTTTACGCAATTAAAATTTTTGATTCCTGACTATGAGGGTCTTGCGATTATATCGGACAAGCATAATTCGATAGGAAAAGCAATTGGAAAAGCTTTTCCATTGGCTTCTCGTGGAATTTGCACTTACCATTTATATAAGAACATTTTACAACGGTACAAAGGAAAAGATGTCTTTCGTTTGGTGAGGAAAGCGGCAAAATGTTTTAGGGTTTCTTACTTTAATACGTTGTTAGAGGAGATTGAAGCGATTAATCCTGAACTTCATGACTACCTCCATAGAGCTGATGTCCGACTGTGGGCGCGTGTTCATTTTCCGGGCCAAAGGTACAATTTGATGACTACGAACATAGCGGAATCAATGAACAGAGCACTGTCAAATGCTAGAAGTCTTCACATTGTTCGACTATTAGAATCGATACGGGTTATGATGACCTGATGGTTTGAAGAACGGAGAGTGGAAGCGAAATCGCAGCTAACCACGCTTTCGCGTGGTGTCGAGAAACTACTACATGTAAGTCAGCCATTGCAGTTCATAAGTCAGTCGTTATTGTTCCATAACCCAGCCTTTATGATAAGCCAGCCGTAATGTTTAATAATTTTTTATGAATAAATAGGGCCGTGTCATTGCCGCTAGACTTATGACGGTACAAAGGATTGATCCTTATCACACGGAAGTTACATATGGATCGTCTTTGCATATTGTGAATTTGGAAACGAGAAAATACACATGTCGGCGTTTTGAACACGAGAAATTACCACGCGTGCATGCAATTGCCGCTGCCGAGGACAGGAAAATTTTTCGAATATCCTTGTGCAGTCCTTACTACAACAGCAGTTATTTGGTAAACGCATACGCTGAGTCGATCATGCCGATAGATTCAGCACTCCAAGTTCCAAATAACGTTGCTAACCAACCGTGCTTGCCCCCGCTTGTGCGTCAACAACCAGGAAGGCCTAAGAAAAGTAGGATGAAATCTGCTTTAGAAGTTGCCCTTGACAAAAAACGTCATAGGAAACGACACGCATGTTCCCGTTGTAAACAGTCTGGACATAATGCAAAAACTTGTCCGATTTAAAAGTGTTGTTTGGATATGTATGGATTTGTGTTTTTGTTAATGCGATAAATCAGCCGTAAACATTGATTTATTGTCAATAAACTACTGAATTATGATTACAATACAGCTGATTGTCAATAAACGACTGAGTTATGATTACAACACGGCTGATTGTCAATAAACGACGATGAGATTGGGTTAGATGAGGAAGAAGATGAAGATGGTAACTCGTCCAACCGCGTAATATTTTAAAAAAAAATCATAATATTTTAAAACAAATAATATTTAAAAAAGATTAGAGTTCCCAAAAGATTAATCATTACTCCTAGTATAGGGAGCCATATAACTATCAGTATAGCGTCTCGAGAGTACGAAACGTGATAAAATTGAATAAACAATGTTTTTTTTTTCGCCGAAAATACGAAACGTCGCGAGATAAATTGAATAAATTGAGTTTTTTTTTCCCCGCCCAAAATACGAAACGTCGAAAGATAAATTACACGTTTCGACTGACTTATATGCACCTAATGGCTGACTTATGGCACGTTTCGGCAGTCCTTATATGTTGAAAGAGAACCTATGCCTCAACATTATTTATCTCGATTTTAGGGTATGTTTGAGGTTTGGCTTAGTTATATACACGGCAGGGCTGCGGTATGTCTTAGTAAGGGCTGATTTTTGTTTTTGTTACATCGATAAATCAGCCGTCAAATGAATTATAATATGACTGAGTTATGTAGACTTCTCGAGTAGTCTATGGATGGCACTGTTGATATTTAAATTTGGCAAATTGTTGTACTTAATCTATAAGGTTATAACTTAATAAGCAATAGTTTCATCCAAAGGAAGCCTTAGTTTCATCCAAAAGAAAAAAAAAACAAGCAATATAGTTTCATCCAAAAAAAAAACAAGCCAAAGTTTCATCAACAAAAAAAAGAGAGGGAGGGAAGAACTTGGTGGAAGGAAACTAGAGGCATCATGCCTCGATCTTGGAGCAGAACTTGAGCATAGGAGGAGATGCTTTGTCTTCCCAAACCAACTCCAACACAAAAGATTCGTACGCCTTAATGTCAATAGCCTTGAAGAATTCTCTAACCCCTAAACCAAAGCGCAACCTCATACGTATGTCTGGCACACATAGATACACTGGCCACTCTACTTCATGCTGGTCCAAAAGAATAATCTCCTTCCCTCCTGCTTTTTCCATCTGGTGAGCCCTAGTGAAGCTCAGTGGAATATGCTGCATAAGAAAGAGACAATAAGCTTTTGACAAAGCATCAATAACGAAAAAATAAGGGAACAAAACTCCTTTAAGAGAGTTTACTTAAACTTACAAGTCTAGAATCTTTTAGACTAGCTGGTGTGACAGTTAGTGTTACAAATCGGTTTTCACTTTGACTACTCTCACTGGTTTCTCTCTTCTTCTCTTTGTCCTCCTCCTCCTCCTCCTCCTCCCCCTCCACATCATCATCATCATCAACGTTGTTGCTAGAATGTACATATTGAATCTCATAGCAACTAGGTCCAAGACCAGTGACGTGGAACAAAAAATCTCCTTCGTGTCTGAAAATGACGAAGTCTCCGACTCGGAAATCATGAGCAACTGCGAACTCTTTCCATCCAAAGGTGAGTGTCCGACCTTCCATCTTAACTTTTCATGTTTTCTCAGACGCATCCGACTTAAGCTCCTTCATATTTCTTTCGTTTCTTCCTTCTATGTATTTCGAGAAGAACTTCACCGGAATGCTCTGCAACAAACACAAACCGTAAAGAAGAAGAAAGACATTGAGAGGGAGGGAAGAAGGGAGATTACTTACGAGGTGGGAGTGGAAGCCGGGAGGAAGAGGTTGAAAGAAATGTGGGTTTGTAGGAGATTTACATACTTGATCCGCCATTGTCGAAGTTGGAAAAGGAGCTTCAAAGAAAAAAAACCCTAAGTTTATGAGTGCTGTTCGTAATCCTCCTAATACTTATGGAGTATACTCTCTACATGGTTCAAAATCTTGAACAGAGGAAGTCGGAGAGACTTACATGGATCTTCTTTCGTGAAGTTCGCAGAGGAAGTCAGAAGTTTTGATTTTTTTTTTCCGTCTATGATTAAAGGGTTACTTATCTAATGCGTGTAAAAGTGAAGTCATGAACGAAGTTTCGGCTAAGTTATATCAAATGTTAGGCTGAGTTATTACGAAGAATTTAGGCTGAGTTATTACATAAACATAAGACTACTAATACATAAGTGGATGAATTATACTCCCTCCGTTTCGGTATGTAAGTAGTTTAATCAAAATGGGTTTGTTTCACAATATAAGGTGTTCTCAAAACCCAAAAGCAATAAAATAATTTAAATAAACAGTATTCCACTAAGAACTTAAATGCCTTGTCGTTAGTCTTCAATGTTTTTGAACACAACTTACAATGTTTAGTCAACTAACATTTATTAGTGTAAATTCACTATAAATACTAACGTAAGTGTTGTCTTACTTCCATTAGTTTTACTTTCAGATTGTTGGTATTACTTTCAAATTTTTATTAATTTTATTACTAACAGTAATCTCTCTCTAATTAAATGTGCACACAAAATGATTGTGTGCAATAAACAAAAAAACGTTTTTATTACTGTTTTAGAAAAGGTTAAAATTTCTTAATACCCGCGCTTTTAAGCAAAACTACTTACATACCGAAACGGAGGGAGTATTTAATACACGGCTGAATTATATATACTACACGGCTGACTTATATATACTACACGGCTGACTTATATATACTACCCGGCTGACTTATATATACTAAACGACTGACTTATATATACTAAACAGCTGACTTATATATAATACACGGCTGACTTATATTTACTACACGGCTGAATTATATTTAACAGAGTGCTGACTTATCTCATGTGTGTCAAAAGTGAAGTCATAAACAAAGAAACAAAGGATTAGAGTACCAAAAATACATAACTGATCTGAATTACATTATAAAGGAGGAAATAGTAGTTTATATTACAACACCCAAAGCCTAGTGTCCGGCCAATGTATAATCGGCTTAAAATCACGGTAAAAAAGACCTAACTCTTTGATCCAAAAGCATCGGTCACACAATTTGTTCTCCTTACTGTCTTCAATGTACCAAAGATCCCAATCTCGGTCCACCAATGGAGTACATGTGCAATTATAGAACAAGGTTAATTCCTTTGACATGAACTCATACTTCTTTGTTAGAAACGCATCAGTGTGAGACGTTTCCCAACCCCAGTCTAGAGATCTAACAATTTTGCCTATCCTCTGAACAAATTCCCTTGTGAAAAGAGATAAATACTCCTCAGTATTCCAAAATACCTTGCGTGTCATTACATATGTATACAAAGCACGCTCGAATCCTGCATCTGCTGCTCTCTTAATCAAAGCAATGCCTTCATCTTGGAGGTCGAACGTGAAGAACTTCTGTACACCCTCTAAGAACAGTGTACTCGGGTTTCCATTAGCGTAGCAAACTTGCATCACCAAGCTAGATAGATGTATGTACGAAGGGAAGGTAAACACATCTATAGATGCGTACACTCCGGGCCGGTCTGTTAGTTCCTTCATAGACTTGCATGTTGCTCTCAATCTATATAGATCTGCAACAGAGTTAGTGGCCACACGTTCGGCCACTAAGGCTTGGATTTCTTCAGGTAGGGCGGTAAGAGGGAATACTTCCATTACAAAGTGGATTTCTCTAGAGATTTAAAGTTAATGAAAATCTAAACATATGGTGTGGATTTCTCTAGAGATTTAAAGTTAATGAAAATCTAAACAGATGGTGTGGATTTCTCTAGAGATTTAAAGTTAATAAAAATCTAAACAGATGATATTTATAGATTTAAAGTTTTTTTACAATTTAAAACATAAAAAAATTTAAAAATTCGGTTACTGAGTAAAGGCTGACTTATGTGTTAGTCAGCCTTTACTCTCATTAATAGCGACTCTTTGGTTACTGAGTAGTCACGAAAAACAACTGGTCGGTAACTAAGTAGAAAAACAAGTAGGGTTTATGATTAGTTAATGAGTATTTAAATGGTATTTACAGATTCAAAAAAAAAAATAGCGACTCCTCGACTCTTCGTTTTCGACCGTCAGTTTAGCGTCTCAGTTTAGTGTTTCGGCTGAGTTATGACAGCTTCGTGCAAAAGAAGCGGTTAACTAAAGGGTCTCATACGGCTGAGTTATAAACGAAGTTTAGGCTGAGTTATGTCAAAGGTTAGGCTGAGTTATGTCAAAGGTTAGGCTGAGTTATGATAAAATAAACAAATTCTGCATTAGAGTACTAAAAATACATAAAAATTTGAGTCATAAGCATTACATAAACATAAACATTAGCATTAGATAAACATTTAGTCAGCCATATATTTTGCACCAAGCTTCATCCAATCAATTTCTGGAACTTCGACTTTGGCCATCTTTTCTTCGGCTTCAATGAGTTTATGAGCAAGTTTGTCCAACTCAGCAAATAAGTCAAACTTTTTCTTCCCCATAATTTCTTCAAGCAAATCCATTTTCGCATTAATAGATTTCACTTCCATCATAGCATCTTGCAATTCAGATTTAGCTTTCATCTGCTCCTTGACCAAGAGAAGCAACGACTTGTAATGCTCCTCGGTTTCCCTTCTGGCCTTTTTAACATCGTTTGCTCCATGGTCATCCTCCATTGGACGCTTCATCATCTTCTTCGATTCTGCCATTGATGCTGCATGTATATCGAAAATAGGACGTTAATATATAATGTAAACATATAAACAAATCAAGTTGCAAAAACGTGAATTACATATACTAGGAGAACAAGGAAAAACTAACTTGTCTTTGAGATTGCAAAAGGAGAAAACAAGTTCAAAGTTAATAAAAACGAATGTTCGGTTACTGAGTGTTTATAGAGAAAAAACGAAAACTGTTGGGTTACTGAAACTGTTGGGTTACTGAATAGTTATCAAAAATACAATTAAAAACTGTTCAGTTCTGAGTGTTTAGTTTAGGCTGAGTTATGACTGAGTTATTAATGACATAAACGTGTTAAGGCTGACTTATTTATTAGAGTTCCTAAAAGTTCAATCATAACTCCTAGTTCCCAAAAGATTAATCATTACACCTATAATATAGGAAGCGCCATATAGCTTGTCAGATTAGCATCTCGAGAGTATTAATTTTGGTTATGATTACATATTCAGACGCCACAATAAATCATATATTCTATATTTATTTAAATTTAAAAATGTGTAACTTAAGGTTAACTTCACGGCTAACTACACGGCGGACTTATAATATATTTAATACACGGCTGACTTATCTAATGCGTATCAAAAGTGAAGTCAACGAAGTTTCAGCTGAGTTATATCAAATGTTAGGCTGAGTTTCGGCTGAGTTATATCAAATGTTAGGCTGAGTTTCGGCTGAGTTATATCAGATGTTAGGCTGAGTTTCGGCTGAGTTTCGGCTGAGTTATATCAAATGTAAGGCTGAGTTATATCAAATTTAAGGCTGAGTTATATCAGATGTTAGGCTGAGTTTCGGCTGAGTTATATCAAATGTAAGGCTGAGTTATTACGAAGAATATTAAAACATAAGCATTAGATAAAGTTAGATAAACATAAACATAAAAACATTAGACTACTAAAACATAAGCATTAGATAAAGATATTTCCGTACTTAGCATGAAACTTTATCCAATCAAGTTCTTCAACGCTAGCGTTATACATCTTTTTTTTTGGCTTCAACGAGTTCTGCTGCAAGTTTGTCCAACTCAGCAAGGAAGTCAACCTTTTCCTTCCCGATAAATTTTTCAAGCAAATCCATTTTCGCAGAAATAAACAGAACTTCCACAAAAGCATCATGCAATTCAACTTTAGTATTAATCTGTTTCTTGAGCGAGAGGATCAACGTCTTGTAATGGTCCTCGGTTTCCCTTCTGGCCTTTTTAACAACATTTGGTCCATGGTCATCCTCCATTGGACGCTTCATCATCTTCTTCGATTCTGCCATTGATGCTGCATGTATATCGAAAATAGGATGTTAATATATAATGTAAACATATAAACAAATCAAGTTGCAAAAACGTGAATTACATATACGTGGAGAACAAGGAAAAACTAACTTGTATTTGAGATTGCAAAAGGATAAAACAAGTTTAAAGTTAATAAAAACGAATATTCGGTTACTGAGTGTTCACTTGGTATTTATAGAAAAAACCAAAAACTGTTGGGTTACTGAAACTGTTCGGTTACTGCGTAGTTGCCAAAAATATTATAAAAAATAGAGAAAATTACTCAAATAGCATAGAAAAGATTAATATGCTTAGCGTATTGAGAGTACCAAACGCGTGCGTAACGATTACGTACATATATTCACATGCCATATTTATATAATAGAGAATAGATTATTTATTATTTATATGATTATATGATTATTTAGGGTTTAGGGTTTAGGGTTTTCTGAGAACAATGTGTATCTTTTGCTATACATCTAGGAATTATGGTTTAGGGTTTCGTTTAGAGTTTTGTGAGAACAATGTGTATGTTTTGCTATACCTCTAGGAATTAAGGTTTAGGGTTTAGGGTTTAAGGTTTTGTGAGAACAATGTGTATGTTTTGCTATACCTCTAGGAATTAAGGTTTAGGGTTTAGGGTTTAAGATTTTGTAAGAACAATGTGTATCTTTTGCTATACTTCTAGGAATTATGGTTTAGGGTTTCGTTTAGAGTTTTGTGAGAATAATGTGTATGTTTTGCTATACCTCTAGGAATTAAGGTTTAGGGTTTAGGGTTTAAAGTTTTGTGAGAACAATGTGTATGTTTTGCTATACCTCTAGGAATTAAGGTTTAGGGTTTAGGGTTTAAGGTTTTGTAAGAACAATGTGTATCTTTTGCTATACTTCTAGGAATTATGGTTTAGGGTTTCGTTTAGAGTTTTGTGAGAACAATGTGTATGTTTTGCTATACCTCTAGGAATTAAGGTTTAGGGTTTAGGGTTTAATGTTTTGTGAGAACAATGTGTATGTTTTGCTATACCTCTAGGAATTAAGGTTTAGGGTTTAGGGTTTAAGGTTTTGTAAGAACAATATGTATCTTTTGCTATACTTCTAGGAATTATGGTTTAGGGTTTCGTTTAGAGTTTTGTGAGAACAATGTGTATGTTTTGCTATACCTCTAGGAATTAAGGTTTAGGGTTTAGGGTTTAAGGTTTTGTGAGAACAATGTGTATGTTTTGCTATACCTCTAGGAATTAAGGTTTAGGGTTTAGGGTTTAAGGTTTTGTGAGAAAAATGTGTATGTTTTGCTATACCTCTAGGAATTAAAGTTTAGGATTTAGGGTTTAAGGTTTTGTAAGAAAAATGTGTATGTTTTGCTATACCTCTAGGAATTATGGTTTAGGGTTTCGTTTAGAGTTTTGTGAGAACAATGTGTATGTTTTGCTATACCTCTAGGAATTAAGGTTTAGGGTTTAGGGTTTAAGGTTTTGTGAGATTAATGTGTTTCTTTTGCTATACTTCTAGGAATTATGGTTTAGGGTTTCGTTTAGAGTTTTGTGAGAACAATGTGTATGTTTTGCTATACCTCTAGGAATTAAGGTTTAGGGTTTAGGGTTTAAGGTTTTGTAAGAACAATGTGTATGTTTTGCTATATCTCTAGGAATTAAGTTTTAGGGTTTAGGGTTTAAGAACAATGTGTATGTGTATAATTTCGTAGACGAGATAGGGAAGTCTTCAAACAGGAGATATAGTAGCAGACTTATCATACAAAACAGGAGATATAGTAGGAGAAATTTCTTTTAAAACTTAAAAAGTTCAATCTTTTATAGAAAGCTTCAGATAAAAGTCGAATTGGCGTGCCGGTTTGCTACGACGAAGTATCGGCTCTGTGTTTCTTCGGATTTGGTGGTTGAATTGGACTATGGCGAGATGATTCGCCTTCATCTCCAGTTTTTGGCGTCTCCTCTTCGAACCGAGCTCTGTTCCTTTGAACGAGAAAGTTCTAGTAGTACCTGCACAACGATAAACAAACAAAATACAAGGAACATCACAGTTTGACAGTATTAATTTCACCAGGTTGAAAACAACAAAAATTTGACTTGTAAAGAATTCGACATTTCATAGATGCTCTGGAAACTCTATGCACACTCTTTCGAGAATTGCCTCATACAATACACATAATGACAGAATTCGACACATAATGACAGAATTCGACATTCAATACAATACACATGTTGACTAAGAATTTACCTGAAAACTCTTTCGACAATTGCCTCATAGAACAAAAAGCTCTCTCTGTTTCGTGACATCTTTTGGGCATAATTGTCGATGGCCCTGTCGATTGGTCATCTCGCAATAGAGAAACAGATTTCAGATTAGTGCTGCAAAATTTGAGATTGGTGTTTGAATCGACATGTATGCAGTTAGAAGTGTGTAGGTTTGTAATGGCGAGAAACAGGGTTGGTTCATGGAACTTACAAGAGATTTCCTCCCATAATTGTGTAGTCAGCGATCTCCTGAGGGGCTTCAGTGGTTGTCGTTGGTTCGTAGAGAAAGGGAAAGAGAAAAGGGGTCAGACACTGAGAAGTAAGTCAGAACATGAAGATCTTGAACAGGGGAAGTCGAAGAGACTTACATGGATCTGTGTTGAAGTCAATGGAATATCCAACCCTCTCGGGTCTAGGGAACCAAGTTTCAGAGGTAGCAGAGGAAGAATCCGGTTGCAGATTTGGGGATTGTGACGGAGAGGCCATTATAGGTGATTGATTGAGATTTTAAGTTTTTATTTCGCAAGAGAGGAGAAAGTGAGGATCCCCGTTGGTTGCTAACCTAGGGTTTTCTGAATACGTAATTATATTGAAATTAATAGTCTCGAGACGCTTCCTATATTAGGTGTAATGATTAATCTTTTGGGAACTAGGAGTTATGATTGAACTTTTAGGAACTTTTATGATTAATCTTTTGGGAACTAGGAGTTTCAACATATAAGTCAGCCGAAACGGGGCATAAGTCAGCCATTAGTCAGTCGCAATGTATAATTTTGTCTCGCGACGTTTTGTATTTGAATATCTGTATATATCTACCTTCTCGTAAACGTTGTCTCTCCCATCACATTCTATCCAACACTATTTTCTCCCTTCTCATAAATCTATCTGTTTCATATTCCTTTTCGACATGTCTGTTGTCCCACCCTGTAGTTCCAAGTTATTCAGCAGTGTCGATGCCATATTATACTCCGCTGAGCGGGATCACCTCCCTGTTCTAAACCCTGGTATTGGTATTATTGATAAAACAACCATCACGTGGTTCAAATTTTTACACGAGCTCTCGAAGGCGATCCCGAAGATTCTTCGAGAAGGCTGGGTTCATGAGTGGCCGACTTACCGCTTCATTCCCGATTATTTTAAGGAACCATGGTTTCTTAAACTCGCTGTAAGCCAATCCTAATATCTTTCTTTCGGGTTCATATTATGAACAACAATAATATTTCTTTTTTTTTTATTTTGTAGCGAAAATACAGATGGGAACCGAAACACACTTTGACGATTTGGACAAATTTTAATCTGCTGGCTAGAACGCTATTTTGAACTCAAATGCGCACGTTAAGGAGGATATGGGCGCACGGTGGCGAGAAGCCAGATTGGATAAACACTATAGTTTGGACGAATCTGGTCGATATGTTTGAAGAGTTTGGCCCTGATAATTTTGGTTTTTGAATGTAATTTAGTTATGAGACCCTTTAGTTAGTTATTTGTTTTTTGAATGTTTAAACCAGCCGTATCTTTCGTGTTTTGAATGTATAAATCAGCCGTATCTTTTGTTTTTTGCATGTATAAATCAACCGGATAGATAAGCTAGTTATTTGTGTTTTGAATATTTAAACCAATAAGTCAGCCGCTTCTTTTGCACAAAGCAGTCATAACTCAGCCGAAACACGAATTCGTCACTTTTAAGTCAGCCGCTTCTTTGCACAATCAGTCAGTTATAACTCAGCCGAATCCTGAATTCGTCACTTTTAAGTCAGCCGCTTCTTTGCTCAATCAGTCAGTCGCTATTAAGGAGAGTAAAAGCTGACTGTCACATAAGTCAGTCTTTACTCAGTAACCGAAGAGTTGCTATTACATTTTTTTTTATATCAACAAAATACAATCTCTTTAGTATTTCACAAAACCCTAAACCCCAAACATATTATAAGTTCCTTCATCGAGGATATCTGATGCCATCTTCACCCGTATACCCTGAATATTCGTATCATTTATCCCATCGAAAGTAGTGCCAAGCGCTAGACACTCGACAAACTTCAATGCATACACCCCACAGTCGCCAACTTGGACGTTTTGTGGGATGTTTTTGCCTCTCCTCCTTCGGAACCCAAACTGCTTTAATCTAGGCTTTCGAAGATTGATAGGAACTAAGTCGTTCATCATAACTGGGAGCATTTACGTAAACGGCCTAAATGAATCTAGGATTTTCTGTTCACTTTCGGGTGTCACTTGTCCAATGATGGGATCGTAAGCTTCGATCTTCTCATTAAGAAGGTCCACGTGAAATGCCACCCAATGATTTCCTCCAGTATGTACAATTCCGTACAAGTGATCGACATCTTCTAACCACTTCTTGTTTGTTTACAGGTCTGCCGGAACTTTGCCGTTTACTAAATCCTCATACCCAACACCTTTGAACTTAAACATCTTTGGTTTGATCTTGAACTGGTTGTAATCCATACACCATTGTGAAGTAAACCAAGAGTCCAAAAATCCAATTTGCTTGGAGTAGAATGGGGAGGGATCTAACATGGATTTTTTTATGAGGATTTTCAGATACGCGGAAATATGCTGTACAAAGAGAATCAAGTCAGCCCAAAAATTAAACTTAACTCAGCCCCATATAATATATAACTCAGACATTAAGTATATTTAACTCAGCCCCATATAATATATAACTCAAACATAAAACATACTTAAGCCTACATAACTCAGACATCTAATAAATAACTCAGACATTAAGTAAATTTAACTCAGCCCCATATAATATATAATTCAGACATAAAGCATACTGAAGCCTACATAACTCAGACATATAATAAATAAATCAGACATTAAGTATATTTAACTTAGCCCCAACAGTATACTTACATTATCATACAGCCATCCATAATCTATAGTTGGCCAATACTTTCTCTCAGTAATGAGAATTCTGAAGAACTCGATCTCCTCAGAAGCCCTTTTAAGTGGAACGTCCCTAAAACAATTAAACACAAGTTAGTTTAGGCAAATATTGCTAATAGCCACATTAACACATGCTCTAAAGGGTCATAATTGAATGGCTTTAGGTGATCCAAAAGTTTATCCACTTTAACCGGATCAGCAGGTGAGAGAGGATCATAGATTGCCGGTGAAGGTTCATAATTTTTCCTCATGCACGTCATCCCATTGTCTCCAATATAAGGAAAAACTCGTGCTTGAGGAGGATCATTTGCTAGCCTCGCTGAAGACCCATCAGGAGATAATTTCACACTGGACTCCCGATAAGCCTTAATTCTGTCAGACCTAATCCTTTCCTCTTCTTCCTCATCAGACTTCGGCAACAATTCGTTATATTCTGTGACAATTTTGCTGGTGACATCCTCAATCTCACTGTCGTCTAAAATCTGTTTATTCTTTGCTGGGATAGTCACTTCCGTTGGTTTCGGATCGTCGTCGCCTTTACGATTCCTCGTTAACCTCCTTCTTACTTGCCCCTCATTTTTTAAAGCGGTCTCCTTCTTTAAAGCATCGGCCTCCTTCTTCTTTAAAGCAGCGACCTTCTTTAAAGCATCGGCCTCCTTCTTCTTTAAAGCAGCGGCCTCCTTCTTTGAAGCAACGACCTCCTTCTTCTTTAAAGCATCAGCCTCCTTCTTCTTTTTAACCTCAGCCTCCTGCTTTTTTGCCTCAACCAATTTCTTAGCAGGAGAAACAGTAATGAAATCAACTGTTTTTTCTTCGTCATTACCGAACTCCTCAGCCAATTTCACTTTGGTCTTATGAACTGGTTCAGTACTTTTAAGCTGTATTAACATATAAACATAACTCAGCCAGAATAAAAAGAATAAATCTGTCGTTATGTAACTATAACTCAGCCGTCAAATAGGTAATAAATCCGTCGTCAAATAGGTAATAAGTCAGCCGTCAAAAGTAACCATAACTCAGCCGTAAAAAATAAACATAAATCAACTGTAACGTACATTATGTAGGGGGCTGTTGACTGGTTCTGGACTTTTAAACTCGTCCTTCTTCGGCTGTATTAACATATAAACACAACTCAGCCGAGACTAATAAGGATAACTCAATCGTCAAAAATAAACATAACTCAACTGTAACGTACCTTTGGACTATTAACGGATTTATGCGGGATGTTGTTCACTTTTGATTGGTTATCATCCTTTTGAGTACTGTTCCGTGCCTCGAGAGCATTCAGACGCTCTCTTATTTGCATCCGATCATTCTCAATAGATGCAACTCTTTCTTCCACAGCAGCTCGGACTGTATCACCAATCATCTTTTTCAAATCTCACAACTCTCCAAATTTTGTGTTATAGGCGTTTAACTGCGACTCAAACCTCTAACGAAACTGCAGCCTTCATTTTTTTCTTCTTCTCATCACTCCGAAGCAAGTCACAGACCAGCAACACGTCCTTCATGCCGCTAATGGTGTACGACTTTCCTTCTGGATTCAACATCTTAATTGAACCAACCAGAACTTCGAATGCTGTCCGAGCCCACAGATAAGTCCTCAAGGCTTCATCGTCGAATACTCTTTTTGCACTTTCAAAGGGCATTATAGAATTATGATGCAAGCCATAAAGTCCCATGGCTTGAAGAAGCAACAGCCCTAACCATTTCCTCTTTTCAAAACTCCAGCCTCGACAGCCCACTAATGCTGCCCTCAGTTCATCTAACTTGGGTCCTACCCCAAACGGTACCTTCAACTCCTCCCAGAACATTTTGTATTGCTCAGGTTCAAAACTTTCTGTTGGCAGTGGATATGTGTTTAGACCCGTGAGCGCACCAAATTCGATTAAGCTAAACCTGATAGGTTGATCAACAACGAGAGACCAAATCTCCTTGTCATGTACTCGTAGCTGTCTACATAGTAGATAGTGTACAGTCTTCCCAGACCACACCAATTGGCTATCAACTAGCTTAGCAACTACTCCAAGAGGAAACTGCTTCATGTGTTCCCACACATCATGTCCTATTGCGTCTCTGACTCGAGGGAAGTCTCCCAAATGGACATTGTGATTAATTTTTTTTATTTTCCAGCTTAGAAGCCCCTTCAGCGCATAGTCTTGGAGGGTAATCCCTTGTTTGATCTTCAGGAATTGCTTGATCTTCAGGAATTGCATGATATTCAAACATCTGAACATAAAAGACATAACATATTAATGATAAATCAGCCGCAACAAAATTCAAACTCAGCCACAACAAACAAATAAACCAGCCGCAACCAAACACAAACTCAGCCACAATAGCATTGCACATGTAAATCAGCCACAACACAACACAAATCATCCACAACATAACAATAAATTAGCCGCAATAATTAACTTAAACATCCACTAGCAACGATAAACAAGCCGTCACAGAATAATAAATCAGCCATAATACCGTTAACAAGCGACAAACACTTTCGATTCCTCAGATTATACTCAAAATAAAACGAAGGAAGATGAAGAATCCCCACTCCTCTATTTATACTCACCTTCGACTAAAATCCGACTGTGAAAATGCAGAGCAGACGTTTCGACGACAACGGCGGTGAATGTTTCTCAGAAACCGACTAGAGAGAAAACAGTAGAAATTTCGACGACAACACACAAAGTTTTAATTTTTCCGTCCTTTGAGTTTCTTTTTCCGACTTTTTAACACGGTTAATCTTATTCGTGACGCGGAACAGTGATTAGTGACGTGGATTAGTTAATCATTTTTTAATTAGAAATAACCTCAATTAAAAAAAAAATAACCAAGGGTGTTTATTGTAATTTACTAGGCTTTAAAAAATTTTGAGTAATTTTTAAAAGATGTATGTTATTCTAATAATATAACAACTTTTATATGCTATTTCAATACTTTTCTCTTCAATTTATAAGAGAGTTAAAGATTGACAAAAAAAAAGAGTTAAAGGTTAGGCCATTAGGGCTAACCAGAGTTACATATTTTAAGCTCAAATCTTAGAAAGTTCATCGAGGGCACCGTTTTTTTCTCGACAGCTTAACGGCCCACTATGATTCTCCGTATCACCCTGACCATGTTGTTTCCGAAGTATAATAATTGCAAAGTTATAATAGCAAGGCCGGCCAATATAAACATATTGGTGAGACAAAAAGGTCAAATATCAGTCAATATTTGATATTTTCTGTGAATATTGTTTCTGAAGTCAAAATTATCTAAATAAAGCAAAATGTAATGGAAATTTACTACAATATATACTCTAGCTGAATATGAGTTTAGAGACCTAAGTATGATATTTATAAGAAGTTATAGTCTTATAGATATGCCGGATAGGGTTTTTTGTGACCACTACGACAAAAAAAAGAAGACCAATTTTATAAACAGAGATGTTTTTAATTACCTTTTGAGAGTTTTTGCTTCTCAGTTCCTATCTCCCTCTGTTACAAGATTTTTGCTTCTCATCTCCTATCTCCCTCTGTTTAAACTACAACAACTTGTTAAACATTCATAAATAGAACATATCAAAAAGAAAATAAATAAATAAGAACAAAGAAATCAAAACTGTTCGAACACCATCATTAAAATCACCATTCACGAACAGCTTAGACGTGATGAAGGTGATTATGAAATTACGAATATAAGAAGATAAGGTATAATAGGTACAATCGATCAGACGAATATAAGAACAATCACGAACCAAATAGAAAAAGATATCTTATACACATACAAGAGAGAAACCATACCTTATGGATCGAGGTTCTAATTCTAAAAACCTGAAAAATAGTATAACAAATTACTTACTATATAAAAAACAGAACATCAAAAGAAATATAAAAAAACAAAATATTATAAAAACTAAAGAACATACAAATAAGAAGAAGAAAAAAGAGAACGTGAAAATATAGGAAAACGAAAAAAGATAACGCCGAAGAACTAAAGAACATACAAATAAGTTTAGCAAAAAAAAAAGGGAACTTAACTTAAACAGCACATAAATTAGGTAATATTACTAGAAGTATACAAAACTTTTTTTTATTACTGATTTATTTTAAATACCCAGCGTGCCCTTGTAATTACGTTATGACAAAAAACCTAATTACAAGAATGCCATTACTTTTGAGTGCCACGGCAGATAAAATCCGGCGCCACATAGGAAATCGCTGACGTGTATTAATGAACTCAGCCGTAAAGCATTACGGCGGTATTGGCGGCTGAGTTATATATACGATGTGGCTGACTTAAAACAATTGACTGATTTACATATACAAATAAGCCAAACGATACGGCTGACTTACAAAACGTGGCTGATTTAAGATCTTCTGGCTGACTTAAGATTTATGTGACGGCTGAGTTTAAAAAAATCTGCCTGATTTATGAGCTAATGGCTGACTTACGTACATATATGACGGCTGATTTGTACATCGGTTGGTTGAGATATGTTTCTCACGATGACGGAATGATCATCGACTGGCTGTGTTACTAAACGGACGGCTGAGCTATGAAAGATTGTTACGACTGATTCAAGTATAATTAACGTAAATCAGCCGTGTTTAGCTTGATTAATAGTAAACTCGGCCATATTACGTCTGATTTATTAGCGAAAGATTAATTATTACAATAACATTCATTTGACGGCTGATTTATTGGACGATACAGCTGACATAATATTTTCCAGCTGATCTACGCCCTTTTATGGCCTCTTTTCGAACCCGATTTTTGTTGTTTTTATTACTGAAATAGTATTCACGTAGCAACTGACTTACATATGCATTTGATGACTGATTTAGTTAGGCTGATTTACGTTTTCATTTTATGGCTCACTTGCCATATAAGCAAAAAATTAATGACATCAAATCCGATTTTCCATGTCATCAGCTCCTATTTTCCATGTCATTTTCCATGTCATTGTTAGAGTTTTATAATGTGACGCTGTGTCTTCTTCTTCTTCTTCATCTATTTATCTTCTTTATCATCTGATACCCAGAAACTTAATCGTCTTCTTCCACATTATTTTTTTTTCATTGATCTTTGTTCGAGATCTTATGGATCCGGTAATTATTGTTTCCGGTAACTGGGTCAAGAAAAACAGATACGTATTCAACGCCGACGGTAGAGGGTGTAGAGTTCTGTATTTAAATGATGAAACAACACACGACGAACTTGTGAAGTCTGTACTCGATGATTACGGATTGAATGAGTCGAGCCATCAGATTCAGCTGAGCTACATGTTCTCGAATAAAACTTTGAAAACAATGGCGCACGATACTCCACCAGTTTACATCTCCAATACTCGACATATGATAGGTTTTCTAAGCCTAAGGAAATTCGAACAGATACGTCTCTGTGTAGAGATTACAGAGAAAAAGGAGAGCCAAATTAGTCGGAATGACGAAGTGAGAGTGCAGAAGAAAAGGTTATTCAGTTACGGTGGTTTCAGTAATGATAATTGTCCTGGTGGTGAAACAAAATACGAAGATAAACGCGACGATGAAGACATGGATTGCGCAAGTAAAATGAAAGGTGAAGAATACGAAGTAGGCGGAGAATTCGAAGTAGGCGGAGAATCCGAAGTAGGCGAACAAGACGAAGAAGATGATGAATTTGAAAGCCGATTTGATATGTTCGACGACTCGGATGGTGCTTCATCTGAAGATGATAATTTCAGTTCATACGGTGAGTCTCCAACACAAGACGAAGATTCACCGACCCTACCGCCTAAGAAGAGAGCTCACAACATGTCGGTGAGCGGATCGGAAAGGAATCCAGAGGTTCTAAGGTTGGAGATGTCTTCGCTAAAACTCGCGGTAGGGCAACGATACGAGAGTAAAGCCGATTTGGAGAAACGACTGAAACTTCTTACGGTGAGAGATCAATTTGATTTTGATGTAGACGTATCCAATTCGGACACACTCATTGTTAAGTGTTGGGTTGATGGATGTCTCTGGAGAGTTCGTGCTTCTACACAAGGGGAATTACCGGCATTTTATGTTCGTATTTACGATTCGGAGCATACATGTTCTGTAACTGAGCGTTCTAATCGATCTCGACAAGCAACACCAGATATTTTAGGTCAGTTGTACAGGGAGTATCTCGGCGACGTTGGTCCGTCTGTTCGACCTAAGAGTGTTGGAATAACTATCAATAAGTATTTTGGTGTAAAGGTAATTACTAGTACGTTGCAGCTGACTTATTTGTATAGTACAGCTGATTTTTTGTACGTTTTGGCTGACTTATTTGTATATTACAGCTGATTTATTAATACGTTGCGACTGACTTCTATTTCAGCTGATTTTTAGTACGTTTTGGCTGACTTATTTGTATATTACAGCTGATTTATTTGTACGTTGCGACTGACTTCTATTTCAGCTGATTTATTGGTAAGTTGCGGCTGACTTATTTGTTTATTACACCTGATTTACTTACTTGTACTTTACATTTTCCGTGTGGACAGATGGATTATTGTACGGTACGTTTCTTAACGGTAAATACAAAGGGACACTTCTCACAGCACTAGCTCAGGATGGTAACTTTCAGATTTTCCCAATAGCCTTCGGTGTGGTTGACATTGAAAATGATGATTCATGGCAATGGTTTTTTACGCAATTAAAAATTTTGATTCCTGACTATGAGGGTCTTGCGATTATATCGGACAAGCATAATTCGATAGGAAAAGCAATTGGAAATGCTTTTCCATTGGCTTCTCGTGGAATTTGCACTTACCATTTATATAAGAACATTTTACAACGGTACAAAGGAAAAGATGTCTTTCGTTTGGTGAGGAAAGCGGCAAAATGTTTTAGGGTTTCTTACTTTAATACGTTGTTAGAGGAGATTGAAGCGATTAATCCTGAACTTCATGACTACCTCCAAAGAGCTGATGTCCGACTGTGGGCGCGTGTTCAATTTCCGGGCCAAAGGTACAATTTGATGACTACGAACATAGCGGAATCAATGAACAGAGTACTGTCAAATGCTAGAAGTCTTCACATTGTTCGACTATTAGAATCGATACGGGTTATGATGACCAGATAGTTTGAAGAACGGAGAGAGGATGCGAAATCGCAGCCAACCACGCTTTCGCGTGGTGTCGAGAAACTACTACATGTAAGTCAGCCATTGCAGTTCATAAGTCAGTCGTTATTGTTCCATAATCCAGCCTTTATGATAAGTCAGCCATTGCAGTTCATAAGTCAGTCGTTATTGGTTCATAACCCAGCCGTAATGTTTTAATAATTTTTTATGTATTATAAATAGGGCCGTGTCATTGCCGCCAGACTTATGACGGTACAAAAGATTGATCCTTATCACACGGAAGTTACATATGGATCGTCTTTGCATATTGTGAATTCGGAAACAAGAAAATGCACATGTCGGCGTTTTGAACACGAGAAATTACCATGCGTGCATGCAATCGCAGCTGCCGAGGACAGGAAAATTTGTCGTATATCCTTGTGCAGTCCTTACTACTACAACAGTTATTTGGTAAACGCATACGCTGAGTCGATCATGCCCATAAATTCAGCGCTCCAAGTTCCAAATAACGTTGCTAACCAACCGTGCTTGTCCCCGCTTGTTCGTCAACAACCAGGAAGGCCTAAGAAAAGTAGGATGAAATCTACTTTAGAAGTTGCCCTTGAGAACAAACGTCATAGGAAATGACACGCATGTTCCCGTTGTAACAGCCTGGGCATAATGCAAAAACTTGTCCGATTTAAAAATGTTGTTTGGATATGTATGGATTTGTGTTTTTGTTAATGCGATAAATCAGCCATAAAGATTGAATTATTATCAATAAATGACTGACTTATGATTACAATACAGCTGATTGTTAATAAACGACAATGAGATTGGGTTAGATGAGGAAGACATTTTCTTTCGAAATTTAAGAAGACGAAGATGGTAACTCGTCCAAACGCATAATATTTTTAAAAAAATTAGAGTTCCCAAAAAAAATTAGAGTTCCCAAAAGATTAATCATTACTCCTAGTATATGGAGCCATATATATGTCAGTATAGCATCTCGAGAATACGAAACATCGCATGTTAAAATTGAATAAGTAATGTTTTTTTTCCTGCCGAAATACGAATCTACTCGAGATAAATTACACGTTTCGGCTGACTTATATGCACTTAACGTCGCGAGATAAAATTGAATAAATAAATATTTTTTTTTCCCGCCGAAATACGAATCGTCGCGAGATAAATTACACGTTGCGCGGCTGACTTATATGCACCTAATGGCCGACTTAAGGCACGTTCAATATGACTTATATATTGAAAGAGAACCTATACCTCAAAATTATTTATCTCGAGTTTAGGGTATGACACTTTTAATACTTTATACGGCTGAAGAAAAAAAAGCTTTAGTTTCATCCAAAAGAAAAAAAAAACAAGCAATATAGTTTCATCAAAAAAAAAAAAAAAACACACAAAGTTCCATAACTTAAGCATCATGCCTCGATCTTGGAGCAAAACTTGAGCATAGGAGGAGATGCTTTGTCTTCCCAAACCAACTCTAGCACAAAAGATTCGTACGCCTTAACACCAATAGCCTTGAAGAATTCTCTAATCCCTGAACCAAAGCGCAACCTCATCCGTATGTCTGGCACGCATAGATACACTGGCCACTCTACTCCATGCTGGTCCAAAATAGTAATCTCCTTCCCTCCTGCTTTTTCCATCTGGTGAGCCCTAGTGAAGCTCAGTGGAATATGCTGCATAAGAAAGAGACAAAATCTTTGAACCAAAGCATCAATAACGACAAAAAATGAATAACAAAATTCCTTCAAGAGAGTTTACTTAAACTTACAAGTCTAGAATCTTTGAGACTAGCTGGTGTGACAGTTATTGTCACAAATCGGTTTTCACTTTGACTACTCTCACCGGTTTCTCTCTTCTTCTCTTTGTCCTCCTCCTCCTTCTCCCCCTCCACATCATCATCATCATCGACGTTGTTGCTAGACTGTACATATTGAATCTCACAGCAATTAGGTCCAAGGCCAGTGACGTGGAACAAAAATTCTCCTTCTTGTCTGAAAATGACGAAGTCTCCGACTCGGAAATCATGAGCAAATGCGAACTCTTTCCATCCAAAGGTGAGTCTCTGACCTTCCATCTTCACCTTCCATGTTTTCTCAGACGCGTCCGACTTAAGCTCCATCATATTTCTTTCGTTTCTTCCTTCTATGTATTTCGAGAAGAACTTTTCCGGAATGCTCTGCAACCAAGAAATTGAGATATATATATATATATATAGAGAGAGAGAGAGATGGAGGGAAGAAGGGAGATTACATACGAGGTGGGAGTAGAAGCCGGGAAGAAGAGGTTGAAAAAAATGTGAGTTTGTAGGAGATTTACATACTTGATCCGCCATTATGGAAGTTGGAAAAGGAGTTTCAAAGATAAGAAAACCCTAAGTTTATGAGTGATGTTCGTAATCCTCCTCTTACTTACATGGTTCATACAGAAAGATTACACTAATAAATGTTAGTTGACTAAACATTGTAAGTTGTGTTCAAAAACATTGAAAACTAACGACAAGGCATTTAAGTTTTTAGTGGAATATTTAAAAAAAGATTAGAGTTCTCAAAAGATTAATCATTACTCCTAGTATAGGGAGCCATATAACTATCAGTATAGCGTCTCGAGAATACTAAACGCGTGCGTAATACGATTACGTACTAACTACACGGCAAACTTATTTTAAATACGCGGCTAAACTTATAGAAACTAAACGTCTGACTTATATTTTAAAAACGGCTGACTTATCTCATGTGTGTCAAAGGTTAGGCTGAGTTAAAAACGAAGTTTAGGGTGACTTATCTCATGCGTGTCAAAGGTTAGGCTGAGTTATGTTAAAGGTTAGGTTGAGTTAAAAATGAAGTTTAGGCTGAGTTATGTTAAAGGTTAGGCTGAGTTATGTTAAAGGTTAGCCTTAGTCATAAACAAAGTTTAGACTGACTTATTACATAAACATAAGTGGCTGAATTATATTTAAAATACGGCTGACTTATATATACAACACGGCTGACTTATATTTACTACACGGCTGAATTATATTTAACATGAAGTCATAAACAAAGAAACAAAGGAGGAAACAATAGTTTATATTACAACATCCAAAGCCTATTGTCCGGCCAATATATAATCGGCTTAAAATCACGGTAAAAAAGACCTAACTCTTTGATCCAAAAGCATCGGTCACACAAATTGTTATCCTTACTGTCTTCAATGAACCAAAGATCCCAATCTCAGTCCATCAATGGAGTACATGTGCAATTATAGAACAAGGTTTTTTCCGTTGACATGAACTCATACTTCTTCGTTAGAAACGCATCAGTGTGAGACGTTCCCCAACTCCAGTCTAGAGATCTAACAATCTTGCCTATCCTCTGAATAGATTCCCTTGTGAAAAGAGATAAATACTCCTCAGTATTCCAAAATACCTTGCGCGTCATTGCATATGTGTACAAAGCACGCTCGAATCCTGCATCTGCTGCTCTCTTAATCAAAGCAATTCCTTCATCTTGGAGGTCGAACGTGAAGAACTTCTGTACACCCTCTAAGAACAGTGTACTCGGGTTTCCATTAGCGTAGCAAACTTGCATCACCAAGCTAGATAGATGTGTGTACGAAGGGAAGGTAAACACATCTATAGATGCGTACACTCCGGGCCGGTCTGTTAGTTCCTTCATATACTTGCATGTTGCTCTCAATCTATATAGATCTGCAACAGAGTTAGCGGCCACACGTTCGGCCACTAAGGCTGGGATTTCTTCAGGTAGGGCTGTAAGAGGGAATACTTCCATTACAAAGTGGATTTCTCTAGAGATATAAAGTTAATGAAAATCTAAACAGATGGTAAAGGCTGACTTATGTGTTACTCAGCCTTTACTCTAAACAACTGGTCGGTAACTGAGTAGAAAAAAAAGTAGGGTTTATGACTGGTTAATGAGTGTTTAAATGGTATTTATATATTAAAAAAAAAGAAAAATAACGGCTCTTCGGTTACTGAGTAGTTACGAAAAGCAACTGTTCGGTAACTGAGTAGAAAAAACAATTGTTCGTATATTTTGAGTAAAGGCTGACTTAGTGTTTCGACTAAGTTATGACAGCTTAGCAAAAGAAGCGGCTGACTTATTGGTTTAAATTTTCAAAATACAAACTAACTAAAGGGTCTCATACGGCTGAGTCATAAACGAATTTTAGGCTGAGTTATGTCAAAGGTTAGACTGACTTATAAATGAAGTTTAGGCTGAGTTATGATAAAATAAACAAATTCTATATTAGAGTTCGAAAAATACATAAACATCAGAGTTCTAAAAATACATAAAAATTTGAGTAATAAGCATTACATAAACATAAGCATTAGCATTAGATAAACATTTAGTCAGCCATATATTTTGCACCAAGCTTCATCCAATCAATTTCTGGAACTTCGACTTTGGCCATCTTTTCTTTGGCTTCAACGAGTTTATGAGCAAGTTCATCCAACTCAGCAAATAAGTCAACCTTTTCCTTCCCCATAATTTCTTCAAGCAAATCCATTTTCGCATTAATAGATTTCACTTCCATCATAGCATCTTGCAATTCAGATTTAGCTTTCATCTGTTCCTTGACCAAGAGGAGCAACGACTTGTAATGCTCCTCGGTTTCCCTTCTGGCCTTTTTAACATCGTTTGCTCCATGGTCATCCTCCATTGGACGCTTCATCATCTTCTTCGATTCTGCCATTGATGCTACATGTATCGAAAATAGGATGTTAATATATCTTCTAAACATATAAACAAATCAAGTTGCAAAAACGTGAATTACATATACTAGGAGAACAAGGAAAAACTAACTTGTATTTGAGATTGCAAAAGGAGAAAACAAGTTCAAAGTTAATAAAAACGAATGTTCGGTTACTGAGTGTTTATAGATAAAAAACGAAAACTGTTTACTGAAACTATTCGGTTACTGAATAGTTATTACTGAGTTATTAGTGACGTAAACGTGTTAAGGCTGACTTATTTATTAGAGTTCCTAAAAGTTCAATCATAAGAGCAGGTACAACGGAGTCGCTAGCATCAGTTTCTCATCAAATAAAAAAGTATAAAATAATAAAAAGCTGGAGAGAGAAGGGAATTGAGATTCTTAAGTTTCTCATTTGAGAAACAGTATTAGCCATACCCTCTACGAACATATGTTCATTTTCTATTGGATCCACGTTTTTCTATTAATTTAAAATTTAAACAAATAATGAAAATGAATACAGTATAATACTATTTTTTAGAGATTCATCAAGTCTCTACCCGTTGTACATGCTCTAACTCCTAGTTCCCAAAAGATTAATCATTACACCTATAATATAGGAAGCGCCATATAGCTCGTCAGATTAGCGTCTCGAGAGTATTAATTTGGTTATGATTACGTATTCAGACGCCACAATAAATCATATATTCTATATTATTTAAATTTAAAAATGTGTAACTTAAGGGTAACTTCACGGCTGACGTATCTAATGTTAGCTGAGTTATAGGCTGAGTTTCAGCTGAGTTATATCAAATGTTAGTCTGAGTTATAGGCTGAGTTTCGGCTGATTTATATCAAAAGCGACACTTCGGTAACTGAGTAGATAAACAATTGTTCGTATATTTTGAGTAAATGCTGACTTGACTGATCAACCAAAAAAGTAAATTTTGATACGTTTTTGACCATTGCATAATAAATGAAGCCATAGTAATTTCGGACTTGTAAATCAATTAATTTAGCCTTCTGTCTACAAGAGAAGCGGCTGAGTTATATCAAAAGCGACTCTTCGGTAACTGAGTATGTAACGCCCGTGAACCAAAAAGTGGATTTTTGGTGGTGTCGATCGACACAGGTGTGTTGTATCGATCGACATGTGTGTTTTGGACTTAGGAGAAGTCGGGTTTGGGGCGTTATGTCGATCGATACGGTTGGTGTGTGTCGATCGACACGGGTTAAATCAGACCGGCAGGTCCGTTTTAATTGTCTGGTTTGGCGGGCCGATTTAGGGAACCCTAGGGCTCGGGAATTTAAAGGATCAGACGGGTTTGTCTTCCTTTTTTTGGCCGTTTTCAGAAGAAAAGCTGAGAGAGAGAAGAGTGAATCAGAAATCTTAGGGCTGAAGTGAGTGTTGGGAGATTCCTGGAGGAGGATTGATCGTGAGTGGTGTTAGAACGAGAAAGGGGTTGTTGCTGTGCTGATTTCGGGTCTGTGTGGACGGAATCAAAGGCTGTCTTGGTGTTATTCGCTCGTTCTTCGCATTCTTCATCCTTTTTCAATCCCAATCAAGGTGAGTGCGTGACCGTAGGCTCGTATAAGTATAAGGGGCCAATGGAATACGATTGCTTGGTGGTTTCGTGTGTTTTGTGTGTGGATTTGTGCAGGAGACTCGACAGATCGCATCAGATTCGAGTCGTGCGAGGATTGACTCGATTCTGGGTGTTGCGACGTCGTGTCGATCGACACGGGGCCTGTGTTCTTGGACACCTAGTGGTTGTGTCGATCGACACAGTGTTTCCTGTCGATCGACACGGGGTCACTGATCATCGACACCTAGTGGTTGCGTCGATCGACACAGTGAGTCCTGTCGCTCGACACGGAGTATTCTGGACTGGTTTATTTGTTTGGTCGTGTATGCTTGTTCTGTGATCATCCTGGTATTGTATTGGTTGCTTATACTTGTATTTAAATAGCCTGTAGACGGGATGACCGCGTCGCTGAGTATTTGTGATAATACTCACGCAACTCTTTTTGCCATGTGTTGCAGGTAAAGAGAAATTGTGATCGTGGAATCGTGGCGAGGAAGAAGAGATGATTTAGGGTCTCACTTGGTTTGTATTTCTATGGATTTGTTAGGTTGTTAGTCATTGGATATTGTTTATTCATATTGGTTGATTGGTTGAACTGGGTTGATATTTAATAAAGTATGGGATTTGTTAAATTGGAATGTGTCGTTGATGTTTTATTGTTCCGCATTGCTTGTTTGTTGACCCTTTGAGGATTATTATCTGTGATGATAATAATCTGGAGGGAAATTTTTTAAATTTTGGGTCGGGTCGTTTCTGTTTGGTATCAGAGCTCTAGCGGTTCTAGGGCTAGAATATTTAATTGATTATGTGAGTTAGTCAATTGATTGTTGTGTGGGTATGGAGTCCTAGATCATCTCTTCCGAGCCTTCAATGAGATTCCACGGTAAGTGTTTTATGACTTTCTGTTTTCTAATACTTAGTAGTCTGCTTGTTAGGGCAGAGTGATGGTTAGAGTGGCTAGAGGCAGAGGTCGTAGGGGCCGTGATGGCCGTGGTGGTCGTGATGGGCGTGGGCGAGGACTTCAGAGTGAGTCAGATGCCGTGAGTGTGGCCCAGGAGACCACGCAGGAGCAAGTGGCAGACTCGCAGGCGTTTCAGGAGGGGTCTGTGGGTGTGACTGCTACGGGTGCCAGCGTGAGGGCTGGTGGGGCCAGTGTGGGTCCCGGGGTAGCTGTTGGTGCGGGGGGCTCGGGTGGGGGTGCTCCCGCAGGTGTGGCCCAAGACCGAGATGATCGTCTGGCGGGTTTGCTGCAGTTGATTCTGGAGCGGTTACCAGGTGGGGTACCGGCTCCGGGTCAAGCTCCGGGAGTTCAGCCAGCTGGGGCTGGTGTGCAGCCAGAGGTGGCTGGGGTTCACCCGGTGGTGGCTGGTGTGAAGCCGGGTGTGGCGGTTACGGAAGAGCTTCCATCCTACCTGAGGATGATGGAGCAGATGCAGAGGATTGGCACCGGGTTTTTCTCGGGTGGTGCCAAGCCTGAGGAGGCCGATGAGTGGCGGCGGAGATTGGAGCGTAATTTTCACTCGATCAAGTGTCGTGAGGGATACAGAGTGGACCTGGCGGTTCACTATCTGGATGGTGACGCGCATCTCTCGTGGAGAGGTGTCGAGACCAGGAGGGTGCTGGCCGAGATGGTCTGGGAGGATTTCTTGGCAGAGTTTAACGCCAAGTATTTCCGCAGGAGGCGGTGGATTGGATGGAGTCAAGGTTTCTGAACTTGACTCAGGGGGATCGGACCGTGAGGGAGTTCGTTTTGGAGTTCGGTAGGCTCCTGATGCATGCCGGTAGAGGCATGGAGGGCGAGCAGGCCCAGGTGAGGAGGTTCCTCGGGGGACTTCGAGCTGAGTTGAGGACTCGCTGCAGGGCGAGTAGGTTCGCCATGAGGGCGGAGCTGGTTGAGACTGCGGCTGAGATTGAGGAGGATCTCAGGGAGCAGGTTGTGGTGGTTAGCCCACCGGTGCAGCAGCAGCAGCCGAGGAGATCTCAGCAGCAGACTGGTTCGAGCAGGGGCGGCAAGCCTGCTCAGGGTCAAAAGAGGAAGTGGGAGAGCACTTCGGAACTGAGTCAGATGGTTCAGGGTGGTCCGGGATGCTTCAGGTGTGTGAGCATGGATCACAAGCTTGGAAGTGATCCTAGGAGGGACGAGTCGCGGGATTCGGGTGTTGAATCCTGTCTGTTTTTGAAATTGTGTGTCCTGTGATAAGTGTTAAGGTTCTTAAAGCACATGGAATTGTGCAGGGACCTTAGTTGTGGGCGGATGTGAGTCCCACGTGTTGTTCGATTCGGGAGCTACGAATAGATTTATTACTCTGGAGTGTGCGGAGGGCAGCGGGATCCAGAGCGATTCTGGTGAGCAGTCGGGAGTAGTTAAGGTTGCTGGTGGGAGGACGTTAGCTACTTTCGGGCGGGCGCGAGGTGTAGACGTTCTGGTGGCAGGAGAGTTGATGCCAGCAGACCTGGTTATTAGTCTGGTGGAGTTGTACGATGTCATCCTTGGTATGGATTGGGTTGGATCGGTATAGGGTCCATCTGTATTGTCATCGAGGACGGACGTGTTTGAGCGAGAGTCTAAGGGGTTGGTTTATCTGGGTGTGAGGCCGACGTCCGGGAATATCATGTTTTGGACTACATGAGGTAGCTCTGGTCTGAGATGCTTATTGAACGTTTAAGAATTTATCGCTCTAGGGTATGAGTAGATACCCGAACAGCTCATGGGGGGATGGTGGTTCCCCTGTTTTTATAGTATTTCACTAGAGGATGGTGGTTCTCCTGTGTTATACTGAGAGATGGTGGTTCTCTCGAGGGGATAGTTGTTCCCCTGCAATTATCGAGAGCTCAAAGGATGCGTTCCTGAGAGTATGAGGGGTGTATTGATGAGTTGGGAGCAATGAATGTCTGCAGACGTGTGGATAAGCATAGGACTAGATGTGGACCTCAGAGATCATGCGGTTGATCTAGTGTGGTGATACCTTTTGGTTTGACGAATGCGCCAGCAGCGTTCATGCGGTTGATGAACGGGGTGTTCCTGGAGTGTTTAGACGTGTTTGTGATCATCTTCATTGATGATATGCTGGTGTATTCGAGGACTCCGGATGAGCACGAGGTGCATTTAGGGTTGGTTTTGGAAAAGCTGCGGGAACAGAAGCTGTACGCGAAGTTGAGTAAGTGCAGTTCTGGCAGCGAGAGATGAGCTTTCTTGGCCATGTGGTGTCAGCAGAGGGGGTTTCTGTAGATCCGGCTAAGATTGAGGCTATCAGAGGTTGGCCTAGACCGAGGAGTACCACTGAGATTAGGAGTTTTTCTCGGGTTGGCAGGTTATTCCGGAGGTTCGTCAAGGGATTCGCGAGTATGGCGCGGTCGATGAAAAAGCTAACAGGGAAGGATGTCCCTTTTGTTTGGTCTTCAGCTTGTGAGAAGAGTTTCGGGAAGCTGAAGGAGATGCTGACCAGTACACCTGTTTTGGCGTTACCCGAGCCGGGTGAGCCTTATGTGGTGTATACAGACACTTCGGGAGTTGGTCTGGGTTGTGTGCTGATGCAGCAGGGGAAGGTTATTGCGTATGCTTCGAGGCAGTTGAGGAAGCACGAGTGCAATTACCCTACCCATGACTTGGAGTTGGCTGCAGTTATCTTTGCACTTAAGATCTGGAGGTCTTATCTATATGGCGGGAAGGTGCAGATGTTCACAGACCACAAGAGTCTGAAGTATTTCTTCACTCAGCCGGAGCTAAACTAGAGACAGAGGCGTTGGATGGAGTTAGTTGCAGACTATGACCTGGAGATTGGGTACCATCCGGGTAAGGCTAATCTGGTTGCAGATGCGTTGAGTCGGAAGAGGGCAGCTTCAGATCAGGAACGAGATATGGAGGCTCTGGTGAGCGAGATCAGTACGTTAAGGTTATGTGTGATCTCATAGGAGCCGTTGGGGTTAAAGGCAGCTAACCAGGCGGATCTGTTGAGCAGGATTCGGGTTGCACAGGAGAAGGATCAGGGTTTGATTGATGCTTCTCAAGCAGCCGGTTCAGAGTATGTGGTCTCAGCGAGTGGGATGATACTGGTGAACGGGCGGGTTTGTGTACCCAAAGACAAGGATCTGAGGCAAGAGATCCTGAGGGAGGCTCATTCGAATATGTTATCGATTCATCCGGGAGCAACCAAGATGTATCGGGACTTAAAACGGTATTATCACTGGGTCGGGATGAAGAGGGATGTAGCTAGCTGGGTTGCAGCGTGCAACGTATGTCAGCTGGTGAAGGCTGAACATCAGGTTCCGAGCGGGTTATTGCAGAGTTTACCTATTCTGGAGTGGAAGTGGGATATGATTACGATGGATTTCGTGACGGGATTGCCAGTGTCGCGAACCTATGATGCGATATGGGTTATTGTGGATCGTCTGACCAAGTCAGCACATTTTCTGGCCATCAAGAAGACCGACGGAGCGGTGGTGTTGGCTAGGAAGTATGTGCGTGAAATAGTGAGGCTGCACGGGGTGCCAGCAAGTATTGTGTCAGACAGGGATCCGAGATTCACTTCAGAGTTCTGGAGGGCATTCCAGGCAGAGATGGGCACTAAGGTGCATATGAGTACCGCGTATCATCCTCAGACGGATGGGCAGTCTGAGAGGACGATTCAGACATTGGAGGATTTGCTGAGGATGTGTGTACTGGATTATGGTGGTCATTGGGCGGATCATCTGAACCTGGTAGAGTTTGCGTACAACAACAGCTATCATGCGAGTATTGGGATGGCTCCATACGAGGCTCTGTATGGGAGGCCGTGTAGGACACCATTATGCTGGACTCAAGTGGGGGAGAGGAGCATGTTTGGTGCAGACTTTGTTCAGGAGACGATGGAGAAGATCCGTGTCTTGAGGCTGAACATGAGAGAGGCTCAGGATCGGCAGAAGAGTTACGCCGATAGGAGACGGAAGGAGCTGGAGTTTGAGCTGCGAGATATGGTGTATCTCAAGGCAGCTATGTTGAGGGGTCCTAACAGATCCATTTCAGAGAAGAAGCTGAGTCCAAGGTTTATGGGTCCGTTCAAGGTTGTGGAGCGGGTCAGACCGGTGGCTTATCGGTTGGAGTTACCTCAGAGTATGAAGGCTTTTCACAAGGTCTTCCATGTTTCGATGCTGCGGAAGTGTCTACATGAGTCTGAGGAGGTGTTGGCTAGGATTCCGGAGGATCTTCAGCCCAACATGACGTTGGCGGCGAGGCCTGTGAGGATTCTCGAGAGGAGGATCAAGGTGCTGCGCCGGAAGAGTATACCGTTGGTGAGAGTCGTGTGGGACTGTGACGGTATTGAGGAGGAGACTTGGGAACCAGAGGCGTTGATGAAGACGAAGTTCTCGAAGTGGTTCGAGAAGCAAGCGGGGGCTTGAGCTCTTTTATGGTTTTCAGAGTTTGTATTAGCATGTTGCTATGATTGTGATATTTGTATTTCGTGGTGGATGTAACGATTATACAATTGAGATTTAATAAGATGAGTTTTGCCTTATTAAATGTGTTATAAGATGTGAGTTCTTATGGTATGACTGGTGATGTCATGGATTTGTGATGACTGGTAGGTCATGTGGAGGGCTAGCGATAGAGTTCTATGTGAGTTAGAGCTTATCTATCGGCTAGGGAGACTAGAAATGGAAGTTCTATGTGAGTTAGGGCTGTCCATGTTCTAGTAGGATTATCTGGGGATAAGGTTCTATGTGAGTTAGGACTTGTGATTCCCCAGATGGCGCTGGGAAATAGGGGTTTTATGTGAGTTAGGACCTGTCTATTTCCTAGGGGGAGTCTGGAATAGAAGTCTTATGTGAGTTAGGACTGTCTTTCCAGGGACTCTGTGAAACACCCTGGTGATTGGGTTGTTTCGAATGACCATGAGAGGTGATTTCAGTCGACAGGTGCTTAAGATGCATGTTACAGAGTGATTGCCCCAGGGGATCGTGGGTCTCCTGGGTATACTTGAGTGGACAGTGATGTTCTCTCCGGGGGAAAGTGGTTCCCTTGCATATACTTTGAGGGGCCGAAGCCTCTCCAGGGGATGTGTGATTCCTCTGCAGCCGATAGCTTGATGGACTGTGTGTCCTGAGAGTGGGAGGGGTTGGAGCATACCGAGAGCTGGATGGACGGCGGTCCTGAAGGTGGGGTGGTATGATATACATCGAGAGCTCAAAGGGTGACGATCCTGAGAGCGGGGTGTTGTATATAGATATGAGTACGAGCAATAGTATCTGTAATGTGGTTGGAAGCATGAGACTGGATGAACTTCGGGGATCGGGAGTGGATCTCAGGTGGTACTGACCGGGTGGGGTCAGAATTTGCAGCCGTGGTGAGACGGTGCAATGGGGCTAGTATGAGCCTGGTAGAGCTCGGGGATCAGGTGTGATCTCGAGTGGTGTTGACCGAGGGTCAAGAGAGTGGATTGGATGTCGAATCTAAGGTTTTGCTAACGTTTGGGACCAGGTTCGGACAACACTGGTAATATATGTAACGCCGTTGGTCGTACATGTTCTTATTTGATTGTTGTGCGATCATTTGGTCCAATTCGGGGTCAACGATTGGTCGTGCATGTTCTTGTTTGATTGTTGGGCGGTCAATCGGGCAGCCCTGATCGGGACCAGGGGCGTTGCATCGTGGATTTTCCAGGGGAATCTGGTCGGGTTTTAGACGGAAGTGCGAACTATAGTGAGACGGGGTTATGTGGTTCGAGTGTGATCTCGAAGGGTCGGCCGGGTTCGAGTCCGGTATTTGTGACCATAGTGCGACGGTGTCGTAGGATTCGAGGTCGAATTCGTGTTAGTGGGGGAGAATTGTAACGCCCGTGAACCAAAAAGTGAATTTTTGGTGGTGTCGATCGACACAGGTATGTTGTATCGATCGACATGTGTGTTTTGGACTTAGGAGAAGTCGGGTTTGGGACGTTATGTCGATCGATACGGTTGGTGTGTGTCGATCGATACGGGTTAATTGTCCGGTTTGGCGGGCCGGTTTAGGGAACCCTAGGGCTCGGGTATTTAAAGGATCAGACGGGTTTGTCTTCCTTTTTTTGGCCGTTTTCAAAAGAAAAGCTGAGAGAGAGAAGAGTGAATCAGAAATCTTAGGGCTGAAGTGAGTGTTGGGAGATTCCTGGAGGAGGATTGATCGTGAGTGGTGTTAGAACGAGAAAGGGGTTGTTGCTGTGCTGATTTCGGGTCTGTGTGGACGGAATCAAAGGCTGTCTTGGTGTTATTCGCTCGTTCTTCGCATTCTTCATCCTTTTTCAATCCCAATCAAGGTGAGTGCGTGACCGTAGGCTCGTATAAGTATAAGGGGCCAATGGAATACGATTGCTTGGTGGTTTCGTGTGTTTTGTGTGTGGATTTGTGCAGGAGACTCGACAGATCGCATCAGATTCGAGTCGTGCGAGGATTGACTCGATTCTGGGTGCTGCGACGTAGTGTCGATCGACACCGATGTGGTGTGTCGATCGACACGGGGCCTGTGTTCTTCGACACCTAGTGGTTGTGTCGATCGACACAGTGTTTCCTGTCGATCGACACGGGGTCACTGATCATCGACACCTAGTGGTTGTGTCGATCGACACAGTGAGTCCTGTCGCTCGACACGGAGTATTCTGGACTGGTTTATTTGTTTGGTCGTGTATGCTTGTTCTGTGATCATCCTGGTATTGTATTGGTTGCTTATACTTGTATTTAAATAGCCTGTAGACGGGATGACCGCGTCGCTGAGTATTTGTGATAATACTCACGCAACTCTTTTTGCCATGTGTTGCAGGTAAAGAGAAATTGTGATCGTGGAATCGTGGCGAGGAAGAAGAGATGATTTAGGGTCTCACTTGGTTTGTATTTCTATGGATTTGTTAGGTTGTTAGTCATTGGATATTGTTTATTCATATTGGTTGATTGGTTGAACTGGGTTGATATTTAATAAAGTATGGGATTTGTTAAATTGGAATATGTCGTTGATGTTTTATTGTTCCGCATTGATTGTTTGTTGACCCATTGAGGATTATTATCTGTGATGATAATAATCTGGAGGGAAATTTTTTAAATTTTGGGTCGGGTCGTTTCAGAGTAGATAAACAATTGTTCGTATATTTTGAGTAAATGCTGACTTGACTGATCAACCAAAAAAGTAAATTTTGATACGTTTTTGACCATCGCATAATAAATGAAGCCATAGTAATTTCGGACTTGTAAATGAATTAATTCAGCCTTCTGTCTACAAGAGAAGCGGCTGACTTAATATTGACGAATTCGTGTTTCGACTGAGTTATGACTGCTTTGTGGAAAAGAAGCGGCTGACTTATTGGTTTAAATATATATACATCCAAAACTCAAAAGATGCGGCTGATTTATTCATGCAGACACACAAAAGATACGGCTGGTTTAAAGAGATGAAACACAAATAACTAAAGCTATCGTAACTAAATTACATTCAAAATCCAAAATTATCACGGCCAAACTCTTCAAACATATCGACCAGATTCGTCCAAACTATAGTGTTTATCCAATCTGGCTTCTCGCCACCATGCACCCATATCCTCCTTAACGTGCGCATTTGAGTTCGAAATAACGTTCTAGCCACCAGATTAAAATGTGTCCAAATCGTCAAAGTGTGTCTCGGTTCCCATCTGTATTTCCGCTACCCAAAAAAAAAAAGAGAAATATTATTGTTGTTGATAAAATGATCGGGAAAGAAAGATATTAGTGTTGGCTTACAGCGAGTTTAAGAAACCATCGTTCCTTAAAATAATCTGGAATGAAGCTGTAAGTCGGCCACTCATGAACCCATCCTTCTCGAAGAATCTCCGGGATCGCCTTCGAGAGTTCGTGTAAAAATTTGAACCATGTGATGGTTGTTTTATCAATAATACCAAAACCAGGGTTTAGAACGGGGAGGTGATCCCGATCAGCAGAGTATAATATGGCATCGACACTGCTGAATAACTTGGAACTACAGTGTGGGACAACCGACATGTCGAAAATGAATATGAAACAGATAGATTACAGAGAAGAGAGAAAATAGTGTAGGATAGAATGTGATGGGGGGAGGCAAGCTTTACGAGAAGGTATATATATACATATACAGATATATAGAAATATGAAACGTCGCGAGATAAAATTGAAAAAAATTTGGTTATTTTTTTTTTCCCCGCCGAAAAAACGAAACGTCGTGAGATTTTTTTAGTACGTTTCGGCTGACTTATATGCACCTAATGGCTGACTTATGGCATGGTTTGGGAATGTCAAAATTTTGGGTTTAGGGTTTACGTATCGAGTTCTTTGGAGTGACCACTCACAAATTCAAAAAGAACATAAATCTTAACAATTAGTTTCCATTCAGATAGTCTAGGTTTAGGTTATAAAAGCTTCAGCGTAACTTTATAAAGTATTGAGTTATATACACACGATATTAGGGTTAGGCTGAGTTATATCAAATGTTAGGCTGAGTTATAGGCTGAGTTTCGGCTGAGTTATATCAAATGTTAGGCTGAGTTATTACGATGACTACTAAAACATAAGCATTTGATAAAGTTAGATAAACATAAACATAAACATAAGAATACTAAAGCATAAGCATTAGATAAACATATATCCCTATTTTTCATGTAACTTGATCCAATCAAGTTCTTCAACGTTGGCGTTGTACATCTTTTCTTTGGCTTCAACGAGTTCTGCTGCAAATTTGTCCAACTCAGCAACGAAGTCAACCTTTTCCTTCCAGATAAATTCTTCAAGGAAATCCATTTTCGCAGAACTAAACATAACTTCCATAAAAGCATCATGCAATTCAACTTTTATATTAATCTGTTCCTTGAGCGAGAGGATCAACGTCTTGTAATAGTCCTCATTTTCCCTTTTGGCATTTTTAATAGCATTTCGTCGATGGTCATCCTCCATTGGACGCTTCATCATCTTCTTCGATTCTGCCATTGATGCTGCATGTATATCGAAAATAGGATGTTAATATATCTTCTAAACATATAAACAAATCAAGTTGCAAAAACATGAATTACATATACTAGGAGAACAAGGAAAAACTAACTTGTATTTGAGATTGCAAAAGGAGAAAACAAGTTCAAAGTTAATAAAAACGAATGTTCGGTTACTGAGTGTTCACTTGGTATTTATAGAAAATACCAAAAACTGTTGGGTTACTGCGTAGTTGCCAAAAATATTATAAAAAAATAGAGAAAATTACTCAAATAGCATAGAAAAGGTTAATATGCTTAGCGTATCGAGAGTACCAAACGCGTGCGTATTGATTATGTACATATATTCACACGCCATATGATTATTTAGGGTTTAGGGTTTTGTGAGAACAATGTGTATGTTTTGCTATACCTCTAGGAATTAAGGTTTAGGGTTTAGGGTTTAAGGTTTTGTAAAAACAATGTCTATCTTTTGCTATACATCTACGAATTATGGTTTAGGGTTTCGTTTAGAGTTTTGTGAGAACAATGTGTATGTTTTGCTATACCTTCTACGA